>CM034147.1:273338756-274605423 GCA_019776745.2 Taxus chinensis | reverse complement strand
ACAGGGTTTGAGGCTAGCCATAACAGGACAGAGCTCACAGGTTGCTGTGAAACCCATGGAACCACCTCAGACGGTGCCAATGGAGAGGTTCAGGGATGCCCTGAATGAGGCACGATATTACCAAGATCATCTAATGACCGCTGGGATAGACGTCCCTTCCTATGCTGAGTACAGGGTACAATAGGAAACAAGTGAGAGGACTAGATCCCATACTCATAGCTTAGAGAGCATAGGGGGATGACGACCCCAAAGACAGGGTTAGGGTGAGGTGATGAGTTCATGGAGGCTAGACCCAACTGCGGTCCAGGAAGAGATTAGACCAAGACCCATGTTAGGTGGAGATATGCTGGCAGGTTGCTGGGCTGGAGGAGAGGAGGAAGTGACAAATGAGACATACATGTATATCAAATGGAGTGATGACTAGTCACCTGATATGATTTGTTAGTTGTCTTGTTTTGATATATACTGGCCTACGTGCTAATGATAGTGAGGGTGTACGTGAGAGTTTTGATATTTTGATCTTATACTGGCCTACGTGCCGAAGATGTTGAGGATGTATCTGAGTGTTTTGAGATGTTGATCCTATATCAGCCTGCGTGTTGAAGATGGTGAGGATGTATCTGAGCATTTTGAGATACTTGTATGTATTTGTATCGTTGTATATTTGTATTGATATACATACTTTCATTGTTATAGATGATGAGATTTATAGTATGGATGATGTGCTTGTGTTTTAATTTACATTGTTATTTGTGTATGGATGGAAACTAGGTGAATTAGACATGGTGGAGTTGAGTTTGTATAGGTATGAAGAAGTCTAGATTAGTTAGACATGGTGGAGTCTAGGTCATGTAGGCATGGTGGATTCTAGGTCATGTAGGCATGGTGGATTCTAGGTCATGTAGGCATGGTTGAGTTATGTGTATGGGTTGGATTTAATTGCCAAGTTATTGGTAGCATGGAAAAATGAATGATGATGAATATGTATGTTATGGTGTAAATGTCTAAAATATTTGATATGATGGAAATGTGAAATGATTAATGTATGATATGATGATGTAAGAAATAGGTAGATATACATGTTTGTATATTTGTATTTTCATTTAATTTCCAAGTAGTGTATAAGATGGAAACTAACTAAGGTAGAATGTGAATAGAAAAATAGGGGCTGGAAATTGGTTAGGGTAGAGAGTGGCTGAGCTAACCTCCAAGGTCCTCATGCCCTCAAAGTGCTACCTACATAGCCTTGGTGAAAAGGGGTCTTAGACCGATGTAGTTCTCCCGTAATCTAGGGAAGAATATGATGAAGATAGATGAATGGGTCGGTAGGTTTTAGGCTTGTTTTGAGTCTAGGTCATTTAGGCATGGTTGCATTTACGTGATTGTAGGCATGGTTAAGTTTAGAAAATTTAGACATGTTTGAGTTTAGGTGATTGTAGGCATGGTTGCGTTTAGGTGATTGTAGGCATGGTTGAGTTTAGGTGATTATAGGCATGGTTGAGTTTAGGTCAGTTACGCATGGCGATGTTGGTGAAAGAGGAATTCTTAAAATGTAGGTGTTGATGGTCTAATCCTATATAGGAGAATCACAAGTAATGATAAAAGGTGTAGGGTAAGAGGTGACCAAAAGAGCCACCTAATTGGTAAGAACCATAACAAGTCTACCATATCAAAGGTGGGATTATGAATGCAAGACCCTAAAGGCATTGCATGATTGACTATACTAAGGGTGAAGAAAGTCACATGATCACAAAATGTCATTTTTGCAGCAAGTCCCTTGAGAAGGTAGGAAATTAGGGTTAAAAAAAGGTAATGAGGTGAAGATGGTTGGTGTTTAGCGTCACCTGGTGTAAGACAACATGCCTACTTGGCAAGAGACCTAAGATCAAAATAGAAAAGTCCATGACAAAAAAGTTATCATTTTCTTCTTTTTGATGTTGTTTTGATAGACTAATCAATGTGGGAAGTCTATGAGGGATGAGTATATTATCTCCTTGAGGTCTTCGTGAAGCTGATTGATGCAGGTTGCTTCTGAATATTTTAGAATAGTCCTCTTTTGATGAGAGACTAAGTACCATATGGCTAGCTTTGCATAACTATTCCTTCGAGGGAGCATAGAAGTTTGACTTAAGGAGTTGAATCCCATTGTATTTTTGACATTGCTTTGCTGTTTGGACTTTTAAGTCATGGACAAGACTATAGAGAAAAATAGGCTCCTGTTTTGAAGGCAAAAACATAGAACACAGAGGCTAACTATGGAAGAGATAATTTACGTTATGAATGACCATGTGATTCCATCTTGAAAAATATGAAAAGTATCCATGAGAATCATGCCATGAGTAGGGTCGTGGTACTCATATTGAAGATAGGGCTGAAAAAGTGACAGGTAATCACATGATCCTATTTTATTCGTTGATCCTTAAGATAGGTAAAATGGAAGGTGAACGGTGCTCAAGGGATGAGCGTTTAATAGACAAGAGGTGATATAAGACTTAATTCAATAGTAGAAGGGTCTAAGATGCAAGGCATTGAGGGGCTCAGGTTCAAGTTTACCTTCGAGTGAAGATAAATGATAAGCACCTGATCCATATGTATGAGTAACGATATAAGGTCCAAGATAATTAAGAGAGAATTTTCCCCATTTAATTTTCTCCTCTTTGGTTATATATTGATTTTACTTCAGGATGAGGTCACCGACCTAAAAGGTTTTTTCATGGACATGTTTTTTGTATACACATTTGATACATTTTTGGTAGATTTGGAGATGATCAAGAGCATTAAGACGAGGTTCTTCTAATAACTCAAGTTGTGCCAAACGGTCCTGGTGAAAGTCATCATTGTTAAGCATCTCTCTAGGTGAAATACGAAGAGATGGAATCTAGACTTCAAGAGGCAGGAAAACCTCTATACTATAGACCAGAGAAAAATGTGTGGCCACAGTTGAGGTACGAATACTAGTATGGTAAGCCCATAAAGAAAAAGGAATATGCATGTGCCAATCCTTTCCCGTATCATCAACCACCTTCATAAGAATTTTGTTCAAGGTTTTGTTGGTTGATTTAGCTTGGCCATTTGTTTGTGGGTAGTAAGGTGAAGAAAAAATAAGTTTAATGTTGAGGGCATCATAAAGTTTCTGTAGGGTTTTGTTTTTGAATTGTTTTTTGTTATCAGTGATGAGGCGATGAGGAACACCAAAGTGGCAAATAATGTGATGGTTGATGAATTCACAAATTTTCTCAGCTTTTGTAGAGATGAGAGGGATGGCTTCTACCCATTTAGTGTAGTATTCAGTTGTGGTAATAATCCATTGATGGCATTATGAAGAATGAGGGTTGATCTCGCCAACAAGATCCAAAACCCATTGAGAGAAAGGAAAAAGATCTCCTGTGACCTGTAAGACATGACTAGGTGTGTGATGAAGATTAGCATTTTACTGGAATTTCACACAACATTTGACAAGACACAACAATCATGGTTGAGGGTGGGCTAATAATAGCCTAGGCGACAAATGCATTTGGCAACAACCAAGCCATTGAAATGACCTCCAAAAATTCCGTTGTGTACTACCTTGATGGTGTAGGGAATTTCAAAACTTGTAAGGCATTGTAAGAGGATACCGTTAAAGAAACATTTATAACAAAGGCCACCCATGATGATGTAGTGAGAAAAACCTTTGAGAAAGGTGCATTTCCCATTACGAGTAAGGTTGAGAGGTATAATTGATAGGGAAAGGTAATATGCAAACTACTTATACCAAAGGTCACGTGGGTCAGGTGTAATGGTTTTGATAATGTTGATGTCTCGAAATAGATAGGAAGGTGATTGCAGCCTTTTTACTGTGACAAATATTTTTGAGTTGGAAGGCGAGGTGGGAATATGAGAAGCAAGGCAAACCATAGTATCCGCAAATTTGTTAGTGGAACATGGAGTGGTTTGAAGCTCATAATAGTCAAAGGTAGTGAAAAGTATGTCTACATGATGTTTATACTTTTGAAGTATTTCATTACGACATTGGTATATACCATTAAATTGGTTTACCACCAGTTGAGAGTCACTGAAGATATTAATCAATTTAACATCTAGGGCGATGGTGGTTTGAAGACCTAGTATGAGCACTTCATATTCAAGAATATTATTAGTACATTCGAAATCTAATTTGAAGGATAATGGCATAGGTTCACTGTCAAGTGGTATGAGGATGACACCTGCACCACCCCCATGCTGACATTTTGAACCATCAAAGAATAAGGTCATTTGGTAAACGATATCATCCAAAGAGAGGGTAACAATGGATTCATCTGGGAAATCGAAGTTAGAGGATTGATTTCCGAAGAGGGGTGCATTTGCAATTTGGTCAGTGATTTGATAGATTTTTGATGGATGAATTCAAGGTTGAGGTTTATGAGAAGCATTAGCCAATGTGTCAGTATTGTTGGCAAAAAAGGTTTTGTGATTGAGTAGTGTTGGCAAGAAAATTTGTCGTGTGGACAAACTTGTGGATTTCTTGCCAACGCTCTAGGAATCTAAGTCCCTCTACTTAACTGGTGCAACTGCCATATGTGCATATGTGTGAAAAGGTGGATTTCTGTGGTGGCCTTTCAACCAGGGATCCAACAGGGGCACTCCACTAACCCTGGGGAAAAGCTAGCAACCTCTTGCTAGGGAAGACTTTTTCTAGAAGTGGGAAAGGGAGTGAGAATTGAGGTAGAAGAACCAATGTTGCAAGTAGAAAATCAAAGAATTGCACACACCAGTCAGAAGCTTCATCACATGCACTTGAATTTCAGAAGAAAACAAATCTGCAAAACAACAACAAGACTAAATAGAGCTTAATGAACACAAATTACCAATAAACTCCTCAATTAAAGAGGCTAAAATTCCTTCTTCCTGTATTGAAGCTCAAGCAGAATTTGTACATAGTGTGGGAAAGAAGAAATTGAGAAGGGGGGGAATAGAATAAAATGGCTATCTCCTTTGTTCTCTCAAGGTGCAATATACTCTTGAGTTTATAAGATCAATCACCAACCCCTTGAAATGGGAATGGTGTTACAATTTATAGAAGGAGATGCGACTTATCGTCTTCCTCATGACCTTTCGAATACCTAAATATGAATTAAGACTGTTCATATTCCACTTTAAATATTTAAGTCCCTTTTATAATAGCAAGGTGACTTAATTTACATTATATTTCTAAAGTCATTTAAGTAATATTAAAAAGTGCAACTCTCAATGCAGAAATATAACATTGAAGAGAGAGAGTGTCATATGAGGAGCGAAGAGAGAGAGATAGAAGAGGAAGAAGAAGAAGAAAAATAATTATGCCGAAGGATGAGTTGCTACAGTGGACTTGGCTCCATTCTTTGACTGTTCTCCACTTCGTAATCCTGAGAAGACTTCTAACCCATCCACTTTAGCTAATATATCCCTTCGAAAAAGTAACTTACTATTTTTAGTAAGTATGAAAAAGCAAGTCCCTGATCTTCAACTGGATGATGTGGCTTAGTCATCCTCTTTCTCCCTGTGTTCCTCGTTCCTTCTAGATCAAATTTCTATTTTTAGCAAGTGCTTGAGGGCCCACTTACTATTTTTAGTAAGTGCCAAAAATGTCCGTTCTGGTGGATTCTCAGCTGTAGTGCACTTCCAATGTCTTCGTCTCCTTCGCAGGTTCTTCTGTTGCTGACTTTCCTAAAATAGCAGTTCCTATGTAGTAGGCTTGCTATTTTTAGAAAGTTGGCCTCTAGGAGTTGGATTGACATGGAACAAGGTTTTTTGATATGGGTTTTTTTCTCAATATTCTCCCTCTGAAATTCGGACCCGCCCGCTTAATAGTCTAAGAGAGTTTAAAGTTTTAATTTTCAGACTTGACAGTGCTTCTCAATACGACAACCATTAATGGACCTTGAAATTGCAGGTCTGGTTTTCTCCTTCATTTGTAAATAAATTTATATTTTTGATGTGGGTTTTTTCTTTTGATGCTCCACGTGCGATCTTACTTTAATCTGGCAACTAGTTTGACGGGAAATCCCACTTCTTTCTTCGTTGAGCCGGAAATGAGATTTCTTCATTGTGGCTACTCTGTCGCATGAGGGGGGAGAAGGTGTCTTTCTAATGGTCTTAAATAGAGGAATGAACAAAATAAAATGGTTTATTGTTTCATGCATCCGTTTGGGAGATTTCTTCAACTTCTCATTTCATGGTTATGGAGTTTTCTCCGTTTTCTCCTTCTGTGCTTTATGCTTCTCCTTCTATGTTTGATAAGGATTCCTTCTGAGACCTACACATCACTGTGGGGAATGTGTTTCAGTTCTTTGGTTGAGCAGGTTTGATCATTTGCAATGGCGGAGTGATGGAAGAATGTTGCAGAGGAAGAATGGAGGAATGGAGTGCACCTATAACTGTTAGAAGTTAGAAGTGGAAAAGAAAGCGACACTTGGAAGTTTTTAAAAAGATATGCACAATTAGGGTTTGGGAAAATTTTTTAATGCTTTATGTCCCTGATGTTAGGGATGTGAGGGACATCAATTTCCACAATGAGCAAGACGGCGACATGTGGCACTAGATCCAACGGCAGGGAATGCAGGAGGAAAAAGCTGATTTAAAGCACTGGGAGCTAAAAGGAGGTCACATGGGTGTCCAAAAGAATCCCTATGGGGTCTGGGTGTATTTTTAAAGTTCTGATGTCCCCCACCTCAAGTGCATAAGGGACATCAAATTCCATTGTGATCAAGGAGATGACATGTGGCACTCGATCCGACGGCAGGGGATGAATGCTTCAAGAAAGAACTTGGGGGATGAAAGGAGGTCACATGGGTGTTCAGAAGATTCCCTATAGGGGCTTGGAGAATTTTACAAGGTCTTATGTCCCCCACCTTAGGTGCACAAGGGACATAAAATTCCATGGTGGTCCTGGAGCTGACACGTGGTGCCCGATCCGACGGCAGGGAAGGCTTTCTCCAAATAAGCACCCGAGGGCTAATCTGTCAAGTCTGGATGTCATATGAGGGCCCCAGAGGTCACATGGGGGCTGAGTGAATTTTACAAGGGCTTATGTACCTAACCTCAGGGAAGTTGAGGACATGAAATCCCACTAGGCTCCAGGTGCTGACACGTGTCCTCTCGAAAAAATGACTAAGTCCTTAACTGCATTTGAGAGGGTAACTTAGAACGAAGATAACTTGAGCTCCCGATGGAATTTATTGGTGAAATTTTATATGATACTGAATGGAAATGGCATTTTGAATGCAATTATGGGGGTTTCATGTTTTTATTCGTCCATATGATAGCATCTTTTTATAACTCCCTAAAATCACCTAGGTGGAATGAGTGCACTTTACTAAATCACCTAGGGGAAAAATTTGACATCAAATAGGGGGTGATAAGACTGATGGATTTGACCTGGGGTGCCTAGGAATGAAATTTTTTCCATAGGGGTATAGTTGTCATGCTTGGAAACTTCCAATTTCCCTATTGCACATTTTCACGACAATAGATGGCTCTAACTTGGGGACATGACATGGACTGAGCATAGTGAAGACATGACATGGGAATCTAGAATCTCAATTTTAGACCATATGGTTCATTGACCAGTGGCTTATCCATTGGGCCCTGCGGAGTCATGTACAACTTCTAGAAAGGAAACACACACACATACAAATGAAGGAAAGGAAACACATGACACACAACAGGAAGGGAAACACATGCAAAAGAAAGGGAAACACACCTATCAATCACCTATGGTATAAGGCAGGGGAAAACCCACTTTCATTGAAGTAATTTTCATTTCTCAAGAGTTACCCTTGAAGAGGCAACACCAAATGATGATGTTCTGTGAAGCCGTTGATGGGTTCCAGAAAGTAGCCTCCTTTCCTTAATTGTTTATGGAAGCCAGGTGCTTCCATGATTTTCCTTTTACTTTGTAGGAGTGAGTCCATGTGAGCTTCTTGATGTTTTGGTCCTTACTTGGAAATTTTACTGCCTTCGTGTTCTTTGAATTCGGTCTCATAGTGTCAGTTGCCTTCCATGTTTATCCATATAGCTGATTTTACATTGAGTAACTCATTGCTGCCCCAAGGATGCTTTTTGTTTAAAATAATTGAACATTCTTGATTCTTTTATTTACTAGGCCTATGCTCATTGACATCTTCTCCATGAGAAACATTATGATTCGTCCTTTATCTCTAATCCACGGTGAGGTATTTGAGTACTGAAGGAAGGATTGGAGGAAAACTCATACTTGTCTCGTATGTTCATGGCATGAGTGAAGAGATTGAGAATCAACTCAGGGTCTTCCTCAACTTCTACTGCATCCAATATTTATTGCATAGAGTTATGCTTCATCGTTTCCTACAGCTCATCTTGATATGCCTTTGAAGAATCTTTATTTTGCAGCTCAAGGAAACTATCTGGAGGGATTACCTCATCATCTCAAGAATCACTACACTCTACCAATCCTTCATCAAAAAGAACTTCATCTTTAGAGGTCTTGAAACTCCTTGCTTCAATTTCTTCATAATGGAAAGAGTCTTCATCTTCAAATGGGAAAGAAAATATTTCCATTTCAGTATTGCATCCATCAATCATTAGCTCAAGAGCGGCATCATATATTTCATCTTGCCTTATCTCAATATGGCCAACCGTCACATTGGTTAAGGCTTCTAAAAGAGCTTCACACTTTTCTTGCAGATTTGTGGCTCGCATTAGGAGCTTGAGACTGAACTTAGGATCTTCATTTTCTTTTACAGCTCTAAGCATTTCCTGTACAAACATTTCTTTCAAACCTTTCACAGGCTCATCACAAGCTGATTTTTTCTCTCCATAGATGGCCTAATTGAGATCATCCTCATCCCCAAATGGGAATGAGAATAACTCCTCATCTTGGATAAGCATATAAACTGATTTTTCTTCTTGAAAATCATCAAGAACCATTTCCTCTTCCTCGTGGTCTGCATCATCTGGTGATTTAGGGTTGTCCTCTTGTAACTCGAATCTCCTCAATGCTTCTTCAAAATCCAAATCTCTTTGGAAAGGCATGTCCGAGCCTATTAAGATGGGGATATCCTCTTCTTCCTCAGTTTCCACAAAGTGATTCATCTGCCTGCTACCTTGATACAAGATGTTAGCTTCCGGGCTTCTAGAATTTCGTACTGTGTACCTCATCTTCTTCTTGGGAAGTAATTTATCCATGTCTCCCTTCACTGGTATGGTTCTAAAACACCAATTCATCTGAATTTTCCCTCCCAAATCTCGATAGAGATTTCTACTCAGTAACATTCCGAACGAGGCTGGGACGTCTACTACCAAAATCATCGTTGAAACTTTCTTGTCTACAAATCTGGTGAGAGCCACCTATGCATCTTTAACCTTCCCTACAAGTGAGACCTTTTTTGATTCCAAAGAGTAACAAGAGCCACTAGGTGGAGTCATGGTAAGTTTGAGAGCCTTGGCGACCTTCAAAGGTATCACATTATCTGAGGCACTATAATCTATTATGCAATTGTTTAGTACATATTCTCCAACAAGAAGGGAGACATAGAAAGGTTCAACTTTATCAGTCTTTGATGCACTCAGAGAAAGCATGTTCTGTGAGGGAGGTGTAGGTGAGTTTGGTAGCATGCCTTTGGAACGATGAGCTACATTATTGGGTGTTAGACTACCACTCATGATATATCAGACGAACCTCTCAAATTGTTCAGGATGAGTCTGCAAATATTCGGTTTCGATAATCTGCACTTTGGCTTTGTTTTCATTTTCTATGAAGTCAAAGTGAGTAGATGTGGACAAGGGGGGTGAAGGGAATACTTTTGGATTTAGGACAAGTTTGGAAGCAGAAGTAGATTTTTGGGAAATGGAGGGTATTTTTAAAGGTACACTAGGAGGTTTCAAAGTACTAGATTTATAGATTGAGATTTATACTTGGAATAGACATCAAAAGACTTACTTGGGATTGCGAGATCTTTCTTACTTGCTACGAGATCAGGCTCCAAAAATGTAGACTTCATGAAATATGGAAGTGCAGATCCTCGACTGATTATTTGTTTTGCAGAGTCACCACATGAGGATCATCAACCTTCTTTTCTTTTACAACAGTGGAGGGAGATGCTATTTTCTCAGAATGAGAATGAGTGAATACCGCACATGATAAACTGGGTGCATCTTCTTCATCTTCTTCATAACCTCCAGAATACTCACAAAATCTGATTTATGTATCATTCTCAAACTCATCAATTTCTTGGAAATCGCCACCTTCACTTTCTTGTTCAAACTCTCCTTCACTTTCTTGAAATCTGCAATTTATGCTCATGGGTGGGGCCTCTAAGGTGAGCCTTTGGGGTGTTCTTACAATCTGATTTTTGTTGCTTCTTTGAGAAGATACTCGTTCAAATATTTCCCTCCTCAATGATGCCATTTCATTCTGCCAACTTTGTACAGTGATGGATTGGTTCTCTCATCTCCAGGATGTTGGGCCTTGCCCTTTGATGGATTCTTGATCTTTCCAGAGAGGATGAGATCATCATCAAGTTCAATGGCCATCCTTTGTGCTTCTACAATGTTCCTTGGTTGGGAGCTTCTCAGAAAAAATCCTACTTATGATGATTGGGTGCTGATGAACAATCTCTTGACATTTTTTTGAGATGGTGAATCCTCTTCAGGTATCTTGCGAAGAAACCATTCAAAATGAGCCACGAAGTCTCTCATCGTTTCACTTTCTCCTTTCCTCATTTGAGACAACTGCACCAAGAGGTCTTGACAATCTTCAGTTGATTTAAATCTTTCCTTGAAGGTAGCCTTGATGTCATTCCAACCGGTGATGGATCGGGAAGGAGAAGAGGTAGAACCATTCTGCTACTTTTTCTTGGAGGGACTCCATGAACAATCTTACAGCAACATCTTCATGTTGGACACCAAGAATTCCACATGATGTCGTGAAAGCAGCAATGTGTTCTTCAAGATGTTGTGTGTTGTCACCTTTGAAATTTGGAAAGTTCTTACAGGAACCCGTTAGTAGATCCTGAAGAGGTAGTTCAAGAGGGAGAGGGTCTGTATTCCTTCCCCATGGAACAATGGGTTGAGGTATTTCTTCTTCATCTGCCATTGGCGTTTCTGCTTCTGCTCTTGCTTCTAGGAATTCTTCTTCAAATTATTCTTCTTTTGGGAGCTCAATGCTCAATGGTGGTTAAAAAATGGGAGAATTTGAAGGTGGAGTATCAACAAGAGTTTTGATAGGATTACTCTAGGTGAACTTTGTGAAGACCCAGATGGAGAGGAGGCTTGAGAGAAGAAGTATGGATTATCTCTAATTCATTCTTGCTGATTTTGCAAAGCCTCGAAATTGAAATCAACAACACCTCTTGACCTGAATAAACTTGGTGTATCTTCCTTCAGCCAGCTTTTGAAAAATTCTGCAGTCAGAACATGAAAGGACAATGTGGAATGTGAAAATTCAGGTGAAGAAATCAGCAGTGTATCTTTCAGCCATAGATTTTCATGAACTCTTTTTTATGATTTTTTCAATATCCGATTTTTTTGGGACCTTGCGGTCGTATATTGGGTACAGATGCTACTAAATCTACCCCATGGTGGGTGCCAAAAATTGTTGGCGAGAAAATTTTCATGTGGAAAAACTTGTGGATTTCTTGCCAATGCTCTGGGAATCTAAGTCCCTCTACTTAACCAGTGCAACTGCCGTATATGCATGCATGCAATGAAAAGGTGGATTTCTGTGGTGGCCTTTCGATCATGGGGATCCAAATAGGGGCACTCCACTGACCCTATGAAAAAAGACTAGCAACCTCTTGCTAGGGAAGAATATTGTCTAAGGAAGTGGGAAAGGGTGGGGAGTGAGAATTGAGGTAGGAGAACTAATGTTGTAGGTAGAAAATCAGATTACTTGTACACACCAGTCAGAAGATTCATCACATGCACTTGAATTTCAGAAGAAAACAAATCTGCAAAATAGCAACAAGACTAAATAGAGCTTAATGAACACAAAGTACCAATAAACTCCTCAATCAAAGAGGCTAAAATTCCTTCTTCCTTTATTGAAGCTCAAGCATAATTTGTACATAGTGTGGGAATGGAAGAAATTGAGAAGGAGGGAATAGAAGAAAATGGATATCTCCTTTGTTCTCTCAAGGTGCAATATACTCTTGACTTTACAAGATCAATCACCAACCCCTTGAAATGGGAATGGTGTTAACATTTATAGAAGGAGAGGCGACTTATCGTTTTCCTCATGACCTTTTGAATACCTTAATATGACTTAAGACTGTTCACATTCCACTTTAAATATTTAAGTCCTTTTTATAATAGCAAGGCGACTTAATTTACATTATATTTCAAAAGTCATTTAAGTCATATTAAAAAGTGCAACCCTCAACGTATAAATATAACATTGAAGAGAGAGAGTGTCGTATGAGGAGTGAAGAGAGAGAGATAGAAGAGAAAGAAGAAGAAGAAAAATAATTATGCTGAAGGATGAGTTACTATAGTGGACTTGGCTCCATTCTCTGACTTTTCTCCACTTCGTAATCCTGAGAAGGCCTCTGACCCATCCAATTTGACTAATATCTCCCTTCAAAAAATAAACTTACTATTTTTAGTAAGTATGAAAAAGCAAGTCCCCGATCTTCAACTAGATGCTGTGGCTTAGTCCTCCACTTTCTCCCTGTGTTCCTCGTTCCTTCTGGATCAACTTTCTATTTTTAGCAGGTGCTCGAGGGCCCACTTACTATTTTTAGTAAGTGCCAAAAATGTCCGTTCTGGTGGATTCTCAGCTGTAGTGCACTTCCAATGTCTTCGTCTCCTTCGTAGGTTCTTCTGTTGCTGACTTTCCTAAAATAGCAATTCCTATGTAGTAGGCTTGCTATTTATAGAAAGTTGGCCTCTGGGAGCCTGACTGATGTGGAACAAATTTTTTTGATATGGGTTTGATCTCAATATCCTTCCTCTAAAATTTTAGACCCACCCGCTTAATAGTCCAAGATATTTTAAAGTTTTAATTTTTAGGCCTGGTAGTGCTTCTGGGTATGGCAGCCATTAATGGAACTTGAAATTGTAGGTCTGATTTTCTCCTCCATTTGCAAAATAAAGTTTCATTTTGATGTGGGTTTTTTCTTCCGATGCTTCATGTGCAATCTTATTTCAATCCGGCAACTGGTTTGACGGGAAATCCCACTTCTTTCTTCGTTGAGCCAGAAACGAGATTTCTTTGTTGTGGCTACTCTGTCACATGAGGGGGGAGTTTGAAGGTGTATTTATGATGGTATTGGATAGAGGAATGAACAAAATAAAATGGTTTATTGTTTCATGCATCTGTTTGGGAGATTTCTTCAACTTCTCATTTCATGGCTATGTAGTTTTCTTCATTTTCTCCTTCTGTGCTTTTTGTGCTTCTCCTTCTGTGTTTGATGAATGATTCCTTCTGAGACCTGCACATCAATGTGGGGAATACCTGTTTCAGTTCTTGTGTTGAGTAGGTCTAAGAATTTTCAATGGAATTGTGATGGAAGAATGTTGCAGAGGAAGAATGGAGGAATGGAGTGCACCCTATAACTGTTAGAAGTTAGAAGTGGAAAAGAAAGCGACACTTGGAAGTTTTTAAAAAGATATGCACAATTAGGGTTTAGGCACATTTTTTAATCCTTGATGTCCCTAAACTCATGGATGTGAGGGAAATCAATTTCCATAATGAGCAAGATGGTGACATGTGGCACTAGATCCAATGACAGGGAATGAAGGAGAAAAAAGTTGATTTGAAGCACTGGGAGATGAAAGGAGGTCACAGGGGTGTCCAAAAGACTCCCTATGGGGGCTGGGTGTATTTTTCAAGGTCTGATGTCCCCCACCTCAAGTGCATAAGGGACATAAAATTTCACGGTGGTCAAGGAGCTGACATGTGGCGCCTGATTCGACGGCAGGGGATGAATGCTTCAAAAAAGCACTTGGGGGCTGAAAGAAGGTCACATGGGTGTCCAGAAGATTCCCTATGGGTGCTGGGAACATTTTCCAAGGTCTTATGTCCCCCACCTCAGGTGCACAAGGGACATAAAATTCCACGGTGGTCTTGGAGCTGACACGTGGTGCTCGATCCAACGGCAGGGAAGATATGCTTCAAATAAGCACCTGGGGGCTGATCTGTCAAGTCTGGAGGTCATATGAGGGCCCCAGAGGTCACATGGGGGCTGGGAGAATTTTCCAAGGGCTGGTGTACATGACCTCAAGGACTTTGGGGACATGAAATCCCGCCAGGCTCTTGGTGCTGACACGTGTCCTCTTGAAAAAATGACTAAGTCCTGAATTGCGTTTGAGAGGGTAACTTAGAACGAAGATAACTTGAGCTCCCAGTGGAATTTATTGGTGAAATTTTATATGATCCTAACTGGAAATGGAATTTTTAATCCAATTATGGGGATTTAATGTCTTGATTCAGCCATATAATCCCTGAAAAATCAGATTTTAGATCTGGTACTCCACTTGTTGATGAGAAAAACTTCCTGTCAATCATATGCGCCAAGGTGTTGTGAAAAATATTATTTTACCATCATGTAGGTATTAGAATCATATTTCTGATGATGTTTTTTTTACTTCTAAATCCATCTGGATCTCCCAAAATCTTCTTTTGAAGCTCAACAGCTGTTTTAGGCTTGTGTACCGCCTAGGCTTGTGAACCTTGTTTTTTACTCAAACTGCTCCAAGTCTTGCAGAACTTCCCTAGACCTTCCAAAATAATTTCCATGATGTTCTAAGGTATTTCATTCACCTCCATGTTGATTTTTCTCTTCTGTTCCACTCTAGGGGGTTGAATCCAGTCGTGGGAAGGCCAACGATAGCCCTTCCCAATACTGCCAGAAGATAGCATCTTTTTAGAACTCCCTAAAATCACCTAGGTGGAATGAGTGCACTTTACTAAATCACCTAGGGGAAAAATTTGACATCAAATAGGGGGTGATCAAACTGATGGATTTGACCTGGGGTGCCTAGGAATGAAAAATTTGCCATAGGGGTATAGTTTTCGTGCTTGGAAACTTCCAATTTCCCTGTTGCACATTTTTACGACAAAAAGTAGGTAATGAAGAAGTTTAGTGGCAAAAAAAACTAAGGCTAAGAAAAAAATTTTAGCATGGGTGTATCTGGTTTCATAGTCCAAAAGGGTATGACTTATGTAATAAACTGCTTGCTCCCAGTGTTGATCGTCGTGATGGGTGAGCATGGCCCCCAAGGAATGATCCGTAGCATAAATGTAAAGGTAAAATGGTTGGTTATACATGAGTACAAGTGGTTGGAGAAGGTACTATTTTAAGGCCTCAAAGGATTTGTGGCATTCACTATCCTATTTGAAAGAGATGTCCTTTTTTAGGAGATGATGAAATGGGTGGCAACATTCGGAAAGCTGTGAAATAAATCGATGAATAGATTGTAAATTACCTTACAAAATATGAATTTGGAGAAGGTTAGTAGGTAGAGGCATTTCAAGAATAGCCTTGATTTTAGTGGGATCGACTTCTATGCCATGTAAAGAAATGATAAAACCAAGGAGCTTGCTTGAGAAAACAAGAAAGAAACATTTCTTTGGTTGAATGCGAACACAATATTTGATGAGACGGTCAAAAATGAATTTTAGGACTGTAAGGTGTTCGGCCCGATGTTTTGATTTAGTAAGAAGGTCATCTACGCAATCTTCCAATATACGATGCATGATGTCGTGGAAGATATAAGTCATATCTCGCTGATATGTAGCACCAAAATTTTTAAGGACAAAGGGCATAACACAATAGCAGAAGGTCTCCCAAGGAGTGATGAAGGTGGTTTTTTGTTGATCTTCTAGGGCGAGTAATATTTGGTTATAAATCGAGAAACAATCCATGAGTGATAACATCTCATGACTAGTGGTTATAACTAGTTGGTCAATACTATGTATAGGAAAGTCACTCTACTATGTGATAAAAGGGAATCCTCATTTACATGGATTTCCATGACCTAAACTAGTTGGTCAATACTATGTATAGGAAAGTCATCTTTGTGGAAAGCTAAGTTTAGGTCATGGAAATCCATGTAAATGTGGATTCATCTTGTTGATTTTTGTGATAAGAACGATGTTAGAGATCCATTGGGGATAATCAATGGGTAGGATGAAGGAAACTGGGAGAAGAGCACTCAAATCTCTTCTTTGACAAGAAGAGTAATGCGAGGATGCATTTTTTGTAGGTTCTATTCTACAGGTTTGGCTTTGAGGAATAGTTACAATATTTTGGACCACAATATTTGGGTCAATACTGGTGATATCAGCTTAGGACCAAATAAATGCGTTGCTATAATCCCAGAGGAAAGAAGTGAAAACTTCCTATTCAACAACATCTTAAGATTGACCAATTTATAGAATGTGTGGGTAATCCTAAGTGTTAATATTGATTTCGATGGTAGACTCATTCAACATGGTCTATGCGTCTCAAAAGGATAATGACCGATGAATATAAAAATCTTCCACACTAAGGTAGGTGATGAATAGACTCATCATCCTAACATTGAACAACGTTAATGGATGGTGTATTGTCATCAATCATGTTAGGATACAAGGAAGGGAAGAGAAGATGCGAACCTCACCATTGCAAGTTGATAATTCAGAGGTCCCAGGGAAATGGTGTTCACGAAAAAAAGTTAGGAGGAATATATTTGGGATCTATAGACTCTATGGGTGAAGGTGGTGACGTTGGTGAATGGGGTGTAGAAGGTTTTTGCATCCTTGATGAGGTCGATGCGACCCTTCTTGGAAGATGGTTCAGACAAATCCAATACCACTGTGGTATTTTTGTTTATGTGTGGTACACGGGATGATGATATGATGGCCTTATTCATAGAACCCAAAGTCAAAGCCTGTCCATGCACAGCGGTGAAGGAAAGTGTGGGCAAAGCGACTGGTTGGTGAGAGATTGGAGATCAGATGAAAATGGTCTACATTTGGGAAGGTGGCTCAGGTGAATAGGTGGAAGTGTTAAGTCCCCCATACATTCAGTTGGAGTTCGAGGGTGGGGAGGACCATAAGGGAATACCTCACCTATGTGATGGTCATAACGAGGATGTTGGCGTAGGTAACCATACTCTTGTGGAGTAACGAATGTGTTTATGTTGTACAATTGGTATTCACCCATGAGTAAGTCATTTAAAAACATCTTCTAAGGGATCGGCAGCGGATATGTGTGTATCTGGAATAAATAGAATTAATAGGTCGATTGGGAATAAGAAGGATTAGTTTGTTGGGAACTAGACGGGTTAGTAAACGGGTCAACTGCAGAGTCTGCGGAGTAGCAGTAGGAATAGAAGAGGTAGGCACAAGTGAGGTAGTGGAACAACATTTTTAGATGAGGTTGTGGGTGAAGGAGAAGTGGTGGAAGTGGTAGATGCCTTAACTAGTATGAGGACAACATTAGGTTGGTACAGCATGTTGCAAGTTGTTAAATGGTGAAGGGTCAGTTGGGATGGTATAGTTATGTCCTTCGTATTCAAATTTTGACACAACGATGTAAATTTGAAGGAACACAACCCATGAAACGGATCCAAGGTCGGACAAGAAACAGGTTATACTATGGAATTCCCCTTCTAAAATGTATAATAACTCTGGCATAGTACGGGGGCCCACAGGAACATGAATAATAATGGTGCCAAGGGTAGAAGTTATGATGCATCATTTAAGGAGCGTAACATAACTAGATTATTATACATGTAATTTGAAGGGATGTACATTTGATTGTATGCAGTGGGAGGAGATGATGTTGATGTTAGCACTACCATCTATCATAACGTAACTCGAACATGAATATTATCGATATATACAGAGATGAAAAGGGTAGGATCAGGGTCATCTGATTGGAGAGGTACGATCTCCTCATTAGAAAAGATGAGGGTAGCCACTTGATGAGTGAGAGCAGGGGTAGAAGAAGGAGATGATTTGGCAAGAGAGGCCATGTGGTGAGGGGTGATAATGGAGGCTACTGGTGTGGGTTCGTTAGGTAAAACCTTGATGGATTGCAAAACCTCTATGAGGGCTTGTCAATGAGATTCAAAGGTTTGGATGAGATCATACAAAGACATTTTTAGAGGGGATTGGTGTAATTGCTTTATCATTGTACGATGAGTGACCCTGTCAAAAATAGGATATGTGGGTCCTAAAATGGTAATTTTGGGTGCGGGTGTAGAGCGTATATTAGGAACATGATTAGTGGATGGGCTAGTTTCCTATTGCTTTTCATTTGTCTTTTTGGGTGCCTGAGTGGTAACCTGGATCATGTTAATAGGAGGGAAAGAGGTGGATGGAGAAGGCATGTCATGAGTAGTATAATGACATGATGGAAAAAAACCTAATGCGGAGTAAGAACCTTGCGAAATGAGTAGGGCACGCTGGCATTTAGGTGGTAGTTTTGCTCACCTCTCTAATATGGACCGTGTTGATCTCGAATGTTAGAGGTGGAAAAAAAGGTTGTGGAGGTGGTGATGTAGGCCACTAAATAGGTAGTGGGTGAGGATGTATAGTGATAGTTGAAGATGAAACAAGGTCCATAGATCCAGAAGAATCATTTTTAGAGCGTCAAAATTTTCTACAGGAGGGCATGACACATGATGAGAATAACACTTTTTAAATCCTTACAGTTCTCGTACATAATGTCCTGGCACATGATGGTTTGGCACAAATTTTAGGGGATCGTAAGGTCTAAACAGTGGCGATAATGTGATGATTGAGGTCTCTAACAAGTTGGCTAAAATGTTGGCGTAGGACCTTGCCAATGGATCACAATGGGAAGTGAGTGTATGTTTGGGTAAAGGTGTGAATGATTGTGGTGGAGGAGGTGTTATAAGAGGTGGAATAGGTTTGACCACTAGTTTGGTAGGTGGTATTGTCTTAGGTTTTGATTTTACGTGCTTCGATGAAGTTATGGTAGATGAACTAGCAATAGAAGGTACCGTAAGTTTAACTACCTTTTTAGAGGTTCTTGGGTTCTTGTCCTTGGATTGTCACCTTCTTTAGTAAAGGTGAGGTAGGAGTACGTGATATTAGAAGGGAAAGTGGATGATGGCAGAGGACGGGTTAGCCACGGTGATAACGGAGGTGTGGTAAAGGTTGTCTGGTTGATTTTGGGTGGAATGTATGGGTTGAAGTCGCATAGGTAGTGATGGGGATATGGTAATTGGTGGAAGTATAGGTGGTAAGAAATTTACAGGGTGGCGATGAAGGTTGTGCACAGTTGAATTGGATGTAATAAAGGATCGTGATGAGGAGGTGGGTTGATGCACTTTTGTTTTGATTTATGTAGGAGGTTATTTGACCTAGGGTAGATGGGTGAGCTCCAAGGATAGACAGAAGGGGTGAATGTGACAGAGGTATGGTGGGTGAAACTGGTGTACGTGTAGTCTTGAAAGTTGGGTCTTCATTTTAGGTGGAGGATTGGTTTTTAGACGAACTTGGGAGGACATGGCTAAGTCAAATTTGATGGGTGGATGGAAAAGGCTTGATGTTGGCATGACACCCAGGGTAGTGATAGGTCTAGATGTGGGAGGAGATGCAGGTGTAGGTAAGTTCTTAGGAAAAGAAATGGGTTTGGTTATGAGTAAAGGTTCAGATTTAGGTAAAGATGAAGAAGAAAAATTTGTTTCAATAGAGCATGGTCAGGGGTTGATTTTTTTGTTGGAAATAGCTTTAGCTAGATTATGGAGGTATCTGTAGGTGACATTTTCATTTGGGTCGAAAAGGGAGAGCCATGAAGACGTCCCCAAAGCATGGTAATTATCAACATAATCCAAGTGATCAGCCAGTCATGAAAACAGACACTGCTGTAAGAGGAGATGTAGTTGTTTTAGTGGCAATCCCTATAAAATATGTCCATGAGATAGGGAATTGGTTAGCCTTGGACTCGATGGGTAAAAGAGTTGAGCGCAAATCAACAGGATCCTGGAATACTAATGGGGAATTATCCCCAATAGGAAGTTACACGTCTAAAGGATCCCCCCTGGGTAAGAGAAATGGTAGGTGGGGTGAGGTAGATTCTTCTTTCGGTGGAGAATAAAGTGATGATGATCCTCCCATGGGTAGGAGAGTTAATACCATTGATTGTTTGATAGGTTGCAAGGTAGATGGTGAAATGAAATTAGAAGAAATTGTGGACTCCTCTATGGGTGAAAAGGGAGACGAAGGGGACTCCTTTTGCATGAAGGAGTAGATGAGGTAGGATCTACCATGGGTAGAGGAGTTCGTGCTAGAATTTATTCTATAGAAGAAGTAGGTTGAAATTGAGGTATTTCTAGTACAATATCGAAAACAACATGGACTTCATAGACATTGCTACCATTGGTTAAAGGTTCACCATTCTGATTAGATGATGATGTATGATTAGGAAATGACTTCTTAAAGATATGCAAGTTTTAATTTTTCAGTGAATTCAGGTTGTCTAGGATGAGATCTCCATTATCTAACATTTTGTAGACAATGTTCTTGAAGGTTATGCAATTACCATTGTTATGGCCTTTGATGCGATGATAATTACAATAATCATGTTCCTTATACTAGACATGAATAGGATGAACGAGATCGAAAATAGTATGAGGTTTTATGGGTAAAGTGCAATGGATCTGGCCTTAAGAAGCTTTTCTAAGACTGAAGAATAAGGCTCTCCAATTGGAGTGTACTTTCATTGTTCCCATCAGAACTGAAAATTTTGAATGGGAGAAATATTAGAGGAAGGTTTTACTTGATTATATGGATGAGATGGACCAAATTTGAGAACTACCGGGTTGGCAGATCCTTTGGATTTTGAATAATTTTTTTGGGGCTTAGAAAACAAAGAATCATCATTTGATTTGAATGCGGAATGTTTATTTTGCGTAATTGGATTTTATTTTCTTCAATGGCACAAATTTCACCAGTTTTCACATGCCATGGGATATGCTTCGTCAAAGGTATGGAATATTTTTACTTATAGAGTTTTGTGAGATGTGCTTAGACACAATCTCTAATGAACAACTCTATAAGCTCATCTTGAGGTAACAAGAATGTTAACTTGATTGATAACGCTTTTCCAGTGAGCAGACAAAATCTACGATAGATTCGTCATCCTACTATTGTCATGTCGAGTATAGGTTAGTCATGGTGACTTTTTTGTTGACATTGATTGAAGAAATGGTCCAAGAATGCCTGATCCACTCAGTTAAATGAGTAAGTGGAGTGTCTGGGTAAACCACTATACCAATCTAACGCGAGAACTTTTCAAGTACATAGGGAATGTTCGTAGGAGTAAATCATCATCATGGGTGATTAGATAGCACCTATGTTTTAAATGACCACAAGTGTTGTTGCTGGGTTATTCTTTACTGTTGAAATGATCTAAACCTGGGCATTTCCTAATGTAAAGGGTATATGAGAGAATGAGGATAGATGGTTGAATTGTCTCATTATAATATTTTTTGATAAGCTAAGGAGTTGTGAGAGCCTGGAAACACTGATGTTTCCAATGTTTGCATATTTTATATCATCGTCCTAATGAGTTCATCAGTGGGTTGTGATGAATTGGGCACCCCCTACAGTATAAGGAAGGTTGAGGATGAATATATGATGTGGATGGTATCCTAGTATATGGTGGGTTCCTAGTATGAGAACTGTGAAGGGGGAGATAGATGTAGGTGAGGAAAATATCCCAAATAGGTTGATAGGCGAGATTAGGGGGTTGTTGTTGATGCGTGTATAAGTAGGTGGGGGTAGTTGTAACGAATCTTATGGTAATTTGGGGGTAGGGACTACATGATGGAAAGGAATATATTTTTGAATGGGGTATGGTTTTCCGACACCACGGGTGGTTGTGATGCATCTGGTACATACGAGATAAAGGGTGCAGATGGGGTTATGCTTAAGGTGGCTGGTGAAAGAATGGTCGACACCATGGGTTGTGATAGATGCCCTAGGTGCAGTAGTTATAGAGGACGTAGGGTCCATTTGAGACACCACATGTGGTTAAGGTGGATGAAGGTAATTTTGAGCTAGTGGTAGATGATGTAGAAGTATGGGCTTTAGGGCAGCAGGGGATAGATACGGGCATACCGTATACCAGTTATCCTAAGGAGTCTTAGGGTAGATGATTAGGTGAGATATTACTGTAGGGCAGCAGGATTCTAGTCAAGGAGTCTTGTGAAACTCCTCATCATCCAGTACTAATGGTGATGGGCTGAATTAGATCCATAAGTGAACAAGATAGAAGGAAATGATGGGCTAGGTGGAAACGGTTGAAGGCTAGTGTGAAACACAAGGGCGTTGGTTTTACTGTGAGTTAGAACCATGTGAATCAGCGTAGACCTTGTAAATTGTGAATCTGTAAATGATACAAAAAAAAAATAGAAATTGAGAAGGTTAGATCCTGGGAGGTGAAATAGGTCGGTGTTCTAATTAAAAAATCAAAAGAAAGGAACCGATCAGTGATTAAGACTAACCAATGAAGATTAAAGGTGTGACCTATGAATGGTATATAGTAATTAATACTAGTTTACTGTGTAAAAATCAACATCTTTAGCAAATGATGTAAAAACTTGATGCAAATGAAATAAAGAAGTGTTTATGTGATTATGATTTTAAAATTCTGGGGGTATGATGATGTCATGAGAACTTCAAAAAGAACATAATATGTGATGAATGATGTTTTTTTGGTAGAATGACCAAAAAGATATGGAAACTGACACCGATTAGATAGAACCAATGTCGGTCAGATGTAAATTGATGACGATCGCTGGACCGACACTGGTTACAGTAAAATTTGGAAGAAGTTAAGAAAATTATGATGTTTATTGGGAATCAAGTCAAATAAAATATCAACCCAGAAACCTTAGTATGATAAAAATGGGTCCTAACACACTCATAAACAGTTAGAATACACCAACTAAGATGGAAGAGTGTGAAAGGAAGAATAAAATTAAGAACATGGCCTTACAACTCAAATCATAACTCAAGAAAAAGATAAGAAAAAGAAGAAATCTTACAAGTATAATTTGTATGTTTTAACTTATTATATTTAACATTGAATTCGTGAATTCAGAATAGAGATTTTTAGCTGGGAAGGTGTCTTATGAAGAGGCAAATATCTAAGGGTGGTTTGAGGTTATGTTTTGGCAAGGGCAGTCCTTTCTCCTGATAATGATTAAACAGAGAAACCAGTTGGGCACCCACTATCAATCCTCTGATCATGTTATTGTTGACAACTTATTTTGGGTAAGGTGTTGTTTAAGAAGATTTGTGAATTTATATTTGCGTATTTTGGCAAAGAGAGAGAATAAAAATTGCTTCTATGATTAAATTATGTCAACCATCACGTTGGGCATGAGTTCCATCGTATATGTTGCCCTCAGTTTTAATGTGAGCTAAAAATGCAAACACAGAAGTTTGGAATAAAAGTTATTTTAGAACCCAAAATCGAAATTTGATGTTCGATGTAAACAAAGAGTGAACAAGAAAGAGACTGAATTTTACTAATGCAAATGTAAGAAGAAAAAACAATGATTTCTTTTTAGTCCTGAAACTACAAATTTCATTTAGATAAAATAGAAGGAAGAGACAGATTCCCAACAAGAAGATTTAATGTTGAATTCCTTTCGAAAATAAAAAATCATACAACATATTCCCCTAAGAATGAATGAATGTAAGGAACCCTGGATGGTTCCCACCAGGCGTTGCCAAAAAATTTGATCAGTATTATAGACAAATTAATGAAAACAAATAGAGGGTGATAGGCCAAGGAGTAACACATGTTTGTTGATTTCGGTTGAAGGTTGTGCTCGCATTCTGATTTCCTGATTCAATGTTGATTGCGAATAATCTTTTTTTTGGCTAAGAGGAAATAACTGTAAAATGTAAAACAATACCACTAGATAGAGTTAAATAAAAACAACAAGTAGACTTCCTAGCAGAAGCTAGATTCGAGAAGCATGATGCTTCCTGAATAGACTATCAATCCACGTTTTAAATAACATTATTAATGTTATCCAAAATAAACATGAAATAACAATATTATTGGAATTGAAACAATTTAGGTATCTTTTACAAAAAAATAAGAAATGTCAGATAAAAGGTGATTGAGGTCAAAACGGGTCAGGTGATGGGTTGGTATTGGGTTACAGGTCTGGTACAAGCTTTGGGTAAGATCTGGTAAATATTAGGAGTGATTCTGGGTTATTAGGGAATGGGTATGAGCTTGTTGGTCTGAGGTATGTTTCCAGACATAGTAACTAGACGTCGGTTTGCATGACCGATGCCTGTTTTTCAGGATGATCGACGTCTGTTGGCTAACCAGCGTCAGTAGGGGCAATTTAATAAAAATAAGCTCTTAGAAATGGTCTTCAGACCTCTATGTGATTGCACATAGAGGCTGTAAATGGTTAGGGTGAGGTCATGGAATGGTCTAAAAGGTTCAAAGATGATTAGGATAGGGGAAGACATGTGGAAAGTCTAGGTATGGTAGGGTGATAAGTTGGTGGGAGGTAGGGAGGTGTACGGATGTACAGAAGAATAAATTACTGAGATGAATAATAAATCTTACTGAAAGAAACATAGAGATAAATGAAGAGATATTAGGTACTTACTGAAGAATTGGTTTGGAGAGTGCAAGTGATGAGGACACTGATGAAAGAGATTCGGAAAGAAGAGAAGTTGCGTTTGTTCTATGGAAGTTTGAGTCTCTATGCTTCTCTATGTGAATACGTGATCATGAAGGAGGTGATGGATGCCAATGGTTGTTGGTATTATTCCCATTGGTTTTGCTTTTCCTGAGTGCTTTAGAAAATCTGAGTGCTCCAAGTCTCTATTCGTATGAGATCCTGAATCGAATGACCAACCTCAAAAAAGGCTTTTGAAATCTATTTAACCTAACCGATGATGGTTAGGGGAACGACGTTGGTTGAGGTATAACCAGCGTCGATTAAGGTGGGAATATCTAGGTTGGCCAAAAATAGCCTGATTGTTGCTATTTTTGGCATGGTCTTCAATCTTCATCCGAGTCTCGAGTGATAGACCATAAAGGAATGAGTAAGAGTCCTCTTAGGTTTGTTAATAGGAGTTAAGTCTAGGTTTAGACTAATTCCTAGTTGGTTAGGATAGGCTTAGACTTGGTCTTAGGTCATTAATGGGGTTTGAGTGGGTCATGGAGTGAGGTGGCTAGGTGAGTTGGCTTGGTGAGATGGTCAAGTGAGGATGTTAATTAAATTAATTAAAGTAATTAATTAAATTAATCATGTGCACTATGGGATATGAATAGGTAAGGTATGGTTAATTTAATTAACGGGGTTATAAGGGTAATATGACCTAATTTTGGTGTCTACAACTTCATGTTGCATATTAAGGAAAAAATTGCAAAAAAAGAGTGAGAAAGTAGTCAAAGTTCCGTATATTAAAAATTAAAGTATTGCATGTATAAATAAGTAAAGAGTGTAAAAGTGTGTAAAAGAAAAGTGTACATCTGATATGTAAGAGAGTATGTGATAGAAAGTTCTATTTTCTTGGAGTTGTTGGATTTGGATACTTATGGTGAGGTTTTTTGGTGATCTCACGGTGGGTTAATTTTTTTTGGGTGATCTCACGCTAAGAGAAAGTTTGTTGGGTGATATCACGCTAAGAGCGATTTTTTTGGTGATCTCACGCCAAGAGTGAGTTTTTTGGGCGATCTCTTGCCAAGAGAAGAGTGTTGGGGAGAGAGGTTTTATTTTTTTCTCTCCTTCCATGACGCTTCCTCAATAAGCACCATTGCAGATGGTACGTATTTGATTTGTTTCATGTTGTTTGTGATTGTTCCTAATGTAACTGATTATAACTAATAGAATGCATTCTGTAAATGGAGACAAGTTCCTGTTGTTGGGAGAACTGATCTAAAAACTATTGTCAATTATGCTGGGAGTGAGAAAATGATTATCTTTTCCCTAAGACACAAGTGCACCAAGAAGTGGACACAAGAGCTCACTACTACTCTGTCTAGGATCTGGGCGCAAGTGTATGTAATGTGTTTTGGGCCCAAGTCTAATTGTTGAGCTAATCTATACCATTTGTTCATGTGTTGATTTTGTACTATGCGTTGTGTTTTGTTTTACTGTAGCTTTGAGCTATTGTAGAGGTAATTTTTTTTAGCCAAATAGATGCCCCCCCCTCATTTGGGGTGCATGCGACAGGATTGTAGGAGAATGCATGTCCAAAGGAGAGGACCTGATACGTATCTGAATATTGGAAATGGGTACACTACAGGGGGGGTAAGAGGATGTGTTATAGCTAGCAACCAAGGAAAATGCAAACAAATTAGGCTATTAATAAATGTTAGTTGTAAAAAATGCAATAGAAGATAATGTAACAAGAAAATAAGAAGATAAGATGGATTGTTAAAAGTAGGTTTCATACATGGGACATCACTCACAATGTCACAAGACAATGAAGGCTTGAAATGGAAAAAAACATAGAATTAAGCAATACAAGACATAGGGCATAGCCCACAAAACAATAACAAAAACATTAAAAAACATCAAGAAAAGTGACAGATAACATCATGGTGGTATATAGATCCTGCAAGGAAAATGCTACACATGAAGCACCCATTAGCATGTTAGATAGATAAATAGTATGTCAAAGAGTGTATAGATCAAGTGAAAAGAAATGTTCTTGTAAGAAGTAGGAAGTAGTAAGTAATGAAATTATAGAACCTGTAATGTGTGGAGTATGAAAGTAGTAAAGGTAGATGATCCCTAGAGCCTCGATGGGACTAGGTAAAGAGGATATGTGTCGAGCATCATGCATCATGTGAAAATATGTAAAAGTGATCCTACATTCACCTCAAGATGACCAAGTGAATGCGCATGTGTATATATAAAAATATAATGACATATTAAGAATCCGTCTAGAATAGGAAATGAATAATGTAACTTGTAAGTAGAATAAGCTAACAAGAGTAAATGTCTAACCAAGCATATGAAAAAATATGTGTAGAGTGAGATAGATGATTCAGGAAGATGGTACATGAAGTTCCCCCCCGTAGATGTGATATGAGATGAGGCTAGTATTTAGAAATGTCCCCTTCAAAATTAAGGAATTGAACTATATTGGACAAGAGTGTGTCATCGGGAAATGAATGTAGTCTCTTATGTGCTTTAGAGTAGATGCTAAAAAAATATGCATCATGAAGGACATAAGCTTGAAGTGTAACAAGAGTAGACATGCAGGGTTCATTGCAATTAGGAAAGCACCCTTAATCAGTCTAATGTGATCTCGTAGCATTGAACTTCATCGGGTGTAACCTAAAGGATGTTGTCATCAGAGTAACAAGTGCTAGAAAATATGTATGTTGAACACAAAGCGTGAAAATGTAGATGATGGGAGGTTCAGACTAAGAGATTGGACCCTCATGCCAAGCGTGAAATCATGAGAGCGTAAAACTACATCATCAGACTCCATGCACTTATTGTGTGAGTGTATATGCTAGAAATAGATGTATCGTGATGCTCTGAGTGTGCAAGTGTAGCAAGAGTATATAATGTGTGGTTCATTGATGAAGTGTTCCCTCAACAATCAAATGTTTCACCTGTAGCAATAGAGTGCTGTCATATGGTTATGACGGTACAATCATGTGTATGCATAGTATGTAGTGCAATTTATAAAGATTAGACATGGATGTTAGCATGGATGCGTGAAATGTAGTATTAGACACAAGACTGATAGTGAGTTAATTAGGGGGGGAGAGCAAGTGTGATGCCCCCTCTAAGTGTGTGATGCATAACTAGGATATCTAGAATGATTATAAGATGTGAATTTCATTATTGAAATATCAGAGGAGAAAACCAGAGCATGTGATAGTGATTCCCAAAAGATAAGATGTGTACCGTATAATGAAATAGTGAGCAATGTGACTGAGAAATGAATTGGAGAAGGGTCCTAGTTAGTGCAGAAGGCACAACACCCCTGAATGTCTACTTTCTGATGAAGTTGATATGCTTAGGTGTGATTGCACAACATGGGATTACATTATCTCAAGCTATGGGTTTGTACTACGAAATAGAAAGTTGAGATAAGAGCTCTCCGGAGAAAGTTAGTTCCTTTCTAGTCTATTTCTTAAGGTGACATACGTAAATGCTAGTATGCTTTTAGAGAGGGTAGAAAGAGTCTACAAGTAAGTGAGATTTTGATGTCTACACCATGAAATAGGACAGTGGTTGAATCAGAGATGCAAATACCTGAATAAAGTGTTGAGCTAGACAAGGGTGGATGGACATGCACCACCAAATGTCCTGGTATCTTAGATGGGGCATTTGGTGTACCATTTCAAAACATTGGACCATCTCTCAATGTGCTCCCAGGACTTACAAAAAACTATGCACAGATGATGCCACACTATCCCTGCAATAAAAGAGTTAAGGAGACAATAAAATACCTGCCAAGGAGGGACTCTGAGATGCATCCACGATACATATATATTATTGCTCCAAAAGTCTGATACATGGTATATCATGCAGTAGGAACGAGGGAAGAAAATTACATTAAAAATCCATGAAGGAGAGGCTTAGACTCCACATTCTACCTTCTAAGTGAACAAAGAGAAGAAGGGGCAGAGGCACAAATAACGTGGCAACCTCATTTTGAAAGATGCCCCTTCCTTTATAGATTCAACACAGAGGGAAGAAGGAAGAGAGAGAAGCGGGGAGAATTCGAATCCAGTTTGAAGCTCAACCTTGTATTTATCATATGAAGGCCCTCTGTTGAAAGCTCAACCACCAAATCAATCAATGCCTTACCTCAATTCCACCTGCAATGTGTCGGCTTCCTTGCAGTTCATTGATAGATGGAATCATCCAATCTGACCTTTGGTGTTGTTGGGGAGAAAATCGAGATTCATACATTAATGGCCTCGAAGACATTTTCTTCATTTTTTGGCCACACCTAACCTACTCCAAACTTAATATTTTCATGATCTCCATGGCGTAGGAAAAGGATGTTGAGGGATGCTTTCCAAAAAGTCATTTTGTTGGCCATGCCCAAATTTGAGTTGTCCGAGTTGAAAGATATGTGCCTGTTTGAAATTTGATCTTGGGTTTGTACAAAAATAGCGGCTAAGTCCAACTTTCGGAAAACCAACCTCTAATGTCGTGACCCTAGGACACGTGGAGGCTTGCACATTTGAGGGTTTGGCCTTCTGTATTTTACTTTTGAAGTTACGTTGGAGCTGACACGTGATGGATTCTTCCGTGGCTCCTTAGTCCTTGTATTTTTCCTAGTCCTTTTCTTGGTGGGGCCACATAGTTTGAACCTTGACACACAGTGGAGGGTTTGCGCTTGTTTGAAACCCGCCCATCACACCTTTGAATTTCTTCTTGAATTAGCGACCATGCTGACACTTTGTCCCTCCACTAGCCTCTGTCTTAATACTTTTGACTGATTCAACCCTCGATTCTTTCCCTTTACGAAAATGGACCATGGAGACACATGGAAGAGTCTTGCGCACATTTGCAAACCTACTCTTTGGACCTTTGAAGGAGTGTGCACCATGAGACATAGTGGTGCTCATTCTACCGACCTATAGCCTTAACTTAGTCATTTTTGGGACCTGCTCTATCCTTTTGTACCTCAACTTGGGACTATGTGGAAAGCTTGGCACTTGCTCATTGCCGTCTCCAAGTTTGGATCTTACGCTTTGGGTTGCACCAAGCTGATGAGACATGTGGCACCCTTCGTGGGTCTGCTAGCTTCTCAATGGCTTAGTCTTGAGGCACCTTCCAACTGAGCTCGTGGGACAGAATTTTAGCTAAAGCTAGTGCCATCCTCTTATGGGTCTGAGACACATGAAGGGCCTGGCACTTACTTGAGTCTCTAGCCTGAGATTCAACTTTGGAGAAATGTGTCATTTGGACACTTGGCAACGTCCGCTGACTCGCTTATACTAAGTCAATTTTTGGGCCCATTCTGAGTCCATTTTCAGAGCCAAAAGACTTCCTGAGACTTTCGTCATTCCTTTTCTTTGAGTCCTTCCTTGACACTATCTCCTCCTTCCTCGAACTATTCAATTTATGAGCCCACCTACCCTGCCGGTCCGCAATTTTCTGGATGTTGAAAAATGGGTTCATTCCCTAGACCCGTATTCCTGAATTTCTTCTTGCAAAAGGTTGTTTGATCTTTCTGCAGGCGCCGCCACTCCATTGTCGGCTCGAACTTGAAAGTAATATGAATGTTTTCTTTGAATTTCTTTCTGTGCGGGGTCGTGGGTGATCCAATTTTCCTAGGGGGAAGAGATATGGATAACAATTTTGGGGACTTACAGGGGTTAAAATATGTACCTACTAGATGAAGAGGACCAAAAGGCCTTGAAGCATCCATTGGGCATGGAGTCAAGAATACATAGCTTGATACGTGATATTTCCTTTGGTCTGTGAACAATTTGCACTCTCAATGGGCATGTTACCCGAAACAAGGCCTACTAGAGTGAAAATTGATCTTAACCTTGAAGAATCCTTGGGCATCTGTCCCAAGAATGAATTGTCTCAAAAAACATTTAGTTGCTCTACATTTGTTTTATTTTGAAATTTGCAAACTACTTATAGGCAACTATGAGTCTTCTTCCATGAATAGTGAAGGGTCTAGCCTCAGTAGCTCTAGAGTAATACGAACAAAACTTATGTACAAAGGAAAAAATCATACATGCCTTAAATGAGAAATGCAGAGTGTGTGTAAGAAATTCTTCTACTGAAAAAAAAGTCTACTCCTACTCCTACACTAACCAGAGAGAAAGAAAGGCTTAAAAAAATCTTGCCATAGGCAGGGAGAAATAGATTCCTTTTCTCAAAAGGGGCAGCCATGCAAATGATTTGACACTAAATATGGCTACTTGAATGAGTGAAAAACTGACAATAAGCCGGTCCTCCACCCAAATCATCAAGGTATCCACATCAACCAAAAATACCTCCTCAAGTTGATTGGTATTAGACTCCTGGAGGTGTTGATGGTGACCCTTGGTGCTTTGATACTCATCCTCATGCCATAAAGTGGGCATGACTAGTTCTGGCCTCTCCCTTGGCTGCAATGAAGCCAAGTACCTGATAGGGCATGGTCTGATCCGATGGATGTGCCCCTTGCTCTGAATTTCAACTCTGAGAACAGATTCTTCTTGCTGACCTTCTTGGATGGATGGTTTGAAAGAGATGATGACATCCTCTTGACTTTTCTCTTGCTTCTCCTGTGAAGAACATGGAAGACTCATATCTTCCAACCTTGGTTCCAGAGGGCTGTTATGAAGTGTAGGACTTTGTACTTGAATGTCATTCTTTATTACAGAAGGCTCATGTGTTTGGAATGTGAAAGATGGAGGAGAAAATGATGTGATTTACTTAGGATCCTCTCTATCAAAGAAATCCTCCAAGTGAGACAGATAATCTATCTCCTTGTTGTCCTATTACATGTGCTTGACCTCCTCCATGGTGTCCTCTTGATCTGAAACTTGCTCACCATGGTTCCCTTCATCTTCAAACATGAAGTTTGAAAGATCAAACTCTTCTTCAACATTAGAACTTGAAGGGGATGAAGTGGGAGGAAGAACTGAAGGTTATCTTGTGGCCTGCTCCACACTTGGAGCCTCTGAAATTGTATGGTCCTCCATCATGGGTTCATCAATAAAATCAGGCGCTTGAAATGAAAGTAAAAAATCTTCAATGATGCTTTCTTCATTGAGTAGCTTCAACTCTAGTTTGACCTCTCCTAGCTGCTCCTCTTCAATGGGACTTGGAGCTGATTGTTCTTCCTCCTCAACTGGTTGTGTAGCTTAGATCAGATCAACATCCTCTCTAGAAAAAGTGCCATTAGGAACACTGCATTCAGAGTAAACAGACTGCTGATCTTTTTCTTCTTGTTCTTGTTCTTCTTGTGCTGCAAACTCAGCCTCAACCACCACTAGTTCTTCAACTCTGACCTCCTCTATTGGCTTGACCATCAAGGGGATATTTGTAAACACAAATTTGGAATCCCAACTCTTCAGATTGTCTGTCATTTATTCTATGTTGGGCTCCACTTCTTGCTATTTTCCCTGACTAGATTCTTGAGTCTCTTCCCTACATGGACTTGGGAAAGCAAGAGGAGTGGTAGGTTGGGGTTCAACCAGATTTTCAATTGTTTGTGGTGGGGAGGGAGGTGGAACTTATTGTTTCTTTAGAGGGAATGGCTGCTTGGAAGGGGAAATGGAAGAAGAACTGAGAAACCAACACTTGGGGCAACAACTGAGGGGCTTGAATCTCGATCATGATGAAATGATAAAGATTGAGAAAGAGGAAAAGAAAATCTAGGAGGTGGTGGAATTACCCATTGATAAGGTTGTCCTATATCCAACTCATAGGCCTCAATATCCTCAATCCACAGTGCAAGTTGAGGCAACATTTCAACCATGACGTCAATCTTCTCCTGAGGGTTGTTATTTCTTGGAAAAGGGTCTCCCCATGGACAAGGTTCCCTAAAACCAATCCTGAATGCCTTCATTTGTGATGTACCCCTGGATTGCACCATGCTAGCCTCCATTCTTTGAATCTTCTCCAACAAACCAACATTCTCCACATAGTTGTCACCATTGTATGCGCCCCTTTGTTCTTGATAAGCTCCATGGCCAAACTGACTTTGACCTTGCTCATATGGGTAAGCATAAGGATCCTAGACTTGATTATAATGCTAATCTGGAGGAGTTGGGAAATGCATTGGAGGTGAATTGAATTACTTCTTTAAGTGTGAGTTCCATGAAGGGAATGCAATCATGATTGCACAACTTCATGAAATGGAAGAAAAATGGGAGATATGGAAAGAAAAGTGAATGAAGATGGGTGGAAATGGATGGAAAAGGTCTGCAACTTATGAGATGGGGTTGTTGACTAGATGGAGTCGTGAGATGTGCTTGCATGTGCCTTCAAAGGCTAAACCTTAACATGAACACACCAACCTACTAAGATGAAGTGGTAAGGTTCTTCAGACCTATTCCATCGGGTGTGCCAAAAATGTTAGTGCAGAATCACAGTACCCCCGAATGGCCTGGGTGTGAAGTGGTGCATTCAATGTGATTACACAACATGGGACCATATCTCAAGTTGTGGGACTTGCAAACCTTGAGATGGACCTCCGGAGAAAGCCAGTTCTTGCTTCCTAATCTACCTTCCACAAACTACTATAGTGCAGGTAGAATCTATTCTATCCTAATCTAACCATTCCAAGGGGACATATAGAGAGAGGGTGAAAGAGCCTACACTAAGTGGTGATACACTAGAAAAGGAAGTGGTTGAATCACAGATCTAACTAACTGAACTGGAGAGAGGTGAGCAGAGGAGAGGGTGGACAGAATGCACCACATACCAAAGATAGATTTCACATAGAACACCACTTCAAAACTCATTAAAAATGCCTCCCAGGACTTGCAACAAACATCAGAATATGTAAATTATACCCTGCAATGATGACAGGTAAGAAGAGACAATAAAATGAGCCAAGGATGGATAGACGCATCACGAAATAATTTTTTTTGCTCCAAAATGTTACACGGTACATCATCAGTGGGAAAGAGGTAAGAAAACACCATTGTAGAGCCATGGGAGGAGGCTTAGACTCTACATTCTACCCTAAGGAAGAAAGAGAGAGGGGGGCAGAGGAGAAACAATGACCAACCATTTGAATATGCCCCTTTGTTATAATATATAGGAAGAATAAGAGAGAGAAGAGGTAAGAATTCGAATCTTGCTTCAACCACCTTGAGATATGCATTGAATCCTACTTTGAAATATCAACCACTGTCAATCAATGCCCCTCTCAAATCCACCTTCAATCTTTTGATTCTGGTTCCCCGACGAACTGAATCAAATCCAATCTGGTAGTTGAAGAAATCAGATTCTGCATTACTGTCCTGGAAGACATTTTCCCATTTTTTACCCACTAAATCCTACTAAAGATAATATTTTATGCTTCCATGGTGTAGAGGATTTCGAGACATTTCCAAAAAGTCTTCTCCCGCCCAAATATGAGTTTCTAATCAAAATATATGGCCATTTGAATATTTAGGTTGTGGGTGCACAAATTTTAAAAGAGTTTGTCCGTACCGGGTCCATGTGGCAGGCTCGCGCACCTTGGAGATTCGACCCTTGCCTTTATCTTTTGAAATAGTGCTAGAATGATGCATGGCAGCTTCCATGGGCTCCATGGTGTTCCCTTGTATTTTGCATGAGTCCTTTGCTTGGCGGGGCCAAAAGTCTGACCCTGGACAAGTGGAGGCCTAGTGCTTGTTTGGAAACCCGCCCCAAATTTTTCTTTTGAAGTAGTATCGTGCTAACACTTGGCTCCTTCCACCAGCCTACCTCTACTTTGACTATTCAACCCTGACTTTGTCCCTTTTTTGGACCTGGGAAATGTGGAAGGCCCACGCTCATTTGGAAACCCACTCAGAATTTTACCTTTAAAGGAGCATCGTTAAGACACATGGCACCTTCTGTTGGCCTTTATACTTGGTTATTTTGGGCCCGCTCTGATTTTTGACATCTGTTGAATATTTTCCACATGGAGGGATAGCACAAGTTTGAGTCTCCTCCTTGGGCTCCCATCTTGGAATCGCGCCGAGCCGACACTTGACACCTTCCACTGAGTCAAAGAATTTTCAACAATTGGTGTAACTTTTGGGGTTCTGGACACGTGGAGGCTTGGCACTTATTTGAGTCTCCAGCCTGGGATTTAATCTTTAGAGGTGCGCTATTTGGACACTTGGAAGCTTCCATTGACTCTCTATACTTAGCCAATTTTGGGGCCCGTTATGAGTCATTTGTAGAGCCTGAAGACTTCAAGCGTTTGCCATTTATTTTCCTTTGAGCCTCTGGCTTCTTTGACACTATTTGGCCTCCTTCCCTAACCCCACTACTCCAATGTAGAGCCTACCTGAAACTTGTCTGTTGGATTTGGAGCATGGGCTTGAACAACGGAACCGTTCTTTTGAATTTATTTCTACACGAGGTCGTGGGTGATAAAATTTTTCCGGGGGTAGAAATTGAGATAACAGAAGGTAAATAACACTTGAGAGGAGTTTTCTGAGTAGGGGAACTAGGCCGACCAGGTGGACGAATGAAATGATGAGGCTAAAAAGGTTGTGAGATAGGTTGTGTGTGAATATGAGAGCTATGTGTAGAAGTATATTTAGACTTGAGAGGCTCAAGAGGCCTAGATGTAATGAATGGTGTAAATATATCATCAAGGTTGGTATGATGTAATGGTGTAGGTGGTGGAATACCTTTAATGGTGATAATTTTTTTGTTATGGATGTACTTAAGACATAAGTGATGCATGGAAGGGATGGCCTAGGTAATGTGGAACCAAGGAACACTTAAGAGCATGTCACATCCTACGATTTTAGATGTAACCAAGAATGCTGTAAAGACAATAAAAGACCCAATTGTGATGGGAAGAATGACATGGCCATAAGAATTATAAACTGGAAATGTGATTAGAGAGGTGGGACATTTGATAGGTAAAGGAAGTGCTATGGAGGATGCATTAGTAATTGACAATGGATAGACCATAGTATTGTTAGCTGTATAAGTATAAATAGAAGCATTGATATCAATGAATCAAGAGAAAATGTAGCGTAATAATCATGATTTGAGGATGCGATGATTGGTGGTGGTATGTAAGCAGTAACAAGAAGTTCAAGAGGCCTCGAGGAAGGAGGAGGCACAACATGATATGTATGGTTTACAGAAGAATTTGTAGCTTGCTTGTCATTCTTTGGTAAAGGGTCATTAAATCGTTAAAACAACCCACTTGAGACCCAAGAAACAACCTAGGGTTTGTCAGGAAAATTATGGAATAATTTTCTTGACTAGAAGTGTCTACAACCAGGTTGCAAGAAAACAGTTGTCACTAACAGGTTCCTAGAACAAGTCTAAAATTACTAGAACATACTTTTCATTTATTATCAATTTCCAGAGGTCACATGGTCCAAATTTTAGGGTTAGAAGTTTCAGTTAGATTCAGGGGTTAAAATATCACCATACCCATTCTCTAACAGGCTCAGAGTTTCAACTTGATTTTTCTCACACTTAACACATTCAAAATTTCCCTAAATCATTCCCATTGGATAGGAAATTTTCTCACCTTTCCGGTGATATAAAGAAGTCCTCCTAACTCCTTGTAGAACTCCAGTTATGGACCGACGGAGCTTAGGGGTCAAATTTTCCCAAAGGGGACACGTGTCGAGCGGGGAAGAAAAGCAATTTTTGGGTTGGCGGGTCACGGGGCGGTGTTGGAAATTTTTCCTTGCATGGGAGAAAATTCCCATTTGCACCCACTGCCTCTGTGGGTCCTCCAAGGACATGTGGGTCCTAATCCAAAGCGGGAGAAAGAGGGAAGGGCGGAGTGGTGGCGGCGATAGGAAAAACAATTTGCCAAAAGGGAGCAAATTCCAACTGGCACCCACGCACCTACAGGTCCACCAAGGACACATGGCGCTCAACCAACAACATGGGGAAGAAGGAGAGGGATGGGCATGGTGGTGGGAGAGTTTGGGGAAAATTCTTCGGAGGAGGGAAAAGGGAAGGGTTTGACGTGCGGGTCCACACGTCCACGGGAGTAACGCCGAGGCGATGGGCATGCGGGGGCATGCAGGGTTTTTAATCAAAAATTTCCAAAAGCCAACAAGGTCGCAAAGGTTCTGCCAACTTCATCAACACCCCATGCTATCACGTGGCAGCCTATGATAGGCTGTGGGCTGACGGGGAAAAAGGTAAAATTTTCCCAAAATTTCAAAAGGTCCCAAAGACAAAAATAATGCCCCGCCTCCACTGCTACCCCATGAGGACACGTGGCAACCTCTGATTGGCTGTGGCCGGTGGAGAGAAAAGTTCAAAATTTTCCCAAGAAAATTTTTCAAAAAAAAATTCTAAGGATAATTCAACGGGAAATTTTCGGGCCGTGGGCCCGCCAGGGAAAATTTTCCCGCCAAGGCAGGAAAACTTCAAAGGGTCATAACTTGAGCTAGAAAGCTTAGTTTTGGGAAAACGAGGACTTTCTGGAAATATCTCAATGCCCTCTTTGCACAGGAATCATAAATTTTACTTTTTGATAAATTTTAAATGGTCAATTTTACAAAAACGATCTGCAGGATTTTAAATAGCAAACTGGTAATTTCCAACTTATAAATTTTTATTCAATTTGATCTCCTTCTTCACTCAACATGCCAAAAAACATGGAGGATTACTCTAGGAAGGATTTAAAGTGTTTTAGGAAGGTAGATTTGCTTGTTTGATTTTCAATTCACATTTTTCCAACAATTGACAGAAAACGACTGTGAAAGGGGATTGGGTTCGATTTTGCAATGTTTAAATTGTTTTCTTAAGTTTTCTTTGTCAATTTGAGTTCATTGATGTCTTAACATGCTAAATCATATCATTTTCAAGTTGATTATTATGTGCAGGTCCGAACTGTACAATTTGATTGAATTTATTTGCCAGTATTAATTTTTATAACAGAGATCCATTTCTTTTAAATATGTATATCAATTTTATCATTCAAGTGTGGCATTTCATTTCTAAACTAATCCATTACATTTAAATGACTTAAATCAAACTATTCTAAACCCAAAATGCAACTCTGATTTCAATTTTGTATATTTCCAAAGAGGTAATTTACTATATTTTCCTTACATACATTTCTTTCTTTCAATCAGAGATTTAATTAACTCTTTTTCCATACAATGAAACATTGAATTCAATCCAACAATGCATATGAGAAAATATCCTTCAACTCTTTATTGACTTCAATTATAAAACTTTACATCTTTCCATGTTTAAAAGCAATAACAGAATTCTATTTCTTTCTTTCCAATAACAGAACAAAATATAACCATCCTTCACAATTCGAATATATATACTTCCATAATCAATTACAACATCTTTTCTTCACAAGAATACATTACAATTTTCATCCACATCATAGTGGGAAAGGATTACAAATAAATTTGTTTCACAAGGGGCTGCAAAAACTGCATTTTTCTTTGCTCCAGAATAGCAACATGCAAGCTTCCATTTTCTTCCAATTTGATCACAACAAAAGAGGGGGAAAGGACAACGCTCTCCACCCAACCAAGACATCCAATGAAAGGAGAAGCCTTCCTTCATCATTGGCCCCTGAGCCCCAACCAAAATACAATAAGAGGTGTGATTCAACCCATGGCAACAACTGGCTTCCACAACACACAACATTCTTTCAACATGCATAATTCATTATAAAACACAGTCCAAACAAAAACAATAGTTTACAACTGCATTTGAAAATAGTTAAAAAAAAACTCAGGCTTGATCATGCAAGCCAAAGGAGCAAGGTCTATGGGGGAAGCTACTTATGCCTCCCAAATGGGAATTGGGCATCCACCAGTAACAAACCACCAATAAAATTTCACCTCACATATCCTTATGCCCCCCAAATCCCTCCTTATGCCCCCCATAGATTTCCTTATGCCCCCCAGTAAGAAATGCAAGCTATTTCTTTTCCATGGTGGATCCCAAACCCAAACTCCCTCCACAAAATTCTGATGCCAATGGCATTCCCTTATGCCCCCCCACATGGATTCCCCATAGCCTTCTCCTACACCATTCCTATGGCAGTCTACCCAACCAGCCAACAAATAAATCAAAAAACATGCACCATTCACACAACACAACAAAAAAATAACAACATAAAAGAAGAGTTAAACTCCTACCTCTCCATGGTAGCTTTTGTTTCCAAACAACAAGCTTCAATGCCCAAAATATAGTCCCAAAACAACAATCTCCAAGCATGCAAAGTTTCTCCAAACTCCTTCCAAAAGCAAGAGATCCAAACACAAGAAAAATGTTCTCCCAAAGAAGTTGCAAAAATATTCAACAACCCAAAACAAGCAAAGAGTTTGAATTTTATAGAAGAGGGAAGAGAAGAGGATGATGTGGATCCATGTAGGATGCCACATCACACATCCTCAAATTCAAACACAAAAGACAAAATTTCATTCTCCCAAGCACAATAAAGAGGTGGGTGAAAATATGACAAGTTACTTGCACACTCCAAAAGCCCACACCCCAAAGGACTGCAAAATAAATAAAATGTAAGAGAGTGCAATCAAAACTTGCAACATGATTAATAAAATGCATTATAAAAGTCTAAAATCACCTCTCCAACCATAATTATGGTTGGTAAATTAAATTTAGAGGTATGGGACAAGTTTTACTTGTCCCACAAGCCTCCAAAAATAGCCCCCAAGGACAAATTCGAATTTCCAAGGAGGTGGAGTGTTTCATACTCCAAAATCTGACTTACACAACTCTTACACAAACTTACACATCCCTTACATATTTAATACAAGGAGCCAACAACTTCCATTATTACTTTCCCATATCCCAATTTAATTTATTTAAATTTTAACCATATGATTTCTCACATTAATCTACCACAATTTAATTAAATAAAAGAAAGGAACACATCACTAATAAAATACATACAACAATAATAAAAATTTAAACACATTAATAAAATACACAAACCCATGGTCACATATAAAGGTAATCCCCCCCATGGGAATCCCTAACAAAACAACACACAACACATAAAACAAGTTGCCATGGTGACCTTGTCGAATTCACCTAGAATTCCATTGTGGTTGGTCTCCAATCCCCCGATGTTTGTTGTGATATTTAACCTGCAAAACACAAATACCTCCTTCGGCCTCGTGGCCATATCAGAACATCCAAAATGAATATAAATATAATCACAAAATCATCTAAATATGTGAATCACAACAACATCAAGGCAATTTAACATTATCACATACAATTTATATCAACAACTATATAATATCATTTTCATCTACTCATAATATCCAAAATCACATGTCCGAACAACATCCATAAAACATCCATGTCAAATAGTATATCATCATCCACATATGAGTGTCTCTAATAATCATCATGTATCATATCCAAATCAAGATCAACAATAATCCATGATCAAATGTCTAACATCATACTAAATCAAAACATAATAATGTCCATAATGTGATCAACTGTATCAAATAAGTATCAAAAGGTGTCAAAGGGAAGTGGGCACTACATCCCCCTCCCCTTAGACTCGACTTCCTCCTGGAAGTCACTGGAACAAATGTGGAAACTGAACTCGTAATGAAGTAGCATCCTCCCATGTAGCTGCAGTCTCATCATATCTGTCCCACTACACCCAAACCTGATCAACCTCTCTACCTTGAAGGCCCAGGGTCCTATGATCTAGGATGTGAATGGGCTCCACCATCACTTGCCCCTGATCCTGCACCTGCAATGATGTCCAATCTAACACATGAGAAGGATCTGTAATATATCTCCTGAGAACTGAAACATGAAAAACATCATGTATGTGAGACAAGTTGGGTGGCAATGCTAGATGGTAGGCCAAAGGGCCGATACACTCCAAGATCTCAAAAGGACCAATGAATCTAGGAGCTAACTTAGAACCTTTTCCATAATGGATAGGGCTCTTGTGTGGCCTGACACGAAGGAACACCTTCATGCCCACATCAAAACTACGGTCGATCCTATGCTGATCTGCATACTTCTTCTACCTATCCTGTGCCTCCTGTAATCTCTACCTGATCAACACCACCTGCTGCTCCATGTCCTATAAAAGAGTTGGTCCAAGAGATACTCTTTCCTCTAACCTGTCCCAGCTAAGAGGTGTCCTGCACTCTCTACCATACAAAGCCTGAAAAGGAGCCATGCCTATGGAACTCTGAAAACTATTATTGTAGGCAAACTCCACTAAGTACAGGTACTCCTCCCATTTAGACTGCTGATCCATCACATACATCCTGAGCATGTCCTCTAAAATATGATTCACCCACTCAGTCTGTCCATCTATCTCAGGGTGATATGTTGTGCTGAAGTTGATTCTCATCCCGAGGACATACTGCATGGTAGTCTAGAAATGTGAAGTGTACAAAGGATCACGGTCACAAATGATCTTCCACAGAATCCTGTGTAACCTAAAAATCTCATCCAAATATACTCGTGCCACTACTCTAGCTATATAAGTGGTCTTCACCAGAGAAAAGTGAGCCACTTTTGTCAATTTATCAACCGTGACCATAATGGCATCATGGTGATATCTCGACATCTGGTAGCCCAACAATGAAATCCATGGAAATGGTGTCCCACTTCCATTCTGGTATAACATGAGGATAAAGAAGGCCTACTGGATGCTGATGCTCAGCCTTAACTCTCTAGCACTCTAAACATCATGACATAAACTGGGCCACGTCTCTACGAAGTCCTCTCCAATGATACAACTGTCTCAAGGTGGCATGCATCTTCTTCACCCCAGGATGGGCTGAATAGGGTGCACGATGTGCCTCTACCAAGATGTCCTGCCTCAAGCCTCCATCTCTGGGAACATATATCCTGCCTCTGTGCCTGAGAAGACCATCTGTCTCTAAGGAAAAACCATCAAAATTCCCCTCAAGGGGTCTCTGTGACTCAATCTCTACTCGTACTGCAATGTAGAAGCTGTCAAGAGGAAGCTGCTGAAGAATCCTGCTCCACAAATCTGTGCTCACTGAGGTGGCCATAGCCACATGTCTCTATCTACTGAGAGTGTCTACTACCACATTCTCCTTCCCCTTCACATGCTCTATCTCCATGTCATACTCACATAGCAACTCCATCCAACGCCGCTGACGAGCATTGAGATTGGGCTGCGTGAAGAGGTGGCAAAGACTCAAATGATCTATCCTGAGTGTGAATCTCCTGCCAAGAAGAAAGTGCCTCCATCTAACCAAAGCATGCACAACTACCACAAGCTCAAGATCATGGGTCAGATAATTAAGCTCATGATCTTTGAGTTTGTGAGACTCAAAAGCCACTACTCTACCCTCCTGCATCAACACACCTCCAAGCCCTACTAAAGAAGCATCCGTGCAAACAAAGAACTCACCCTGTGGATCTGGCACTGCAAGAATAGGTGTTGTAGTGAGGCACTCCTTCAGTGTCCTGAAGGCCTGCTCACATCTGTCTGACCAAACAAACTTCTTCCCTTTCCTCTGAAGGGAAGTGATAGGGTGTGCAATCCGAGAGAAGTCCTGAACAAATCTCTTATAGTAACCTACTAATCCCATGAAGCTGCACACCTCAGTCACTGTAGTGGGTGCTGGCCAATCCATAATGGCCCTAATCTTGGAAGGATCGACTACGATACCTTCCCCAGAAATGATATGACCCAAATACTATACCTCTGTCTGAAAGAAAGCACACTTCTCCAAGTTCCCGTAAAGTTACTGCTCCTAAAGACACTGAAGAACCTGGTGAAGGTGCCCCTCATGCTCCTCACGCATACATGAGTATATCAAAATGTCATCTAGGAAGATGAGCACGAAGTGATCTAAGAAGGTCCTGAATACCCCATTCATCAAACTCATGAACACTGTGGGGGCATTAGTCAAACCAAAAGGCACCACTGTGAACTCATAGTGCCCATATCTCATGCAGAAGGTGGTCTTATGAATGTCCACCTCTGAAATCCTCAGCTGATGGTACCCTGACTTAAGATCAATCTTAGAGAAAACTGTGGCTCCCTTCATCTGATCAAACAAGTCATCAATATGCGGAAGGGGATAATGATTCTTGATCGTTACCTTATTCAGCTGGTGGTAATCAATACACAACCACAAGGATCCATCCTTCTTCTTCACAAAGATCACCGGTGCACCCCAAGGGGATACACTAGGATGGATAAGGCCTTTCTCCAAAAGGCCCTCAAGCTGTAACTTGAGCTCACAGAGCTCTAGGGTGGTCATCCGATAAGGTGCTCATGAGATAGGCTCTGCTCCAGGAACTAGATCTATATGAAAATCAATCTCATGTGGGGGTGGTAACCCCGGTAGCTCCCCTAGAAAGACATCAGAAAACTCTCTCAAAATGGGATGATCATCTAGCGATGGTCCACTAGACCCATCCTCTGATCTGTCACTGACTGTAATAGCATACATCTGACAACCCCATCGCACACACCGCTTAAGCTGCATAGCGGAGATGGTGTGAATAGAAATGGGTCTCCTGACCCCTGAAATCACTGACTCAACTCCCAAATCATCTGCACAAGATATAGTCTTGTGATAACAATCCATCCTGGCCCTGTGTGTAGATAACCAATCCATACCCAAAATGACTCCATACGAGCCCAAAGGAAGGATACAGAGATCTGAGGTAGTGGTGAAAGGTCCCAAATCCACTACACACTCCTTAACTAAGGAGTCTACAGAGATCTTGGCTCCAGAAGCCATCTCGACATCCCAACTAAGACCCTACCTAACTGCCACCAGCCTGCATCACTCTACTAAAGATGGTGCAATGAAAGAATCAGAAGAACCAGAATCAAACAATACAGAGGTAGGAATACCACCAATGCTACCTGTGGTCTCAATGACTGTGCTCTGATGCTCTACCTGGCGGTTCTCAACCACTGCATAAATCCTATGGCTACATCCCATGTCACCAACCGTAGGCTCGAAGATCTATGTCTTACCCTTGTTATTAGGGTTATGTGGGCAATCTCTCCAAAAGTGTCCAGTAACTCCACAACCAAAACATCCTCTTGATCCTCCCCAATGAGTAGCACCTCCAGTAGGTGCCCTGGAAGTCTATGGCATGGATCCTGATGATCTGGCTGTGGTCTGCTGAGGTCTCTGCTGGCAAGCTCCCACTGACTGAGCTCTAGGTCCACCCTGTGTCCTGATGGGACCCCTAGGAGGAGGCCCCATACTCTGACCTCTCTGTGCATCAGCTCTCTATGGAGGTCTATGAGGTGGGCGGGACTGTTGCTGCTGCTACTATTGTGGCCTAAAGGATGACTATGTTGTACCCTGGCCACCATGAGGAAGGGGTACTGACCCCCTCGATCTACCATCCTGCATCTACTGTATGCGGCTCTTGACTCAGTCTCTAGCCTGTTGGGTCTTTCCCTGAGTCTCCTCTGCAATATAGGCCTTCTCGACGGCCTCAGCTAATGTCTGTGGGTAGTGGATCCACACTGCACCTCCAATATCTAAATTCAGGCCCCAGATGAACCTGTGAATCCACACCTGCTCATCCTACATATACTCTACATACTAGAGTAGATCCAGAAATCTACTCTCATACTCTTCTACTGAAAGAGATGCCTGTCAGAGGTCATGGAACTCATCGATCCTCTACTGTATGAACCTCCATGAAAAATACCTACTCCTGAATCTCTCCTCAAATAGCTCCCAGGTCACTATCTCTAAATCTACATGGAGCTTCTGCTCCTCTATCCTCCACCATACTCCTGCTCCATCCCTCAGTAGATGGATCGCAACATGAGCTTTCGTGTTGCTAGAACAAGGACAAAGCTTGAAGCAACCACTCAAGCTCACTAGCCAGGCCTCTGCCTGAAATCCACCCATGTCACCTGAGTAATGTGAGGGCCAAAGCTTCAGGATCTCCCTGATGTGATCTGCAGCTATGGTCTGACGGCCTCTAGGTCTCTCTGCATGCTCATCCCTAAGCCTAGGGCTTTAAGACCTCTCTCTATGCTCTGAAACTCTGTCACCCTGTCCCCTAGGTGGTGACTCTACTCTGGCTGACTCCACATGGGATTTCTCTCCTCTATGCTCCTCACTGGGTCAAGGAGATACCTAACCCTCAATGGAAGGGGCTCTGTCATGACTAGCTGCATGTCCTCCTCCTAATCCTCCGCGTAGAGTGGCATTGACATCCTGAAGGGTCTGCAAGATCTGGGGTAGGATAGCTGCTACACCCTGATCTGGTGGTGGTGGTGGTGGTAAGTCTGAGTCTCTATGAACGTTTCTCTCACTCCGTCTATGCCTCCTGCATAGACCAAAGTGAGAGTTAGTTTGTTTTGCTAAGTTTTATTCAATTTCCATGTTTACTAAAATATACAATTTCTAAACTAAGTTGTTTTCTAGATTTAAAAGAAAATGTGCTAGGTTTAAGTTTCATGTCCCAAGTTTTCTAGTGTGCCCAATGGTCCAAGATTTTGAACCACTGCTCTGATACCAAGTGTGATGCCCATTAAAACAACCCACTTGAGACCCAAGAAACAACCTAGGGTTAGTTAGGAAAATTATGGAATAATTTTTTTTATTAGAAGTGTCCACAACCAGGTTGCAAGACAACAGTTGACACTAACAGGTTCCTGAACAAGTCTAAAATTACTAGAACATACTTTTCATTTATTATCAATTTCCAGAGGTCACATGGTCCAAATTTTAGGGTTAGAAGTTTCAGTTAGGTTCAGGGGTTAAAATATCACCATACCCATTCTCTAACAGGCTCAGAGTTTCAACTTGATTTTTCTCACACTTAACACATTAAAAATTTCCCTAAATCATTCCCATTGGATAGGAAATTTTCTCACCTTTCCAATGATATAAAGAAGTCCTCCTAACTCCTTGTAAAACTCTAGTTATGGACCGGTGGAGCTTAGAGGTCAAAATTTCCCAAAAGGGACATGTGTCGATCAAGGAAGAAAAGAAATTTTTGGGTTAGCGGGTCACGGGGTGGTTTGGAATTTTTCCTTGCACGGGAGAAAATTCCCATTTGCACCCATGCCTCTGTGGGTCCTCCAAGGACACGTGTCGGGTCCTAATCCAAAGCAGGAGAGGGTGAGGGATGGGGTGGAGCGGCGGCGGCGATAGGGAAAAATTCACCAAAAGGGAGAAAAGTCCAATTGGCACCCATGCACCTACGGGTCCACTAGGGACACATGGTGCTCAACCAACAATGCTGGGAAGAAGGAGAGGGACGGGCATGGGTGGCAGGAGATTTGGGGAAATTTGCCAAGGGGAAAAGGGAAGGGTTTGACGCATGGGGTCCACGCATCCGCGGGGAGTAACGCCGAGGCGATGGCGGGAGTGCGGGGGCTGTGGGGTTTTTAAATCAAAAATTTCCAAAAGCCAACAAGGTCATGAAGGTTCTGCCCCCTCCGCCAACACCCCATGCTGCCACATGGCAGCCTGTGATAGGTTGCGGGCCGGCACGGAAAAAGGTAAAATTTTCCCAAAATTTTAAAAGGCCCCAAAGACAAAAATAATGCCACGCCTCCACCGCTGCCCCGTGAGGACACGTGGTAGCCTCTGATTGGCTATGGGCCGGTGGAGGAAAATTTAAAAAATTTCCCAAGAATTTTTCAAAAAAAAAAATTCTAAGGATTTTTCGACGGGAAATTTTCGGGCCACGGGCCCGCAGGGAAAATTTTCCCAAATTTTCCCACCAAGGCAGGAAAACTTCAGAGGGTCATAACTTGAGCTAGAAAGCTCAGTTTTGGGAAAACAAGGACTTTATGGAAATCTCTCGATGCCCTCTTTGCACAAAAATCATAAATTTTACATTTTGATAAAGTTTAAGGGGTCAATTTTGTGAAAACGATCTGCAGGATTTTAAATAGCAAACTGGTAATTTCCAACTTATAAATTTGATTCAATTTGATCTCCTTCTTCACTCAACATGCCAAACAGACATGGAGGATTACTCTAGGAAGGATTTAAAGTGTTTTAGGAAGGTAGATTTTCTTGTTTGATTTTCAATTCATGTTTTTCCAACAATTGACAGAAAATGACTGTGAAAGGGGATTGGGTTCGATTTTGCAATGTTTAAATTGTTTTCTTAAGTTTTCTTTGTCAATTTGAGTTCATTGATGTCTTAACATGCTAAATCATATCATTTTCAAGTTGATTATTATGTGCAGGTCCGAACTGTACAATTTGATTGAATTTATTTGCCAGTATTAATTTTTATAACAAAGATCCATTTCTTTTAAATATGTATATCAATTTTATCATTCAAGTGTGGCATTTCATTTCTAAACTAATCCATTACATTTAAATGACTTAAATCAAACTATTCTAAACCCAAAATGCAACTCTGATTTCAATTTTGTATATTTCCAAAGAGGCAATTTACTGTATTTTCCTTACATACGTTTCTTTCTTTCAATCAGAGATTTAATTAACTCTTTTTCCATACAATGAAACATTGAATTCAATCCAACAATGCATATGAGAAAAGATCCTTCAACTCTTTATTGACTTCAATTATAAAACTTTACATCTTTCCATGTTGAATGCAATAACAGAATTCTATTTATTTCTTTCCAATAATAGAACAAAATATAACCATCCTTCACAATTCGAATATATATACTTCCATAATCAATTACAACATCTTTTCTTCACAAGAATACATTACAATTTTCATCCACATCATAGTGGGAAAGGATTACAAATAAATTTGTTTCACAAGGGGCTGGCAAAATTACATTTTCCTTTACTCTAGAACAACAACATGCAAACTTCCATTTTCTTCCAATTTGGTCACAACAAAAGAGGGGGAAAGGCAACGCTCTCCACCCAACCAAGACATCCAATGAAAGGAGAAGCCTTCCTTCATCATTGGCCCCCGAGCCCCAACCAAAATACAATAAGAGGTGTGATTCAACCCATGGAAACAACTGGCTTCCACAACACACAACATTCTTTCAACATGCATAATTCATTATAAAACATAGTCCACAAAAAAAAACAGTTTACAACTACATTTGAAAACAATCAAAACAAAACTCAGGCTTGATCATGCAAGCCAAAGGAGCAAGGTCTATGGGGGAAGCTGCTTATGCCTCCCAAATGGGAATTGGGCATCCACCAGTAACAAACCACCAATAAAATTTCACCTCACATATCCTTATGCCCCCCACAATCCCTCCTTATGCCCCCCACAAAGTAAGAAATGCAAGCTATTTCTTTTCCATGGTGGATCCCAAACCCAAACTCCCTCCACAAAATTCTGATGCCAATGGCATTCCCTTATGCCCCCCCACATGGATTCCCCATAGCCTTCTCCTACACCATTCCTATGGTAGTCTACCCAACCAGCCAACAAATAAATCAAAACATGCACCATTCACACAACACAACAAGTAAACTCCTACCTCTCCATGGTAGCTTTTGTTTCCAAACAACAAGCTTCAATGCCCAAAATACAGTCCCAAAACAGCAATCTCCAAGCATGCAAAGTTTCTCCAAACTCCTTCCAAAAGAAGAGCTCCAAACACAATAAAAATGTGCACCCCAAGGAAGTTTGCAAAATGATTCAACAACCCAAAACAAGCAAAGAGTTTGAATTTTATAGAAGAGGGAAGAGAAGAGGATGATGTGGATCCATGTAGGATGCCACATCACACATCCTCAAATTCAAACACAAAAGACAAAATTTCATTCTCCCAAGCACAATAAAGAGGTGGGTGAAAATATGACAAGTTACTTGCACACTCCAAAAAGCCCACACCCCAAAGGACTGCAAAATAAATAAAATGTAAGAGAGTGCAATCAAAACTTGCAACATGATTAATAAAATGCATTATAAAAGTCTAAAATCACCTCTCCAACCATAAGTATGGTTGGTAAATTAAATTTAGAGGTATGGGACAAGTTTTACTTGTCCCACAAGCCTCCAAAAATAGCCCCCAAGGACAAATTCGAATTTCCAAGGAGGTGGAGTGTTTCATACTCCAAAATCTGACTTACACAACTCTTACACAACTTACACATCCCTTACATATTTAATACAAGGAACCAACAACTTCCATTATTACTTTCCCATATCCCAATTTAATTTATTTAAATTTTAATCATATGATTTCTCACATTAATCTACCTCAATTTAATTAAATAAAAGAAAGGGACACATCACTAATAAAATACATACAACAATAATAAAAAGGAAACACATTAATAAAATACACAAACCCATGGTCACATATAAAGGTAATCCCCCCATGGGAATCCCTAACAAAACAACACACATACACAAAACAAGTTGCCATGGTGACCTTGTTGAATTCACCTAGAATTCCATTGTGGTTGGTCTCCGATCCCCCAATGTTTGTTGTGATATTTAACCTGCAAAACACAAATACCTCCTTCGGCCTCGTGGCCATATCAGAACATCCAAAATGAATATAAATATAATCACAAAATCATCTAAATATGTGAATCACAACAACATCAAGGCAATTTAACATTATCACATACATTTTATATCAACAACTATGTCATCATCATATAATATCCATTTTCTAAATCTACTCATAATATCCAAAATCACATGTCCGAACAACATCCATAAAACATCCATGTCAAATAGTATATCATCATCCACATATGAGTGTCTCTAATAATCATCATGTATCATATCCAAATCAAGATCAACAATAATCCACAATCAAATGTCTAACAGATACTAAATCAAAACATAATAATGTCCATAATGTGATCAACAATATCAAAATAGTATCAAAAGTGTGAAACCTGTTAGAGGATGAGTATGAAGAATCATCATAGTATTTCAATCTGAATCTAGATAAAAAAATTCTTTCACGCGGTTTGATTGTATGGCATAGTTAATCAAATGAGGGATAATTCTGAAAGATAACACTCTCTTGAAGTGGAGGTAAGAGACTTTGAATAAAGAGAGATTTCAATTCGGAAACAAGTAGTATGCTAGGTTCACTAAATGATTTAATATATATCGAATTAAATCTATATTTCAGAGTAATGACTATACCCAATGTTATACAAGTGATATAATACAATAAATGGACAAACAACAAGTAAGCAATACTAGGAAACCCTAAGAAAATAAGAGAGATAGATGACTTAGCTGATTTATGAGTGATCTGAAAGTTTTTTAGGTAGGTGTATAGCTGAAACAGACTGGAAGAGACATTGTCAAGGCTCACTGGAGGTTATGAGACCTAGAAATGTGATAGAGAGAAGCGTCCACTAGAGGATAGGAGCACCCAGGTGCTAGTGATTAAATTTGGGTGCTAGTGTCCACCCAGATGCTCAGGTTTTGATATTTTTCTATTTAGGAGCTTGATTTTTGATCTATATTTGTCACTTTAGATTTGTTCCAATATCGTTGTTCACACTTGTAACCTACAAAATAAATACCTAGCTGCACATACCCACAAACCACATCAAAGCTAATAAATAAGATGTAGAATGGGGAGTCAGAATGGTCCTAATAGTCACCCAAAGAGTGAACTTAGTACCAAATGTTGCACTACATTTCAGACTCCATGTAGTTATGTGTGAATGTGTGTGTAATGATACCCTATGATGCCCTTGTGCAAGTTGCATAATGATAGAGGGCTAGATTTAGAATATAAAAAATGTATAGAATATGTGAGATGTAATAGAATAGACTTCCCCTCCTATGTTGTGTATGTAGAAGTGATTCAACCCTTGTCCCTTGAGTGAGTGTGCTAGATAGATGTTTTTTAATACTCTTTGTGCCTTTGGGTGCAAGTTTAGGTGATGATAGGTAATGCTTAGTTCTTGGCCCCTTATTTGAGAGTTATAACTATGTATGTATATGATTCCCTTGTTTGAATTTTGTAATTGAAAACTGGAAGGTGGACCAAAAAGTGTAAAAGATGCTCAAGAAGTAAAAGATACTCAAAAGAGTGAGAAATGGCTAGAGAAGGTAAGGAGTGCCCAAAAGGGACAGGTGTGCATGGGTGCTTTTTTCCTAAATGGGTGCTAGTGTCCAAGGCCATAAAAGATAAAAAATTGAAATATCGACATGGTTGTAGGGTGTGCAAGGTCAATAAAAGTACAAGAGACAAAGAAAAAGGCTCAAAAGACACTATCAATTACTAATTTTCTTGCTTAGGAAGCATGTATATATTAGTATGCTCTAAGACCTAGAAATGTACCCAAGTACATAGTTTTTTAGTCTAGAGTGACTCCTGAGGTCAATTCGACTCAAGCATATGCATATTTTTATTCATTTGATGTACAATTGAGTATTTTACAAATAACTAGGATTTATTTTGCAGGTTTAGATGTGGCACAATGAATCTAATGTGACTTACAACAAATAAGGAACGACACTAAGTGACACAAAAAGAACCATATCATGAGCTATTCTGTAGATACTAGTGCCTAGATTGGATGCTAGTGCTCAGAAGGCCTTGTCCTAGTCCATGCGTACTTGTCCCTAATATTTTTGTAGCTCAGTTTTAGATGCAGAGTGTGCACAACCAAGAATCTCCCCTTCTAGATCAATCTCTACCCTAGAATCAGTTCAAACCTACAATTACAAGATAAGTCATTATCTAAACCCTATTTATCACTCTTACTTGTATTTCCTTTATTTGATCTTGCTTATTTGTTGTTATATTTATCTGATCAATAATGTTCATAACTTAGTGTTTACTGAATTTACTTGTTCCTGTTTCAGATTAGTGAAATGTTAACAAAGAAAACAAACAACTCCAATGACGAGAGGGTTTAAGGCTACTTATAAAGAGATGATGATGGATACAAGCACAAAATATCATACTCATAGAAAGCTAGATTACCCACACAAAAAAGAGAAAATAAAAAAGAAAATGATTAGTAGATAGGATGGTGGCTTGCTCAAAAATGTTGGTCTCGAAAAGTGAAAACTTGCTAGGATGGATATCAACCCACTTTTTGATAAAAGATAGATAAAATGAGAATGGATAAGCGATAACATGCAACATAATCTAAAATGAAATAGAGAATATAAGATTAGATAGATAAAATTAAATGTATATCTGATAACAATAAATAATAAAAATTGAACCAAACCTGACTAGGTCAACGATGACTTGAGATTGCATGACAGTCAATGGTGACTGGGAAAAGTCAGAAATAGATGCATAAAAGGTAGATTTGAAGGCAATGATCCAACGATGATTTAGAACTCGAGATGATGGTGAGATCCTGGATCCAAGGGAAATAGAAAGGATGCAAGAAAATTGATAAATATTATGAGAGAATGAAAACTACTAACAGGGTTGACAGGGATTGGCTATGATGAAGATGAGGTTTTAAGCTATAAGTGTGAAAAATGGCAAGATTGGGAGATCTGAGGGACTATGGGATCAAAAGATAGATAACTAGTAGAATGGATGAAAGAAATCCAAACAGATGTGGACTGGGTCAACGGTGACTGGGTTAGGTCGATGGCGATCGAGAGTGATCTAGGGTTTGATGGAGAAAGATGGATGGGAATGATGATCTACAGAAAGAAATAAAAGATGACTAATTGAAGGGTAGAGCTCTGAGATGGCTGATGAACCTATAAAAATGATGGGGAATAATGATGGGATGGAAATGGGGAATCTAAGAATGCAAAATAATGATTCCAAGAAAAGAGAGAACTTCAAATATCCAAAGATGAGGAACAAGATTTGCAAAGTAGCTCTAAGATGGTGATAAAAACTATAAAGAAGAGAAAAATACAAAGCTAAGATCGCAAGAAATCCTGAAGTCTCACAAATTACTCCCTCAAGAGTGGAGGGGTACGGATGTATTTATAGGGTCACTGGAGACTGCGGCAATTTTTTGATTTAGGTAGTGGAAATGTGATCAGCTCGAGACAATGAGCCCTTATGAGGTAGGATTATGGTTTCAAATGGTAAATGAAGGTTAGGGTTGCTTATGGGAGATAAAAAGTAGTTGGGAGGTAAGAAATCATTAAATTGGGGTAGATGGGAACATAGGGATGATAAAAATGAGGTTTAGGGAGGATTAAAATATTAGACGGGGATTTAAGTCTAATTTAATATGATTAGGGATGTTTAGGGAAGAAAAATAACTGATAGGGTTAGTATGGGATTAAGGTGGAAAATAATAATTAAAGGGATAAATAATTTTTAGGATGGAAAGGGGGATTTTTATGAGAAGAGAGGTATGTATGTGAGAAATAATGATGAATGGGCATGAACGTGGGGTGAGGGATAAGTGATACCAAAAATTGGTGTCTACATTAGCACCATTTTGTTGAGTGGTTTACATCGGGAAAGCCATCAGAAAAAAAAGTGATAGAAGATGATGATGGTTGAGGTGCTCCCCCTCAAACTAGGGATTGATTAGATGAAGAAGAATCGATCACTAGTTTGGAAGAGATAGATGAAGTGATAAAGAGTGGAAAGGATGAGAAAATGAGAGAAGATGAAATAATAATCCCCAAGTGGAGAAAACAAAAATGAAATATGGTGGTGATTTTAGAATCACTTTGGTTGGGAACAAAGTATGACCTCAATGGAGATGAAAGCAATGTCCTATAGACCTATGAGTCAGTGAAAATTATGAAAATATGGAGGGATTCCAATGTGAATCCAATCAAATGGATATGCAAGCCGTGGGACTAAAGGGTCGAAGGAAGACATAAAAAATATGTGTAAACAAATGTGAGGATGGTTAAGACAATGGTTTGAAAAAATGTGGGGGAAAAAGTGAATACGATATCCTTCATACACGAGGAATCATGAATATGCGCCCACCTGGGATGAAGATAAAAAATCTCCAAAATGGCGGGATTAAGTTGAAATATGGTGCCCCAAGAGGGAACACAAATATTATCACGCAACGGGATATTAGATGTGACTAAGGATGTACAAGGAGATTGTAGATATCAAGATAAGTCCGATGGGACAAATAAAGGTGTTTGATGAATAACACACAAGTCAAAAGTGGAAGATAAAATAATTTGGAAGGGGAATTTGGTGAAAGAGAATGGGTAATGATCATTTAGGGTTGGGTCGGTGATGACTTAGGGGGGTCAGCGACGACTTGGGTTGGGTTGACAATGACTAGAGCCCGGTTAATGATGACCTAGGTCAGTAGCCTATATAAGCATCTTGGGTGGTTGACTAAGCTTATTTGCACTGTGTAAGTTTTTCGATCAAGAGATATAAGTGACATTAGGATTGATATTTAGAGCAAGATGGAGGCCAGTGGAGAAATGAGGAAGTGATAGAGGACTTAGAGGATGGTAAGTGCCTTATACCTAGCTTAGTTTTGAAGTTCTTTAGTTGTTTTTGTTAGTTTTTTTTGCATTTTTTAAAAGAGTTTGGACATGGGTGCCAAGGGCGGTCGACGACAATTGGACACGATCTTTGTTGATTGGGGCCAAAGGGTGGAAACCCAAGCTAAATGACATTGACCTGAATCGGGTCTGTGTCAACTGGGCTAAGATGGGAGATTTTTTATTTTTGATGATGATTTACATGTGTTTGGATGCTAATGATTGCTTGTTTGATTGATTTTACAACATAGGGACACATTTTATCTTAGAGACATAGTCCCTAATATGTATGAGTGGATAAGAGGGGATGCAACTGATGTCAAGTGGGATCATTTGAAAGCTGTAGGATTTGGTGGATTTTTCCTTTAGCAGAGGATACCAAGGGATGTGGGATTGATCATTGCATTGATTGAGAGGTGGGATGTGAGGACTAGTACATTTTGGTTCAGGACAGGGGAGATGAAGGTGACACTGGAGGATGTGTACCATATTTTAAGGTTGCCAATACAAGGGAGCCCATAAATCCTATTAGATTGGATATGATATTAGGTGCATTAACACGACTATTTGGATCAAATGCCCCACAAATTATATTTACATCAGGGGCCTTCCATATAGAGGCATGATATGAGCTGGGGACACTCGAGAGCATATTGATATGTGTGATCATGATGGCTATCTCATCCTATGCACTACCAGATTCTGGAGGAGCTAGATTTCCATGGACATTGGTGGGGGTGTTCACAGACATAGTGGAGCACATGATAGTGTTCTCATTTGGTACAATATTATTAGCTCAGATATATCATGAGCTATGGATGTATATATTGAGAGGAGATATAGATTGGATGTAATATTGTTATTACATGGCTAGGCGTACCAGCCCATAATAGTGATTAGGCCGTAAGGTATTCTATGGGTATTTTTGGACCACATAGAGCTATCTGTTGGATTCTTGAGATGGAGGGCTGACCAGAATCACAAATAAAAAAGGGAGAGAGGAGAGGAATGGTATACAAAGAGGTTAGAGGGATTAGAGATGGATTAGAGATGGAGGCCATACCAAGGGTTTCCCACTTAACCAAGTGTGGATATCTAACTATTTGGTACGAAGAGAATTAGATGGGTGTAGGGGAAAAGTATAGAGATGGTGGAGGTAGTTCAGTTTCCACGAGTGATGAGGAAGTTTGGGGTTGTATAGACAGTGATGGGGGATCCTATCAAGTATAGACTAGATGAGGCAGAAAGGGACTTACTGAGTCCTGTGGTGGTTGATCCCTCGGAAGAGTTATGAGATCAATGGGATAGTGATGAATATGTCAGATTAGGGTCAAGTTTTTTGGATTGGATGACAGAGGCATGAGAAACCCAGGCATCGAAAGAGAGAGAAGAGAAAGTATTAGATGAGGATGAGGTGGTGTAGGTGAGAGATGAGGAAGCAATACCTAGAGGAGAGGAGGGCAGATATGGAGGGGTGGAAACAAAGATAACCCATTTATGTGTTGAGCTAGATACTTCCCATCATGAGAGGGATGCAGTGTGTCAGTAGACTATAGGATTTCACTAGGAGATAAACTTGGATATACAACAATGAGACATGTATCATAGATAGAGGGAGGCCTACAGGGCCAGATTTAGAGATCTTGGACCTTTGGTTGTAGCATTGGGGAGAAAGGCACAAGTGGATTCATAGAGAGCCAAATATATGGTTCCATCGAGTACTGTATCACTAGAGTAGATCAAGAAATTGGGTATAGAGGTGTGTTACTACGAGTGCATTGTTACATCGATATTTTTAGATGTGCTGTGATACAAGCCTATCTAGTAGGGGAAGAAAGAGTAGGGAGATCAACGTGACCAACACTATCTAGGATCATGGATAACATGGCATAGAAGAGGAGAAACCCAGGTCCAAAGGATGGAGGAGACGATGGAAAGAGAGATGTGCAGGAACCTACCCTAGGGTGGATAGGTTCAGAGCTCTGAGTGTCTGATTTTCAGTTCATCGAGTAGAGGGTGAACGTTGTAAATGTATTTTGATGTATATATTTTTGAGATACGGCCCCATAGAGGCATATCATGGATGTATGGACACATTTTGATGAGTATATGTATATATACGATTTTTTTTGGATTATATGTGTTATGTGACGATATATGTGATGGATTTGATTATATTATAGACGTGGATATTTGATTGATTTAGGTGTTATATGCATATTGATGATGTGATTTTTGATTTATATGTGATGTGATAATTATAATGATGTTTTTATTATATTTATAATTGTTAGACATTGACATGGATACATATGTATGGATTAAATGATGGGATGTAATGATAAATGTTGATTAAGAAATGATGTGGTAGATGATATATATGAGATGATTTAGATTATAATATATGTGATAGATTTAGATGTGTATGTTAGAACAAATTATGTGATAGATGGGTATACTGTACGATGGGAAAGTGACATGCGAGGATGATAATCGACAAGTGACCTTCCCCGTACCTGACCTCCCGAGGTCGTGCCGAGACAGCCGGTGGTTTGAAATGCGGGTGACTTAGATGAAGTCACAGCCGGGATTATGGTCAGTTTTCTATGATAGAAAAGCTACAAGCGAGGATGAGAATCGGCAAGCAACTTTCTTATGGCTAACCATGGGAGGATCAGTGACTAAGATCTGGTAGTTTGATCTCCTAGTAGCTAAACTGAAAAAGGGGAGATTTAGAGGCTATGAGCGGGTAGCATAAATTCCCTAGTGATTTACCCTCCTAACTAGAATTTAAGCGTTTAATCTAGTTATGGAATCTCCAAATTAACTTAAACTGAAAATAACAATTTATACTACTACTGAAAGGGAAACTAATCTAAACAAAATATATGATATTATAATTACAAGCAACAATTAAACTACTTTTATACTAAAACTAAACAAGTGAGATAACCCGGTGTGGTTATTCACCTGTGCAGATGTGTGAATCTAAATAAAAGACAGCTAATTAACTTAATTGAAAACCTTCAATCCTACCTCAGAAGTGAGGAACAAATCATAGTTTCTCAGAAACTATCATTCCCCACAGCTTCCCCGGCAATATTGAAAGTGAGCTTTAACTGAAATAAAATGATTCACTACTCTATTTGATAATAACTTTGACGATTTAAACCTGGAGTTTACTGAGCAGAGGCAAATCCAGTTGTGTTGTAGCTTGTCCCCTCAGAGTGATCTCTTCGTTCTTGCATGTTCACGTGAATCCAGAAAGAGTAGGAGTATGGCAACATCAGCAAGAGAAGGAACTGGGATGACAATTACTTTGAAGTAAAATGGCACAAAGCACAAGTAGGAGAGGGATGGCGCAAGTGAACTGGCTTGGCCTATGCGATTCCTAGCAGGGTTGTTGCAGCAATGATAAAACAAAATGATAAACAACAGGTACTCAAACAATGAATAATAGCAGCTTCAGAGAAATACAACGAAGTACAAGTAGGAGAGGGATGGCACAAGAGAACAGAGCTTGGCCTATACGATTCCTAGCAGGATCGTTGTCGGTGTACAGTGAGGCATAACTAAATACTCAGAATTCTAATCCATGCTAAAATAAAATGATTCATAAAATAAATCTAGGACTGAGTATTGAAGACTAAAGCTCAAGAATGAAGACTCCAGACCAAAGAACCAAGACCATTTACTTGTAAACAAGCTACATATTTATAGCATTTGCAATGACTAGAAGGCAAGTTCAAATTGAACTCTCCCACCATTAAACAAAGATAAATCACTGTTCAGTCGGCAAAAACATAAATACAAGCTTTAGTGGTTGAGAAATGCGAGTGAAAATTGAATTTTCATGCTTGACGCGATCGTCGGAACATTCTGGAAAGCGCGTACAGGACCGCCGCCCTGCTCAGGGCGGCGGTTACAGGACCGCCGCCCTGTTCAGGGCGGCGGTCACGAGACCGCCGCCCTTCAGGGCGGCGGTTTCGTCACTGAAGACCAAAAAGCCAAGAAAAGAGGAAAAAAGGGAAAACAAAGCACGCGGGGGCTAAGCGGGGCATGTGGGATGTTAACGCATATCCGTAAAGCTTCTCTGGATCCCGAACACCTTGCGAAGAGACCTGTATCATCATTGGGGCTTCCGTAACCAATTTCCAAATGTACAGTACATACGATTTTGGGTACGTACATATTGCCCCCTCGGAGAAGCGTTTTAGCCATGAAGAGGCATAAAACGTTGGGTCCGAGTATGGCGATCCCAAAATGGGGAGTTAGAGACTATACCTGACATGCCCGTGTGTCGAAATGCCACCAACTTTCACATGCTTTTCAGAATGTATGCAATGGATGACAAGTGATAACAAATGTTAAACAGAATGTTTTTACTTTATTTGCTTTTGCAATGCTGATATGTGATGACGAACATGTTGTAGTTTTGAACTTTTGGCCTCTTTAGACAATGTTTGTGATTTCTTCTTATGTTGGCAAAACGTGATGAATGTGTAGCGATAAAGAGATGAACTTGCCCCAATCCCAAATCCATGCAACTAGTAAGATGCAAGGGCTCAACACCAAGAATTGGGAAGGGCACAAGTTGTATGAGTTTGATTTGAGTGGAATGATGAGAGACATACAAAACAAGAACAAGAACCAAATTTGGACCTACACACCCACCCTACTCATAACTACTACCAAGCTTAGAAGGCCACTTACTTTTCAGTTTATCTAGACTTAGATTCATAAATGGCAACCTGGTTGACAAAATCTGGTTTTGAGGATTTGATCTCTTTGGAATTTAGATGTTTGGATATTTGCCTTCTTTTAACAGAATTTGACTTGTGTTTTTAGCATACCAAGATTTGTTAGTTTGTGTGACTGGACCCCCCACACCTTGCCTCACGCCACTAGTAAGAAGCATGGGTTTGTCACCAAAGGCAAGATACAGGCGAGTAAGGGCACTTCTTTCCTTTCCCAACCTCACATCACCAGTAAGAGATGTGGGCTTATCACCGAAGGTTGATGGGGCAAAGAAGTGTGTAAAATAAAATATTTTGTTTGCTTGGTGCTTTTGATTGCATTTGATTTTGACATTTTTGATCTATGACTTTGGGATATCCTTTCGTTCCAAGAGATTTTAAGAGGGATAGATGTGACACCAAGAAGCTTCTAGAACAGACCGTAGGCAAGGACAACTTTACCTAGTAGAAAGAACAAGCAAAGCCAAGTATGCAGGTCTTGGTATGTTTTCGTCAATGTTTGTCTGTCAAACTTGATGAGAAGATTTGAAAGTACTTGATGATGTTTGAAGAGATGTGATTTGAATATTTTTGCCAATATCTTCAGAAATTTGTAACAGATTACTTAAGAGTAAGTTCCTGGACTACAATATTTATGAAATGAGTGAACAAAATGAACCAACTAAATTACTAATGTAATGCAACTGCAACCATGTACATATGAAAATGTAGGTGGAACCATATGTCATGATGTCTAAGGTGAAGAAAGTTGATGAATATCGAATTCTTCACCCCTAGAAGTACACAGCGGAGAACCATTATCCTCAAATTTTTCATTTTCTTGATGAGGGCCTACCATTCTAGGTTTGAACTTACAACCCTTGCCCAGAGGTGTATATTTCTCATTATTAAAAACATTTTTCTGAAAGAGGCATTCACGTACCTCTTTGTCATGTTTTTGAGAGATGACATGTGGGTGAGCATGACTATGCTGCTCGACCTTCTCTCTCATAGTGAGCATTGTGTTAATGATGAGGTCTTGCCCCATGGATAGGGAAAACTTAGCTTTAGACACGCATGGGTCGAAACTAGGCTTTAGAATAGGGCAGTGCCTAGAGATGGTTTTGATAGGCATCGTTTCAGTTTTAAATTGCCTTTCTTCATTTGTTAATTCTATCATATCTAGATTTAGGTCATCGGAGGGAAGAGATGCTATACCGAGAAGACTACCCATTCCTTGAGGTTCGAATGGGAGAAAGATCGGTTCGTCATTCTCCAAGAGTTTCACAATTCCTTCTGTGGCTTTAGTGGAGACTGTTTCCACAGAAATTGACTTATCTTTATTTGTCTTTGCCACCTCGTATATTAAATCATAGGATCCTACCGATTTAGCATTTGTAGGAACTTCATCTCGTGTGGAGAAAATATCGGGTAGGGGTTGTGAAACATACTCCTTTGTCCGAGTTGTTGCATTAATTTCACGCTCAACCTCCAACTCAACTAATCCTAAGATTTTTGTATTACCATTTGAACTTAGGTTAGGAGCAATCTGAGAGTTGTCAGGAGTTGAGACATCTTGATCGTTATTTCCTATTATGATACCTTTGTTTTTCCCATTTGGATCTAACCTGTTATTGTTATAATGATTTGGGAAAGGATCGTTGAAGATCTTGAGAGGTGCATTTTGAGGGGAAACTGCCCCTGCAAAAGTATTTGGTGCTGGTGATGCAGGATCTGCCAAGAACATATCTATGAAAAGTTGTTTTTGTTCTTCTGGCAAGCGTTGCATGAATTTATTGTAGTCATGGCAAGTCCTAGTGTCATGACCCCTGATTTTGTGGAAACCACAATATAGATTGGGATTATAGTTCCGTGGTCGTCGGTTTGAATCATGTTGTGGCCCAAAGTTCTGATTGGGCTGTTGGTTGTTATAGTTGAAATTTCAAGGTTGTGGCCTTTGGCTTTGGTTTTGATATCCATCTGGGCCCTGAGAAAGGACTTGTGCCTGGATTTGCTGTTGTGGAGGATGATTAGAATCCACCATATTGATCGCTGGAGTGAAGTTATTATTGTGTTGATTGTTAGCAGGTGCCAGGGTGTTCACAATATTTGGTCCTTTGACTTGATCAGTGACTCCATCTATTGTAACCCCATGGTTTTCATTAAGGATATTGGGTCCTTGATCAACATTCATTGTAGTAGGATAAGTTGTAGTGTTCTGGTTGGGGGCGATTAACCTCCCGTTTGCTCCATATGTCTTACGACCACTATCTATCGCTGCTTGGTCTATTCGAAGAGCGCTCTCAAGTACTTCATCGTAAGTTCTTAGTGGGAACTTCTGGACTTCTTCCTTCACCTCCTTGCTGAGAGAATGAAGGAATAAATCACATAGTTCCATCTGATCCATGTTTGGAGCACTTGCTGAAGAATAAAGGACTGTGCGCCACCTTTGGATGAAATGGGCGACAGATTCGTTATGTTCTTGCTTGATGTGTAAGAACTCCCTGATTCCTGTCCTTAATAGTTTGTTCATGTCGAAGGCTTTGATGAACTCAGACACGAGTTGTTTGAATGAATGTATGGAAGCCTCAGGTATTCTGTAATACCAATCGAGGGCAATGCCTTCCAGCGTTTTGGGGAATATTTTAGCAACAACCCCATCCCATGGGAGTAATTCTCGAATGGCTGTAGCATAAGCTTTGATATGCATGTTTGGATCTCCCTCACCCTTGAACTTGGGAAAATCAGGGAGAGGTCTTGGAAGCATGACGCTTCGTATGGTGAAGTCTAAGGGTTCCTTTAGATATTCTGAATAAGTCCCTATCGCATAGCTTTCGACCATTGATGGTGGTTGCTGAGGGAGCGGTGGTGGGATAGGTTGTTGATACGGTGCAGCGTATGCATTGGCAGGGGCATAGGGAGGTCCTTGCGTTTGAGAAAACATGCCGGGAGAGGAGAACATATCTCCTTGTGGGGATTTGGAGTACATGTTTAAGTATGATGGGGTATTGTCAAGGAATGGATTGTTTGACACTAGACCGGGAGGAATAGTGCTAGAGATGGTGGGCCTTGCTGGCGTTTGTTGTGGATAGTGAGGCGGCATGCCTAATGTGCCTACCCCTGTGAGGAGATCTACTTGGCCAGGGTGGTATGGAGGATTAGAACTCCCTGTTTGTATGAACGGAGAATTTTGACTTGCTTGAGCCAGTTCTAACCCTCTCACCTTTTCTATTAGAGTTGAAATGACTTCGTTTGGTGAAGTCACGGTGCTTTGCCTGAGTGGCATTTGTTGTATACCCTGGTGTTGTATAGGCATGTGATATCCTGTCATAAACTGATCGCTATCTTGCCAAGTTTCTCTGAGAGTATTTCCTATATGCAGTGGCATAGAGGCATTTTCTTGAAAAGAGACCTCGGGTTGTATTCGCAAACCCCCTATAGGTGGGTACATACCCCGAGAATGTTGTTCACTCCTAGGATAATGTATTGACCGTTCATCATCTAAGACTAGGTATGGGTCTGATTGTCTACTAATTTGTGGTCTAAGTAGCATCTGAGGAGACGAACTAGATTCTCCGGTGAACGTCATATTGTTCGAGCCTGAAGGCTCTGTTTGCTGCGTTCGAGGGGGTTGATCTAACTCCCCCATTTGAAAAGATGAATTATATCTGATTCTTGGGGTTTGTGTTGACAACTGATTAGTTGAATAGTTGTCGCCCCATACTGAGAGTGAGGGTGATGATTGCCTATTCTGTTGGGCGTAGTATGCCTCGAGACCCAAGAGGGGCCTGCCATATGCATCGAATCCTGACATATTCGGGGGGTATATGAATACCCGCAGAATAATGGGAATGAACGAAGGTGATTTTAAACGATGAAAGCTCAGTAGAAGGTGAAACGTCAGTTCACCAATTTCGTTTGTTTCACGTCGGGTTCACCAATTTTGTACGATGGGAAAGTGACATGCGAGGATGATAATCGACAAGTGACCTTCCCCGTACCCGACCTCCCGAGGTCGTGCCGAGACAGCCGGTGGTTTGAAATGCGGGTGACTTAGATGAAGTCACAGCCGGGATTATGGTCAGTTTTCTATGATAGAAAAGCTACAAGCGAGGATGAGAATCGGCAAGCAACTTTCTTATGGCTAACCATGGGAGGATCAGTGACTAAGATCTGGTAGTTTGATCTCCTGGTAGCTAAACTGAAAAAGGGGAGATTTAGAGGCTATGAGCGGGTAGCATAAATTCCCTAGTGATTTACCCTCCTAACTAGAATTTAAGCGTTTAATCTAGTTATGGAATCTCCAAATTAACTTAAACTGAAAATAACAATTTATACTACTACTGAAAGGGAAACTAATCTAAACAAAATATATGATATTATAATTACAAGCAACAATTAAACTACTTTTATACTAAAACTAAACAAGTGAGATAACCCGGTGTGGTTATTCACCTGTGCAGATGTGTGAATCTAAATAAAAGACAGCTAATTAACTTAATTGAAAACCTTCAATCCTACCTCAGAAGTGAGGAACAAATCATAGTTTCTCAGAAACTATCATTCCCCACAGCTTCCCCGGCAATATTGAAAGCGAGCTTTAACTGAAATAAAATGATTCACTACTCTATTTGATAATAACTTTGACGATTTAAACCTGGAGTTTACTGAGCAGAGGCAAATCCAGTTGTGTTGTAGCTTGTCCCCTCAGAGTGATCTCTTCGTTCTTGCATGTTCACGTGAATCCAGAAAGAGTAGGAGTATGGCAACATCAGCAAGAGAAGGAACTGGGATGACAATTACTTTGAAGTAAAATGGCACAAAGCACAAGTAGGAGAGGGATGGCGCAAGTGAACTGGCTTGGCCTATGCGATTCCTAGCAGGGTTGTTGCAGCAATGATAAAACAAAATGATAAACAACAGGTACTCAAACAATGAATAATAGCAGCTTCAGAGAAATACAACGAAGTACAAGTAGGAGAGGGATGGCACAAGAGAACAGAGCTTGGCCTATACGATTCCTAGTAGGATCGTTGTCGGTGTACAGTGAGGCATAACTAAATACTCAGAATTCTAATCCATGCTAAAATAAAATGATTCATAAAATAAATCTAGGACTGAGTATTGAAGACTAAAGCTCAAGAATGAAGACTCCAGACCAAAGAACCAAGACCATTTACTTGTAAACAAGCTACATATTTATAGCATTTGCAATGAGGTAGAAGGCAAGTTCAAATTGAACTCTCCCACCATTAAACAAAGATAAATCACTGTTCAGTCGGCAAAAACATAAATACAAGCTTTAGTGGTTGAGAAATGCGAGTGAAAATTGAATTTTCACGCTTGACGCGATCGTCGGAACATTCTGGAAAGCGCGTACAGGACCGCCACCCTGCTCAGGGCAGCGGTTACAGGACCGCCGCCCTGTTCAGGGCGGCGGTTTCGTCACTGAAGACCAAAAAGCCAAGAAAAGAGGAAAAAAGGGAAAACAAAGCATGCGGGGGCTAAGCGGGGCATGTGGGATGTTAACGCATATCCGTAAAGCTTCTCTGGATCCCGAACACCTTGCGAAGAGACCTGTATCATCATTGGGGCATTTGTAACATCTTTTTGGTGGTGCAGTACATACAAATACAAGAAGCTTTCTGGGGATGCTTTCTTTCGATATTTTACTTTTGTTATTGATATTTGGAAGGATGATCAATGTGGTAAGCCTTCGCTTCCATGATATAAGACAATATCCATCCTTCGAGGGAGTGGTCTACATTTTGTTTTTGACTTCTTGACTTTCAAATTTTTAGATGTCCTTCAAGGGATCATTCTAGACTTTTAACATTTTTTTCTTTGTATGAGCAACTGTCCTTTGAGGGAGCAGTGTATTTTTAGACATGATAGCTTTTTGTTATGGGCATCCAAAATTTTGACTTTAGGATAGATCTGGGGATAGCCAAGTAAACCACTTGGGAAGGGGATGATAAGATGTAAAAGTGACACTAGTAGACCCTTAACATGGTTCCAGTAGATAGATAAGAGGGAGACAAATGTAATAATTGCAGGGATCTGACATAGAAGTAGGAACTTGTCTATAAGGAATATGCCATGGGTAGAGATGTGGTGCCCTTATTCAAGGTCATAGATAAAAAAGTGACACTAGACCACATAATTCCAAATATTTATAATGAGATATGAAGAAGGATTTTGATGGAAGCAAGATCTTAGGGTGTGACTAAGATCATGTTGGTAGGTATGTTAATAATAGAAAGATCACAAGTGCAAGGCATTAAGAGGTTTCGTTTATAGTTTAGCATCAAGATACGTTAAATGATATGATCCCGACCCATACTTATGTGTGATAATGTATGGCCCAACCCAGTTGGGAACAAACTTTCCATGTTGGCTCCTTTCTAATATAGCGACATTCCAATTTTATTTTAAGACTATGTCACCAATAGTAAAGTTTCACTCTTTGAGATTTTTTTTGTAGGCACGTTTTATGTGCTCTTGATAAATGCGGTGATGTTGAAGAGTAATTAAGTGACACTCGTTTAACAATTCAAATTGTGCTAGACGATCTTGATGATAGTCCTCATTAGAGATAAATTCACAGAGAGAAACCTGTAAGGATGGGATTTAAACTTCGAGATGAAGAACAACCTCAGAGCCATAGAAGAGAGAGAAAGGAGTAGCACCCATAGAGGTGTGGATGCTATTCCAATATGCCCAAAGAGTGAAAGGGATATGAATATTCCAATTATGACCTATTTTATCAACATTTTTGACAAGAATGTTACGAAGAGTCTTGTTAGTGGCTTCGGCTTGGCCATTAGCTTGAGGATAATAAGGAGATGAGAATCTAAGCTTGATATTGAAAGAGTCAAAAATATTCTCGAGGTATATGTTTTTGAAGGAATTTCTATTGTCTGTGTTGAGTTTATGAGGTATGCTGAAGTGACATATGATGTGTTTATAAATGAAGTCAATGATTTTATTAACTTTAGTGGAGGCGAGTATAATTTCTTCCACCCATTTAGTGAAGTATTTAGTTGCGGTGATGATAGAATGATGACACTTAAAAGAGCATGGATTGACAAGACCAATGAGGTTGAGGCCCCACTGTGATAAAGGCCAAATATATTGAACTAGCTATAAGGCCTGAGTAGGGATGAGGATGAGGTTAGAATGTTGTTGGAACTTGAATTTTTTTTTGACATATTCAAAACAATCATGATTGAGGGTGGGCAGATAATAGTCCATGTGGAGAATGTGTTTAGAAACAACAAAACCACTAAAATGTCCACTATATATACCGTCATGGACCTCTCAGATAACATTGGTAGACTCATGAGATTTTATGCACTGTAAAAAAATACCATCAAGCCCACATTTATAAAGTATGCCACCAAGGATGACATAATGCTCAACGCGTTGAAGAAAATACCTCCTACCATTTTTGGATAGGTCAGAGGGGACTTTAGATTGATATAGATAATCAAATATTTGAGAATACCATAGATCTGATTGATTGGTATTAGTATAATTGATACGAGGAAGCTCATGGACATGAGATAGTTGGTCAAGATGATGGACAACAACAGAAAGTTTGGATTCTTCTTTTGCCCATGGGATGAGAGATGTGAGAGATTCCACCGTGTCTGCGAAAAGATTAGGTGAGTGAGGGACAATTTGGATGGTTTAGAAGTTGAAAACCTCTAGAATAAAATTTATGATGTCCTTATATTTTTGAAGGAATTCATTTTTACATTGATAGGCTCCTTTGAATTGATTGATGATAATTTGGGAGTCACCTTAGATATCAAGAACCTAAACGTCGAGCATGATAGAAATTTCGAGACCCAAGATGAGGGCTTAATTATCTTCCATGTTGTTGGTGCATTTGAAATTAAGTTTGTAAGTTATGGGGATAAGAGTACCCCAAGGAGGAATGATGATAACAATGATGCCTCCCCCTTACCAAAACTTAGATCCATCAAAGAAGAGTATCATCTGGAGGGGAGAAAATTCATGATCAATAGTGAAGATAGAATTATATGGGAATCACTTGTGGGGTAGATGATTTTTAGGAAGAGGGGTTTCAACTATTTGATCAATGATAGCATGGCCTTTAATAGATTTATGAGAGAAAAACTCTAGGTAAAACTCGGTCATGACCATGAGCCATCAAGTGATATGATTGGTATGATAAGGTTTTGAATGGATGGTTTTAACAAGATGAAAGTTGGTGATAACATATGTTTTGTGATTAAGAAGATAGTGGAAAATTTTGGAAGTGGCAAAGAAAAGAGTGCAACATAACTTTTTAGCTTCAACGTAGCAAGTCTCATACTCGTGAAGAGTGTGACTAATGTAATAGATGATCCACTCCCTTCCCTCCTCATCACGATGTGCTAACATGACACCCAAAAAATGATCGATGAAAAAGATATAAAGATAGAAAGGATTCCCCTCACGTGGAGGTGTAAGCACATGTGGGGATAGAAGATATTTATAGAGATCATCAAATTCCTTTTAGCAATTTTCATCCAAATTAAAATTGATGTATTTGTAAAGAAGATGGTGAAAAGGTTGGAAATGGTCAGAGAGTTACAAGATGAAGCGAAAAAATGATTCGAGTCGGCCTTGGAGACTAAAAATATACTTTATATTAGAAGGGGGAGGCATCTCAAAGATGGCTTTGATTTTGGCGGGCTCAACTTCACTACCCCTAATAGAAATGATGAAGCTAAGGATATTTCCAGTTAGAACTACAAAAACGCACTTAGGTGGATTCATATGAAGGAAGAATTAGATAAGATGTGGGAAGAGTATTTCTAGGATGGAAAGATGATCTTGCCAATGCCTCAATTTACCCAAGAGGTCATCAATGTAGTCCTCTATAGTTTTATGGATAAGGTCATGGAATATGTAAGTCATAGCAGGTTGATAGGTGCCCCCACATTTTTTAAACCAAATAACATTACATGATAATAGAAGGTCCCCAAAAGGGTGATGAAAGAAGTTTCATGTTGGTATTTATGTGTGATTAAGATCTGATTGTAACTCTAAAAAAATGTACATAAGAGAAAACATCTCGTGGATAGTGGTGAGGTCAACGAGTTGATCAATGTTAGGAAGGGGAAAGTCATGTTTGGGGTAAGCGGGATTTAAATCTAAAAATTTGTTGTAGATAAGGATATTTCTAGAGGCTTTGGAAATGGGTACGATGTTGGAAACCCATTGCGAATAGTCAATAGGTATGATGAACTTAGTTGAGAGAAGGCATTGAAACTCTTCTTTGATAAAGAGGGTAACATGGGGGTGCATGCAACGAATATTCTGCTTCATCCAATTAGTGTTAGGGATGGTGACGATGTTGTGGAAAATGATAGAAGGATTGAGGCATGACATGTCAATGTAGGACCATGTAAATTCTTCGATGTATTTAGAGTGTAAGGAGGTGAAAGACTGGATCTCCTGAGGATGAATGGATTGACCCACTTTGAGGATGCGGGGCCCTTATGGAGTCCCAATGTTGATATCAATGGTGGATTTTTTAAGGAGAGAGGATTGAATCTGTCCAGAGGAAAGGACTTATGAAGATATGAATCCTCTGCCCCCATATAAGAAATAATGGAATCAACATTAGTACATTGAATAATGTCAATGGTATGGGAATCTTCCTCTACCATATCAGGAAATTGAAGAGGAAGGGGGCCTAATTTCACCTTCACACAGATAAGTGAGTGGTCCCAAAGTGATCATGGAGATCAAAAAATATATAGAAGAAATGGACACGGTATCATCCATATCCATGGGTTGGTTGGATGGGGGAAGAGTTGGATGAGGGGCCAATGTTCATATGAGATGAAGATGGAGGATGTGTGAGAGATTCGACGGATTGATCCTTAAATCATAAAAAAAACTTCTAATGGGGATTGCGATATTTTTCAATGATGAGATCATGCATTCCTTTTTCATAATTCCCTATACCAAATCCTTTCCATGTACACCAATGGAGGTAGGTATAGGAAAAGGATTTGCTATAGAGAAAATCAAACCCATTAGTGTATGGCTTGGTGTGAGGTTAAGAATCAATGTGGGAAGAAGGGAAGTCGATACCACCATAGATGAGATTGGTTCGAAGATAAGTTGGTCTGAAAGAAATGATATCCTCGACATTAGGTTAGTACATTAGTGTTTTATCAAGTCTACCAAGTCGATTAGGTGTGGGAAGGGCATTGAGGGAAAGAAGGTGATATTACCCCAATTAAAGTAACTATATCACATTTTCACTAGATTCATCATTATGAAACTTAGATGCAGGGACATACGAGCTAGTGGATGCTTCATATGGGTCTTGATTGGGAAGAAGAACGTAGTTTGGTTGATAAGTCTTTTGACATGATTTGAAGGGTAGAACATCTGTGGGGAGTGTTAGGATTTTCCCTTCACGCTCATATTTGATGCAACAATGGAGGGTGGAAGGAACGCAACACATGATGCGGATCTATGGTCATCCGAGTAAGATATTGTGTTGCAACTCCCCCTCACATATGTAAAAGAGCCCATAAAGGAGTTTTTCAAAAAAAATGGGAAGGATAACTGTGCCCAAAGTGGGGGCCACATCATCGTTGAAATCATGAAGGACAACAGGTGATTGAGAGACAATAGAGTTAAGAATATTAAGTTGATAAAAGGTATGGGATGATATGATGTTGATGTTGGATCCATTTTCTATCATTGAATGTTAGAGGAATATGAACAATGATGAAAACCAGAATATCATGCTTTTTAGGTGAGATGATGGGAATTTTAGAGTCATCAAAAGAAATGGTGGTCAAAGATGTGAGTGATTTGAAAAGGACCACAGAAGGTTGAGTCTCATCTCTAGTAATGGGGATGCGTTGTAAAGTGTCGATGAGAGCTTGTATATGATTGGGGGAGATTTATATGAGCTCATAAAGTGACATCTTAACAAGAACTTGATGGAGCTAATTCACAATACTTTGTTCAATGATAGAAATTTTTTGGGTCCGTGGGGCATCTAAGATGGATACTTTAGCTTTTGAAGAAGATGATGGAGTGGGATCACTATATGGGGTGGTGATGAAAACCTTTGGTTTAGATTGAGTAGGTGGTTGAGAATGATGAGGGAAGGAATGTGTGGCAATCCTAACAACTTTAATGAAGAGAGGTGGACCTTCTTTGGAAGAAGTAGGGTTTGGAGGGGGGAATGTAACAAAGATTTTGGATAAAGAAGAATAATTTGAAATCTTAGGATATGAATATTTAGTGGAAGAATTGTGATAGGATATGGATGAACATGTGGATGAGAGAGGATGATCTTCTTCAATGAAAAGATCATCCTCTTCAAAAGGTTATGAATAATGGTTTGAAGGGATTTACAATGTTTGGTATCATGTCTAGGGGTACAATGATAAATGAAAATGACATTAGAATTAAACCACAAGGGCTTATGCCCACATGGATCAAAATATTTGATGGGGGGAAACATGATTACAAATTATCAAATAAGACATTGAAGGAGTTTAGTATAGGACCCGATGTATGTTTTTGATGAAGAGGTGGTGTGAGCTATAGATGAATTGGATTTGGAATTGGTAGATGAAGGAAATAGAGTTATTTTAATTTTATGAGGCTTGGTGGGAACTTTTGATTCAAATTTAGGTTTAGAAAGAGGGATGGATGATTGTGATTTAGATTGAAGAGGAAGATTGGATGGCTTAGATTCATATTTTAGTGGTTTTGATTCAAATTTATATTTTAGGGGAGGATTAAATGAAGGGCATGGCCCCAAATGGATGAAGGCACTCCTAAGATTGATTATGGGACATTATATTTCTTAGGGTGATTTGGTCTAGGACGAGGGAGCTCCAAATTTTTGTGTGGGTATGTGAGATATTTCTGAGGAAGGATATCAAAGTTTTTAGATATTGGTTGTGAAGGTTTGAAATTGGTGGGAATGATGATGATCTCTACTGGGGGGATACAATTGGGTGTTGTATATTTTTTTGGATGCGGGGTTTGAAGACAAGGGTGGTGTTTGGATAAAAGGCTTGGTGACATTAGAAGAAGTTTCATATTGTTTGGCTTTTGAAGGATTTGATGTGAGAGTTCTCATAATTGTAGGAGTGGGTAGGATGGGGATATCATTTGGAATTAGATCAAGGGGGGATGTTGATGTAGGAGTAGTCATAGAAGTAAATGTGGTTGTAGGTAATGGTGTGGAAGTAGATGTTGATGTTGGGATGTGTGATGAGAGGTTTGAGATAGGCATTGAGGTAGATGTGGATAACGAACTAGATGTGGTGGGAACATATGTAGTTGGTGTAGATATAGATAGGGAAGTAGATGTGGTATAAATAGGCATGGGTGTGATAGCTATGTGTATAGTTGATGTAGATATAATGGATGTAGAGATAGGCATAGATGTAGATGAGACCATGGATGGGGGAGGAGGGTCTGAAATAAATGTAAGTGTAGTGGATGAAGAGATGATGAGTGTAGGTGATGGTGCTAAATTTTGTCTTCTAGTGTTGATCGTGTGGGAATTGGGTGCCTGAGATGTTGGCGGAGTAGTTTGATTATTTGGTGGATGATTGGGGAAAGGTTTTTTGAAAACATCTAGAGGCTGATTAGGAGGTGCATTGAGGTTATCCAATTCAAGGTCACCATGATATATGAGCCATTGGATAAGGTCTTTAAAGGTGCGACACTTTTCAATGTCATGTCCATGGACTTTGTGATATTTGCAATAATTCTCCTCATGATACCATGTTGGTTTAGGTCGTGAGTCATCCACGGGTCGGATGGGAGGAAGTTGGATGAGATGCAAAAATATTAGCTTATCGAAAATAGAACTGTAGGATTGCCTGAGAGGGTTATAATTGAAAGTTGGTTTAGGATCCCTTTGTGGAGGCTCAGTGTGGGGTGTATATGTTGAAGAAGGTTTGAATACGATATTGTTAGTCGTGTTTTTAGATTTATCACCATGGGTAGATGAATTAGTGAATTTAGGTTTTGGTGTATTGGATCAGATATATATTTGGCCTTGCTCAAGGGTATAAAGTTCAAGTTTACGAGCCATGGTGAATACCTCTTTAAAGGTTTGGAATGATTGTATTCAAAGAGTGGAGAAAATATGCTTCAAAAAAGACTATGAGAAGTGTTTGATTAGCTCATTTCGTGGAATGGAGAATGACAACTGATTGATTATGTTACATCATCTAGCAATGAAATATATGATAAATTTGTCATCAAATTATCTAATGGAATAAAGGTATGTAATGGTGATTTTTTTCACAATTTTAATGGAAAAGTGCTCTAGGAATAGTTACATGAGTTGAGTGAAGGAGAATAGGGAATGATGAGGAATGACATTATACCATTCCAAAGTGGGGCCAGCCAATGACATAAGGAATATATGAAGTAAAAGATCTTGGTCATGAGAAGTAAGGTAACTTGCGTGCCTAAAGGCACATAGATGTTATTGTGGGTCCTCCTTACTATTAAAATTGGAAACTTTGGAGAGTTCCCAATGTGACAGATAGGGTTTGACAGGAACGAAAGGGTTGATGGGCCCGTTATACATATGTTCATAAGAAAATGTGTTTTTGACCCCAGAGTAGTAGCTTCAAGGATGGCCATTCTACTTAGTAAAGCATGCATAGGGTCATTAGATGTGTTGGGGTGAGGGATTGATGGATTAGGTTGTGGGATATAATAATTTGATGTGTATGGATGAGGTTGATATGATTGGGGATGAATAAGTGTTTACAAAGGTGGTTTATAAGGATAGGGATTATTGAATGGTTGTGATTGATTTGGTTGAGGGATATGAGGTTTTTTGGAGATATGAAAGTAGTAAGATGGATGAGATTGTATTAGGTGTTGAGAGATAGGGATGTTACAAGATGGATGAGGTTGTATTGATTGTTGAGAGATAGAGATGTTAGATTGGTTTTGCATAAGGTGAGTAGAGATATAAATATGGGCTGGTTGAGATACTTGACTAGATTGATTAGGAAGGATGTAGTGAAAAACACTTGTAATGAGATGCTGGTGAGTTTGGATAGATTTCTAGGGATGAAGTTTTAAGGTGATAATGATTGCATGGAAATGAGATTTAAAAATGGGGGATGAAGTTTTATTATGTTATTCTTGTGGTGGAGGAATTAAATGGGACTCTTGCAAAGTTTAGGTGGGGATGCTAGTGATGACAATAGATGAGGAAGTGATGGGGATAGAGGAAGTGGGAGTGGTGTTGATATGGGGAAGATTGGGAGGAATGAGATCTACCAATTGAGTGGATTGATGTGTTTGGGGGATTGTGGAGGAAGATTGGTGAGAGCCAAGCTCAGATTGCACCATGGAAATCTCATTCATGGATCTTGGGAAGAACACAACGAGTTGTGATGTGAGGACTTGGGTAGACACAAGGTGATAATGATTGGCATAAATTTGTTAGAGATGGGGTCCATCGATGGGGAGGTTTGTAGATTTGTGAAGAAGGTAATCACGTAAAGAAGTGGGATTGACATCAATTATCTCTTTGAATTCCACACATCCACGAGGGATGGTAGGAGGTCCAAAAGTCTCTAAGGAAACAACTGATGGAGGTATAACTGGTCTAGAAGGAATGGAAACAAAAGAGTTATCCTCAACATGGGGGTTATTTTGGACAACTTAGGATTCATGGAGAGGAGGAATGGAAACTGTAGGTTGGAAAATTACAAAATAAATGACCCAAGGGGTGGAAGAGATAGTAGAAAGAGCTTAAGTTTGGTAGGTTTTTTTTTTTCGGAATTAGGAATGTTGTTGGATGACATGGTTTGTTCCATTTTTATTTCTTGAAAACATGTAATAATGGGCTTGAAACAAACAATAAAACAACAAAATAATGTTTTTTTTTAATATTTCAAACAAGTCACATAACAAAGTGTTATTATTTTGCTTAGAAAAGAATGTGAGGAAGAAAAGAAAATGGGCTCAAAGAGGAACTTAGGAAATGACTAAAATATGGATGGTTTTAGGTTATTTTGAATGGCATCCTTGAGGCTCAAATTTGTGATGATTAATAGAAGGGGGCTTGCCTCCACACTTCACACACTACAATGATAAGGGTTTTGAGCGCTTAACCAATAGATCAATAGTCAAAAAATTTATAATGCAGAAAAAATACCATGTCAGCTTTCCTATTGGGTGATGAAATACCAATAGTTCCACCTGAAAGAAGATGTTTAAGATGTGTAAGTTGATGTGTGCATTTTGAATGTGTGTGGAAGAAGTGAATGCAAATAATTAACCTCCTAATTGGACCATTTTTTCAAGAAAGGATGAAGAGGTTATTTTAAATCCAAAATCGAAGTGTGAAATTCGATGAAGTAAAAAAGACAAGAGGGAAAAGACAATGCAAAAAGATCAAATAAGGAAAAATGAAGAATACATTGATAACACTATTTTTCCTTTTAATTTTTGTAATTTTTATCAAGTGCATTGATCCAAGAAAAAAAAGCCACCACCCATGCAAGCGAGTGAATCTCCCACCTATGAAGTTAATAGAAGAAGAGGAAATGGAAAAAGCAAACAAAAATGAAAAAAATTAAAAGACTTGCCAAAGAAGGGTGAGTCCCACTAGGCATGCCAGAATGTTGATCTAATTTTATCATTCCTATTTCATATTAGTGAAATGGTAACAAAGAAAACAAGCAACTCCAACAATGAGAGGGTTTAAGGCTACCTTTAGATGAGATGATGATGGATATGGGTGCAAAATATCCTCCTTGTAGCAAGCTGGATTACCTACACAATAAAGAGAAGCTCAACAAAAAAATAATTGGTAGATAGGATGGTGGGTTTCCCGACGATGCCGATCCCGAGAAGTTAAAACTTCCTAGGATGGATTTCAACCCACTTTTTGATAAAAGATAGATAAAATGAGAATGGATAAGTGATACCATGCAACATAATCTAAACCGAAACAAATAATTTGAGATAAGCTTGATAAGATGAAATGCATATTTGATAAAAATAAGTAACAAAAAAATTGAACCAAACCCAGTCGGGTCGATGGCGACCCGAGACTGTAGGAAACTGTCGAGGGTGCCTGGGACAGGGTAGTCAGAAATAGATGTAGAAAAGGCCTATTTGAAGGCACTGGTCTGAAGCTGATCTAGTACTGGAGATGATGGTGAGATGAAACAGAAATCTTGGATTTGAGGGAAATAGAAAGGATGTAAGAAAATTGATAAATCTAATGAGAAAATGACAACTAATGACAAGGTCATCAACGATTGATTTAGATTAGAAATAATGAAGATGAGATTTGAAGATATATGTGTGTAGAATGGCAAGATTGGGATATCTAATGGATTGTGGGATTAGAAGATAGATAACTGACATAATGGATGACAGAAAAACAAACAAATGTGGACTGGGTTGATGACGACTGGGTAGGGTTGACGATGACCAGGGAGTGATATAGGATTTTATGGATAAATATGGATGGGAGTGACGATCTACAAAAAAAATAAAAGATGACTGATGTAAGGGGAGATATTTGAGATGGCTGATGAACCTACAAAACTGATGGGCAATAATGATGGGATGGTAATGGGGAATTCAAGCATGCAAAAGAATGATGCCAAACAAAGAGAAAACTTCAAACCTCAAAATATGAGGCACAATATCTCCAAATTAGCTCAAATACGGTGATAAAAATTGCAAAGAAGAACAAAAGAAGAATCTAAGATCACAACAAATCTTGAAGTCTTAAAAATTATATCATAAAGAGAGGAGGGGTATGGGTGTATTTATAGGGTTGACAAAGACCCATATGGGTCAGCGAAAACTGTAGCAGTCTGTTGATTTGGGCAGTGGAAATGTGATTAGCTCGAGACAATGAGCCCTTATGAGGTGGGATTAGTGTTTCAAATGGTTAATGTGGGTTAGGGTTTCTTAAGCGAGATAAAAAGTAGTTGGGAGATAAGAAATCTTTAAATGGGGGTAGATGGGAACGTAGGATGATAAAAATGAGGTTTAGGGAGGATAAATGGATTAGATGGGGATTTAGGTCTAATTAATGATGATTAGGGATGTTTAGGGAAGACAAATAAGTGATATGGTTAGGATAGGATTAAGGTGGAAAACAATAATTAAAGGGATAAATAATTTTTTATGAGGAAAATGGGGATTTTAATGAGAATGTATGTGATAAATGATGATGAAGGGGAACAAACATGGGGTGAGGGATAATGGATACAAAAAAATTGGTGTCTACACTTAGATTTTAATTTTATTAAGTCAAGGTGTTGTACATGTGTGAAATCCTTTGTGTGATTCAAAATATCTTCAAATCTTAACTACATATAAGGTACCATATAAAAAGGCTAAAATTTGGGTTGAAGTGAATTTTGTACACCACCTACATTGGAAATAACTCTAAGAGGCCTCAAACTGCACGTAGTTCTCCACCTTGCATGTTATATCTATATGGATGTAACTAGCTTCCACAATTTGATCACTTGATGATGTAATAATGGATTGGAATCCCTACCTTGACTTTGCTCGGAAGATATCTAGCTTGGGAAGTATAAGTCTATAATCTGTGTAGGGGTCGATCCTAGAGTGTGTTTCCATTTTTTAGAGATTTAGGAAGCTTTTAGTTCTTTAGGAATGACATTTGTAATTGTAGAGACTCAAATTCAGTAATTCTACTCTTTGACACTGTTGTTCTTAACGTTGCCCTCTTGCCCAAACAAGTGCACTTAATCTGCTCTCATCTGGTATATCCCTAGGTCTCTTGTCTAGCTTGATTTCTCTTACACACTCATATGTCAACAATTTCTAAGAATTGAATGCATGAAACATACTTAGAAATTCCACTTTCCAGCTTGCAAACTTTACATTGAAAATTATTATTCTTAGGTAAAAAACATATAGTAGGGGCACAAACGTCTGTACTTTCCTGACCCTAGTATATGGTCTTCACCTTGCTCACTTTGATCCCAAACTTCTTGTTGTACATTATTCTTTAGGTCACTTACTCATCCCCAGTTGGCCTTCTTTGGAAGCATATATAAACAAGTGAAACTTGCCTCATTTACAACCTATAACTCTTATGGAATACTATTGAAAAAGATAGCACAAAAGGCACCTAAAACTCCCTAGAATCTGAAAATATCTCTACACATTCATTAAGGAAATAATATCTACAAGTGTGAAACTTTGCACTATGTCTAAGTGATTGATTCCCACATTTACCATAACATAAAGTCAATCACTCAAGTAGACTGGCAAGAGTTCAAAACTCAAGTCAAGCATTGTCAAAGAAAGGATGTAAAATATGATTACATTACAACTAGATATCACATGCTAGGTGGAGAATTTTGAATTTTTGGGCTAGTCATTTTACATGACAACATATATATTATTTAAATTTTGATAGTTAAGTGAGCTATATAATTTCCCAAGACATTGCCCTTCTTTTTCAAATCAAATTTCAACACTATATGCAACCCTTGTGCTGTAAAAATCATGTTTAGATATATTGAGACAATATTAATATTAAATTTTGTATACTAACAAAAATTCCTTTCTAAGTTATAATTTAATTTACACCATTAAAAAAATGCTAGTTATATTTGAAATACGTTCAATACACCATTATAATTTTTCAAAATAATATATGAAAAATATTTTGTAAAAAGAAATTCAAAATAATTTAGTAGTACCCAACAACACCATTAAACCAAAGTGTTATTACACACTAACATAAAAACCATAACATTGTTATAAAAATATATTTCAAGATAACAATATATAATGTATGTGTGCTGAAAATGATTGTAAATTATTGCTTAATTTATTCAAAAATATGCATTCAAATAAGAACAAGGGATGTGGGTGCAGCTAGAGTACTTGTCGTGAGATGTGGCTTACAACCATTGAGGAGGGGAAGGAAAAAAGTAGCCCTATTTTAGACATAGGAACAATAATTTATGTTATCTTAGACATACGACCATGATAAAATTCATGGACCAGCTAACAAAGAAACCCAAGATCTCAAACGTGTACTTTCAGGTGCTATGTCACTAGTCTACGGACAATTCTCATGTCATGTTTATTTCTCTTTTGAACTAGCCTCAGTCAGAAATCCGGATTCATTCGCATTAGCTCTCATATGTGTTGACATTATCCTCAATGGTTTGATAATTGCCAATGATTTGTATCTTATTTTTGCTTTTTTCATTATAAGATGCCTGAATGCATTAACTAGGGTTCGATATGCCTTAACTTGATACTAAGTCTCTCAATGCCTATATGCTTTGGTCAACAATGTGCTAAGGGTACAAATATTTTGATTAAATGGTACTGTGCTTACAGGTCTTAGTTTTCATGAATATTAAGCCTGCACATGCTTTATGTGGGAAAAAATAAATGTATTTTGAATTTGCATGGAAGCTTTAGATATGTTCAGAAGAAATCATTGATTCATCTTTCCTTTCTCTTTGGCACTCTAAATGTAACTATGAGTGTTTCCTTCACAAGTATGCTTCTTCTCCATTTCTGAAACCCCAACAATTCTCATATGCAAACTGAAACAAAATAAGCTCAATATCATATGACAGTCTCCATTAATGTTTTATAGCCCAAGAAACTTCATTCCTAAGAAACTTCACTGACTTAATCCATAATTTCCTTTTTTATAAGTTCAAATTCAATTAATTCCATATACCTTTAAATATGTCATTAAAAAATTCTTGAGTACACTAAAATCAGAGTCTGTTGGATGTTTAAGAAGATCCAATTGGTCAAAGTTGTCAATTGATTTTGTAAAGTAAAATGCAATATTCTTGATTGGAAGAAATAAAGGTTGCCTGAATATTGCTGTAGTCTACGTCACTCTGTTGCATGAAATCATCTTGAAAGGATACCATATATTCGAAAAGAAAAAGAGATTTCAAGCTAAGCATATGTGTATATATATATATATATATATATATATATATATATATAACTATTGAATATGATATATTTTGATTTAAAAAATTGTTTGTAACAAATAGTCAGTAGAGTAAATCTTATAGACATCCAAGGATTATAGATCGATGTGGAACATGAATAAATAGAATCTTCATAATGAAAAGATACATTGATCAGCTTAAGATAACTTCTATAGCTTGCATTCAGTGGGAGGTCTTCACATAATTGTATCTTCCATATATCAATACTAATCTCTTTCGAAAGCTCACTCGTGGTGGGCCTATGGGATGGATCCTCTGTAGTACATATTATTGTGTTTTATTGCCTTTTTCCATGTCGTAATTGCTTAGCAGCCTCTTTTCCACCACCGCTAATATTTGTTCATGATCTTCAAACTGCTTTGCATATGGTGTGACCTGTTGAATAAAACACGGAGCCTTAGTTTTTATTACTAACATAAATCAGTGATGAGAAAATAGTGAAAGAGTATTTGGATTTTTTACCCATTTAACGAGTTCCAATTTCTCTTCAGATAGTTTAAAATCAACTGGTCGTCTGCGACATATGATGTCTAGGAAAACCACCCCGAAACTATACACATCAATTTTCTCCGTCAACATATGAGTGCTAAAATACCTGTCCCAAACAGAATCAGTAAATACTAGAAATAAAGAAGCACATTATGTCAACAATATTTAGAATGGAAAGAGAGATTTAATTGGGGTCTAAATATCTTGCAGTTCCCCTCACACTAGTAGAAATATGAGAAGCCTCTTCATCCATTACTACTCGCGAGAGTCCGAAATTGACCAATTTGCCATTCAAATTGTTGTCTAGAAGAATGTTGGCTATTTTTACATCTCTGTGAATGATTTTTGGGGTGGAACCTATGTGCAAGTACTCCAGTCCTTACAATACATCAGTAGATGTTGAATCAGGCGAAGGAATTTGATCCTTAAATATTTTAGAAATTTCTACCTAGAAAAAGAAAGCTACCTTGTGCTGCATCCAATGCTATTTTAAGTCTGGTTTTCCAATCTAGTTCTAGATATTTCAATGGATTACTACTTGTGAACACAGAGTAATAATCAAACATGTTTTGGTTACTTGGCTTTCTGTTGTGAAGGCACAAATGTGAAAGAAATAGTTCAAGCAAAAAATTTACCGTAAAGGTGTTGATTTAAGGATCCCCTAGGCATGTACTCGTATACAAGCATTAGGTCTATTAATTCATTGAAATAACCCAACAAAGACACCAAATTATTGTGATGGACTCTGGACAGAAGATCAATCTATTCATTAAGCCAAGTTTAGCTTTCTTCTATAGCAGTGCAACATAGGAAACTTTCCAAATGTGAAACATCGAAAGGTGTTTTAACATTACCTCGTTTTAGCATTTTGACAGCTATTTGATTTTCATTTGATAATTTACCCTAGAACACCAACGCAAAGCCACCTTGTCTAATGTTATGGATAAAATTTTGTGTAGATTTTTTCATTTCATCTAGAGAAAAGGCACGATATTTTGATGGATTTGGCACCATAACGATTGAATAATAATCTATAATAAGGCACATGATTTTGATGGATTTGGCACCATAAGGATTGAATAATAATCTGCAATAATCTAAATTCAGCCATTGTGGATTATGCTAAAGTTCTGAATAGGAAGGCATTTCATTAGTTCCTGGAATGCTACTAACAGTGCCTTTCTTAAATTTCTTCTTCCGGTGAATTATAGTAACAACTACTAAAGATACACATGTTATGACAAATCCAGTTGTGACCACTCTAAGGATAACCTTCACTTTGGTCCTCTTTGAGTGGAAGGAGTGTTGACATTATCCCTCATTCATACAAAGGTAGAAGTTGTCACTGTATCTGTGACACAACAATGGAAGATTGTAAATTTGCATAAGAAATTTTAATAAATGCATATTTGCAATCATCATTTTACAATTGAAATACTTTTGATTAGATTAGGTAAAAAATAGATTTTGAAGGGATTAGGAACCCTATACAACCAAAAGATAAAGCATTCAAAGCCCAAAGAGAGAAATTGAAAAGATAAAAACCAAGGAACGATGCCTAGGGCCAAAAACAAGAGAGGAACACAAACAGAGACAAACAAGAAAGGAAAATCTAATATAAGGGTCCCATAAAAATGAGTTAAATAGGCTTAACTCTTACAACGCAGGATCAGGACCCCCAAAAGGACAAAAAAAGATAGAAAAAACAGGGCTTCACAGTTTGCCCATAGTCTGCAAAAATTTCAAAAACATACAAACCCTCCATGACAGACAGGAAATCACCAAAGGACCCATGCCAATGACAAACTGACTATGAAACCAGAAAGAGCCACCATCTATTCTTCCTCTGAGCTGCTAATACGGAGGTTGAATCTCCTCCTTTTCTTTTCTCCTTCTATCTCCTCCACTCTGTCTAGAAGCACTTTGGCCTGAGAATCTAGCTCCTTCGTCCAGTTTTTAGTCTGTACTTGGTATGAAACCATCTTCTTTGAAATATTTATGATATTCAAGATGGATTCCCTTTTCCCTTCATTCGTATCCTCCATAGCTTTGAGGACCCCATATAAGTACACCATCTTCCTGTTCCAATCTTTCAAAACAATGGGATCACCCACACACTCATTCTTCCTGGAAGCATTGGCTTCCCCAACAGCAACCTCCTTATAATCTCTGTCAATTCCATCCTCCTTAGGGGTAGTTTTTCCGTCTTTCATCTTTGTAAGACATTCCACCAAGGTAATGTCATCATCCTCTTCATGCTCCTCCAGGGCAAAGACTAAAGGGTGATCTAGAACCAACTTTCCATTCTCAAACAGAAGAAGAATCAGGCCCTCATGAAAGGGCAGCTCAACTTTCTTGTTCTGGAATGCCATAAGCGAGTTTGAAAGAGAGGTAGCTAGGAAAAAAGGAATGCTGACCATAAACTTATGACAAAACATGTTGAGGAAGGCGATGTGATGAGTATATATTTTTCTATACTTACCCTCCAGAGTGATATACTTCATAACTTGAAGGTAGACATCCTTCTAGATACCAGGAATACACGAGCATGCAATGCCATTAGTGAAGAAAAAACAAGTCTCCTTCCCAACAAAAAAATGCTCAATCTCAAGGTCTCTGCAGGTTCTTTCCTTGTAGATTTTTAAACCATCCATCTTCATTTCTGTCACCCTAGCAATATTGGCCTCCGAGACCTCGACCTCCACACCATGGACAATAAAAATCCCATCTTTCCAAGATTTTCCAAAATCCTTGGAAAGCGTAGGGTCGTGACCATATAATTTAGCAATAAAATTACTAAACCCCTCAACTTTTTGCTTGTTCCACAGATCCATGTTGCTCTTTTCCATATTCTGATTAGCAGGCTCCACACGAATCCTGTCGCCACCCATCTAGACTTTTTAAAGGTTTCCTTTCCAGCTAAAACTTATCACAATCCACAAACTGTTCTTCCTTACTGAGTTTGAATTGAAACAATGATTTTTTTATAAACTATCTTGGTGCCTGAAATACTTGCCCCCGCTCGTGCTGGCGTCATGAAACTTAACACATTTTTTCCTTAATGACTTCATCATTAATATTAGAGGGTAATCTCTCCCCTTTGCACCAAATTTTATATTCATTACAAAGGACTCCCACGTTGGCCATCTTGTCCGTACATTTATTTCCCTACCTCAAAATATGATTGATAAATATCTTGTCAAAGAACTTTAACAATTCCTTGATGTCTTGAATAATATTTTTTATCGACCAATTAATCTTAATTTTATTGAGAAGAGCTTTTATAACAATTAAGGAATCACCTTCAATCTAAATTTCCTTAAGGCCTTTTTCCTTAGCAATCAAAACACTGCAAAGGAGGGCTCTAGCTTCTACCATATTATTTTTTTGCTTACCGAGGAGTCCAGCATCGATAAATAACCAATCACCTTCACTATTCCTTAAGATGCCCCCTCCCCCACCTTGGCCAGGGTTTCCCTTTGAGGCTCCATCAAAATTGATCTTGATCATATTTCCCAAAGGTCTAATATAGCTAACAATCTTACTTGGGCTTTTGCTCTTCACCTGACTATAGGTGAAATTATCCAGGACTACCTGTTCCCATTTTGGGCAGGGATTTATTGTTTTTCCTTTAAATAGTTTGAGATTTTCCTTAAAGGTAGCTTGAATTTTCCTTTTAGCTACCCCAATCAGAGGTTTCTAGTCTCTAAAAATGCTATCATTCCTTGTTTTCCATAGACCCCATAAGATATGAGGTAGAGCAATCTTCCAAGCCCAGGCTAGAAAAGGAAATCTAAATGGGCTCTCCCATTGAGTGAAACAATCCTCAATATTTGAGGGAAAAATCCATTACATATTGAAAAGCTTTGGAATTAGAGAGAAGACACTTTTAGAGAAAGGACAAATTAAAAAAAGATGATTCACATCTTCTTCCCCTTTCCGGCAAAGTATACACCTATTAGGGATCTGCATTCCTCTTTTTATAAGATTTTCAGTAGTCAGGATTCTATTTTGGGCAACCAACCAGTACAAAATATTGATCTTAGGGATCAGATATTTAATCCATAACTTACCCCAATACTCTTTTTGGAAGTCTTTCTTGAAATGAAGTCTATAGGCAGATTTAACAAAATAATTTCCTAAGTCTTCCTCTTTCCAAATGATGGAATCCTCCTTGGATTGGAATATGGGGATATGGAATTCCCTAAGTTTCTTATTGAAATCTTGAAAATGTTTGAATTCACCATCATAACCAGGGGGCTCTATGATTTCCCATTGGAACCTATCCTCTTCATGCCTCTAGAAATATCTTATCTAGATTTTACCATTCTCCTCATAGAATTGAGCCACCTCCTTTCAAATTTCCTAATCTACTAAGGGGAATTCTTCTATCCAATTATCCCACCAAAATCTGATCATGTTCCCCTTACCAATCTCCCAAAGGGAACCTTTTGAGAGGATGCAATTTGAATCCAACAGGGAATTCCAGAAGAAGGATCCTTTAGGAAGATTTTCATGAGAGAAAAAAGTCAATTCTGCCTAAATTCCACAGATATTTCTTTTTTATTATATCAATCCACAATTCTTCCCCTCTAGCAATTCTCGAACCAGCTTTAGCAACTGGAGCTTTGTTCATGATAGGTAAACTTTTCAGACCCAGACCCCCACACATCTTAGGCCTAGTGACCTTGTCCCAGGCCACTAGAGGGAATTTAAACTTTTCCAAGGCTCCCACCCAGAGGAATCTCTTTTGAATTTTTTCTAGGGCATCAATAATTTTGGCTGGGAGCTTGAAGAGAGACATAATGACAATGGGAACCCCTTGAAGAGAGCTCTAACGGAGTTGGATCTTTCCCGCCGGAGAGAGGAGGAGGCCTTTCCAAGAAGCAAGTTTCTTATTCACTCTTTCTAGTAGGGCATTCTAGACAGGAGAATCAGGCTTATTGAGTATAAGAGGCATTCCTAAATAAGAATCTGGGAAACACTTGATTTTGACACCCAGAATGTGGGCGAGCCTTAATGGAATTGTTTCTCCACATTAATAAAGAACACTGCGCTTTTGAGAAAATTAACCATCTACCTCGAGACCGCCTTATAGTCCATAAGAACATATTTGAAGTTGGTGGCTTCTTGAATAGAGGCCTTACCCATCAGAAAGTTATCATCAACAAATTGATTGAGGCAAATTTGGGGGAGGCCATTAGATATTTTGATTCCCTGAATCCTCCTTGAGAGTAAGGCCTGTTTGCAGATTCTACTCAAAGATTCAACCCTAATAACATATAGGAAAGGAGATAGGGGATCCCCTTGTATCAAACCCCTTCCATCTTTGAAGAATCCCTTCGGACTACCATTGACCAAAACTAAATAACTGGCAGTAGATATACAGGTCATTATCATTCTAACCAGAGAATTGTCAAAGCCCACTTTATTGAGGATGGCCTCAAGGAAAGACCAAGTAATTTTGTCATAGGCCTTGTGCATATCAAGCTTGAGGAACATTACAAATCTATCAGAGTTGACAATGGAATGGATGGCTTCTTGAATCACCACAATACTATCAGTAATCTGCCTTCCTGGAACAAAGGCACCTTGATTTCTAGAAATGAAATGATCAAGAACCAATTTGATTCTTCCAGCTAAGATTTTAGCAGGATTTTACAATTGAAATATGTTGTTGGATAAAGAATTTGAATTATAAATTAAAATACCTAATTTCTAGTGACGATTGATCTAATAGTTTCTTTGGAATTACACCATTGAAATTGTTATTGTCTATAACTATGTAACAATCACAAATGAGTCGATAAACATTGTTTACATTACCTGCCCTCTGCCCTCTGCCCTCTTCCCGCGCCCTCGGCCCTCGGCCCACATCCTCTGCCCTCTACGAGTGAGCTCTACCTGCTCTCTATCTGCGCACTGTCCGATGGTTTCTACCCGTGCCGCACATACTAACAGACCCCCCACGAAACCTAAATGGGGAACAAAAGATGTTTTTAATGGCAGTGGCAGCGGCAAACTCCAGAAGGTTTCCAGTGAAAACGCCCTAGATCCACGCAGGTCCACGAGCACTGGAACAGAAACACTCAAGGATCGGCTAGTAGAACGGGTTGGAGGAGGAACGACTATGGGTTCGCCCCATTCATGGATTGATCTTGCCTTCACTAATGCCGGGAGCTCTGAGGAGCTACACAAATCATTTTCAAACTTTGCTCTTGTGAATATGCCAGGCAATGGCCCTCTCAAACCCTTGCTGGAAGAACATGGTACTTTACCTGCACCATTAGACAGAGAAAATAAGCATGGATCCTCCTTCAAAGACGTTCTAAAGGGAAAGGAATCCTCCATGAAACATGTAGACATTGTGTATTACATTTGGGGAAGATGTTATTTCATCTGAGATTTACCACAAAGAGCACGCTTTGATTTGTAGATTCGGGGGACTGTGGCCCAGCTTTCCTGCTCTTCACGCATGGATCTCTCAGCATTGGACTCCAACTTTAACTAGTAAGATAGACTTACATCTGTGTGCTAAGGGAATTTTCATTGTGACTTTCTCTTTAGTAGCTGATAAAGAAAACATTGCTTCTAAACTCTGGTCCTGCCAATCTAAATATTTGGTCATGAAACCCTAGTTCCCAGCCTTTAACCCGCACACAGAATCTTTCTCTTGGAAACCTGTTTGGATCAGGCTACCCCACTTACCTATCCAATTCTGGAGTAAAGACTGTTTGATAGCCATTGGAAATACCTTGGGAATTACACTCTTTATAGATTCACAAACCACTAATTACACCCATACTACCTATGCCCGGATCCTGGTGGAACTTGACACTGATAAAAATATTCCTGCTACTATAGATCTTAGAGTGCAAAATCGAACTTGGTCACAAAATCTTGATTATGAAGCTCTACCTTTCCGATGTAGAAGATGTTTTGGCTTAGGACACACCTCTACTGCTTGTGTGATGGAAAAACGTCAACATGAAAAGCGGAATTGGTGGAAAGATGCAATCCCATAGCACCTAATTTTTGATGCTAAAAGGGATCTTGAATCCAAAGTGGAAACAGTGGCTGAATCCAAATCTGCCCTTGAAACCCCTCTATCTGAAAATCAAACTGTTAGCAACATGAAAATTGCTCAAGTTGTTATGGGTAACACGGAAAGTATTAAGTTGGTGGCTGTCCCATTTGGGACATATGCAACTAAGGAGAATACCCCTCCTTTGTCTCCTCCTCTAGCAGTGGAGACTCCAGCAGGCTGGGTCACGGTTAACAAAAAGAAAAAATTTTTTACCTTGAAGGAGAGCTATTCGTCTGGATGATTTCCCGTTAGTGTTCGGCCATAGTACATTGTTATCATTTTTGTGGCCGGATCACTGCGTGTTTTATTTCCATGTGTGTTGCTGTACCTTTGTTGTATGTTTGTTGTTCAGCAGTTGTTTATTTGCTGCTGAGTTGTTGGTTGTTGTTTCTTCTTTTCATACTACGTTCTGCAATTGGTCCTTATTGTTATATCAGGATGTTGATCCTTTTCTTTGTGTTTATTATTTCTATTCTAGCTTCTGAGCCTTGCTGTACAAGGGTATAGTCCCTTTCAAAAAACTATTTGCCAATAATAATAATAAAAAAAACATTGTTTACATTACATTTTAAGGCACACCTATTGATTTTGAATAATAGCTGACGATTTTAGAAATGACACTCACAACTCGTTAAGATTATGCAGTTGAGATAGCCAATTTGGAACTTTGCTACTTAACCTGTTGTTCTACAAGTGCCTGCATCACCCAACTATGAACCTTAATATATGTTAATCTTTATTTTCCAAAATGTTAAAGTGTGAGTAGTAATGACTTTGATAGGGGTAAAATTTACAGTCTCCTCAACTTGGTTAGGCTTGAAAAATTTGGTAATTCTCTAGTTAGATGGTTGTTATGAAGTGACCTGGTCATATATGCCACCAAGAATAGATTAATAATTAATATGATAACAGTGTAAATGTTATACCTTTAGTATAAGATGAATTGTGATAATGTGTTTGATTACATAAATTTATAATTTTTCTGTCTAAAATGATTACATAATTTGAGGCTCAGATGTAAATGAGTTTGGTAAATTGGGTAAGAGCAGGTGGTATCGATCCTGCCAGATTCCTTCTGGACAAGTTGTTGAACAAAAATAAGTTTTCTCATAATTTTACTTCGAAAAAAGGGAACTATACATTATATTTTTTAATTCAGCTTACATTTCTGAAACCCTTACAGCTGAGGAGATGTTAGTACACTGGATTCCCTCCCATGGTAGAATGAAGCAAGGATCCAAATTCCAATTCTTAATATTAAATTTTTGTTTTACAACGACCAGAGCTTGGGCTGCAAAATAATTTCAAGAGAGTTTGAATCACAATTGGAGTATTTTAAAATATTGCAAAAACTATGAAAAATAGAAGGAAATTGTGTACTGACTGTCCATCGAAGAAGTTGCAGGTTGAGTGGGAAGCAGGTGGTAATGGTCAAAAGCGTTAATGGTTGATTTATCTTTTTTAATCCCATCCTATAACTCTTTAGCGGACATTAAATTTGATTCCTACCTAAAAAGCTTAAATATTATCAAAATCAATTTTTTTTATCCATTAGCACTTATCAGGACAAATGCATGACTAGGCTATGGAGAATATGTACATATCCACCCCCATTTCGTCCATATTTCCACATCTTCCTGCAGATGTTTATGTGGAATTCATATCATCATAAACGTAGTTTTTTTAAAACAACTAAGGATTTGTACTGTTTGATGTGAAAATACTTTTAGTGGTGACATTTGTCTGCTGCTTTGTCTTTGTTCCTTCCATTTGCAATTTCTCCTATACATTCAATGGCCATGGTAATCAAAAAGGGGGAAATACTTCACAAGAATTAGAAAGGAACGCAAAGTAATAAAAAAGGGGGAAATACTTACTAGGGAGATGGGAGAACACATCCCAATTGCTGAACCCCTTTTCGTCTTCAATATAACCCCCATCATACTGCAACAAGATATTATTCTCCTAAAAAGTTAGAATTTTGAAACATTAAATCTATTTCTGCTCCTAAAACAACAATACAAAGGGAGCCATTGAAGTGGAGGCAGAGCACCTGATACGCAGAAGACCCCACACCAAAAACAAAATTGGATGGAAAATTTTTCCTACTAAATTCTACGCCATAAACTCCTATGGCAAACAAAAAAGTGGAAATTGATGATAGACGATTTGGATCGAATAAGGAATCAAAATTGATATGTGACAGGGAGAAATGCATGCATGCCAAGTGTTGGTAGGAAAGACTAACAGGATCATCCAAAACAAATAAATTGGCAATAAAATATGCTGTCGGCAATGAAGGGAAAAGAAAGGACCAATGAATAGAAAAAGAAATAAAAAATTTGGGCAACATACACTATAGTCTGCGGGAACATGCAATTTGACCTTGGGAAAATAATGGCATGCCAATTTAATCAGCCAGTAACAATGCACCGCCCCACTGCTTTCCATCTAATGAGCCAAAGTGAAAACAATAGTATCTTGCCTACGGTAGGTACTAATAATTTATACTTCGGCATTGGAAAGGTAGGACCATGAGGATATTATCACTTAAATTCACGAGACTCACGTTCTACCCAAAACATTCATTGCACTCAAATTTTATACAAATAGTTAAAAACAATCTAGATACCACTATATACCATGTAATTGTTCTTAGGGAAACCATGGAAGCCCAAAATCCAAAACAAAGGAGAAATAAAGAAATAATCAAATCTTTATTAAGAACATAATAGGGATTAAATATGTAATGTTTGGCCCTAAGTATTTATACTAGTTTTATCTTTCAAGATCTCATCATAACTAAGGGAGAGGAGCTAGTAGTTGTGCATCCAAGTTGAGGGGTGTACAACACACATATAAATACATCAAATTTTTTTTAAAAAAATACCCTTTAATAGATTTTTTTTCTTAATCTAAATACCTTTTTTTTTAGTATTTTTATTTTATGGAAAGTGGTTTTTAAATGGATTTAAATCAAGTAGTTTTCCATACAAAGGAAAAAAGGGCGAACCATTAGTAGGACATTATGTCATGCATTTTTTTCCACTTATGTGGCATCATGTGATTGGGTGATTCTTTGATGTGACACATTTAATGAGTTACTTTTTTTTTCAAATGTTGAATGACAAATGTACATGTACTAGTCACTCACTTCACAAATACCCTCACCATTATTGGTCCATGCTCCACTATTGGCTCCTCTCCCTTATAAAGCTCAAAATTTGGTTTTAATTTATGAAACTATATTGTGAGAAATGTTTTAAAATCAGGGTGTATAGAGTTTCCCATATTTCTATTCATAAGCATCGCTCACGAACAATCTGTGTTATAGTTTATGATCTCTTATTTTTATAGTAAATTATTTTGATAATTATAAGAATTCATATCGCTAGGTCATAGGAAGATAATAAATTTGTAAAACTATTAATTAAGTATAATTCGATTATGGGATTGATTTATATATTGTTATCAATGTTAATAGTTAATGATTACAAAGTATTAATACATGGATTTTGAGGATTTTGAGGTAGTTTACTACTTCATTAAGTTTAGAATTTGTTACCATTTGCAATTTTTCTTTATAAATTTTTTATTCTAAAATTTATCTTATTTTTCATGTGATATGTTACAACTATTTGTGGGTCATTTGGAAATATTCACATTATTATGTTTTGGATTTAATAAAACTTTTATCCATAGATTAACAGTTGAGTCAAAGATTTTTTCTCATTTTTTTTCTATTATCAAAATATGTCCCACAACTAAAATTTGATTAACACATATATTTTTTAGAGCATAAATATATCAAGGTGAAATGTATCCATAATTTACTTGAATTTTTCAAGTTTCAAAATATTTGTAAAGATATAATTACTAGTTAATTTTAAAAATATTTTTGGCCACCAAATTAGATACACTTATATATGCTTTGCGTAATCTTAAATGTTGCATCCATATAAATATAATCTGTAATAATATAATTGCTTCTATATCAAACTCTATTCTTGTTGAATTTACATGATCAAATACAAGGTGTGAAGATAATGAGACGGAGGAGGAATAATTATATGACATTTTAAAGTTTAAGATTATTTTTAATGTTTCAGTTTCAGCTTTATATATCATTTAGATTTTATGGTATTGGATTCCGTGGAAATGAGATATCTTTGTTGTGAGGAATCTTACTTCATGTTGGCATTGTACAATTATTATGCCTCTCCATTAAATGGACATAAATATATGTTTCATTGTTTTTGTTAGATTTTTTCTATAGTTATGAATAAACTCATTTTAATAAACTACTTATTTTTCTTGTCAAATGAATGAAATAATAATTTGGTGTTTGAGTTTTGGACTATGCTTTCTATTTTCTTTTTTAATTTTGGGACTTTGAGAAAAATGGTCTCCAATGGAAAAATTGGGCTCCTTCGATAACTAGCTGCAAAAATGAAAATTTAAAAATACAGTTTCACATTTGTAGCACATTGTGATTCCTTACATTTTCTAATACAGGGGTTGTATTACCATACAGAATTTCTTAATGAATAGATGGGTTATGGTTTGTTATAGTTCTTTGGGTCAGTTTTGATTATTCAGTGTGGCTTTGAATCAGTTTTGATTGTTCACACTTTTTGATGATTGGCTAAACATTTTGCAATAAAGTTGATCGAGTTTGAAGGAAACGAAGGAGGAGTATTTGTATTTATATGCAGTTAATGGAGAAGCTGTTGGCCTGAAACTGTGCAGAATTCTTGTGGCACGCCGTCAAATGTGGGATAAGAGATGAATTTTGTTTATCTGTATTACACAGGGTCGGGCCACTCTTGTCTAATATCTAATTACCACTAAGTGGACTGCTGATAGATATTACACCATGTTTATAAAGGTATAAATTCGATTCTAACTTCATCATATAAATATAAAGACCGTTAGTGTTTAGAACAAAATAGAGACATTTGGCGTTTCTCGTTCAGCAAACATATCAACAGATATCATTTAACATAAACACATGGTACCCAATTTATAGCTAAGTATTAGACAACACAACCAAAAAACAATTACTATCACGATTCCTTTAGCTATAGATTGGGGTAGCTCATCTATTGGTCATTCATTACTATAGATTAGGGTAGCTCTGCACATTTTCTTTAGTCTATTGCTTTGTCTTATTGTATTACGGCCCTTGGCTTTATCTGTGTCTTCACTCACTCCTACTCTAAAACCTAGTAGGTTACCTGTTTTTATCTTAGATATAGGTCTTGGAAACTTATAGCTATCCTAGTGTTAGAGTTATTATCCTCTAGAATTATGACAATATTGCTCCTTGAGCACCTTTCATATATACACCATGTATCTGAAGTTAGATTTGATCCGTACATTTGAGAACCAAGTCGGGGACCTATCTTTTCTGATCATACACTCTAGTAAACCCAACATGAACTAGGTCGAATTTGAACGGCTTTTCAATTAGAAAAACACTGTATTTCAAGTGTAATGCTTACAATTACATCCAAACCAAATATGCAAGTGTCAAGTGATTTAACAACAGCTTCATTATAGGATATGTTCACCAAGGAGAGGGTGAAAAATTGGGGGATTTCATTATCAATTTGAACAAGAAGTGATTACAAATACATAGAGCAAAAATGAGAAGATTTTTTACCCTAGAAACTTTGTTTGACCTTGTGGATGTTAAAATATATCTATCTTGTTGGCATGTTTGTATTATTATATTATTTATAGTCAAATTATCCATGTAGTAGATGTGGCCTCGCAACAACAGTAGCTTTTTTCAACTGTTCATCAACATATATTATTGTGGTTGGCTTTCAAACGCGGTATAAGAGATAAATTTTCTTTATCTGTATTCCACAGGGTCGGGCCACCCTCTCCACTAACTCGTATTGCTTCAATTCATATATAATTTTATTTTTATAAATCTTTAAAATCAAACTAGTTTTTATTTTTGGAGTAACTTACTCTATATTTTTGAGTTTTTATTAAAAAAATCATCTTTATATTGTTTTTTTTTTTATAGAATGATTGTTTCTAAAATTCTCCTTCATTCCTTTCTTTCTCCCCTTCGTTGCCCTTTAATGTTTCCCTTTCATTACTTCAACTTTAACTTCCTACATGTCTTCTGTTTGACATCTCCATTGTCCCACTCAAATGTGAAATTACTAATTATTAATTCCTTTGGGGCAGCCTTGGACCACCTTCGCGTGTTAAGTGGAAACTTCATGGTCAAAGTGCCTTATTCTTAAGGTCTAGAAAAATTGTGTGAGAGTGTTTTTCAACGTTTTAAAGTATTTTCACACCACAAATTTTTCAGGTAAACCTCGGATTGATTAATTACATTTTTCCTTTCAAAAATATTTTAAAAAATATTGTTAAAAGTTCAAATGATTTAAAATTGTGTAATTTGTGAATCATAAATTCATTTGTTGGAATGATTTTTTAAAAATATATAGGTCAATAAAACACATATACTTATTAGAAATTGAGATGCAGATTTTCCATATTAAGTAATATACTTAGTTGATTGCAGGGAAATGAGGTAAGTAAGTTGTCATCATCTTACATGCAATAGCTGAAACGATGTCCAATAGAGGTGTAGCTCAAACACAAACTATTGCTTGACTTTTCTTCGTCCTTATCCAGATTAGTGAGCGAGATAACAAAGAAATCAAACAACCTCAAAGATGTAAGGGTTTAAGGTACATTGAGAGAAGATGGTGACAAATGGACATGCGCAAAATGAATTTCCTCGTTGCAAACTGGATAGACCTGCAAAATAGAGAAAACTAAGAGAAAAATGGATTAGATCGTATATGTGGGGGTTTCTCGATGAATTTGGTTCCAGGAAGTGTTACCTTTGTTTCACGGATGTCAACCCCCATTAGATAAGAGAAAATGATATAAATAAAAGATAGATAGATAACATGCAAAAACTGATAAATAACAGAACTTGAAAATGCCGATGTATAGAGGAGATATTGATCTAATCAAAATAAAATCAAATCAAACTAAGAGAGCCACAAGGGTATGGGGAAGGTATTATGGTGATACAAGTGGCATCACAAGGGTAATGTGATAATAATATGATAAGTGAGGGGATAGAATGTCAGATTTTTTCTCTCGCTCTTAATTTTTTGAAATAGGGGGGAAGGCCTGTAATTATAGCCTAGAGATGGGGTTGATATAGGGTTTATTAGGTAATATGGGTTTGAAAATGTTACCCTGATTAAATGAGTGGGGGGGACATGATTTGAGTGATTGAGTGAAATAATGGATTTGATGTGGATTATTTTACATTATTTAATTTGTGAGTGGGGTGAATGATTTGAATGATTTTGGAGTATTTAATTATTAGGTGGGGTGATATAAATTAGTTTAGAATATTTAATTATCAAGTGGATTTACATGGAACAAATTAACATATAATGAGGATTAGGGATTTAAATGAGATTAATTAACCAATTAAATTGATTAATTGAATATGGTTTCTGGTGGGAAATGGGATTTTTTCAAATTTAGGGGGGAAGAGGGATTCAAATGGGTAAGCCTAATGAAGGAGAGAAAATGCAGGGTGAAGGGGAGGAAATGATACCATAAACCCAGTGTCTACATTTTCCCCTTTTTGATGAGTGGTTTACGCTGGGAAATCCACGAGACAAAAACAATGAAGTATTGAAACTATGATTGATTGAGTGTTCCCCCTCAAACTTTGGATTGACAACATAAAGGAAGTATAGAATGAGTTTGAAAGAGATAGATGTTAAAGGTCATGTTTCTGATGAAAAGATGGGTAAACGCATGACCAAGGAAATATTCCCTTGGCAAAAAACACCGCAATAATAATGAAAAATATGGCAGTGACTCCAATATCACATTAGTAAAAAACAATTGTGGTTTCAATGGAGATGAGTGACAATGTTCTATGGACCATTGAGTGGGTGAAGACCATTACAGAATGTATGTAGGTCGAGATGACCTATGTATCATTGGAAAGAACTAAAGTATGCATAATGAAATGCAAAAAATTATGTAAAATACTCCGCACATGAGGAATCGAGTGACAACTATGCATCCATAAGGACGAGGATGAAAACAAAGGTGTCCTAGTACAGGACAGGAAGAGTTTCTGAAAAGGTGAGTTGGAATACAGATGGTGGGTTATTATGCCCCAGGAGAGGGGGTTAATAGGTTTGAAGAGATATTTCCTAAGGAAGATGTAATGTTGACAAGAAAAAAAGGAATAAATTATAACAAGTGTTGATTCATGGAAACGGGTGCGAAGATTACAATCAACATTTTCCAAGAAAAAAATAGAGTAGACACTTGTGAGGGAAAAGGTTATAGGTGATGGTCGATATGGTATCCTTGAGGACAAAAATACCCATGGGAATACATTCTTAGAAATGGATATGATGATGCCTCCTTAAGAGGGTTAAAAAGGATAAAAGAGGTGACAGAGCTCTCTAAAATAAGAGAGGTCAATGCCGCAGAGGGGGGACAAGAATGGGGTGTAATGAAATGGATCATGGTGGTGCCAAAATGGAGAAATAGTGTAATCAATCATGAATTCTATGTGTGAGGATTATTTGAAGGAAATAATGAGTATGAGTGGATAAAAAAGGAATGAACATGAGTATTGGTTGATTATGAGAAGAGCAAGAAAGGTCAAAGGTGAAGGAGTCAAGGGTATGGAATAGAGTGGATAGAGATGGAGGTGGAGAAAAAAGGAATGCAAGAGGGAGAAGAGAATAAGAGAGAGGGATGATAGGGGAATAAGGAAATGATGAAGGACAAATAAGGAGAAGAAAATAAAATGACTGAGCAAAGGCTGAAATTATGAAAAAGGGGGAGAGATATTCAAAATGAAGGGAGTGAAGAAGGCTGCAGGAGATGACGGGAGAGAAATGATGAAAAACAAAATAAATAAACTATAGAAGTAGGAGGTGCAGCAAGACAAAAAATCAGGTGGAATAGAATAACCTAGAAGGATGATAGCAGAAGGGAATGCAAAAAGATGAATCAAGAAGACGCAATGAGAGTAGGGGGTAAAAGAAAAAAAGGAGAGAAGGAAGGAAAATGAAGGGGATAAGGATGATGAAGAATGTAAAGAAGAAAAAAGAGGAGGTAGAATGAAGAAAAAAAGAAGTGATGAAGGACCAGGAAGATGTGGAGAAGATCAGATAAAAGAAGAGAGTCTAGTACAAAATGAGGAAAAAGGTGTGGGTGATAGAGAAAGGAAGGAGAGGTTAGGAGGAAGGTGAAAATGATGGGGGGAAGAAGAGATGATAGAGCAGACATAGGGATAAGATTGAAGGGTCCAGATTACCATAAGGAAAACAAAGGTAAAGAATATAGAATAGACCTTAGGGAAACGCATGTGGAGGATGGGATGATAAAAATGAAGTAACAACGCTAAAGATCCAAGTTTGAAATGGGGAAGTAAGAAGGAAATGTGAGATAAAAAGGGGAAGAGGATGATACATCGGAAGTGAAATAAGATGAGGAGTGGGAATGAGGGTAGGACAACAAAGAAAATTATGTAGAAGGAAGGAAACCAAGGACAGAGATATTTGGTGAAGAGTGAGAAGTATCAGAAATGTAAAGAGAAGAAATATGGGAGTAATAACACAAATTAGAAAATATGTGAAGATGTATGAAATGATATTACAAGGATTATGAGGAATAGACAAAGGATGTAAGATGAAGACAATAAATATATTGAAGAGGGTGAAGGAAAGATGGAGAGGTGAGGAAGAAGAGACAAGAAAGGGTAGGAGTGGAGAAAAGAGAGGAGAGGGAATAGAGAATGGGGGATATAAGAGGAAATGCGAGTGAAGGGACGCTAGTAGAAGCCCTCTTATAATGATTACTAGAAATATGGGAGGAAAAGTGAGGAAAGGGAAAAATTAAATGAGGAATGGAACGAGGAAACACCAATAGAAGGATGTTAGGAGAAGTACCCCTGATAATGAGGAGTGGGAATAGAGGAAGAAAGGAATGAAGAAGTTCAAAGAGAGGGTACAAGGAAACGTGGAATGGGGATGAGTGAATTTTAGGAGAAGTCCACCAATTATTATTAGAACGGAAATAGAAGATGATGATGAAATAATGTTAAGAGATGATCAATAATAATGATGGGTAAGCATGGGGGTAGATATGTGGGACAAATTCTAAAGATGGAGTGGAAAGAATAAAGAAATGAGGGATAACGGTTTATGTCAATATGAAGGTGAGCAGAGGATGTAGGGGATGGGGATGAATGAATTAAATATGAAGAAACAAGACATGGAAATAATGGTAGGAAGTGGTATGAAGGATGATGGATCAAGGAGGGGAAAATAGGGGAAAGGAACATGATGACAAACATAATATTGTAGACACAGTCTTTAATATGATAGGTTGTGAAAGGATAAGGTTATGAGGAAAATGTGTTTGGTAAGGAAGAATAGGAGGAAGGAACGATCAACAGAGGGGATGAATAATGAGGTGAGGGAGAAGTCAAAAATTATAAGTCTACCTTAAGGGAACTCCTTATGCGACGTAAGTGGTTAAGTAATATTGTCAAGCGAGAGATGATGGAGATGAGAAGTTGGCATGAAGGAGGTAGTGTTTACAAGAATGAAAGAGGAGGTGAGAGGATGTAATGATGGGGAATGAAGAGTGTGGACGGTGAGAATGTGGAGTGATGGGGAGTGCAAGATGACGGATCATCCTTAAGAGGAACTCTTAATTAAGATCGACATGTCGTAGGAGTGGTTAAGTAAGACCACCAAACCAATAGTCATGATACAGAAGGTGAAAGACAAGAGTGTATTGGGTATAGGGGTGGAATGGTTGGTTGGAGTATATGATTATGGAAAGGGGCATGAGAAATAAGATGGATGAAATATGATGAGATGGGGGAGGGTCAGATGGATGATCAATCTTAATTGGAACTCTTAAGTAATATTTCCATGTGACGGGGATGGTTAATTAGGATTACCAAGCCGAAGAAGAATAATGATGGGAAGAAGTAAGTGATTGATGGAGTTGGTGGGGAGAGGGTATGACAAGATGGATGGAAGGAGAACCCTCAAGTGAATTTTCCATACTATGAGCATGTGTAAGTAATATTACCAAGAAGAAGACAGATACTAGGAAGAATGAGAAAAGAGTGAGTGGTGTATGCCAAAATGGAACAAGAGCTAAAAGGAGGTGCTAACAAGCAAGGAAAAAAGGAATCTGACATGAATGGACCAAGGAATATATACAGTGTAGATGGAGAGTGTAAGGGAAATCCTTAATTGGGATGCCCATGTGGTGGGAGTGATGATGCAAGAACGTCAAATGGAAGAGATAGAGAAAAAATATGTTTGTGGTGGTAGTTGTTGTCTAATGAAAGTGGAGATAGTGGAGAATTTTCTATAGTGGGATGATCTAAGGAAGAAAAGATACCTCAACTAAGAGTCCCTGGCTGTATGTATGATTAAGTAAGATTGTCAAACTGAAAGTGGAAGAGTGAAAACGGGAAATTGGGAAGAAAGGAAAGGAAGATACATAGAGTGATGATAGAGGATAGGAATGGTGAGATAGGTGATGTGGGTATAAGTGGTGATGAGTAGAAACAAGGAGCGAAGATGAATGGATTAAATATAGGGTGACCTTGGTGGGAGATGAGGAGTTGTTGGATAGCGAATGATACTTGAAAAATATCCTCAAGTAGGATTTGCAAATTGCAACTGAGATCGAATAGAATTCCCAAACCAAAAAAATTATTAGTGATAACATTCATTGATATTAACAAAATTCATGGAATTATGGATGATGGTAAGATATGCCATCCTTAAAGGTAAACATATAGATATAGAATTCATGGTTTGAAATTTGATATGAAAGAATGCAATTTTGATAAAAGGTGACCTTAAATGACACATAATCGTAACAAGGGGCATACAAAGAAACCATGATTCGAACCATATTGGAGGTAAACAAGAAAGAGAAGCACTTAAGGCATTGTAATTGCAGCCAATAGTAGATGTTACACATAACCAATGATAGTTAATTATATCAAAAGACCATGAGGGAAACATGGATGCAATAATATCATAAAACTAATGTCATCAAGATAAAGGGGTTCGAGATGAAATTCGTACGTGGGAAGAGGGTTCTCCAAAAATGGTGTTCCCTAAGTCTATGCCCCAGCTCTGGGAAAGGGAAAGAGCAATACTAGAAAAAAGATGATCAATGCGGGAAGCTTTCTGAGAATGCTGATAAAAAATGAAGGTTGATCAATGTGGGAAGCCTTCAAATTGTATAATAAAAGAGTAGCCATCCTTCAAGGGTATGACCTACTTTATACATAATATAGATGGTAAGAATAATATGATAGCTGACCTTTGAGGGATCAGTCTATTTATTTTTCTTTTCATCTTAATTAGCATGCTTGTTTTTTGCACGAATAGTTGTCCTTTAAGGGAGAAGTCTATTTTTAATAACTTGGATTTTTGACAAGAGCATTCATGACTTTTTATTTTACATGGTGGAGAGCTGGGGCTAGCTAGGTATACCACCTAAGATGGGATAATGAATGTACAAGAGACACCCTTGGACCCTTTTCATGGCTCCAATAGGTGAATAAGAGGGTGATGGATGTAATGATCTCAAATTTTTCATCAAGAAGGGAGAACCCATCCATAAGGAAAATGCTATGGGAAGAGCCATCGTTCCCATATTCAAGGTCACATATAGGAAGTGACGATAGACCACAAAATTACAAATCATTATAGTGATAGATGGAAGAGGTTCATGATGGAGGAATGATCTAAGGGTATGACAATTTTCTCATTGGTAGATATGCTAACAATATAATGACCGTAAGTGCAATGCATTAAGATGTTAAGTCTCTGGTTTACTAGCAATGGAAGATAAATGATAAACCCCAGGCCCATACTTATGCGTGATGATTTAAGGTCCAATCCAGTTGGAAGAAAATGTTCCATGTTGGATCCTTTCTAGAGTGTGATCGAAAGATAGGATAAAGTATTAGGGGAGGAAGATAGGATACGATGATATATATATGAGCAAAAATAAAAACTATGTACGGTCATTGAGGAAGTAAAAAATATGGCACTCCAAAGGAAGAGACACGTATGGCTAGAACAATGGAATTAAAATGAAAAACATGGTCACTCAAGGGAGAGACATATATGGCCACAAAAGTGGGCTTAAAAAAGAGATGAAGATTTGGACAAGATTAATTTTGATTTAATATTGGATTAGATGGATTGGATGAGATTAAATAAGGCAATATCAAAAGTGAAGTCCCCCAACATCAAATAATTTGTATGGATGGATTAGAGATGAATTGATGCAGAAGGTATGCTAAGGATGAGGGAAGGAAGTCCCCCTAGCGAGGGAGATTATATTAGATGCAGATGAGTTAGTGGATGTTGAAGGAGTTTAGATAGGATTTTTTTGGATTTGGATTAGATAACGGTTGGATACCACAAGGGTGATTGGAAAGATAAACAATATCAATGAATAATGAAGGACCTTCCGTAGGAGGAATGTCATGTGTAGGAGATATGTTAAGGGATGATGTGGATGGAGGAATCATGGGAAACCCGACGGATGGGATACAAATTGGATTAGATGTTGATGGAGAAGGATGTTGTCCATGAATGAGAAAATCATCTTTCTCAATAAGGTTATGAATGATTATATGAAAGGCCTTACAATGTTCAATGTCATGGGCTGAGGTATGAGGATAAGCACAAATGTAATTGGGATTGAACCACGATGGCTTTGGACTATGGGGATTAAAAGCTTTAATGGGAGGAAAAGTGATGGTAGATATTCAAATTGAATGTTGAAAGATGTCTGCGTAGGACCCAATCAAAGTGTCATGGGAAAGGAAACTCTTGTGGGTTTTGATAGAATATTTTGGCTTAAAATTAGGGGAAAAAGTGGACGTAGATCAGGTGGGTGAATTATATTTCTTAAAAGAAAAATCAATTTTGAGAGGAAGGTTAAATTGTTTAGATTGGGATTTATTGTTACGAGGTGTATTAGATGAATTGACTAACCCTAAAATAGATGTTGTAACATTGGATTGCTGAAAAGAGGGAAGAGATGACTTCTTATGAGGATGCACATGAGAATTTTTTGGATGTTTACCACGAGCCTTATATTTTGATCGAGAATATTTACCTATGGTGAGGATGATAATAATCTCAACTGGAGGATCTAAATATTGCGATGTAGGTGTGGATATTGATGGATAAATAGGTGTTTGTATAATGAAATTAATAAAGTCTATGTGAGATGTGGATTGTGTAGGCTTTGGATTATCCAAGGTGGAAATAGTTGGTTCTATAGTGGGAGGATGAAAACCGTTTGTATTTGACTTACGTGGAGGTTCTTGTTTCACGAATTGTTCAAAAGGTATCATCAATATATTTACAAATCAAGGAGATATGGTTGGTGTTGATTATGACAAAAAGCACACAAGAAGTCCATGTAGGAAATCAAGTCATATTCAAAGGTGCGAACAAATAGGGAAAACACGCACATGGAACATAAGTTCAAATTTTTGGGACTTAGCCATTTTCACTCATAAAGGTATATTTATAGAGATGGCGTGCAGAGCAGACAAATGAGGCAGAGATGTGTGCGCCACGCATTGGCTAATTTTGGAGGATTATCTACAAAGCAATTTGCATGGACACAGGCTGTAAATAGATCTATTATTGATAGTTAACTACTAGTAGTCTATTGTTAGCGCATTTGCATGTGTGGCTATTTTTGTAAATGGTGTGTGACTAATAATAGCATGCGACCTATTTTGGGAATAGATAAGAAGTGAAGGGTAAGTCCCCACCCTTATAAGTATGTAGTAAACTGTGTAATAAAAGAGAGGAGGATATATACAAAGATATGCTGCTAAATATGTTACGTGCTTACTACTGTTATTGTAATGAAGCTTCTGTATACTTGTTACATTGAATATAATGGAGGAAATTGGCTGAATCTAAGTGTTAGTTATTTGTGTATTTGAATCTAGTATGTTTTTGATCTCATCATGGTTAGGACTTAATTATGTTCTCCCTTAGGTATAGATTTGGTATGCTCTGTAGAATGATGTGTTAGTAATAGAACTATATGTGTTAAGTCTTCATTATGCTAGAATCCTACAACAACAACCCTAAAGAGGGACCTGGTACCTTTGCATGCTTCGGGTGAGTGCTTAGTATAGGATGAGTGATGTGCCAATGCGTCTAGGGTCTTATTGGACTTGTATCATTGAATTCTAGGCTACATAATTGGTTCCGTTACTGAGACCTCTTTTTCAGTTGTTTTCAGGATGGTTCGTGACTAAGACATATCGGTTGACATTAGTAAGTATTGAAGAATGGATATGTGATCTGGAAGAAGAATACGCACAGTGATTCAACATTGGATTTGAGTTTAACACATGCATGTGGGTGGAATAGAATATGTCTGAAAATTTATATGAGAGCTTTTTCTCTATCTTTCTAGTAGAATTGTACAAGTGGCTGATTACTTATGCATCTAAGTGGAATTGGAGGTATCACGCACTTTTCTGGATGCAGGAAGAATTCCAAGCCCTTTATGATGCTGATTTGATTTGGAATCAAGCTGTGGATACATGGTTTCATGGTGTCTTGAACACTTATATCTTGGAATACTTAACTTCCACTTATTCGTGTCTAGAGGTAGATGAATTCCAGTTTTTATGATATCCAAGGAGAGATTACCTATAAGGAATTCCACTGGAAATCAAGATCCTGATGGTAACATTGAATCTGGAGAGTAAACCAATGGCTAACTAAACTACACCATGCGTGGGGGCAAGATCAGGTTTGGTGAAAGATGGTAGACCTAGCGGCAGAAAGGTAGAGAGAGGAAAGGTGGCTTAAGTATAATGAGGCACGCGAGAGGGAGATAGAGAAGTAGTGTAACATTACAGAAACTATGGCGTTGAGGAGAGAGATGGATCGTGAAGGATTTGAATCTCACGTAGAAGACGTGGATCAAGAGCATCAGGAACTCCCCCATCTTGGAAAGCATAATAGGGATCCCCCCTCAGCCTCACATAAAATCATGCCAACAGAGAATACCTGGGCCATGGGTGCGCATCTGAATCCACCTGGTAACCTTGCCCTTGTGTTTGGTTTTTCATCATCTGGTACAACAAGTAGTCAATAAGCTAGTTCAAGCAGTGGGAGAGTAGGAGCGAGTCTTATAAGAGGCACATCGATGGCAGCAAAAAAGGCTTTGTTGTTATACAGGAGTACCTTTTTGGGTGTATCATCAGCACATAATACAAGCACGCTGATTTTTGGATTAACTTCTAGGAGTAGTAATCCTTCACAAACTGTCGGGATATAGTTCAGTTCTACTATTGGGACACAGGGAAGTACATATTTTGGTTCAACCCCAGCTATAGATTCTAGATCAGGAGGCCTAGGTAGCTTTGGTTTAGGTGGATCTGGAGGTTCTAGAGGCAAGGGAAACACGGGAGGTTCTGGATTAGGTGGGAAAGGTCCGCACCAACCCCAAAATATTTACATGGAAATGTCTCTTCATCTTCCAGAGTATAGGGGCATAGAAGATGCTGCTGAACATGTGCATATGTGTGAAATACTATGGCGTGTAAAAGGAATCATGGCTTCTGAGCATAGGGAAAGCCAATTTGCTACTATGTTACAAGGGCACGCACACAGCTGGTATAGAAAGTTGGACCCTGATCAGACTTGCATAGATTATATAGCTTTAAAGGATGCATTCCTTAAGGAGTTTCATATCCCTGAGTTTGAGCAGAAGAGTATAAGTGCACTCAAGGATATTAAGCAAGGCACTACTAAAAGTGTTAGGGAGTATGATGCATGGTTTAAAACACTATTATCAAAGCTTTCTTATGACATACACGAAAGCCATCATGCACAATGGTTTGTTGGGGGCTTGATTACCCTTTTTAGGAGGGCATTATCACATAAGACATACACTGATCCATGTGAAGCACTTGAAGCAGCCTTGCGCACTGAGGCAGTTGGGAGCATAAATACTAAGGTGAGCCCATTTTTAGAAGCACAAATAACAACAATGGCAAAACAGGTGGATAAACTATCAGCAAATTCAACACATGAGACATGTATAGGGATTTGGTGCATAGATTGTGAAGTAGAAGGTCACACAAAGGATAGTTTCCCTCATAGAACAGTATGATCATTATTGATGGATTGTGAAATATGACACTTAAACCATGATGCTAGCTGCTACCCATTATTACAACGTGTGATAAGGAAGAATGTTTCAAGCTACTGTAAAATCTGTAGGTCCATGACTCATGACACGGAGGACTGCCAACTAATTGGACAGATCCATGATGCTATAGATATTGGTGTACACTAGGCATGAGTTTCAGATAACTCTAAAGGAAAGAATGAGCATCAGGACTGGGAGCACAATCAGGAATGTTATGGTCGGAATGAGGGGCGTTTGAAGGCAATCGTGGCAGAGGCCAAGGATACCACGGTAGATTTAGAGGACGAGGCTGTGGTGGTGGAAGAAGCGAGTTTCCTCATGGAACATGTTATACATGTGGATCTCCTAACCACTATAGGCACGAATGTCCTCATAATATTACATGTTCTTTCTATGGGAAGAACCATAGCTATGAAGAGTGCCCAGACTTATATGAGCATCTGAGTAAGCAACATAAACAAGAAAAAAGGCACAAGGATGGTTAGGATACAATGCGCTGTTAACAATCAATGGATGCCCAAGATGGAAGTAGAATCCGAGGAAATACAAGTGAAGATCATGACCCGCGCTGAGGTAACACGTGCTAGAGAAGCATTACAACAAAAACCTAATATCACTAAAGAGGAAGTTCTTCATGCATGGTACCCAAATCCTACCTATTAGAAGGAGGTTTATCAGGATACCATGGAAGTTCTAAGGAATCTTCAGGGTGAGATACAATACTTAAAGGAGTAGAAGAAAGCATCAGAGATGGTCCAAACTGATATAGATGACTTGAGAGAAGTGTGGAAAATATTGCACAAGGAGAACATCATTCCACTGTTAGGGAGTTAGTTAAAAGGAAACACTCCATGCGCAAGTACTGAGACTAGATGATAGATCTTGCACGTAAATCTTCCTCCTCATAGCCTAGATTATGACAAGGAAATCAATCAGAATGCTATTTTGGATGGGTGGCTGTTGAGTAATATACTGATTGATACATGCGCGGAAGTCAATGTTCTTACCTTGGATGCATGGGTAAAAATGGGAATACCCCCATTGTAGCCATCCTCTAATGTATTATTCATGGCCAATCAGACTATGGCCACTCCCATAGGAGTTTTTAAAGATGCATCCATTACCATACAAGGAGCCAAGTTCATTTGGGAATTTGAAAATTTAGCGCTAGAAGAGTCAGATAGTTTTCCAGATCTATTGGGGCATCCTTGGTGCTATGAAAATAATGTTGATCTTTGGTTCAACAAGGGCTATATTAGCTTTGAAAATAAAGAGGAGAGAGTTATTATCCCTTTGAAAGATGGAAATGCCATGCCTTGTGTTGAGCGCTTAAGTGAAGCATATCTGAATAGGATTTACGTACGGGCCATCCAAGATCCAGAGATGACTGAACCAACTAAATAAGGACTAATTTAGTGGGCCGATGCATAGTCTATTAGTGATACTACAAGTGTTTCTTGTGATAATTGGGATCATAGCACTTATGAATTGGTAGGGTGTGAAGTAAAGATCATATTCCCTTGAGGCACAAACATTATGTCAGGAGGATAGATAATAACTTGGTACCTTGTTACATAGAAGAAGGGGATTCCATGATATTCCTGCATGCCATGGAAGAAAAATGGATAGATCCACTGGAAAGAAGAAATATGCTAGCATATACACTACGTGGGACAACAACATGTTGGTGGGTGGTCCAAAGGGATAATCTTGTTGGATGGAATGAAATTGGGATTGCTCTTACTATTAGGTTCTTTAGGAGGAATGCACCTACTTAAATCTATACTTATCATGGTAATCAACCTGTTCAGTACCACGTTAAAAAGTGTGAGAGAATCTGGACATAAGGGCAAGAAGCATTACCACCTTCTCTATGGGTGCACTGATTTTATTCAAGTTTACAAGGTTGTGCGTGTGTTTGGTATGTCTATGTGGAACTCCATAGATAAACTGGAAATTGGTAGAATTTAATTGCAAGAATGGCCCAGACATTTGAATTCTTCTCTACGAAGCCTCTGGTGGAAGAAGCATTAAAATTTATCAAGTGCTTAACTATGGGGGATAGTGCCAAGGCTGAAGAACTCCTTCAGGAGTTATTAGATGAAGAAGAATTAGGAGCACGTCTTGATAAATAACCAGAGGTCGGTGCAACATTACTTCAACGCACTTGTCTTGAGAAAGAGAAAGGAAAAATGGCCTACTTAGTGGATGACAAAGAAGTAGAAAATTTGGATGTAAACCATTCAATAGGGAGGCATGAGGTATTGGAAAATTCTGATAAGACCATGCGCACCTATCATGAACTAATGAAGACAAAGTGGGTGAATATTAGAACAGATACTAAGCCTAAGGAAGCCATAATTGGAGACTATTGGTCAGAATTTGAAGTGGAAAAAATCATAGAGTTACTAAGGGATTACCAGGAATTATTTCCTAGGGGGTATCATGAACTTAAAGGCATGCATAAATCGTTAGGATATATCAAGATAAAGCTTAAAGAGGGTGCATGCCCAGTTAGAAAGATGCCTTATAGAATGAACCCCAATCTACGTGAAAAGGTCAAAGAAGAGATTGATAACATGTTGAAAGTAATTATCAAGCCCCTTGATGAGTCAGAATGGGTTAGTCCAATGGTGATCAATATCAAGAAGGATGAATGGATTAGAATATGCATGGACTACAGGGAGTTGAATGCTGTATGTGTAACTGATCCATTCCCTACGCCATTCACTAAGGAAATACTAGAAGTTGTAGGGAGTGAAATTTATTCATTTACAGATGGGTTATCTGGGTATCATCAGGTTCAGATTTCCCAGGAAGATCAAGAAAAGACTACATTTCCTACTAAATGGGGTAGTTTCGCATATATTGTAATGCCCTTCAGTTTTAAAAATGTGCCTGCTGTATTTTAGCGCATAGTTGTCCAAGCATTCAAGGAATTCATTCACAACTTCTTACAGGTATATTTAGATGATTGGATGGTGTATGGATTAGTTAAGGATCACTGTCACAACTTGCGCTTAATTTTTGAACGATGTAGACAATTGCGTATCTCTTTGAACATTAAGAAGTGCATATTTGCCACAAAATTTGGGATACTTCTAGGATACATAATCTGAAAGGAGGGTTTGTTGGTTGATTCAACAAAGGTTGCCATCATTATAGGTCTAAGGGAGCCTACCAGTCAAAGTGAGGTGCGTGGATTCTTGGGTCATACAGGATATTACAGAAATTTTATCAAAGGCTATGCCAAATTTTCCACACCATTAGAAGAGTTATTGAAAGGGAAAGGTACGTTCTACTGGGGAGAACAACAACAACGCACATTTGAGACATTGAAGGAGAAACTTACTACCGCACCTATTCTACATTTTACTTCATGGGACAAACCATTTCATGTACATGTTGACACCTTTGGCATGGCCATTGGCACAATGTTGGCCCAACCTGGAGAAGGTAGCGTAGATCATTCTATCTATTTTGCTAGTAGAAAGATGACTCTTGAAAAAAAAAATTAAACAACTATAGAGCGCAAAGCTTTATCAATGATCTATGCGCTGCATAAATTCTACCAGTACCTACTAGCTACACCATTCGTCTTTTATATATATCACATGGCATTGAAGTATTTGATAAATAAACCTGTTTTACAAGGGCGCATATGTCGATGGGTGCTCTTATTTAAAGAATTTGATTTCACAGCTGTGGTAAAACTAGGAAAAATTAATTTTGGATCAGACCATTTATTAAGAATATACTTAGGAGAAGAAGCACAAGAAATTGAGGATACCATGCCAGATGCATAGTTATATAGGTTACAACGCATGCCATCAGAACAAGAGGACATTGTTGTCTTTCTATGAATAGGGATGACACCAGAAGGAATGAAATCCTTGGAGAAGAAACAAATTGCTATACATGCCGCATCTTATATGTTAATCAGTGGTGACTTGTAAAAATTGGGCCAAGATGAATTATTACACCGTTGTGTATTGGAACATGAGCGCATGGGTATTATAGAAGAAGTTCATGGTGGAATTGCAGGTGGCCACTATGCAAGATTCTACTCATTGGATTATGGTGGGAAACCCTCTATAAAGATTGTAAGGAATTTTGTAAGGCATGTGACCATTGTCAACGTCTTGGAAGACCAGGCCAGTGAGATGAAATGCCTCTAAGACCTATTGCTAGAGAAAAACCATTTGAGAAATGGGCTATAGATTTTGTGGGTCCCATTTCACCAGATGCGCGTAGAACTGGATCACGCTACATCATAACTTGCATAGACTATCTGACAAGATGGGAAGAAGTATCACCTACGAAGGAATGTACAATGGCTACAACAACCTGGTTCCTATGGGAAAATATTATTACAAGGTATAGATGTCCTTTGAGTTTGACTAGTGATAGGGATACACATTTTCTTAATGAGACAATCAAAATTTTATCGGATGAGTTCATGATTGCACATCATAAGACTACACCCTATCATCCTTAGGAAAGTGGAACTGCTGAGGCTTTCAACAAAATTTTGGGCCAGACATTGACAAAAATATGTGATGTTGGAAGAAAGGATTGGGATGATAAAGTATCTATAGTACTTTGGGCATATCAAACAACATATAAAAGGTTGAACAAAGCAAATCCATTTCAGTGAGTGTTTGGTGTAGAAGCTATTTTTCCTATGGAATTTATGTTATCTTCTTTGCGTATTGCGCATGCTGGAGGTCTAGCCAATGAGAAAGCTTTAGAAGAATGGATTGAAAAGATAATCAGTTGGATGAATGAAGAGCCATAACATGTTGGAGTCAGAAGCAAGAAAAGGCAAGGTAGAAAGCATGGCATGACAGAAACATAAAGGACAAGAAGTTTGAGATTAGATAAATGGTACTTCTCTATGACTCTAAGTTCTTGCACCATCCAAGAAAACTTAAGGTACATTGGTTGGGGTCGTATGTTATCACTTACATCCTTGAAACAAGAACTTGTCAGTTAGAAGAACTTTATGGAACATGGATACCCGGCGACTTCAATGGAAGTAGGCTGAAGCCTTATAATAAATAAGTCTTTTTGGTGTTTGTAATAAGGTAGTATTGCCATTTAGATTAGGTTTTATATCTTGCATTCCCTTAATGTGTTTCCTTCTTTGTCGCTATGCTTTGTCAATTTAGTTATTGTTTTTATGTAATAAGCACACTTGCGTGCATGAAGCTAATTACTATATGAAGCATGTTTATGCGCAGAGGACTGCACATCTTTTTAGTGTGGGGTGGATTGTTGGTATCTAGGTGCAAGATTGTGGGAATTGACAGGTGAAAGGAATAATTTGCTACGGGTGCTCTTCAAGACAAAAGATTGCTTCTAAAAAGTGACCAAAGATGGAGATGAATGAAGGGACAATATAACACGAGGTAAGAAGAGGCCATAACAACTACTAACAAAATGTGAAATGATGAGGTAATCGGGTGCAAGGAAGCACACTGAAGAGAATTCAATGACTAGAGGGTAGGAAGGCACGCTAGAAGGTTATAGTTGAGGCGTGAAGATGTAACACGTGGAAACAATAAAATTGGTCAATTAATGGATGAAGATATGGCAACAGTGCGCACAAGGAAGCAATTATCATGGTCCATGCACACACACATGGATGGGCCAGATTTTGATGTGTGCGAGGAGTCATGTGTATCGAGGAGGTTGAAAAAGAAACCTCAGGCTAGACACATGACAATAAATCCTATTGTCATGTCAGATGAATAGGTGAGTAATGCATTGGTGAATGTCTCAATAGAGGTGGCGAGGTAGAATATGGACAAGGCTACCACAATAAGGGTGCTTAGGGAAGATATTAAAACTAAGGATGTGGAAATAACATGCCTAACATAGGAAAGAGACTTAGAACAAAAGAATAACTCTGTATTTATCAACATCGTAGAGGAAAATGGTGATAATATCATAAGAACTAGGCCACACTTAGAGCCAAAGGTACCAAAGACATTTCCTTCGGCAATACACTATGTAGGTACATTGGTGGACCTAGTGCTTGAAGATGAATCTCTACACATGCCAGTGCCAAAGGATCCAGCACAAGATGTAGAACGAGAGAAGGATTCCATGATGTGAAAGATTGCATCATATGAAGGATTGCTGTAAGTGTTACAAGAAGAACTGAAGAAAGCAGACCAAGCCTTAAACATCTGCACAAATCCAGAGGCGCTCATCAACATAAAAAACCTGGAGGAGAATAATGAGGTCCAGAAAGTGATGAAATAAAAAAATTTGGGCTGCGCAGAAAGATTATCAATGGTTAAAAAGAAGTGTGAGGCCCTGGTAGTAGCCGAGGAACCACACAAAAATTGGTTGGAAGAGCTTGGGAAGCTCATTGTGCAAAAGATGGATTTGCCAGAGGGAAGGATGACTACAATGTCTAACATTGTGTTGATCTTGTAGAATGATAAAGGGGAGATTAAAAAGGATGAACTAGAGTCCATTGCTGTGGACATTCCAGAAAACATAGAGGAAGCACTCACTAAGTGGCAGATCTTACAGGCTAAAATAAAACAAGAATATCTTGAATTAGTTGTTTAGCTTTCAGAAGAAGAGACTGTAGAGTAAAAAATTATTTCATTCTTTCCATTCTTCTATTCTTTACTTCAGTTTTGGATATGACCATTATCGGGGTGACAATGAAATTAGTGTGGGGTAGTGTTGATCAGAGAACACTTGACAAAAATCAGGTCATATTCAAAGGTGCGAACAAATAGGAAGAACACGCGCGTGGAACAAAAGTTCATATTATCGGGAATTAGCCATTTTCACTCATGAAGGTCTATTTTTAGAGATGGTGTGCAAAGCACACAAACAAGGAAGAGATGTGCACACAATGCATTGGATATTTTTAGAGGATTAGCTATGAAGCACTTTACATGGACACATGCTGGAAATAGATCTACTATTGTTAGTTAACTACTAATAGTCTATTGTTAGCGCACTTGCATGTGTGGCTATTTTTGTAAACGGCGTGTGGCTAATAATAACATGTGACCTATTTTGGGAATAGATAAGCAGTGAAGGGAAATTCCCCACCCTTATAAGTATGTAGTAAACCAGGTAATAAAAGAGAGGAGGATATATACAGAGATATGTTACTAAATTTGTTACGCGCATACTACTGTTATTGTAATGAAGCTTCTGTATACTTGTTACATTGAATATAATGGAGGAAATTGGCTGAATCTAAGTGTTAGTTCTGTGTGTATCTGAATCTAGTATGTTTTTGATCTCATCATGGTTAGGACTTAATTTTGTTCTCCCATAGGTATAGATCTGGTATGCTCAGTAGAATGATGTGTTAGTAATAGAACTATATGTGTTAAGTCTTCATTATGCTAGCATCTTGCAACAACAACCCTAAAGAGGGACCTGGTACCTTTGCGCACTTTAGGCGAGATCTTAGTCTAGGATGAGTGATGTTACCATGCGTCTAGGGTCTTATTGGACTTGTATCACTGAATTCTAGGCTGCATTAGTTGGTTTGATAGTGGATATAGACATTAAAGGATTAAGTATAGACAGTTGGGGTAAAACGGGTGATGTGGCCATGGGAAAGGATATAGGTATAGGTGATGAATATGTCAAGGTAGGGGTTAGTGGATTTGTTGATATGATAGATATAGGGGTCGTTGGGATTGATAGGGAGGTGGGCATGATTGGGATATTATGAGATTTGGTGATGGGTATGTTTTATGTAGATGTGGTTAAGGGGTTAAATATGATAGGTTGGGGCATGACAGATGTTGATGAAGTGGTATATATAGTCAAAGTCGATATGGATGTGGTAAAGGTAGTTGGTACATAAAAACCTATGGAAGGAGGAAATGGGATTGACTCTAAGGATGGTCGAAAAGGTAAAGGTTGAATGGATGTAGGTAAGGTAGTCAAACCTAATGAAAGGGATGTGATAACTGATGGAGTAGATATGATAGGTAATGTAATAGATGCAAGAGTAATATTGGTTGTAGAAGTAGGTGGGAATGGTTGTTTCATAAACGTTTCAAGGGGTAAGAATACTATGTTTGCAATTAGGGTTGATGTTGTAGGTGTGGATGTATGGATATGTTTGTTCGATGTAGATGTGGGTGAAGGAACAAATGTGAGAGATGTAGGGATAGGTGTGTATATAAATGGGGCCGAAATAATCTGATGTGATAGATTGGGGCATGATAAAAGTGGATGAAGTAGAGGGTATAGTAAAATTTGATGTGGATGTGGTAAGGGTAGGAACATGTATATGTATATGACAAGTAGTAAAAGTTGATATAGGTGTGATAGTTTTGGATACGATAGGTTCTGAATAAGGAGTGGAATAATGTTGAAAGTAGGAACATGCAAAGTCAGTGATGAGATGAGATCTTGATTGAAGGTGTTAACAACGCAAGCATTTGATAGTTGAGATGTAAATTGGGTGGCTTGAGTTGGTGTTTGATTAGGAAAAGGTTGTGTAATTCTATCGAGGGGTTGGCTAGGTAAATTGGTGGAGCTATTCATTTGGATATCCCTTTGATTCATAAGTTGTTGGATATGATATTTGAAGGAATGACATTTCTCAATGTCGTGACCTTTGAATTGATGATATTTACAATAGTTGGCTTCGTGCTACCAAATAGGCTTGGGTCTCGATTCGTCCACGGGTCATATGGAAGGAAGTTGGATGGAGTGTACTGCCATCAACTTGTCAAATACATAACTATAGGATTCCCTCAAGGGGGTATAGTTAGGAGCTGATATAGGGTCTTGTTATTGAGGCCACATACTAGATGTAGGTACAGATGAGGAATTAACAACCGTGGCATTAGCGACACCCTTAAATGTGTTGTTATGTGTGGATGTTGTAGTAAATTCAATTTTTTGTTTGGTCGATCTGAGTTTAAGATGACCTTTCTCAATGTCACAGGTTTTGAGTTTGTGAGCCATGGTGAAGGCTTCATCAAAGGTTAAGAACAATTATATTTGTAAGGTAGATGATATATGCTTTGCACATGAATGCGAGAAGAGCTTGATGAGTTAAGTTTGCGGAAGAGAAAATGATAGTTGGTTTATAATGCCATGCCATCGTGTGACAAAGTATGTGATGGACTTGTATTCAAACTTTCAGATGGTGTATAGGTCAGTGATAGTGATTTTTCAAGCAATGTTGATCAAAAAGTGTTCTAAGAACAACTGCACTAGTTAGGTTAAGGAAAATATTGAGTATTGAGGTATACTATTTTACCAGTCTAATGCGGGACCAACCAAAGACATGAGGAAAGTGTGAAGCATTAGGTCTTGATCATGTGCAATAAGATAACATGCGTGTTTTAATGCACAAATATGTTGATGGGGATCTTCCTTATTGTTGAAGTTAATGAACTTGGGAAGCTCCCAATGAGGAGGGTAAGGTTTGATAGGAATCTATGGATGAATCAATTCATTACAGATTTGTTCGTAGGATAAAGTAACCTTAGGTGTTAAGGTAACAACTTCTAGACTAGTCAGCCTATTCATAAGAGCATGAATAGAATCATTTGATGTGATGATAGGTTGGGATTGGATTGGTTATGTAGGATGGAATGTAGCTTGATAAGGTAGTTGATACATTTGTGGATGTGTGAGAGTTTGGGGAACCATTTGATAAGGATTAATAAATGTCATGGGTTGAGATTGGGTAAGTTGTTTCATAGGTTGATTTTGAGAAATAGGAACATGATATGATTGTTGAGATTGGGTAGGGTGTTGTGGTAAATGATAAGCGGGGATATGAATGTTACGATATTGAGATGGTTGGAGCATATGGTGGGTAGGAATGTAAGTGTGAAGAGGTTGAGATGGTTGAATAGGCATACTAGTAGCAGATGGAATAGAGTTGACAAAAATGGACGTGGGGGGAATAAGATCTACCAATTCAGTATATTGATAGTATTGTGGGGGATTTATGAAATAATAAATCATATATGGGGTTAGGATGAGGTCCAAGAGTTTATAAAGGAATGAGAGATGGGTGTGTAGTTTTTATAGAAAGGTTAGACTGATGAGAGATACGAGGATTGGTTTCAAGATAGGGACAATTTTGGATAACATGGTCCTTATGAAGAGAGACCATGGAGACAAGGGGTTGGGTAACCAAAGGTGTGGTATTAAGAGAAGAATATTGTTGGGAGAGATCATTAGGGGAAGGGACTTTATTGGATGGAGCAGATTGTTGTTTTGTTTTGACCTGAGAAAGAGTGACAATAGGCATGAAATAGATGAACATTTTTTGATGTAATTTACTAACAAACAAATCAAGAAAAAAATTTCTTATCATCATGATTAATTATAAGATGTGAAAAGAAAAGAAAAGTGGATAACAAAGACACCTGAGGAATGCCAGTCTAAGGCTGGTTTCTGATAGTTTTGGCTAGGGAGAGTCTCAACTAACTTCCTGTTGGGTGATAAAATCCCAAACAGTGAACCAGGTAAGGAGATGTTTTGATGTGTTAATTTAGGTGCGTGAGTTTTAGGTTGTGTATGATAATGTGAGATGTAGAAGGTTAAACCCCTATTTAAACTATGTGAGCAAGTAAGATGCATGGGGTTATTTTTTAGACCAAATCCCAAATGTCAAGTTCGATGCAGGCACACACAAGAAAGAGAAATTGTAATGTAGAAAGGATTAAACATGGGAAAAAATGAGGAATACCTAGATAGTGATTTTCCTTTTTATCTGAGTGCACGTTATGACGACGTGTTGGAAAGCATAAATCAATGACTAGGAACATCTAGTGACCCGAAAGTTATACCATTCACAATTAGCAAAACCACGGAAGATCCTGGTCAAAGGTATTTAAGATGTGTTTTTGTTTCAAAGAGTGATCTTTGACAGCGTAATTCGGTGGTCGCAAGTTTTTAGAGTTCACATGTAAAAGTAAATGAATGCAATTAGTTTACACGAGGCAAAAAATAAGCTATTTAAGTAATAAAAGTTGGTGGTCGGAAATGATTTTTAAATGATGAAAAATAAATACGATGTTAAATAAAAAATATCTTAGTTAAATACTCGACTGAGTTGATGAAAGATTGAAAAAACCTAACGTGCCTGAAGTAACTAAGTAGGAAAAAATGAATGGTCAAAATATCAAAGACAAAAGTAAACCGATAGACTATCCATTAGCTTAAATAAAATGAATATCCTAATTAAATCAAAAGCATTGAGCTCATAGTTAGAAACTATACTTGAATAAATTATAAGCAAAGAATTAATAGGTAAATGAAAAGGTGGAATCTAAATGATTGTGGCAAAAAGGTGGACTTATATGACGAAAATGTGAACTTTAAGGAAGAAAAGCTGAAAGATTATTGGAAAGTGTAGATGTTTAAGAAAAAATGTGGACTTTAAGGAGGACAAGCCAGAAGATGATTGGAAAGTGTAGATTTTTAAGACAAAAATGTGGAATTTGAAGGAGGAAAAAGATAAATTGAACGGAAAATGCTAACCTAATGTCAAAAGCCAAGTGGAATAGGAAACATGAATGTAGATATTAGGTGTGAGTGTAACCACTGTTGAATTGATGGAAAATGATACACTGAATGGTGAAATAAGAAAATTGAACAAATATATTATATGTGGACGGAAAGGAAAAAGCAAAAGGAAGACCGGTTTAGTATAGCTGGCAGGGAGGAAAAAGCCAAGGATGAAAGTTGAATGGAACATGATAATTGAGTGGAGTGAGTGGTTGGACTCCTATAAAAGAAATTTAGTTTATATAATAAAGGTACTACATTTAGAAAAGAAGATTTAATAAATTAAATGACGTGTAAAATTAACATATGAATATCCTATAAAATATACTATTTAAAAATTGAAGCGAGCTATAATTATTGGTGTGAGAAGCTTTACTATTGTTTGTTTATTGGTGTGACATACTGAAGCAAGCTAAAAGTGGAATCAAGCTATAATTATTTTTTGAGGTCGAGGGTCTTGCATGGGACGCTCAGGTGGGAGGCCAAAGGGACTGCATGGGATGAGTGAGTGGGGGAGAGGAGGCCTCGGTGAATAGGGATTGAGAAAATGAGCTTGTTGTGGGATGATGTTGGGCAAGCTGTGGGAGATCTAGGAGCTCTAGATCAGCGTGGAAATGTCAAAGAAAACCTTAGAGGCACATGTGAAATTCTGGTCAAACCCTAATACTACTGATGAGGGAGAAGAAATAAATTGTTATTCTTATCATAAAACTACTGTGCAAGATGAAGTTCTTGTTGGCTAGGATAACATGCAAGAGTTAGGATGGGATTTGAATGAGCATGGATCGAGTGGATGAATTCAAAGGAACAAGGATGAATCCAAATCTAAGTAGGAATTTGGATGGGTCTGATGCAGCTCGGAAAAATAACATGCATGAATAGAATGTGTAGGTCAAGTTGATCACAAATCATATGGTATTAGATTCCTTCATAACATCACATATTCATCCTCTTGTATGGAAAGAGAATTAGATTCAGGAATAGAATGCACATACTATATATAAAATATTCCTGTGCTCTTCAGATGGACGAAATAGACAAGAAATATGTCTCTGTTCTATCTTCAATCTGTAGTGAATGAGGAATGTGTTGGTGTGAGCTATCCTATTTTTCCTCCACTCACATTTGGACGGTCATCTCACATGGGTTAGGTTTAGGGTTTGCTTATGAGTCATGCACTAGGGTTACTTAGCACCCTATATATATATCCCTTCATTTGACATTTATGAGTATGCCAAGACACTCCGCTATCTTTCTCTACATGTGTAAGCTTTTTTCTGTTATACAAGTTATTCAATTGATTGACCGATTCTTCCTTGTGATTACATTGGAGCCATTACAATTCAACTAGAGTGTAACTTCATCGTGGTGCACAGTTTCTGATACGATTCATCAACTCTTTCATGGTATCAGAGCTGAGATCGGGTAAACGTGCACTCATTTTTTTTGAGTTGTGATTACTCTCGTTTTTCATGTTTTTTAACTCCTTGTGTAAGTTTTCGATCTTTATATTCTGTTTTTTCCTTGCTAACGTATTTAACTTCTTGCTCTTGGAAAGTTTTCAGGTTTGCTGTGATCTTTGTGCATGTGTAGGTATTCCTTAGCTATCAGGGGTTTTGCAGCTACATTTAGCTAACTGCCGATAAATTTGGTAGATCATTTAAAATAGAGGTTAATTTCTAGTTTTTGTATTTTTTTAAACTCGAATTTTTTAGATCTCTGTTTTTGGTCTCTCTTCTGTGTTTGCATGGTATTTTGCAGAATACAAGTTTTTAATCTGAGCTAGATTTTTGCTTGGCCGAGTTTGTTCTTGCCGAGCTAGTGTGTCATTTTTTGCTTGGCCGAGTTCATTCTTGCTGAGCTGGTGTATCATGTTTTTCTGTGGCTGAGTCTTGGCAGAGCCATTCCTCTTTGAGCTCGTGCTCAGCCCACCTCTAATTCTCCTCTGCTCGGCTCTAGTTCTCCTTTGTGTAGCACTTCCTACACCCTTTCCCGCATGCCGAGCCTTCACTAACAACCTATACCCTTGGCCCATTGACTTGCTTTGCCTCACGATCCTTCCCCGAGATTCCCCGAGGCTTCTCTCACTCCATGTGCTTGCACCTATCCATTGGAAAAATGCTCCCCACATGCCAAGATCTCTGCCCTCCTCTTTCATGGCCGTGTGAACCCTCCCCTGCCCTGTGAGTTTCCACGCTGCCTATCCACTCAAACCCTTCCTTGGACGCCGAGCTCGCCACAGACCTATCGCCATTTTCAATGGCTTCTCCCCCTCACTTCCATCCTTGGGCTTCTAACCGTGCCTAAACCGGGATCCTCACTTTTTCCCTCACCTACCGCACTCCAACTCAGAATCCTCCCAAGTCTCCCTCCATTTTCGATTTTTTAAACAACCGTTGTGTGGTAAGTTTTATTCAATTTGGTAAGTTATGTGGTAATTTTTTATTTTTTCCATTTTTAATATATAGGAAGTTTCTACATTATCCTTTTGGTGGGATTTTTTATCAAGTGGGAAATTTATTTTTTATTTAAAGAAAGTTTTTATCCTTTTTAAATTTGTGTCTTTAAAAAAAAGTGGAAGTTTTAAACAAAAGGGGCAATATATCTTATAATTCATTTTAATTTTTTAGTAGAAATTAATTATATTTAATTTAATTAAATCTAGTTTTATTAATTTCAGAATTAAACTTCATTTACGTTTAGTATTTATTTAAAATCAACCTTTAGAATTTACGTTCTTTATCATTTTTTAGTCCAAATAGCTCTAAAATTAGCTAAATAGGACGTTTCCAAACGGTAAATTTTTAACGCTTATTGTCAATTTTTTTACTAATCATGCACTCAAGTGTGCAAAGACACTCTGAGCACTTCTTTTCTTCCACGTGCCTTTCCAGAATTTTGAAGATCATTAGAACTCATCCTGAGTTCATCTAAACATTGTATTTTACCCTTCTTATTGCTTGTGACTAGTGAGCGCATCCGCCATAGTTTGTAGCAAAGGGGTATCCATTGCAACGTGAGACATTTTTTCTCACAACCAGGATTTGATTTCACCTCCTTCCTAGTTTTTAGCAATTGTGCTTGTGTACAGTGTCACTTGATGTGCTTCCCAAAACATGATTGTGGTCTCCTCTCTTGCACGTTATTACGTTGATTGCAAGGTGAGTTACCAAGTGTTTCCAGACGCACGCTCGGACCTGATTATATTCAACACACTAAACTATAAAGTGTTGAAAGTAGGGGGTTATTATATTTTCCTAGGTGGTTGTGTTTCTTTTCTGTATTTCTTCTCTCTCTTTTCACTTTGGATGCACTTTCAATTCCTTTGCTTACGCCGTTCAACTTTTTCGAATGGATATCGAAAATAATTATGAAACTAAGGGGTAAAGGGTTATTCCACATCACCATGGGAACTGAGACTGAATGAGACGACGACCTTGAAAAATCTAATTGGTTAAACTGTAGTGATGAAGCTTTAGGTCTTCTTTGCATGTCTATTTCTCACTGACTTTCTCTTCCACATTGAGTCATCTGAAACACCTAAGTCTACGTGGACAACATTAGATGAAATGTTTGGACAACATGATGACATGAGAGCGCATGAGTTGGAAAACGAACTACTAGGGTTAAATCCTAGTGATTTTGAAAACCTACAAGCATTCTTCTCGAAGTTTGTCCACACTAGATCGTTGTTAAAGGAATGTCAAGTAGAGAAGAAAGATTCTCAACTGATCTTGTCAATTCTCTCTAAGTTAGGTCTTGAATATTCTGTCTTTGTGTTAAATTTTTATGCTACAAAAGCTACCTTGGGCAAGGATTGGAATATGACCTCCTTTGACTATTTTTCATCCCAAATCATTTGAGAACAGGATAAAATCATTCAAATGGGGTCTCTCAAGTCCAATTCACATGCCCTTGTAGGAATTACTAGTAAGGAAAAGAAGACTGAAAAGAAGAAAGAAAAAAAGGATCAACCTAAGAAGAAAACAAGACCAAAACTAAAATTGACACGAACACTTCGACTTCTAAGCTTAGAGCACAAAAAGACAGGTATTTGTGTTCCTATTGCAAGAAGTCTGGTAATAAAGAGCATATGTATATGAGAAAAAAAATTGATCACCTTACTCAATTACTTGAGAAAAATAAAATAGGTGTTCCTGAGTCTATCAAACAAAATGCTCTGAAGGCCGAGTCTTCCACTGCAAAAGGTTCTAAATCTAATAAGAAGAAAGGAAAGGCCCTTGTAGCTAGAGTTGCTCCTTCATCGATGTGGATTATAGATTCTGGTGCCTCTCACCACATGGGTTCTTTGCATGTTGAGTTATCCAACATCGAGCCTTGTGGAATGTCCCAAATCACGATGGGTAATGACACCAAAATGTCAGTTTCTGGTAGTGGATTGGTAGAGATGGATGGGGGAACATTCAACCAAGTGTTGAGTTTTCCTGATCTCTCTACCAATCTCCTATCAGTTTACCAAATTACTCACCTTGGTGAAGGAATGTGAGTGGAATTTGATCTTAACTTGGTGATTATTCGTGAGATTAATTATGACACTACTGTAGCTGAGGGAGAGGTAGATCACTATTCATGGTTATATACCTTTTCCCACTTTACTTCTGATTCTATGCCCATTGCATTGCTCACTCATGCAAATGAGGTTAGTAAGCTATGGCATGAACATTTTAGACATCTAAATATTTCTACCTTGAACAATTGACCCAAAACAAAATGGTCAATGGGTTACCCCGTGTCAAGTTTTTTAAGGGTCTTTGTGAGGGTTGTACCCTTGGAAAGAATCCTGAAAAGAACTTTGACAAAGGAAAATCTTGGAGAGCTACTCATCCCTTGGATCTTGTTCACAACGATATTTCTGGTCCATTTCCGTCTCCTTCATTTACGAGAGATCTTTATGTGCTAACCTTCATTGATGATTATTCGTGATATACTTGGGTATATTTTCTTAAGCTTAAGTCTGAAGTCTTTGAACATTTTTAGGACTTTAAGGCTCTTGCTGAGAAATAGGTGGAACAGTCTATCAAGGTTCTTTGAGCAGACAATGGAGGAGAATATGTAAACAATAGGTTCATGGATTTCTACACTTTTGAAGGGATCTCCTTACACCATACAGCTCTTCGTAGAATGGAGTAACAGAAAGAAAGAACCGTACTCTTAAAGAGATGGCCACTTGTATGATTCACTCGAAGTATCTTCCTCTGCAGTATTGGGCTGAAGCAATGAATTTTGCTAATTACATTCAGAACCCTATTCCACACAATGCAGTAAGAGGGATTACACCCTTTGAAGCTTGGTTTGGATGCAAACCTGATGTTGAGCACTTTCAAGTCTTTAGATCCAAGGCTATGGCTCAGATTCCCAAAAAGAAATGTAAGGCATTGGAACCAAAATCCAAACCTTCTATCTTTGTAGGGTATCCTGATGACGTGAAGGAATATCGATTGTTGAATCCTACTTCTCATGAGCTGTGTATTGAGAGAAGTGTTAAGTTCGATGAGTCTTCTTTGAATTCTACTTCTCTACCTATTGAGGTTCTTCAGCTCGCTGATTCAGATTCTGACTCATCAAATGATGATGTTGTTGAGTGTGCTCCTCTTCCTGATCCTCCCAACCATTAGACCTCTAAGTATTCTGATTCTGATAGTAGTGATGATGAGGACTATGTCCCTTCTCACTCAAGTGAAGAATCTTCCAACTCTGAGCTTGATCCCCTTGGTCCTATTTGGGCTAGGAAAACTTTGCAAAGTGCTAGAGATTTAGTTGGAGATACTTCGTTTATGAGACATACTTGCTCATATTTCATTGGACCCCACTCTTTCTTCACTTCTGCTTCTGATCCAAAGTCATTCCAGGAGGATTCTGGTATTCCTGAGTGGGATTCTACCATGGATGAGGAGTATTCCTCTCTCATAAATAACAATACTTGGGATCTCACCACTCTTCTGAAAGGAAGAAAAATCGTTCGGTGTAAGTCGGTGTTCCAAACAAAGTATGGAGTAGATGGAGATGTTGAAAATTTTAAAGTGTGATTAGTAGCTAATGGTTTCTCCCAAATAGCTGGGGTTGATTATACTGAAACATTTGCTCCGATTGCGAAGATGACTTCTATTCGACTAACCCTAGCCATTGTCATAACAAATAAATGGAAAGTCCATCAAATGGATGTTAAGAGTGCCTTCCTTCATTGTGACCTAGAGGAAGAGATCTACATGGAACAACCTCCAGGTTATGTCCATGATCCCTCCCTCATTTGTAAGTTAAAGAAGTCTCCTTTTGGCCTTAATCAAGCCCCTCAGGCTTGGTATGCCAATATGGACTCATTTTTACTTACATTAAGGTTTAGTAGGTGTCAATCTGATCCAAATATTTATATTCTATGGCAAGATGACTCCATACTCATTCTTGTTCTCTATGTTGATGACTTGTTGATCACCGACAACTCTTCCTCTATCATTGATTCTGTGAAGACCGCCTTGGCCAACAAGTTTTCCAAGACTGACTTAGGTCTACTTCATTACTTTCTTGGGATCTAGATTTCACAATCTGACTCAGGAATTTTGATTTCACAACCTAAGTATTCTCTTGACTTGCTTTCTCATTTTCAAATGTCTGATTGCAAGTCTTCTCCTACTCCTTTTCCTTTCGGGGTTAAGTTGGTTTCTAGTTTCTCTACTCCCTTGGTTGATGGTACCCTTTATTGACAGTTGGTAGGAAACTTGATTTACTTGACTCACACTCGACCAGATTTATCATGATGTTGGGATCGTGTATAGAATCATGTAGGAGCCACATGAGCTGTATTGGAAAGTAGCTAAATGGATCCTTCATTATGTTTGTGGTACCTATACTGATGACATTCACTATTATGGAGGGGTGGATATTAACTTGATTAGGTTCACAAATTTTGATTGGGTTGGTGGCTTAGATCATTGGAAATTTACTTATGGCTACAATTTCTCTCTTGGTTTGGAAACTATTAGTTGGTTCAACAAGAAGCAGAATGTAATTGCAATATCATCTATAGAGGCAGAATACAAAGGAGCAGTTAGCACGACCATAAAAGCTATGTGGCTACAAGGTATTGTGACAGAGTTTGGCATCCACCCCTACCATTATCTAATGTGATAACATGAGAAATATTTCTATTTGTAGAAATCTAGTTCAACATCAGTGGATGAAGCACATTGAGATCCATATGCACTTCATACAAAAGCTTATTCATGATGGTATCATCAACATTTAGCACATTCAGACAACTGATCCGATTGCAGATTTATTTACCAAGCCCTTCATTGAGATGAAGTTTCTTCACTTATGGTCTCTTCTTGGGGTGAGGTCTTCTACAGCTACTCATATTCTTCGGGCTATGTAGTCCTTTCTTCTTCTTCTTCTAGGAAGATGTTGTTTGCATATGGGCACCTTATTAGGCATTTAGTTGTCGGGCCCCATTGACACATCTTTCTTAGTTGTTTAGGGGTGTCTTCTCTTTCCGTATGTCTATTCATAGCCGCTACCCCCTCTTCGATGAAGGGGGGGTGCTGGTGTGACATATCCTATGTGTTCTCCACTCACATTTGGAGGGTCATCTCTCAAGGGTTAGGTTTATGGTTTTCTTATGATTCATGCACTAGGGTTACTCAACACCCTATATGTATCCCTTCATTTGAAACTTATGAGTATGCCAAGACACTCCGCTGCCTTTCTCTACATGTGCAAGCTTTGTTCTGTTACGCAAGTTATTAAGTTGATTGATCGATTCTATCTTGTGATTATGTTGGAGCCATTATGATTCAACTAGAGTGTAAATTCATCGTGGTGCATAGTTTCCAATATGATTCGTCAACTCTTTCAAAATGAAGCTTGGCGGTAGGACTAAGGCTTTAGGGAGACCTAGGAATTCAAGATCAGGCTGGGTCGCAAAAGGTGCAAGTTGGGTTGTGATAGTTTAGTGGGATCTGAGTAGTGATAGAAAATGGGATGTAGAATATGCTCAGGGAGATTGGGCTAGGATGGGTAGGTACATTTTTTTTGTATTTATTGATTTTGGATCGATATATATATATATATATATATATATATATATTTCAGTGATAAACAAAGATCTAAAAATATGATTTTTTATAAATATAGATTGATATCTATTGGAAAACTAAGATCTAAAATAGAAGCCAAGCAATAAGATTATTTTCCAGATGGATTTCCCATCCCAGTATAACTCAAAGTATGATTATTTTTGTTTTATTTATATTTAATAACAATGATGTTTGTTTCTTTGTTTTTCACATGTTTATATAATATCTACTCAAGAAAATGAAGAAATGTAGTAATGTGGAACTAGAAAACAAGAAAAAAGATTAAAAAAAGCAAATCCTCGTATCTCAAGGAAGATACAGATTACCAAAAGTAATATACCAAACTGACAGAGACAACACTAACCCTGCAAACAAGTAATCCTAAAAATAAAATATTCACAAGATATCTAAATGGATGAAAACTACAAATAAGGATAGTCATTATACATATGACATTTGCACAAGAAAAATAAAGTAAAAAAACAAATGAAAAGATTTGGGATGGGTCCCATCGGGCATGCCAGAATGTTGCTCAAATTTTCTTCTTCACTGTCTAAATTAGTGAGCTAGATAACAAAGAAATCAAACAACCTCAAAGATGTAAGGGTTTAAGGTACCTTGAGAAAATATGGTGACAAATGGACAAGTGCAAAATGAATTTCCTTGCTGCGAGCTAGATAGACCTATGAAATAAAGAAAACTAAGAGAAAAATGGATTAGATGACATATGCGAGGGCTTCCTGACGATTAGGTTCCAGGAAGTGTTACCTTCCTTTCACGGATGTTAAATCTTGTTAGATAAGAGAAAACGATATAAATGAAAAATAGATAGATAACATGCAAAAATTGATAAGTAAGAGAACCTAAAAATGCTGATGCACAAAGGAGCCATTGATCTGCAAAATTTCTTGTTGTAGATGGAAGGATGCCAAGAAATGGGTTTACTAAGAGAAACACGAGGGCATGCGGATGATATTATGGTGATACAAATGGCATCACAAGGGCATTGTGGTGATACGATGAAACATGGAGAGCTATAATGTCAGAGGTTTTATATGACTTCTTACTTGTTAGAAATAGGGGGAAGGCCTATATTTATAGCTTGGAGATGAGGTTAATTTAGGGGTTATCAGATAATCCAAGTTTGAAAAAGTAACCCTGATTAGGTGAGTGGGGGGGGGGGACATGATTTGAGTGATTAGGTGTAATAATGGATTTGAAATGGATTATTTTGCATTATTTAAATCATGAGTGGGGTTCATGATTTGAATGATTTTTAGAGGATCTAATTATAAGGTGGGGTGATATGACTTAATTTGGAATATTTAATTAGGTGGATTTATATGGAGCACATAAGCATATAATAAGGATTAGGGATTTAAAGGGAATTAATTAACCAATTAAAATTGATTAATTGAATATGTCTTTTTGGTGGGAAATGGGATTTATCCAAATTTATGGGGAAAAGGGATTTGAAAGGGTAATCCTAATGAAGGAGAGAAAACACAGGGTGAAGGGGAGGAATGATATTAAAATATGGTGTCTACACAAACATTTAATGCTCATGCAAGGATTAAGTGACACTTTACCTTCTATTTTTAAAATAATTAATCTATTACATGTAATGGGGTATTATGATTGAATTTAATAAAATTAACGGCTCGATCCACACTCATTTTTTGAAGGCTAATAAACAACAGTTTAATAGGATGTATTTATATTATTTCTGGATTGGGGTTTATTAAGGTGAAATAATTCGTGGCACATTATTGTTGGTGTGATATCTATTAACATCTTAACCATATTCTTGTTGGTGGGAGATTTTATTATTTTTTGGATTTATTGTTCAATATGTCTAAGGTGAGGGAGGCTCTATAGTCTTAACTACTTCCCATGTTTAACATTAACAATCATTTACATGTATTTATGTGTTTTTAACTATAAATGGTTAATAATTTCATAGCTTTCTTTGTAAGTTTCTTATTGATTTGTGATAACTGATGTCATGAAGATTTAGACATGGTCATCTTCAAGAAACATTGAGAATGTTTCACCAAATGCAACAAATGGATATTCAACCCAATCAACTCACTGTTCCTAACATACTTGCAGCTCGTGGAAAAATAGGAGTTTTACACTATAGTACAAACATCCATCAACACAAAATATGAAGTGCTTTTTGGTTGAATGTTATAGTTGTGATACATTGTTCGCTCCTTTCCATCACACATAATTAAAAATCGGGTTTCGAACATGGAACCTAATACATTTTCCCCACTTTTTACTTTAGCCCCTTTATGTGAAAATTGCACTCATGTAAATAATGTGAGTGTGATCAAGATACTAAAGAGGAGCGTAGATGACATATATTATTTTGGTAAGAACAATCTAATCCATGAAATAGGTTTGGGAAATGCATATATTAAATTCCCACCTTTTTTCCAACTTTCTGTTCATGTCTTTGATATGGAAAATATTTTAATTAGACCTTCTAGATATCTTCACATATATGTCACCTTTCCAAAACAAACAAGAAGAATATTTTTAATAAAAACTTAACCAACCCATAAAAGTTAGAGTATTCAAAAGTGTCTCGGTTTTACCTATGTTGGAAATACTATAACACTTTATAAACCAGGGAAAGGTGATCCTATCAATCCACATATAAATAATTTCATATTTTGGAGTAGTATGAGCTCCTTTGCTTACATGAAAAAGGAAATTCCCAATATGAATGCATTTCCCGCATTTAACTTTTTAATGTTTTTCATCTCTTATTCCTAACTTTTGGAAATTGTTTCCTATTTGGTGCAACATAGATATTTCATAAACCACTTCATTATGATGATAGGAGTTCCTTCTATGGGAAAAAGGTGGCCAAAAATGATATATAATGATAAATCAAGGGTTGGTGTTCATCACGTACAATGTTTTGATGTATGGATAGATCTAGACCATTCATTGCAGTCACTATTTTTTCAAATGAGTATCAAAGGGTTCATATTTGTTGGGGATTTAAAGATAATCACACAAACTTAAAAGTTGGATTTCTAACTTGGAACCTATTGGATTTTATCAAATTGCATTTGTAACTAGCAATCATTTTGGACCCTTTAAGGGAAACTTGATAGTTTCTGTGAAGTTAATGTGGGCAGGATTGAGATGATAAATTGGAGTTCATGATATAGTAGATATTCTTTGGGTTGGAACAATCCGAGCCATGGAATAACGACATGTAGGTATTTAGTTCCCACATTTTCTTACTTGATTTCAATTTCAATCTCAATCTAACATTGGCCCTTCTTTAATATGTATCCACTTAGTGTGAGCCCTATCACAACCCTTCCTTAACAAGATACATAGGGACCATCGTACCATGACAACCATCACCGGCAACAAAAATATCTCTTAAAAAAAATCCTTCCACTAGATATATTAAATAGGCACAATGGCTAGCGGGTTGTGTACAATAACATCAAGTCTTGTGCCAACTAAAGGCCAAGCGAGGTACCCCTTCCACAGATCATGCCCCCTTGTGGAATCTGGGTTCCATTGTGGAATAATATATGTCGCGGATAGAATTCTTGTTTCTAAAATTCTCCTTCATTCCCTTATTTATCCCCTTTGTTTCCCTCTAATGTTTCCCCTTCATTACTTTAACTTTAACTTCCTTCACACCTTCTATTTGACATCTCCACTAACCCACTCAAGTGTGATTCCTAGTTATTATTTCCTTCAAGGTAGCCTTAGAACACCTTCGCCTAACAAGTGGAAACTTTATGGTCAAAGTGATTTATATTATTAAGGTGTAGCAAAATTGTGTTTAAGAGTGTTTTTCAAGTTAAACCATTTAAATTATTTCATCACCATACTACTGCACCTTTAAGCTATTCATTGCTTCGGATTAAAATGATTACCTTTTTTCTATCAAAAATATTGTTAAAAGCTTGGAGGATTTAACATTATGCAATTTGTGAATCATAAATTTATTTGTTGGAACGTTTTTTCATTTATATAAATAAATAAAACACAAATACTTATTAAAAATTGAGATGAAGTTTTTCTGTACTAGGTAATATACTCATTAGTTAATTGGAGGGAAAGGAGGTAACTCAGTTGTCATTTTCTCTTATTAAAGATAGTTATGTGGCGATGTTTCCTTATTTGTGAGCACACCTGACACATAAAAAAATATAATTGAGTTGAGGCCCTTATTTGATGACACATTCATGGCTCCATGAATTTCGTGGCATGCCAGTAATAGTTAGTAAGGACACGTGTCTAGGAGCCAAAAATAGTGAGAAGGAGTGATATGTAATTTTTTTTAGCATTTAATCCCTTATGAAACAGTAAAAATTATTATTTTATGGATGCGTGAAAAGCATATTTAGAAGCAATCAAATTTTAATTATGCAATGGGGATTTCAAAAGGAATACGATGAAGAAATTAAACTTGGAGGAGGGAAACATTAAGGCAAAAGATGGACATGAAAGAAGGGGTTTGAGGGAAGACAAGCGTAAGGATGGGGAAAATGTTGGGAAAAATTAATATGAAACTCTTTTTTGTTACGACCACACACATATGAACCACGTGCCAATTTTTTCAATTTCTTAAAGGAGAAAGGGGGTGTGATGTCCGATCATTAAGGCAAGGCAATATGGAAATATATTTTAGTGTAAACCAACACATGGTCGATCAATATTTCCGATGTTAATACAATAAAATGTTTATTAGTCTTTAAATGTCATCCATTAGTGTATTAGAAGGAGAAGTGGGCATGCTGGTGTCACTGCAATCTCCTTTTCCACCATCTGTAGATAGGGAAACTTGCATATTCATATTTAACATGGTCGTAAGTAGACATATTTTTGCATTGGTCCCCCCTAGCATTTTCCCCACCCCTGGACTTCTCTTCTCTCAAATCATTTTTGACCGCCCCTACATGGAAGTCCCTTTATGTTTCACTCCCTCCAGATCTGAAACTGTCTTTCGATGCATCCCCTTCAGCATTTTAACTTGCACATGATCGCGTAGTGATTTGCTAGTTAGTCAAATAATTATAAGAGTTTATTTTCTCACAGGCAAAGTGTTGTATATGGGTGAGTAAGAAAGAAAAATGCAATTCACCGGAGGCGTAATCTCTCCAGTGGTGACAGGAGATGCTTGTTTTGCAAGTAAGTTTGAATGGACCAAATATTCAATACACAATCCTTGATGGAATACATGGTCAAGCATTTCAGGATCCTCAGATGTATTTTCTGATTGTCATGCTTGATCTCAAAACCATAAAAATTACTAATACGAATTCAATTCAAGGGTTAAAGAAAATATGCCCATGGAAAAGTTGGACAATGTTATGATGTATACTCCTGAGGAGGCATGGGCAATCCAAGTGTAGAGGACACATGAGGCATATTTATTTGATGGTTTTTATGTATTGGACTGAAAAAGGAGTGAAACCGTTATCCTAGGGAGTCTTTTGGTCATGTTGGTCAAATTTAATCAAGATTGGTCCATTGGTGATGTAGGTCTATGATCCCATGAAGTGGGGAACCCCTCTTATGTGGAGGATGTCTATCACTTTAACCATATTAACAGTAAAAAATGCATTAACGTTTCCTTTAGCTCATCTCATGTTTATCCCAGTTAGGAAATGAGGTCTTATGGGGGGGGAGATTTCTTTAGAGGCTCATTAGCAAAATCATCAATCTCTCATGTAAAAACTAGAAGTTTCAAATAAACATTGTTTGTTACTTTTTAGAGGTTGTGGTATTGGAAGTCAATCATGCTTATTATTAAAGATTTTTTTCTATCTTAGAGATCTAGGCATGTCTTATGAAGTTGGCCCTTTTAACTCTCTATTTTTATACTAGACAACACTAGTGGGGATTTGTCTGCAATTATACTCATTGAAGACAAAAAAAAAAACCTTTCCCCCACCTCTCACATCCCCATTTTCACCATCATCCATCTCAATGGAAAATGTTCTAGATTAAAAATTGATCCCCAAGAGAAAAAATATATTCCAAGCTGTAAACATTGGACAATGTTTAGCACATAGTATGAATGGCTAAAACATTAACATCTTGTCCGACTTAGTTTGACAAAACTACATGTGCCAGCCACTGTAATATTACATACATTACAGTATGCTTGATTATAGGTACTCCAAACAAATTGAATGGATGTTAATTAGGTCTTCTCTTCAATGTAATTTGTAACTCATATGCGATTGTTAGTAGTAAAATTGAAAGATAGGGGAGAAGGATACCATTAATTTGGTCATGTGTTATGTTCAATATCATCCATCATCGCCATGCCAATCGTCATCATCGTGGACACCCAAAAAAAATACAACATCATTATCAAAATATTTTCTCTCATTGCAAATGTTATCCTAGACTTCTAACTATTACAGTATTGCCACATGAAATGTGACCAAACAATGTGCTCATTCAAATTATCTCATAAATGGTAGGACAACATGTTGGTTGGCACCCTTTGTGGATTGATTTAGATAACATGTCATTTGTGAGACCTATACATGCAACATTACAGGGTGATCCCATGACTTGATTTACCTTGCATCTAACATGCCCATTTTTACCCTCATCAATCTAATGAAATTGTGATCGTTCGTGAGTCAATTCTAGTGATGTTCATTTTTAATTTGTCACACCGCCAAAATATAATGGTGTAAGTATGACGCTTGCTAAAACTACTGTAAGATTAAACACAACACTACAGAGCCCCAGTTTCTCTGTTAGTATCGTATTCCCAATTGCTTGGTATTTCTAACACCTTTTTTGCATCTGACTTTACACTTAGTGAATCACTCTGCACAGTAATATGGGTTATTGGGAGCACTTAATGTGTGATTCCTACATATTTCATATGTTCTATGTGTATGAAAATTCATTTTGGTCAGCTGCTTTGGAGTCACTGGTTTTCAGTAACATGAGTACAATTTCTGCATAAGTTTTCCAAAAAAATGGATAATCAAATAGGTTCTCCCCATGACATTACCTCTTTATAGTGGCTTTCATTATAGTTAAGCACGATTGTACACCTTTTGAGTTTTTAAGATCAAGTAATTATTGGAAAATAGGCCTTTGCAATGATACACACATTGATAATTGAATCCCTCCAGTGGTAGGTCATATAAGTGATATATATATTTTAAAGGTCTAATTCAATGATTTAGACTGTCATTCTCTTTGAAAATTTCTTAGGAAAAAGTTGATTTACAATTATTCTTCTAAGTTACAATCCTTTTGAAATGTTTACTTTTAAAACTTATCATAGTGTTTTATGTAATCTTTTAGGTGGGAAAGAGATTCCTTGTTATCTTAATTTAGGATCATGATTTACTGAATCAAGGTTGAAGTCATTGATTCTTTGTCAGTTATGGCAAGTGGAATTCGTTGAAGAAAATGTTGGAACATAATGATTAAGAAGTCTCACTCAGACCCTTAATGAACCTATGAGTGTTTTTCAACACTGTGTATAAAGTGTGGAATATTTGGTACTGTTTCCCTTATTAAATATTGGATATCTTTTGCCAATGATACATTAGGTAAGTATTTAATAATGTGATTCATTTAATGTTTATAGTTATTAAATACACTCACCTAGGTATATGTGTCAACCATTTAGGTTGAAAAGGTGGGTCGGGAGACATACCCGATCACCTTATATAAAAATGACTTTAGGTCCTCAATTGATATATTCGGTAAATATGTCAAAGGTGTGCAAATCAAGTGATTTGGTTTTACCCTTGGTAAATAGGGTTTCAAAGGAGGAGGTGATCTTATTAGATGTAAAATAAGTTCTCTGAAGTAAAAGGTTATTTTCAAAGTGGTTTTTACCCTATTGGTGTTTTCCACTATAAATACCATGTCACCTATGTTATTTATTTCCTGTAAGTATTTCTTTATTTACTTATGTTATGATGCAATCTTTATTTAAATATTTATTGTAAAATTATGTAATATGTAAGTTGATTAAATATGTATTTATTAGAATCCTCAAATTCTAACAAAAAATAAGTGTTAGGAATATATAAATTTAAAATATGATGTTATTTTTTTAATAATCATTAATATAAAAACTATTATTTTAATATATATTTGTGTGGAAGGAGTTCAAAGTTAGAACCGGGGTTGCTTCGAATGACACAAATAGAGACTCAGATGGCTGGGTTAATATATATAGGGGCATTGACAATACATAAAAATCTCCACCATCCACATCAATATGAAAAATGTGGAGTGACAACGTGGATACTTAGATCGAAACACCACCAATCACATGGACCAAATAATGTGAGTGTGGCCAATTACGAGTGAAAAATAGTGAATGTCTCAAATGTTTAATCTCTTGTACGAAAAATCAGAAAATATGTCACGTCATCTTATGCATATGTACCAATTAGCTGTGAGAAAATCAGTGCAAGGATGGAAATAAATATCCCCACCGCGTTGTCGTAGATCCTTAGGTGCCATCTATCCTAGCGATAGGATTGAAAAACCTGTACATGCATGTATGGGTGTGCGGTATACACACAATCCCATACTTATATTTTTTTGGGTTTTTTGGTATACACACAACACAACAAAATCTTTGATTTTAACCCAAGACCTGTCAGATACCATTGCACAGGCCTACCAGTCCAGCTAGCACCTGCCACATGCCACCATTTGATTCCATTTGTATTTATTTTAGTGATTTCCAAAATGTGTGTATACCATGTAACCGGTGGGACCTGCCTAGGCATGTATGGGTGGCATATAGCCCCCCCCAATTCAAGATTTCAAAAAAATACTACATGACTGTGGCCATTGGCCTCTTTTCTGACCACCGCTAACAATCTTCTATGCTTGGGGATTTACCATTCATACTACCTTTCAGTTGATTGTACTTCCACACCATTATTGTGTGTCAAATCTTCACTCACTGACCTCTTTGAGGCATTAAAACCATTAAGTATGAGCTCCATTTTATTATTTTTTAACCGTGTGTTTTAAAGTTTATTTCAAAATAGGATAATGCTAAACAATAGGTTTAACTTACTTATTAAAGGTTCAATTTATACTCCTAATTATCCAAAATTTTATTCATAATTTTTCAATAATTATAGGTATAGTTTTTAAATATATTTAAACTATGTTAGTGATGTCCCCACTATAGTTTTTCTAATAGTATAATAATTATTTAGTTATAATGTGCCTTTAGATGGCATCTCTAGTTATATTATAGGGTGTTGTTACTCTATGTTTAATTAGTATTATTCCTTATTTTTATTTTTAAGTTTTAGTTTTAAGGAGCACTATTTTATCTAAAATAATTCTTATGTATGTTCATTGGGCAATGAATATACATATACACATTGTTTCCTTTCTAAATCTCTTAGCAAAAATGAATATATATTTCATGAATATTACTCTGGTTTTTTTGCATTTTGTTTTTATTATAATAAAAAAATTTGGTTGTCTTGGGGTTAATGTTAAGTTAATGTCCCCTATATTATAATGTATGCGATATATATTTTGCTAATAATTTTTAATGGTAATGTATTTGTTGCAACATTTACAATGTGTTGAATTTTTTTCTTACTATATTATTCTCTTCTAATTTGAAGTATTTTATATTTTCATTTTGGTCACATTTTTATGTTGTAGTAGTTGAATACCTATGTTATTGAAACATAATATAGCTACATTAACCCCAATGATTTAATAAAAATTGATTTATTAAACCCTAGTGCAGAGTAACTAATGTAAATGTATGATATTCAAATGTTAAGATATAGTAAAGACACGAGCAATGAAACATCTAAAATATGAAACCCTAATAAAAGGGGGGAGTTAAGAAGTCTTAGTTGATATACACACAATATAGAAGTGTTCTAGACAGGTTAAAGTGTTGAACAAATTGTGAACTGTGTCATCAATGGTCACTGCAAACTATGGAATTTAGGAATGAGGTTAAACACGGGTGCCAACAGAAGGATAGGAGTGCCCAGGCTCTGGTGACAGGATCTAGTCTCTAGTGTTTAGATAGGTGCTCAGGTTCTGAAATTTTTAGGGTTGGAAGGTCTTCGATCCAAAAGTCATTGTTTCACTCTGATTTCGCTATTAGGGTTCCGATCACACTTGTAACCTGAAAAAATTGTCTACCTACACATGTCCACAAACCACATCAAATCTAATAAAAAATATGTAGAATGTGGGGTTAAACTAATCTCGACGATCACCTGATAGAGTGAAATTATAATTGAGTGTTGCACTACATTTCAAACTCCATGTAGTTCTTATGTGTGTGTAGAAATGATGCCCTAGGATGCCCTTGCGCAAGATGCATTAGATAGCGGGATAGATTTGTTAGAAGATGCAAATGTGTAGATGGAATAGAATAAAATTCCCCTTCATATGATGTGTATGTATAATATGTATTCCCTTGTCTCTTAAATGGATGCTAGATGGATCTCTTGAAGAGCATTTTGTGCCTTTTGAATGCAAACTTAGGTAGTAATAACAATGCTTAGTGTTTGGTCCCTCATTTTGAAAACATAACTATGCATTTAAATGATTATGCTGTTTGAATTTCATAATTGACAACTGGAAGGATGATCCATAAGTGAAAAATACGCCACAAAAATAAAAGAGACCCAAAATAAGTGAGTAAGATAAGAAAGGGTCAGGGGCACCTAGAGGGGGCATGAGCGCCTAAGCACTTCTATCCTGGATGGGCGTTGGTGTTTGAATCAATGAAATATAAATATAAATAAGTAAAGTTCCAACTAGGTTGTGGGGTGTGCAAGACCAAAGAGAAAGTAAGAAACAAAGAAAATATCCCAAAGATAGTTGTCAACCACTAGTTTTCTTGCTTAGGAATCATGTAAATGCAAGTATGCTTTTAGGACCTAGAAATGTACACAAGTGCGTGATTTTTTTTCTACATTTTTCCCTACATTTTTTTTGTTGAGTGAATACTTGATAACATAAAGTAGATAAGAGATGCATACCTTATGATCCTATAAATCATGCGGTGAAATAGATGCTGAGTGGACAAGTGAAGTGTGGAATGATACAAAGTGAAGCATGGAGACTAGGAAAGCAAAGTGTCCATAAGAGTGAAGTGTATACATTGTGGTGTACCTATTTTTGTGCTTGTATTTATTGTTGTAGGATATTTATTTTTTTGTATTTGAGGATGGCCCTGTAAAACAAGAGTGAAAGAGTAGTTAAATTCCTATATATGAAAAATCGAAGCAAAACATGAAAACAAATATAAAAGTGTGGAAGTATGTAAAAAGGAAAGTGTGCACCTGATGTATAAGAGTGTAAAGGATAGAAAAATGTCCTAGAAATGTTATGAAGAGATATTTTTTTTGGATGATCTCATGTCAGTAGTGAGTTTTTTGGGAGATATCATGCCAAGTTTGTTTTTTTCGGGTGATCTCACGCCAAGTGCAAGTGTTTTGGGTGATCTCACGTCAAAGATTAAGTGTTGGGGAGAGAGGTCTAGTGTTACTATCCTTCGATGAATTTACCATATAAGCACCACTACAGATGGTACGTCCTGATTTAATTCCTGTATTTCCTTTTGTCCCAATTGTTCCAAATTAGTTATGAGTTGTACCGATTGAAGGAGATATAATACATTCTGATGCTAGAGGATTGTGCATGTATTGTAAAATTTCTCTAGAGACTTATGTGAATTGTGATGATATGAGAATATGTCTATATCTACCCCTAGAAAATCAGCACCCAGGGGAGGTCGGAAGCACCCAAGCGCTAGTGTTTGAGTTTAGGCGTTGGTGTCTGTGTTGTGATTCTGACCCAAGTCTAATTATGGTCCATTATATGACTGTATCCGTGTGCCTTTTTTATACTATGCAGATATATATTGTAGATTTTAGCTATTGTAGGGGTGATTTATTCCCCCAATATATGCCCCCCCTCGTTTGGGGTGAACGCGAAATTTTTAGGAGAATGAATACTAAAAGAGAGGACTTGATACTGAATTGAATTATATCGTTGTGGGGGGTATGGGATGTGCATGGTAGAAACCTAGGATAATGTAAAAAAGTGGATAGGAACATGTATTAGTAGAAAAAAAGTAGAAAACATGCAATATGAGTCAATGTAATCAAGTTAATGTGCAAAAAAGTAGATTGTGAAAAGTGGGTTTCAAACATGGGACATCACTCACAATATCACAAGACAATTAGGGCCAAAGTGACCAAAATCATACAAGAAATAGGGCATATCTTGCAAACAATAATATACAATGGAAAACAATGGAAAGCTAAGTGTGGTAGATAACCATGGTGGTATATAGTCTTGCAAAGAAAATGCTGCACATGAAGCACCCATTAGCATGTTAGAAAGATAAATAGTATGTCAAGGCATGTATGCATCAATGGAAAGTAATGTTCTAGAAAGTAAATTTAGTAAATGATGAAACAATAACACTTATAATGTGTGAGAGTAGTAAAGGAAGATGCCTCCAAGAACCTTGATGGGATTGGAAAAGGATACAGTTCTGATCATCATTATAGCGTGTGAAAATATGTAAGAGAACTACATTCACTCCAAAAGACCAAGTGAACGTGCATGTGTGTATATATAAGGATACTGACATACTTGAGAATATGATTAGTATAGTAAACAAAGTGCATCATGTAAGTAGTATGAGTAAGCAAGAGGAAGTGCAACCAAGATATGTAAGATGTAGTGTATGAGTGCGATGGAATGGTATACTATGTGTGAATGTGATAGGAGCAGCGTGCCCTATAATGGATGTGTATGAGATGAGGTTCATTTATAAAATACCCCTCAAAAATCAAGAATTAACCATAAAACAAGAGTGCGTCATCGGGAAATGGTTTGAAATTGTGTGCTAAAAAGATAGACCATGAAGCATAAAGTGTGAAAAGTGAATGTGGAGAGGTTCATTTCAGATTTAAAACCTTAGCAGTCGAGTATGAATCATGGAACTAGATTGCATCATAGGGTAATGACGATACAATGTGTGTATCAAGGTGTGTAGGAGTGCTGAGAAAGATTAGTCATGAAGCATAGAGCGTGAAGTGTAGTAGTAGATACTAAAGGCAACTGATCAAGAGATATTGTAAAAGAGATGCGGTCCTTGTGAACAAGATTAGCCAGAGTATGGAAAATGCATGCAAGGATGTATACCGTATATAGAAAATAACATATGTATCATGAATAAAAGAATCCATAAGTAGGAATGAGGAGAAAATCATGTATGGAGTAGCATAAGAGCATGAATAAATGTGGCAAGGTATGCACATAATATAGATAAGAGAAAGTGCATCATGAATTACAAAACAAAAGGAATGTAAAAATGTCTATGTCAATAGTATGGATAGGTAATTTTTTATTAGGGCACGTGACTATGAAAGGGGGGAGTTAGATGCTCCCAAGTGTGCGAGTAATGGAGATCTATGTGATGATGTGAGAAGAGAGAGACCATACCATGGTGGTGGATGTGGTAAAGTGTCAGGGGTATCAGTATTGGTGTTAGGAGGATTAGATTTTCCAAAGTAAGTTGTGGTATGGAGAACAAACGGAAATTTCTTTTTGTGATGGTGAGTATGTGAAATAGTGTAAACCTTAGGAGGAGATGTGGCGGGAATAAAAGGAGAAAGTGAAGGGAGATAGCCAAGGCTACGTCTAGTGGATTGTATGGGAATGGAAATAGAATCATTGAATCCTTTTTCATTTTTTCCTAATATGGTGCAAGTGAAACCATAACAAAGCATGTACCAATACCCAGGACCATACTTTTTGAAATTAGGAGGAGAAGTGGTTGAACTAGGGGCTTTAGGTGAATGATCAATAGTGTTGTGAAAGGAAAATGGGGAGGGATCGATTAAGGCCTCATAGAACACACTCTAGTATAAGAATTTAATATGTGCATGGGGTTAAGTGTATGGAAATGGGGGGCCAAAAGGGGGTCAACAAGGGACACATTTTTCCTAAAATCAATGAAACTTGACCTTCATCTAATAATTCAGAATGCATATGCTCAAAATTTGACAAAGTGATAAGAATAAGTACCGTAGAGCTCGAAATCTAGTTTCTAAACTACTAGTGTTTTTTGAAAATGGCTGAGAATAAGAGAGTCAAATGTGATGTGCACAAAAAGTTTGTCTATTTTTGTGTCAAAAAGATAAGAACCTATTGTGTGTGCACCCCCCCATTTTTTGAGTTTTATAAATTATTCTTCAAATCCCTTCAGTATAAATTTAGATAATTCCATGTACGAGGTCCCACTATTTTTTCATAATTTTTGGATGAATATATAATTTTTTATTAATTTTTAAAGTGCACACATCCTAAAAAATCAAATATTTCTGTGTACACCCCTGTAACTTTGAGAAAAAAATTAATTTTTTTCTTTTTTTTAATGTGTGTAAAATGGAGTTTTGAAGAGAATATTTTTTTTGAAATTTAGATGAAAAAATCATAAATTGTGCACTAAAATGTATACATAGATTTTCGCAAGAAAAGAAGGCATTAGTAAAAGAAATTATGGATGAAAGCCTTAAACTAATCGGATTTTAGAAAGAAGCATATTGTCACCAGGGTAAAAATGAGATTGATGTCCTAGTATAATGTTTTCTAGAATATTATGTTATAACACATTTTTTATTAGGGTAGACACGTGACATTTTAATTTTTTTTTTGGTAAATAACGAATTTATTCACGGATTACATAGTCCAAACCTTTGGTTTGGATATCCAAGGAAAATCCAAGCCTATGGTTTGGTAATTTCAAATCTAAACAAGATGAAACGCGCTTGCGTTCTATTCTGGTATGTGGTATATGTGTTTATAGGAGGGATATACTTAATAAAATAAATGGTTAAAGTGTAAGTTTTTATTTTATTAATCTTTATACTTAATTATTTATTATACTTTAAATTCATTTTAGTAAATATAAGAAGTTAGGGTCACTCTGCACTGTATGGAACCACTCTCATAGCTCCATCTATCACGGTTTAAAAGATAGTTTTTTAGATTCTAATCTGGTCAGTATAGAGGTATTTTTCAGGATTTCAGTATTCAGCCTTCAAGATTTTAGGGTTTACATTATACCATTGATATCTATTTTGTGAAATAATATAGTCATTGTTTAGGTTTTAGGGCCTTTTGGATTGGTTATTGACATTTGTAGGAGTGTTAAATGTGTTAAAATTAGAATTTACAAACATCACAACTCTTAAAGGTAGTGACAACTGATCGAATATATGGACTCATGAATTTTCCCATCAACATGGAGTTTAATCCCTATTTTATCTTAGAATATGGTAAAATCATAGTATGGATGAGTACCTACTTTACAAGCTTAGGGAATGCATCTTTCACTTCCTAGTTAATGGTATGTCCTTCCTCTTGCCAGCATACCTTAGTGCCACTCTAAAATTGGATCAAAAGAAATTATTAACAAGGTTTTTTAAGTTTGTTTTAATGCGCAGGGATTATTGGATACAATGATTGATGAGTTCAGTGTGATTTTATAGAAGATAACTTCCTCCAGAAGCCTAAAAAGAAAATTTCAAGCTAATCAAACACCCTCTGGGAGAGTTCAAGAAATATATTAAGCATTTGGAGGTGATGTTGGAGAATCTTGGAAGTGTTGGAGGCATTTTAGGAAGATTTAGGAATATTGTTTAGGGCTTAGGGTTTAGGGTTTAGGGTTTAGGGCTCATGGTTTATGGTTTAGGGCTCAGGGTTTAGGGCTCAATGTTTAGGGTTTAGGGTGGTAAAAATAGGGTTTAGGATTTATGATTTAGGGCTTGGGGATTAGGGTTTAGGGTTTAGGGCTTAGGGTTTAGAGTTAAGGGTTTAGGGTTTATGGTTGAGGGTTTAGATTTTAGGGTTGAGGGTTTATGGTTTACGGTTTAGGGCTCAGGGTTTAGGTTTTAGGGATCAAAGTTTAGGGTTTAAGGTTTAGGGTTTATGGCTCAAGGTTTATGGTTTGGGGCTCAGGGTTTAACGTTTAGGGTTTAGGGTTTAAAGGTTATGGTTTAGGGTTTAGGGAACATGATTTATGGTTTAGGGTTTAAAGCTTAGGGTTTAGGATTTAGGGTTTAGGGGTTAGGGTTTAGGGTTTAGGGTTTAAGGTTCATGGTTTAGGGGTTATGGTTGATGGCTTAGGGTTTAAGTTTTAAGGTTTAGGGTTTAGGTTTTATGGTTTAGGGTTTATGACTTAGGGTTTAGGGGTTGTATGTAACGTACCAAAATTACCAACACAAGAACAACACAGTGAAATACAGGATAACTTTTTTTTTGACTTGCTTTGACTCAACACGACACAACATGTCATCACAAGGTTACAATCAACACTTGGAATCATTTGTTACGGGGAAGACCACAAGGTCAGCACGGAAACGTTCACACTTATCAAAGACAATTTATTTTTCTTTTGACAAGACAACATGAAAGTCCAATCCACATGACACACTCACGGCTAGGGCAAGCCACAGTAAGAAATGGTTAGGGTCTATTTATTTTGGTAAGACACCCTTTTGCTCATGACTTAAGTTTTTAGAAGGAATCAATATATGGTTCGCACAAATTCATCTCACCAACTAAGTTAATTTCTTAAACACTGTAGAGTAGTTCACTTAAAGTCTTCTCCTACTTACTAAATCTTAATATCTTCCAGAAACTAACCATTGTTTTCCTTTAAGCTTGTTTAAGAGTTCACCCCAAAGGGATAGTGTTCGCTAGTTTAGCTAGGGGTATCAATTTATAAATGTTTACTTCACAAGGGATGTTTTCATTTTGATCACTCATGGAAGTATTTGGTTTCAAATAGATCACCTTTACATTTATTTGTTGAATATAAAATTATTATTTTTGTTTAGCTTCTTTAAGGGTTAACTGACTCATTTTACTTTACTTATAAAATATTGTCGCTAAGTCTTAGAAAGATTTAACTTAACAATTTATTCTCAAGATCAAAGTTTTACAATACTCATATCAATGTAAAGATTGAATGCCATTTCTCACAAGGATAGTTTCAAGCTTAACTACACCAGAACAAGACACTTTATTTCACCATTACCAAACAATACAAGGCAAGAGGTCGTATCAACTCTCTTTACAAGCAATGTTACACAATTTACAACACATTGGACTTTTTTACAAGGAACTTCATAATGGTACAGATGAAAATTTTACACTCTTTTCTTCTAGTCTACTCGCATAATCCATCTGCACAAATATTAACTAAAGTCAGTTCGCAAGAACTGAGCATGTTAAGGCTACACAATGCAATAGTAAGCTAACAATTAACAATATCAAGAAAGGAATATTCTAAATTCAGAAATGGATTAAAACACAACTCACAACTCCAATATTAATCTCATGAGAGAGAAAACTAAATCATCCAACAAGGAGAAAGTCCAAATACTAGTAAGAACAAAATTACATAAATCAAGGCAAGACCTTATGGGTTGGGAACAAGAAAGTCAAGAGTGTTGATATCTCCTTCGTGTAATGCTATAGGTTACGTGATTGGAATCCTAAATTTACTCCATCCAACTAAAGGGGTCCAAGGGAAGACAAAGTGTACTAATTATGATCGTAGGCGCGAAGCAAAAAATGACGTTATCCAATTCTTCCAGGGGGCTCCAAAGTAATATGGGTTCGATGCCCTTAAAAGAACACAACTATAGTTTTGGTTTTAACCAAGGAGTTTACCACTACCTCCTTATCGAATTTCTTAAAACATAGCACTAGTCAACCAAAACAAATCCACTTTTCCAAAAGCGTACGAAAGAGACACAGAAAGGGCCATTATTCTTCCAACAAACCCTATCCTAAACGTCAACTTCTCCACATAATATAAGGGAATACTAAACCCAAAAGTCGTTAATAATTTTTTTTTTTTTATAATTCAGACAATGTCATTAAACATTAAAATAAAAATTGATTTCCCTAACAAGGCCACAAAATGGGACCTTTTTGTAACCAAGATTGAAGTATAAGGTATTCGAGTTCGAAAACAAAGGGATTCGATACGCAGAGGGCAAAACACCAACGATGCCCCAGACTCAAAGACCTTACCACGAGTACAAACACAACCAAGAACCAATGCACATAACTATCAGGAAGGTTACGCAGTGCAGTCAGGCCTAGAAGTTCTATGAACTCCTTGCCAAAGGTATAGAAGATGGAAAGTTTTACCCGATCCATGTGGGCTTATCGAGGAAAAGTCTAAGCAGATATCAAACAGATAAATATAACAGCCACCTATGATAATATCACTGAAATCAGCTGTCATCTAACAGGAAATGAGTTCACGAGTCCAGTACTATGGATTCACCTACAAATTTTGTTTCAGTCTAGCTAGTAATAGCTTGCTTGCGACCCTTAATAAAAATTGTAGAGATTTCATTCAGTTAAACTTACAATGTTTCCCCTTGCTTTAATCATACAAGAGTTTACATCAAGAATTAGGTATAGTAATACTCTCAACACGTGGAGGCCAAAATAGATGCCAGGTTATCCCTCATCTAGACCAGGTACAACGGTCAACCAGGTACAGTTCTAAAAACAAACCCCAAATGCCATTTTCTAATCAAACATAAAGGAAGGAATGCCCACATGCTTAAACAAGTTTCAGAACACAACGTCACTATTAAAGTACCTTCTAGCAAAACAAGAGATCCCTAAAAGGGAAATGCGTATTTATTCAACCAAAAGAGGTATGTAGGCTTAACCTTCTATTTAGTAACCTTCAATTATAATTACCATCACAGAATTCTTTTTAAGAGAAAGTCATATAAGCAAACAAAACTCAATAATGTTTCCTTCCCTACGAACTAGACTACATCACTCAATATTGCAGTAACCCATTTAGACAAATATGCAATAGAGTAAGCTATAAGAGAGGAAGGAACATTCCAAGCAAAATCAGCGAAATTGGAATAAGATTTAAAGGAACAACCACACAATTAGGCAGTGATATAAACAACCACGAAAACATCTAGTCTAGGCGCCATTCAAGAGGAAAGAAAATTCATTTCAAGATACTGAAAGAAGGTAGAAAACTATTACAAGGAGTAGATTTAACATGCCTGGTTTAAAACGCCATCTCCATATGCATGTGATTGTTTCAATGCCGTTGCTTGCCTTTAACCCAAAGTGCTCTGCGAGCTCGTGCTGGCGCCACATTCACGCAGTGAAAAACAGCTACAAACCAACCCCATGCTTTGAAGCTCGGACACGAGACATACTGATTACACCATGCTCCTGGCTCGGGTAGGCATCTACCGTGATGAAACACAACCTTTTCCTTCATCAGATTTGGGGACAGCATCAAAATCTCGGTGAAACATTCACTCTCAACTCTTGTATTTTCTATAATTCTCAGTCCAATTCTCAAACACCTTTCTTATCTATTTAATCATGATTCCACACAACACTAACTCACTCTTCAAAAGAACCTCGAGCCACCCCTTCGACTTCCTAAGTTGACCTTTCAATCTTGAAAACTCAAGAAGGTCAGTTCACCTTTCCTAGCAAGTTCAAGAGACAGGAATGTCAAAAGACAAGAACTATCTTTTGCACTTCTTCATCGAGTTAGGAGCATTTTGAGGGATTAGAGCTCGATAGAGACTCACCAGCTTCTCTAACAATGACCCAAGTTTGAATTTCGAAGCGTGAACAACGTTTGCTTCCCATTATTGAGATATACCTGTCTTTAGCGTCTACCCGACTGTGATTCAAACTTCAAGAAGATAATGTTTCCATTCTGCAAGATTCCAGAGCTTTAACGTCTTCCTTAAGCTGTTATAGACTCAACTTTTACCTATTTTCTTGAAAAGCTGATACAGACTTCTGTTACTGGTTCTTTTTTTGTGTTTTGAAAAGCTTTGAGCACATCGAGGACCCCCTTCATGTTTGATTATCCATAATGATGGAAGAGTGGCCTTACTCAACAGTTCCATTCTGGTTTGATTAACCAATTTGTTGAAAACCTCAAAACCTAAACTCTGCACATAAAAAAAAACAACTCATACTGCTTGCTCAACCACTGAGAAACGTATTTAACATCCTTTCCACTGAACTTTGAGTTTCCTTTTTGCATAAAACAACTGTTACAGCTACAGTCATGGAGATAACTTACATTATGGTTACCAACAAATTTATTCAAACTCCCAGGAAGCACTTCAAAGTTCGTTTGCTCTGGGTCTGAGAAAATATCCTGCTACCTTCCTCTCCCAAGACATTTTCTTCAACACTGCATAGATCTTCTGTGCCTGCGGGTGTGATCTGTCACCAACCCAAAAAGCATGCGCCATTTTATTGGCTTTAATCTAACTACACCAAGATTCTTTTTAATTCCTCTATCCTTCATCGATCTCCTAAAAGCTCTTGCAAAGCAAACTGTGCTTCATGAATATTTTGACATGATACAGATCCATGCCTAAGAGATTCTCTTCCATGCGTGACATCGAATAGCAAGTAAGGTCTCAACAGAGAATCTCTGTAATAAATTTCATCGGGTCTCCTGGTAACACTCACACTGTCACTTAATCGATTTTGATAAAAAAATATCTTAAAGGAGAAATCCCGAATTGAGGATGCATTCAAAACTGAACAGAAAACAACATATCTGGACAGTCTACCTGTTGGAAGCTCTCAAAAATGGCCTGAATACAGCCAAGCTTGATAGGCCAACAGGAACGAGCCAAAGTGTGACCAAAGTCACCAAAATCGGACACAAGGAGGTAGATTCTCATCTACAGGCAGAGTGGAAAATGTGAAACGGCCAAGGCGGTTTGTGCTTCGTGATTATTCTGATAAAGAACAGATCCGCCTTGAAGGAGAATCCCAAATCTGAGGATGCGTCTGGTATTGAACAGATAATAACATAGATGGACAACCCGCTTGCTGGAAGCACCCAAAAACAGCTTCCACTACATCGAAACACACCTGCCGCCTGGCTACATACTGTGCAGGTCGTTTGTTGAGGTTTCCCGACTCGAACACACCTCGTGGCACCCAGAGAAAGTTGAGGTAATGCGCCTGCGACTGAAGCTACATCTAAAACCTCCATATCAAATCCATGCGGCCAGACTGAAAGAAAACCGTGGGCAAACTAAACAATCCTCCTTGTTCACGCGGCCGGGGAAGACAGAAAAGGACGCGCCCAGGAGGAAATGAAGGAGACGTCTCATACACGCCTGCAACACTGGCCTGAAGCTCCATCTAATCCATCACGTCAATCAACTACGCCCAACACTCACCCAAACGCATTGAAGGAGAATCCTGGAGAGATCACGGCAAGGAAAAAGAAAAATGTGACTCCAACACGTCAAACAATAAGAGCTCCACCTTCCATGCCAAGGGGATGACGCTGACTGAGTCCGAGTAGGTTAGGGGGGGGCATTACAGATTTTGTCCATCTTTGGACATATGACAACTCACCAAGTGGTCTTTCATTATAATAAGAGATGCTCTCTTTATAATACGAGATGCTCGCATATAGTTCTGAAGGAGCGAAATGAAAGGATGACTACTTACACACCACCTTGACCACATAAATATATTATCCAACGTTTGCAACAACAATGGGAAATTGAAATATGACATTTTCTCCCGTTCATGGAATAAAGTGCATGACAAGCTCGGTCTGAGCACAAAAGTTTCAGTGAATAAGTTGGGGGGGGGCATTACATTGTAATTTAGGATTTAAGGTTCAAGGTGATAAAAATAGGGTTTAGGATTAAGGGTTTAGGTTTTGGGGTTCAAGGTTGAGTGTTTAGGATTTAGGATTTAAGGATTAGGGATTAGGGCTTAGGTGTAGGATACAGAGAGACATATCTAGGTGTAGCTCCCCTCTCGAGGATCATATTTATATTCGTTGGATCACCATCGAAGAGGGCAACTCCCCTGTCAAATCAATTGTTCAGTATTATGTGGAAGATGAGTAAAACAAATGTAAGTTGGAGAATTATATTTCATGGGTAATTATTACTAAGTATCAACAAGACTAATATGGATTCTGACTATTTGACTAAGATGGTGTTAAAATATTAGGACCATATTTCCTAGTCTCGTGCATAGAATAATCATTGATTCTGCTTGTAAAAAATAAGCATATCAATAGGGGAATGGATAATAATGCAAAGGGGTTCGCAATCACCTAGTAAACCTTTCTTGTTTAGTTTTGAATGGGAGTCATCTGGCCTATGACTTAGTGACATTCCATTCATTCATAATTCTTTCTATGATAAACCCATGGATGTTTTCAAAATCACCTTAAAAAAGATAGAGGTAGTCATCAAGCCTAGTGAAGGGTGTGATGTGATTCCCAAATATATATATTGAGGTAATAACATGAATGTACAAATATCTCTATTAAATTATAAATGGAAGCCAAGTAACAGTGTCTCTATGTATCCAAGGATCGAGGACTACTGGGGTCTGTGACAGGATTGAACATTCGGGAATCGTCGAGTGTCTGAATTAGAAAGTTGTTGCATTTAGAGAAAAATTCTCAAAAATTGGAGTAATGCACCTTGGAAAATAAAATTAAACCTCAGAAATCCTCTCAAATTTCCAGTCTAGGTGCTGGTCTAGGTCGTGTTCCTGGTCCTGTTTTTATTTTTGGTTTTGGTTTTGGTTGTGGTAATCAAATATGGAAGTTTTAGGAAAGGAATCCACACTTGAATAACTATTCCCATTTATATTGTTGGCAATGCCAATGGTAGTGGTAGTTCCTGTGGAATTCTATTGGTGGAAGGTGGGGTTGTGCCCTTGTTGGTTTTTTCACATGGTGTCATAGGTAGCCTTTCTTGTATTATCGGAGAGAACTCCCCATGTTTGTGTGATAATCTTAAAATCTCCCTCAGCTCTTAGGAACTTGTTTTTATCAAGATGCAATAACAAGGCTAGTTTTAGAAGGTATTAACAGAAAAAAGAAAACAAATTTGACTGGAATTACTTACGAAATGCATTCCTTCACTTCGATCTTATCTTTATAAATGCAATCCGGCTTTCCAAGTTCTCCATATTTATAAAATTTGGAGCGAATTGACATTCTGAACCCATGAAAACATCAAGAAAATGGAAATTTCATTTCCCTCAACCTTTTTTGAAGTGAACTGAAACAAAATGAATTTTGGAATTTGGAGGTGGCACATAATAGACATTGATTGTCTTGCCACTGATTTACTTATTGATTATTAATTGTTATTAGTTGGATTTATTTGCCATTATTATGCATGTACATTTTTGAGATTTCCAAATCATCGTCAAGTTTATTCATGAGAATATAATTATTATTGTGGTACAGTGGAGGAAACTACTTAAAGCATGTCATAATTACAAATACCTCTCCCAAAAAACCTCATACAAGTGGATATATGTTAACCAAACTTGTGATGCTTCCTTGATATTGAGAAGGGTGTTTAGGGATTGTTTTAGCTTGCATGAAGAGTTTGCAGAGTAGATAAACTAAGAAGTTGCCAGTGAACCTTTCTCTTGTGTAATGAAAGGGAAATTTTGGTAAAGGCAAGTGAGAAGAGTCTTTGGATGAAGACCTCATAATTTTTCTAATTGCACCCATTGTCCTTATGATCTTTCAAATCCTTCATAGACCTCATGATGACCATTCTCTTGATTATTTTAATTCGAGAAAAAACTTATGGTTAGGGTTTTGGACCTAGGGTTTAAGGCTCAGGGTTTAGGGTTCAAGGTTTAGGGTTGATGGCTTAGGGTTTAAGTTTTAAGGTTTAGTGTTTATAGTTTAGGGTTTACGGTTTAGGTTTTAGGTTTTAGGTTTTAGGGTTAAGGTTTTAAGGCTCAGGGTTTAGGGTATAGGGCTCAGGGTTTAGGGTATAGGGCTAAGGGTTTAGGGTTTAGGTTTTAGGGATTAGGGCTTAAGGCTTAGGGTATAATGTTTAGGGATCAAGGTTTAGGGTTTATGGTTCAGGGCTCAAGGTTTAGGTTTTAGGGTTTAGGCTTAAGGGTTGAGGGTTTAGGGTTTAGGATTTAGGGCTTAGAGTTTAGGGTTTAGGGCTCAAGGTTTAGGGTTTAGGGCGTAGAGATCAATGTTTATGGTTTAGGGTCTAGGACCTAGGGTTTAAGTTTTAGGGTTTAGGGTTTAGGGTTCATGGTTTAGGATTTAGGGTTTGGGGTTTAGGGATCAATGTCTAAGGTTTAGGGTTTATGGCAAAAATTTTAGGATTTAGGGTTTATGTTTTACGATTTAGGGGTTAGGGGTTAGGGGTTAGGGTTTACAGTTCAAGGTAGTAAAAATAGGGTTTATGTTTTGGGGTTCAGGGTTTAGGATTTAGGGTTTAGGGTTTAGGTTTCGGGGGTTAGGGGTTAGGTGTTAGGGGTTGGGTTTTAGGGCTTCGGTTTTAGGGTATAAGGATTAGGGGTCAATGAGTGAATTGATGATAATTATATCCTTACTCTACCATTGTGTCTAAATATCTTCTAGAAACAAATCAAAATGAGCTAATTAGGCTAGTGAGGCATCTAAAATCATCATGTGTGAAGGACCAAGAAGTCACTTATTCTGATGAGAGGAATATGAGAAAGAAGTGTATGAGCTTCCTAAATATGATTCCATTCAAGGATGATTTTTAATATAGGAAGGGTAAGAGAATGATCTTTATATGGAGATGTTGTCATGTGTGAAATGAATAACCCAAAAATGAAAAACTTAAACCATGAAAACCAAGCCACAATGTGAAATATTCTTCCCAAATATTATTGAATCCCTCTCCAAGCCCACGTGCCTCCTGTGTGATGATCACCTTGTCCTTTAAGGTATTCCTAATGCATTTGGTGAACATGAATTTGTTTGTAAAAAGGTTTTAAAAGGTCCATTATTCCATTCATTGAAGTGTAGTAAAAGACTAATTCATTGGCAATACTAAAAAGGATTTTTTTTTCCATTTTAGATCCTGCGTGCATCCTTCAGGAGGGTTATGAAAAGGTATTAATTATCTAAATGTGGTATTTGAAAGCCTTGAAGGTGTTGGAAACACTTTATGACTATTTAGGAAAGTTTTGATCATTCTGAGATAGCCTGTTCCCATCACAATGTGGATATCATAACAATGTTTCTAAACACGTAAGTCATCACTTGAGGTTTAATAAAACATTCTTTCAACTCACGATAACTCATTTTTTACCACGTTTTCATGTTAGAATTTTCATCTCTCAAAAACACAACTTGGGGTGTTAGGAAGGTGTTTTCAACTCAAAAAACTAACCTCGTCCTCATGAGATCCTAACAAACCTGTTGTTGAGCAGATTGTCCTTGAATGATAAAACCTTTATTAAATATTCCTAAACTTATGTCCAACACTTATAAAAGGCCCCAAAACCTAAACAATGAATATATTCTTTCCAAAATAGACATCGATTGCAGAATTTAAACCCTAAAAACTTTAGGCTGAATGCTAAAATCATGAAAATTTACCTATGTACTGACCAAGTTAGAATATGAAAAACCATATTTTAAACCATGATTTATGGAGCTGTGTGAATGATTCCATAAGGTGCAGAGTGACCCTAATTCCTTGTATTTACTAAAATAAATTTAAAGTATAAGTTTTTCATTTATTAACATTTATAAAGATTAATTAATGAAAAACTTATACTTAAACCATTTATTTAGTAAATATATCCCTCCCACAACCACATATACCAGATAGAAAACAAGAGCACACTTTCGTTTTAGGCTTGGTGATTACCAAACCTAAAAAATTTATAATGCGCTTGCGCTTTCCCAAAATGCGCTTGCGTTTTGCTTAAAATCGAAAATGTGTCCACTTTTTGGCCCCCCATTTCCATGCACTTTCCCCATGAAAGGTTAAAGGGACAACATGCATGATATGGATCCAATGCCGTCTAAGAATAATATTATAAATAATATTATTAGGCATTACATGGAATGGGAGGGACAAAGTGCATGGCTCAACAGTAATGGGAAGTGTGATTGTACCTAAGACCCTTTCAGGAATATTATCAAAGCCACAAATAGAAATAGATGAGGGAGTTAGGGAGGATTTGTAAAGGCCATGTTGATGAAGGAATGCTAGATTGAAAATGTTAAGACTGGATCCATTATATAAACTAAAGCTCACTTAAACTCAATTTTATTGATACAAACTTGAATTTAAAGGGGTGCATCATTATCTAAGATAACTTGAGAAGGAAGTTCATATGATGTAAAAGTAATATGTTCTTCATTAAAAGATAAAGCTATAGTAAATTTATGATACACATATTCAGGATAAGTATGAGGATGAATGTAAGTATTAGTATTATCTTGCAAAAAGGTAGGGATGGAGACATCTATGGTGGGAGGATCCTAGGATATTGAGGCTAGGAACAAGTGAGGATCCAAGAATGTTTGAATGAGGGTAGGGGTTCACCAAATGATTTAATAAAACTTAATTTATCAAACCCTATTACATAGTAACTAATGTAAATGTATGATATTCAAATGCTAAGATACAATAAAGAGATAAGAAATGAAGCATGTAAAATATGAAACCCTAAGAAAGGGGGGAGATAAGAAGACTTAGCTAGTATCCGTGCAATCTGTAAGTGTTCTGGATAGGGTAAAGCACTAAACATATTGTGAACTGTATCGTCACTGGTCAATGTATATTTTGGAATGCAAGAATGAGGTTGTACATGGGTGCCCATGGAAGGACAGGATTGCCCAGGCTTTGGTGACCATATTTGGGCTCTAGTGTCCAGACATGTGCTCAAGTTTTGAATTTTGGGTTGGAAGGTCTTCGCTCCAATATTTGTTCTGTTACTTTGAATTTGTTGTTAAGGTTCTGATGACACCTGTAACTTATAATACAATTTGTCTACCTACACATTTCCACAAACCACATTAAATCTAATAAAAAAGATGTAGAATGTTGAGTTGGACTGACCCCGGTGGTCACCCAAAAGAGTAAACTTACAACCAAGCGCTACACTACATCTTAGACTCCATGTAGTTCTTGTTTTTGTGTAGAAATGATGCCCTAGTCTGCCCTTGTGCAATATGTGCTAGATAGCAGGCTAGATTTTTTAAATGATGCAAATGTATGGATGGAATAAAATAAACTTCTCCTTCCTATGTTGTGTATGTAGAATATGTAGTCCTTTTCTCTTGAATGAATGCTAGATGGATGCCTTGAAGTGTTTTAGTGCCTTTTGAATGTAAGATTAGGTAGTAATAGTAATGCTTAGTACTTGGTCCCTCATTTTGAAAACACAACTATGTAAATTTATATGATTCCCTTGTTTGAGTTTCGTAATTGAAAGCTAGAAGGACAACTCATAAGTGAAAAAGATTCCCTAAAGATAAAAGAGACCCAAAATAAGTGAGTAAGATAAGAAAGGGTAAGGGGCACCCAGATGGGTCATGAGCACCTGGGCGCTGATATCTAAAGCCATGAAAGATAAATAAGTAAAGTTATAACTAGGCTATGGGGTGTGCAAGACCAAAGAGAAAGTAAGAAATATAGAAAAAGATGCCAAAGATAGTTATTAACCACTAGTTTTCTTGCTTAGGAATAATATAAATGTTAGTATGATTTTAGGACCTATAAATGTACCTAAGTGTGTGATTTTGTGTCTACACACAAAAAATTAGAAATCCATTAAAAGGGTAGGGTTTTTTAAATAGATCTATAAGTTTGCATCTGAGCCATCCACGTGGGAGTGGAAGTATTGGGGCTCGGTTTTGAACTTAAAACCTTTTTGATATTCCACATTTTTATTTTGGCTCCATTAAGAGTAAATTGCATCATGTGAACTAGATAGAGACAAAAAAATGGAGCATTAATGTCCTAAGCTTTCTCAACAAAAGATTTCATGACAAGAAAACAAGTTCAATTGCATTGTAAAAAATTGGCGAACAGAAATTAAATTTCAACACATATTCTAAGGGTTATATTAAGAAAAGGCTTAACCTAGAGCTATCTTTTTCATGGGATCATAGATCAAGGTTCTGGACATTTGCAACTCCAACAACAGTGCTAATTAATTTTGTTGTCACTTTATTTACTCTTATTAGAGAATGACTAACACTTTTCTCATGAGATGTTAGTCTCAGCCATGTGCATGAAATTAGTAATTATTCGAAGGGTGCCCACCTTTAGTGGTCATGACTAGGATGCATTTGCGTAAATTGCACATGCGTTGACAATGCAAGCTAGACATAGATGACTTTGTATTTGTAGGGGATGGTGAATGAAACTCTTAGGAAGCTTTGAGGGCAGGGATAATGTGGCCATTAGGGTTAATGAATTTAATCTTAACCCTTTAGCCACAAGACATCGTGGTCCCTCATTAAGCTACGAAGAGGTTATAATTGAAATTGGGTAAGACATTTCCATTGTGTTTCATCCTCTTCTAAGCCTATGCATTGTGAAAATGATAATGCTTTCCGATAAGAATGTTGGCAAAAGGATTCACAACCAGACATTGATGAAAAAAATCTGGAAAACCTCCGAAGGAGAGGATATTACAGATGTTATACTCAATGGTTGGTGTCTTAACTCCTTACTCATGGGAAGTAACAACTATGTGTTGTAGTAGTTGTGAATCCTTAATACCATTAATAATTTCCTCTGATCGTAGTGGCTCACACACAATAGTTAGCCTTCTCGTATGATGATTAAAAATGAATTCCTCCTCCACCAAGCACAAAATATTATTGAAAAAAAGGTTCTTCAAATAATCCACTGGAATAACGAACTGCCTTGGCTGGTAGCCCTCCATATTTTTCCTAAAAATAGGAAAAATATACAAAGAGGTAGTGCATCCATATTTCTCCTAAAAATTGATGTTTGTTAAGTATTTTTTAGGATTTATTTAGTAGTTATATATATATTTTAAGTGGATACATAGTGAAACATGATATTATTCTTGGATCTAAGGATGAATAAATGATTCACAATAGGATTTAAAAAAAATATTTTTCAAAATTTCTAAAAACTATTTTTAGCAATTTTGGGAAGCTTTTAGTATTTTAAATTTTTTAGGGTCGTTGGATTATTTATACGCTTTGGATTGTAAGATAATATCCAAAGCACACTATGGATGTATGGTTTTCAAAGTTCATGCCATCATATTTCTAACGGGTCCTATGATTCACAAATCAGGACAACAAGCTAGGCGATGTGACACCAATAAAAAGCATTACTAATAATAGTAATATTATGTATTTCATATTTTTCCACTTTTGTCTTTTCGAATCTATCTGTTAGGTGGTGTAAACATCTAAATTCCACTTTTGCAATCTTATTGCTAAAAGCACACTAATCACTCTCATTCTTACCATTTCCATTATAATTAGTGAGTTCCGCTAATTAACTAACGTTTCTTACCATTTTGGTTAATTAACAACGCTTCGTTGATTATGTACCCTCTTTCGCATTCAGGATGCTAATTTATGACACATCGTAAGTCAAAATCCTCTTCCAAATAGACAATTAGCGATTATTATCTAATTAAGCCTATTTTACCCTTGTTTTGGTCAATAAATCCTATTATTGGCTCAAACCCCTCTTCCAACCATTCAAAATCACTCCACTTCCCTCCAGAACATTTTAGAAGGCTTCAAAAGCTTATCCTAGCCTCCTAATTGACCCTAAGTGGTTGATTAAGGCTCCTCACATCCTAATCAGTTGTTAATTCACTAATTGTGATTATTAAACCTTAATCTACTTCGTGTTTTTAGTCCCACATGCACCAAGATGCAAGTTTTTCCCAAATATAAATCTATAAAAAGGACTAATCACATACCTTTAAACTTTACACCATGCTTTGAATTGCATATCATATAAGAAATATGATTAAGAGCCCAACTTCCTCCTTGGAATAGATTGCTCAATATTTGCTTCCAATCTTCATGCTGGTTAGTAGAGAGATATCCAATATGCCCTTGTAGCAATTGTTGGAGAGATCTTCTCACCATTTGTGAAGTAGCAACAAATCATAATTTGGTTGTTATTAGATCTATTTAGGTCTATGTTAGTTAGAAATTCATACTAAGTAGGCATGCTTTAGCTAAGATTGATTGATATCATATTAGTTATTTTAAGTGTTCCATTAAGCTTTAATCATTGATGTTACTATTGCTATTTGCTAGCTTTATTAATAGACTATGTGGTCTTAATCCTATCTGGATTTGCAAGAGTTTTTAGTAGTGTTTAGGTGGATAGAAATAGTATCCATATGGGATAACCTTTAAATTCCCATTTGAAACCCTTCATATTCTATTTTTATCAATTTGTTATGTTATACATTGTATATCTATAAAGTAGCTTGTTTTGAATAAAGAGATAAATCTATATGCATACATCTCTCTTAAATGAATATTTCCAATTTGAATACATTTTGAATTGCAATAAAATTAGGTTTTTCTACAATTATTTCAATATGAATTGATTTCTATAACGTATTAATTATTGTCATTAGTACATGTTGTTCATTAGTTTGTATTTCAACACAGATCAATGGTATCAGAGAAAGTTCATTCCACTCTTTAAGTCAAACAATACAAGAGTACACTAATGATTTTCACACCCTATCGGGAAAATTGGGCACATGGAACATTGAGAAACTTTAAATTCTCAAATATTGCAGCAAGTTGTAATATTACATGAAGGAAGAGATGTAGTTTATGGACAACAATACTCTTGTGAAATCCTACTGAGATACATAATTAGGGTCAATGAAAGGTATAAATGTAGGGGAAGAAACTATCCTTTTTATTCAAATAAAGGGAAGGATGACTCTAGGGAGCAAGGAAAGAATGTACCACCATAGAAATAGGATAAGAAACAAACATATGACTCCAACAAGGAGCACTTAAAAAAAGTAATAATATGATAGATGTAAGATTTTTTTCACTTGTGTCATTTCGAAGCCATCCTAATGTGGATACGAAAGGTCTCCATATGGGATGAACTTTTGATTCCCATCCAAAACCTTTAATATTGTTTTTTTAGTAGTTTTTTTATATTTTACATTTTATATAGCTATAAAGTATCTTGTTTAGAAAAAAGAGATGGATCTCTAGAATATATCTCTCTAATGAAGTTTGTCAATATGTATACATTTTGAATTGCTATAAAATTAGTTTGTTCTACATCATTTTTATTGTGAATTGATTGCTATAAAACATTAAGCACTATCATTAGTGTTGTGTCCACCAGGTTGTAGCTCAATCCGGATTAACAAATCCCATATTTTTAATGTTTCAAAATGTTAAGAAACCAACTTTTCATCAAAAATATGCTAAACAACATTTGTGATTATTAGAACATTTAAATAATGATATTTCAAAACAAAGTCTAATTGAAGATATAAACAAAATGTGATGAAAATATTTATTAAAAAAAGTTGAAAATTAGAGCATGTGGATGCTCTCATGTGAGTGTCACTAAATAACCCTGATCTTAATTTTATAAATTTGTGCTAACAATTTAAACTTTTTATATATTTGTAAACCAAATGTTATTTATTATAATTTTTTTAAATATAAATATTTCAAATTTACAGTTTCATTCTATTTATAATAATTAATATAGAAAATATTATTTTAATACATTTTATTTAAATTTTGATAATTAATTGAGAGCCCTATAATTTGTTAGGCCATCAGCTTTATTTGACGAGTCAAATTCGAACATTATATCATGTCCAATTTTTTTTGAGATAATATTAAAATTATAATTTTTTATATTAACAAAAAAAATATTTCTAAATTGTAATTTAATTTACACCATAAAAAACATTTGTTACTTATATTTGAACAAAAGACATTCAATATACCTACTAACAAAAGACGTTCAATATACCGTAAAGTTCAAAATAGTTTAATAATTTCTTAGAACATAATGTATTATTATGCAATAATAACAATAAACATAACATTGTTAGAAAATATTATTTCAGGATGACAATATATAATGTATATATATTAAAATGATCGTAAATTATTGCTTCGTGTATTTAAAAATAAGCATGCAAATAAGAATAATTTATGATTCAACATTACTAAGGTAAGACCGGAAGGATACTATTACTTTTACTACAATTCAGTATATTATATGAAAAAACTAGACCAGACCCGTGTTCTACACAAAACATTCATTGTGCTCAAATTTTATATAGATAAATAAAGCAGTCTAAATAACACCATATGCAATCTAATTGTTTGTAGGAAAAACATGGACAAAATTAGGAAATGATTGAGCTTTATTAACAACATAATTAAGAAATGTTTTGATTTAAGTATTTGTTCTAATTATATGTAAACAACCACGATTATACAATTTTACCGGTTTCATTATAACTATGAATCTCAAATTTTAGATTGCATTAGCATATGAAGGTTTCTAATTTTGAAGCCATATTGTGGGAAATATTTTAGAATCAGGTTTTTTAGAGTTTCTCATATTTATAGATTACTTGTGTTGGAGTGTACCTTATTAACAATGAATGTTATAGTTTATGATTGTTTATTTATAGTAAATTATTTTCAGGTCTGGATTAAGGATTACAAGTGCCTTAGGCAATATTAGAGTTAATATTTTTTATAAACAATATATTCCATAGTAGAAAAATAATTAACCGTAACTAAATATTGGATTACTTGATGTGTTATGTCTCTACCATCCAAGACAAACTTACTAATAAATTCCTCAGCTAATACTCTAACATATAATCTATCAAAATCCTCCTTTAGTATATCTTTCCCAACTATTTTTTCTCAAATTCCATATATATTCATCTTTATTGATCTCTCCTCAAATTTTTATTGTTAGACTTCAAAACAATACAAACTATTAAAAATACAAAAGTATGACTTAAATTTAATAGCAAATGCACTTGTCTAGGGGCTAGCTAAATACATAACCTTAATATAATTATTTTTATTTTCAACAAAGAGAATCAGATTGGTTTGTAAGGGTGGCCACTAACTGCTACTAGCATATATAGATAATAAATTGATTACTCTTCATAAATCCCATGATAAAATAAAATAAATTGACACCCCCTAAATGTTGGCACCCTAGACACTTGCCTGATCTACCTAGGCCTTAATCCCCCTATGATTATTTTGATAATTATGAAAATCCAAATGACGAGGTTGAAGGAAGATAATAAATTAGAGAACCACTAGTTAAGCATAACTTTCAAGGGATTGATTTATATATTGTTATCAACCTTAATAGTTAACGATCACAATTTATTAAGGAACTTGAGGTAGTTGATTGTTTCATTAAGTATAGAATTTGCTAATGTTTACAATTTTTCTTGCTCTAAAATTGATTCTCTTTCATATGATGTGTTGTAATTATCCGTTAAGTTAAAGCATAATTGTGTCCCATTTTTTATATTTTTTGTTCCACCAGCAAAATATGTCTCACAACCAAAACTTGACCAAACATATATATTTTTAGAGCTTAAATATACTGAGGCACAATGGATCCATAATATACTTGATTTTTTTAAGTTTTTAAAGATATATTTACTAGTTAGTTTTTAAAATATTTTTAGTCGCCAAGTGGGACATGCTTATATGCTTTGACTTAGTCTTGAATGTTGCATCCATATAAATACATTCTCTAATGGTGCAATTGCTTATGTTCTTCTTGGATTTATATTATGAAATACAAGACATAAATATAATGACATGAAAGAGGAATTTTAAGTTCAGGATCATCTTTTTATCCCTTAGGAATGAAATATCTTTGTTAAGGGGAATCTTATTTCAAGTTAACATTGTACAATTATTGTCCCTCTCTCCATTAAATTTGCATCTCAATATTATATGCTTCATTGTTTTTTTATTAGCACCCGCCGTTGGTAGGATACTATTGTTTTTGCTTTGGCCGATTAAATGGAAAGTGGTGGGGCGGTGCTTTGTTATTGGCAGATTTTTTAGCATGTCATTATTTCTCCAAGGCCAGATTTTGATGTTCACTGGAGACTATAGTGCATGTTCACAATTTTTTTTATTTTCTTTGCTTTTTATTGGTTGTTGCCTTTCCCTTCATTGCGGGACTTATATTTTATTATTTTATTATTTGTTTTGGTGACTTCTGTTCATCTTTGCTGTTGATAGTTGGCCTCTATGCACGGCCTCTACTTGGCTGCAGTTACAATTTTCCTCTCAAATATGAATGCGGATATGAACATGTTGTCTGCTAGGGGCTTTATCTGTGAATTCAAAGGCTTTTGGTGTGGTTTTAGGAAGTAAAAGAATGCATATGCAAGAATTGGCAACTTGCAAGATATTACTTCATTAGATATTTGGCAAGGGTTTTTTCTTTGTTGTATTCTCCACACAGGAAAGAAGGGATAATAATTTTATAAGAGACCCATGGATGCTAGGAAAAACGGGCTTCTACCTAAGACCATGAACCTCTAGTCCAGAGACAGAAATCCTTACCAAGGTCTCATTTGGGTTATTGAGAAGATTGGAAACTCTCATGTAGAGTTTCTTACGACAGCCCACTTGACAAGAGATGGAGATATTGCAACATACACCATATTTTGTGTTAGGGTACGCCTGACTAAACCACTAACAAAATTAGTAGCACTGAAATCTGAAACAAAAAGATGGGTCCAAAAAAGGAACTATGAAAAATTGGCATTTCAATGAAGATTCTGTCATGAAATAGGTGCACATGTAGTAGAACTGCATGGCCAAACCTCAGAGATTTCCTCAGCCTGAGGAAAATACAGCTAAAATAAAGGTGCCAAAAATTGATGAGGAAGGGTTCTAATACTCAATATAGTTTCTAAGATAAAATAGAGGAAATCAACAGAGATTAAATGGCTTAAACACCATTTGGGGGTGTATAAGGGAAAATACAGTGAAGTGGTGCGGGCGGAAGATAATACCTCCTGAGATAGCAAGATCTTTAGATTTTTGTTCAGTGCGAAAAAGGAAGCTCAAAATGCACGCCACCTTCAGTATGTCATGTCCACTTCTAAACCCTCGTTTGGATTTGATGTTTAATTTATTTAAATGTTGTTGAGCTCATGAAATATCCCACCTTGGTTACAGACAGTAACCGAGCCTCTCCATTGTTGGACAAGGGGAGGTATTTTACCACCTTCACAGGTTTCAAAGAAACTGGCTGCTTCACTATTGACCATGACTATTTTGGCATGCTGATGCGGCTAAATACCCACTCTCTCCATTCTCTACTAAAACTAAATTTTTTGACAATTTTCATCAGAAATTCCCAGTTTACCCTGTCATAAGCTGTCTTCATATCCAGTTGATTACCATTCTATTTGGTTGTAAGGCAGAGATATAATTGATCAATTTGTGTGCAATTAAAATACCATCTAGGATATGTCTTCCTTATACAAATCCTCCCTGTTCAACAAAGATGATTTCTAAAAGTATCATTTTTAATCTTTTTCCCATGACATTTTGAATGGTTTTATATATTATATTACACAAATAAATTGGGCCATAAGAGTCGAAATATTTTGCATTTTCCTTTTTTTGAATAAGAGCAATTAAAATCGAGTTCAATTCTTTCGCAATGAGAGCAATGATTCCTAGATTGCACCATCAACATCTTTCCCAACTAGTCTGTAGTGCGCCTATAAGAAACTTAAAACGGTTTTGTCCGGAAACCCAGAGATTTGTCACTTCAAAAGGATTGACCAGCCGCTATCACCTCCTCTGATAGTGAAACTGATTGGACTTGGTTTGCGACTTTGGATAACTCTTGAATTCTTGATCTTTTGACTGAAATGTTTTTCAACTCTTTTTTGTATTCTTTCGGTTTTCCTTCGACAATCTCCGATTTTGCTGGCTAGCACATACATTTTTGACCTGAAGATTAGGAAATTTCACCACTCCAGTTTTTCTTTTAGAGAGTCTTCTTTTGTCCACATTAGCTTGAAAATTTTAAAGGATAATGTTTCTTTTTTCCTTCATCTTTTATGAGGAAACTTACTATCCAATCATTCAACCCTACCTTCTACAAAAATTTCGATTCCAGAATCACATGTGCAATTAGAATTTTATGTACTTAACAGGGATCTATCTATTGCACCACAAAAAATTGGCGCAATTTTCTATTGATCAAGTGAATCCTCCTGAGTTAGGTTTGATGTCAAATAGAGAGGTCATTTACCATCTAAAATAAATAAATAATCAAGAGTGGATTGTGACATTATTGTTGTGCTTCCTGATTTTTTAGTTAGAGAGATTATAGCATTACAATCTCCACCCAAAACCCACTGCTTGTTCGGATAAGACTGCCTTGAGGCTTCAATTGACTGCCGGCAAAATTTATTCTTACAAGCCACTAAGTATAGTGTCCTCCTAAATTATTTTCTGGAAAAATAGACATTACCTTTACAGTTTTTTATGTTTCCACAGTCCATGAGATTGCAAACTGATTTTTCAATAAAAAACCTCACACATTTTATCTAGAAACCAGTTTGCAATACATTACCTTGTTATTTCCTTTTTTTTAAATATAGGAAAAAAATAGCTATGAAGAGAACTATAATTAGACATGAAATTGCCTTGGCAGACGTTTGATAATGCAATTAATTGGAAATCTAATAGTTGATCAATGTGTTCATTGGTAGTATCTCCTTGACAACACAAATAAGCAACATTTGTGTGGTAGGACCAGATCAAAATGAAAAAGCAGCAAATTTCCATATTTGAAGATGAACTGTGCTCAAAATATGAAGGATTATCACTCACCTTCCGATCCATTCATTTGAAATACCCACCCTTACCTACAGACATAATGATGAAATGACACCTCAAATCAAAGAGGAAGTTAATTGCAGTCCCAATCTTCTTACTCTACTTAAATGTGTAACTTGTTAGCAAGAAAACTTGGTAAATGAAAAGATGGTTGTTCTTAGGATAATGTTAGATTTTTGCAAGGCCTATCGGCATGATCACAAAACCAGGAGAATGTGCAGTCATAGTATACATCTGGTGTGTTGAAACAATACCATTGAAAAGGTTGAGTGAGATCTTCAATGGATGCAATAAAGTTTAAGTAATAAGAAAAGTTATTTGCTGATATAAAGAACATGTAAATTGTTACAGATACAAGAATATGGAACTCTATAAAAAGCTTCGAGGAGGTAATGATGGATAACGAGATTTAATAATCCTTCTGAAGCCTCAAGGAAAACTTATAGAAGTTAAAATTTCTCCTAAAAGTGAAAGCAGTCTTAAAGAACAAAAGAAGTGAAACTGGGATCACCATTAAATATCAGAATAGGCATGTCCAAGGGATTAGAGTCTAATCGTAACAAGAGAACTTGTGATATAACATGACCTGGGCTTGAATCCTCCTCTCCACGGTAAGATCGCCCATAACTCTACCAGACGAGGACAGGTTGGGATGTAATGACCTCACCCAAGATTTACCAAGAAAAACAAAACAATAGGATGGGAATAATAAACAGTTCTTTTATTAGTATTTAGAAACAAGTAAATGGGATACAACCAATTAAGATATCTTTTTAAACGTACCATGAGACTGAACTAGTAAGACCCAACATAAGTAGAAAGAGGTATTTTTATACCATAATAGCAATAATTTTCAGTGGTCCTAAGGGTTTGTTGTGTACTGGTAGCATAGGAAGCTCATAAAGGCATGACCTAGGTTTGAATCCCCCCTGTTGCAACAGGGTGGATATTAACTGTAGCTAGCATGTAGGAGGTTGTGATGTAATGAAAATGGGTACATTCAATGGAGGAACATCATAAGGGCGTGTCCTAGGTTTGAAATCCCCCCACCACAATAGGGAGGCCCATAACCCCAGTAGGAATGTGGTGAAGTTGTGTTGTAATGAAAATAAATGCATTCAAGAGGAGTAAATAACCATTGTAAGGAAATGTTGAAAGAGGGTGGGAATCTTGGAAAATGTTGAGTTTGTGCTATGATAATAACCAAACATTTTCTTAAAAAAATGTATCCTACAAATCTTAGATCCTTCCCTTCACTTGTGTGCCCCTTTTGTAACAAAAACAACATCATCAATATAGCAAACATCTACACTGCACAATCTTAGAGAAAAGAAAACTATCATGAAGCAGATCCATGGACCTAGAAGAACAAGCACCAAATTTTTTTTTATCGAAAAATAATGTTTCATTTGCTTCAAATGCATTACTTAATTTGGTAATCCAATGTCTTAATGATAGATATAATAAATTATTCCTAAGACGACGGGGAGGATAAATATATGTGTCTATTGGCCAACCACATGTTTAATATTATCTAGAGAAGAGTATTGAATGAGATGTTGACAGTCGATCATGATTCCAATTGAAGTTTTTTGCGTTCAATCTATCAAAAAACTCATTTAATAGAATTGAATGCTATTAATAAAGACTCAATTATGTTTATAGCTGTTTTGGGTTCATGGCTTTATAGAATTGGTGTATTTCTATTCGTTTGTGTTCTTTTCTGTTTGACTTGCCATCTTCAAATTCTTGGGTTTGAGGGATATTAAATTTTTCTAGAAGAGTATAGCTCTGATGTTTACATACTTCTAAAAGAGCATATGAGAATCAGACACTGGATTTTTTTTATCAGTCATCGATTCCACATCTTTATTCTGACATCTTTGCTTACAATTAGCATAAGCCAACTTATGGATCTTGCAATGATGTTATCTTTGGCTTCTATAATTAAGTTTTTCAATGCAGGGGATTTTGTGGTCAGTTAACTTCTTCCACAGTGAAAATTTCGCTAGTATAATTTCTGAGTCTAGAATTTATTTAAATTTTGAATCAGATAATCATTTGATTGCAAAGTGCTGCAAGTGTTTTACCGAAATTAGTTTGGCCTTTCCCTTAGCAAATTTCCATTTTATGTATTAAAATGGTTAAAAATATATATCACAATAGTAATATTTTTTTCTTCTCTGAATTTCAATCAATGTTGTTTGTTGCTTTAGTCCTATTTTTTAATATTTTCCTACAACAACTATAATTATTCAACAAGGAAATCCAAATTTAATGCTTTCTATGACTATGATGTATGTAGGTTTTCTCTGTAGTTCAGCTCATTGGTTTCTTGCTTTCTCTGTTGGGAGCTGTAAGGATAACTCATAGAGCTCAACGACTTGTCTCCATCACCACCAAATGTCATTCCTTATCTGCCTGATCCTCTCATTATCCATTTACATTTGCACACACCATTTACAGAAGGTACTATTGCTCCTCTCACTATTATATGCTTCATTGTTTTTTTAATAATTTTTATATACTTTGAACATACTCATTTTATTCAACTACTTTTTTTCTTCTCAAATGCATTGAATCATAATTTGATGTTGGAGTTTTGAACTTTACACTCTATTTTCTTTTTCAATTTTAAAACTTTGAGAAAAATGGTCTATAATAGATAGATTTCACTTCTTCAATTATTGGCTATGTAAAAAAAATAGAAAAATGCAACTTTACATTTTTATGCATTGTGACTCCTTATCTTTTCCAAACCATGGGTTGCATTTTCTCATTCAAAAATTCTTAATGACAAGAGTAGTTGTGGTCTATTATAGTACTTTGGTTAAATTTGGGTGTTTGGAAAATGTAATGTTAAGAAAACCAATACTCATTGGTTGGATTTTTGGGTATGAAGGATATTGTCCCAATTTATTTATTTTTTTCCAAAAATATGAGTTTGTTATATTACTTTATTATCCATTTTTAACAAGATTATTATTATTTAGTTTGTGTATATATATATATATATATATATATATATAGAAAGGGACTATGCCCTTGTAAAACATGACTTAAAAGTTAGATTTTACAAATTTAGCATTACAAAAAGTGATCGAAATCAAGATTTAACAAATTAGCACAACAACAAAAAATAGTTTTCCAAGAATACAACATATAATCAACAGTCCTACAGCTCAAAAACATCCAATAAACAACAACTTAACAACATAACAACTGTCCAACAACAACACAACATGCCAACAACCCAGATACAATAATGAGAGAAAACAACATGACAAGATTCATGCCTTGTCTGAGACGATGGGGGGTTTAGATTTGGCATATCCCTTCTTTTTCCTATCCACCACCGTCCATTACTTGTTTCCTTCTTCCACTAAAATCAGAAGAACACATTCAAGTGACTTGATAGGGATGTGACCATTAGCAAGGGCGATCGAAGCACAATCCATCGCTGAAACAACACCTTGGAAAGAAGAATCTAAAGGTATCTTCTCTGTAGTGTTCAGAAGACCTTCCATGGTGGGTGAGTCTACTTGCGGGGGTGCTATATTCCACAACCGAGTTTGTATGGGGATTTATAGTAACATGTTTGGGTAGAGAATCCTTCCACCATGTAGTTTTGATCTTGCATTTGGAATGTTCACAATCCTCTATAATATGACAAGTTTGGAAGCAACACTGACATCTGAAAGCAAGACCCTCATAGTCTAACCTCTACACCCATAGTCTTTCACCAATTTGTAGATTGATTTCTGCTGGTAAGGCTTAGGAGGTATCAAGATCTACAAGGATTCGAGCATAACTAGTATGGGTCTGAACAAAGGTCTTATCATTAACTTTTACACATGAGCCTAGAGTATCACCTATAGCAATCAAGCAATATTTGATCCAGAGATGAAGTGGGAGTCCTGGTAAGCGAACCCAAATAAGGTAGGTATCAAAGGAGTCTTTTAAAGGATCAAAAGATAGATACCATGGATTGAACATGAGTCCATTTTCACCCCAAACCCAATATTGGTTAAAAATCAAATCCCTATCTTCAGGGGTTTCAAAGAAAATAATGAAATATGCTTTAGCACAAGGATAAAGATCAATCTTACCTTTTATCTTTTCTCTCTATCTTTGAGCAATCTAGTCATGGAGCTGAGAAAATTTAGGCCAAAATTTGTGAAACCTGCATACGAGACCTAGCTAGGAAAGATTTTCCTCCTTCTTTAGAACCTTTTGAAGCAGATCCTCCTCTATTTTTAGTGTCGGGGTCTCCTAAGAGGGTTTCTAGAGCTTATCAGTAGTCCTTGCACTAATCTTTGACTGTTTGGATACAATATCAACAATGGAGGGACCACTAGTCTTCTACCCATTTCATCCTTTCTGCAGGTCAACCCCTATTTCTTTTCCACCGAATACAGATTCATGTGAGTGGATTGCAGTCTTAGCTGAAGGGGAAGGGATCCTATTTTCAGCAAGCGGTTGATTACCACCACCAACATCCTTGCCAATAGTAGTCATTCCATTCAGTGCTCTTACTTGCAGATATGCACCATCGAGCACCTTTTTAGCACTTCCACAGGCTTTAGGATTCACAATTGGTGTTTTAAAGGAAAGACTGATCCACGAGATCTCCCTATTCTCCAACTGGAAATGATTTTTTTAGTGGCGAATATTCGTAATATGGATAATATTACATTTTAGAAAAAATTGAAAAGGCAAATTTTCTAGCGCAGGTCATTGATATGTTCACCTAAAAATTAAAGTTTAATTTTTTTAGGGATTGGCTTCACTTACCTCTTTAAAATATCCCCTATATAATCCTATATTATTCGCCGGGTAGAACACTAGTTGGTAACTCATACCACTTGGGAGCATATATATTATCAAGTATATAAAACTTGCGAATTCATAGAGGCCAGTACAAAAAAGTATAGTTTTTTAGAAAAAAGTGTTTAATTGACGCGTGACAAGAAGACTCTGTTGACGGGTGACAAGAAAGCTCTGTGGATAGGCAACAAGAAGGCTCTATGAACAAGTGAAAAGAAGGCTCTATTGACTAGCAACAAAAAGGTTCTGTTGATGGGCGACAAGAAGGCTATGTGGACAGGTGACAAGGAGGCTCTGTGAACGGGAGAAAAGAAGGCTATTTTGATGGACGACAAGTAGGATCTATTGATGGGTGACAAGAAGGCTCTGTTGACAGGTGATAAGAAGGATATGTTGATAGGCGACAAGAATAAACTTCTGACGCATGATATGGAACTGTTGTTGATTCATGACAAGTTTTATTTGTTGATGCATGAAAAGGTGTGTTTGTTGATGGACAACCAGGAGATTATATAACTTGAATTTATCACGCTGAGAAAAATGGAAGTTGCTAGTGCTCAAAACACCCAACAAGTTACAAAAAACTTAAAAGTCTCTATTCAAGTATTTTGGAAACTCTGTTGGTTCAGATACCGCAACCGCAAGCACCCATAGAGCTCCCACTAAAATCAATCAGAGCACAGACTGTGTGGAAGGTGTTATTGAAGTGGACATGCATTCTACTCAGTATCAGCCAAATGACACCTATAATGATACCATGCCAGGGATTGAAGATATTCTAGTTGAGACAGATAGAGCTTAAAGATATTCTTGTTGATGTGCAACCAGGAGTGAAAAATGCAACAAAAAATTCAAATGGAAATATTGGTTCATGAAAAAATAAACATGATGATTGTGATATTCCTAAAATATATGTACGTAAAAGTAAAACTATGAATACAAACAAGAATATGTGGACACTTGGTAGAACATACAAGTTTGACTAGGCTAGCAAAATTTCCATTTATAGAACCTGTACAACCAGCTAATTATGAAGAAACCTTCATTGGAATGTACATGTACAATATGTACGTGGAAATTGGGAAGGAAACAAAAATTGCAATTGAAGTTGGACACAAATGAAAAGCATCGTGTAAAACAATATTTCACTGTAACTGGGGAATATGGCCAAAAAATAAAAACACATAAATGGAAAACTAAAAAAGAATGCATGCATGTGAAATATGTGGTAGAATATGAGGTAGATCAGAAAAGACACAGACTTCTCATAGAAAATGGTGGAACGATCACATCGCAAATTGGTAAGATGAATCAATCAAATTTGCGTGCTAAACTCATACAATTTTCTACTTTATTCCACATCCTTAAGAAAGGAAGACCGATTTCAGATTTCATCGATTTCAAACCTTTGTATCAATATAATGGAATGTAGAATGTTCCCCAATCTCATTGGTCAGACAACAATGCATGGGAAATGGCTAAATGCCTTTCTATGATTGAGAAGGAAGATTTGAAAGAATGTGTAAAAAATGCAAAGTTTATCTCTTTGTCAATTGATGAAGTGACCGTAGTTGACAACACCACATGGGTATGTATCCATGTTTACACTTTAGAAAATCATATGAGGACTCTACATCTAGTTGGGTGTTCAGAAAATGGTTGAAAATTGTAATGCAAAAAACCTATATAAACTAGTTATTTCTCTTTTGAAAGAAATTGCTGGCATGACTACGAATGAAATTTCTACGAATTTGGTATGCGTGGGAGAACAGATGGTGCATCAATCATGCAGGGTCATATAACTGGGATGTGTGTTCGATTGCAAACATCATTCACCCCTTATATGCTAGAAATTCATTGTACGGATCACAAAATGAATTTAACATATAAAATCATTAGCAAATACAAAAATGTTGCAAAAGTAGAAGCCCTTATAAGAGAACTGCATGCCTCTATGGCAAGTAGCCCAAAGCGATTTCTTGAGTTTCATGAATTTTCCATAGTAAATACAAATGGAAAAAAAATTCTAAAGGATGTTGAGACAAGGTGGATTTCGTTGTATGTGCCTGCATGCAGAGTGTGTGAGGAGTATCCTTCATTGGTTGGTTTCATGCACAAATATCGTCATGAAATTGATAGGGCGAGGGACTTGTTGTTTTGTCTAACTGATTTGGAGACATTTCTTACATTGGTAGGCATTCTTCCAATGTTGCAGGAGATCAATACATTGATGAAGCATGCACATGGGAGATTAACCTATATTGTTGATTTTATACGGATGAGAAAAATGGTATGTATGAGTCTTGATGCCCTGTACACTTCCCTAGATAGTTTTGATACACCTTTTTTCGATAACTGGAAATTTTTATTGGATCTTAACCATCCCAATAAATTTTTGATATTTAATGTCCATGATCACCTATGTATTTATGTTAGTGGGAAAGAGATACCACTACACATTTTGCAAAAAAGTAAAGATGTTACATCAACAAAAAAATAAGAAGTTCCTGTGACATGAAATTTGTTTAATTTTTTAGTAATTGAAATAAGAATAAAACTCATAAAAATTACAGAATCCTTAGCATCAGAAATTAGAGAATGTTTCAGCCAAGACAAAATTCTTGAAGCCATGGGTGTGATGAATCCAAATTTTTAGAATACAAACGGTGGCCGTGCTGATTTTGTAAGTAAGCTTTTCCATAAATACATGGGTACAATATTGGATCATTTCAACAAGACATCAAAGGTTGAGGGTATTGAAATAAAAGGTATACTGAATGTTGATTTAATAAAGACTCAATCAACTAATTTTGCAACGAAAATGAGGTCACAATATAAACTCTTAGACGAACCTTCAGAGAGTGGTGCTATTACAAGGCTCTGTGAAAAATCTACCAAAGTAGTGTGTTACAGGAAGACATTAGTGAATATTTTTGGTTGTATGAGTTGTTCCAAATCAATGATTTTGGGATCTGTGGAGGATGAAATGAGTTTTCAGTGCTTTATCTTTTATTAAATCAAAACTGAAAAACAAGTTGGATAAAAATCTTGAAAGTTGTATAGTATGTTATGTTTCTCACTACTCTTTGGAAATGTTTCCTTTTGATAGAGTTATTACACATTGGAATTCCCTTGTTGAAAGAAGAGGTGTAAATAATACTACTACAAGTCTAAGTAATCTCAATGATGAGACTAGAAGTGGTGCATCTTCAAATTCCATGGATGCAAATATTGAATACAAAGAAGCTATTGAAAATGGATTGTTTCAGCTTTAAATAGGTATCACCTTGACATTACACTTTAACTGTTATTATTTATTCAATTTCATATTAATATTGATTCTAATTTAATTGTTTATAGTTTTACATAAATACCATTGTAATTCTTGCAGATGCAAATATTGACAGTGAGGAGGCTATTTTTGATCTGTAGTTATCATCGAAGATTTTACAGGTATGTATATCTACATTTATTCAAATACTATTATTTATTAAATCAGATTTATTTCATTGGTATTTTTAATTTTCAAACCACTTTGATATTGTATTTTGCAAGGTCTTCAAAGCTTAGATCTGGATTCTACATATTCTATCTTAGTGTTTGGTACAATTGTCATCCACTCTGCAATGCATTCTCTATTTGTGTCACTTCAATATGAACAAGTTCTGGTTTGCTTTAATTTTCTTAGGTTAGATCTGGATTCTACATTTTAATTTCTCTTCATTTCATTGATGTTTATGAAAAATGTGGGTTGACATCCATCCAAGGAAGCTCTCACTTCTTGGGACTGAGATTATCAGGCAACTCACCCATTTTTATTCTAATCCTTATCCATTTTTTGTGTTGAATTCTCGAGAATTGAAGGTCGTCTAGCTTTCTCAAGAAGATAAGAGGTACCTTAAACCCTATCTTAGCCATAGTTTTAAATGTGAAGAATATTTTACCGTATTAAGATATCTGTGTCATACCACATTATTTTTTTCCTTTGAGCTTTGTCTTTTCAATTCAATATAAAGGTTTGAAAATAAATGGGAAGAAATGATATAAATATTAAAGAGTTCAAAATTTAAAATAGAGAGAAGAATATTTTACTGTATTAAGATGTATTTGTCACACAACATTCTTAATTTTCTTATAACAATTATCCATTATCATCATCTAGTCACATACAATTCATCATCATCCATATCTACTCTAATTTCATTATCCACATAATATCACCACATTCTAAATGAATAAATGGATGATCCATTCTAATGTCTATTCTAATGTCATCAAACATATTAGATGTCATCACCCACATGTAATGAAAAATGTAATCATGACCATCATTGCAAGCAGAGATAATATTGCATAAAGTTTAAATCCATGAATCATGATTATCCATCAAACATACACACCATATACAATATAGAAGTTCTATATAAAAATATAACAACATACATCTAGTCACGTGTAATTCATCATCATCCATATCTACTCTAGTTCATTATCCAAACATCACACCTAATGTCCACATAAAACACACATTCTTAATGATAAATGAATAATAAAGATAACCACATCTACTCTAATTTCATTATCCAGACATCCAAATCTAATGATAAATGTAACTATCACCATCATTGCAAGCAGAGATAATATTGCATAAAGTTTAAATCCAAACTTCAAATTAAACAAATATTCAAGTATCAACTTTCATTCTTCTATATATAAAATATTTAAAGTTTCAATTTTGAGGTTCCCCAATCCTCAAGCCTCAATCATTAACATTTTCACCAGATCCTACTATATTCCTTGCCTTAATTATCCCCAAACTAATAAATCCTCAGCAGTCATGTCTAGGTTCTTGACGATTGCTTCTTCTTCCTTTGTAGCATCTCCATGGGATGTCAAAGAAGGATCTGCCACTGCCTTTGCTTTAAATAAAATCTCAGGGTCATAGCCATTCTCTTTAATTATCCACTTAAGTATTGTTTTGTTTGTTAACCAAAACGATATTTTCTTTCATCATCATTGTTGCGATAAATGTTCTTTTCTGTTTCCAAGTGAACTTGGAACACCTTAGCTTGACTCTTTAAATTTTCATATTTCAACTGCAACAAAAAGAGTGAAGTCAATTAAACATATTAAAAAACAAATTTTTATTGAAATTAATAAAAAATATTTTTTCAAACTGATTATACTTACGACAGCTCTATCTCTTTCATCATTTGTAATCACCATCATCTCCTTGTCCTTAGACCATTTATTGAAATAGGCATGGGCCTCAACACTGATATTTTCCAATCTGTTTAATACTTTATCTAAAATATTGTTGTTATAGGTGTTGTTATATGCGACAGTCCCACTTTTAGCTCTGATGAATAATGCATCCATCTTCACAGGTTGATTTTTGACTGTTGCAAATAAGCTCTCTCTTTGCCAATGGTTATCATAACAACTTACTATCTCAGATATTAATACTTTTTCCCTTCACTCCCATTGAATGAGCTCACTGATTTGAGGTGTGATAAATTCATTCATGTGGGATTGACAATCATAGCCAATCAAGTTCTCCAAAGGAAATGTTGGCAAGTCATCACTATCTGTATCAGAAGAGGATGATTTTGAAGGAGAAGTATGGTGGATTTCAGGTCGAGCAACATTTGCTGCATCTTTTTTCTTTTGGGAGCACTGATCCTAATAGAAATAATAGAAATTAATATTAAAATTGAAATTGAAATGTTGAAAATTTAAATAAATTTAAAAGTACATTGAGATGGAAATATACCTGTTGGCCCTAAATCATATCACGTGTGTTGAAAAAACCAGTTGGGTCACTGCTATCAATGCCCAAATAATCTTCATCTAAAGTTATTTGATTCAAAATTGATTGCCTTGTTGCAGTGGGATAACCAGCAAGAGAGAGGGTCAGAAAATCGAATGACGAGGGAATGTTTAGTGTCCCGCTAGGGGCCACAATTATAGGCATGCATTTACCAATGGTCTTTTGTCCTGAACCTCTGGTCACCATTTTGAATCATAATTGCGGGGTTGATTGAGTAGCTGGGGTTTGCAGATTTTGAGTAGAAGACAAAGGATTGCTATCAAATTTGAACAACAAGAACAAAATCATTAGTAATTACTAAATAATATGTAAAAGTATTAAAAAATCACAAAATAAATGAAGTCATACCTTGTTGAGCGGGATTTTGTTGCGGTACAAATTGATTGTGTAACCTGGGGGGTTGTGACAGAGTTTGAATTGTTTCAGTTGGAGCTGATGGTGGTAATTGTTGTTGAGATTCAAAAATTGCATGAGATTGTACCGAGTGAGTTGGTGATGCTTTCTTTGAAGCATGCGTGTAGTCCAAAGTCCCTGCAAGTGCAGGAACTACATGTCAATTCAATATGGTAAATCATTAAATGGTAAAATCAAAATGTAAACAACCCTACTTTGAATGTTAAGGGTATTACGTCTCTGTCGTTTCGTTAATGCAAATACTTGGGCATCAGCTGATGAGTGAACTTCGATTTTAGATTGTGATTCTCCCGAGGCCTCAACATGTTGTTGGCCTCTTCCTCTCGATGCAACTTTTTTGTGTGGAAGTGACTCCACAAATATTTTCTGCATACAGAAAAGATTCAATCAGAATTACATTATATTAGTGCACAAAGATTCGATCAGAATGAGAAAAACATAAAAAAGACTACCCTTTGTAAAGATGGAATATGAACTATTTACCTGCTGCTCTTCAAGTGGAATTGAAAAATTCTTCATTGTCTCATTTGTGCAAGTTGGAGTTGGTTCATCTTTTAAATTATAATAAGCCTCATAATAAAGAGCTAGGAGATAGTTTGTTGAATGAATAACTAGTTTTTCTAAAATTGATGCATTGGTAATGTCAGCCTTTATCTTGTTAGATAGAAATGTGCACCAGTCAAATTTTTGATTTCTGATTGTTGCAAGAATGTATGCAACAACCCAATTTGGAATGTCAGTTTGTCGACCCTGCATAATAATTTTGGCTTGAAACAAAGAAATCAAGGCAGCAAGAAAGTGGTGTGCAACATCTTGCGTATCCACTCCTCGTCTTGATTTGCTGACATGAGCTGCAAAAGTCATCAGAATTAATATCAATTTGAATTAATATAAAAAAACATTCAAATGAGAGAAAATTACACTTACAATCAACATTGAAACCATAACTAGATTCGAGGAAAATCTTATCATTTTTAGTGAGTGTTGCTTTGGTTGTTACTATTGGCACATTTTTAAAAGGGAGGCCTATCAATTGATGGATATCAATAGGTTCGACACCGAAGGAGAATGTATGTTGATCTTCCAATGTAACAGTAAAAGTATTGTTTTTTGTATTGTAAGACAGAAGGAGGTAGTTAAGAATATGATGGTCAACCTCAAATTGGGGCATGCTAACAAGCCCTTGGAATTCATATGCTACTATTGAATCCCTGTATTATGCATTCATTTCCATAACTACATTTATGTGGGGGGACATAGCGCTTCTGTATTGAATCTTTCCCTTGGAGGCTCTGGGTGTTGGATTCTGAGGTTCACCTTGGGTAGAAGAAGCCATGACTTCGATTTTGGTGAAGAGAAGATTTCGATTGACGTCGACGTACAATACATGTAGCAAGAAGTGCTTGGAGAAGGAAAAAATTTGGTAGCCAGAAAACGAGAATGTGAAAATGAGGGGCTTTGTTGGTATTTATAGGGAAAATTAGGTTTTCTTATTGTTGACACACATCAACAAGTGTTGCCTTGCAAGTCATGACGACAACAAGGTTTATTGACAATGCTGTTGCTGACAGGCCAACAACACCTTGCTTTCACGCGACAACAAAATCTTATTAACACCTGCCAGCAACATTTTGCTATTGTGCAACAACAAGGTGCTGTTGATGCCTGTCAGCAGCATCTTGTTTTCATGCAACAACAAAATCTTTTTGACATCCGTCAGCAACATTTTGTTGTTGTGCAACAATAAGGTGTTGTTGACAAGTGTCAAGAGAACGTTGTTGTCATGCGACAACAAGGCACTTTGACATGTGCCAACAAAATTTTGCTATTGTGCGAATTTACCACTTGCTCTCTTAAAATTTCTAGGAGAATATTTCATGCAAAAACCTACAAAAATTTGCCTTTGTGGTGAATGCAGCCAAAGCAATATTCACCGGGGATTTTCCACCTCCCTTTTTCCAAAGGCTTCTTAAAGTGAACCCTGCCTTCTGGTCGGCATCAATCACCTCTTTCCTACCGTTGCCACCGTCATGGCTCTGTGCTCAGTTAGGGTTAGGGTTGGAAATTCCCAACGGAGATAAAAGAGTCGTAGTCATCATGAAATTGACTAGGAAAATTTTGAAATATTATAGCTTAGCACATTAAAAAGATTTAAAATATTTGTGGTTTATTTTTCATTACTTTTTCTTTTATCGTCTTTAAAGAGACAATACATGGGATTAAATACATTATCTCTAAAAGGTAATAAATAGACAATATAATTTTAGTTTATATTGCCTTTAGTGAGATATTATTGGAGAAAATAATCAGAGAAACTTTGAAACAATACATTTTTTTTGTCTCGACTTGAGACAATTTAATCAAAACTCCCATGTGTGATGATACTCCAATCAAGGAAAATAATGTCATAATTTAATGGATTTATGTACTTTTTCAAAATTTACAACACAATGTTTATAACGAAAAGATAGACATACCATTGTTTGACATTTATTGTTGTAAAAAGAAGCTGCATGAAATTATTGATACACTCCATTAAATTTATGAGGGATTTTTTATTAGAAGAACTTGGAAAATTTTCAATGTTTCAAAAAGTTTTGAAACCAACTTTACAATCACAATAAAATTATGTCAAACAATGTTTATGATTATTGCAACACACAAATAATGATTTCAAAATAATACCTATTGAAGATATAAGAAAAATATGATGAAAAGAAAGTTTTTAAAATGTAAATTAGAGCAATATTGTCCAATTATAAATTTATAATTTTTTGGTAAACAATTTTAGTTTTAATATGTGTAAAAATAGTTATTTATTATAGAAACATTAAATATAAACTTTTAAAATATAATATTATTTTACTATACATAATTAATATAGAAATTATTATTTTAAATATGGTTATATTGTTTTTAAAAAATGAAAAAGTAAACTGAATGAACAAAAAATTGTGTCTAAGTTGTAGTTTGCAGGCATCCACCTTTGGAGTTGCCCTTGCTCGAAAGTGTCAAATTCTGGTAACGTGTTTCCGGTGCTCTTCAGAGAATCGTATTTCCGTTTACCTGTTCCCAACGTCCTTTTCTTTTGCTACACATGTCCATCCACGCCATAGAAGACTTGGTGGACATGATTTTCCTGCGGACTGCAGCAACCTCAGGAAAGACAAAAATGCGGACTGTGGCGAGTTTTCTGCACGGTGTTTAGTCTAACCTCCCACACAAATGATTTTTTCAGATCACCAAATGAAAAAAGAGCAGCATGTGTCCAATCCAATCAGTTCAAATTTGTTAGCATGCTAACAGTTTGTGCAAAAAGAGGAGCTTCAAAAGAAGAAAGTATGAGAAAAGTTTAATTAATGAAAATAAGAAGCTCTGTATATTTTGGTCGTACAATACTGAAACCCTTAAATGAACTTTCTTCCAAGCTATTGCATCATGCTTAGTGTGGATGACAGATGCCAAGCTTCTGTCACATGCATCCTTAAATTTCTCCAAACAAAACTTGTTTGCAAAAGCTATCTAGCAAAACCTATGGTGAAATAATATTTAGTCTACTTGTCTTACTAAATTCACAAACAACAAGCATGTCTTCTACGGAAATACCATTCTCTGCCAAATTAATATGTTTTTTACGTGACTCTTTGAACTGTTCGACAAAATGCCTGAAAGATAAGTGGTCTCATGGACTACAATGATTACAATATATGCCAAAAAAATGAGTTTGTTGAAAAAGCCTTTGAAAATTTCAGCCAAATGTAGTTCGCAGGTGTAAAACCAGAGTGCATACACTTTGCCAACATCCCTCTGGCCTCTGTCAGAATGGAAGATTTAAAACTTGGCATTTTCCAACGTCAAATTACAGATGAAGAATGAGTAAGAGGGGACTAGGAAGGGAACAGCTAACAGAGGACATGGACATCCTCACACGACATTGATGTTGTTTCACCAAATGTAACCAAAAGGTGTCCAATCCAATCAGATAACCTTTGCTAGCATGCTACCAGTTTATGCAAAAAGAGGAGTTTTGAAACATGGCGCGGGACAACTGCCAAAGCATTATGGAGAAGGGACTTCCGACAGATGTTGTAGTTACATGTGCCTTGGGAGATATGGATGCAAAATGTGGAAACATGCAAAGGGCATGATAAATGTTCAATTAAATCACTTTGGAACATGCTTTGGGACGAGACTTTTGTAAAATGTTTTAGTTGTAGTTTCCCTAGAAGATATTTATGCAGAATATTGGGGTATGCCCCTGGTTTGTGAACTGTTTAACTAAATGCCTAAAAGAAGTCTAATAGGTACCAAATGGTGTTCATGATGAGGCTTTAAGGAGGCATAAAAAATGGGTTATTTGAAAAGGCCTTGGAAACTTTTAAGGAAATGCAATTGGCCAATGTTTCAATAACACAATTAGGTTGCAATTTATGTTCTTTTGTCAAATATCTATGTAGAAATACACAACTATGAGAATAATGATCATCATTAAAATAGATTGAATGCGTTCATATAAACTAAATAATACAATTTGTGGTTACTTTAACAACTCCTCTTCTTTCCAAATATTGTAGAGTTAACATGTGGGTTGAATCAAGTTTGCATTGGCTTAGAGTGATAACACCTCTAACAAATGAATAGATCTCAAAAAAAATTGGATGCCTTAGGCGTCATGGTAAGGGATGAGTGTTTGTAGTGGCATGATATCCAATATCTCTTTGCAAGTTTCCATTAACAAAACTGAAGAGACTTAGATACATAAGATACTATAAAATGACTACTTTTTAAGGGCGTTAGAATTTCCTTGTACTTTTGACTATTTCCATTAATAGATGCTTTGGGATTTAGATAACCAATTACACATTTTATTATTATATTCTCGTCGCTTTAGAGCTTGACATGGGTAGCAAAGAAATACATGTGTCAAGGCCCATCACATGTTTTCACTTAAATGTGGGCATACTTTTAAATGATAATGGGAGTCCAAATAAAAACCGGTGTTTTACATATTGTTTGAACATATGAAAAATACAAGCACGTTACATTTCACGGCCACGTATGGCTCTCAATTTTTTTTTAGGGAGGATAAGTTTTAGTATTGCCTTTCAAATTGTGCAAAACATCATTATTAATACGAGAAAAATAAAAATCAATTCAAAAGATGGTGTCATTCGCTTATGCTAACATTCTCCCACCCCATGACAAAAGAGGTGCTTTGAAACCGGGTGTGGACTTCTGCCAAAGCATTATGAAGAAAGAAATTTTGTATGTTTTAGTTGCAAGTGCCTTGGTAGATATAACAAATTGTATACTTCCAACAAGATAATTCTACCGATACTTTCCAAGCTTGTGAGGTATCACTCCCAAAATACTTTTAGCGTATGGATAGAGATTTAGAACATGGCATTTTCCCCATCAAACTATAGACAAAGAATGAGTACAAGGGGACTGGGAAAGGAGCAGCTAACAGAGGACATGGGTATTCTCACACAACATTGCGTAATTTCTCACCAAATGCAACCTACAGGTGACCAATCCAAGCAGTTCACCTTTGCTATTATAACTATCACCATAACAAAGTAAGGGATCTGATGTCAACAAACATTTCCAAAACAACTTTGCATTTTGCATCCCTTACGATATAACTTGCAACTCGGCTAGTTTAATTTATAGCGTTAGGAGCAATTAGTAGTTAGATTTAACGGAGTGAGAGACATTCAATTCACGGTTACAGTCAAATGGGGCGTTAAACAGGAGCGACGTGAGCTCATTCGGGATGTCCATAAATTAAAACGAGCGGAATTGGCAGTAGCAGTAGCAGCTCCGCGTTGTAGTTGTGAATCCTCCATACTATTTATAATTTCCTCTAGTCGTAGCGGTTCACACGGAATAGTTAGCGCGCCGGTGTGATAATCAAACCCGAATTCCTCCTCCGCCAAACGCAGAAGATCCTTGAAAACAGGGTGCTTCAAATAATCCACCGGAATAACGAAGCGCCTGGGCCGGCACCCCTCCTCGGCGGCGTAAACGGCGAGGTGGCCTTCCCGCACGTCTCTCGGAACAAACTTTTCGGCGCGCCGCCTTTCTCTCAGTTCTTCCTGCTCCTCTGGAACAGCGGCGCGGCGGCGTACTTTGAAGTTGAAGGACAACGCATTCTTCAGACTTGGGACTCGCCTCTGCAACTTTTGAGTCATCCTCTGCACACTCTGTCTTCTTTCCATTACTAATCTCTTCACAAACAAATAAGAGTTGATCGAGTTTGAAGGAAACGTTCGAGTATTTGTATTTATATGCAGTTAATGGAGAAGCTGTTGGCCTGAAAGTGTGCAGAATTCTTGTGGCACGCCGTCAAACGCGGGATAAGAGATGAATTTTGTTTATCCGTATTACACAGGGTTGGGCCACCCCTTGTCTAATATCTAACTACCACTAAGTGAACTCCTACTTAGATATTACGCCATGTTTATAAAGGTATAAATTCGATTCTAACTTCATCATATAAATATAACTAGCAATCGCACATGATGGGTGCGATGAAAATGCCGAAAGAGGAAAAGGGGAAGACGTAGAAGGTATTGAAATGCAAAGAAAAATTGAGGAGAGTTATATTTGTGAACGCTAAATAGAAAAGAATAATAGGGAGTTAATTGAAAAGGTTTTGCTATAATAGATTCATTAGTAGCGAATTGTCCTTTTTTTTTTTTGGAAGATTTAAGATAGGCAACGAACTTCTAATAGAGTGCTGAAAGTAGTTGGACATATATATAACATTCGCAAATAAGTGAAAAGGATACAAAATGTGTTTGCTATGTACATGCGATGATGGTATAAAGAAGTTGTTGCAGCAATGGAAGTCAGAGCACGAGAAAGCTAGAAGAGGAGAAGGAATTAAGGCGAGTGTTGGGGGAGGGGTGGGAGAGACGATGGAAGGGAGCGAAGAGATTCCTCTATGAGCCTGGATTGCAGAAGCGGTGTGGAGGACATGCGAGAGTACGGGAGAAAGAGAATGCTGGAGAAATACGGAGTGAAGAAAGAGACAGAACTCTCAATACAGCGGTGAACGTCAGGCCCTGTCTCTCAGTTCCGCCAATGTCAATTGTAGCATGTGCCAATGTAAGTCCTTGAGACTTGTGGATAGAAAAAGCCCATGCCATTTTGAGCGGTAGTTGCCTGTGACCCCCTCTAGAAATCGGAGGAATAGGAACATGGAAGGGGTTGTTCGAATCCCAGGGAGGTCCTGTGTAACGATCAAACTTGATGACGACAAAATGAGGTAGAGCAGGAGGTCCGGAGGAAGCCCCATAGACTATATCGATGATAGAACCAGTAGCACCATTGACAAGACCTTTGTCAACGCATAAGTTTGCGGTAAGCATTACTTTCTGGTTGATGCAGAGAAGAACCTTGGGGTTCAATTGATCATCTTCGGTGTTGCCCGATGTTGAGCGTCTGGTATGTTCGGCAATTGACCTGACAATAGGAGAGTTAAGGGATTTCAACATAACAAGGTTGTGCGAGTCCACAAGGTTATTTTGAGTGAAAAGATGAGGCGCATCTTTAAAATCAATGTTTTCTTGTTCGGAAAGGGAGGAAACGGATCTTGACATGAGAGTTTCCCAGTCCTGCACCAGAGGCATCGCATTACGAATGTTAAGCAGCAAGTTACAGAATGATGTCTGAGCTGGATCTGAGCCTTGTTGTCGGAAAATTGAATGAAGGCAGACAGATATGGTAAGACTTGCTGGCATAAAGAGGAATGTCAATAACTGGAGGCAGCTGACCGAGGTCTCCAACAAGGATCATAGATCTCCCTCCAAATGTAGAATTCTTGAAGTGCGGGAAATCCTCTCTAAGACGGTAATCGATTCTGGAAAGCAACTTTGGCCCGATGAAACTCATCTCATCAATCAAAATGTACTCGATGTGTTTGAGGGAGTCTTGAAGAGACGATAAAGCTTTCCCCTCTAATGGTTTGAGTTCTTTAATGGGAATTTGGAGGCTTGCGTGTATTGTTGAACCTGAAATGTTGAAAGCAGCAACCCTTGTTGGGGCAAGCAGAAGGAGAGAAGAAAGGCCTTCATTGGATGAAGAAGCAAATGAAGACTTTAAAATGTTAATGAGGAATGATTTTCCCGTACCAGCAGTCCCTTGTATAATAAGCCTCAGTGGAGGCAGGCTGTTTTTTTGAGCGAAGTGTTGAGTAACTATGTTGAAAGCTTGTTGTTGTTCAGGAGATAAACCTGAAGCTAGAGGGTGCAATCTGTCCATAAGGGAAGAAGAAACATACTCTGCCTTTTTGTCTTCAATAAAAGTGGCACCAAGAGATTGTAGAGCAACAAGAACTCGGTGTGCATTCCAATTGTGAAGGGTGTCAAATTCACGAAGGCCCAACAATTGCAAGCTGTCAAGGAATGAAGCGTTCCCCAGGCAGCATCGAGCCAAAACTTGCCAATCATGCAGCTGTTGAACAGGCAGTGGGGCTCGTCCTCTGAGTCGATGTCACTACCGGAGGGGGGTGATGGATTTGACTCATGCCGTCTAATATGCCAGGGCTGATAATTGTATTTGAACAAGCTCCATCTAGAAATGGTTTCTTGAGGTGTCGAACCAATATCAGTAGAAATGTTGTGGAAAGGTTTGTATAGAAGGAGTTCAGACGAACAGAAAAGTTCAAAAGAGGGGGAATCCTTAGATGGAATGCATTGAAACCTAGGGAACACTCGAACAACAGCCGGTACGGGACGACTCTTCCATCTATTGTGTATGCAGTGTTTGTTGTAACTCCAATTGCGCACAGCTTCAATGAGTGGAAGGCTTTCCATGTTTGAAGGTTGGACCTTGTATGCATCTAAAAGGAGGGATGTCTCTGCATCCTCACATTCTGCTTCAACCAATTTTCTTAAGATTTTTCTGCCTACATTGAGCGATACAAAAGTGTGACTACACATTACAAGTGGCAATTTGAGGAGCATGTGGCATGTTTCTTGTGCGCTAATGTCATGTTCAACCACACTCTCAGTTAACATTTTCTTTATGGCTAAATGTGCTGGCTGATCAGGATCTAAATTTAACGAAAATCTAGAAAGCATTTGGTGGTATGTTTCCGACCTTTTCTCTTCTTTGGAAGCATACTTAGCAATATATTTGAGGACAACATGCCGAGATAGCATAGGTTGACCATCGATATTGGCTCTCCATATGGATAACATTGTTGGATTGTGTGTGTTCAATCTATCATCATTCCTGGCAGGTAGGTATTTAACAGAAGCAGTCTCATCAACAAACAAAAGAGAAGCGGGTCTACTCTCCCAAGGTGCATTGTATCGGCATTGGAGGCGGCTATTTTTTTTTTCGGAGGAAAGTATTTTCAGAGCACTTTGTGTGGCATTGCACTCGATTTATCAACTCTTGCAAATCATGTAGTGGTGAAATTGCAAGGATCTGAGATGAAACTAAAAGGAAAGGGTCATCCTGGATATTCCTGTGAACAAATTCCGAGTGGATGGAAGGAGGGCGCATATTCCATGCAGATATATAGGTATCAAAGAATTGTCTTTCTTTGTCCACAGATTCATTATTTGACCAGTCGATGCAATCAACGTCGGGAGCATCTCCAAGCCACAAGAAACCATGAACATGTGCGGAACCTCTATGTTGCCATTCATACCTACGGTAAAGGAATGTTAAACGTTATGTATTTAAGCAACAAAAAAAGTAGAGACCAATGAAGAAATGTACCTGTACCAGTAGTCCTTGGCTTGAAGATGTTTTTCTAACACTTCTTCATGGAATATTGTGAATCTCTGATGTAAGTAAGCAGCGACACGATGCAGGTGGCTAACAATGTTTTGGGTCCTCCATTGTTGTGCGGCACGGGCCTCAGCAGGAGAAAAACATGGCATGGTGTTATGCAGGTCTGGCCATTTTGTGTCTGCTGCACTAAGAGTGAAGAAGAGTGTAGGTGCCCCTAATTGCTCAATCATGTTCGAGACCTCCCCTCTACTCTTTGACCAAAATGTTCGTGTCCCTCGCAGGCTGGCTCTGAATCTCATTAAACTCTGTGGAAGGCAATCATCAGGGAAATCATGTAGACGTTGTCATAGTTGGACTATAGTAGGGGGGACACCATGTTCGAGGTTTAACCTCATGAAAACTGCAGCTGTAGATTGGCTCCTATGTCTCATAATAAGGTTAAGTAAAAAATACCGGAACCTGGGGTGCGATCCGAAACGATCATCATGGTAGCGCATAAGGTGGAGGGCATATTCATGCATTTGAACATCCTTCATGCGAGGTTGTTTAAACAATGCTGCACCAGTTGGAAACAAAGTTGGAAAAGCCATTGAGAAAAGGCCCTCAGTGGTGTATTCATTTATTGGTGAATTTCCGACTTTAGGCCAAACCAAGGTGCAAGGTGCAACCTGACCATTTGAAAGCAAGTACTGTTCGATCAACTCTTCTTCAGTGCCAGTGTTTGGGTGTGAAGGAACAATAGAGAACGACTCCTCTAGATACTCGTAGGGGTTGGAAGGAGGGTTGTCATTATCCTGTGCTTCAGAGAAGTGAGAGGCTGGAAGGTCTATAGGAATAGAATTAAGGGAGGAGGATATGTTTGTTGGTTCCGATGGGAGAGAAGAAAGAGCCTCAGTGTCAATAAGAACATCCTTATAGTAGGGGTCATGGATAATTTTATATTGAAGTGCTTTCCAAACATGAGACCTACTAACATGGAAGTCGTATTTTATTTGTTGACTTCCATTTTTTTGAATCAACAAGAGATCCAAATCTCCTAGCCGACGAGGAAGGTATTTGGCAATGGAAGAAATGTTTTGTGGGAAACTTATTGTGTGACCTGAATATTTATATTGTCCTCCGCGCATTTGTGTGACTTGCAAAATAGGATTAATGTGAGCAATCAACATTTCTTCAACTTGGGTTAAAGATTTGAGAACGGCAGGTTGAATGCCAGGATCCATATTGTTCCAAGAGGAGAAGCGGTGTCCATTTCTTTCAGACTTGCATCTAATGCATGCGTGTTTGCCTTCATGGAAAGTAGTATGTATGCCTGGGTAGTTCTCAAGACAAATGGAGCAGGTGTGGATTTGCGACAAAAGATCCAGTCTTCGGCGGAATCTGCGTTGGGCATCCGCCCAAGAAGGCACTGAAGTGTTTGTTCTGTGGAGCGGCACAGGGAAGGTGGAATCCTGGGTGTGGTTACCACGAAGAGTTTGGGTGGAAGGGGATGCATGCTTAGAAGAATGTGAAAATGGAGGACAGTGTAGCGATGGAGAGGGTTGTAGTTCGACACAAGCATCGCGGTTAATGTAAAGAGGAAAAGGAGAATTGTGCGATGTGGAGGGGAAAGCAGTAGGGGAAGTCATGAAAGGGGGGTGGTGACTAGTTTGGAAGGGGTTAGAACTTGAAGGCATTTGTTGGAGTTGGCGATAGCACTCACGTCGGGAAGCATTGATTTCTTGTTTGTGCAAGGCATAAATATCTCTCCTTCTTTGTCTTTGCTCCGGGGTAGGCATTGTGCATAAAACAATCTGCGAAAATCACAAAATAAAGGTGGCATAAGAGAAGATTAAAGAAGTGCTACATTTTGTATGTGCATAAGGGGAAATGAATGCAAAAACCATTTGTAAATGCTAGCTTGCTGTAAATGTTTTATATTTTGGTAGCTAAAGGCAATAAAAAAAAGGCAAAACGATTTGTTGTTGCATATATTTTTAAGGAAGCAAAGGAAGAATTAGAAGGGTGTGTATCGAGATTTTGATTAGGAAAAAACATATAGATATGGCTTCATTTTTTTTTATATAGGCACCAAGAAGGAACAAGCTAGAAAGAATAAAAAAATCCATGCGAAATATAGACAAAAAGTAAAGAAATGAATAAAGTGTTCCATAATGTTAGCAAAAACATATATATATATATATATATATATATATATAGACATTGAGAATACATTTTTTTCAATTACAAAAAAGGTTTCTTTGCGATATAGATGCGCATGCAAACCAGTAGTAACAACCATTAAATGGAAAACTTGGAGAGTTATAGTCCATTATAACATGCGGACAAAAGCATATTACAAATGTATCTACGGACAAAACCATATTACAGGGGAGATATGAGCAAAAATTGAAGAAACTAAAATATAGGAAAGTGTTATGGTGCCCAGGAGAGGCCAAGTCAATCAATGACTTTCGATTCGTCCAATTTAAGGGAATCAAGTATGACACATTTCAGCTGTGTATTTCCACGAAAAGTTTCCTTTTTCACAGATAGAGTGAATTTGTATTCACGGCCAATTATCTGATTCGCAATTTCCATTGTTGCCTCGTCGTCTATGCATAAGAGCTGGAGGTCCACTGCTACGACACCCATGATTTCTTTAGCAGCTATGTCAAATGCAGTAACCGATTGTAGCTCTCCAGAGTCATCTTGCAAGTTTATACGGAGAGCATATCTATAATCACATTGACGCACATGAGACTTACAACTTGCACAAAACCATGAGCCATTGTTTGCTGGTTTCACTTTCTTTCGGCACTGCTTGTCACCGATTGCAAGGGGGCAAGCCATGTAGAAGAAGTTATCCATTGCGATGTCTGCAATTATAGCTTTAAGCGTAGCCCATTCATTGCTCTCTGTATTGCCCATTTGAAGTATTTCGGCAATTGTTGCCACAGGTTTTAAACTTTGAGGAGCACCTAGAAATTTGTTCGTTACAGAAGGAGTTTCAACAATGTAATTTTTAGAGGCAACCCAGTCGTGTAGTGTTTTAGTTTCAGGAATTTGAGGATCAACAAACCATTTTGTGCTGGAGACAGTGTCTATGGAAGCGCCGTTGAAACTTGAAAGACGTGCTGCCTTCAAAGCCAATACTGGGAGTTGTGGAATAGAAAGGAACTCCTCAAGTTCTTGAGAAATATCATGTAAATGTTGGCCCCATAAAGTTACAGTAACACTAAATCCGGACATGTCCTTCAATTGCAAGCTTCTTCGTTTAGTTTCACTGTTATCTCGTCTACGGATAGTGGAGCAAGGAGAAATTGCCAAAACAATGCCAATAACGTCAATGAAGGAACCAACAGGTTTTGCAGGTATATCTTTGATTCCTGTGAAGTGAAAGTTATGCAAAGGAATTGTGGCATTATCGACAAGCAACGGAGAGATAGTGGAAGAAGCTTGTAGGAATATCTCAAATTCGTTGTTAAGGTGGTTGTAACCTAGTTTTGCATTGCCTATCCTTCCATTCATGATGGTGTATAAGTTTCCAGCCTCAATTTGTCCAAAAAACTTTGTTGGAATTTCGTTGAAGCATGTAATGCGTATATCCCCACCTTCACAGTCCACAAAATCAAAGCCGAAATAAGAGCCGGAGCCATTTTTATTAGCATACTCCTTTAGTGTTGTTTTCCCAAGGGAACGACCTTCAATAGACCATGTATGCATGGTTGTATTCAACGCACTTATTTTTAGAGGCATTCTTGAATTGTTAGGTAGGCCTATTTTCTTCTGGGGAGGTGTTTGCAGGACCAGACTTCCAACGGCTCCATGGTGTGCATCATCATTTGATTGCTTTCTGCGAATGACACCGGTAGGAAGAGGAGTGGGAGCACCAATTTGTGGATGTGTTTGTATCACAACTTCCAGGTCGGAGACAAGAACAATCCTGCAAAGGATGAAAGTAAAAAGGGACAAAAAATTCAGTGTATATAAAAGAAACGAAATTGGAGCATACAGGAACAAAGGAAAATGGGTGCTTACAATTCATGCTTTATCATTTTGCAAAGGGTTTTGCACAGGCGAACAATGGTTCTGTGTTGTAACCGAGCATTTGAAATCTAGCTTACAAATTTCGAGGGCAAAAGAGCTGTTTGGAAGTGCACACCATCGGAGAGATGCACACAATGTTGGAGCTCGGTGTTCAACGCAAATTGAAGGGGACACATGTTGAGAAGTTGGACTATTGGTTCTACATTTGCACTCCCCTCAATCAACATGGAGATGCCACCATTTGTCAAAGGTGTAGCCATGATGAAGATTGTTGTTTAACACCAAATGCGTGCCTGCACAGCGAACAAGTCTGCAACACAATACTTATAAATTAGGCGGAAAACAAAAATAAATACAAACCTTAACGGTTACATTTATCCCAACGAAACAATTATTTGGTTCGACAGTGTGTGCGGAACGACAAAAGAAAGTGCAAGAAAGATAAAAAGGCTTATGTAGATGAATAATTTTATAAATGATATAGTGCCATAAGGTTTTTTTATTTTAAACTGCAATTTGCGGGACATAATGCATTAAGACTGCTGACTAAAACGAAGCTACTGAGATTTCTTAAATAGTACAAAATTACAGCAAACCACAAAATTCTCAGGGTCTGTAAAATTAACTCAGTATGGTATGAAACCAAGAGTGAACTCCGTGAAAAGAATTTGGAAAGTGGGCAATCTTCTTCTAAATATTTTTTTGCAGGAAAGTAAAAAGTATGCAAAGGAATTTGTATTCAAACTCGTCAAGTGTAAAATCGAACGCTAATAGAAATACAAACACATGATTAAATTCGGCTAATTGTCAAACACTTTGCAAGCGTCCAACAAACTATAATAATTATAATATATGGTTTAAAGGTTTATCAACACACTAAATAGTTTAAAATTCTTTTGTTATTAGTAACATATTTGATCTACATACAGATGTTGCCATGAGAAAATGCAACCTAGAAATGTCACTTCATTTTCCCCTTACATATTTTTAAATGTTACAAGTGGTTACAAGTTTCAATTTCAGATCATGTGTAACATAGTTATTTGATTTACGTTATTGTTGGTTATTGTGCAGAAATATAAGGTGTTCCATGTGCAATCTTCATCATGGCCGCAACCTCGACATATGGTGGGCATATCTATTTTGCTTCTGTCTACGAAGGTTCCTTCGATCCACCTACTTTTATTTTATTTTTCGTCATCGAATCAGATCGATACTTGGGGCCTCCTTGGGATGCGGACAACCCCTTCCATCTTCCTATTCCACCATTTTCCATAGGAAACCGAAATAAACTACCACTTAAAATTGCTTGGGCATTTTCAATACACAAATATCAAGGGTGTACTCTGCAGTGAGCCACTACTGACATTGGAGGAACGGAAAGACAAGGCCTAACCTTCATGGATATATCAAGAGTTCCCTCATTGTCGTTCGTTCATATTTATCCTCCATTTTCATTCATTCATTACTCTAAAATGTCCTCTGCACCTTCATTCCCTTCTCTCATTTCTCGCATCTTGAACCGCATTGCCGGTTCCCTCTCCCTCTGTTGCTCCTCTTCTCGTCTCTTATTGTGTTGCTCCATATTCGTTTCAACTTGTTCTTCCTTTTATTGTCTACCCACATGCATTTATCATACTCCTCTTTTATATATTCCAGTTTCCTTCGCCACACTTTCGTCTCCAACTTTCGACGTTATCGTCGCACACCTCGCGTGCGATTGCTAGTTATATATACACTATTATAATTTTCATATAACGAAAATATCCTATGTACTAACTTATATTAATATAACTTAAAACTAAACCTTTCTATGTTACGTGGCTCAAGGTCTATATACTATAATAATATACATGATCAAGTATTTTATAACGTTCTAAACCTAAACTACTCAAATTATGTTATATGTAAAAATCCTACATTGCTAATAAGTGTGGTTTATAAATACTTTATTACTTCAAAGTCTAACAAGCATAAAATACAAAGTAAAAAATATTGTGCAAGGAAATGACACGGCTGAAAATCCGTGTAGGATGGGCTGCCCTCCATGTTCTCCTCTGGGTTTGAAAAGGCGTTTAACCCAATTGGTGGGTTGTTTGACAGGGGTCTATTTTTCCCAGTCAATTCTTATTTCGCTGCTCAATACTTATGGAGAGACAAACAACAATACATTACTTTTGAAGCTATACGATTCATATCATATCTTTTCTGAGTGTTTGTCTGATAGAAAACCTAATCTTTATATACACAGTTGTAGATGGAAACAACTCTGAATCCAGGCGAGAGCTCAGCTTGGTAGGTTATAAGTCCCACTGTCATGCAGCGAGCCAAAAGCATGATGAAAAGTGGCTTATGCTCCCTTAACTTTAAGTACTATGAACAGTCAAGAGGCAGCAGCTTTCTGTAGACTTAGAGAGGCAGCAGAGATTTCATTCTTGCTTCAAATTTTTGAATTTATATTTCTGATATCATCCCTTCCACTTGTAGGTACATCTGTATCTGATTTTCCTAATCTGGCAGAGAGCTTGTATCCATATAGGTAATTCATGCATAGACAATGCTCATTGGATACAAACAAAACACAGCCAAGATAAATATCACAAATAAATATAACCACAATTCATCATTGCTTCGAATCTTTGTATACATATCTGATACTAAAACAAAATGCATAAAACAAAATGCTTGTTCGATAAACACAAAACAGACCACATACATATTCACACCTAATTGCAACCAAGTATAGAAAAAAATCAAGAATGGCCTAAATGAAATCTGAGCTAAATCCCACAGTTTTTGGGAGCTTACAAGAAAGTGCAACAGGCAAGAGCTACCAGTTATGGGCAATACTGTTGTCATAATCTGAGCATTAGATTTTTTTAAAAATGATATGTACCTTTTCTTTCCCAAAAACAAGGGAAAATCCTCAATATAAAAGACAAAAGGAAGTTGAAACCTTGTTAGAAGTAGAACCCAACATTCTATGTATTTTGAGATCGACGAACAATACAAAAGGCAGATTCCTATTCTGATTTCTCCAAAACACAGATTCGAAGTGTATAGAAGTCTAGGACCATAGATTTACAATAAAAACCCTTATCGATTTTCTTGACCGGCGAGCAAGAGCTATCAAAAACATAACATACTGTTATTTCGAACGAGGAATTGAAAGAGAACATAGTAGATGTTTGTAATATATAACTACCTAAAGCACACTTATGTACATAAGTTTAACAGAGTACGTCCTTAAAGTATTTCATTTTTTCTTGGCTTCTTGTTTTTTTCCCTTGGTGACATTAGCAATTTTTTTTGCGGCATGTGATTTTTTCCCTCCAGCATGTATTGTCTTTGCAGCTATGCCCATCTTTTTCAGTTTGTGACCAGGTTCGTATTTCACAGCATCTTCGGGATGATCATATACAAGTCCAAACCCCCTCGAGTTGAAGCCTGCCGTACGAAACTTGGAAAGATACAGAGGGTAGGAAGGATGCAACCTGAGACGGTCTCTAACCAGCTCGGCGATCATAGGTTTTGCAGGCTTTGGTTGCCTGCAGTGGAGCACATTAACAACAAACTTTGTCCGGTTGTAAGAATCTTCCCGCTCCAAGTGCGGAGTGGTGATTGTCACACCGTGCGGAGGAACAACAACTGTACTGCGAGTCTTCATTGCTGCAAACCCACAAGCAACAAACAACAATAAAATCACAAAAAGACAAAATGCATAGATGCTATTCGAACTGCATTAAGTACAATGCTGGAAATGGAAATAAAACACATAGTTTATGGTTGCAGAGCACAAATAAGGATTCCAAGACAAATATTTGGGTGATGTTTGTTTTGGCAGGCAGCTTTAAAAACCTTTCCAACGAGCAATCAAACGCCCAACAAAGGGCGTTTCGATGAGGCTTCCCAGGGGCTAAAACCCCTCAGCACACACCGAATCCTGTCAATGGCGAAGGCACTTGCCCCTCTATGCCATGGCTGAATACCGAAAGCAGGAAATAGTTTTCTTTATGCAGCACATACAACAATAACATATTTGTAGACAGACAACTTCAACCACACAAGTAAGAATCTATGAAAATGTAGACGGGAAATAATGGAAAAAAAAACATATTCAATAACCAATTCTCTACACGATCTATTCTGGAATTCTCCATGCCACAAAGGAAAATAGCGTACAGATAGCCTTTAAAAAAGCATTTGCATAATAACTGAAATTCAATACTCATACATTACATACTTATTGAAATTTAATACCCACACAACCTGAAATCTTTCACAGAACATGAAAATAAAATTCCAATACTTTGAGAAACGAGAATCGACTTTGTATTGATTCATATAATATGGAAGTAAGCTATAGATGATCTACCAAGGACCCCTGTATGAAGAGTGAAGGATACACACAAAACTGATATAAAAAACATTTACAAGAAAAGTTCAAATAGACCCAAGAAACATAATCAATAGATATTTGCAGCGCACAAAGTCCCAATGATGAAAATGGAAAACAATTTTCTTGTTTCTAATGTATTTTTGCATGTTTCTAAAATGACAAACAAACAAATTTGGCATTTCTTTTTACCAGTCCAAATAATTCTATGTTATTGAGAATTTTAGCCAATGCACGAGCAGAACAGACAGTGGTATCCACAGTTAAGCAATGGAATGAGAATTGCAGAGAAACAGAATGATTGAAAAAGAAGTAGATACAAACTATTATGATTGAAACAGTTAAGCAAGGTTTACAGGTCATCCAATTCCACAGGTCAGCTCCGTATCTATATATTCATAGAAATCAACGATGGGTGCAAATATTGGAAAAGATGTGGTTTTAGACAGTATTGACATCACAGACCCCTCTCTGGTTTCCATAGCAGATGAAGCAGTGGTCTCAGAAGGCGCAAATCTAGAGAGCCATCAAGTGAAGAATGGTATGCTGGTTTTGGGCCCTGTAAGGATTGGAAGCCGTGCCTCTATTGGCCCTTTTGCCTTCCTTCAAATGGGTACTGTTTTGGCATCAGAAGGTGTTGTTCCCGCTCTTCACAGGACAGAAATAGGGCAATACTTCGTAAAAACAACACCACATTCAGAGCCAAAGGTATGATATACTGTATCCAAATTTCAAACTACCATTGGAGAATTGTTTGATACTAAGCATTGATGTTCTCAGGATCTCTATTTTCTAAGCTGTATAACAGATTTGGATAAATTTTAAGGCCTCTTTGTACTATTAGCACCAGAGTTCCCCTTGTTGGTCATCTTTAATTTGCTCTCTTGTATTCTGACAATAACCAGGCATTAGGCTTATCATTAGCACTGATTTCTTCTATATCTCTGCTCTCGCCATGTAATCTGTCGTCCTTTTTTTTACAATAATTTGTTTTTTTAAATCGGTTTTTTTATGAGTATCTTCAACTCTTTCTGTTTATCATCAGAAATCCCCAATTTTCATTCATTTGGCATATGTTGAGCTGCAACTGGATAGGGAGATATTAAAATTGAAAATTCCATTTCATTTCAATATTTATATTAGTTTGGTGAATATATACGATTGAATGTAGGGTTCGTTCTTTGTTGACATTAATATTCGTTTCACTTCTCTACCACGATCCTCAACTCTGCTGATAAAAAAAACCCAATTTTCAATTCAATTAAGGGAGTTTAAGTTCTACCTGGATCTAGGGCTGCTTATAAATAAATAAAACTCTGTAGTTACATCTCATATTGATATTGAATTTGATTGAATGCAGGGGGATCACAGGGATGCCAACATGGCGACAAGTACAACCCACATATGGCAACTTCTAGGCATATACACTGTGGCCATGGTCAGCACTCTATCTGCAGCAATAGTATATCCATTGTTTACAGGGCTTGCAAAGTCAATGCAGGTGCCATGGATGTGGACATAGTGCTTGTATATGTATGAAACATCTTCCAAAACAAATTAAAAAGATAAGAAAAAAACAACCATGATTTTCCAAAGAAAATGAAATTGATGTTAAAATCACAGAGCAACTGATAAAATGCAGCAGAACAAAGTATACAGGTCAGTTTGATGTCTCAATACAAGAGTATACAGGAATTTATGCAAACTGTTCTAACACATCTGACAAGTATCTCTAGATTTATGCACACACAATCAAAAATTACTATTCTGGCAAACTGCAATCCATCTATTTCTTTGTATAATAACTATCTTTATATAAACAATTCCATGCAAATACTGTAAACAGATTTAATATTTCACACAAAATTAAAACAAAACAGGATGCGGCACTAGGCAATAACTATACACATTATAGATGTAGAATATGCAAAAAATAATTACCCTCTTCTGTAAATCGCAGCTATGATGCTGGATGGCTTCCCCCAGTCACGCAGTCTCCAACTCCAACCACACTCAGCAGGGAAAGAGAAATGGACTTCCCAGCTACAATGTTTGATGGCCACACACAAAGAACAATAAAAACGGGTTGTAAAGACACTCCTCATTACAAACAGAAAAACCCTTCCCGAAACCCTAAAAATGTCATGTCATTTTTTAATAACCCTGATCACCCACCAGTTGAAAACAACCACGAGTTACATCGCACAGGGGTGACCATACTCGCCTATTCATCGTGACGATGGAGGTGTGGCCGCCTGCACAAATGACTCCCAGCACATGTCCCGCATTTATGAATGACATTGCGTTACAATCCTTTGTTCTATTCAATCCTAACCTTGGTCGCCACATGTAGGGCGCTTAACAGGCCGTGCATCGTCGACCATTGCATCTAAACTCTTGATGTCTCTGTCCGCGTCAGATGGGAGGGGGCGTTCTAGCAGAGAACACGCCTTTCAGCGTAAAGAGCGTTAGTGTTTAGAACAAAATAGAGAAATTTGGCATTTCTCGTCCAGCAAACATATCAACAGATATCATTTAACATAAACACATGGAACTCAATTCATAGCTAAGTATTAGACAACACAACCAAAAAACAATTACTATCAGTGTCAGATTCTTTTAGCTAAAACATGTGGAGTTCTAATTGAAATCATTGTTCTCCTTATCATTTTGTATTTGGGTCACCATAATGAGCTATGACTCGGGTCTTCTATTTCAATTTTCACCTTCTCCATCCATAGTGATTCTCTCTAAATGTTGTCTCTAGGGAGGATCAAGCATCAAATTAAGTCACATTGTCTTGCACGGAAGTATTTCTAACCCTTCTTTTTCCTTTATGGCTTGTATATTGTTGTGTGGATGTTGGTCATTGATTGCTATAGATTAAAGTAGATGCGTACATTTTCTTTAGTCTATTGTTTTGTCTTATTGTATTACGGCCCTTGGCTTTATTCATCTCTTGATTCACTCCTACTCTAAAACTTAGTAGGATATGTGTTGTTATCTTAGATATAGGTCTTGAAAACCTATAGCTATCCTAGGGTTAGAGTTATTATCCTCTAGAATTATGGCACTAGTGCTCCTTGAGCACCTTTCATATATACACCGTGTATTTGGACTAAGATTTGATCCGTGCATTTGGGAACCAAGTCAAGGACCTATCTTTCCTTGTCATACACTCTAGTAAACCCGACATGAATCTTACTTTGCCCTAAACTAAGTCAAATTTGTACGATTCTTCAATTAGAAAAACACATTATTTTGAGTGTAATGCTTACAATTACATCCAAACTAAATATGCAAGTGTCAAGTGATTTAACAACAATTTCATTATAGGATATGTTCACCAAAGAGAGGGTGGAAAATTGGAGGAATTCATTATCAATTTGAACAACAAGTGATCATAAATACATAGAACAAAAATGACAAGATTTTTTACCCTAGAAACTTTGTTTGACCTTGTGGATGTTAAAATATATCTATCTTGTTGGCATGTTTGTATTATTATATCATTCATGTTATTTATAGTCAAATTATCTATGTAGTATATGCGGCCTCACAACAATAATAGCTTTTTTCAATTGTTCATCAAAACATATTATTGTGGCTGGCCTTCAAACGTGATATAAGAGATGAATTTTCTTTATCTGTATTCCACAGGGTTGGACCACCCTCTCCGCTAACTCGTATCGCTTCAATTCATATAGAATTTTATTTTTATAATTTTTAAAATCAAAGTAGTTTTTATTTTTGGAGTAACTTACTCTATATTTTTTAGTTTTTATTAAAAAATCATCTTTATATTGTTTTTTTTCTTTATGATAGAATGCATGCTTCTACAATTCTCCTTCATTCCCTTTGTTCCCCTTTAATGTTTCCCCTTCATTATTTCAACTATAACTTCCTTCACGTCTCTTGTTTGAAATCTCCATTGTCCCACTCAAGTGTGATTATTACTAATTATTTCCTTCGGGGCAGCCTTGGACCACCTTTACCTTTCAAGTGAAAACTTCATAATCAAAGTGCCTTATATTATTAAAGTCTAGCAAAATTGTGTAAGAAAGTGTTTTTCAATGTTTTAAAGTATTTTCACACTACTAATTTTTAAACTAAACTTTGGATCGATTGATTACCTTTTCCTTTCAAAAATATTGTTAAAAGCTTGGAGGATTTAAAATTGTGTAATTTGTGAATCATAAATTTATTTGTTGGAATGGTTTTTTTTAAATATATAATTAAAATAAATAAATTAGTGGATAAGATATTTGAAATTGAGATGAAGCTTTTCCATATTAAGTAATATACTTCGTTGATTGCAATTTGAAGTTGATGGTAATAGACTTCGTCGTTTTCCCTTATTAAAGATAGTCATGTGGCGATGTTTCCGTAATTGCGAGCACACCGAGTTGAGGCCCTTATTTGATGACATGTTCGTGGCTCCGCGGATTTCGTGGCAGGACAGTAATAGTTAGTAAGGCCACGTGTCCAGGAGCCAACAATAGTGGGCAGGCCGCAGGAGTGGTATGCAACTTTGTTTAGAATTTAATATATTCTGAAACATTAAAAGTGATTGTTTTATGCATACGTAAAAAGTGTATTAAGAAACAATCACATTTTAATTATGTAATAGAGATGTTGAAGGGGATACGACGAAGAAGTTAAACTTGGAGGAGGGAAACATTAAGGGGGAAGATGGACACAGAAGAAGGGGTTTGAGGGAAGACAAGTGCAACGATGAGGAAAATGTTGGGGAAAATTAATATGAAACTCTTTTTTGTTACGACCAGACACATATGAACCATGTGTCGATTTTGTCAATTGCTTAAAGGAGAAAGGGAGTGCGATGTCCGGTCATTAAGGCAAGGCAATATGGAAATATCTTTTAGTTTAAACCAGCATATGGTCTATCAATATTGCCGATGGCAATACAAGAAAATGTTAATCAGTCTTTAAATGAAATCCATTAGTGTATTGGAAGGAGAAGTGGGCATGGTGGTGTCAGTGCAATCTTCTTTGCCACTATATGTAGATAGGTAAACTTGCATATGTTTGAACTTCGAACTCTACATATGTCAAATACATAAACCTTTCTTTTAGGGTTCCTTATGTCACCTATAAATAAATAGATGGAAGTCAGTCGATCACAATTAGAAGAGATGTCAAATTGTATGTCAATGCATGGGGACACGTGTAGCTTACATGATATGGTTGTTTGGAGATTCGACCAATCCAATGTTTAACCACCACATGCAAAGATAAACAGTGGGTGAGTGGAGGAAAGATGCAAAGTTGGGTAATCTCGCCAGTGGCGAGACGAGATGGGTAAGTGCATGAAGTTGGGGGGCCAAAAAGCCGATTAAAAACTGAAAAAAGCAAAACATGTATGCGTTCGATTATAACATGATCACGTTTTAAATTGTTAAGTTTGGGATTTACTAAGGCATAACGTGTACGCGTTATGCCTTCTATAAAGAAAAAAAGGAGGCTCGAACCTCTATCATTTTATCTCCCTCAAATGCGAGTTTTAGAGCTTAACTGTGCCCTCACGTTTTTTCATTCAACTGGATCTCAAGCTCAAAGGATCATTTCTGCATCGCCGGGAAGATCTGAATCAACGATGGCGCCACAGAGAAGAGGTAAGCACAATTATTTTCTCAAAATTGCATTGAAATATGATAATTATAAATTAAAATTTGAATTGAATACATTTTTTTTATTGTTATAGTTAGAGGTCAAGGGAATCAACCACAACCAAACCTTGCTATTCCTGTCATCCCTCCCGACACTCCCACAATAGCTCAACATTCCCCGGGTAGTCAAGAAGATTTAACAGCCCACATAGTTGAAAACAAAATTGAAATTTAGGATTTAATCAAAACAATGAGGGATTCACAATCTACAAACCCCCACCGCGCCTCTCTTGCAAACACATTGGAGGCATTACTTGTTCAAGTTGACGTGGCAACGGGGCAAATTGATTGTTAGACAACTTACAGAGAGGGTTATAGGGTTTATTATTCCAACAAATTGTCATATGTGGATGGAAAGAAAAAATAAATTTCAAAAGACCTCATATGCGCCTTATTCATGGACCCCCACACTAATTTTCTTGTTCTGTTGTCATGTAAATAGTTTCCCATCCATTGGTGCAATAATAATTTGATTAAAAATAATTTTTGGGACTGATGGTGGATGGTGTTTGATTTCCCACCTTGTAATAACAACGAGGTGCCACTATACTTTATGAGGAAACTCTATTGTGAGTTTATCCTCAACAAGATCCCAAATTATTTTGATTTCTGAGATTTCTAGGGCCAAGGAAAAGGATCTGCACAGGATCGACAAGGTGCACAACGTGCACCTATTCAGCAGGGTAGATTCCCCGCACAGAATCCCCCTCACCCTGAGATTGTCCCTGAAGCAGTGAAGGAGACAATAGAGATTGATACATTCCACGTACTTCAGGGGCTATCTGCGACCCTTGTTCGACATATGAGGGAGATTTCTGAGTTAGATGCTCGTGGAGGTACACAGAGTATTCCCTCAGGGAGTACTAGCATGAGGCCACATTTTTTCTCGTCATGTGGTAGCATATGTTTGGGGCCCGAGGAGGACGATACTTTCATGTGTACTGATTTTGGTGCACTTGGTGCTAGGGGTGTACACAATAATGTCACTATGTCAGATGTCCTTTTGAGTGAGACATTTGGATTACATTCATCAGTGTCACCTTCCCAGGTAAATTTGTTATGTATGTTACAAAATTTTTGGAGTACTTGATTTACTTATATATGTTAATTTTTTGAAATAATTGTATTTGTACATGTATATGCATTGATATTACAGCGCGCAGGAGGTGCATCTTCATCCCGACCACATGCAGCAAGCACCATGCGTACACTTACATTCACAGAGGTAATTTAGAATGTTAATTATGTAAAATTTTCACATACGTGTGTGTGTGTGTGTGTGTGTGTGTGTGTGTGTGTGTGTGCGCGCGCGTGTGCGTGTGTGCGTGTGTGCGTGCGTGCGTGTGTGTGTGTGTGTGTGTATTAGTTTTTAAGTCAAATATATGTATGTTCTTGTATGTCCATCTAACTCATGTGATATACATGTTTGATAAAGATGTTGACTTCACTAGACACCCATCATCTTTGCGACAAGTAGATAAAGGTGTTGCTGCTGCGATTTCATTTGTGCAACAACTCATTGAGGTATTTAAACAACACGTAAATTTTGTTAAATTTCTTATGTAATTCATATTATGTTAAATTACATGTTAGTAATGTCTTTCACTATAGAATTATTAAATTATGTTAATAATGTCCTTCATTGTGTATATGCAGGAGTTACCTGCGACAGGTAGCAGCCCTGTTCATTTGATTCACAAGCGTGGTGGGATAAAAACAATAGTTCTATATTGATAAAATTAGTTAAAATATTGTCATTATGTACATACATGTACTTAGTTCTATTTTTCGCTAATTCTGATGTTAGATTTTTTGATCCTATGCGTATGTAGGGAACTTCAACCCCCTCTATTTTGACTTCGAGGGCACAGAATTCTCCATCTCATCGTCTTCGTATCCCCATTTGTACTATAGGAGCTCCCGATGACTCATCTAAGCGTGAGATATAAATTCGGTGTAATCAAAAACTTGCGGTAAGTTTGTGTATTTATATAAATACTTTCATTCTAGCATGGTCTTAAATACATGTTGAAAACATATATAAATTAAGTTTTGAAGAAAAAAACATTGTTTGCATTTACAGGCTCATCTACAGGCAAGTATTCAGTGGAAGAGGACTCGAAGCATGGGCTTAGACGATCCAAAGTCATCTCATGGATCTCCATCTTTATCTAAGGGAGGGCCTTCTTCGAGAAAGGCGAAGAGAGGGATAGATTTTGATGAGTAGGAAATATATATGTCTTGCATGACATTATTTTTGTATGCCTATGTGCATGGCATTGTAAGTATGCCTATATGGCATTTGAACTTGATGGTATATGACCTATTTGGGCATTTGGGCATTTTTGTATTTATTATGCACATTAAAATACTATTTTGGAACTTGATAATTTTGTATGAGACCTTACATTTCTGATATTATTTTCGCATGAAACTAATATGATGTGCACTTGACAATATTTAAGACATTATGGATTATTTTTTCGTTTATTGGTGATGTACATGTAATAGCATTTTCAATGTATAATAGGCATCAAACTTTGGAAATCAATATTTATATAATGTATGTATATAAAGAGTTACCTAATCTAAGTAATTATTCATTCAACTTATCAATGCGTATATGTGTATTTACCTTACTTGCGCTTCTTCTTGCTCATGGTCTCTTTGTACTGGTTCCTATCTTATCATGCACTTACTACATTCTTCTATGCTTCTTACTCTTCTCCCCTGTTAAAACACCTGAGAGTTATCACAATTTGATGCCTTTCATCTGTTGATATTTTGAGAATGTCTCTCCATATACATTACTCTAATGCTTGAGAATGTCTCTAGATGCAATGGCATTTTGATTCAGACACTCAATGATTCTTGATTGTCTAATCCTATCCAATTTGTGCTATTACCTTTAAATATGTAGGCATTTCAAGTTATTTAGAAATCACATCACACCCTTCACTAGGCTTGATGACTACCCATATCCTTTTGAAGGAACTTTTGAAAGCATCCATGGGTTTATCATAGCATAAATTATCAATGAATGGAAGGTCACTAAGCTGTAGGCTAGTTGACTTCCATCCATAACTAAACAAGAAAGATTTACTAGGTGATTGATAACTCCTGTGTGTTCTTAGACATACCCATATCAAATTCATTCTTAACTCAATCTAGTCATTCAGGGTTCTTAAGGGACTACACCCAGACAAGGTAGTTCGAAAGCACGGGTAGCATTGGGAACCAAAAAAATCCTCCACTAGCATTCACTTGGCCACCTTGACGTTTTGGCGTAGTTGGTTCAGTTCCACGAGCTTCCGTTTGCAAACTACAACGTCTAGGAGCCCTACACTAACTCAGACTGCAGTATTTTATGCTATTACAAAAAATAGGACAACGAGAGAACTAAATGGAGATGGAGAAAACTAGGAGAGGCTTTCGTAGAGGGCTTCAATATGGAGGTTTTGGATCTAACGAGACATCTCTAGGTGCCACGGAGTTTGAGAAATCACATGTCGAAGATATAACGTGTTTTGGTCTCAGGGCTTTTAAGAGACTACGCCCGAATGAGGTAGCCCGTAAGCACGGGGAGTGTAGGGAACCAAAAAAAATCCTTCACTAGTATTCACTTGGCCACCCCGATGTGTTGGTGTAGTTGGTTTAGTCCCACAAGCTACCATTTGCAAAATACAACATCTAGTAGCCTTACACTAACTTAGACTACACTATTTTGCACGTTTACAAACAATAAGACACCGAGAGAACCAAATGGATATGGATAAAACCACGATAGGATTTTGTAGAGAGTCTCGGCATGGAGGTCTCGGATCTAATGAGATGTCTCTAGGTGCCACGGAGTCTGAGAAATAACTCGTCGAAGATATAGCGTGTGTTGGCCTCAGGGCTCATAAGGGACTATGCCCGGATGAGGTAGCCTAAAAGCACGAGTAGCATAGGTAACCAAAACAAAGCCTCCAATAGAATTCACCTGGCCACCCCAATGTGTTGGCCCAGATGGTTCAGTCCCACGATCTTCCGTTTGCAAACTATAACATCTAGGAGCCCTACACTGACTCAGACTGTAGTATTTAATGTGTTTGGAAACAATAGTACAACAAGAGAACCAAATAGAGATGGATAAAAATATGCTATGATTTTTTTGAGGGCCCTGACGTGGAGGTCTCGGATCTGACGAGACATCTCTAGGTGCCACGGAGTCTGAGAAATCAATCGTCGAAGATATAGCGTGTTTTGGCCTCAAGGATCTTAAGGGACCACGCCCGGACAAGGTAGCCCAAAAGCATGGGTAGTGTAGGGAACCAAAACAAAGACTCCACTAGCATTGACCTGGCCACCCTGATATGTTGGCTCAAATGGTTTGGTCCCACGAGCTTCTGTTTTCAAACTAGAACGTTTGGGAACCCTACACTGACTCAAACTGCATTATTTCACGCATTTGCAAACAATAGGACAATGAGAGAAACAAATGGAGATGGAGAAAACCAGGAGAGGATTTTGTAGAGGGATTCAACATGGAGGTTTTGGATCTGACGAGACGTCTCTAGGTGCCATGGAGTTTGAGAAATCACATGTCGAAGATATAACGTGTTTTGGTCTCAGCGCTCTTAAGAGACTATGCCTGAACGAGGTAGCCTGAAAGCACAAGGAGCGTAGGGAACAAAAAAAAATCCTCCACTAGTGTTCACTAGGACATCCGAACATGTTGGCTCAGATGGTTTGGTCCCATGAGCTTCTGGTTTCAAACTACAACATTTGGGAGCCATACACTGACTCAGACTGCATTATTTCACGCGTTTGCAAACAATAGGACAACAAGAGAAACAAATGGATATGGAGAAAATGGGAGAGGCTTTCGTATAGGGATTTAATGTGGAGGTTTCAAATCTAACGAGACATCTCTAGGTGTCATGGAGTCTGAGAAATCACATGTCGAAGATATAACGTGTTTTGGTCTCGGCGCTCTTAAGAGATTACGCCCGAACGAGGTAGCCCAAAAGCATGAGGAGCATAGGGAACCAAAAAAAATCCTCCACTAGCATTCACCAGGCCATCCAGATGTGTTGGACCATACGGTTTGGTCTCACAAGCCACCGTTTGCAAAATACAACATCTAGCATCCTTACACTGACTTAGACTACACTATTTCGTGTTTGTAAACAATAGGACAATGAGATAACCAAATTGAGATGGATAAAACCGTGATCGGATTTCGTAGAGGGCCATGACATGGAGCTATCAGATCTAACGAGATGCATCTAGGTTCCACAGATTTCGAGAAATCACCCGTCGAAGATATAGCGTGTTTTGGGCTCAGGGCTCTTAAGGGACTACGCCTGGATGAGGTAGCCTGAAAGCACGGGTAGCGTAGGGAACCAAAACAAAGCCTCCACTAACATTCACCTAGCCACCTTGATGTGTTGGTGGAGTTGGTTTGGTCCCACAATATTTCATTTACAAACTATAGCATCTGACAACCCTACATTGACTTAGACTACACTATTTTGCACCTTTGCAAACAATAGGACAATGAGAGAACCGAATAGAGATGGATAAAACTACAAGATAATTTTGTATAGGGCCCTAATGTGGAGGTCTTGGATCTGATGAGACGTCTCTAGGTGCCACGGAGTCCAAGAAATCACCCATCGAAGATATGGCGTGTTTGGGCCTCAGGGCTCTTAAGGGACTACGCCTGGACAAGGTAGCCTGAAAGCATGGGGAGCATAGGAAACCAAAACAAAGACTCCACTAGCATTCACCAAGAAATCTAGATGTGTTAGCCTAGATGGTTTGGTCCCACAAGCTACCATTTGCAAAATATAGCGTCTGGTAGCCTTACACTAACTTAGATTGCACTATTTCGCACGTTTGCAAACAATAGGACAATGAGAGAACCGGATGGATATGTATAAAACCACGAGAGGATTTTATAGGGCCCTAACAATTTTTCCATGTTAGTACTGAAGAGCTTCAAACTTTCATTGAATGACTAAAGAAATCTAACCAAAATAGTCAGAGTAACAAACTAATCAACATTCTATCTCTCACATATAAAATGAATTTCTTCCTTCAAAAAAGAAATTATGGGTGAATGCTCAATCAAAAAATAAATTATAATTCTAAATGAGTTTCAGGCTCAATTATCAATACTTCATTGTAGTTTTTCTTGCTAGTAGGCTGTTTTTGGAACTACCTGGTTTGATTTGTGAAGTTGAAGCAACTGGGATTAATAAAAATAATCAACTTGGCATGTTGTCCTTAAGATTATCCATGATTCTATCGACAAAATCACATAGATCTTCCATTCTAGTTAAGTTGTGATCCTTCCACGCTTCCCATTTTTCCTTTTCTTTTACTCGTATCTTCTCTTTAAGTTCTTCAAGATGTTCTTGGGTAATGAAATTGACTCTTTATGACTTTCAGAAGGCATTTCTTCTTGAATCATAGTGACATCTTCACCTATATGTTTTTCTTCATGATGTTCATTGTCATCTAAAGTTGAAAACTGAAAATTTATATGGCCTTCGGCTTCGTTTTGAGCACAAACAACCTTTTGTAATGTCCAAAAAAATTCAGGCTCTTCATTCTCTGTTTGATTGAAGATATTCATTCTTTCAAAATTTTGGGTGGAAAATTGGAGGAATTCATTATCAATTTGAACAACAAGTGATCATAAATACATAGAGCAAAAATGACAAGATTTTTTACCCCAGAAACTTTGTTTGACCTTGTGGATGTTAAAATATATCTATCTTGTTGGCATGTTTATATTATTATATCATTCACGTTATTTATAGTCAAATTATCTATGTAGTATATGCGGCCTCACAACACTAGTAGCTTTTTTCAACTGTTCATCAAAACATATTATTGTGGTTGGCCTTCAAATGCGATATAAGAGATGAATTTTCTTTATCTGTATTCCACAGGGTTGGACCACCCTCTCCAATAACTCGTATCACTTCAATTCATATAGAATTTTATTTTTATAAATTTTTAAAATCAAAGTAGTATTTATTTTTGGAGTAACTTACTCTATATTTTTGAGTTTTTATTAAAAAATCATCTTTATATTGTTTTTTTTCTTTATGATAGAATGCATGCTTCTACAATTCTCCTTCATTCCCTTCGTTCCCCTTTAATGTTTCCCCTTCATTATTTCAACTTTAACATCCTTCATGTCTCTTGTTTGAAATCTCCATTGTCCCGCACAAGTGTGATTATTACTAATTATTTCCTTTGGGGCAGCCTTGGACCACCTTCGCCATTCAAGTGAAAACTTCATAATCAAAGTACCTTATATTATTAAAGTCTAGCAAAATTGTGTAAGAAAGTGTTTTTCAATGTTTTAAAGTATTTTCACACTACTAATTTTTCAACTAAACTTTGGATTGATTGATTACCTTTTCCTTTCAAAAATATTGTTAAAAGCTTGGAGGATTTAAAATTGTGTAATTTGTGAATCATAAATTTATTTGTTGGAATGGTTTTTTTTTAATATATAATTAAAAAAAAAAATAGTGGATAAGATATTTGAAATTGAGATGAAGTTTTTCCATATTAAGTAATAGATGTAGTTAGTAAGGCCACGTGTCCAGGAGCCAACAATAGTGGGCAGGCCGCAGGAGTGGTATGCAACTTTGTTTAGAATTTAATATATTCTGAAACATTAAAAGTGATTGTTTTATGCATGCGTAAAAAGTGTATTAAGAAGCAATCACATTTTAATTATGCAATAGAGATGTCGAAGGGGATACGACGAAGAAGTTAAACTTGGAGGAGGGAAACATTAAGGGGGAAGATGGACACGAAAGAAGGGGTTTGAGGGAAGACAAGTGCAACGATGAGGAAAATGTTGGGAAAAATTAATATGAAAATCTTTTTTGTTATGACCAGACACATATGAACCACATGCCGATTTTTTCAATTGCTTAAAGGAGAAAGGGGGTGCGATGTCCGGTCATTAAGGCAAGGCAGTATGGAAATATCTTTTAGTTTAAACCGACACATGGTCGATCAATATTGTCGATGTCAATACAAGAAAATGTTAATCAGTCTTGAAATGACATCCATTAGTGTATTGGAAGGAGAAGTGGGCCTGTTGGTGTCAATGCAACCTCCTTTGCCACTATATGTAGATATGGAAACTTGCATATGTTTGAACTTCGAACTCTACATATGTCAGATACATAAACCTTTCTTTTAGGAGTCCTTATGTCACCTATAGATGAATAAATGGAAGTCAGTCGATGACAATTAGAAGAGATGCCAAATTGTATGTCAATGCATGGGGACACGTGTAGCTTACATGATATGGCCGTTTGGAGATTCGAGCAATCCAATGTTTAACCACCACATGCAAAGAGAAATAGTGGGTGAGTGGAGAAAAGATGCAAAGTTGGGTAATCTCGTCAGTGGTGAGAGGAGATGCTAGATGCAAGTAAGTTTGAATCACAATACTCAATACGAGATCCTTGATGGAATACATGGTCGAGCTCAAAGGATCCTCAATGTAAAGACTAATGCTTGTTGATCTCAAAACCAAATACAAATCTAATACTAATTGAATTCAAGGGATCAAGTCCATCTAACTAAGAGTACAATGTTTAATGCAAGCACGATTCCAAGTGAAGAGCATAGGAGAGATGAGGCATATTCGGAAGCTATTCTAACGACTTAATATCATTTGAATTTGAACCAATATTCTATCTACATAGTGTAGTATGTTATTGAAAACTTTCAAAGTGTTATGTATCATCGTTGAAACAAGTTTTAACGATTAGAACTTGAGTTGTTCTAGGCTTGCCTAGCTCAAAACCGATTTAATTAATTATTAATTAAAGTAATTCAATTAAGAAATAACTTCTTTATAAATAGAATTTATTCCATTTTTGAAATATTGGATGAGGATAAAGATAGAGTCCAATTCTACATGTCAATGCCAATAACAACAATGCAGTTGATGGCTTTGAATATTATAATTTGGATTATTTATCATGGGGATTTGTAGTTGTTTGAAATTTATTAGTTTGGTCTTGGTGGTGTAGGTCATGACTTGAGGTAAAGATGTTATGTCACCATGTCCATCACAAAATTTAAATGAAAATGCAAACGATCAAGTGTTCATCTCATGTTTTAGTGGAAATGGTATAAAAATGTGACATTGAGAGGCTCACCACCACCACCTTCTATTATCATAAAAAAACTACAATTCCCTACAAAAGTTTTCTCTCCAAATTTTGCGCTATGTGAAATCAAGCATGCCTAAACTAAAGCTCTTATTATCTTAGAGAGGAAGGACCATGAAGTGATGTCGTTACAGTTGTATAAACAACACTAGTGGGAGATTCGTGTGTGATGCACAACTACAAGGCCCTTTCCCCTACCTCTCACACCCCCATTTTCACCATCATCGATCTCATGATGTTGGATGCAGTCAAGGTCGATATAAATTTAGAGATTTTGTGGGAAAATTTTAGCACAACTATGAGCCAGTGCCCTCTTCCATTGCAGACAAGACTGCATTCCATGGTTTCCCAGTTGGAGTCTACTTGACTATAGGCATAAGAAACCATTTGATTGGAGGTGGATTAGGTTTTCTCTTCAAGAAATATGGCCGATTTGTGAACAATAAATGGGAGACAAAGATAAGGATGCAAAAATGTGGCATTAAGAGGTTCATCATCATTAACAAAATATGATTCCTTGCACAAGTTTCCTCTTCAAAAATTACAGAATGCAAAATCAAATGTGCCCAAACCATGCAATCTTATTATCTCATAAAGGAGGGAACATGTAGTGATGTTGGTGCAATGTTGTAGACAACACGAGTGGGAGATATATGCATGCAACAAAGGGTGCAACTATGAGGTATTTACCCTATCTCTCAAATGCCCATTTTCACCCTCATCAATCCCATGAAATTGGATGCGGTCAAGGTCGATATAAATTCCAAAATGACATGAGTCTAGAGTTTGACGTAAGTATGGGCTAGCTATACTCTGTAAATGTAAACAAGATTACAATCCTCGATTTCTCTATTAGATTTTTCCCAATTATAGGAGTGAGAGGCCATTTGAGTGGAGGTGGATTAGGATTGATCTTAAGGTAATATCTGCTATTCTAGGTCTCAAACTATTCCTACATGAATAATATCTTCTATTTATGCTCCACTTTATCATCTCAATCTAACTTGCTTTATTAACATGAGTGCAATTTCCACATAAATGTGCCAAAATAAAAAGGGGATAATCAAATAGGTTCCAGGTTTGAAATCCGACTGCAATGCTTGCTTTTTGTAGCACTTTGTACACCTTTTCAATTTTAAGATCAATTAATTGTTGGAAAACAGGTCATGCACGAACAAACATTGATAATTGAGTCCCTTTAGTGGTTGGTCATATAAGTGATACAAATATTTTATTTGTCGAATAATTTTTTAGAATGAGACCATGTACAATTTCTTATGATGTTGTTGAGTACAAATTATTATTTGATTTAAAAGGAGATATTTTTACTAATAAAACCATCAAAATGTATCATATAAATTCCAGGTGTGAAAGAGATTCCTTTTTTTCTTAATTTAAGTTATGATGTACTTAAATTAGGTTGAATCGTTGATTCTTTGTCAATTCTAGCCATGGAATTCATGAAGAAATGAAGTGGTAGGCATATATACATTTAAAATACGATGTTATTCTATTTTATACTAATTAATATAAAAACTATTATTTTAATATATATTTGCATGTAAGGCATTCAAAGTTAGAACCGGGGTTGCTTCGAATGACACAAATAGAGACTCAGATGGTTGGGTTAACATATATAGGGGCATTGAAAGTACAGACAAATGTCCACCATCCACAGTATAGACAATGTGCCTTTAGATGACATCTCTAGCCATATTATAGGGTGTTACTCTATGTTTAATTGTTGTTATTCGTTATTTTTATTTTTTAGTTTTAGTTTTAGGGAGCACTATTTGATCTAAAATAATTCTTATGTATGTTCATGGGGCAATGAATATACATATACACATTGTTTCCTTTCTAAATCTCTGAGCAACATTGAAGATATATTTCATGGATATTACTATGGTTTTTTTGCATTTTGTTTTTATTATAATAAAAAAAATTGTTGTGTTGGGGTTACTTTTGAGTTAATGTCCCCTATATTATAATGTATGCAATATATATTTTACTAATAATATTTAACATTACTGTATTTGTTGCAACCTCTAAAATTTATTGAAATTTGTTCTTACTATACCATTCTTTTCTAATTTGAACTATTTTCTATTTTCACGTCGCTCACATTTTTATGTTGTAGTAGCTGAATACCTATGTTATTGAATCATAATATAGTTAAAGTAACCCCAATGATTTAATAAAAAATGATTTGTTAAACCCTAGTGCCGAGTAACTACTTTAAATGTATGATATTCAAATGCTAAGATATAGTAAAGACACAAGCAATGAAGCATGTAAAATATGAAACCCTAAGCAAAGGGGGGAGATAAGAAGACTTAGCTAATATTCATGCAATATGGAAGTGTTCTAGACAGGGTAAAGTGCTAAATAGATTGTGAGCTATGTCGTCATTGGTCACTATAAGTTCTGGAATGTAGGAATGAGGTTGGACATGGGTTCCCACAGAAGGACAAGAGAGCCTAGGCTCTGGTGACTGGATCTAGGCTCTAGTGTCCATATAGGTGCCCAGGTTCTGAATTTTTTTGGGTCAGAAGGTCTTCACTCCAATATTCATTTTTTCACTTCGACTTCACTGTTAGGGTTTTGATCACACTTGTAACTAGAAAATGAGTTGTCTACCTACACATGTCCACAAACCACATTAAATATAATAAAAATATGCAGAACGTGGAGTCGAATTGACCTTAGAGGTCACCCAACATAGTGAACTTAAAACGGAGCATTACATTACATCTCAGACTCCATGTAGTTTTTGTGTGTATGTGGAAAGGATTCCCTTGTGCAAGATGCACTAGAGAGCGGGGTAGATTTGCAAAAAAATGCAAATGCGTGGATGAAATAGAATAAAATTCCCTTTTCTATGTTGTGTATGCATAATATTCAATCCATTATCTCTGGAATGGATGCTAGATGGATGTCTTGAAGTGCTTTTGTGCCTTTTGAATGCAAGCTTAGGTGGTAATAGTAATGCTTAGTGTTTAGTCCCTCATTTTGAAAACATAAATATGTATTTATATGATTCCCTTGTTTGAATTTCATAATTGACAACTAGAAGGCCGACCCATAAGTGAAAAATATACAAAAAAGAAACGAGTAAGATGAGAAAGGATCAGGGGCGCACAGAGGGGAAAGGCACACATGAGAACTTCTATCTTGGTTGGGCGCTAGTGTTTGAAGCCATGAAATATAAATAAGTTAAGGTTCCAACTAGGATGTGGGGTGTGTAAGACCAAAGAGAAAGTAAGAAACATAGAAAAAAGGCCAAATATAGTTGTTAACAACTAGTTTTCTTGCTTAGGAATCATGTAAATGCTAGTATGCTTTTAGGACCTAGAAATATACCCAAGTGCATGATTTTGTGTCTACATTCACCCCCACATTATGTATTTGAGTGAATACTCGATAAAATAAAGTAGATAAGATATGTGTACCTTATGATCCTATAGAGCGTGCGGTGAAATACATGCTGAGTAAACAAGTGAAGCGTGGAATGATACAAAGTGAAGCATGGAGACTAGGAAAGGAAAGTGACTCTAGGGGTTAAGCGTATGCATTGCATTGTACATATTGTTGTGCTTGTATTTTCTATTGTAGGCTACTTCTTGTTGCATATTTCAGGACGAACCTGCAAAAGAAGATTGAAAGAAGTAGTCAAAGTCATGTATATGAAAAATTTGAGCAAAGTATGCAAAAGTATGTAAAAAGGAAAGTGCACACCTGATATATAATAGTGTAAAGGATAGAAAAATGTCCTTGAAATGTTGTGAAGAGTGATTTTTTTGGGTGATCTCACGCCAATAGTGAGTTTTTTGGGCAATCTCATGCTAAGTGCGAGCTTTTTGGGTTATCTCATGTCAAAGAGAAAGTGTTGGGGAGAGAGGTATAGTTTTACTCTCCTTCCATGAATCTACCCTATAAGCACCACTACAAATGGTACCCCTCAATTTAGTTCCCATTTTTCCTTTTGTCCTGATTATTTCGAATTAGTTCCAAGTTGTACTAAATAAAGGAGATACAATGAATTATTCTATAGGAGGACAGTGCATGTAATGTAAAATTGATCTGAAGACTTATGTGAACTGTGCTATGAGAAGATGATTGGACAATGCATTCTTTAGATTTTGGAGCCTATTAACCTTTTTAGTCATCCTCTACACACACTTTCTTCTTTCCATTAATAATCTTTTCACAAAAAAATAAGAGTTTCTAGAGTTTGAAGGAAATGAAGGAGGATTATTTGTATTTATATTCGGTTAACGGAGAAGTTGTTGGCCTGAAACTGTGCAGAATTCTTATGGCCCGCCTAAAAACATGGGATAAGAGATGAATTTTGTTTATCTGTATTACATAAGCTGGGCCACCTCTTGTCAAATATCTAACTACCACTAAGCGGAACTGCTACTTAGATATTACACCATGTTCATAAAAGGTATAAATATATATTACTTTGGCTTGTTCCAATTGAAAGTATCCATCGCATATGAGATTATTTTAGCTGAAATAAGTGTGGTTCTAATTGAAACCATGGGTATATTTGACATTTTGCATAATTTGGGTCACCATAGTAAGCTAGGATTGGAGGTCTTATACTTGAGATTTTCCCTTCTCCACCCTTAGCAATTCTCCCTCGATATTATTGTCTCTAGGGGGAATTGTGCATCAGCAATCACACTACATGTAAGTAATTCTAACCCTACATTGTCATTTATTACTTGTATATTGTTGTTGTGTGGATGGTTGGTCATCCATTTCTATAGACGAGGGCATATGTACATTTGCTTTAGTCTATTACTTTGTCTTATTTATATTATGCTCCTTAACTTTATCCATCTCTTGACTTGCTCCTATTCTAAAACCTAGTAGGATACGTATCTTTATCTTATGTGTATGGAATGGAAACATATAGTTATCCCAGGGTTAGGGTTAACATCCTTTAGAATTATGACACTAGCGCTCCTTGAGAATCTTTGGTATCTACATCATGTGTTTGGACTTAGATTTGATCCTTACATTTGAAAACCAAGTTGGGGACCTATCATTTCCTGTCGTACATCCTAGTGAATTTGACACAAATCTTACTCTACCCTAAACTAGGTCATATTCACTCTATTTTTCAATTTGTCTTGTTTTTCCTATGTGATTGGCCCATTTGCCAAACCTTACTGCATGACCAATCCTTCCCATGTGTTGGTTACTCTATCCTAACACCATCAAATTATGTGCAAGTCCTTTGTATGGATAATCTCATTTTGATCATTTTTTATTTCTCATACTCATCATCCCCACCGCCATCAACCCCTATGCAATCTTTCTACACAAACAATCACATTGGAAATATATTTCCAAAACCTCTTTCTCATGTAACCTTGCTTCACAAATAGAATACTTACTTGGAGGTTTTTCTAATTCCTTTGTCGAGCCTTATCTGTATAGTGATAATAAAAACGAGGCCTATGATTTTCCTAAGCTAGTCCTAACTATTTTTCTATAGGATTTATTACTACTAAGAAACCAAAACCACTAGCTCATAATGTAAAAACTAGATCTAGCATCCAAAACCCTATCTTTAAATCTAAAGAGGAAAGAAAACATGAGCAACCTATTGGAATTTCCCCATTTTTAATTTTGAAACCTTGAAGGGAAAATTGCACTCGAGTGAACATTATGGGAAACATTGAGACGATAAAGTGGAGTGCACATAGAATATATTCTTTGGGTTGGAACAATTTGAGCCATGAAATATTTTTGCGATATGTAGGTATTCAATTCCCACATTTTCTTACTTAATTTCCATTTCAATGTCATTATAAAGTTGGATCTCCTTTACTTTGTATCCACTCCCTGCAAGCCCTATCACAGTCATGCCTCAATGATATATATGGGACCATCCTGCCATGACAACCATCATTGGGTACGAAAAATATATCCTAAAACAAATCCTTCCACTAGATCTATTAAATAGTCATAGTGGATAGTAAGTCATCCACAATAGCATCATGTCTCATACCAACTCAAGGCCAGGCTAGGTACACCTTCCACAGATCATGCCCCCTTGTGGCATCTAGGTTTCATCGCGTAATAAAAAATGTTGTAGATGGAATGTTTGTTTCTACACTTCTCCTCCATTCCCTTCTCTCTCCCATCATTTCCCTCTAATGTTTCGTCTTCATTGCTTCAACTTTAACTTCCTTCATGCCTCTTGTTTGACATCTCCATTACCCCACTCAGGTAAAATTACTAGTTATTATTTGCTTTGGGGAAGCCTTGGACCACCTATGCTTGTCAAGTGGGAACTTAATGGTCAAAGTGGCTTATGTTCTTAAGGCCTAGCAAAATTGTGAGAGAGAATTGTGGCATATGTTTTAACTTTGAACGAGTTGCATATGTTAGATATATAAAATTTTCTTGTATGATTCCTTACATGTTTCCAATTTAAATGCATGGATGTCAGTCAAGGACAATCAAAAGAGATGCCACACTGTACATCCATGCATGGGAACATGTGTATCCTACATGAGATAGTCATTTGGAGATTCAACTAATGCAATGTTTAACCACCACATACAAAGAGAAATAGTTGGCAAGTGGATGGAAGATGAAAAGTTGGGTGATCCCATTAGTGGTGTGAGGAGCTATTAGATGCGAGTAAGTTTGAATCACAATACTCAATATGGGATTCTTAATGGAATATATGGTTGAAATCTCAGAGAATCCTTAATGCAAAGATTGATGCTTGTTGATTTTGAAACCAAAAAAATCTAATACTAATTGAATTTGAGGGATCAAGTCCAACTCAATAAAAGTACAATGTTTGATGTGAGCATTGAGCACGATGCCAAGCAAAGTTCATAGGAGAGATGAGGCATATTCAGTTGATGGATTTGAATATTATAATTTGGATTATTTATCATGGGGATTTATAGTCATTTGAAATTTATAAGTTTGATCGTGGTGGTGTGGGTCATGACTTGAGGCAGAAATGCTATGTCAGCATGTCTGTAAAAAATTGAAATGAAAATGAAAACAAGCGAACATTTATCTCGTGTTTTAGTTTCAATGATATAAAAAATATAACATTGAGAGGTTGGGCATCATCATCATCATCATCATTTATTATCATAAAAACACTATGATTCCCTACATAATTTTTCTCTTCAAAATTCGTGGTACATGCAAAATCAAGCATGCGTAAACCATAAGCTCTGATTATCTTAGATAGGAGGGACCATTTAGTGATGTTGATGCAGTGTTGTAGACAATGCTAGTGGGAGAGATTATATATGTACTGTTGTGGAGGGAACAACTACAAAGGCCTTTCCCCTAGCTCTCACACCCCCATTTTCAACGTCATTTTTCTCATGACGTTGGATGTGGTCAAGGTCGTTATAAACTCTAAGATGTCGTGGGAAAATTTCAGCACAAATATGGGCTAGTTGCACTCTGCCATTTCATACAAGGTTATACGCCATGGTTTCCCTATTGAAGTCTTCCTGACTATATGCATCATTGACCATTTCAGTGGAGGTGGATTATGTTTTCTCTTCAAGAAATATGGTCTATCTACACATAATAAATGGATGACAAATATAAGGATGCTAAAATGTGAAATTGATAGGCTCATCATCATCATTGTCTATCACCATCAACAAAATATAGTTCCTTGCACAAGTTTCCTCTTCAAAAATTCTAATATGCAAAATCAAGTGTGTCTAAATCATACACTCTTATTATATCATAAGGGAGGGACGATGTAGTGATGTTAGTACAATGTTGCAGACAACACGAGTGGGAGATCTATGCATTAGCATTTACATAGTTTTACCTTTTTAAGGTCTCATTATAACTATGAAACTGAAAATTTAGATTACATTAGAATTCAAAGGTTTTTATTTATGAAGCCGTATTGTGAGAATTTTTTTTAATCAGGTTATTTAGAGCTGCTCATATTTATAGATTACTAGTGTTCTAGTCTAGCTCATCAATAATCAATATTACAGTCTACATTTTTTAGTTATAGTAAATTATTTTGATAATTGTGAGAATCCAAATTACTCGGTTGAAAGAAGAGAATAAATTTAGAGAACTACTAGCTAAGCATAACTTGGTTAAGGGATTGATTTACATATTGTTATCAACCTTAATAGTCATTGATTACAATTTATTAAGGAACTTGCGGTAGTTTATTGCTTCATTAAGTATAGAATTTGTTATTGTTTACAAGTTTTTTTAAAAAGTTTTCTTATTCTATAATTGATCCTCTCATTTATATGATGCGTTGCAACTATCCGTGAGGCTAAAGCATAATTGTGTCCCACCTTTTGTATTTTTTGTTCCACTACTAAAATATGCCCAACCAAAACTTGACCAAACATGTATTTTTTAAAGCTTAAATATACCAAGGCACAATGCATGCATAATATACTTGAATTTTTTAAGTTCTTAAAGATATATTTATTAGTCAATTTTAAAAATATTTTTGGCCACCATGTGGGACATGTTTATATGCTTTGACCCAGTCTTGAATGTTTCATCCATGTAAATACATTCTCTAATGGTGGAATTGCTTCTGCATCAAGTTCTATTCTTGTTGGATTTACATGATCAAATACAAGACATGAATATAATGACATAGAGGAGGAATAATCGTACGACATTTTGAGTTCATGATCATCTTTATATCCTGTAGGAATGAGATGTCTTTGTTGAGAGTAATTTTACTTCACATTGGCATTGTACAATTATTATGCCTCTCTCCATTAAATGCATCTAACGATATGCTTCATTGTTTTTGTTATAATTTTTATATAGTTTGTATGCTTCATTTTTTTTGTTATAATTTTTATATATTTTGAATATACTCGTTTTACTGAACTACTTTTTCTTCTAAAGTGCAAAACTATGAGTTTGTTGTATTATTTTATTATTGATTGTTAACAAGATTATTATTTTTAAAGTTTACGTAAAAATTCTATGTTGGTTAGTTTTATAATATTATAGTTTAGCACGTAAAAAAGATTTAAAATATCTGTGGTTTAATTTCCATTATTTTTTCTTTTATTGTCTCTAAAGAGACAATGCATAGGATTAAATATATTGTCTGCACAAAGACAATAATGGTTTTGTCTTTAGAAAGATTTTTTTCCCCTAAAGTGACAAAACCTATTAAAAATATAGGCAAAATATGATGAAAATATAATTTACAATTGGTAGTTAGATATAACGGAGTGAGAGATGTCCAATTCACTGTTACAGTCTTCAAATGAGACGTTAAATAGGAGCGACGTGAGCTCCTTCGAGACGTCCATAATTTGTATGGAACGGAATTAGCAGTAGCAGTAGCAGCTCTACTATATAGTTGTGAATCCTCCATACCATTAATAATTTCCTCCAGTCGTAGCGGCTCACACGGAATAGTTAGCGTGCCGGTGTGATAATCAAACCTGAATTCCTCCTCTGCCAAACGCAGAAGATCTTTGAAAACAGGTTGCTTCAAATAATCCACCAGAATAACGAACCGCCTCAGCCAGCACCCCTCCTCGGCGGTGTAAATGGCGAGGTGGCCTTCGCGCATGTCTCTCGGAACAAACTTTTCGGCGCGCCACCTTTATCTCAGTTCTTCCCGCTCCTCTGGAATGGCGGTGCAGCGGCGTACTTTGAAGTTGAAGAACAGCACATTCTTCAGACTTGGGACTCGCCTCTGCAACTTTTGAGTCATCCTCTGCACACACTACTACAAGGGGGGGTCATTTGAGACATTAATTAGAGACAAAAATATATTTTTGTCTCTAATTAATGCACCCCTCCTACTTTTGTCTCAAAAACCCTTAATGTATTTTTTTAATTAAAAAAACTCTCTAGTATTAATTTGAGGCGCGCGGCTTGCAAAGCGGGCGAACTGGGCGAAAAATCTAAAGGCGTGGAAAATGGCCAACAAGCTCGGGCAGGAGGGAAACAAGCATGCACTAGATGGTCATGCGGATTTGATCAGGTGCAGAGGAGGAGGGCGAGCTGCAGGTATCCGCCGTTTTGCCCTGTTTTGTTTTGTTTTAGCTGTGAGCATTTAAAGATTTATGCACAGAAATGGCCGCCGCGATGGTTTGGTTTTCGACCTGTCCGGCCCTTACAGGATTCGAGGGTATATATATTTTGTGGCAGCTTCTAGCTGGGAACATTTCTCAACTGCCATTTTTTAGATCTATCTGATATTAGATCTTTGCTTAGCATTCGTATTTCAGATGGTTGCTTAGCATTCGTATTTCAGATAGCATTCGTATTAGATCTTTGCTTAGCCGTCGATAGTGTGCTCAGCTGGGCCGGTGTGTCGGTGGCTGTATCTTTTTCCCTCTATTTCAATACTGCTGCCGCCTGTGCTCCACTTTATCTGACATGGCATTGGAGTGGTTTCCTTGAAACCTTGAATAAGGATTGGTAAGATTTGTTTGGAGGTTCTTGACTGTCTTAGGTATCATGTGAATGATCACAACGAGAACTCAGTAGTTGTAATGCAGATTTGTTGCAAGGAATATCTTGATGAATTATTATAGTCCTTGCATATAATACATTGTTCTTGCCTTATGGGTATATGATTCTTGAATGATAATTATAACAAAATTGTGACTATGTTGGACAAATCCTGATTTGTTCGGCAAAATGATCACAGCCTTAGAAGCATGATAATATTAGAAGGTTCTTCAAATGTAAATATGTGAAAAAGTTGGAAGGACTGCTATGGCTAGGTCTTGAGGATGAGTTCCTTGATATTGCATCTACATTCATGAAACTCTGAAGACTGTGCTAGTATTGATATTTGAAGGGTTTGTGTATTTGTAAACCTGTGTCTTGTATGTTTGCACAAACTGTGATTTACCTAAGCCTTGGAGAAGTGAGATAAGGCACATATGATGCATGGATGGGAGCTAGATAGTAAAGGAGTTTTTGTTTCTTTATGTAATGGTAAAGTCACCAATATCTTGTTGTACACAGTTGTATGCAAGCCTGATTTCCACGAAGATGATCACACTAAATCATTTCCATGACTCATTACTTGCTCAGAACTCTTTAGGAAGATTGGATGGTTTGTGTTAATAAGTTGCAGACATTGAAAATGAATCCATTCCATTATTATATAGAAAACTATGCTCTCGGGCTATTATTGTCTTCTACCCAGGATTTGATCTTTGGAGGCCTGAACCCTCAATTTTAAAGCTAAAATTAGCAGGATAATACTATGACTAAGCCTATTAAATGATTTTCAAATAAATTTTGAACTCCAGTGGGTGAATTTCAAGTTATCTTTACTTGTCTTTGAAGGATACAAAAACACAGTTAGATACCTAGCTTTTAGGGGTCCATTGGCAAGAGAAGCGGATCTAAGTGATAGGGTCTTGTCCTGAACTCAGTAGTTGTAATGCAGATTTGTTGCAAGGAATATCTTGATGAATTATTATAGTCCTTGCATATAATACGTTGTTCTTTCCTTATGGGTATATGATTCTTGAATGATAATTATAACAAAATTGTGACTATGTTGGACAAATCCTGATTTGTTCGGCAAAATGATCAAAGCCTTAGAAGCATGATAATATTAGAAGGTTCTTCAAATGTAAATATGTGAAAAAGTTGGAAGGACTGCTATGGCTAGGTCTTGAGGATGAGTTCCTTGATATTGCATCTACATTCATGAAACTCTGAAGACTGTGCTAGTATTGATATTTGAAGGGTTTGTGTATTTGTAAACCTGTGTCTTGTATGTTTGCACAAACTGTGATTTACCTAAGCCTTGGAGAAGTGAGATAAGGCACATATGATGCATGGATGGGAGCTAGATAGTAAAGGAGTTTTTGTTTCTTTATGTAATGGTAAAGTCACCAATATCTTGTTGTACACAGTTGTATGCAAGCCTGATTTCCACGAAGATGATCACACTAAATCATTTCCATGACTCATTACTTGCTCAGAACTCTTTAGGAAGATTGGATGGTTTGTGTTAATAAGTTGCAGACATTGAAAATGAATCCATTCCATTATTATATAGAAAACTATGCTCTCGGGCTATTATTGTCTTCTACCCAGGATTTGATCTTTGGAGGCCTGAACCCCCAATTTTAAAGCTAAAATTAGCAGGATAATACTATGACTAAGCCTATTAAATGATTTTCAAATAAATTTTGAACTCCAGTGGGTGAATTTCAAGTTATCTTTACTTGTCTTTGAAGGATACAAAAACACAGTTAGATACCTAGCTTTTAGGGGTCCATTGGCAAGAGAAGCGGATCTAAGTGATAGGGTCTTGTCCTGAAACTTGGTACAGAGATAGATTAAGTAAATGGTCACTCAAAATTATTATTTTTGCATCTTCAAAACTTAGCGCAATGAACATAAACCTGACCATACAATGAACCAGACCTAATAGGAGAGGAATGCACTAGAAACAAAAGAGTTGGACTGTGAGAAAGGACTAAGAAATTGAGACTTAGAATGTTGTATACACTAAAGGGATGTTGTATATGTCTTGCATTGCAGTCGAAGCATGAGCTTAGTCAGACTGATACTGGGAGTGCTTAGATGAATCACTGGTTAAGTCTGAGAATCCATTGACGTGCATATGATCTCCCACAATGCTGGTATTCATTGCTGAGCTGTGATCTGAATCTCTGCTGAATGCAGGTGTAGGTGCCTTGCCATAAATTTGATCCAGTTCTGATGTATGAATGTGATGATTTTCTGCATCGTCTGAAAACTGAACACCTACAAATGCTCTTCCCAAGAAATCTTCCAGCTTTGGGCGTTTTTGATCATTGTTGTTCGCATTCATAATTGCTTCAGATTTCATGACTTCTGACTGATTGCTCAATCTCTTCTGATGCCATTTTGCAACAAAATTGTACATGAAAAAACAAATGTTAGGGCCCATTCTGCAAAAATAACTGTGTATGACAACCTTAATGTTAGGGTCCATAGTTTACTGGGTATCACAATGTTTCTGTCAAATCAGTCCAATAAGTTATGTATCACCATAATCATGTTGGGAGTCATGTACGGAGATACCTGACCTGCACTGGTAATATATGAAAAGCCTAATCTGAACCAGTACATCATTCTAGTAAGGAAGCCCTAATGCATGAATACAATATTTCTTTCATCATCTTAACAGCAACCCATATGAGAAATATAAGAATGACATTCTAAACCATTCGGAGGAGATCATATCCTTGTGTCACAATGCAGTTACACACATTATAACAGTGTAGCTGATTACAGACTAAAAAAATCACAAACGTTGTATTCTTTGCAAGAAATCAAATCGTTGCCACACCCACTGTAATAAACCCAACACACACTTGATTGTGATGTATCAACATCCTTGATTGCGATGTAAAATAGACCTTTAAACAAATTTTTGTCCTGCTTCAACAAATTGATGCCATTCTGGAACCGGCTGAATGCAGATTCTGTGTCCTTGTCTAAGTGAAAATCCTGTTAAATACCAGAAATAGGTAAGAAAGAAAGTGTACGATGGATGGGTTATTCATATTTTATTTTTCATAAAATGGATTCCCCCCTCATCTCAACTAAGTACATCTTATCAAAGCAACAGGATTTAAAACAAAAAACATTACAGAATTTTAAGGCCACAAATTGCATACGTTTTTGTTAAATAGTGTAAAATTGCTAACATCAGCGTTGAGAACAGAGAGGAGCATATCCTCCTGTTCGCTTCGTTCGAAGCTGCCCAGTCCATCAAAGTCTAAGAGTACATACAAGTACCTGATGTCCCCCTGGCCATCTCCATTTTCACATGTTGTAATTGTCATCCAGGGGAAATGATGCCCTAGGATGCCCTTGTGCAATATGCACTAGAGAGTGGGGTATATTTTCTAAAAGATGCAAATGTGTGGATGAAATAGAATAAACTTCCCCTTCCTATGTTGTGTTATTTCTTCTCTAAACTCTTCATCCCCTCAGGTGCCATACTAGTACCCAAAAATACAAAAACATCTTCGAAGTAAGAGGGCACGCAGTTCAATCTAAAAAGTTGTGCATCCGACATTGTATCCTCAATGCTTTATGGGTCCTCTCCTAAATTAATCCTTGATTAATGACTTGGTCCAGAGTTGTTATTTCCTGGCGTATCTACCACTGTAAAGTCAAATTTTTGAAACAATAGAATCCAACGACATATGCACCCTTGCAAAACAATATTTTTTACCAAGTACTTAAGTGTCATGTGATCTATATAAAAAATAAAAGGTGTTGCCAGCAAGTATTTTCAAAACTTATGCAACACGTAAATCACAAACAAGGTTTTGTGCTCTGTAGTGGTATAATTCGGTTCAGATGGTGTTAACTTTCTACTTGTAAAACAAATAGTGTGATCAACAATACTTTCATCAGGATGGGCTAACATAGCTTCAATGGCCATGCCAGAAGCATTTACATGCACATGAAAGGGTTTGGTATATGAAGGAAAGCACATAATAGGCATTGTAGTAAGCCTTTCCTTCAATGTCTCAAATGAATGTTGTTGCACTTCACCCCAATGAAACTTTCCCTTACTCGTAAATAATTCCTCCAAGGGCGTGAAAATCCGAGCATAACCTTTAATAAGCTTCCTATAATAGCATATGTGTCCCAAGAATTCGTGAACCTCACTCTAGTTAGTAGGTTCCTGTAAGCCCAAAATAACAACCTTAACATGGTCTACTAACAAGCCTTCTTTACAGATAATATGCCCCAAAAAAGTCCCAAAGGGTGTAGCAAAAATACACTTCTTAATGTTTAAGGAGATGCTCAATTGCCGACACCTCTCAAACATAAGTCTTAAATTATCACACTAATCTTTTACTAGCCCATAAATCATCCAATCATCCAAGTAAACTTTTAAAAAATTGTGAATGAAGTCCTGTAATGCCTACACAATAATGGGTGAAAAGACTGCAGGTGCATTCTTCAATCCAAAAGGCATAAATGTGTATGCAAAACTCCCCCACTTAGTGGTGACACTTGTCTTCTATTGACCCTCTTTAGCAATCCTCACCTTATGATATCTAGAAAATCCATTAGTGAAGGAGTAGATCTCGCACCCTGCAATGAATTCCAGAATCTCTTCAGTAAATGGTGTGGGAAAGGGATCTATTACACATGCATCATTCAAGTCCCTATAATCCACAATGAGTCTTATTCTTCCATATTTCTTTATACTAATCACCATAGGGATAACTCATTCTGACTTCTCAATGGGCTCAATGATTCTAGATTTCAACATCTTATCAATTTCTTCCTTTACCTTGATGCGCAGATTAGGATTCATCCTATAAGGCATCTTCCTAACTAGGCACGCACCTTCCTTTAGCTTGATCCTCATCTCAACCAAAGAGTGATGTACCCATTTCAACTCATGATAGCCTCTAGGAAAAAATTCATAGAAATCACACAACAATTCAATTATTTTTTCAATCTCTAAGTCAAACCAATAATCACCAATGATGGCCTCCTTAGGTTCAACATTTGTCACAATGTTGACCTTCTTCATTTTCATAGGCTCGAGATACACGTGCGCTTTCTCATCTAAACTTTCTAATACCTCGTGCGTACCCACAATATGATCAACATACAGATTCTCCACTTCTTCATCATCTATCACATAGACCATTTTACCTTTTTCTTTTTCTAGGAAGGTGCACCCAAAATTTTCCTCGTATGTTTCTTCCTCTTCAAAACGTGTCTTTAGATATGACTCTCATATTAACTTTTGAATAATTTCCTCAGCCTTTTCACTATCTCCCATAGTCAAGCGCTTCATAACTTGTAACACTTTATTCACTGGAGTTTTAGTGGAAAAATAGTCAAATGTCTAAATCATACTTGCAGTTTGTTCTTGTCAATCCCATGTTTCTATTTTCAGTTCTACATAAACATACCATGTGTGTGTGCAACCTCGCAAGGTGAAGTAGAACTTGTGCACCCATAGTGAAGGTGGTAAGGCCTCCTGCCCCTCTGTCCAGAGTCTCTCACACTGTTGAACATGATGCCAAGTAGAATCCTTCCCATAAAATTCACATGTCTTGGTAGGTACATTTCTCTGAATAAATATAGAAGAAAATATGATTCTCACTTATTGCCACTCTAAAAGACCATCTCTATGTACCATCCACTAGCGCACAGATATCCCACACAAGGTATACACCAACATATTCCTACTTTCCACTTGGTATGTCCATTGGGCTTCCATAGTGTGCAAAAATACTTATGGATTTCCCTCATCAGTGTACCTTGGTACCTAGTTACTATCCAATCATCTAACAAAACGTGGCCTACTTACACATGTAAATACACTCTTCATATCACACCTAATAATTTGATAAGTCCCATGTGCCTAGTTGTCACATGCAACGTTGGTTGTATCACTCATAAACTACGCATCATCCCATTGGATAAATCCTTCCTTTGACAGCTCAAGCACTTCAGGATCTTTAATGGCGCGCACATAAATTCTGTTCAAATCCTCTTCACTCAAAGGTTCTACATAAGGTGCAGTTTTTTCATATGTCAAAGGAATGATGACACACTCTTCCTTGTTCTCAAAACTGATATATCCTTTATTAAAGTGCAAATCAACATTATTCGCATAACAACAATAGTGCCTAAACAATGCTAGAAAAATGTCTACCTCTGCAAGTGCCAAGACCTCAAAGTCCCCAGTAAACTTTGCCCCTTGTATAGTAATAGTATCATCCTTCAAGACTCCAATGGGCGTGGCTTTAATTCTGTTCGCCATAAATAACACATTTTAAGATGGCTGCAATGGTGGCCTCTCCGTCTGATTCCACGTGTCCAAGGTGAGTACATTCACTTCTACACCTGTATCAATCAAAATGTTACTCAACAACCATTCGTCAACAACAACATTTAGAGTGATCTCTTTATCATAAAATAGACTGTGAGGAGGTCATTTAACATGTAAAATTTGTCTCTTGCACTCAACTCCAATGCACGACATCTTCCCCCTTAGTCATTCCCCTAATAAAGGAATGATATTTTCTTATCGTAGCATCTTACAAACCTCCTTCAAATTATCAACATCCTTCTAAGGAAGCTCCACTTATTTTTCCAGCTCTAGCTTTCACGAATGCTCTTTTAAGAATTATATCTCATCCTATAAGTTTCTAATCACTTCTATGGTTTCTTGATAAAATTTCTTCTGATGAGTAGGGTTTGGATACTTCACATGCAATACCTCCTCTTTTATAATAATATGATTCTTCTTTGGAACTTCCCTAGCATGTGCAACCTCAGCACGTGTAGTGACCAACACGGGTAACATCTCAGGATCATGTGTTACCTTTGGCAGCCACTGAGCTTCCGCAATGCACTGTACTCTAACCATTCCAACGCCCTTATCCTGCTTGTGCTTCTTGCTTAGGTGCTCATAAAAATCCAAGAAATCTTCATAATTTTGGTTCTTTTGCAAAAGGATCAAATAACATTCTAAGGGCATTCCCACTTATAATGACAAGGGGATCCACATGTATAACATGTTCCATGAGAGAACTCACTTTGTCCACCGCCACCACATCGGCCTCTGAATCCTCCATGGTAGCCTCTACCTCTACCTCTACCACCGCCATCAGAGCACCCTTCATTGTAACTATGATCATGATGCTCACCTTGCTCCTTTGAATTGTGTGCAACACTAGTCTGACGTACACCAGTATAAATGGCATAATGAATCTGATCAATCAACTTGTAATTCTCTATATCATGAGTGACAGACCTAAAAATCTTACAATAACAGGAAGTGTTCTTCTTTATGATGTGTTGCAACAATGGGTACCTACTTGAATCATGATCCAAGTGACAAATCTCACAGTCCAGAAACATGGTGCACACCAATTTATGAGGGAAACTGTCCTTGGTATGTCTCCCCACTTCACAATTTGTGCACCAAACACCATTGCACGTCTCATGAGTTGAATTAGCTGACGAATTCTCTAAATATTTTTCCATAGCTGCAATCTGAGCCTCCAGAAATGGGCTAACTCTAGTTTCAATACTCCCAATAGCCTCAGCACGTAGAGTTGCCTCAAGTGCCACGTGTGGGTCTGTATAGGTCTTATATGAGAGTGACCTTCTGAAAGGGGTGATTAAACCTCCAACAAACCATTGAGCATGCTGAATCAGGTGAATTTCATAGACAACTTCGATAGAAGAGTTTTGAATCATGCATCATACTCCCTTACACTTTTAGCCATTCCCAGCTTGATGTCCTTCAGCATGCTGATGCTCTTCTGCTCAAACTTAGGTATATGAAAATCTGCTAACAAATCATCACACACCACAGTAAAGTCTTGTTGTCTCCTGAAAAAAGCTTTGCATTTTCATTGCCAAATCCATTTTTTTTGAGCTCACACCCTTTGTTGGTGTCTAAGGCAAGTTTGAGATTCAAGGAATTAGCTAAAATTGTTCCCTTGAGCTGTTTATACCTTTGTGTCACTTGTTTTTTTTTAAATCCTCCTCTTCCTAGTCTGTACACGTAATATCCTTTTGCCCCTCCCATTTTTGATCTAAATGGTTCACTTGTTCCATGGCTTGGGTCGTCGAATCATTTTTTTTCCTTTATGCCTCTAGATCGTGCAGAAAATTTAAAAATTGGACTCAAAATGACAAAGTTCTCTTCCTCTGTGTATTTTTCCACAGTCGAGAATGATGGGTGTTTCTTTCCCCACCAAATTTGGCCTCATCATTCCTCAATGATACGTGGGTCTCCTTGATTGGTGTGGTCTAGTTATACTTTAAATACTTAATGGATGGCTCCATGTGTCGTAGCAATGCAATTCCAAGTGCAATTCCGGGGGGTGGTCTTCAATTAAGTGTGGGATCTCCATGTGTCCCAGGTCCAAAATGAAGGTAAAATTATCTAAGTATGGAAGGCTCAGTAGACATCTCCATGTGTCACAACAACGCAGCTCCAGGGGCAGAATAGGTCAATTACCAATTCAGTGCTAAATCGCCACGTGGTGGAATACATTAAAAAGTCAAGGTGGATGAGCACGCCATCGGGGGAATTCAAGAGTTTGAGCCTTTTTGTAAAAAGGTGAAAAATTAAAAAGTAACCTGCAACCCCAATCAATAGAACGTGCCATGTGTCCTAGTCAAATCGGAGCAGCAGGCCAGTAGAGGAAATTGAATTTTTGAATCTTTTTATAAAAAAGGTTAAAATGTTGAGAAAAATACCGTGATCCCATTTCCAATGAGAATGTTCCACCTGTGCTAGTTGAAAATTCAAAGCAGGGTTGCGGGACAATTTGTTCCAAATTGCCAAATCTCTAAAAAATCAGAAAATGCAAAGGGATTCCCCCCGTAACTGCTCCAATCCCTTCTTGCCACGTGGATGGCCCAAATTCAAAGCTAGAGGAGAAAATCAAATGGTCTAGATTTAAACTAGCAAACCAAATGTAACGATTTCTTTGTAAGGTCTAGTTTTAGCCACCATGAGTGTTTTATTCATGATAAAGGAATTCAAAGAGGTGTGAATGATTTGTAATGTTGTAATGGTTTCTTGCAAAGAATATAATGAATTATCGACATCATTCCAAGGGTGGGTGATTGATTTCAAAAAAACTAGAGTGCTCTGTACCTGGAAAAGACAGAAAATGCCATTCTTCTTCTTCTTTTTCTTTTCTTCCTCGAATTTCTTCCATTCTCAAGCTATGTACAAACTCTTCTCGAGCTTCAATAAGAAAAGAAGGAATTTTTACCTCTTTGATTGAGGAATTAATTGGTACTTTGCGACTAATGAGTTTCATTCGGTCTTGTAGCTTCTCCCGCGGATTTGTTTCTCTTCTGATTATAACTACATGTAAATGAAGTTTCTAATTGATGTGTGTGGGCATCTAATATTCTACCCGTAACATTAGTTTTTCCTACCTCCATTCTCACTCCCTTTTCCCTTCTTAGACAAAGTTCTTCTCTTGTGAGAAATTGCTAGCTTTGCCACAAGGTCAATGGAGTGTCCCTGTTGGATCTCTAGTTGAAAGGCCACCATTAGAATCCACCATTTTTGCATGCACATATGGAAGTTGCACCATTCAAGTAGAGGGACTTAGATTCCCATAGCGTTGGCTTGAAAGCCACCAATTTTTCCACAAGACAAACTTTCTTGCCAACAAATCTACACAAGTCTTGTTCGGATCATATTTCATGTACCAACTATGTGTGTGCCCTTGATAAGTAGTTGCAAACTGACTTACATTACGCTTTGGAGATGTAATCCCCTTAGCATGCCATATTATTTCACATATATGCACATGTTCAGCTGCATCTTCAATTCCTCTGTATTATGGGGGATGAAGAGACATCTGAAAATATAATTGTTGGGGTTGGTGCAGACTGTACCCACTAGATCCAAAACCTGTATTGCCTCCTGTGTTCCCTTTGCCTCCATAACCACTAGATCCACTAGATTCTGAGCCACTTGACCCTCCTAATCCTCCTTCTATAGTAGGCAACGGACCAGAGGATGTACTACCTTGTGTTCTAACAATTGTGCTAAATTGAACTCCCATGGTATGTGAAGTCATACTACTTCCAGTCATAATACCAACATTTTACGTGCCCATGTTTTGTGTCAATGATGTGCTAAAAAATATACCTCCAACCGGACCTTAAAATAATGCAGATGATGATTGTGACACCATAGATGAATTGGCTATCTGATAAACTCCTGAACTTGATGGAAATTTAACTCTATATATCGCTGCCTTATTTCCCACACTAGCTTGCTTAGTAATGACTATCATAGAAACTGGAAAACCAAGCACAAGGGCTAGGTATCCAAGAGGGATAAAATACACACTCGGGGTCCTTATAATTTCCACCGAAGCACTCTCATTTGAGGTCAAAAAGGGTTCTCTACCATGCTTACCAAAATGGGGAAGTTTCAGATGCTCTGGCTCCACGTCCTCTACATGAGCTCCAAATCCTTCACGAGCCATCTCTCTCCACAACGCAATTCATTCCGCAACTTCACATGAATTTTCTAAATCCCTCTCATGCACTTCATTAAAATTAAGCTGCATTTCTTCTCTCTTCCTTTTTGCCGCTATGTATTCCATATTTCTCCACACCTGTTCCTGCCCTCACATGTGGTTAGGTTTAGCTAGCCATAGGACGTTGTTCCAAATCTAGGGTCATGATCAAGATCTTAATCGCTAAAGGGATAACACGCAAATAAGATCCTCTAGGTTTGCACATGAACTGAAACTTAACAACCTTTGTCCAGGAATAAGTAAAAACTATGTACTCTAAAATGTAGCTATTAAAAACACCACTCCACCAATGATCAACAACGAGTGTTCAAGTCAAATCAACATCATGTAAAGCCTAAAATTCTTCTTGTGTCCAAAAAAGTGCTCTATAATTCCAATTTCTATTTGATGCGTATGCTACTAGCCACTCGTATATCTCTACAGGAAAACAGGAAAAAAATGTCTCATAAAGTTCATGATACAGATTCTGTTCAACCCATGCGCGTGCATCAAATTTAGGTCCAGTTTTAAATCAGTGAGAATACTCTTCCTCTTATTCTCTAACCAATCCTCAATGCTAGAAAAAGTCAACTGCTACGTCTTCATAATGCAACATATTGGAAAATAAATGGAAAAGAGGTCCCAACAATAGAACCAAAATTTAGTCTTTTATTTCACCAAACAACCCAAGGCACGTTGGCACATCACTCAACCATAACTGAGCACTCACCAAAAGTGAACAAATGTTCCAGGTTCCTCTTTTATGGAAGATTTTTTAATGAGTTCACATGATAAGAACAAACATAGATATATTCCAAATCCATAATAATAGTGCGGTAATAAACCATAAAAATATCTAGATCATAACCATATGCAAGAATTACTCATACAAGAATCAAGATTAGGTTTACCATACAAGAACCAGTCACATAAATGTCAAAAACCAATATCCATCCATAAAGATCCACTTTATTAATTACTATAAAGCATAGAAGTTGCATACATACATAATAATATCATCATAAGTCATGCACGCTCATAAACCAACATCATAACTCTATTACAAAACTGACTCTCTAAACCGTGCAAATCAATACATATTTATCGGTAGTGGGGAATTTCCCTTCACTACTCATGCACTCTAAAATAGGCTACATGCTAAGAATAGCCATGTGCCTTTACATGATAAATAAAAAAGCATGTAAGATTTCTAATAATAGATTATCTAATAATATCAACTGCAGATCTAATCCTACCCAAAACTATGCATGTTATTTGATCTTCCACTTGTCCAAAATAGCCTTTACGTGCTTTTCAAGTCTTGTATAAAACGTGCTTTGCACTCAACATGTATATTTAGCCTCATAGTTAAAACATCTAAGTCCTAACTTCATGCTTTCCCTGGCGCACCCTGTTCCACTATACTTATGTGCGCACCTCCGTGCCCTATGTCCGTGTGCCCAATACTTATGTGCCTTCAATACTTAGGCTGTAATTCATCAGCCTAACAATCATAAACACAATGCCTATAAATGGAATAGTATCCCTTGGAGATTTTTTTTTTATTATCATAGATCAGTTAAGGATATATTCACATGGGCTTCGGTGTGAAACAAATAACTAGAAAAGGAAAAAAGAGGCATGTGAAGAGATATTTTTTAATCTTTTGCACCATTGGAGTAGTGGAATTAGAAAAAAAATTTAATTTGGATTGTAATGCTTACAATGACATCCTAACCAAATATGCAAGTGATTTACTAATTTTTTTACATGATATGTTCACCAAGTAGAGGGTGGAGAAAATGGGCGAATTCATTGTCAATTTGAACAAGTGATAAAAAATCCATAGAGAAAAAATGAAAATATTTTCTACCTTATAAGCTTTGTTTCACATTGTGGACGTTAAAATATATTTATCTTGTTGACATGTATTTGTATTATTACGCCAAAGGCAATATTTACAGTCAAATTATTTTGTAGTAGATTCTACCTAAATACAACTATAGATTTTTTCAACTATTCAATGTCAAATATTATTTGGGGAGGAAAAATATGATCCATCAAATAGGTGTAGGACATGCAGTATTAAATTCCCAACTATTTCTTTCTAGATTTGCAATCCTACGGGTAGCCTCATCGTTAGAGGATTTATAATTGGGTTTGTCACTATCTAAAAGAAATGTTATTTTCCTCACTCTCCCATCTCCACCGATCATGTTCCACCTCCTCCATTACAATTATCAATAGGTATTTTTTCTCTATGGAGGATGAGGTAGAAACCTTGGAACATGAGCATGAAGAGGTGGCATTATTTTGCCTCTTCTTGCCATAGTTCAAGTAAAAGAGCTTGTTTAAGATCCTTCATACACAATAAGAACATCGACGTGACTTGATTGGGATGACACATGGATTGTGACTCAAACACATCCAATGTCTATGTCATTGTTATTGCCATTTTCCCTCTGTCTTTAATTCAATTTGCTATCAAAATATCAAACACTATTTTTTGGCCTTCCCCTTAGAGTTCACATGAAGAAATATATGCGAGTGGGATTATATCTCTCTTTTATCCTCTAAGTTGGGTGTTCTAATATAAACACTGAAATTAAATGTGCTCCATCAATTCTTGTGTTCTGTTATCCATTTCTATGTAGTTACTGACCAGTAGAGATAATCTTTCCACTCGTTTCTCCTCATCCAAATCATGCTCAAAACATGCAACAAATACCAAGTGAAAATCATGCACACACACTGACAAAATAATGGAACTAGTAATAAATACCAAGATTTAAAAATAAATCCTATTAGAAATGAGGATTATTAAGATGGGTGCTTCTATTTATTATATCATTTGGTTGAGTAATCATAACGATAGGATGTTGAATCTAATGTTTATGGCCATTATCTTCAATGAAAACCCTTAAAAACCTCAACAACACAACCTTATCATCATCTAAGTACATACAATAGATAAAACGATATCCAACATAGGTGTAGCTAAAACACAAATATCCAATGCTCATGTAAGGATTAAGCAACACTTTACCTTCTATTTTTTAAATAATTAATATATTAGATGCAATGGGGTATTGTGATTGAATTCGATAAAACTAATGGGTTGATCCACATTCATTTTTGGAAGGCTAATAAACAACAATCTTATAGGATTTATTTGTATTATTTCTGGATTGGGTTTATTAAGGTGAAATAAATTTGTCGCACATTATTGTCTGTGGGAAATTTATTAATGTCTTTGCCATATCCTTGGTGGGAGATTTCATAATTTTTTAGATTTCTTGTTCGATATGTCTAAGGTGAGGGAGACTTTATGGTCTTGTCTTCTTCCCATGTTTAACTTTTATAATCATTTACATGTATTTATGTGTTTTAAACTATAAATGGTTAATAATTTCATATCTTTCTAAGTTTCTTATTGATTGGTGAAAAATGGTGTCACGAAGATTTAGACATTGTCATCTTCAAGAATCATCAAGAATGTTTCACCAAATGCAACAAATGGATATTCAACTCAATCAACTCACCTTTCCGAGCATATACTCACAACTCATGGAAAAATAAGAGCTTTACACCAAAGTATGGACATCCATCAACACAAAATGTGAAGTGTTTTTTGGTTGAATGATGTACTTGTGATACATTGTTCACTCCTTTCCATCACACAATTAAAATTTGAGTTTCAAATTCATGGAACCTAATACATTTTCCTCATTTTTTATTCTAGCCCCTTTATGTGAAAAATTACACTCATCTGAATAATGTGAGTGAGATCAAGATGATAAAGTGGAGCATAGACAACATATATTATTTGGGTAGGAAGAGTCTAAGCCATGGAAAAGGTGTGAGAAATGCATGTATTAAAGTTCCACTTTTTCCCCCACATTTACTTTCATGTCTTTGATATGGAAAATATTTTAATTAGAGCTTCTAGATATCTTCCCATATATGTTACCTTTCCAAAACAAACAAAAAAATACTTTTTTTTATAGAAACTTAGCCAATCGATCAAAGTTAGAATATTCAAAAGCGTCTTGGTTCTACCTATGTTGGAAATATTATAAACCTTTATAAACCAAGGAAAGGCCATCCTATCCATCCACATATACATAATTTCATCTTTTGGACAAGTAGTACAAGCTCCTTTGGCTACCATGAAAAAGGAAATGCCCAATATGAATGCATTTCCCACATTCAACTTTTTATTGTTTTTCATCTTATATTCCTAACTTGTGGAAATTGTTTCCTATTTGGTTCAATGTAGATATCTCATAAACACTTCATTGTGATGATATGTATTCCTTTTATGGGAAGAAGGTGGATATGAATGACATACAATGCAAATCAAGGGTTGGTGTTCATCACGTATAATTTTTTGATGTATGAATCGATTTAGACAGTTCATCGCAGTCACTATTTTTCTAATGCGTATCAAAGGTTTCACATTTGTTGGGGATTTAACATTGTAATCACACAAACTTAAAAGTTGGATTTCAAACTTGAAACCTATTAGATTTTCCCCATTTTTTTATTTTAGACTATTTAAAGTAAAATTGCAGTCGTGTGAACAATGCGGGTGAGATTGAGACAATAAAGTGGAGTGCATGATATAATAGATATTCTTTGGGTTGGAACAATTTGATCCATGGAGTAGGTGTGCGACATGCAGGTATTTAGTTCCCACATTTTCTTACTTGATTTCCATTTCAATCTCATTCCAATGTTGGCCCTTATTTAATATGTATCCACTCACTACGAGACCTATCACAACTGATGTAGAGAAAATGTACTATTATGCCTATATTTAACTTTTCAAGAGTTTGTAAACCACAACTTCACTCGGTATCTGCAAAAGAGGATCATTCATTAGACAAAATGGCTTAAGAAACTTGAAAAACTAGCAACTATGACTTGGAATGGCATCATCCTCATCGTCCTCTATCATATCAGTCTCAAACCATTGCTAAGAATTCCTTTACCAAGGCTCAACATGAAAGAAAACTATCATCTTACCCAGTTTCACCAACTTGCTCAATTTATTGCTTACTAGCTAGTGCTTGAGAGTGCAACTTTTGGACCTTGGATTCTTTAATGCTTCCTTTTTCAGGTCCCTCGCACATACACCTTACAACACAATTATAATGACCATATAATTCACTCAGAACAACTAAAATCACTCGACTCCTTTGTTTATCAAAACTGGCCTCCTCATGCCCTTAAGACATGGTAGCTTGCAACAAGCATGGATAGAGTGATCTAAGGACACCCATAAGGTTTTAAAAGCTTCATTAGTTCACTTTTCATATGTATAAGGTGCTTCTAAAATCTCAGACTCTAACTTCTTCTTCAACTCCCTCTATCTCACACTTTGCATTTTTTCTCTCAAACCCTCTAATAGGTCAGGGGCAGTCTTATGTTGTACATATCTCCTCATTCCCTCAAGTATTAGGCTTAAACTTAACATTTTTAGCCACCCGTTATGGGGATATAGTTGCATATACAGTTTCAAGAGTTAACTCCAAGTTTTTAAATAGCACTTTCTTTGTAAAATGGCTCCTCAAATGAGCCTTCCCACTATGTCTCACTGCCTTTATCGCAAATCTAAAAAAAATATAATAGATGGGATCTTGCTATGATCCCAAACCTTCACCAAAACTTAACCCACTCCAAGATAGAGATTATTACCAAATTCCATGAATATTCATTGGTGCAATCCAAAGATAATGCAATTTCATCATTCAAACCCTAGTTAGTGCACAATGGAGCCAAAGAAGGGATATTTGGATTACACTTTAATTCAAGGTACTAGATTTGGTTTAAGGGTCTAGTTTTACCTCCTCTACAACATTACTCTAGCAGTGTGGAGTTTTACACAAGGTTTATTCAATTTTCACGAGCTCTAGTGACTAGTATATATGCACAGGACAAGTATGGAACCCTTGTTTCTAATGAAGGAGATATAAACTTGTTTCAGTGTAGAAGACCTTCAATAAGGCTTAAGATCAACTCAATCACTCTTCCCAAAGGTTTTCCTTCATGCCAAAATCATCACAACACAAATATTAGTTTGATCAACACCTAATGCATAATCACAATAGAGGCTAGTTGTTATCAGCTTGCTACAAACAATATTACTTCTATGGCATATAATGAACCTTTCCTTACCTCTAACACAAGTTTTTGATGTTTCCCAAACACCTCATTAAATCTCAACACAAACACATTAGATAATAGAGCTCATAGTCTTGTTACCATGCTATCATATATCTTCTTATACCATAATTCATCAAAATAAGGGTTAGCTCATTCATAACAACTTGAAATGCACACAAACAAGGATTCATTCACACACATAGTTGGGATGTACATGCATTAAGAAGAGGAGTCATCATTCACAATTCAAGCTTAGAAAACACCACCCAAAGTTAAAGTAAACATGTAAGTGAACTTAGATATATACTAATATACTTCCTCTTACAAAAATCACTGAGCTCCTCTCTCCTACTTCCTCCTCCACGAGGAATAGTCTCTAAAACTGACTCACACCCCTATGTTCAAAATCACACTCATGCTTGTACCTACTCCATGCATTGTAACTGACTTCTATGACTGTCACTTTGTGAATCTTTGACTTCCATTCACCTCCTAGGATCATAATTGCCATTCTTTACATTATTGTAAGCATCTTAATGATGCACTAGCACACAAAAGACTTAATACACAACCCTCTACCAGTTAACAAACACTCAAAACCACCTAATCAAACACTTAACATTCCTTGACATGTCCTTGTAGTTGCATTACATATTTTGGAGGGAAAATCCCCCATTTGAAATTCAAATAGCCTCTCTCTTAACTTTCTCTCTCCCATGACTTCACACCTTCACAAGACACTCCATGACCTTATAGATAGGAAACTTGGCATTTGAATGCTTCCTAATGATGCTCCTTCCTTAACAAGATACATGGGACCATCCTACTATGACAATCATCAATGGGAATGCAAATATCTCTTAAAACAAATCCTTCTACTAGATCTATTAAATAGGCACAATGGCTAGCGGGTCGTGTACAATAACATCACGTCTCGTGCCAGCTAAAGGCCAGGCCAGGTACACCTTCCACAGATCATGCTCCCTTGTGGAATCTGGGTTCCGTTGTGGAATAATATATGTAATAGATAGAATGCTTGTTTCTACAATTCTCCTTCATTCCCTTCTTTCTCCCTTTGTTTCCCTCTAATGTTCCCCTTTATTACTTCAATTTTAACTTCCTTCACGCCTCTTGTTTGACATCTCCATTACGCCACTCAAGTACGATTACTAGTTATTATTTCCTTCGGGGCAGCCTTGGACCACCTTCGCCCATCAAGTGAAAAATTGATAGTCAAAGTGCCTTATATTATTAAGGTGTAACAAAATTATGTTCAAAGATTGTTTTTCAGTGTTTTAAAATATTTTCACACTACTACTTTTTCAGCTAAACTTTAGATTGATTGATTACCTTTTCATTTTAAAAATATTGTTAAAAATCTCGGAGGATTTAAAATTGTGTAATTTGTGAATCATAAATTTATTTGTTGGAACGTTATTTTCGTTTATATAAATCAATTAAACACAATTACTTATTAGAAATTGAGATGAAGGTTTTCCATATTAAGTAATATACCTAGTTGACTGCAGGGAAAGGAGGTAAGTGATTTGTCGTTTTCCGTTATTAAAGATAGTCGTGAGCACACGTAGGAAATAATAATTGAGTTGAGGCCCTTATTTGATGACATGTTCGTGCCTCCGCGGATTTTGTGGCACAATAATTGTTAGTAAGGACACGTGTCCAGGAGCCAACAATAGGTTTACAGGCCACAGTCCTTTTGGATGGCGCAAACAGCACCTTTTGGGTGAGTTTTACAAATCCTCCTATTGTCTCTGTCATTACTGCATTATTACCACATTTATCCCCATTTTATCTTGGATTTGCAGTCCTTTTTTTGTAGCTAGCTCTCAGGAAGAATGAATGCAGGAATGAATGAATGAATGAAGGATTTTAATGATTTCTACAAGGCTAAGCAGCTTATAGTATCCCAAAAAAAGCAAAAATAAAGTCAAATATATCAATGTAACGGACTCAAAAATGTTGCTTCTGTTAATCTTGAGCTTTCTATTATAGATTTTAGTCAAATAATCTGCTGTTTTTACAATCTTATCCTCTTCAAATAAGGTTGTGAGATCTTCCCTTTTTAAACAATCAGTATAGCTACTCTGAATGTCCTCATACGCTACACACTCCATTAGGAAATGTCATTCCGTTTCCACAGAACCTAACCCGCAAAACCGGTAAACTCTTTGGGATGATTCTTCTTTCGGCATTGTCCATCTTCCAGTTTCACATCTGAATTTAGGGATGTATGTAGCTAGCTGTCAGGGATGTATGTAGGTAGGAATTGTGTAAATAAACTATCAACATTTGGATCCAAATTTCTCATTTGCTTATCCACAAAGTACAGTGACTCATGGGAGATCACGATATTTTGGAAGAATATGCACATGTTTATTACAATTATAGCCTTTCCATGTAGTATTCATATATTATTGAAGCTTGTGGATATTTACTTGTTTGCTTCTACTGAATTGGGAGCTTAGGAATGGATTTTTATAATTATAGAATGTCGACCTAAACAGGGAATCTGTGCCCTTTTATCGAACTACTTGGGAGCTTATGCCCGAGGTATATTTCAAGCAATAACATTTGTCCATGTTCCTTAATTTTTCTGATTTAGGAACACGACGAGGACTAGTTGTATGCCTTCTCCATGTTTTATGTTTATGGTTTTGAATTCAAAGCAAAGTGGACCGCATTCTGAAGTCATCACACATTCTTTGCTAAAAAATAACAAGAAATATATTAAAAAGTAAAATTTCATTGCTAATGTCCTTCAAGGAAGAAGGCTTCGAGAATGGAAACATAAAACAAAATGGATTCTTGCATTGGACATCTAGCAAATTCAAGGGATCTTTAAATTCTGGTACTATAGAACAATAATTTTAAATAAATATGACCATGCATAATTGCTATACTACAATGGTTAGGCATTCGCTTCTGAAATCATTCAATTGACCAATGTAATTTGGTTACTATTTACATAACACCACATGAGTGAAACAACTTAGGTGTCATTTTCCATGTCGATAGCTAGAAAAGCTGAACTTGAGGCGTAACCATTGATCATAGATAAACATGCTAAATGAGTATGTGTAAACTGATAACTGAGTGTAAATACATATGCATATTAGATAAATCGAAAAGATATTAAAGAGATACAACATGTAAAATGTTAACTTATGTTAGATGACTTAGGGAAATGCTTGAAGTTGCTCCCAGCTTTTTGTGATGTTGCAGTACTAGGGCACGACAGTGGAAAATATGTGCTGTTCTTGACCTTGAATAAATAACTGGTGTGAGATATTTACCTTTTTATTATTTACTGTAGGATTAAAACATACCACAAAAAATGGAAGAAGTTTGTATGTTGCTAAGTACCAAAAGTGTCCATGATTGTAGGCAAAGATTAGAATTACTTTACTATGGATTTTAGGTTATAGTGATTTGAATGTATTATTTTTTCTATATGTCAGTATGTTGCTAAAGTCTGTGCACTAATCCTTTTGAGGGTCTACCCATAAATAGGCACTCTCTTACCTACTTAACAATAACTTGTTGCCAATGCATCTTATTTTAGATGACATGTTTACAGGATTGAAAATATGGTTTGAAGTTTACAAATATCTACCAGAGGTATCACCAATGAGACCAGGACTTGCACTGGTTCTTGCGCCAATGCCAAGAAAACTGTGATGAGCCATATTCGAATCCTTCAAATTCAAAACCTTTACATCCAAAACCACCTTATTTTGCGCTTCATATACTTCATTTCCAAAATTTACTAGAGCCGATCAGATATCCATCAGTGATTTCCTCCATTGTTTACTTTAATTGCATGTATGTAATTTTGTGCTTGCCTCTTGCACTATCCATGTCTGCATTGATCAATGATCTCTTGCCATTTTTAGATTGACTTTAAGGGTAGGATTCTAGGAAGTGCAACTTGACATTTCTTATCACACATTTGTGTCTCAAACATTAGTTTTTCACACACACTTGAAGATGCACTAAAAATTCATGCGTTTAGCTATCTGACTTCACAAGTACCTCCCCATGCAATATTGATTTCTAGCCCGGCCATATCACTTCCGAAAACACCCCTTCTGTCGAAGACTTGCTCCTTCTAGAGCAACCACTAGTATACTTAGTTGACTGTAGTCTACATGGAAAGGAGGTAAGTAAGTTGTCATTTTCCCTTATTAAAGATAGTCATGTGATGCTTGTGGTGATGTTTCCCTATTTGCAAGAACACCTGACACATAATAAATTAGAATTGAGTTAACTCTTGAGGCCCTTATTTGATGACATGTTCGTGGCTCTGCGAATTTCATGTCACGAGGACTTGGGGGACACTAATATTAAGGACATGTGTCCAAGAGCCAAAAATAGTGGGCACGAGTGGTATGAAGCTTTGTTTAGCATTTAATCCCTTGTGAAACATTAAAAGTGATTGTTTTATGCATGCGTGAAAAGTGTATTGAGTAACAATTACACTTTAATTGTGTAATGGACATGTCAAAGGGGATGCGATGATGAAGTTAAACCTGGGGGAGGGAAACATTACAGGGGAAGAAGGAAAAGGAAGAAGGGGTTTGAGGCAGGACAAGTGCAGGGTTGGGGAAATTATGGAAAAATTAATACGAAACTCTTTTTTGCTACGACCAGACACATATGAACCACATGTTGATTTTTTCGCTCACTTGAAGGAGAAAGGGGGTGCAATGTCTGGTCATTAAGGAAAGGTAGTATGGAAATATATTTTAGTTAAAACCAACACGTGGTCAATCAATATTGTCGATGTAAATATAAAAAAATTCTCATCAATCTTTAAATGACAACCATTGGTGTATTGGATGGAGAAGTGGGCATGTTGGCATAAATGTAATATCCTTTGTCACCACTAGTAGATAGGGAAAATTGCATATGTATTAACTTCAAACTTTTCATATGTCAAATACATAAACCTTTCTTTTAGGGTTCCTTATGTCACATATAGATAAATACATGGAAGTAAGACGATGACAATTAAAATAGATGTCAAAATGTACGTTGATACATGGGGAAACACGTATCCTATATGATATAGTAATTTGGAGATTAAACCAATGCAATCTTTAAATACCACATGTAAAGAGAAATATGTTATGTTTTGGAGCCTATTTTCATATGTGGAAGTTTTGAAGACTATACACAAATTATTTTATAATCTCCACAGTTTTTTGGCCTTGAAAGATGTGCATGATACCTCAAGAGATGGCTCTTCTCATATGGGCAGTATTTTGACCCATAGGTTTATGGGGAGGTTTTAGCCCATGGTTTTGGTACCCACAATATTGTAAAAATGATTAATCAATTACCTTTTGATGTGATTTTGTGCATATGGTAGGGGAGACATATCATTGTAGATGTGTGTGAGTTCAAGTGTGAATTCATGAGAGTTTGTTGAGCATAGCTCCAAACATATCTAGGTATTATATTGAGAGAAAGAGGTGGCTTGTAATAAACTCTGAGCAAGTGATTCTTAGTGGACATAGCCCAAATTGGGTGAACCATGTTCAATAATGTCTTTGTGTTGCGTTCTTTTATTTTCTACACTTTTATTTCAGATATGCGAGATTTCTCTACATATTAGTTTCTATTATTGCGATTCTTTGTGGGATTGTTCCGCATATTTTATCCCTTATTTCCTAACAATTGGTATCAGAGTTTGGATTGGTTTGCTAAAGTGTTGAATCACAGGGATATTTTTAGGTTTACTGTTACTTATGGAAGATCAAATGCTGATAAATTCAACAGGTAGAATTTTAGTCTTTGGAAGATGCAGATGGAATATTACCTTTATTAGAAGGATCTTTATATTCTGTTGTCTGAAAAAGTGATTGAGCATGATGGATGTGGATTATGATTTGCTAGATAGGAAGGCACTTAGGATAATCTGGATATGTCTTACATTGCTAGTATTATTTCATGTTTCAAATTAGAAGACTACAAAAGATTTCATGGATGCATTAGGGAAGTTATATGAAAAACCCTTTTCCTCTAACAAGATATTTTTAATGAAAAAGTTGTTTAATATGAAGATTTTTGAGAATGGTTCAGTAGCATAACATTTGAATGAATTTAATATGGTTGTGAATATGGTAGCTTCAGTTACAATAGATTTTGAAGAAGAAGTTAGGGCTTTATTAATTTTGTTCTCCTTACCTGAGAGTTGGAATATCCTAGTCATGGTGGTAAGAAAATTGGTTCCAGCTACCTCAAAGTTTAAGTTTGAGGGTTTTTTCGGGGTGATTCTAAGCGAGGAAATGTGAAGAAAAATATCCATAGAATATTCTAATTCAGGGAATGCTTTGACAGTGGGAACGAGAGGGAGACAAAAGAATAGAGGAAGCCGTGGAAAATCAAAAGATCGGGCAAGATCAAAATCCAAAAGCAAGATGGTATTTTGGCACTATAGAAAGCCTAGGAATGAAAAGAATGACTATTGGGAGCTTTAGGACAAGAAGAAACAACAGGAAGAAAATAAGGAGGTGAATGTGGCAACATGTAATGTCTTCCAAGATGCTCTAATTATTTCTTTACAAAATATTGTTGAATCTTGGGTTTTAGATTCGGGGGCTTATTTCCATGCTACTCCACATAGGCATTATTTTGTTGATTATGTTCAAGGGGATTTTGGGCATGTTTTTCTTGGTGATGATGAGCCTTGCAGCATAGTTGGAAAATGTTTTGTTCAGGTTAAGATGCAAAATGGGAATACATGGCTATTGAAGGATGTCAGACATGTGCCTGCATTAATAAGAAACTGGGTATCGGTGAGGAAATTGGGAAATGTTGGTCGTATTATGATATTTACAAGAGACTCTTGAAAGGTTACCAATGGTGCTCTTGTGGTGGTAAGAGGTAAGAAGGTTGGAACCTTGTATTTAACCGCTGATAGCACTAATGTTTGTAATCTTGTGGCTTTAGATGCAAATACAACATTGTAGCACTATAGGCTTGGTCATATGAGCCATAAGGGCATGCAGATCATAAAGAATAATTTTCCTAGATTTACAAAAACAAGTTTGGATTTATGTGAGAACTGTGTATATGGGAAATAGAAGCGAGTAAAGTTTATCAAGGTTGGACCTACGAAGAAAGAGAGTAAGTTGGAGCCGGTACATTCTGATGTGTGGGGGTTGGCTCAGGTATCATCTCTTGGGGGTTTAATTTATTATGTTACTTTTATTGATGATGCAATAAGGAAATTTTGGGTATATTGTATTAGAAAGAAATCTGATGTATTTGAAACTTTTTTTAAATGGAAATCCTTGGTAGAGAATGAAACATATCTTAAGGTAAAATGTCTAAGGTCAGATAATGCATGGGAGTATTGCAACAATGAGTTTGATGGTTATTGTTCTAAGAATGGAATCCACAAGAAAAAGAAGGTTCCAGGAAATCTGCAATAGAATGGGGTGTTAGAAAGGATGAATAAGACAATAATGGAATGTGTTAGGAGCATCAGGTAACATGCGGGCATGTCTCTTTCCTTTTGGGTTAAAGCGGTGAGCACAACTGTGTACTTGATAAATAGAGGTCCCTCAAGTGCTTTAGATGGAGGCATATCTTAGGAGGCCTGGTCTAGTAAGAAAGTTGATTACTCATTTCTTAGAGTCTTTGGATGTGAGGTGTTTGTTCATACTAACAATGATGATAGGACCAACCTAGAGGCTAAATAAAAAAATGCACTTTCATTGGTTATGATGGTGATAAATTTGGATATAAATGTTGGAGTATTAAGAAAAAGAAAATTATTCGATCTAGGGATGTGATCTTTAATGAGAAAGTTATGTATAAGAAACAATTGTAGGAAAAAAGGGAAGAATACATGAAAGAATATGCAGTTGTATAAGATATTCCGGATGGGAAAGTGGGGCATGAATCAGTTCAAGAACCTACTCAACAAGAACCCCAAACTCATGTATGGAGGATGTCTTCTAGGGTAAGAAGAGCACTTGAACATTTTTCTCCTTCTCTTAACTATCTATTACTCACTAACAATGGAGATCTAGAGAGATTTGATGAATTAATGTAGGTAGATGCCATGAAAAAGTGGAAACAAGTCATGGATGAGGAGCATAAATCTGTTATAGAGAACTAGACCTGGGATTTGGTGAAGCTACCCAAAGGAAAACTAACATTGCAGAAAAAGTGAGTGTATAGAGTTAATGAGGAAGAAGGAGGCAAGAAAATATATAAGCCCCTGTTGGTGGTCAAGGGGTTTTCACAAAAAAAAAAAAGGTATAGATTTTGATGAGATTTTTTCTCTTGTCGTAAAAATAACTTCTATTAAAATTGTTCTTGGCATAGTGGCAGCAGAAGACTTGCAGTTAGAGTAGCTAGATATAAATACTACATTTATCCATGGTGATTTGGAGGAGGATTTATATATGCAGCTCATCTAGAGGGCTATGAGCTCAAAGGTAAAGAAGAGATGGTTTGCAAACTGAAGAATAACTTGTATGGCTTGAAACAAGCTCCATGTCAATGGTATAAAACATTTGATAGCTTCATAATGGAGAAAGGTTACATTAGATGTCATTCTGACCATTACATATATATAAAGAAATTTCAGGATGGTAGTTATATTATCCTGTGTTTGTATGTGGATGACAGGCTGGTTACAGGTAAAACTATGTAGGAAATAAAAGTTCTAAAGAAGTAACTAAGTGACTCCTTTGTTATGAAGGATTTGGGGGCAGCCAAACAAATCCTTGGTATGAGGATATCTCAGGATAGGAAGGAACAAAAGACTGACTTTATCTCAGGAAGAGTACATTAAGAAGGTCTTGGAGAGGTTTAATATGCAGGATGCTAAACTGGTTGGGACTCCTTTGGTAGGCCATTTCAAGCTATCAAAGGAGTTGTGTCCCAAGATAGAATAGGAGGGAAACCAAATGTCTAAGGTACCTTACTCATTAACGGTTGGCAGTTTGATGTATGCCATGGTGCGCACTAGGCATGATATTCCCCATGCAATGGGAGTAATGAATAGATATATGAGTGATCCACGTAAAAATCACTGGCAGGTAATAAAGTGGATCCTTCGGTACTTGAGAGGGACCGTGGGGACAATTTTGTGCTATAATGGATTAGACACCACTTTGCGTGGTTATGTAGATTCAGACATGGCTGGAGATGAAGAAAACAAGAGGAACATGACATGTTATACTTTCAATATAGGTGGAACAATAGTGAGCTAGATTTCATGACTAAAAAAGCTTATGGCTTTGTCAACCATGGAGGCTAAGTATGTTACTGCCACAGAGGAAAACAAAGAGATGATTTTGTTACAACAATTTCTTGAGGATTTGGGGCATAAGAAGGAGGAAGGGAAGATGCATAGTGATATTCAGAGTGTTATACACCTAGCTAAGAACTTTGTTTTCCACTCTAGGATGAATCACATACAGTTAAAGTACCATTTCATTAGGACAACTTTGGAGGAAGATAATTTGAAGGTGGAGAATATTCATACAAATCAAAATCCTGTAGACATGATGACCAAGGTGGTCACAAGGGAGAAACTAAAGCTATGTTCATCTTTGGTTGGTCTTCACGGACGATAATGAAGGGTTGAGAATATTTCTTAGAGGAAAATCAGTCTCCAAGTGGGAGATTGTTATGTTGTGGAGACATTTTTCATGTGTGGAAGTGTTGAAGATTGTACACTAAAAGTAATGTACACCCTTCATAGTTTTTTGGCCTCGAAAACGTTCTTGATACCTTAGGAAATGTACTCTTCTCATATGATTGGTATTTTGACCCATAAGTTTATGGGGTGGTTTTGGCTCAAGATTTTGGTACCCATGGTATTGTAAAATTGCTTAAGAAGTTACCTTTTGATGTTCTTTTGTGCATATGGTAGGGGAGACATCGTTGTAGATGTGTGTGAGTTCAAGTGTGAATTTAGGAGAGTTTTTTTAGCATAACTCCAAACATATATGTATATTGTATTGAGAGAAAGAGGTGGCTTGTAATAAAATTTGAGCAAGTGATTCTTAGTGGACATAGCCCAAATTGGGTGAACAATGTTCAATAGTGTCTTTGTGTTGCATTCTTTTATTTTCTGCACTTTTATTTCAGATATGCAAGATTTCTCTACATATTAGTTTCTACTATTTTGATTATGTGTGGGATTGTTCCAAATATTTTATCCCTTATTCCCTAACAAAATAGTGGGTGAGAGGAGGAAAGATGCAAAGTTTGGTAATCTTATCAGTGGTGCAAGGAGATGCTAAATGCGAGTAAGTTTGAACCCTAATACTCGATATGAGATCCTTTATGGAATACATGGTCGAGATTGAAGGATCCTCAATGAAAAGACTGATCCTTGTTGATCTCGAAACCAAATACAAATCTAATACTAATCGAATTTGAGGCATAAATTCCAACTTAGTCAGAGTACAATGTTTGATGCGAGCACGATGCCAAGTGAAGTGTAGAGGAGAGATGAAGCATATTCTATTGATGGATTTGAATATTAATTTGGATTATTTATTATGGAGATTTTTAGTCATTTGAAATTTATTATTTTGTCTTGTTGGTGTGTGTATGGTGGGCCAAAAATGCGTCTCAATGGCTTGCATTCCTAGGTCTTCCATTTTACAACCTAGTATTGAGAAAAAGAATAGTATACACACATGAACTGATACACGATGGGTTTATTTAAAGGGGCTACAATGAGCACTAAGGTTGGATATGTAGAGTGCAGTAATCCCTACACTAGGTCAACTTAGGGTTTCTAAGGTCTACAACCAAGATAGAGGAGAATACCCTTCCAGGATATTGGTAAATGGGGGATATATATAGATCGACAATGGATAAGTCGAGCATGCACAATATAACTGAAATGTAAATAAGGGAAAACTAAGGAGTTGATCAAATAAGAGCACTATGATATTTAGTATCAATGTACATATAACACTAAGCTAATATAGAGTGATGGGGAAGTGAAATGAACTAATATATCAAAATGACAAAGAGAGTTAGAGACCTTACCTATGGGGTGGTCACTGACGCATCTATCTCTCCAGAGAAGCAACACACCGAGAGAGAATCAATATTGAGTGGAGAAGGGGAACATTGTTCTTGTCCTAGACTCGTTATAGATTACCAAATAATGCAAGCAATCCAACCAAGATGAAGAGTGTCTAAAGCAAATTACAAAGCACTAAGTAAAACATAAGACAAGGGCACAAGCGAGACACCCCATAAAAAAGTTGACACAAGAGAGAACCGGGTCAGTGACAAAAAGAATCTTGTGATATAATCTTAGCTTCATAAATGCCAAAGTGTTTTAGATATTGTAAATACGTCATACAACTCCCATGTAATTGTGGCAACCGACTAGTGAGAAAGCTATAACACTGAATTTCGTCGTCCACGGGAGATGGCATCAGCGAAGGATCTTTTATTACCTTGCATAATTGTAGACACCTAAGATTTGACATGGTTCATCAGTTTACATGGATGTTCAACTTGGCTAAGTCGTGCAATGTAAGCACATGTATCAGACACACAACATGTCTAAGCCATAAAGGTGACAAGGATAACTTATCTCTTTTGACATGACTAAGTTTCTCTATTCACACTACTCAATACTCTCACATAACAATTGTCTCTATTCGTCCATAGTTACTATATTCCTAGTCATAGCATCATTCCCGGAAGACCCCTTGCAGGGATCCTTCACAAGAAATACCTACATCAATGACCATTCTTATCTAGGACCAAATTGTCCAATGGTATTGGTAACATAGGATGACATTTTCATTCATAGTCACCCAACAACTCACTTGTATATCGATTTGACATCCTTTCATGACGTCTAATAGATATCCCATAGGTCAACCTGTAATGTGAACATTAAACCTACAATGACAACTATAAAAATAAGTCTAACTCACTTCATTTACCTCACCTAGTACTTCAAGAGCATAATGGTACAAAAAATGTGACATTCCAAAAGCTCACAACCACCATCATCTATTATCAAAAAAAACTACAATTCTCTACACAAGTTTTCTCTTCAGAGATTTTTTCATACGTGAAGTCTAACATGCACTCACCCCTAGGTTCTAAGAGTCATGCTTCTCAGATCTAGAGAGCTTGTATTGATGTTGCCATGTAGTGCTATAGCAAAAGCACTAGTCAAGCCATTATTGTGCGTTATCAGGAGGGCAATTAAGTTGCCAAAGTAGTTGCATTCATGTATGTATCACATACCCAGGTGGAGGACTACTGCAATTTAAGGCCTCTCATAAAGTATTGGTGATATATTGAAGGTGCAATATCAATTCCACTAAACTTTGGGATAAATCCTTTAGCAAGTAAGCAATTGGCTAATTGTTCTCTTGCCACACTTTCCACAAACCATTCCATGTCAGTGGAGATCCTAGTTGGATTTTTCTCGAATTTAGGAATTGAAGACCATTATCAGTAGAGGTGGATTAAGTTTATCCCACTTGCCTTCAACAAAATACACTTAACTATCCTAGAATGATCAATCCAAGATTTGATGCCTAGCAAGACTCTAATAATTCCAAAATGTGACTTTGAGAGAGTCATCATCATAATCTATCATGCATCAATCAAGAATATCCAATCCTTACACAAGTTTGCTTCTTCAAAATGGTTACAGTATGCGAAGGAGTCAAAGATCTTTCCAAACCATATGTTTTTAACTTCCATCCCATAGAGGCCCTCAAAAATCACATGTTTTTGAATCAATTTGAGATAGTAATGATTGGATAGACAACAAGAAGAGGGAGATAATAAACATGAGTAATAAGGAAAATGTTGTTAACAATTTGAGGGCACATTCCCTACTAGTGATCTCAGAACCCCATTTGACAATTGTCATCAATACTTTATTAAGGTTAAATTTGAGACAAAGTCAGACTCTAAATGCCATAAGAGATACCCATGAGTAGTCTTGTGACATAATTCTGGGCTATGTTAAATACTCTATAAATGCAAACACGATTGGAAGCCTTGATTTCTACAAATTGGACTTTTTCACTCCATATATGTATGTATGAAGTGAAAAAGTCTAATGTTGAGTGCCCCTGGATCCAAATTTTATTTTAAGTGCCATGAATATAAAAACTAAGGCCCACTCACCTGTTCCTGAAAAAAACAAATATGCAACTATAGTCTACATAGGGGCACAACATGTGGATCATCTAAATCTCTTTCACTTTATTTATATGACTGCAATTTCAGCATAAAAGGCGTACAACATCAAGGACAATCAAACTAGGTTCCAAGTTCAAAAACATATAAAACTGCAACCAATTATAAATATATATTGTATCACTGAAATGAATCACCATGGCTCATTTCTTAAAAATCAAGTAATTGCAAGAAAACAAACAATGCACGAACAAACATTGATAATTGAGTTCCTCTTGTGGTTGGTCATATAAGTGATACGTAGATTTTATCTGTCGACTAAAAGTTTTAGAGTCAAACTCTATAAAATTTATTATGACGTTGTTTAGTAAAAATTATTCTTTGATTTACAAGGAGATATATTTACTAATAAAACCATCAAAGTGTATTGTGTAATGTCTAGGTATGAAAGAGATTCCTTGTTTTCTTAATTTTTGATATTCAATGTACTTAATCTAGGTTGAATTCGTTGATTCCTTTCCAATTCTAGCCATGGAATTCATGAAGAAAAGAAGTGGTAGGGATATATAAATTTAAAATATGATAGTATTCTATTTTAAAATAATCAATATAAAAATTATTATTTTAATATATATTTACGTTGAAGGCATTCTAACTGAGAACCACGGTTTCTTTTAATGACACATAGAGACTCAAATGGTTGGGATTACATATATATTTGGGTGTCAACAGTACAAACATATCTCCATTGTCCACGTCAATCTGAAAATTATGGAATGACCACGTGGATACTGGGATCAAAACATCACCAATCACCTGGACCAAATAATGTGATTACATCCAATTAGGAGTGATAAATGATAGATGTCTCAAACATTGAAGCTATTATACGAAACATCATAAAATATTTCACATCACCTAATGCATATGCACCAATTAGTTGTGGGAAAATCAATGCAGAAATGGAAACAAATACCCCCACTTACTTATTAAAGGTTCAATTTATACCCTTGATTATCCAATATTTTATTCAAAAAAATTCAATAATTGTATATATGGTTTTAAAATATATTTAAACTATGTTACTAGTGTCCCCACTATAGTTTTTTATACTATAATAATTATTTAGTTACAACATTTGCCTTTTTATATTGACCTTTTCTACTACAATTTGTTTTCCATAAAATAATTTTTGCATTACTGTATTTGTCTTATGAGATGGCATCTCCAACTACATTATAAGGTGTTATTCTATGTTAGTGTGTTAATCTATGTTTAATTGGTGATATTCCTTATTTTTTATTTTTTAGTTTTAGGGAGCACTATTTGATCTAAAATAATACTTATGTAAGTTCATGGGGGCAATGAATATACATACATATATAATGTTTCCTTTCTAAATATATGAGCAAAATTGAAGATATATTTTTATGAATATTATTCTAGTTTTTTTGCATTTTTTATTATAATAAAAGATTTTGGTTGTGTTGGTGTTAATGTTGAGTTAATTTCCCCTATATTATAATGTATGTGATGTATATTTTAATAATAATATTTAATGTTATTGTTTTTTTTACAACCCTTACAATGTGTTGAAATTTGTTCTTACTATATCATTCTTTTCCAATTTGAAGTATTTTCTATTTTCATTTCACTCACAATTTTTCGATGTAGTAGTTGAATACCTATGTTATTGAAACAAAATATAGTTACAGTAATCCCAAACACTTAAAAATCCATTACAAGGATAAGTTTTTTAAAATGAATTTGTAAATTTGAATATGATCCATCCACGTGGTAATGGAAGGGTTTTGAACGTGAAACCTATTTCAATAATTTGAGCCATGTGTCACTATGATGTGAGGGTTTGATTTATAGACCTAATTACAACACTAGATGAACCAATCATTTAATTGGTTTGAAATGGAAGAGGTAATTTGTGATGTAGGGGTATCAAAAGTGAAGTGGCTATCTTACACGATTTTTTTAAAGTTTTGGCTAAGCATGGATACGTGGAAGGATGATAAGTAACAAAATAGAGAAAGGAAATTATAACACATAAGTTGGGTGACATCGAGGAGTGTGTGGGGCTTACATGGATTCTTTGCGTAATGGTATGATTACATAATGTTAGTGAAATATTTTGTTGGGGACGAAAATGGGCTTCATCAATGCTCATGGGACTAGGTAGCTCCACTTCAGAATGAGGTCACTCCCATTTATGGAAAACTGGAAACTATGTACACTAATTCTAACCTCAGCGGGTGGTATGAGACCAAAGAACATGAAAAAATACCCTTGTTGTAACTGCAACAATAGATGAGAAAGGGGAGATTTTTTTAATTGAAGAGGATAAAAGTGTAGGGAAAGAAGGGGAAAATGAGGAGGGAATTATGATGATTGAAGTATAATAGAATCTATTAAACAGTAAATCAAAGAAACATTCCAACTCAATAAGAAGAAATGGGAAAACACATGTAACTAAAAAAGGACCATGAAACAATAGCAAAAATTGACACAAATTTCAACCACTGATTTTCATTTCATTCCAGTAGATACAAAATCCTAATTTTCCTTACAAAATTGTTTTATGCTTGGCTAAGTATCAAGAGAGAATGGCTAAAAATATTTATGCAAGAAGTATAATAACACAACATGCTAGAGAGAAAAATCTCATTTTTTGGAATGGAGAATCCATCCCAACATATAACCTTCCTACATGAATTTTCAAATTCACATGTGACTCTTCACATTCAAAACTAAAATAATTTACTTTTCCTTATTTTAAGAAAAGAACTTTTACAATAGAGGAATATGGGGTCACTTAAGTGAATAAGATGAAACTAGAAAAAGTACATCTCCCAACAAAGAAATAGAAATCACTTAAGTGATTTGGGTAACTTTTACAAAAGTGTGATTTCCTTGTGAAGAAATAGAAAGAAGGGATAAGAAATAAGGGAGTAGAAGAATTCATGTTGTTAATGGAGATTAGGAGGAGGGAGATCCTTAGATGCACCAAACTGAAGATATCTTCTGACATTTGATCGTTGAATTAAACCTGGACACTACATTCAGTATTTATCTCTTATGAGGGATCATGGTGTTCATCAAAATATCCATCCAATATTAAATTCATCTACCATTTGCATCATATTTTAGTGATATAGCCATTTTGGGATTTTCCCAGCCATATTAGAAATGGTGCTTCGAACTTGGGAAAGAGTGTCCATGATCTACATATTGTAGTTTTGTGGATAAGACAACTCTCCTTTGATGATAGTTTGGAAGTGTTCCCAAATATCTTCCAATGTTGTCTAACTTGAATGCAATAGTGGAAATCCCATATTTTCCAAGTCAGTGTTGATCTATTCCTTGATCTTTTAGCCTCAGTTGATGTAAGTGAGGAAATATTGTCAAAGAATTCATGAAGTGTGATTTTAAAAAAATAGAGTATTACGATAAGCCCTAAGATATTACAGAGTCACATATGATAAATAAATTATTAACAACTGATGGAATATAAATGATGCAAGGAATAATCTAAATAAATGTAAAAACCTAAGTGCAAGAGAGGGAACAAAAGACTTAGCTGATTTTACAATTGATCCCAAAGTATTCTAGACTAGAAGATTGATGAACAGGAGGAGGAAATTGTCAAAACTGTGTTTGTTAAATTATGTAAATGTTGGATGCGTTGGGACTAGGGTGCCTAAACTCGGTCAGGGGCACTTAGGTGTCAGAGTCTGCTTTTGGATTCCTGTGACTATGTGAGAGCTTGGAATCTGGTTTTTCTTGTATCACAAGGTGGTCACTAACCTTTGATGTTAGTCACATGTATCTTGCACTTTGTCCATAGAATTCACATGTAACCTTAAAAGAGAAAGGTATCCTACAAAACCCCAAAAATCATCAAATCTGAAAAAGAAAAAGATGCAAATGGGGAGTAAAACTGACCCCGGAGGTCACTCAACATAGTGAACTTACGATCAAGTGCTACACCACATATCAAACTCCATTTAGTTCTTGTGCACGTGTGTGGAAATATTTCCCTAGGAATCTCTTGTGCATGATGCACTTGATAACGAGAAATAGCTAGATGTAGCAATATAAGTAGATGTGTGGATGAAAAAATGAACTTTTCCTCCTATGCGTGTATGCATAAAATGCAATCCCTTGTCCCTTGAATGAAGCTAGATAAATTTCTTGATGCCCTTATGTTGGTTGGAAATTTTTTCATTAGAGACAATCAACATTTTAGGGGACAATAGTCCCTCCTCTTTATGGGGAGGTTCCCTTATTTCACCAAAACTTGAAACTCTAAATATATACAAATATACAAGCTAACTAAATATGAATGAGGATATTGGTGGATGTGAATGATTCCATATTGTCAATACAGAAGACAAATAAAGGAACATGGTTTTGAGGAAGAAACAACAACTTTTATAGGAAAGGATAATGAGTTAGGGAAACAAAGTTCAAGCCAATTCATCAATCAAGGGTATAATTACTCTCCTTGGTTTTGAAATATTACCCATTGTTGTGAGGAGAGAAGGGAAGAGGCATCACTTTCAAATACAGAGAATGCAGATTTATATTTTACTAATGCGTGCAAAGAACTTAAGAACATGTGAGTTAATATATATGAAAATCCATGTAACATGAAATGTAAATAGAGTCAAATTTCATCACATCTCACTTCATGGATTGAACAGAAAGTTTCAGATCACACATATATTAAACTATCACATTTGTAGATTGCAAGAAAAGGAAATAGAAATAACACATATGAGAGAAGAGAAATTCTTCTTCTGTATTGATACAAATTCTATATTTTCATTCCATAAAACCAATATCCAACCCTTTACAAGTGAGAAAGAATCCTTATATAGACTGGGGAAGGATGTAACTACCTTTCTAACTAATTGTTACTTAATTAAGTGTTAAACACCTAATTATTTAATTACATAAGTTGGATTTATTTTACAATTTTATTTTGAGAATAATAAAGCCAATCTCAAAACATAACAATTAGATAGAAAAGTACTATGAACCAGGAGAAGAGGGAACATTGGGAAAATGCACAGATGAAACCTTCATCTTGATAAATTGAATCTTGAATCTAGTCACAGTATCAGAAATATCCATACACTTGGGAAAAATGGTGTTAGCGAGGGCATCCAACCAGCTTTCGAGAGAGTACTCCATCTCCTTTTCTATCCCATCATTATATAACAGGACTTTGGCGGCTTCCACAACTACATTATGTAACTCAAAGAGTTCTTCCATCTTATCTTTGTTGGATAAGTCCACTTTGAACCAATATTCCTTTATCAATGAGTTAAACTTTTCTTTGACTTCATCAAGTAAGTTTATCTCCCCATAATTATCTTTGTATAACTAGAAATGAAGAGCTTGTAAGTCATCAAATTTTTTTGACTTCGGGTATTCACATTTTTGTAACATGTTTTTCAGTTTAACCACATCTTCCTTAAGGACTTTGATCCTCCATTCAACACTATATACACATTTCTTGGATAGTTTTTTTTAGAATCATCAAAAATCTTATGAGATAACAAAATCTTCTCATTTTTTGTACTCAGGATTCTAAGATCTTGAATAATATCTATCCAAATCCTAATCTCCTTGTTAATGGCACTAATTTTCGCATTGAATTGATCTTGTGTTGAAGAGAAATTGTCATACATCCTATATGCTTAATCAATAAAAATCAAACCAGAAATCAACATTCCTTTTATCTAAGCTTTAACAACTTTGCCAAATGTTGCATGTTTATGAAATTCTACAACAGTTTTAACATCAGTTCCAACAGTGGAAACAATGGGTAGAAGTGTGGAGATAGGAGTAGGATTGAGGGGATATTTATTTGATAAGAAAACATACTTGATAAAATTAGAGAGAATTTTCACATATTTCTCAAGATATTCCCAAGTCTGTTTTCATTTTTCTACCCTGTCAATGACCTTTGAAATAGTTTCTTTGTAATTATACACTTCTCCTTCAGGGATGGACTCTCTATGTGGGATCCTAGTCAGCTCCAAGTGTGAAATTGATATTTCCTTTTCATCTTTGTCCCCTTTAGGTAAAACGATTTCTAGAAATTATTGTCCTTTAGCATCTGAGACCAAACAAGAGGTTGTCTTAGCTTTCTTGGGAGGAGGAGGAGATGTGCCAAGTAAAGTAGCCACTACATCAAATCCAGGGACAACAATATGTGAAGAATCCTTCATTTTCTTACTATCAATCATGGGTTGGACCTATGTGAATGAATCACCAGAAGGTATAACTGGAGGGTGGTGGCAATGCAAGTAATTTATATTTTATTATGTATGTATTAGGAATAGGATATTGTTAAGTATGATTAGTAGTGGCGTCTGATAGAAGATAACGATGTCGTCAGTATAGTGCCACCAATAAAGTAGAGTATGGTAACAATCAAAGTACAATAGGAATGTTGTGGTAAAAAGTAAATATTTATCGTAAGTAGTCCGAGTAATGTTAAAATGTCAAAGTTGGGGTAAGGAGAGAAGTAGGCTCTACATGATTAGGAGTTAGAAATATTATATTTTTAATAATGGACAAAGAGTGATGTCATAAATATTTTGTGTATTTTATTTGTGGAAAATTTCTAAAAAGGTTGAACCCATGTGAGATGATAAGGTTTATTTTATCTTAGAAGATAAGCCTACATGTAAAGGCAAGAGTTTAGGTATGGAATATGATTGGCCGGAAGAGATTTCCTATCCTATCTTAGAGATGAGGATAAGCCTGAATTCCTATAAATAAAGAGGCCACCCCCCCTCATTTAGCATAGAAGGAAGTAGTGAGAAATATTGTATGAGTAAGTGTGTAAAGGAAGCCATCATTTTGAAGGTATGTTAAAGAAGCCATTAAGAGGTGTAATTGTGAAGTTTCTCCCATAGTTATTGTTGTAAGACATGTGAAGTCGGTAACACTTGAAGTACCTTATGGGTGAAATTGTAACAATTTCATGTTGATATTATAATTTACACTTATATTTCAGATTTGTCATCATTCCTTCGTATCATAGTCTATGGTATTCTTGTGTTATGTTTGTTGTTGTTGTGTTTCTAGATTACATCCACCAAACTAAAGGATTTGCATTAGTAAATAATCATAGCATGAGGAATTCCCGGTGGAGAATTATCATAGTACTAGCTTGGTGATGAAATTTTGGCTCCGTTGTCGGGACCATTCCTCGTTGGTGGATTTTCTAGAGAGATATTCCCACTTAGTCAATAAACATTTGGAGGGTAACCTTGTTTTTACTATGCACAGTGGTTACCATGGTAAAATCACTTTTTACCATGAATAGTATTTACCACAGTAAAGTCACTTTTTACCGTGAACAGTATTTACCACACTAAAGTCACTTTTTACCGTGAATAGTATTTACCACAATAACTTAACTTTTTACCATGAATAGTGTTTACCACAGTAAAGTCAGTTTTAACCACAGTAAATCAAGTTTTACCGTCCGTGGTCATTTCTATTTTACTGTTAGAAAGGTGTAAAGTCACTTTCTACTATAGTGATTCCAATTATTTGTGCACATAAGTCTTGTTGGTTGTACTTTTGGGTTGGTATTTCATTGTGGTTACTTTTAAAAATGGGGAAGAATCTTGTTTTTTCAGCCCAATCTAATGAATATGCTTCCTCTTTCATTCAAGAGTTTAAACGATCTTGCATTTGTAATGGCCTCATAAGAAGGGAACAATGGACTAAATTTTTTCCTACCTTTTTGGATGGTTTAGCCCTTAGGTGGTTTGAAACACTAGGTGATAATGTGAAAAACTCATGGGATTTATTAACTGAAAGTTTTCTTGAAGAATTTGGTGAATAGAAATATGCAGATCTCATGATCGATATCACAAAGCTATCCCAAGGAGAGAAGAAGAAGATAAGGGATTATCATGCTCGTGTTCTAGAGCTAAGGAGGAAGCTCGATGCCCAAATCCAAAAGGAAGGATTAGCGGATGGGTTGATGAATGAGCATGGATAATCTCCTCTGTAAGCACTTCATTCTTGGGATGAAGCCAGAGATTAGACAATGAGTGAAGTATGACTGCCTAGCTACCATTGAATAAGAAAAGGAGATTGCAAGAAGGCAAGAAGAAAGCATGGAAGAGGAGCCCAAAGAAATTGTTGCTAAAGTAGAGCCTACACCAACACCTTTGGTCCAAAATCCACAACCACTCTCGGTGAGCACAAATCTTTTCTCCTAGTACATCTACTGAGTATGAAGATTTTCTCAAGAAGATGGGTCAGTTAACTATTAATCTTCTTCAAGGAAAGAATTTAGTTCTCAGGGAGGAGATAGAGGTCCAAAAAGAAATATTTCTGAAGTTGTATGTTATGGTTGTTATAAAAAGGGTCATTATAAGTATAATTGTCTAGATAGAGCTTCTACATCTGGTATAAGAGATAATGATAAAGGAAAAGCACCTGTGAATTCTTTTGATGTAATAGATAAGAGCATAAATAATGAAGTAGATGTGTTTGTAACAAAAAGAAAGAAAGAAAAAGATAACCAAGATGGAAATGATCCTAAGAAGATGAAAGGAGAAACTAGTAAGAAACATAGGAGAAGAAAGTTGGGTGTGCAGGATTTTCTAATTTCACAAGGACAAGGACCATACTCCATCTTAGAAGATCTGTCCAAAAGGCTTGCAAATATTACATATGGTCAACTTCTTGGCTATGTCTTCTGAGAAGAGGCGGGAGCTGCGAAGTGGACTCAATGCTCACGAAGGAAGGAGGTTGAGGTCCCCTGTTTTGGAGGTAGAGGCGGATCCATATACTCCACAAGCTGAGGTATTATGTAATGGTATTTCAATTCATGATGTCTTAGTTGATGGAAGTGCTGCAGTTAATGTAATGACTGAGTATGTAATGAATATGTTGGGTTTAAAAATTAATCACCCCTCAACACTTATGTTAAGGTCATTAAATAAGGGAAAAACTAAACTAGAAGGTGTAGTTTCAAATGTGGCAATATCTGTTATGGGTGTTGTATGTGTGGTAGACTTTCAGGTGATGAAAAATGGTACTGTTGCGTACCCAATGTTGTTGGGAAGACCATGGCTAAGGAGAGTTCATGCAAGAAACTACTGGAATGAAGGCTTCATGACACTTGGACGTGGTAGAGAGAGGGTGAAGATAAATGTGATCCCTCGGCATCATAAGGCAAAACGTGTGGATTCAAGTGATGAAACTGATGATTGGACATCCTCTGATTACTCTAGTACCAGTGAAGTGGACACAGAAGATGAAGAAAGTAAGGTTGATGTTTCGGTCATGGATATCCTTCCAGTCACACCGACTCATGAACCCATAAAATTATCTGAAGAAGAAATTGATGATCGTCTCCAACAAATAAAGATTGGTGATGCTGTGATGGAGAGTGAGAAGGAATCCTACCTCTAGCTCTTTTGAAGGTACATACACCTATTCACTTTTGATTACAAGGAACTCCGTCAAGTAAGTTGGGTAGAACATTCTATTGAGCTAGTAGATGGTGCTAAGCCCATAAAGCAAATGCCATATAGAATGAATCCTAATTTTTCCAAGACTGTAAAAGAAGAAATAGATAAGTTGCTTGATGCAGGATTCATATTTGCTGTGGAGAATTCAGAATGGGTTTCTCCCATTGTGATCTCAATAAAAAAGAATGGGAAGCTATGCATTTGTGTTGATTATAGGAAGCTCAATAAGGCAACAAAGAAGGATCATTACCCTCTTCTATTCTCAGATCAGATCTTGGATGAAGTAGCTGGCCAGGAGTGCTATAGTTTTGCTGATGGATATAGCGGATACAACCAAGTTCGTATAGCGGAGAAAGATCAGCTAAAGACCACGTTCACCACTCCTTGGGGAACGTTTTCTTATAGAGTTATACCTTTTGGGTTGTGTAATGCTCCAGCAACGTTCCAGCGCTTGATGAATAGGGTGTTTGAACCCTACATTGGGAACTTCATCAGAGTATTTCTGGATGATTTTTGCATCTATGGGAGCAAGATGGACCACCTGCACTAGATGGAGACAGTAATTTCAAAGGTTAGATGAAGCACAAGCCTCACTAAACCCTACAAAGTGTGTCTTTGGATGTTCTAAAGGTGTTTTGTTAGGGCATGTTGTATCCAGAGGTGGTATTGGTACTGATCCTGATAAAGTTTCAAAAATCAAAGAGTTACCATTTCCTATGAATATAAGTAAGTTGAGATCATTTTTAGGCCATGTGGGTTACTATAGAAGGTTCATCAAGAATTTCTCAAAGATTGCACAGCCACTAACCCAGATCTTGAAGAAGGATGTTAGTTATGAACCAAGAAATAAGGCGCATGAAGCTTTTGAACAACTGAAGGAAGCCCTGGTGTCTTCACCTATTTTAAAGAATCCAGATTGGAGCAAGCCATTCATTGTGTATACTGATGCCTCAGATGCAGCACTAGGAAGTACTCTGAGCCAAAAGGATGAAAATGGGAATGATCATCCAGTTTACTTTGGGAGTAGACAAATGAGCAGTGCTGAGGTAAATTATACTGTAACTGAAAAAGAGGCTCTAGCTATCATTTTTGCTGTAAAGAAGTTTAGAAATTACTTTCTAGGGCAGAAATTTATAGTTGTAATAGATCATCAGGCTCTAAAATATATTGTAAATAAGCCTAACCCATTAGGGAGGATAGCAAGATGGATAATTTTTCTACAAGAATTTGAATTTGATATTATAGATAGGCCAGGAAAGAAGCATGTCAATGCAGATGCACTCTCTCGAGCCTATGATGGTTTAGGATCATCTTGTGATGATGATGATTTCCCAGATGCAGCATTGTTATCCCTTGACACAATCCCTAGTGAATACATAGATATTTGGAATTATCTGAATGAATTCAAGTTTCCTGATGGTGCCAATGCAAAGACTAAGAGGAAGATTACTCAAGTCAGTCGTCCATATTCTATTATGCATGGAGTATTATTTCAAATAGGACCTGATGGACAATATAAGAGGGTAGTTGGACGTGATCAAGGGAAGGAGCTGATAGAAGAATTCCACAATGGTACATGTGGAGGACACTTCTCTGGACAATTTACAGCAAGAAGGATCTTGGATGCAGGTTATCACTGGCCCACTCTTTTTAGAGATTGTTATAATTATTGTAAGACATGTGATATTTGTCAAACACATGGTAACTGTAAGACTTCATCAGCTCCATTATGCCCTATTCTTCCACTTGGTCCCTTTGAAAAGTGGGGAATAGATATTGTAGGTCCACTTCCAACTACCCCATGCCAAAATAAGTATATTGTAGTTGCCACAGATTATTTAACCAAGTGGGTTGAAGCTAGGCCATTGAAAACAACTTCCATGGATGAAGTGGCAAGGTTCATATATGAATGCATTGTCACCAGATTTGGTTGCCCATTAGAAATTGTAACAGATCAAGGAAGCCACTTCATTAATGAGGTGGTAGAAGCCCTAGTCAACAAGTTTTCTATTAAGCACAGGAAGGCAAACAACATATAAGCCAAGCACAAATGGATAGGTGGAATGAACAAATTTTGTGTTGTGTCAAATTTTAGCAAAAGATGCAGCCTTGCAGGTACATAAGTGGGATAAAAGGATTCATGCAGCATTGTGGGCATATAGGGAAACATCAAAGTCAGCAACAGGATACTCCCCATTTCAGTTGGCTTATGGCATTGATCCAGTTCTTCCTATTGAGTTTGATATTCCCACTGTGAGAGTTATGAAAAATGAAAGGATGGATGAAAGTGATTCAGTAAAAGAAAGGTTGGTGCATCTTCATTTGCTAGAGGAAATGAGGGAAATAGTGAAGGATACAAGCTATAAGAATAAAATGAAGCAGAAGGAATACTTTGATCAAAAGATCTGTTGGTCTCCATTTCATGTGAATGACTTGGTTCTAGTATATGATTCCAGATACAAAAAACGAAGGCAGAGAAAATTTCTTCCCAAATGGATGGGGCCCTACAAAATAGCAGTTATGCATGAAAATGGTACATATCGACTGGAGGAATTGGATGGCACTCCCATTACGAAATGGGTCAACCATGATAAGTTAAAGATTTTCCAAGCACCAGAATGTCCATAAGAGTCTACTCCGAGGATGGAGTAGAAGCTAGGAAGGGGGAAAATGTCGACATTAAAATTTTCCTCCGTAATTTCTATTTTATTATGTATGTATTAGGAATAGGATGTTGTTAAGTATGATTAGTAGTGGTGTCTGATAGAAGATAACGGCACCATCAGTATGGTGCCGTCAATAAAGTAGAGTATGGTAACAGTCAAAGTACAATAGGAATGTTGTGGTAAAAAGTAAATATTTTTCGTAAGTGGTCCAGTAATGTTAAAGTTGGGGTAAGTAGAGAAGTAGGGTCTACATGATTAGGAATTAGAAATATTATATTTTTAATAAGGACAAAGAGTGATGTCATAAATATTTTGTGTATTTTATTTGTGGAAAAGTCTAAAAAGGTGGAACCCATGTGAGATGATAAGGTTTATCTTATCTTAGAAGATAAGCCTACATGTAAAGGCAAGAGTTTAGGCATGGAATATGATTGGCCGGAAGAGATTTCCTATCCTATCTTAGAGATAGGGTGGATAATCCTGAATTCCTATAAATAAAGAGGTCACCCCCCTCATTTAGCATAGAGGGAAGTAGTGAGAAATATTGTATGAGTAAGTGTGTAAAGGAAGCCATCATTTTGAAGGTGTGTTAAAGAAGCCATTAAGAGGTGTAATTGTGAAGTTTCTCCCATAGTTATTGTTGGAAGGAAAGTGAAGTCAATAACACTTGAAGTACCTCATGGGTGAGATTGTAACAATTTCATGTTGATATTATAATTTACACTTATATTTCAAATTTTTCATCATTCCTTCCTATCATAGTCTATGGTATTCTTGTGTTATGTTTGTTGTTGTGTTTCCAGATTACATCCACCAAACTAAAGGCTATGCATTAGTAAATAATCATAGCACGAGGAGTTCCCAGTGGAGAATTATCATAGTGCCAAATTGGTGTTGATAGATCAGACTCCTGCCGAAACCTTTGGGTCTTATGACTCCCATAATGGAATTGTTCCTAACAAACACATAGCTTCCATATCTAGCATCTATGATAGTCTTAATGAGATCCCTTTAGCTTCCTAATTCCTCACCACCACTTGAAATTTCTTTGTGTCATCCCCTAGATTCCTAATTCATTCTTTTATCCCTTGTAAGGGTCAAATTGTTCTAATTCATCTTGTTGTTCCTCATTGCATTCAAGAGTTAAGTCCGGAATGTTGTACGAAATTAGTATCCTACTTCATAAGTAGGGCCAATTTTCTTCAGATAGAATGAGATGAGGAATTTGGCATTGATTCCACTCACATCGTATGAGGCTCTACAACGAGCTTTCTCAATTTCTCTTCAAACCTCATTCATTTTATCTTTCTTTACATACAACCCTTGTTTTGAAATGCCAAAGGTGAGGAACCTCAGGTGTTAAATAAGCACCCAATTTGTAGTGGTGGAGCCACAACTTCTCTTCCCAGTTGTTCATCAATAGGACAAGTGTCTACATCATGTTCTCAGAGTGGTGGCAGAGTTGCTATCAAAATATCCTTAATTCAAGACTGTCCACATTTGGACATGCAATTCAATGTAAGGATCATGACCTTTCTGGGATCAATTCAATGGTTGGGATGAGATTGTTTATAAACTAGATGGACATTCAATGTGCTCGTACACCAACTTGGTAATGACTTCAATTGAAAGGCTTGTGAGCTCCATCAGATAATCTGTCCTGAAGGCATGACAGGGTGGAAGTTGAAACCTTGATATCTCCTTCATGATCCATTTAGGCTTCTTTGATGTATTTTCCTTACTTCATGAGCTCATTAGAAGCCCTATTCCCTTAATAGTCCTTCAACTGTGCTGCATCTGAAGAAATTTCATTTTTGAAATGGCTGATTGGACGAAACCCCTCAACACCTTTTCCATATCAAATCAATAGATCTCTTTTGATAGGATATCAAGGTTTGGAATCCCTTCACATTGTTCTGTTCACACATTTTTTGAATCATTTAGCATCATTACATGTGTCAATGAAAGAATGGGGGACAATACCTAGCTCGATTTTTTTGTACCTTTATTTTGTGCAACATCTTCTCTTGATGCAAATTCCACTGGAACTCTACATTGTTCGTTGTAATACGGCTGGGCTAGTTTTGACACATTCTCCTCAGACAAGAACTAAGTCACTTTGGTCATGCCAAAAAGCCTTCTTGAGTTAGAGGGTAAATAATTTGCCATTGTATGAAATCAATTCTCTTGCTTCTCATTAATTGGACTGTATCCAGCTATTTTAAATTCTAAATAATAAATGTTTATCTTTTAATAAAAATGTTGGAAGGCTGATTTATTCCACTCTCTTGTGGTGAACTATCTTCATACTTTATCTTCGAAAAATTTAAAAATCAACTCTTTCACTGGTGTATTATGATTGATCATCATTGTGGAGGAGCTTCCTAAGATAGGTGATTAAGGAGTTTCTAGGTGTATAATCTTCAATGGAATTTTGCTGCTTGTTGCACATTAATTGTTGTCACTAATAAGTTATCAGAAAATAATCTCAAGGCACCAATTGGAAACTTTTGGATTTATTTCATAGATTGAACTCATTGATAAGCACTAGTCATTCATCTTGAACCATAAAACTCATTTGTGGAAATGGCTATAGATCAAGCATTGTACAGGATGATTTTATCAAATTATTGGTTCTTTTTAAATCAACTTGAGTAGGAGGTCTATTAGGTTGATCTTGGGGGCTTGAATTCTTTCAAGATATTATGATCGTAATGTCAATTTTGAATTTGTTACCTTTTGATTCTCCAAGTTGAATCATAAAAGGATTAAAACTGCTTCATGACTTCTTGGTACAAGCTGAGATACCCTAGAAGATAGGTAGATTATTTCAGGGCTAGAATTTGATATAGTTTGGGGCATCAATCTTGAGATTAATTAAGGTTTTGACAACTTAAGAGAATTAGAGTTTCCTTATTTCTTGACCAAAGAGGAATAGGTGGCCTAGGTGACAGTTTTACCATTTGAATGATAGTGTACGGAATGTTGTCCTAGTTCATATATAATACTAATTTTAATGCATTACGGGTAAATTATGTACAATGGTAAATTGAATCATGCATGGCCCGATATCAATTTATTTAGAGCTTTAGAGGAAGTCAATGAAAAGCACCTTATGTAGTTACATAGGTCTGATAAGGGAATAAATGTGATTCATATCCCATGTAACTTTGAACTTGATTTTGTAGGGGTGTGGAAACAGAGATTTGGTGGCTCTTTCTTCCGGAACTTTATTTTCAATTGATGAATATTTACTTAGGATAATAAAGAGTTCAACCAAAAAAACTATTCTCCAAATTGACCAAGAGGGATGACTGAAATAAGGCTCATCCCAATTTGAATTAAGAAAACATTATACATAAACAAATGCAATTTAAAGCGCTTTCATTAGAAATTGACTAGGCCAAAATTTGACATCTCGATGTCCAATACATACCTCATGGTAATGAGCAGATGATCAGATCCATTGTGATTCTTAGGGCATGTGGATCAATTCGAATCTGTATGGTTCCAATAATGAACTTTGATATGGAATGGTGATCAATTCTGCAACTAAGCTTTCAGGTTTTCTTTCATTGGTATATAAATATGGGCTACTTTCAATACCACTGTGATGATGGAAGTTGACATAGGTCTACCTTTTAGTTGTGGTGGCTATTCTGGTGCCAGTTATTAATGAGCAAAGGAAATTTGATATAGTGTCTAAGAAACATGTCGAGTGTATGAATGAAAGGTCTACAGTGCCATATTTCCTTTCATTCCAAATATCTTCTATTTGGTATCCACAGCTTAAAGGGACCTTTAAGCTCTTTGTGGACCCCTTCTTCCTCTACCTATAGATAGCTATAAGGGTTCAATGGAACAATTCCGCTCGACTCAATAATATCCTCACCGACTACAGAAGCGAGGCTTGCGGGTGACAAGAGAGTGGTGGGAATAAAATCCAAAACATAATTCTTCCCTATATTCCTCGAACCACCACAATACGAAAAACCAAAGGAAACAACAAAGTAATGTGGCGGGTAAGGCAATGCAGGGAATGAAGAGCAAAGTGAAATGGGTTCCTTGTATTCTGAAGATCTCCCAGAAATCCACAACGAAGGGTTTAGTAAATTAATGTGGGAAATAATGAAATGTGGGGAATGGTGAGCTCATAAGAACTGGTTCTGCCAAGGGAAGAAAATACCGATCAACACTACTTGGGTATTTATTTCGGTAAATTCGAGGATGTGGGGAACACGAGGAATGGATGAACTATTCCTCTTAGTCCACTAACATAGAAATAAGCCACAGAACACTGAAAATGACCAAAAATGAATCAAAATAAAATAATTTTTGTACTTTCTCCACTCTCTTGAATTCAAAAAAGTTAAATATATCAAGGAAAGGGGTCACTTAGCCAAAAATTCAAAAAAAAAAATTTGCACATTTTTGGGTAGGTGAAAACACCTTAGAATGCCTTTGGATGCAAGCTTAAGTGATGATAATATATGCTTAGAGCTTGTTCCTTTATTTTGGTCACATAGCTTTGTATTTATATGATTCCCTTGTTTGAATTTCATAATTGACAAGTAAAAGGTCGACCCATTAGAAAACAAGATGCCTAAAGGATAAAAGAGGCATAAAAGAGGCGAGTGTTTCAACATTTTCTTTACGTTTTGAATGTGATGAAACAAATAATGTTATGGGTTGAGGAGGAATACCTATTTTGATGGTTGGTTTGAAGGTGGTATGCGTGTTCTGATTACTCGATCCGATGATGACTATGAGAGCTTCCTTTTGGCTAGGAGGAACTATCTAAAATAGAAAACAAGACCACAAAAAAGAGGTAAATAATATGACAGTGGACTGCCTAGCGAGTGCTAGATCTGGGAAGTGTGATACTTCCTAGATGGTTGTCAATTCATTGTTTAATACAACTTAATGTGAGAAATAACTGTTATCCCAAATTCTCCCCCAATAAATTTGGTCAGAACAAACCCCGCACATAGAGAAAATATGAAGGGAAAACATTTTGGACCTACGAGCTCGCATTCTAAAACAAGCCAAAGGAAAAATTCAGCATTCAGGCCCAAGTCAAGGAAAGTGGGCCGTCAGAGAAAAAGGTGAAAAGTTTCCATTTTGACAAAAAGGCCCAGAGACAAAAGGTGAAGCGCATCCCCCAACCAACCAAAGGGTGCCACGTGTCCAAGAGGAGTGGCGGGGGCCGCGGGAGTTTAATGGACTTCGCAATTCTTACAAAAAAGGGGAAAAGATAAATTACGGACCCGCAAACCTGATTTTTCCCTAATATGGCTTGTCACGTGTCCTATATTAAAGGGGGAACCAATATTTCAAACTATTTTCCCTTCCATTTTTACAGACTCAATACAAACTTCGGAGGGTCATATATTTTGACTCAGGGCTCAATATATTGCAAATATGACACCGTTGGAAGTGTACCCAATGTCTTCTACACCATGGAAAGATTAAAAAAACATTTTTTCAGACCCTGGTAGGTGAAACATGGAGAAATGTCTTCAGGCCTTTAATATAGAATCTAATTTTCTCAACAACCAGATCTGATTCGATTCAATCCGCTGGTGAACCAGAAGCAACATATGGTGAGCGGATTTATAGAAGGCGTTGATATTTAGTGGTTGAACTTTCAAAGCAAGATTCAATTCATATCTCATGTTGGTTGGAGCAGGATTTGATTTTTCCCTCTTCTCTCTCTCTCTCTCTCTCTTATTGTTTCTATATATTTTAACACTTCTCATTTTCGAAGAGGAGGGACATTCTGGGCATAGAGAAACTCTATCAAATTTGTTTCTCAACACCATTTTTGAGCAGCGAACCTTCTCTCATGCCTGAAAAATGTATTTGTGCCTCTATTCTAGAAATGTAATGGTATGTGCACCTTCTAGAGAAATAAAAACATGTTTTTGTGGTGTTCTTCAACCCTTTGCATCATTTTGTTGTTTCTCTATGCCTCTCCCTTCCAGATTTGTTTTTTTGTGCATGTATTTCACATTTTCAGGTGCAGGATGTTGTGTTTCATGGAGTTTAATGATGAATTTGAATATTTAGGTTGTGTTACTTCTGTCTGACCTCCCTCATCTCTATTTTTTCTATTTCTTTCTCCCTCAACAGAATATCTCGCTTCCTTTACTGTGTATCACCCACTTTAGTGTAGGCTCTTTTTTTCCCTCTCTCTCTCCTTGGTTCCTTGGAATGGTTAGATTAGGTTAGATTTAGTTTTCCTGCACTAGATCAGCTCGTGGCAGGAATTTTAGGAATAAGAAACAACCTTTAATCTAGAGATCTTTCCCACTTTTGCAATGTCCCACACCTTAGGGAAAGTTCAATGTTATGCAATCACACCAAATGATTCTACCTTAGAAAAGTAGATTTTTAGAACTCATTTGGGGGTGTTTTGATTTTGCACTAATAATAACGTAAATAAAAAAGGTCCTACTATAGTTGATATGATTTAGGTATCTCATTCAAATACAATAAGCAAATCTAATGTAATAGGATAGGTTATTATCATATCCAGAGGTAGGGTAAGGGGTCAAAGTGCTGGAATAGGTCAGGTTTAGGTTCTGGGTCACTTAGGTTACTCGGATAAAGATTCTTAGGTTTTGTTATTGATAGGGTGGCCAAGTATAAAAACCGGGTGTCAGTTTGGGTATAACCGATCATGGTTTAGGATGAACCGACAACGATTATGGGTAACTAGCATCGGTAGAGGTGAACTAATAAAAGATCAATAAGATCTGGTTGTGGGGTTTGAGCCAAGGTCAAACAAAGATGAAAAAGGGAATGATGAGGTATGTGGGGATCTTAGGAACACTTAGAGATATGTAGAAGTCAGGTATAGGTGGTTTTGTGGTGTGGGTGGAGAAATGGTTGAGTTTACAGAAAGAGGAATAGTGGGGGAATGGGAATGCTAATATAAAATGATAACAAAGATAACAAAAACTTTTTAAATAGAACAAGGATGAAATAACACAGGGGATAAATGCACTTACTGATGTTTTAGGTCTAATGGCTAAGTGGTGGTGATGATTGATGATGGGATGGAGCTTCGTGCCATAGTGGTATTTCTCATAATGCTACCGTGAGAGCGATACCTCTAGATCTATCTTGATGCTAGCTATGGCTTTCTGGATGTGTGAAAGAGATCTAGGTTTTTCTCGCATGTAGATCTCCTTTTGCTCTCCAAAATTAGAGAATGTGGCCAACCTCCCAAATAAGGTTACCAAAATGAATAAATGGTAACCAACGACGGTTTTGGATTGATTGGCGTCAGTTTCAGGATGAAAAGCGTTAGTTAAGGTAGGATTACCCTAGATTTAATAAAAATGATAGATCTTCATAATCATTTGGGCCAGGTCTATCCATTTATCGCAGATCAAAACGGATGTTATCTTTTAATGAGTGGGAATGTGGTTAGAGGAATAATAGGCATTGATTTTTAGGGTTGAACTAAGTCTTAGTTAGTTATGGAAGCATGCTATGAATAGGCTATGGTGAGGTGGAATTTGGTTTTAATCGAGGTAATTAAATAATGAATGAAGTGAGGATGAGTATTAATTTAATTGTATTTAATTAAATTAATATTAATGTGGGGTATAAGGGTCATGGTTAGGTGAATGTGTCTAAGTTGGTTATTCTAAAGGGGGCCAAGGGGTGTGTGACCCAATTTTGGTGTCTACATTTTTCCCCTTTTTGTCACGTGGCTTGTATTGATAAGCGACGCTGACAAAAATAGGAAATGGTTGTGTCGAGTATAAGTGAGGGTGGTGTTTCCCTAAGCTGCAAGATGAAACGATGAATGGATTGCAACTTACCTTGTAGGCTTCGAAGTTGATGAAGATTAGTAGGTGGAGGTATTTCTAGAATAGCCTTTACTTTAGCAGGATCAAATTTTATGCCATGTAAAGAAATGATGAAACTAAGGAGTTTTCCTAAAAGTACCGTAAAGATGCACTTCTTTGGCTGAAGATGAACACAATACTTGATGAGGTGGTCAAAGATGACCTTAAGGATGGTCAGATGTTTGGCTCAATGTTTGTATTTTTACAATAATATCCTCTACATAATCTGCCAATATGTTGATGCATGATATCATGGAAGATGTAAGTCATGGCTCACTGGTATGTAGCACCAACATTTTTAAGGCCAAAAGGCATGACTCTATAGCAATAAGGTCCCCCAAGGGGTGATGAAGGTAGTCTTTGTGTTGATATCTTCTAGAGAAAGTAATATTTGATTATAACCTGAGAAACCATCGATGAGTGATAGCATTTCATGGCCGATGGTGAGATCAAATAGTTGGTACAATGTACTGGCAGGCTAAAATCATCTTTGTGACAAGCTAGGTTGAGGTAATGGAAGTTCATGCAAATGCAGAGTCCCCTTGTCACCTTTGTGATAGGAATGATGTTAGAAATCCATTGGGGATAGTCAATGGGTAGGATGAAGGAAACTTGAGAGAAGGCATTGAAGCTCTTCTTTGACTTGAAGAGAATGTGAGGATGAATTTTCCGTAGATTTTGTTTGATGGGTTTGGCATCAGGAATGGTTATGATATTGTGGACCATGATTTTTGGGTCAATACCGAGCATATCAGCATAAGATCAGGTGAAAGCATTGTTATGGTCCCAAAGGAAAGAGGCAAAAGCTTCCTACTTAGTAGCATCTAAAGATTGGCCTATCTTTAGAATGTGTGGGTCATCCTGAGTGTTAATGTTGATTTCAATGGTCGATTCATTCAACATGGTTTGTGTCTCAGAAGGTAACGACTGGTGAATATAAGAATCTTCTACACCAAGGTAAGTGAGGATGGAATCATCATCCTAACATTGAACGACATTAATAGAAGGTGTATCGTCATCGATCATGTCAGGGTATAGGAATGGGAGAGAAGAGGGAGCCTTGCCATCACGTTGATAGGTTAGAGGTCCCAGAGAAATTGTGTTTACGAAAACAAAATTAGGAGGAATAGATTCAGGATCTATAGACTCCATGGGTGAAGATGGTGACATGGGTGAATGAGGTGGAGAAGGTTTGTCTTCCTGAATGAGGTCGCTATGAGCCTTCTTGGGAGGTGGTGTGTCAAAGCCAATGCCACTACGGTAATTGTGTTTACTGGTGGTATAGGAGATGACAAGTATGTCAACCCTATTTGTAAAAACCAAAGCCAAATCCTTTCCATGCACAACATGGTGAAGGAAAGTGTGAGCAAAGTGATAGTTAGTAAGGGAGTGTAAGTTGGATGAAAATGGCCATGTTTGGGATGGAGGTTTGGGTGAATAAATGGCAATATCAAGTCCCCCATATGTTAGATTAGTGTGAAGGTGGGGAGGACCATAAGGAAAAACCTTTCCTACATGGTAGTCATAACTAGGGTGTTGACGTAGGTTCCCATACTCTTGCGGAGTGAGGAATGTGTCGATATTATATAGGTGGTACTCCCCCAGAGTGAGGCATTGAAAAACACCTTCTAAGGGATCAGTAGTCGATATGTGGGTGTAACGGGATAGATGACTCACTAGATTATTGGGAAGCAAGTGAGTCAGTTGTAGAGGCTGCAGTGATAGTAGGAATAATAGGGTTAGATGTGGGAGAGGCGATGGTAGACACTTAGTGGATGGGCTTGTGGGTGAAGGTGAAGTGGGGGTAGTGACAGATTCCTTGACTTGTACAAGTACATCGTTGGGCTGTACAACATGTTACAGGTCTTGAAAGGTGATGGGTTAGCTGGGATGGTGTAGTTATATCCTTCATGTTCAAATTTGAGGCAGTGGTGTAAAGACAAAGGGACACAACCCATGGCAAATCCAAGGTTGGCCAAAGCAACAGATTATATTGGAACTCTCCTTTTAGGACATATAATAGTTTCAGGATAATGCAGGGACCTACACAGACATAGAGAACGATGGTACCCAGGGTATAGGTCATGCCGTCATTGAAAGGAGCACAACATAACTGGGTTACCATGCATGCAATTGGTAGGTATGCGCATTTGGTTGTAGGAATGGGAGGATATGATGTTAATACTAGCACCACCATTCATCGATGTGTATATTATCGATATAGATGAGATGAAAAGAGCCGGATCATGGTCATCAGACTGGAAGGGAGTGATCTCTTCATCCAAAAAGTTGAGGGCGTGCTACTTGGCAAGTAGGTGGAGGTGTAGAGGAAGGAGACAACTTAGTGAGAGAGGCTACGTGATGAGGGGTAATGATGGAGACTACGGGCGTGGGGTCATTTGGTAAAACCTCAATAGATTGAAGGACCTCCATGAGGGCTTGACAATGTGACTCAGAGGTTTGGATGAGGTCATATAAAGACATTTTGAGGGAGGATTGGTGTAATTGTTTTAGCATTGTGTGATGTGTGACCCCATCGGAAATAGGATATGTGGGACCTCAAATGGTGACTTTGGGTGTGGGTGTAGATGGTATGTTGGGCACATGTTGGTTGGTTAATGGGCCAGTTTCCTTTTCCTTGCCTTTGTCTTTCTTGAGCATGGGTGGCAATGCGAACCATGTTAATCTGAGGGGAGGTGGATGGAGAGGGTGTGCCATGGAAGGTATAACGACATGAGGGGAAAAATCCTAGCGGTGGATAAGAGCCTTGTGAAATGAGTAGAGCACACTGACATTTAGGTGGGGGTTTGGCGAGCTCTCTTATGTGGACCATGTTGATTTCAAATTTCGAATAAAAGGGTTGTGGGGGTGGAGATACTAGTCGTTGAGTAGGTAATGGAAGAAGATTTGGGGAGATTGGTGAAGGAAGAATGGGGTCCTCATCAAGAATATCGTCATCGTCAAAATTTTCTTTGGGATGACATAATTGGATAAGAGTGGTTTTTAAAGCCTTACAGTTCTCTACATCGTGTCCTGGCACATGATGGTAGGCACAAATTTTAGTTTCGTCAAACCCTTTTGGTTTAGGTTTGAGCTGGGTTGTAAGGTCTAAGAGGTGGTAATGTGATGATAGAGGTTTTTGAGGAGGTTGGCTAGGATAATGGCATACGACCCTGACCAATGGATCACAGTGTGAGGTGAGTGTGGGCTTGGGTGGAATAACTGGGTGATTGCAGTGTGAGAGGTGTCACATGTGAGGGTTCTTGAAGAGGGGTAGGCTGGACCATCAGTTTGGGGAGTGGTACCATCTTAGGCTTGGGTTGCTCCTTCTTGGGTAAAGGAGCAATAGATGAATTGGTAATGGGGGGAACAATAGGTCTAACCGCTTCAATGGAGGGCATTGGGATTTTCAATTTCTGCTGTACTTTCTTGGGTAGAGGTGAGGAAAGAGTACGTGACATAGATGGAAATGAAGATGGTGGAAGGGGGTGAGTTACCCATGGGGATAATCGTGCAGTAGCGTTCACTGGTAGAGATCACATGGAAGGTGCGAGTGGAAGAGAGGAGAGTGTTATGGGTAGTGAAGAAGTTATGGAAGGTAGTGGTGGTATGGGTGGTAAGAAGGTCATGGGTGATGGCGGGGGTTGTGTGGATCACTTGGGTATATTAGAGGGATGTGATGAGGAGGTGGGCTGTTGCATTCTTGGTTTACCCATGGAAGAAGGTTGTTTGGCCAGGGTTGAGGGGTGAGGTCCTAGGATGGACAGAAGGGGTGAAGGTGACAACAGTGTGGTAGGCGAGGTTTGTGTATGAGGCCTAGAAGGTTGGGTCTTCCTTTTAGAGGTAGGAATAATTTTAGTGTTGGTTCGGGAAGATGTGGTTAAATCTAATTTGACGGGTGGATGAGTAAGGTTCGATGTCGGCTTGACCCCTAAGGTAGTGATGGGTTTAGGTAAGGGAGATGATATAGGCATGGGTAGGTGTTTGGGTATAGGTGTGTGTTGGGTTGTGGGCAGAGGTGCATGTTGGGTTATGGGAAATGACATAGAAGGTGTTCCAATAGACATGGTTATGTTTGGTTTGGTTTCTTGAAACACTTTTGGATAGATTGTGGAGGTGTCGGTGAGTGATAACTGCATTTGGGTTGAAGCAAGAAGTAGAAGATGTCCCCAAAGCAAGGCTCTATCAACATAATCCAGGCAATCGACCAAGTGTGAAAATGGTACTACTGTAAGCGGGGCTCATGTGGATCAAGTAGAAATCCCCATAAAATATGTTTGAGAAACAGGGAAATGGTTAGCTTCAGACTTTGTGGGTAAGAGAGCCAAAAGCAGGTCAGCAGGATCTTGGAAGGCTGATGGAGAATGGTCACCTAAAGGCAATGGTGTTTCTACAGGATCCTCTATGGGTAAAGGAGATGATGGGCTAGACGAGGTAGACTCTCCTAGTGATGGTTTATGGAGTGGACATGTGTCCCCTATGAGTAGGAGAGGTGCTATTGATGACTTCTCAGTAATTTGAGAGGCAAGAGGTGGAGTGCTAATTATGGTATCTTTCATGGGTGAAGGAGAAAATGAAGGGGGTTCCTCTATGGGTGGAGGAGTAGATGAAATAGGTTCCTGTGTAGGTAGGGGAGTTTGGGCTAGGATTTCATCTATGGAAGGAACATGGAGCAATTGGGAAGCAACTGGTATGTCATCAAAAATAGCGTGGACCTCACAGACATTTCTATCATTGGTTGAAGCATCACCAGTTTGGTTGGAAGATGGGGCATGATTAGGGAATGGTTTTTTGAAGATATGTAGGTTTTGGTTGGCTGGTGCATTTGGGTTATCCAAAACTAGATCTCCATTGTCTAAAATTTCTTGGATGATATTCTTGAAGGTGATGTAGTTACCGTCGCTATGACCTTTGACACGATGATAGTTGCAAAATTCATGTTCTTTATACCATGTGGGCGTGGGGTGATTAGGGTCAAAACCAGTGTGTGGTTTTATAGGTGGAAGGGTAATGGCACCAACCTTAATAAGATTTTCCAAAACAAAAGAATATGGTTCCCCTATTGGGGTGTACTTTCATTGTTCTCATCTGAACTAGAAAGTTTGGATGGGAGAGAGATTAGAAGAAGGTTTGGCTTGGTTTGATGGGTGAGAGGGTCCAGCCTTGAGAACCATGGCATTGGCAGATCCTTTGGATTTTGAATAGTTGTTCTAGGGTTTCAAAGATGAAGAAGCATCATTTGATTTGAACAATTGTTTTTGTTACATAGCTAAATTTTCTTCTCTTTGATAGCACGAATCTCCAATTTTCATGCCATGGTGAATGCCTCGTCAAAGGTGCAGAAGGTTTGCACCTGCAGGGTTGGTGAAATGTGTCTAGCGCAAGCCCAAGTAAATAGCTCTATGAGCTCAGTTTGAGGTAATTGGAATGTGAGCTGGTTAATTAGGCTACGCCAATGAGTGACAAAGTCAGCGATAGACTCATCATCATACTGTCGAGTGGAATAGAGATCAGTCATGGTGACTTTCTTGACAATGTTGATTGAGAAGTGGTCTAAGAAGGCTTGGGCTACTTGATTAAATGAGTAGATGGAATGTCTGGGTAGCCCACTGTACCAGTCTAATGCAAGTCCTATTAAGGGACATCAGGAAGGTTCGTAGGAGTAAAGCGTCATCATGGGAAATTCAGTAACACCCATGTTTGAAGGACCACAAATATTGTTGCGGGTCTTCTTTACTATTGAAGTAGTTGAATTTTGGCATTTCCAATGTACAGGGTATGGGCGAATAGGAATGGATGGATGAATGGGCTCATTACATATTTCATCATAGGTGAGGGAATTGCGTGAGCCAGAAACCGATGCTTCTAATGTCTGCATCTTTTCCATCATTAACTTGATGAGGTCATTAGTAGGTTGTGATAGAAGGGCACCTCCTGTGGTGTAAGAGGGATGGTGCTGAACATGTGATGTGGGTGGCATTCCAGTGTATGGTGATGCCAAATAGGAAGGTTGAGAATGGGGGACCGACATGGAGGGCATATACCCAGAATGAATGATGGACAAGATAGGGGGTTGTTGATAATATGTATATGTAGGTGGGACAGTCGAAGTGACTCTAGTAGTGATTGGGGGTAGAGACTGTGGGATAGAGAGGACAAGATTCTGGAATGGGGTAGGGGTCACTGACACCATGGGTGGTTGTGTTGCAATTGGTATATGTGAGATAATGGGTGTGGATGGGGTTATGCTCTGGGTGGTTGATGAAGGAACAACTGATACTATGGGTGTGACAGATGTTGCAGATGCAGTGGTCATAGTGGGTGTGGGGCCTAGCTGCGAAACCACTAGGGGAAAAGCAGGTGATGGTAATTCCAAACTAGTAGGGGCTGATGCAGAAGTGGGGACAAGGGTAGGAGAGATGGATACAGGCATGCCATATATCAACTGACCTGAGGAATCCTGAGTGGATGAGTGGGAAAGATAGAATTGTAAGGTTGCGGGATTCTGATCGAGGAGTCGTGGTGAACTCCTCGTCGCCTGTAGCAATGGTGGTAGGCCAGATTTGGATCCATGGGTGACAAGATAGAAGGTGGTGAGGGACTAGGTGGGAGTGGTTGATGGCTGATGTGGAATATAAGAGTGTTAGTTTGGCTGTGAGTCAACAACATATGGATAAGTGTTGACCTGGTAAGACTGTATTCTGTAAATGACATAGAAAACAACAGGAACATAGAAAAATGAGGCTGGGAGGGTGAATTTGGTCAAGGTTTGGATTTTGAAAACCAAACATAGACACCGATGATGTTCAGGATGACTGGTGATGGTTAATGGGGGTACCGATGTCAGTCATAGAAACTGATGCCAGTTACTATGGAAAAACACCAGTTTCAGAAAGTGAAACAAGACTGATGAATGTGCAAGGAAGTAGTTTTGTATGACAGTAATACCAACAAGAGGAAAATATGTTGGTGCCCTGAGGGCCAAAATCATAACAGAATGAGTGAATGAAGACTATCCCAGGAAAAATATGAAGAAATCTAGAAGCTGATAATGGTTATGGTTTTACTGATGACGATCAGATGAAAACCAATGACAGTCACTGGACCGATGTCGGTTACTATGAAATTATGAGAGAATGAATAAAATTGGGTTTTGTGAATAAAATTAGGTGAAGAATCAAACTCAGGAATATGAGAATGAGAAGATGAGGCCCTGGAACACTCTGATAAAGTCAGAATACTCCAACTATAATGGTGGAGTGTGCAAGGAAAAAAGAAAAATGTAGAATCATAGCCTCACACCTCAAAATGCAAGTCCAAGAAGAAAGATAAGAAAAACATGATCCTAAGAGTGATTTTTCTTTATGTTTGTTCAGCTTACACTATTTAGAACTGACCGTGTGCATTCATAACAAACTTTTTGGTTGGGAAGGCATCCTATGAAGAAGGAGATCTAGAAGGTGAGGTTTCAGGTTATGTTATGGTGGGGGTGGTCCTTCCTCTGATGGGGTACTGGACAGAGATAACCAGCTGGGGATTACCTGTCAATCCTCTGATCATGTGATCATTGACAGGTGTTCCCAGGTAAGATGTCATTTAAGAAGGTGTGTATATTCAAATTTTTGTGCAGTTTGGCAAGAGAGAGAGAGAGAGAATGTGCTTTCTACGATTCTTTTACATCAACCATCAACTGGGCATGACTTCCAACATATAGGTTTCCCTCAATTTTATTGTGAGCTAAATGCAATACAAGAAATGCAATGTGAGTGTTTTAAACCCAAATCAAAGTGTGATGTTCGATGAAGCAAAATAATGAATAGAGAGAGGGTGTTCTGATTTCACTAAATGTAGAAAGTAAGAAGAATGATTATTTTTAAATGCACCAAAAGAAATGTTTCATTTAGAGCAATTAGAAAGAAAAAGAGGATTACTAGAGAAGAAGATTTAGTGAATAACGATTTAGAAAGGAAACACACAAGATGCAACCTATATGAAAAGAAAGGGAACCCACAAATGAGGGTCCCACCGGGCATGCCAAAATGTTTCACCATTTTCTTTATGTTTTGAATGTGACAAAATAGATAATGTTATGGGCTGAGGAGGAATACCTGTTGCGATGGTTGGTTTGAAGGTTGTGCACACGTTCTGACTTCTCGATCCAATGTTGACTATGAGAGCTTCCTTTTGGCTAGGAGGAACTACCTGAAATAGAAAACAAGACCACAAAAGAAGAGTTAAATAATATATGATAGTGGACTGCCTAGTGAGTGCTAGATCTAGGAAGTGTGATACTTCCTAGATGGCTATCAATCCACTATTTAATATAACTTAATGCAAGAAATAATGTAAATAAACAAAGTCCTACTATAGTTGATATGATTTAGGTATCTCATTCAAATACAATAAGCAAATGTAATGTAACAGGCTAGGTTATGATCAGATTTAGAGGTAGGGTAAGGGGTCAAAGTGTCGGAATACTAGTTAGGTTCAAGTTCTGGGTCACTTAGGTTACTTGGATAAAGATCCTTAGGTTCTGTTATTGATAGGGTGGCCAAATACAGAGACCGGCATTGGTCGGGTATGACCGATCACGGTTTAGGAAGAACCGACGATGGTTATGGGTAACCGGCGTCAGTAGAGGTGGGCTGATAAAAGCTCAATAAGATCTAATTGTGGGGTTTGAGCTGAGGTCAGACAGAGATGATAGAGGGAATGCCAAGGTATGTGGGGATCTTATGAACACTTAGAGATGTATAGAAGGTCATGTATAGGTGGTTTTGTGGTATGGGTGGAGAAATGGCTGAGTTTATAGAAAGAAGAATAGTGGGGGAATGTGAATGCTAATAGAAAATGATAACAGAGATGATTTTTTTAAAAAAAATAGAACAAGGATGAAATAACATAGGGGATAAATGCACTTACTGATGTTGCAGGTCCAATGGCTGAGTGGTGGTGATGATTGATGGTGGGATGGAGCTTGGTGCCGCAGTGGTACTTCTCAAAATGCTACCGTGAGAGTGATACCTCTAGGATCTGTCTTGATTTTGGCTATGGCTTCTTGGATGTGTGAAAGAGCTCTGGTTCTTTCTCACATGCAGATCTCCTTTTTCTCTCCAAAATTTGAGAATGTGGCCAACCTCCCAAACAAGGTTACCAAAGTGAATAAATGGTAAACGACGATGGTTTCAGATTGACCGGCATCGGTTAAGGCAGGATTCCCTAGGTTTACTAAAAATGATAGATCTTCCTAATCATTTGGGCCAGGTATGTCCATTTATCGCGGATCAAAAAGGACGTTATCTTTTAATGAGCGGGAATGTGGTTAGAGGAATAATAGACATTGATTTTTAGGGTTGAACTAAGTCTTAGTTACTTATGGAAGCATGCTATGAATAGGTCTATGGTGAAGTGTCTAGGTGAGGTGGAAATTGGTTTTAATCGAGGTAATTAAATAATGAATGAATTGAGGATGAGTATTAATTTAATTGTAAATAATTAAATTAGTATTAATGTGGGGTATAAGGGTCATGGTTAGGTGAATGTGTTTAAGTTGGTTATTTGAAAGGGGACCAAGGGGAGTGTGAAAGTAATTTTTATGTCTACAATGAGCAAGATATAAAGAGATTGGGGCACCCAGAGGGGACGAGAGCACTTGGGTGCTAATGTGAAGATTTAAGAAAGATAAAGTAATGAAGATCAGACAGTGTTGTGAGGTGTGCAAGACCAAAGAGGAAACCATAAAGACAAAAAAGAGGCCATTACTAGTTTTCTCACTTAGGAATTATATGAATAGTGATATGTGATTAGGACCTAGAAATGTACCCAAGTGTGTGATTTTGTTGCTAAATTTTCCCCCACTTTATGTTATTGAGTGAGTACTCAATAACATAAAGTAGATAAGAGATGTGTACCTGATAACCATTTAGATCGATGGTGTGCCAAAGAGATAAGAAAATTCATGGAGTGATAAAAATGAAGCATGGAAGATAAAGAAGAGGAAGTGGCCCTAGAGGTGAAGCGTATGTGTCATACCATTTTGTATCTATTATTGTTATCACTTGTGCTTATTGATATGGGGTTTCTTCTTATTGGGTATTAAGGACGGACCTGCAAAATAAGAGAGAAAGAGTAGTCAAAGTCATGTGTTATGAAAGACATTTAAAAGTATGCAAAAGTATGTAAAAATGCAAAAAGTAGTAAAAAGGAACATGTGCACCTGATCAGTAACGAGTGAAAAGAATAGAAAGTGTCCTGAACTATTGTAGAAGAGAGATTTTTTTGGACGATCTCATGCTTAGAGTGAGTTTTTTGGGTGATATTACGCCAAGAATAATTTTTTTGGGCGGTCTTACACTAAGAACAATTTTTTTGGGTGATCTCATGCCAAGAACGAGTTTTTTGGGTGATCTCACGCCACGACAGAAGAGTGTTGGGGATAAATATTTAGTTTTATTCTCCATCCCTAGATGCTTCCTGAATTTATACACCACTACAGATGGTGTGATCCTGCTTTATTTTGTGTTTGAGTCTAGTTTTATCTAAGTAGAAAAAGAAGATAGAATGCATTTTGATTGCTAGAGGATTGTGCATGTGATCTAAAAACTTCTCTGTAAACTGTTCAAAATTGTGCCAATATGAGAAAGTAACTATAACCACCCCCTAGTCATAGGCACCCAAGAAAGGTCAGGAGCACCCAGTTGCTTATGTCCATATCTGGGCATTGGCGTCTGTGCTATATTGAGGACCCAAGTTAGAATATGGGTCATTTCTAAAAATGTAGATTGTTATGTTCCTGTATTGTGCAAGCCTATATTGAAGCTCTGAGATACTTTATGGGGTGATTGATTCACCCAATGTATACCCCCCTCGTTTGGGGTGCATGCAACATTTTTAGGAGGATGTGGCCCAAATGAGAGGACCAGATGCTGATTTGAAACTGATTCCATGTAGGGGAGGGAATGTGCTTGATAGAAACCAAGGAACATGCAAACAATGTGACTAGAAACATGTGTTAGTGCAATTAAGACAAATACACATATAGAAGATAATGTGTAATCTAGTAGGCAAGAAGACAATGTAGACCGTGAAAAGTGAGTTTAAAACATGGGACATCACTCACAACGACGCAAGACAATCAGGGCTGAAGTGGCCAAAAGCATATGAGAAATGAACATGTAAGACATAGGGCATAGCCTGTAAACAATGGCATATAATGGAACACAATGGAAAGCAATATCATACAAAGTATCAGAAAACCATGGTAGCAAATAGTTCTTGTAAAGAAAATGTTACACATGAAGCACTCATTAGCATGTTAGAAAGATAAAAAATATTTCAAAATGTGTATGTATTGATAGAGTAGTGTGCTAGTAAAAATAGGAAGTAGTATAAAATGAAACAATAACACCTGTAGTGTGTACAAAAGTAGATGCCCCCATGAGCCTCGGTGTGACTAGTAAGAGGTACAGTGCTAAACATCCATACTGTGTGTAAAGATCTATATAAAGGCTACATTCACAACTATAGAACATGTGAATGTGCATGTGTATATATGGAAAGATAATGACATACAAAGTATCTGGCTAGCATGTGAATTTTTTTTATATGTAACTAGTATAAGCAAGTAAGATTATGTGCAACCAAGATATGAAGTATGCTATGGATGAGTGAGATAACATGATATGCATTGTGAATGTGATAAGATCCACGTGCCCCCTGAGTGGATGTGTATGAAATGAGGTTCATTTATAAAAGACACCTCAACATTCATGAATGAACCATAGAACAAGAGTGCATCATCGAGAAATGTTTTGAAATTGTAGACACAAAATTACTCACTTAAGTGAAAAGAGTAATAATTAACCAATGTCTTTGGCCATTTTTACATTTCTTACTTTCGTATTTTTGATCTTACACCTGTACTTTCCCAGTCTGTATGGTCATTTTGTGTTTTTTCCTATTTTTGACTGGGGCGCCCTAGGGGTCTTGGTCCCCTCTGGGGCACCTTGATCCTTTTTGCACTTTACTCTCACCTTTCGAGCACTTTCTAGTCATTTGAGCTTTCTATATATTTTGGTGGTCAGCCTTTTTTTGGTTAATTACAAAATTAGAACAAGATAACCATATAAATATAAAGTTATGTGACCATAATGAGGGACTAAGCACTAAACATATATTATCACCATCTAAAGTTGCATCCATCAAAGAATCTAAAGCTACATTTACATCCATCTGGCTCCATCATAAGGCACATAAGGTTGGTTCATATGCATCACACTTCATAGGAGGGGATTCTATTATTTCCACGCACACATTTACTACATTCTACGTCTAGTTATTTTCTCGCTACTTCACAAAGTGTTATTTGAACAAGAGCAACCTAGGGCATGAATTTCACACACACACACACACACACACACACACACACACAACACCTAGAACTACATTAGGTCTGAAATGTAGTGAAATGATTAGTTAGTAAGTCCACCATTGTGGCCACCGAGGTTAGTCCAAACCCTTCATATGTATATTTATTTTTTGGGATTTTGATGCTTTGTTTTGGGTTTTACAGGTGATAATTCCATATCCTATCCATAGCGACATCTAGTGCAATTTAACGACATTAGTTTGACAGGAAGCGAGGACATGCGAACATCCAACAACACCTTAGAGGATGTTTTATGGCCATTTCCACTTACTAGGGTTCCCAAATCTTAGACCAGGGTGCCCACGGGCTTCCCTATCCCTTTTCAAGTGCCCTAGTCTAGTTAGATAGCTCCTATATGTGCTTTCTTAAGATTTTTTTAACCTCTCCCTTTCCTCCTCCTTTTCACCTATCCCTTTCCTCCTCCTTTTCACGTAGTATACACTATGACACAGTCCCGCAACATCTACAAACCAGCTAAGGATTTTTTTAACCCTTCTTGCACATTAGGGTTTCACATTTTATTGCTTAGTTTTCATGGGTACATTTGCTAGATTTTATAAGTCATTTATTCATTTATTTTACTAATCCTATAACATTTAGATTACACTAGAATAAATCTTATTTTAGTTAATCATTTTTGTGAACCAGTACTTGATCTTCACGCTTTTAGGATCCTCATTCTTTCTTTACAATCCTATCATCTTGTCCTCATGAATATCTCTATCTATGCTTATTTGCATAATCATCTTGATTATATTAATAGGCTCAAATCATATTTAGACACTACATATATTCCTCGTCACATATCACCCGAATATGTATACCATAAGTTTAATTTGGCCTTATCTCTTGATGAAGATCAAATAAATGTCACATCAGATGAACTACCTTCTCAAACAATACTAGAGCATGACCCCCCATTTTATATTCAGGTTTGTATTAACAATATTAAGTTCAAACACGCCTTATTTGACAATGGATCTGGCCTTAACATTTGCAATGTCATCTTTTTACATCACTTAGATCTTTCAAAAAGTTCCTTGGCTCCTCCATTAGTTTCCATTCGTGGCTTTGACAACATTCTCAAGCATGTCTTATGAACTATTAGTCGACATGTCATTGTTGGTCCATAGAGAATCACTATTCCATGTCATGTCATGCCTGATTAACTAAAATGTATGATATTCTAAGTTAATTGTAGACAACTAAAATTAGCATCGCTAATCCTCGTGTCTACATCCTCTAACACCCCTTCATTATCACATCACTATCATATTATACATTAAATCCTTATCCTAAGTCTTATTCCTCTCCATTATATTTACTCCCCATAAATATCATTCTACAACTATTAAATCATGTTTTATTCATCTTAGAACCACCCAAAAACACTTACAAATCAAAATCAGCTACTTCTAAACCATTTAACAACCTCCCTGACCCGTATAACCATTTTCCAACATATATCCTTCGTTAAAACAAGAAAAACCTTGATTTAGGAGGCAATTTCAACCTTTTCCCCACAATACCCGGGTCACTAGCGATTGGGTGAATCACCATCAATTCTACCTAGTTGTTAGCAACTCTATATAAATAAGCTCCATGTATCTGTTTGAGGTTAGCTTGCAGGTGGATGTGACCTTAGGACTTCATATTGCATTTTCCTTATATCATATCCGTGTTATAGAGTCATAGATCATCACAAAAATGCTCAAGGTACCAACAATCTCTTCTTCCTCCTATGAAGGTCATTCATATGCCTAGGAATCAAATCAGCAACCTTCTTACACCTGTAATCTCCCTCTCTCGGGTAATATCATATTCTAATCTTTATTCATCAACTTAAAAAAGGTAAGTGGTTTCCCTTACTTCATTACATTATTTTGCATCATATAAAATCTTAAATCAACCTTTTTAGCATTCCTTTCGAGTCCCATATTCGTCCATTATCAACCTGTAAATTTCTTCATGCCTACTCAACATTGTAGTATATGTATATACATATGTAGCATTAGTTAGCAATCAAAGTAGATGATAAACAACCATACGACTTCTTCTAGAGTATACCATCTATACAATAGACAAATAAATATACATAGTTATTGTTTTTATTCTATTAGATATAACTTCTGCATGTGTATATAACATTTTTTATTCCTCGTGTAAGGCGTTTACCATTATGTCACCTCCTCCAATATCACATTGATTTCTAAACTCTCAATAGGTTTCTAAATGATTTAGTGGGATTTTATGTATCTAATTGTCTATGTTTCTTTAATATGTATGAGTTCAAAGACACCAATGTGGTGCATTATATATGCAAATACCCTATTATGGTACATGGCTAATTATTTGAAATATAATTTGTTCTTATGTATTATTTATTTTTTAATTGATTATTTGTCTAAATTAAGATCTTATTAGCATTTGTTTAATATTTTTAACTAACATCTTACATGTTCCCTATTCTTCAAATTTCTCTCTTATTTCCTCTCTTATCTTTGTATTTTATCTCTCTTCTCGTGTATCTCTTTCATCTCAATGTTTTATTGGGTTTGTAGTTTTTTCCCCATAAATATAGTACAATTATGTGCAAAGAAAAAAATCATTCAAAGTTTTTTTATCCTTCTTTTTTGTGGGCCCTTTCAACCCTTATTTAGGGTTCACTAGGTTTTAGGCCCTTATTTGTTAGACATTTATGCCTGTTGTGTGTCAACATGTGTGTCAATAGGGTCTGAATTTGAATTCAAGAAATCTAAAAATACATGAATAAATTTAGGAACCAATCATATAATTAATGACATAAACAAGAAATTAATTATTGATTTTTATAATAGAGATTACCATAGGTAATCAAACATTCTATGGTTATGGTAGAAGAGTATGGTTCCAACCTCATATCTCTTAATTTATTTTGAAAAAATGATAATAATCCTTTATAACATTTATTGTTACACTGATAGGCGTGTCCTTATTGGATTGAAGGTTATTGTGAGAAGATACTAACATTTTCATTTTGGGTGCATTAAAAGTACGGTGGAATCTGATCCATCTATACATTAAAGTGGCACAAAAACTTTTCTAATATCCTCCACCACCTCGCCATGCTCTACACCACAGGATTGGGTGTGATCGTCTTGGACATTATCTGATCCATCTTCGAAGGCTTCGACCTTGCATCATTAAATTGTATAAATTTTCACCTCCGCACACTTCTTCAAATGAAACTCGCCACATACGTTCATGTTTTTTTATTATAATGCACTAACTGCATATTTGATTTTATAAAATGTGATCCTATTTTACAGGTGTACAAAACATGCAAAGGACACGTTGCATCACACCTTCCACCTGGCCATGTGCATGGTAATAAGGGATAAGGAGATGTGAGTAATTTTAAACTAGTTCAATGCAGATTAATATTTTGATAACCCATTGTCATATCTGACTTTTATTTTTCTTGCATTATGGTTTTGGTCTATCAAATAGCAGTGACGAATTTAGTACTCTTGAATTTTTTTACATTTTGCCTAAAATCTAAATTTCCTTTGCCTTTATAAGGGAGTGAGAATTTTGAAGTATTTTGTACTCTACTTGGTGAAGGGTGCCCAACTCTGATAAATGCGTCAAAATATGAGTGGTGTGTGGGTGAATGAGATTCATCAAAGTGGTAGTGTAACTTACATTACAAACTTGATGTTTCAAAAGTGTTATGTGGCATCTCTTTTTTTAATATCAACGTTGCCTATTGTTTTCTCACCATCATGTTTTTGTTTGTTATTTTTCTATGACCGTATTTAAATACAAAATGTTTGAAGTTCAATTATATATATGGCTAATGATTCTTTTCTTCACAAATTCCATGGCTAAATTTGGCAAGAAATTAGTTTTTTTGACAATGAGTATGTACATTGTTAGTGTAGGATATTTATTTTCCTTGTATTTGTTTATTTACTTCGAGTTTTCCTACACTCATGGAATATGCTTGCTTAGTTATAGCAGTTGTGTTGAGTAATCTTACCAATTCTGTTGAGTTAGTCTACTAGTTGTGTGGAGTCAACTCTACTTCTAGTCTTAGTTAGTAAGATTTATTCCCCACTGATTGAGAAGGAGGTTAAACCTTCACCTCCTATATGTACATCACTTGCATCATTCTATCTTATGGAGCATTGATTTGATTTGGGGTCATTCTTTCCTTCCGAGTTCTTGATCATATTGCATCTTAAAATTAATTATTTCAATTTCTACAATTGCTTGTGCATTCGTTTTTCATCAGAGATCCAAAAACTCTAATATGGTATCAAAGCGATTATGGTGATACGTGTGCGATTATTGAGTTATTTGTAATTTTTGAATACATTATTTGTGAAGCTAATAGTTAATGTGCAAATAGATTTGACTCTGTCTTGGTTCAGAATGGTTGTGAGCTTGGGTGTTTATAGATTGATAAGTTGAGGGTTTGAAAATTTTGGGGTTTCAGGCATCTTTGCTCAACCTTTCCATCTTTCTCCTACCTCCTTGCAACTCGTTTAGGCATGTATTGGGTGGTTTTTCATATGTCTAAGGTGTTTTTCACATGTCAGAGGTTTTTTTTTGCAGGGTTGAGGCATTTTTTATCTTGCTAAAGGTATTTTATGTTGATTGAAGGGTGTTTTATACCTGTGGTAGCACCTTACATGAAGATACAAAGCTTTAAGGGGCATTTTCACATATGATGGGCGTTTCCACCTCTGTGATGGGTGTTTTAGACCCATAGCATGGCTGGAAATGCATTTACAGACCTGGGAAGGGTGTTTTTACACCTATGGAGTGTTGAAATTCATTTTTACACATGTAGCATCGTTTTTCTAACCTAAGCCGCCCCACACATGCTGGTGTATGCCTAAAAATGACCCTGCAATATTAAAAATCAAGCTATCGTGCCTTCTTCACCTTTCCAAGCCCAAAAATGACCTCCTTGGCATCATATTGTTGTCATCAGCAGCACCATGAACCGGTCATGCAACAAAAACAAACAAAAGTATAATGTTTTTAGGTTTTATTAACCATATATCAGTTATAGGACTTTTTCCTTTTATGGACCCCTCCACTAATAAGGTGAACACATTGCTCTTATTTTCCAACTTGGATTTAAAATTGTCCAAAAAAATTTATTATTCACTTTTTGGATGCAAGTTAAATTTTTGGAAAATACATTAAGGGAGAATTAAATGGTTTTTAAACTTGTATCTTCATTTGACGAAGACTAATGGTGAAGCTCATCTTAGCAAGAGGTCAATTCCCCCTCAAAAATTAAACCATTGTGTTCTTCATTACGTCCCGATTCCAACGAGTACATGCATGACCCCCTTTTCTCTCATTTCTGGCATTTTTAATCAGTTTGCAAAATTTTAATTAAATATGCCATTAGTTGTGGGAAACGGTTTTCGCTATAACTTTTGACCAGTAGCTTGGATTTTAGCACCTTTTTGTTCAAAAGTGTATGTTTTCTTGCAATCTTCATAATGGTTACATTTATTTTTATAAACGCAGTATTTTATAAGTGTCACATTCTGAGGGGTTCTTGCAAAACTCTATGGGGACTTGTACTTTTCGCACTAAGTTTTAACGTGTCATTTGAGATAATTTTGGGTGTTTATCCATATTATGGAGTTTCATCGTTTTGTTGTTATGCTCGAATCTGGGAACTTTATGTCTTGGAAGGAAGGTATTATCAATCATTGCATTATGCATCATTTGTTTCCCTACCTCCATGGTCTCATTCCTGAGCCTGATGAGCCTCTACATAAGAATAAGTGGTTTAACCACAATGATATGGTATATAGCCTTCTTGGTCTTATTGTTTCTATGGATACCTTGCATTTGTTTGAGAACATTGAGTGTCATTTCACTGTCTGGACCATTATCTGATAGTTGTATGGAAACCTTGTTTCACCATTTGAGAGTGATGCTTCCCTGGACCACTCTAGTGCCTCCATATATTCTCCCCCTTCTCACATCCCTTTCATTGTTGAGTATTATTTTGTACCTATTTCTACTCATGAGTCTCATGTTGACCATTCGCCACAGGATCGTGCCATTGAGCACACTCTCCCTATTATTGCCTCCACAGAGCTCACTATCGTCCATGTTCATGATTCCATTCACTCTCCGCAACAGTGTTCTATTAGAGGACCTTCCTCTGAGATAGATGTGACCATTTCCTCTTGTACTCCATTGCATCTTGATTTCTTAGTTGATGACACTCCACATACACTGGTTTCTACCTTTGAGTATAGTGTTTCTTCATCTTGGACTTTTAATAGCTCTTCACAATAGTTTTATCCTCTTACTTCATGTTGTGATGTTAAGTACATTCTTGTCAGGCATTGCTCTCATTGAGAAAATCCATTGGGACGAGTATCTACTTGACCTGAGTTGTCTATTTGCATATTCCACTTGTGTTGCATTACAGGAATATGCTCTGATTGAGGCATCACACATTCTAGAGGACCCATTCATCTCTCTCATTGGGACTTTTGTCACTTCCATTATTTCAGAGATGTTTCATGATCCACCTCTTCTTGTGGATCACTTTTTGAGGGTTATTGGGCCCTCACCATCTTCCCTCTCTGACACATATATTACAATGGCATTACCATTATATTTTGTGCACAGATTTTCTAGACCTATTCCACCTTTGAGTTGTAGAATAGATGCACAGATCAGAGTATTGTAGGCTTCTTATTCCTTTATGGAGTGGGACGAATTTCAGTACTCCGTTTTTGTCCTTCCCAAGGGCAGGAACATTTTTCGGTCCAAGCAAATTCTCTTCAGTCTTTACGCGAAGGACCACATCATCAACACTCCTCTCAAGGGACCTTCTTGTCCTCAATTCTTTCTCTCTATACTCTGAGGATGATCATTGTATGTGGGTACCTTATCAGGTTGATTTATCAAGACCCACTTCTTCTTCTCCTATTTTCTTGAGTGAGTTTCTTGTCCCTCTTTTGGGGGGAGTTTTTCCCCACTAGGTTTTCTCCTTTTATCTACTGTATGAGATATATCTATTTGTATGTGGGTACCTCATCAGCCCTTCTTTCCGGGATCCACTTTCCTTTTTCACTTCCCACCTAAGTTGTGCTTATGGGGGGTGTTAGTGTAGGATATTTATTTTCCTTCTATTTTTTTATTAACTTGGAGCTTTCCTACACTCATGGAATATGTTTGCTTAGTTGTAGTAGTTGTGTTGAGTTATCTTACCATTTCTGTTAAGTTAGCCTACTATTTTTGTGGAGTCAACTCTGCTTCTAGTATCAATTAGTGAGAGTTATTCCCCACTAATCTAGGAGGAGGTTGCACATTCACCTCCTATATGTACATCACTTGCATTGTTCTATCTTATGGAGTATATGGAGCATTCAGTTGATTTGGATAAATTCTTTCCTTGTGATTTCTTGATCATATTGCATCTTATAGTTAGTTATTTCAATTTCTGCAATTGCTTGTGCATTCATTTTTCATCAAAGATCTAGAAACTCTAATATAAATCAAATCTTAAATTAAGAAAACAAGGAATCTCTTTCAGATTTGTACATTACATGGTACACTTTAATATTTTTATTATTAAAAATCCCTCTTGAATAAGAGTGGAATTAGCTACTAATAACGTAAGAAATCATATGGAGTCTCATTTTACATCTTTCTATCTAGTAAATAAAATCTACATATCACTTATGTGGGAAACCATTGGAGGGGCTCATTTATTAATGTTTTTTCAGTTCATATATTTATGTCGATAGACATGCCATTTTTGGATGAAGGGCCCTTGAATAAATGTGGAGATAGACAGAATGAAATACTTTTAATGATGTCCATGAGACCAAGCAGTCTAAAGTACTAAGAGCCGCAACACTAAGAAATTTTCATGTTTCTTTCGATGCCAGATGTTCTACTATAAATCTTGACTAGAAATTCAATAATTTTGTGGATCCTTTCCTCATCAAATAACTCATCTAGGCTACCCACCTTCAAATCATACTATAAATAGATCTCCTCATATGTTACACATCCCAAAATGAAGTGACATTAAGTTTCAACCACCCCTTTACTGCAAAAAATACACATTCTTTCTTCCCAATTTTTCTTAGGGACCATCCATCTACTAGTCTCACACCTAATATGATGTGATCTAGTCCTCAACTGAGCCACTAACATCCTAGCCTTACCCTTAATACACTTTTTCTTGGCCAATTTGTTTTGTCAACATGGTAGTCCTGAATTTTTCTAAGACAAAATTTTGTATTTCCGTATTGGTGTTAGGACAATCTTACAGCTTAATGTCCCATTTATTCATCCACTTGTTGTTTTTCTTCATCCATGTCTTCTTCCTATGATCCAGCTCCTCCTCAATGACAATTTTGGGCTAGAGATGGTTATCCATGTTTTCAAAAAATTTAAATAACTTATCAACTGTGTTAATGTTGATGCCTCAATCAGGAAATTACCTCTTTCAGCCAAAATTATCTCATACAAAATTGTTTCTTTGAATTTTATGTTACTAGTGATTATATGTTTTTCGATTCTCTCTAGTTTTATCCACTTGTGATTTGACATACTACTCCCTCATACTTCAAACCCATAGAGTGAAATTGGTATGACCAACAAACCGAAGAGGGTTTTCTTAGTTTTCCAATCCCATAATTCTAATTTCTTGCACCTATCCTAAATTATGCAAGATGTTCCCCACCCTCCCTGAATCCTTTTCACTCTACAAGTCTCCCAGTTGAGCCTATTGTGGAAAATAATTCCAAGGTATATGTACTCTTCCACTATTTCTAGTGGGTTACCATAAAAAATAAACGTAACCTATTACTTCTTCCTTTTCAAGGAAAAAATCATGATTTTGGTCTTGCTAGTGTTCACTTGCATCACAACCTCATGAAAAAAGAGTTATAAGGCCCTTAAATGTTCTCTTAAACCATGGGCAGTTTTTACAATTAGAATAACATCAACTGCATATAAAAGTAGCTTCACCACATAGCCCTTGAGTAGGATATAACCTCCATCTATTTTGTCTAACCATTCCTCCAATTTATCTATGTATAAAGAAAAAAATTAGGAGATAGAGGACATCTTTGTTTGACTCCAATGTCTCTACCAAATCATTCGGACATGCCCTCGCTAGTTTTGATTTTAGCTTTCACTTTCTCATAAAGTTTACGTATTATAACTTTATACTCATCTGGAATCCCAAGTTCCTCCATTCTTTTTGAAATTTTTTCCTTAAACATTCTGTCAAAGGATTTTTTAAAGTCAACAAAGCAGCAAAATACTTCCTCCCCTTAATTTTCCCATACTTTTTCAATCAAATGTCTAAGAGTGATACAATGAACAATGATGGAATGTTTTGGTCTAAAGCCTTCCTTCCCTTTAGCTTTTTCCCACCCAACTACTGATTCTTCACTCTACCAATATCTTGAAAAGTTTTCTAAGAAGAGGGGTGCTCATAATAGTACAGTAGTTAGAGGATTATTAACATCCCCACTTTTTTAAATAGGGATAACTACACTAGTTATCCATTCTATCAAAAATCCATCCTGTGTGACACTGTTAAAAAATCTTGTGATGTGTGGAGTAAGGGGTTTAACTCTCCATTTTAGAAATTCAGCTTACAACCTGTCTATGTCTTGCACCTTACCCCTTGCCAGTTTCTTTATACCTTGTTTGGTATCTTGCATTGAGAAGAGTTTGATTGACATATTAACTATAGGAGGTTTATCTTTCTCTTTCATTCGCTCATATAGGAGTTTCACATAATCTATCCATTGACCATTTGTGATATTATTCTCTAGTTTTTTTGTTTTTTTGCAACTATCTCCAAAATCCTTTGGGGTTGTGTTTACTCAGAGATATTAATTCTTTCCTTCTTGAAATTACATAGCTCTCTTTTTTGGATTTTATCAAGTATTCATAATATTTCTTTCTCTTTTTGTAGTTCTCATTCTCTTTGAGGGATCTTTTCGAAGCCTTGCATTTATCTTTGTACCACATATTAGATGGAAAGGTGTTTGAATCCCCCTTCTTAGGCCGGGACCACTTGCAATCCCTTAATACCTTCTGGATTAAAGGGATCAACATACTTCTTCTTATATGAACACTCTCTTCATTGTTTTCTTCACTTGTTATGTAATGTTTTGTCATCTAAAGTTGTTGTTTAAGTGCCACAGTGAAGATCTCCTAATTTTTTTCATTCAGGAGGATTTTCCCTAGGACCAAGCCATGTTTTGCATGTCTTAGGTATGTCCACCTTGCTGGTTGTTTCCGAGAAAGTCAAATCTCACAGGAAGTGACATGTGATCATATTTTAGCTCCCTAGGAAAATGCTCAATATCGAACTCCAATATCTTAGAAATAGAATTCTGAGAACAAATTATACAGTCCACCACACTTTTCCCATTGCATGTTTTACATGTGACACTTCCCGACATTTCCCACATTATCATGCAGTTTTAAATGACCATACCATATAAGCTACATAGCCCTAATAGTTATGCTCAAAGTGTGTCACACTCCCATTCCCATCTTGTGAGTCTCTTTTCCAAAGATGGTACCCACTTTCTTCAAGCCATAGTGGATTTTTTATCCCTTCCTTCATCACTACTCAACTGAAGGGATTGATTGTTTGTTTTCCTTGCATTGAAATCACCTATTAAGACAATTTCATTTGAAGAGTTGAAAATAAAAATGTATTTTTTTATAGCAACATAAGAATCTTCACTATCTAGATTTTTCTTCTTGTAAATCTTTGAGCCTTTTGGGGAAAATTAGCAGGTAAACATCTTGATTGTTACTTCACTATATGTTATTTTTAGCCACATGAACTGTTTATTTGCGTCCCCCTTTCCTATTGATACGATTCCACCCCACAAATCCCTTATTAGCAGTGTGACTCCTCCATGCCCTTTACCTATTTATGTCCCTTCATTCCATACTGATATTTTCTTGTACCCTTAAAAGTATAGGAATTTTCATCCATCATGTTCATGTGTTTCCATAAGAATAATAACATCTTTCCCCTCTTTATGGGCCCCAACTCGGCCCTCTTCTCTATGGGTAACATCTACAATTCAAACTTACCATGTGTAGATATTCCTGTGGGACCTCATATTCCTATTTATTTTTGGAAAACTCTCATTGATTTGGGTGTTCGTGTTCTTCAACCATACCCACTTTCTTTCATCTTTTGTTGTTTTCATGTTTTCCCATTCCTTCCTTCACTCCTCTTGTCGGGTAAATGTTAAATCATCTTCAGAGTATATATGAGTGCCTCTAAGTAACCCCCTATTCTTTAGGATTGCATTCTTGTCCTCGATACTTCTCATGACCACTCTTACATGCATATTATTTCCTTCTTCTATTTTCTTTCCGATCATGTTGGCTTGCTAAAAAAAATAGTCTACTCCAACTTGTCCTTAAGGAAGTCGCTTGTTAAAATATAGGTTCTCTCCATAGTCCTTCAAACCTTTGATGATGATGTTTACTTCCTTGCCTTGCTTGTCCTTTTCTTCTTGCAGTTTTTTCATGATTTATTTTTCTAGGATTTCTTTTTGCTCATTTGATGGACCCCTTGGAACTTGTGCCCAAGATTTAACTTCTTCTCTTTTGTATCTTAGTTGAATTTCCCTTTATTTCGTGCTCGTAATTGTTGATTGAATCTCTATTATCTGTGTTGCATCACTTTCTTTCTTTATCTCTAAGTTATTTTTCCTTATGTTTTTGTTTGTGCTAATTCTTTCCTTAAGTTGATCAATTCTTGTTGTCCTTTTTCTAATTTGTTTCGCAATCTTACAACTTGTTCTTTGAGCAATTTTCTTTTTCTTTCAAGATTCCTATTAACTGCTACAATTTCCTTTATCTTAATGTATTCTTGTTTTCCCTTTGTTTCTATACTTTCAATCCTTTTTTTAATGCTCATAAGCTCATTCACATATAGTTTTGATGACCACAACAACAGATTGGTTGTGGGACTGTATGCATCTATGTTACCTTGAAGCATGTCTCCTCTTTCTCCTTTGTTTTCAATGAACATACCGGTTTTAATTTGCTTTGACTTAAAGACCTCATGTGGTGCCAAGATCTCTTTCTCCTTTCCTTTTATCTTCTCTTTGCATTTTTGGTCTCCTACTTGATGCAACTTAGAAGTGACGGCTCTAGCTTTTTTTGTTTATTAGTAGAATCACGTACGATGTCTTCCAGAATGTCCATGTGGTGCACTATTTAGAGAACTGCTCCCAAGGGTGGTTGGATGCACCAGCAAAGCGTAATTATTCACAGAAAATGTGACAGGGGTGGTTTGACATGGAGGAAGGACAGGTTGCTCAGATTTCTGGCGTGTAAAATTTGTTACATGAGATTCTCCCTTTGATTCATGTTTTCCATAGAGATTCTACATGCCCACATTTTCCCTGTTTAGTCACACAATATCTGACTCTGTAGATTTATTTGTTCATCATCATATTTACGAATCGTGTATTCCTATTCTAGAAAAATTCCAAACATTCTTCCTATACTAGAAAAATTCCATGCATATTTGTTCCTCATAAAACTGTGAAGTTCTCAAGAGATTTATACAATTATTTGAAGAGGCAGTTCAATTCTATACACATAGAACGTAAATTACCTTAACAAATTTACATGAACAAAAATAAAATACAACAAAATCATGTGTTATTAAATTACAATAACAAATTTACCAAGTAAACTGAAATACATTAGAATAATCTTTTAATGAATTATATAAATTAGAAAAACAAACTAGAATGAAATTTAATAAAGAAACATTTGAATAGTTAAAATGATAGAGGTCTTGTGTACTTATTAAAACTATAAGAACATTTAAGTAGCATAAATATAATTATAGCGCACTATTTTCAAAACTTTTTAAAATAAAAAATTCTACATTTAGAAATCTTGTTTTTATGCTTAAATGATATATGAAAAACTTTCACACTTTGGAAGAATTCGTTTTGAATCACTTAGGAAAAAAATTTCTTTTCTGATATAAACACTTTTTTAAATAGTAAGAGAACGGGGAGCAATTATGGATTTATTTCAATCACACCCATTTTCTTAAAAAAAAAATTCTTAAAACCAATACAAAATACATTCTAATGTACTCCAATGTAATGTAACTTTCATAAATCTTTTTTTTTTAGTGGGTAGAACAAGTATTTAATGCACTACATGCTTTATAAATATTGTTCAAACTATTGTTTTTACATAGGGATGTTTCAATAATAAATAAAATCTCTTCTTTGATAAATTTTAGAAATAGATCCCACATAAATATGATTATCTAAAATTGTGTGATATATATATATATATATATATATATATATATAATTATAATTTGGGTAGGACCAATTTGAGCACTGAAATATATATGAGACATGTAGTATTAAATTCCTATCTTTTTCATTCCAACTTTCTATTATTAAACATCATCCATATGGTTAAAGAAAGATGTAAAACAATCTTATTCTTAAGCTCTATATTATGTTTTGATTATTTGGTAACACTCAATCCTTATTTCATCACATCATATTAGACGAAGAAAGATTCTCCTAATATTTTCTTTTTAAAATATAAAACTAAATCAACCCATCAAAATTAGAATATTGAAAAGTGGGACGACTCTACCATCATTGAAATTAACTAACCCTTTTTAAACAATGGACAAGCCATCCACAAAAATATTTTTTCTCTTTTGGAATAGCATAAATCCCTTTGACTACTAACTTCACTCAAATCTTAGAACTCAATCCCCCCCTTCCCTTCATAATTACTCCCCTCCATGCACGGTGCCATTTCCACTTCCAAGTTAGTTGGCGTCTTGTGTGTTTTAAATTTCACTACAAATATAGGGTTTTTGTCTCCATAATTCAAATATTCGCACGTACTCTACTTACCTTAATATTAAGTTCAACCGGAAAGTAACACAAATTCGACCTCCCCATTTATTTGGAGTACCGGAATTGGCGTAATTAGATAGGAGACAAAAAGATGACCCAAATCCAAAACCAACTTCTTATCCCGTCATTCATGCCTCGCCAGTGCCACAAGTCTTCTGCGCGGTTTCTGCGCCGCATCTCCCGTAATTTCGCATCTCCATATAACAACTCCTTCCCACACCACGCCTTGTGCAAAATTCCGATTCAATTAGGAATGGAGAGAAGCCAAAGCCTGGAGAAGATAAAGCAGATTACTAAGAAGTTGCAGAGGCTCGGAAGTATGAAGAATGCGATCCCTTTCAAATTGCTCCGCCGCTCCACAGATCAGGAGGCGGAGGAGGAGGAGCAGCGCGAGGACAAGTTTGTTCCCAGAGACGTGTGCGAAGGCCACCTCGCGATTTACGCCGCCAAGGAGGGCTACTTCCCGAGGCGCTTTGTTATTCCCCTGGATTATCTGAAGCACCCTGTTTTCAAAGATCTGCTGCGTTTGGCGGAGGAGGAGTTCGGCTTCGAACATCGCATCGGCCCGCTAACTATTCCCTGCGATCCGCTACAATTAGAGGAGATTATCAGTGGCATCAAGGATTCACGACGGGGAGCTGCTCAATATGATTCGTTGACGAGCTCACTTTGGTGGAGTTCGAAGGCTCATTTTAATGGTGACAAGGCTGTAATGGTGCATTGATGAAGCCCGTCGATTGTAGCCATCTTTTCTTTTTGGGGTTTCTGTCCTTGAGATGGATAACAATGCGGAATCCCCTGTTGAATTGTGAATATTTATTGATCAATTGTGAATATTTTTGGCGCTGTTTGACATTATGTATGTCTGGTTCTTTCCATTCGCGAACTCAATATATGAAAAAAGCAAAGGCAAAAATGTATCTATTTCTGAATTTTGATGCATAGATTTACAGTGGAGTACTTCGATTTACACGCAGCTATTGATATATGCATGGCTTTTCTTTCTTTCTTCTCAAAATATATAAATACAATTTTGTGAAAGCATTCACCCTTAGTACACATTTCTTTAAAACGTATCAATTTCAAGGTTTTCGATTTAGTGGCAATAATGTGTAAAGCTCAAAATAAGTTTTTGATGTTAAAAATGTGTTCCAAATAAGAAAAAGGAGGAAATTTCTTGGTAACAATCAAATAAACGTCAAATTAAAACTGAAATAAAAAAATTGCATACGTTCATAAATATTCATTTGAGATGGACTGTGCATGTTCATGGACAGTGTGATTTAGGTCACACTTTGGCGCGAGAATGTAGCTTGATTGTAGATTTGCACATGAGTTAATATTGGTGTTGTAGCACAACACTACTTCAAGGGTGGACTAATAAGACTAGTGTGACCCAGATACCAATTTTGGAGTTCCAAATATTTTGGGGTAGACCAATCAAAGTAGTGTGATTTGATACCAACATTGCTAAGACCAAGGTGAACCAATTGGGTAACATTTATTACCAATGTTGTTTAAAGCGGTGTGACATGAGTTTGATGCTGAGTATCAAGACTTTGTGATAAATGAGTGAAGTTGAGAAACTTTATATGCCCTAAGTTTATGAAGAACTATGAAGCTTTCTACATGCACTTAAGACATGTTAGAAAGTTGATCTATTGACAATGTAGAGTCATTAAGGTGTCATGTTATAAAGATGATCTATTGACAATGTAGAGTCATTGAGGTGTTTGTAGACAATGTCCACTGGACCAATCAAAATAGTGTTAACTTGATATAAATTCTACAATTCTAGATATTTTGGGGTAGACTAATCATAATAATGAGATGTGACATGATGTTGTTAAGATCGGTGTGAACCAATTAGGTGACACTTGATACCTATGTTTTTTAGAGTGTTGCAACATGAATTTGATGTCCAATACCAAGACTTTGCGATAAAATTGAGAACTCAATATGATCTATCCCTGCAAAGAACTATGAAACTTCCTAGGTGTGTTTAAGACATGTTGAAAATATGGCTTATTGATAGTGAAAATCCGTTAAAGTGTTGGTATACAATGTCAATAGACTAATTAGAATAGTATGAATGTGACACTAATTTTATGGTTCTATATATTATGGAAAAGGCAAAATAGAATAGTGTGATATGATATCAATTTTGTTAAACTTGAGAAGAACCAATTAGGTAACACTTGATACTAATGTTATTTAGAGATGTTTGATATCCAATATCGATACTATACAAAAAATGGGTGAAGTTTAGAAATTTCATATGCTCTAATTGTGAAAAGAACTATGAAGCTTTCAATGTGTTCTCAAGATATATTGCAAATATGAATAGTTGAAAGTGTAGAATAGTAACAAGGTCTTGTGTAAAGAAGGTGTTTTATACAAATACCAATATATGTGAAGATGTATAACATGTTGTGTTAAAATCTAATGCATTGCTAATATGGAACAATTTACACTTGTAGGGACTCTTGAGTGAGGGGCGAGTGTTCTTTAGTTATCAAGGTTCGTCCATACAATAGTTTTAAAAAATGTGTAGTCCTTTGTGTAATAATTTACAAGAGCCAAAAATTGGATGGAGAAGGATTGCTTCATCCACGTAGACCAAAAAGATTGTTGAGCACTCAATTGTATGACCTTTGTGTTGGAAATGATTGTACATTTAACTAGAGTGTGCATTATGTCTATAGCGGCCCAAATATCTTCATGACTCATGTGAGATATTCTTGGTATGGTGACACTATTGTGGCTTGGTATGTTCAAGCATCCACAATATTTGGTGTTTTTTTGCACAAATTTTCACTAAGAATCTTACATATGTACCTCTAGTTGCTTCTCCATGGAGCACATATGAAAAAATTGCACCCTTTAAATCTATGATCAGTGCATGGAGTGTTTATGGGATGTTCGCAAAAAATTTGGAGGAGGAACACAATTTGGAAGTGGAAACACTTGGACCATGTGATATAGAGTGCAATGTTAAAGTGATGTTTTTGCTTGATAGCGGGGAGAAGTATATGAAAAATTTATGCTTATAGATTTGGTGTAACTAAGACCCATATTATATGGTCTAATCACCATGTGGAAGGGAAATTGTTAATTCCTTAGCTAGTTTTTCCTAGGTCTTTCCCTCCATAACCCATTTTATTCTACATTTTAAAAACAATTCCTTTATTTGATTTTCAAAACTACGAAACAAGTAGGTTGAGTTAGACTAGCGGGAATGATAAGGGCTTAACAAGTTCTCATCTATCATTTTTTTTGCATCATAGATCTCTACCATGTATCCATTGGAACTATGTGCACCGGGTTGTGAGGATCGATAGTTCTTTCTCATTCGTAGAATGTTCTTGATGCAAACAATACATGAAATGGAGATGAATATCCTCAACTTGAACAAGGTCTTGGAGGAAAATATTGGTGATGCAAGTGATTTAGGCCATGAGATCTATTAGATAATCCATGATAATAGAATCCTTTCTCCTTGTAATGGAAAAATATTGGTTTTTAAAAGTGTGCCCTAAAAAATTAAACATATTATGGGAATGCTTCCAAAGGGTGGGACCTTTAATCTTTGAAGTAGAACTCCAGAGAAATAAGAATCTTGTCCTAATATATTACAATGCCTACCACTACTCCTAACACTAATCCTAATTTAACACCTACATGGGGAAAGGGAGACAATAATAAATAATTGAAACAAAAATAAAAATAGTGTTGCACTAGAATAAAAGGGGAAATTTTACCCCTGTCATGAAATACACAGTGCATTATATCCCTACAAGTATAATCCCCAAATAATATATATCATAGTAAATAGAAGGAAAGGAGGTAATAACACACCAATGAAGGAAATATATAAGGCACAATAAGTATTATATTAAAACTAAAGCATGGGAAATATGTTAAAGAATGAGAGATGGGCACTAAATGCATTATCAAAGATAAACACGGAGGCCAAATACATTTTTGAATGGTGGGAACTCAAAAGGGTAGAGTCTCCTCACATCTAGAAGAGAGAAGCATTTATAATGAGAATATTTTACATTTCTATAGAGTAGAGGAGATGTGTGCACGTGTGTGTGTGCATGTGTGTGTGTGCGCGCGTGCATGTGTGCGTGTGCGTGTGCGTGTGCATGTGCGTGTGCATGTGTGTGTGCGAGTGCGTGTGCGTGAGGGAAAATTGAATCCTCAATGCCCAAAAATCTGACCCTCAACTATGAAATCCTTTGCCATAAAGAATGTCAGATCTCATATCTTTGATAATGGGCTATGAATTGATGGAAAGTAGGTTTGCACACTTGATTAAGGCATTGGCTCAAGAAATGGCCCTCTTTAAGCTTTGAATTTGTCTCTAACTCTTATTAATGTAAAAAATGACATATAGGAGTTTTAAATTTTAATTTCTCAAGAAACAAAAAGGTTCAGGGCCCAAGATGTGTCTCATTCAATATAGATTCATGAGAGATTTCTAATGAGACTAATTTTTTCAAATTTGGTGCCTTGAGTCAAAATGTATGGCCACTTGAATCTTCTCATGTCATTTTACAAAGATGACGACCATGTGGCCATTAATTTTTGTTAAGCAAAGGATTATACTCAAAGAGGGTGAATCACTTATAATATATTCCTTTTATTTTCAACCGCTTAATCTTAGATTCACAATTAAGATATTCAAGGAAATCCAAGAACACGTCACAAAGTAATGTAAGAAGACACTAGATTTACATGGAAACCCTTTCAAGAACAACCACAGAGAAAATATTTCTTAATATATTTCTCAAATATTTGTAGGCACCAACCTACTAGAGACACCAATCCCCAAATTACAAATTTGTAGGCACTAACCTACTAGAGCATCAACCCCTTTCTCCAAGCACCAACTTGGCAAGAGAAACCAATCTCTTCAAATATGAAGGTACCATTTTCCTTATGAAACTTCCTTACCACCTTTGAACTATTGTTGTCTCAACAAATGATGGAAACTCTTCTTTTCAAATTTAGATCTGTTGCTCTATAAATATGCTCTTATGCTTCTTCTCTCTTCTTCTCTTTCCCTTAATATATTCAACTTGAATGCTTGAAAATAAATATCAAGTGATCTTCCTTATATAGCCATTCATACCCTTTCGAAAAGGCATATTTTCTTCTAACCAACACACCCTTTTATTTAATTTAATTAACCATCTTTTATTTTAACAATACAAATACATATGTCGTACATAACTATATTAAATGCTTCCCATTAACTAAATAGCTATACAAGCAATTAATGTTGCCTCCTCAAATGTTAGCGCCGCCCTCCATGTAAGATTGTGGGCCTTCTAAGGGAAAATTATTTCTTGAAAGGCAAATCACAAGTCCTTGGGAGTTGCGTTATTTCTTATCATGACTGCGATTGTTTTGCTAATTTATGATTATTTTTCTTTCATTCATATACTTATTTCCCTTCAATAGAATGTTGCCTAATGCTGATTATAAAAAAATGATTTATCCTTCATGAATGTTGATAATTTTTTGTACCATATTGCTAATTATATCCTTCAATAAACAATGATATCTTCCTTCTATTGATTTTTGTTCACATCTCAATCATATCATTGAATTTATAATGAAAAATGATCCTTTTCATATACTTAAACTTATCTTATCGTGGCTCTAAACACTGATGGATATTTTTGTTACTTTCTGACATTTATGTTACTTTATGAAAAAAATTCATTCATAAGTCCAACCACTCCTTTGACATCAATGACGATATTTCCAACAATCTCCCCCTTATTCATTGATGGCAACCTTGCAAATAATTTACTCCATCTTTTTTATAATGCACCTTCTTCAAAGAATCTTTTTTTTCTACAACTCCTCCTTTCTGTAACTCCCCCTTGTCAATAATTATCCCCCTTTAACATTAATGGAAAAGAGATACTCAAAGAGATTGAATAATGCAATGTTAGCTCCCCCTTACCTAATTCTTCACTTAGTTTTTTAATGAGAGGAAGCAAATGATATTACTCCAAATTTCTATCGTAGATACACAAATTTTTCCTTTGGAAGAGGCTTAGTGAAAATGTTTTCTATTAGTTCAGTTGTGGTAATGTATTCCAATTTGACTGGCTGTTCTATAACTTACTCTCATCAAAATTGATATCTGATTGGAATATGTTTTGTTCTTGAATGCATAACAAGATTCTTTGAGATGCTTATTACATTAGTATTGTCACATAATATAGAAATTGGATGATCATATTATACCTTGATATCCTTCAAGTTCTTCTTCATCCAAATAATTTCTGTGGAGCATAGCACTCTTGTTATATATTATAATTCTCTTATAGATAGCGAAACAGAGTTTTGTTTTTTACTCAACCAAGATACTAAGTGATTTCCAAGGAAGAATGCTCCTCCACTTGTACTTTTTATATCATTAGTACATCCTACCCAATATGAGTTTGTGTATGCTACCAACGTGAAAAATTTACCTCTTGGATACCATAAGCCATAATCCAAAGTCCCTTTTAAATATCTTAATATTATTTTTACTACTTGCATGTGAATTTCCTTTGGTGTTTCTTAAAAATGTAGTATCATGCCACTGTTTGCATAATGTTTGGCCTAGATGTTACATATAGTATGATGCCAATCATTGATCTGTAGAGTGTTTGATCTACATTAGGAGATTCATCATTTTTACTCAACTTACTCCCTGTAATTGATTAACTAAAAATAAGTATTTTGTTATGTTAATCTAAACTAGTAATAACAATGGAACAATTGATATAAATGTAATGCAAAAATGCTAAATAATTTTATTTGATATTTTAAATGAAATAATGGAAATGAGAAGGGATAGGATACTACCTTGAAATTTAACTTACCTCACTATGTGCAGGACTGGACTGGATGATGTACGAAAAGGGCGAGGAATGACGGTGTTACCTAGGAAATTACAGCAAATGAAGATATGTTTGTAATGGGGTGCTTAAGAGAGGACTGGGGCACCTGGGGGTGCCCTAGTCTGTAATCTAGGCACTTTGGTTTGCAGAAAATCTTAGGATATGAATCCGACAGTGTCACAAGGTCTTCGTAATATCTTCATCTTGGTCATTCATTTGTCCCAATATCTTCGCTTATGTCTTTGTATTTACGTTATGAAGACTTACCTGCAAATCCCCATACAAAGCATCAAATCCATAAAAAAATAAATATGCAAATGAAGGGGTCAGACTAACCTTAGCCGCCATAATGGTGGACTTACGACTAAGTGTTACACTACATTCTAGACCCAATGTAGTTTTGTGTGCTTGTGTGTGTAATTGTGTGCCTAGGGTGCCCTAACATCAATGATGCAGAAGTAGGGGCAATAACTAGATGTAAAAATGTAAATGGTGGATGGAATAGAATGAATACAACCCTTTCCCCTATGCTTGTGTGATGAAAATTTAGAATATGCCCAAATGCAGTCCTTTTCCTTAGTAGATAGCTAGCTCTTGATAGTAGATTGTCCGCTCATAAATTAGTGAGTATCTTATTTTTATATAGGGATATCTTTCTCAAATTTTGACACTAATGGCTCAACATGTCAAATAGTACCTAGGGGAATGAGAGGGAACATGACAAAGACTGACCTTGAATATTTAAATTAAACCCAAGTGTTACGAGCACCAGGGCACCTAAAATTGTAGACTGGGGCATGATAATGACGACCGACTAACTAATGACAAAACCAAGGGATGAGCCATTAGTGAATACTTTTTCTTACACGACATCCATATATAAAATAGCATACTTGGTGGAATAAATGTAATAATAAGTGCGTGATTTTGTGACTACATTTGCCCCCACTTTATGTTGGTGAGTGAAAGCTCAGTAACATAAAGTAGATAGAGATGCGTACCTGAGATAAATTTGGAGAATCCCATGTTGTAGTAGAATGCATAGATATGTAGCAGAAATGTGCCAAAATAACCATATAGCGCGTCAAACCATGGATCAGGGGGTTGATCCATGTAACGTAGTGAAAAATGCAATGTCGTGATGAAGTGTGCTAAATGAAAGTAATGATTGTAATGTTAGATGATTTCGAACGTTGTATGATGATGATGAGATGGGGTAGGGAGTGATCAATTCCCAACCCGAATGCGTGTATATGAATTATCAACCGATTTGGGCGTCTTGCCGCTAGAGGAAGAGTGTAGGGAGAAAAGTGTGTTATTCTCCAATCTCTAACTGCATCCCCAAGATCTAGCCACTGCAGATGGACTCGGATCAAAAACTTGTGGTTTTCTAGATCCAAACAATTGCAATCAAACAATTGACCCATATAGAAGCGGTATAGGAAAGAAACTCTTTCCCCCACTCTATAGGTGTTTCCACAATGTGATAGCTTCTAAGTTAGGTCATCTGGAAGTGAACATGAAATGTATGATAACTTCCCATGTTTGGTCATATAAAAGAAAGTAGTAAAGATATGTAATGGCTTCTCAAGTTAGGTCATATGGGAGCAAGCGGTGACATATAAGCTGGCCTTCTAAGTTTAGGTCATCTAGAAGCAAATGTGAAATGTATGATCATTTACCATGTTAGGTCATCTAGGAAAGTAGCAAATGTAACTCCCAAGTTAGGTCATCTGGGAAAGCTAAATTGTGTTAAATTTGTAACTCCAAAGTTAGGTCATCTGAGATTATCGAACATGTGTTCGCATTGTATGATTAAATGGTGTGATTGATCAGATTTATTACTCATGGGGATATTGAACTAGGTGCATTGATTGATTAGGCCATTGATTGGATTTTTTAGAATGCGATTAGGGGGGTTATAAAATGCCATAGAGTGAAATTGTATACTTGTTGCCATCCCCAGGTTAGGTCATTAGGGGGATTCGATAGAAAATGATGAAATATCAACCCATGGTGTATAAGTAAATGTTCAAAAAATTGTTGATATTGGTAAGTGTTTTAACGAATAGCGTGATGATGGTGTAAGGGGAATTATAGGATGACTCCAATTGATATGCCCCCCCTTTCGGCAAAAGGGGAAGCGATAATGAAGAATGAACGCTGAGCCAAAAGTAACCTCATGCGGAATAGACAGTGAAGTGGTAGATATTGCACAAAAATATGTGTATGACCGAGTGAAAGATTAACATCAATTAGAGATATTGTGTGTGTCATATGTATGATATGATAATGGCAGGTGGAATTCTGAAGAGAACACCATAAATGAGGATATAAATCAGAGTCAAAATTACACAAGGTATTGGTGAAAATCGTGTGACATGTGTATTAGTAGTGAGTAGTAAATGTGACGATATAACCACTAATGGAGTAAAGTGGATGATAAAAAGGTAAATATAAATAATAAAGTGAAAAGTGTTTAGTCACCTTATTTTTTATTTACGTGATTGACATTGAGTTCTGAGCAAGTGAAAAATGCCGCAAGTGAGAGCAACACATCCTAGCCAGTTTGAGAGGGTGGCAACCGTTGTAGCGTCATGCACGACTGTGGAGTTAGTAAGTGTCTTGTTCTTCAAAAATTATAGGGTGTAGTAGTCATTTTTAGTGATTTTTTTGTAAATTTGAGATTCTTGATGTTCTCGACGTTTTTGACATGGACGATAGTAGTGAGGGCACTAGTGACCCTTGGGACAGAAGCACCCAGTTATGGGCACTGGTGTCCTGCTCCTAAGCACCCCAGTCCAGCATTTGGGTGCCCTGGTCCAGAATGTGTGTATTTAGTCTAGAAAGATTAAAAAATGAGATTTTTAATGGATATAAATGTGATAAGTGAGTGTATTTGTATCTGTAAGGTGTTCTAACACAACATGTTGTATTTGTGTACTATGCAGAGGGTTATCCACTCGAGGGAGTTCTATGGTGGGCGTCATTTGAGTATGTTGTTTGGATTGGGTTTTTTTATGATGATTGGGATGTTATGGACAATTTCAGCCTGTGGCATATAGCACGGATGGGGGATGTGTCCCATAATATTCCTATGTTGATTGCACTATGTGACAGATGGTGTGCAGGCATGTGTAGCTTTTGGTTGGCTACGGGCATATAATAGTGAAATTGGAGGATGTGTATCGTATATTACGATTGTCAGTTATTGGGCAGAGGGTACAAGTGATTCCATTGGAGGACATGGATAGGAAAATGTGAGTGGAAAGACGTTATTTTGTAGGGACTTGGACACCTACCGAGGTGCATGTCAGTCTAGATGTTATTCTGAGATCATAGCGGTTGTTATTGCTTCATCGATAGTGGTGGAGGGAGGTAGTGTGGGAATCTTGTATAAGATACATGACATATACCGGCATATATAGGATGAGAGTACTAGATATGTGTGGGCCCGATGTGTGTTAACCCATCTGTAATGATATTTTTACTAAATCACTCATGATGAGCATAGAGGAGGGATAAGAGTTACTAAATTGTTACATGTGTGGGAATATGAGCATATAGGAGTGTTGAGGCTAGTCTGGGGCCCACAAGCAGAGTGGGCTAGGACCGAGATATTTGTGAAGAGGTGGATTAACATTCTTGGGCATATGATGAATATTGACACCTATAGGGCATTGCTAGATAAGATGGGACCCGAGGCTGTGACATGGAGACCATACTGTGATTATGGAGGATGGCCCAAGGATGTCGTAGAGATATGATGTATTTGGAGGACGATGTGGTTAGAGGATAGATTTCTGGGTGTGGCTGAGATTTTTCATGTTGAGAGCATATCACATCAGTTTGGTATGGCTCAAGATGTTCCCCTAGAATCATATATAATTTTGAGAGCTATCAGAGCACTGAGGATGGTTAGGGCCAGACCAGGGCCGACAATTGAGTAGCTAGTACCTCCTAGTCCGGATGAGGTAGATACAACAATAGAGGTGATAGATGAATACAATGTTGGTAGCACAGAGGAGTATTGTGCATGGTGGGTGGCACATCGATGGGTATTTTTATTCTCATTAATTCTAGATCTAGCGAGGTTACCACATGTAGGAGGAGGGAGAGTGGGCGAAGCACATGTCCCTGACCGTATGGTAGCTTTTATAGATGAGCGTGAGTATCAACATATAGCTGTGCTATGTATGTTGTTTGTTAGCTTATGTTTTTGTAATAGTTGCCTAATGCATTGGTGTTTTTTGTTTCTTAGGCGATGTGTATTAGTCCCTAATATTTGACACATTTGTTTGTACATTGATGCGGAATGTGCCAATGGATGTAATCAGTGGAGGTATATTGGAATGAGTGGATGATAACGCAGGTGAGCATGCTCATCTATTTGAGCCTATAGTCATGGCGAAAACCACATGTATTATATTAGTAGCCAAGAGGGATGAGGCACATGAGGAGACTTGATGGGCCCATGAGGCATTGGGTGGTGGCCCTTATAACGCGTCATCAGTAAGACTATAGCGAAAAGCCTTAAGTAGTAATCTATCATTATAAGAGGTCATATCCCTACAATAATGTAGAATATGAGCATGAGGGTCACTCGTACCATCAAAACATGTGAAAGTAGTCATGGTGAAATCATGAGGGAATATGGAATTATGAATCTTCTTAGGGACCATATTTCCTTGTAATGAATTGTTATCAATGGAAGAATAATAACCCCTACTTTCTAAAGTGAGACACTGAACCTGAGATTGTAACTATCCTACGGCATACATGAGAGAAATGATATCTTGTGAAGGGATGGTGTAAGATGGAAATAATGTGTTAAGTGGTTGAAACTTGCCATTGTGAGTGATCATAGGGATATCCAAAGGTGATGGAGAAGGGTTTGATGCTAAGGTCACACTGGTAGTAGGTTTCGAAGAAGCTATGGTATGAGATATAGATGGAATATCCGTAGCAATGGTCGAACTAGCATTAGAAACCTCCATAATAGGCGAAGTAACCGGTGAGGAAACTTCTATAGAAGATGTACCAAGAGACATGTGAACTAGCAAGAGGAGATGAAACAGTATAAGAAGAAGTGATAGATGGTGGTGACTCATGCATAGTGCTAGATATGATCTCAGGAGAAGATAGCGATGGATTAGGTGAGTCACATTTGGCAGTATGGAAAGAAGGAGAATTATGACCATAAAATGGCTCACCATGATCTGGTAGAGACTCTAAAATTGATCCATAAACTGGGTTAAATATTTTTACACAATGGATATTGATGTTCCCAATTCCTTTAAAAAAACATAGAATTGGAAGCAGATTCTCAACTTTCCTTTAGTATTGAATAGAAAATTGGATTATTTTTACTATTCTAGGAATGTAAAAAAAATTCTCACTTAGAAACCTCTGATGAATTCATTCTTTCTTAACTCTTTCATGTTTCGTTTTGAAAATCTTCACAATTTTTTTAACTGATGCATTTAAATCCATTTTCAATTGCATTTAACTGAATAATGAACAAACTGAAAATGAAAGAAATAAAAGGTTGATAATGGAGTTCATCCCATTTGGGACTACATCTCTGGGTTCAGAATAATGAACCATTTCCATTAAAAAACCAATGTAAAACTTTCTTTTATAATTTACATCAGTATCGATTTTTAAAAAAACTAAAATAGTACTTCACTAAGAATGGAATTGATTGATCTCAAGATCAAGTTTCTGTTCCCAAAAACTCCAAGTAGCTGCAACTTTCTCCACCTTGTGGGTATTGAAAAAATATGTGATATGGGTATGAAAATCAACTGTAAACTACATAGAAACCCATTAGAGTAATAATTCAAATCTGCAAAGGCCTTGGATCATTCTTGTAAACTGTAATTTTACTTCCATAGTTGCTTAGCTTCATACAAAGGAAGATTACAGATGTACATACATGATAAACTGATCAATATATCTTTTTAACTATGTTGCAATAATAATTAAATTATGTAAATACAAAATAAAATAGATGAACCTATAAATAGTACTGAAATTGAACTTTAAGAACCTCTAAAACCATTAAGAGAAGTGTCTCCACAAGTTCGTAGCACTAGTTCATTATCTCTATGCTCCTTCCCTCGAGTTCTCCATAAAAACCCTCACATTTTTCTTTTAAAAAAATTTCAAACAAACTCAAAATGGGAAAATAATCACATAACTGGAATCTGATCTGAATTCTTGAAAAAATTCTAGAAGACATCAAGTCTCTATTCGGCCTCCAAGACCCTCAAATATGGCCTTGAATCAAAATTGTCGAAGATAGTCAAATAATAATACACTTGTGTGTATTCCTATTCTTATTTTTTCTTCCGTACAAATAGTTGTATATATATACACACTTAAGTGTATATTTAGTAAATTTAATCCCATTGAAATCTCCCAATAATCCTCCCAAAGCCCATGATTCTCTCTTATCCATTAGCATCAAAAATGGAGGAATAATCCCACGTATAATGGGATATTACCAATTTTAGACCTTATCAAAGCCTTCAAATCATCCATTAATGTGCATACCAAGTCCAAATAATTATAACCACCATCCTCCTTCTCTCATGGATATTTTCTTGGATGAAAATTGGCTTGCCTTGGAAAAATGCGCCAAAACTTGGGAGAGGATATTTGGTCAAAAATTGATAAATTTAAGATGCTTAATTAAGATTAATTAAATGGATATCTTAGGATTAATTTATGAATTAATAAAAAATGTTAACTAAGGGTATCTTGTAGTTTGAATATTGTCCAGATGTTACACCCTACATAATATCACTAGTTAGCATAAATAATTCAAAAATTTGAAGATTTAAAATAATTACGGCAGTCAAGAATCAACTTCCAAAATGCATAACATTTACATACGAACTCATATTTGGTCCGTTCAAAATGTGCCGAAAAGCTTACGATGATCTCTATACCATGGAACTGATTTTGAAACATTACAAGACCATAAATTTTTCCTTTTCACAAACTGCCATGTCTCATCTTACCATTGGTCCACTTGTTGACCAGGGTTGACCCGTTTATGACCTTAACTTTGACCGACAATAGAATTTGCATACGAAATCTAATTATGAAGTTCATCATACCATCGGAAAGGTATCAAGAATCCGTTCAACATGGTCTAGGTTTAGGGAATATATGCATATTGAAAAATCCTCTAGATCAGAAATGAGGATATCTCTAAGAGTACTATCAATAGGATCATCAAATTAATGTGAAGGAGTATGAAAAATAGGAGGGGGTGTATCATGTGAAGCAATGTCAGAAGAGGTATAGTCACGAGTGGGAACTATGTCAGTGGCCAAAGGAGAAGGAGAATCAATATACTCGTGTGAATGAGTGCTAATACCAAGAAAGTAATTAATAAGAGAATCATTTAATGTTTCTTGTGAATGATCAGAAGGCGGATCACAAGTAGCCATATAACATGGTGTACAATAAGAAAATGCTATAGGATCCTCAACAATGTTAATGCCTGTAGGATAATTTACAAAACTAGTAGGCACTTGTTTTTGGCCATCTAAGAGTAGTTTTTTAATATGATTTGGTGTAGCAATTGGAAGACTATATAGAGATTTGAGTTCATCTATGGGAGCCTCATCATAAATAGGGTTAATGCTAAAATGAGAAATGATGGGTGAATAAGATAAACTATTATTAGCCATTAGGGATTTGGTGGATACTAGTGCAAGGTTTTCTAAAAGTCAAGTTCACCAAAATGATTAACTAAAAGTAAGTATATTGTTATGTTAATCTAAACTAATAACAACAATGGAACAACTGATATAAATATAATGTAAAAATGCTAAATAATTTTATTTGATAATTTAAATGAAATGAAATAATGGAAATGAGAAGGGATAGGGTACTAACCTGAAATTCTACTTACCTCGCTATGTGCAAGACTAGATAGGATGATGTGTGGACAGGGCAGTGAATGATGGTGTTACCCAAGAAATTGAAGCAAATGAAGATATGTCTGTAGTGGGATGCCTGAGAGAGGACTGGGGCACTTAGGGGTGCCCTGGTCTGTAATATGGGTTCTTTGGTTTGCAAAAAAGATCAGGATCTGAATATGACAGTGTTATAAGGTCTTCGTAATATTTTCATCTTGGTCACTCAGTTATCACAAAATCTCTGTATTTTGTTGTAGTTACATGATTAATACTTACCTGCAAAACCCCATATAAAGCATCAAATCCCTAAAAAAAAATAAAGATATAAATGAAGAGTTCAAATTGACCTTAACTAACACAATGGTGAGCTTATGAGTAAGTGTTGTACTACATTCCAAAACCAATTTAGTTTTATGTGCTTGTGTGTGCAATTGTGTTCCTAGGGTGCCCTAGTGTCAATTACGCAGAAGAAGGGGGGCAATAACTAGATGTAAAAATGAAAATGGTGGATTGAATAGAATGAATACAATACTTTCTCCCTATGCTTGTGTGATGTAGATGTAGAAGATTCCCAAATGCAGTCCTTCACCTTAGTATATAGCTAGCTCTTGATAGTAGATTTGTCCACCCATAAAATAATGATCATGTTATGTTTATATAGGAATTCTCTTGCTCAAATTTCAAAAGTAATGGCCCGACATGGTGACGAAGTACCTATGAAAAATGAGAGGAAACATGAAAAAATACTGACCTCGAATAAGTAAATTAGGACCCAAGTGTTACGAGTACTAGGGCGCCTAAAATTGTAGACTGGAAGCACTACCTTAGGCACCCTAGTCAAAGACTAGATATGACAAATGACCAAACAGTAACAACGAAGACTCTCTAAGAGATGATCACAACTATGGAGATAACTAACGACTGTGTGAGACAAGTGAAAATGAAGACCGACTAACTAATGACAATACCAGGGGATGAGCCGCTAGTGAATACTTTTTCTTACCGAGATCCATTTATAAAATAACATACTTGGTGGTATAAATGTAATAATAATTACATGATTTTGTGACTAAAATAACCATGGGTGTGGTAACAGGTGCACAATCCTCCATTCTGAATTTCTTCTACATCTCTTTTACATACTTGGTTTGGGAAATAAATATTGCTTTGCTAGGCTAAGATATTTACAAACTGAGGGAAAAAGACAACTCACCCAACATAGACATTTCGAACTCCTTTTGCATATCTTCAGAATTTTTTTCAGATATTTTCTCATTACCTTCTCCAAAAACAACATCATCTATAAATACTACAACAATAAATTGATTTTCACCTTCAGTCTTGATGTAGAAGTTGTTATCAGAAAATCCTCTTTTAAATCCTTATTCTTGTAGATATTTGTCAAGCCTTGAATACCATTATCTAGGGGCTTACTTTAAACCATACAATGCCTTATTCAATTTACACACATGGCCTTTGTTTCATGATAGGATGAACCCTTTTGGTTGTTCAATATATACTTCTTCTTTTAACTTTCCATTTAGAAAAGTAGATTTTACATCCATTTGATAACTTTGAAATATTTGAAAATAACATATGCAAGAAACATTTTTATGGTTTCTAGTCTTGCAACAGGAGAATAAGTTTATTCAAATTCAATACCTTCCACTTGAGCACACCCTTTACAAACTGACCTTGCTTTGTTTAGTGTCACTTGGCCATCTTCATTCAATTTATTCCTCAATGCCCACTTGGTGCCAATTACATTTTGATCCTTGGATCTAGGTACAAGTTCCCATGTTTCATTGTTCTCAATCTGATCCAAATCCTCTTCCATTTCCTTTATCCAATGCTTATTATAATGCATAAATGTGACATAAAGTACTTCACCTAAATTCGGAAAAATATCATGACTAAATTCACTACTTAAAATGTCATTTAGCATATCAAAAAATGACATAAATTATGACAAAAATATTTTTGCCTCAATGGGTTTTTTCATGGTTTAGTGTTATTTTTTATTATTTTTTACACTAAAAGTGTGGCAATTTCTTAAAATCAACTAATGGAATAATATTTTTTAAGGTGCAAGTTAAGGATCTCCATATCCAAGGAATATATGAAACTTAGCTATATGAAAAAAATTCATTTATAATGAGATTTAAGTATAATATGAGTAGTAGTTTGGCCATGTATGGAAAAATGATTAGCCCAAGCATGTGATGCAATAGACTCTAGAGATGAAGTGTGGACTTGTTTTTGTAGCGTACCTATTGTATGTGTTGGTGCTCAATCCATTTCCTTAGATTAAGCTAGTATTTTTCATAGACTTTCTATAGATGTAACTATTGTGTGTGCTTAATATTGCTCCATGTGCTTCAAATTTCATTTTGAGTAAAGGAGAAGTATCAATTTGTAATAAATTTCATGCCTTATCAGAATAAAGAAAGGATTCAGAAAATATGTCAGAAGATTGGTTTGATGGACTAGTTAATCAAAGTATAAAAGCTTCATACTTGTGGGTGATCGAAACTATGTCTACATCTTTCTCAAAGAACCTACAATCAATAGAAAATGATTCAAATTGCTTTGAAAATATGAAGCTGTGAAGGCCCACAAACATGTAACCTGACCATGAAGTATAAAGTTGCGAGACTGGTTAAATAACTTAGTTAAAATGGGCTAAGCCATTAAAGCAAAGACTGTGATGTTTAAATGGCCATCAAATTTCTACATCGCTAAGAAATTCAAATTCCCATGAAATAGAGGACACGTGGCAAGATTCTGGTCCTCTCTAAGTTGTTTAAGTTTCGTGGACTTCAATTCTGCAAAATCAACCAAGGTTGATAACATTTTGAATCCGAGCAATTTGGCAGTTCAGAGGAAAATATGTGGCAACATTTCAATAAAGCAAACAAAGAATTTTTCTTAGATAAAGTTGCGATGCAAAGGCCTGACCCCACAACTAATGAAAGACAAACAAGAAAGAAAAATAAATTGACACTACAAAACCACAAAGATACATGGAGATTTTTCATTGGTTTATGCTTCACACTCTGACAAGACTAACATTTCTAGTGTTGTGGAGATTTCTTATTGGCTCACATTTTGCTAGGGATAGGAAAGGTTATCAAACATTCTGAAAGTGTGAGAAGCGTGGAGATTTCTCATTGGCTTGCATTTCATAGAAATTAGTCAAGCTCATCAAAAAATCTAAATTACAAAGGAGCATGGATATTTCACATTGGCTCATGTTTCGCAGCAATTAGTCAAGGTTATCCAATAGTCTAAATTGTGAAGGAGTGTGGAGCTTCCTCATTTGATCACGTTTCGTAGAAATCACTCAAGGTTATCGAACAATATGAATTGTGAAGGAACATGGAGATTTTTCATTGGCTCACATTTCGCAATAGGCAGTTAAGTAAAAGGACAGTCTGAATTGCGAAGCAAGTGGGGATATTTTTAATTGTCTTACATTTTGAGGTGGCTAGTACTTGAATAAAATAAAATCACGACACTGCAAAAAAGTGTGGAGCATTTTCACTAGCTTATGTTTTGTTGTAGGAAATCAAGTAAACAACTAGTCTAAGAAGGCAAATATGTGTGGCATTTTCTTATTAGATTGCATTTCATAGACAAAGGTGATTCCCAAATCTAATCAAAAGCTATCATGTGTCACTCTCATGTTCATCCCAAAAGGAAAAAATTCAAATGGCCATAACTTTCTATCCAAAGCTCCAAATCAAGAAAAATCGGTCTCATTGGAAAGATCTCCTTGAGATCTTCAAGTTGGCATCATCTAATTCAAAAATTGATGGCGTTTGATGGTAGAAAATGAGAAAATAAAAATAAATAAGTGTACCTGGAAGTATAAGCTAAATGGTTTTGTGCATGTGGCAGTGAAGGCATAGAATCAATCCCAAAATACTATCATAAAATCAGATATTTTTAGTTAGACAAATTAGATTCCCGCTCTAATTAAAAAGATCTTTATTTGTGAACAAGGAGAAGATTAAAAAAAAAATTTGGGGGGGGGGGGGGGGGGAATCGAATTGTAAGAACTCATAAAAAATTTATAAATATGGGGGTCTATCCTCATATTTGAAGGGGGGTTAGTTTTTCTATTTCTGAAAAGGGTCAAGAGGTTACATTGTAAATAGTGCATGTTTCCTTTGTGAAATACATATAGATTTTTGTTTCCCATACTTTTGTGTCAAGGTGGTTGCAATGTATAACCATTGATAAAATTTGAAAGCATTATGTTGATGTTCCCTTATTAAGAAAGTCAAGATCTAAATGAAATATGTCTACTTTTGAGTTTAATTTATGTGTTCTAAGGTCTTTATGTCAAATTGTCGATTGATGATTTATATTTTCTGTTGCAGCCTTGTGTTTATTTTTTCTCTTTTCCGTACACTAGATTTGTTCTTAATGGTTGTGCTTTGGTCATTAGCTTAATATTGTGTTGTGATTATTTACTCTACAATATTGAATGTAATTCTAAAATCCTTATTGTAACCATTTTTTTCTGATAGATTTTTATTAGCCTTTGAGTGTATCTTAGGAATATGAGGGAAGAAGAATTAAATACTTTTTTAGAATTCTTGCACAAGCTCTTGTGTCGAGTATTTTTGAGATTTTTTCGAAGATTTGCATCTGTTGAGGATTGATGAATACAAATCTTTCTTTGTAGAAATCATCACTACTTGATCTAGTTTTTTTTACTTTCCAGAATAACAGGTTGCTTTAAGTGTTAAATGCTTGACTACAAGGAATTTTTCTTCTTATAATCCCCCTCCATTAAAACTACATAATTGATCTCACCCCATACTTCCATTCATTGTTTATTTCTGCTCAGTTTCTCAATATCATCAAGAGTGCCCCTTAGCAATAATTCTACCATCTAGAGAATGCAAAAGCAACAAAATTCTATTGTCTATAATAACTTGTGTCTGGTAAAGCATATGCAACATTTTGTGTGACAACTTGTGAGAGTGAAATTTTGTGTCTATGGCCATGTTTATCATAGATTGATCCATCATTTAAAGAAATTGAGGGAACAAAGACCCCATCTTCCCCTCTGCATTCAGGTTACCCCGTGAGTCCTATCACCCTAGTTCAAGGCAAGACAAAAAGTAACAGGAATAGGCCACCCCCTTTGTGCGTTCCTCTCAATCATCCCAAGGCTTGATCCCAAGGAAATTGTTAGACCCCTCCCGGTCTACCACCATTCCAATAATTTCCCCCTTTTCCTAAGATAATATCTATCACACCATCTGGGGGTGTAGATTTGAGGACCAACATGCTTCAAGAACCATTTCTAGGGACGAATATAGTTTTAGTTCACTTCTATGACCGTTTTCGGGGTATTCAAAGGGCGTCAAGTCCAATATAGTGTTGGCATGTGGTCAAAATAGGTGTTGTAATTTATGTAAAACCTCATTAATGCCAAATTGAATGATTTATCATGGTTTTATGATGATTTACATGATTCTTACATTGTGTTTCGGATGTGTTTGTGTTGATACAGTGGGATTCAGTGAGATGTGTTTGATCATGCAAGCCTATACAGGTGACTAGGTGATGTGGCATGGTAGTAGGATCTTCTTGGAAGATCGGGAAGCATGTTGACATGATGAATAGAATTTTTTTAGGGTTCTTGGGCACTCACAGTAGTGGCATGGTACAAGTATATTTGGTTCACTATGTTACAGGTGTTCATTGGGAGCATGTATGGTTGTTTGGAGGTGTGACTGTGTGGTGAGGAGCCATGTGAGCTCATGGAATCTTGAATTCAAGTATATCATGATGTATCAGGTATGTTTGGGTCATTTTTAAAGGTTTCATGATGAGTTATTGCATTCTTTTAGTTGTCCCTAGCTTCTGCAGTGAGAAACACAAACGTAAGCATAGATAAGTCTTAATGACTGGAGAGATTGAAGTATAGTATTGAATTTATGATGATTGGATATGTCATTATAATGTGTCATGATTCTGTGGGAAACATTTTAGGATTCCATTATGATTATTTTGCAAGATATGTCAAATTTTATGAGACAAGGTCAAAATCTAGTGAAATTCTAGCTTAAAGTTAAATTTCATATGATCGTTGTGAACAGTTTGCTTTGCATGGGACCTTGTGGATTTCAAGGATGCTTCTATGGTGATTTTATAAGGTTTCAAAAAAATAATGAGGTTAGTTGATTATCAGGATTTTATAAATGAATGTTAAGAAGGTAAAGTGGTCTAAAACCCTAGTTAAACCCTAACTAGAAGCAGTTTGAAGAAAGTGAAGTATAATGACCCAGTTTTCATTTATTCATAAAAGGTGGTGATTATATGTTGTAGATTAATCTTCCATATTTCCATAAATGTATGGTTGAGATCATGGTGATATGTGGGACAACCTAAAAATTGTCGTTTCTGAAGAGTTTAGGTTTGTATTAAAGTTTTTCAAATGAGGTATGAGCTTAATTGTTGTTATGTAATGTATGAGAGTTTTTATTAATGTATATGAAATTTTAAAATCATGTTTATTATGAAAAATTGCAATTTGAGCTCCATTCAGGTTGACTAGTCAAAGGGCAGTTTAGAAGCCATAAAAAGTAGCTCTCAGTAAAATGCCCATAACAGGAGCTACAAGTAGAATTTTGAGGTGATTAAAAATGTCTTGTAAAGATGATTCAAATATATTTATAGAGATGTAATTTTTTATGAGGTTTTCAGGTCATTCTTTAGACAAGAAGTTTTTTTTCAGTTCAGGACAAGATATGTTTTTTTGTAAGTTTAGAGTTTTTTAAAGCATATTATTGATTGGGCGATGCCTTATATCACTTGGAATGTGAATATAAATGAATTTTTCATATAATTAATCCATTTGGAGGTATTGAATGTTTATATAAGTGTTTTTATCATCTGATCTTTGGAAACAACTTTTTGGGAAGGATGATTTGGTGAAGACAAATGTTTATGAGGATTGAGTAGAAGATTGTTTCAAATATTTTAACTTAATTAGAAGTTTTCTATAGGTTCTGAAATTTCCATCAAGTTGTTACATGGAATAATTTTCTCTTGTTGAAGTTATTTGGTGGCCTAATGAAGTTTCCAAGGTGCTAAAGGGTGTACGAGACAATTGTTTTGAGAAGAACAAAGAGAACCGGGCCCTATAAATGAAATAATTTGATTTCTTGAGCTGAATTGAAACCATATATGATGTTTAAATTTTATTTTAAACATGTGTGATGATTTTTTAGAGATTTACCAAAATTAGTTTCAGGATTAGAGATTTTTGTTTTGACCAAGAAAATTAGTTTCAGGATTAGGAGGTTTTTGTCATCCCAATGCAAGGGTTTTTTGGGATTTTTGGTGCATGAATGAATTATTTTTTCTAGGTAGGCCTGTGTGGGTCAATTTTGAATGTTCTAGTGACTATTATGGGATGTTTTTAGCTGTTATGGTTGTGCAAGTGGATGGAAACCAACCTCCTTTGAATTTTAATCAAGGAAAGGGAATATAGTGGAGAAACCCCCTTTTATTGGTTACAATGGTTCATGCAAGTGGATAGGAAAACCTTTTTGTGTAGCCCAACACACCCTTTTATCTTCTTTTGAATTTGACCATTTTTCATGAAAATAAAAAACCTTTGTGTGTAGCCCAAAAACCCCTGGAATTCCATTCTAGGACAACAATGTTCTAGAGTTTTTAGAAGGACACCCTTTTATCTTCATTTGAAGAACCATTTTTCAAGAATGTGGGTGAGTTTCCAAGAAGAATTTGAGCAAAAAACCTTTGTGTGTAGCCCAAAACCCCTGTTTGTGTTGTTTCTTTGAGAGCAAGTTGGAGAAGGAGGGAATATTTGGATGCTTGTGTTTGGATGTTATATTCATAACATTTTAATGTAATTTTTAGGTTTCTAAGGTGTCTTCAGATCTAATATTGAGTTGTAATAACTTTTTGAAGAAGTATATCTTCTTGGATATTCATGAGACTACATTGTTCATCTTTATACATCTTTGTTGTACCTTGTTGATCTTTCTTGAAGGCATAACTCTTGAGATATGATTTGAATATCTATATAAGTGTGCGGATCTAATTTCATTACCAATCTAAGTGGATCTATATGTTTATTATTGTGATTCTTTCATCATGCATCTTTCATTAAGAAGACTGTATGCTTTGATGTGTTATACTTGAGTTTGTGTGGTTAGGGTTTGACGCACATGAGAGTAAATTTTATTGGGGACTGATTCACCCCCCCTCAATCCTTTCAACTCCAAAAATTGGTATCATAACAGGCCCTTAGAATTATCCTAACAAGATAGAGGGAGATCTTTGGTGACAAGATGACACCTGCAGATTTGGAGATAATTCAGATTAATACCTACTTGATAAGGAAATGGGTAGGTGAGCATCGTGAGCATATTTACAAGATGTCTAGATTTCATGATGAAATATTCAAACTCTTAAAGACTCAACTTGAGGAGGCCCAAGCTAAGTTAAAGATCGAGAGAGAAGAGTGTCTCAAACATGAGATTGAAAAAGAGAAATTGAAGAAAGATATATCCACCATGACAAACAATGTATTATCATTTCATGAGAGTTTGGAAAATTTGAGCAAGATGCTAAAAGGTTTTTGGTGATAGAATAGTCCTAGGCTTCAATGAGGATTCATCAAAGAAGAATGAAGAAGAATCAAGTCAAGGATCAAATGAAAGAAAAGAACCAAGAAAGGGAGATATTTTAAGGCTTCCATCTCCTATAAGATCACCTATCAAGAATCTAAATGCATATATGTATGGTGTTTTCCATGGTAATTGTTATGAATGTGGTGATTATCGACATATGACTAGTTCTTGTAGTCCTAAGGTTGAAACGAAGGGTGATGGAAAAGGATAGGAACGTTGTGAAGAAAAGAAGGAAGAGGAATGTCAATACAAGAAGGAGCAAAAATTAGGTCAAAGATATGGAGCTGAATGTTATCATTGTCATGAGAGAGGACATCTTGCAAAATATTACAAAAATGGGAAATCAAACACAGGAAGGTATGTAAGCATGTTCAATGGTTATTGTTATGTTTGCAATGGATATGGACATATGTATTTTGAGTGCAAAGGGAGACAAGTGGAATTATTTAGGTGCCACAAGATAGGGCACATTGTAAGGTTTTGTAATGCAGGTCAGTTGAATAAAGAGTCTCAAAGACCTAAGCCACAAGCTCAAGAATACAAAAAGAAGGATGAGACTAATCAAAGTATTAAAGAGGATTCCAAGGATGTGACTGAGCTAAAAGAGGGATCTAGAGTGAAAAAATTTGAATCATAAAAGGAGGACTCGGTCAAGGTGCAAGAAGATGGTTTGAGACCTTCTTAGGTCTCTCATCTAGCTCCTCCATTGTGACATATGCCTCTACTAGGCTTCTTAGAAGTGTATAGGAGAAAATGAAGTGTTGGAGTGAGGGGGGGTTGTCTTAGTCATCTGTGTGTTTTCTAGATGATGTTAAGGTATGTTATTTTGATTCTCTAAGTTTGTTTTGAAGGTTCATTGGTTTTTCTTGAGTATGAAACATCATGATCTTTTTCATGTAGCAATATGGTGTGTGTGTGTGTGTGAGAGAGAGAGAGAGTCATCTCAGTCTCTATCTTGCATTATTATGTTAGATTTTCTATATGAGATGTTGTAGGGTGTTCATTATTCTTATCATCATGTCATAAGAATAAAATAAGTGTTCTTGAACTCATGAAGAGTGTCTCGGAGTCTTTGTGTCAAATTTTGACTATGTTGAGTGTGTTTGAGTACCGTGAAGATGATTTTGTCTTTTCTATGTCTCATTGATGTCTTAAGGTCATCCATGAGTATTTTTGGCAACTATTAAGCATGCCCATGAGTTCTTAGTGTACTTGAAGCTATGAAAATTGGTGTCTATGAGTAGTTCTAAAAAATCATTATGAGTTCAAGTGTACTCAAAATGATGTATTGACATAAGTGTACTCATGATGTATTGTAAAAAGCCTAAGCATAAGTCTAAGTTAGTATGTGTCATAAGCCTTGGAGGTTTTGAATGTGTTTAAGATGCTATGAAAATTTGAATGGAGTATTCAATTGATGTCTTAATCAGTACATTGCTTCAAAATATGGACAATGCCCAAGACATGATCAAAACTAGTATGATGGACAGGGAATGACAAGAAGGTTTCAGATATGGATTTGGATATTATTTATTCTTCACTTCATTTAAAATATTCTCAAGTAATTTGAAGTTTTATTTATAGTATTTGTGAACAATGATATCATAAGAGAAAAATTGTGTAAGTTGAGGCTTCTCTATTCTTAACTGTGTTTTCATAATATCAATGAGCGGTATAGATGGAAAACAAGATTTGGAGGTCTAAATAATGGAATCAAGGCCTAAAAATTTTGTACATATTATCTTAACTATGAGAACAATAAGATTAAAGTTTTTTTAGGTCATAAAGTGTACACACTTTCAAGAATTCCTGACAGTGTTGGAAGTTGACAGTTTAGTGCCAAGAAGGCCTAATTGAGAGGTTGCATTTTTGCTAGCTGGGCATGATTTCTTTGGAATGTTTCTTCAAGGTTCAAAGAGAATATATTATGGCCTAAAGGGTGTCTATAATAGACTGTGTGTGTGGTACTTTGATGATATGAACAAGGGTTTGATGACTAAACCCCAACCAAGTCAAGATGTCATGAATGAAGGATTAATAAGAGGAAAATAAAAGTGGATCCATGTTCAAGATAGTTTGTTCTCTTCAAGGAAAGAAGATAAGGTTTAAGTATCTCAAGGGTTGAATTATTTTAAGGGTGTGCATCAAATATGATGCTAAAATTCTACTGTGAAAGAAAGAGAGATGTATATTCTATCATGTGAGAGTTGTTTCTAAGTTTGAGAAGATGTATTGAAGCCTGAGTGAAGAATTTCAATCTTGCAACTGAACTTCTAACAAAGAGAGTGTTTTTTCATGACATGAAATATTGAGGTAATTGAATTTACCTCCCACAAAGGAAATAATTGAGAATATAATTGGAATTGATATGGAGTAGTCCTGGAACATATCTTTGGAGCTAGCTTGAAAGGATATAAAGTGTTAAAATCCCTAATGCAAGCTACAAGTTGAAGGCACATAAGTATGGAAAAATGTGACATGATGTGATGTATACAGAGATCAGATATTTCTTACGGAGATCTACAGAAGTGAAAATGGATCTCTACAGGTTTCATGACCTGGTTTGAAATTCCAATGTCCTAAATGTTATAATTTACAAAGTCTCAATGCATAAAGGGTGTGACCAGTTTGTAAGGAAGATATCAAAGTCTTTAGGGGTATTTATCAAGTATGAAGGTGATCATCAAATCCTACATGAGATATCTTAAGAAAGAGTGCAAAAAATTCAAGTGATAATAGTACATTGGAGTGAAGAAGTGTATTAACAATTGAGTAAGATTCATGGAGACTATACAAGGTCTAATAACCATCTTAGTGAACTCTTGTAATGAGTTTTGGTCTTGAAAGTTTGGTTTTTAGTATTGAAAATAGTCTCTACAGGAATGAAGATCTTTTTTCTTTCAATATGTGAATTAGACTCATATCTGAGCTTGTCATAGTATTAAGGGAAAGTGTAAATGATATCAAATCAAAGAAGTTTTTCATGAACAAGTTATAGTGAGGTTTGAAGACTAAAATGTTGTCCTGTAGGTATATCATGAGCACTTATGTCAGTGGGAGTTGTGGTCAGCTCTTTACTTAGTGTATTTAATTCTAACTAGGCTCAATTTGGTGATTTAAGAAGGATAACTAATAATCAAGCAAAAATGCTTACAATTTGTACTTTCAAGTGTGAAATGTGATTGGAACACTGAAGAAGATGCTCATGACCTACAAGTTTAAATGAATCCACTCTAGGATCACTAAAACAAGGTATGAGCTTTAATTTTGTTGTTTACAATTAGAACATGATAACTCAAGTCCAAATGACTCATAAGTTGATTATTCATGAATTTTATGAACCTCTATGATGCTTCAAAAAAATTTCAAGAAAAGACTAAGAGAGTTGTTAAAGGTTGTATGTCCCTAAGATGCTAAGCCAATTACCAAGGGTTGAAAAACAAGAAATTTACAGTAAATTATAAAAAAATGTGTATTATGGGCTTGAAGGAAGGAATATTGCATAGTCTTGATAAAGATATAGTGATCTTCATAGATATTATCCTCCATATGTTAGACTAAAGATCCCCTACAGAGCCTAAAAGAGTTTATCTATGCATAAAGAAAGTTGCAGAGTGTATTAGAGGTAGAGTAACTACTTTTCATAACTCAAAATGTTTCTCATGAGCTTGATAAGTCATTCTTGAGGTGTTCAAAGTATATATGCTCAATATCAATCATGAAACTAGTAGGAAGGATCTAGAAACCTCATTTGATGACAGTATGATGCTTGAAGAATGTACAAATTTCTGTTGTATACTACAAGTGGGTTTGAGGTGCACAAGTGCCCACTATTAGAAGGGGAGCATGATATCCTTCTCTTGAAGATAAAAATTTCATCTTCAAAGCATTGGGTTATGATATGAAGGTTTTCTTACAAGGAATAAGTAAGTTGAGTTTATGGAATGTGTCACTTCATATGATATGATTTTTAAACACTAAAAAGAAGGGTTAGGACTTGGTCAAAATACAAAAAGTCTCTTCTCAGGCAAGATATCATGGCATGAAGGAAAATTTTTATGGTCACCTTTAGAGGTGGATGTTTTGATTCCAAGGGGAGTTTTATATTGTTGTGTCTTTGAATGCTTAGGATTCTAGAGCACACCAAAGTTAGGAGAAATGGGACTGAAAGGTCATTAGAGGGAAATCGGTCCTTGAGATGGTTTGAAGTCAAAAAATGGTAAGAGACAAGTAAATTTTTTCCTTGACTAGTTTATTTTTCCCAAAATGAAGGTATGTATAACATGTTTGATCCTCATTCTTAATTGTTGGCATGTTCATGAGGTGGTACCATCAGATGTTGGTCTGGTTCAGTGGTCTCATATTGACAAAAATAGAGTTTTAGTATGATATGTCAAGTTTTTGCAAAACTAGACTGTAAGTGGTGGTGTTTTTTCTCCCAATAAGGTATGATTATTCCTCCTTAATGTTGATTTATGATGTTCAGATGATGTAGATTATTGGCCTAGGGGGAGCATGGTGTTTGCATGCTTGAAATGAAGACAAAATCAGTTCTTGAGGTAATTTTCAATATTTTGAGCTAAGATGAGATCTTTGGTTGATCTTTCTAACCAAAAAATGATTCTTTGAATATGTGGAAGGTAAATAATGTGAGCTACAAGTATGCATTTTTCATTAATGTAAAAAGGGGGAGAAGTTCAGGGTATTTTCCATCAATAACAAAGGGGAATTGTTGGCATGTGGTCCTAACAGGTGTTGTCATTGATGAAAATCCACATTACTGAAAAATTGAATGATGTATCATGTTTTTATAATGATGTACATGATGATGACATTATGTTTCAGATGTGTTTGTGTTGATACAATGGGATTCAGTGAGGTTTGTTTCCACTTACAAGCCTATACAGGTGACTAGATGACGTGGCATGGTAGTAGGAGCTTCATGGAAGCTTGGGAATAATTTTGACATGATGGATAGTATGTTTGGAGGGTGCTTGGGAACTCACAATAGTGGCATGGTACAGGTATAGTTGGTTCACTATGTTACAAGTGCTCATTGGGAGCAGGTATGGATGCTTAGAGGTGTGACAATGTGCTATGGAGCCATGTGAGCTCATGGAAGATTTAATTCAGGTATATTATGATGTATCAAGTATTTTTGGGTCATTTGTAGAGGTTTCATGATGAGTTATTTCATTCTTTCATTTGACCCTAGCTTCTATAGTGAGAAATATGGATGTAAGCAAAGGTAAGTCTTAATGAATTGAGAGATTGAGGTATGGTATTGAATTTATAATGATTTTATATGTTATTATGATGTGTCATGATGCTGTGGGAAAAATTTTAGGATGCCATGATGAGTATTTTGCAAGATATGTCAGATTTTGTAAGACAAGGTCAAAATCTAGTGAAATTATAGCTCGAAGTTGAACTTCAGATGCTCGTTGTGAACAGTGTGATTTTTATGGTGCCATTTTTATTTCAAGGATGCTTCTATGGTTAGTTTATAAGGTTTAAAAAAATTAATGAGGCCAATTTATTGTCACGATTTTATGAACGAATGTTAAGAAGGTAAAATGGTCTAAAACCCTAGCTATAAATAGTTTGCAGAAAGTGAAGTATAATGATACGATTTTGATTCATTCATAAAATGTGATGATTTTATTTTGTATTGGACTCTTCCATATTTCCATAAATTTATGGTTGAGGTCATGGTGATATGTGGTCCCCACCTAAAAATGCTTATTTATGAAGAGTTTCACTTTGTAGTAAAGATTTCCAAATGAGGTATGATATTAATTGATGTTATGGATTGTATGAGAGTTTTTATTGATGTATATGAAGGTTTCAAATCATTTTTATGATGAAAAAATTCAATTTGAGCTCCATTCAGGTTAACTAGTCAAAGGGGAGTTTAGAGGCCATAAAAAGCAATTCTCAGTAAAATAGCCATAACAGGAGCTACATGTGGAATTTTGAGGTGATTAAAAATGTTTTGGAAATATTATTAAGATATATTTAAAGTGGTATAAATTTTTTCTTGTGATTATTTTTTATGAGGTTTATAGGTAATTATTTATATAGGAAAGTTTTTGCCAGTTCAGGACATGATATGTTTTTCTGTAAGTTTGGATTTGTTTGAAGCCTAATATTGATTGAGTTATTTATTATATCACATGTAATGTAAATAAGGATGAATTTAGAATGTATAGAATCCATTTTTTATGTCTTGAATGCTTGTATAAGTTTTTTAATCACGTGATCTTTAAAAACATCTTTTTGGGCATGATGATTTGATGAAGACATGTTTTTGTGGATTGAGCAGGATATTATTTCAAATATTATAACTTGATTATAAGTGTTATGAACGTTATTACATTTCCATTAAGTTGTTACATGGCATATTTTTCTCTCGTTGAAGTTATTTGGTGGCCTAATGAATTTTTCAAGGTTGTGAAGGGTGTAGGAAACCACTATTTTGAGAAGGAAAAGTACATTAGGCCCAGTAAACAAAATAATTTTATTGGATTAGATAAATTGAAACAATATACGATGTTTAAATTTTATTTTAAAATTTTGTGATTACTTTTTATACCTTGACCAAAAATAGTTTTGGGATTAGGAGATTTTTTTCATCCCAATGCAAGGGTTTTTGGGAGTTTTGGTGCATGAATGAATTATTTTTGCTAGGCCAACCTATATGGGTCAATTTTGAATGTTATATTGATTATTATGGGATTTTTTTAGCTGGTATGGTCATGCAAGTGGAGGGAAACTGATCTCCTTTGAATTCTAATCAAGGAAAGGGTATAAAGTGGAATGTTTTGGTCCAATGGTTCTAGCTTGTTGAATCCCCCTTTTATCTTCTTTTGAAGAACCCTTTTTTTGCAAAGAAAAAACCTTTGGGCATATCCCAATACCCTTGGAATTCCATTCTAGGACAACATCTGGTTGATTTTCCATGAGAATAATTTGATCAAGGACAAAGTTTTCATTGTTTCTTTGAGAGTGAGTTGGAGAAGGAGGGCATATTTGGATGCTTAAGTTTGGATGCTATCTTCATAGCATGTTGATGTAATTTGTAGGTTTATAACATGTCTTCATATATGATATTTATTTTTAATCACTTTCATAAGACTTATATTTTCTTGGATATTCATGAGACTACATTGTTCATCTTGATACATCTTTATTGTACCTTGTTGATCTTTGTTGAAGGCATAAATCTTGAGATTTGATTTGAATATCTATATAAGCGTTTGGATCTAATTTCATTACCAATCTAACTGGCTCTCTTTTTTTATTATTGTGATTCTTACATTGTGCATGTTTCATTAAGAAGACTAAATGCTTTGATGTGTTCTACTTGAGTTTGTGTGGTTAGGGTTTGAAGCACAAGTGAGTAAATTTTATTGGGAACCGATTCACCGCCCTCTTAGTCCTTATCACCTCACAAATAGAGGTCCATCAACATGCTTCTGACGCCATTATTAGGGACTTATTGAGTTGCTAGGGATTTCTTGACAAAAGTTGATAGGTATTTTTACTTTCAAAGTTAAAATTTCTCGTCAACACGCTTCTGGTGCCATTAGTAGGGATAAAGAATCCCAATTGATGTTATGAATTCATGCCTTTATAGATATTTTCCAAAATTAGGAAAATACAGACCATTATGAAAATATCGTTGAAATTTTTCTCATTATAAGCAGGCTTTCCATTAAACCTGACTCCACTAGGGAAAATGTGGGAAAATTCATAAAGATCTATAAATCTCAACCTCCCTGTTTGTAAATCTATCATTTCAAGAGACGTTTTAGTTTATCTATACATATAATTTGCAAGGCCTTATTGGTTGCTTTGTCTTTAAAATAAAATATGGGTTATACCAGTGCAAATCCTTAATACATTTTTTATTAACTCTCCCCTTTGCAAAGCGGAAAGGGAGGAGATATTTCTTCAATTCTAAACCTACCAGAAGATTACTCTCAAAGATGGAGAATACACAGTCAAGAACAAAGCAGATCTGGAAACCATTGTGTGGTCAAAAGGAAGAATAAAAAATTGTTCAAATTCCTAAATTTTATCAACCTTTGGTGGAAGATTTGTTAGGTAATAAGAGATAAAATATGCGGAATAATCCCTTATAGAATCACAACAGTAGAAACTAATATGCAGAAAATATTACAGATCTCAAATAAAAGTGCAAAATAAATAACACAACACAGAGAGACAAGATTTAACGTGGTTCACCCAATTTGGGCTCGTCCACCAAGAATCACTTGCTTAGATTTTATTATAAGCCTCCACTCTCTCAATACAATACCCAGATCCATTTGGAGCTATGCTCAACAAACTCTACAGAATTCACATCCAAATTCAAAGCACATCTGCAATACATTTGCTTGTCTTTCTATCATATGCATAAGACCATATAAATAGACAATTGCTTAAGTAGTTTGAGACAAACTGTGGGTATCAAAACAATGGGAAAAAAACCGTGGGTATCAAAACAATGGGTACCAAAAAACCATGGGCCCAAAAACAGCCCATAACGATTACCCATTACCCATGGGTTAATAAACCACCCATGAAAATTTGCTTCGGGGGCTTCACCCCCCCGAACCCCCCTGACCCGCTCGCCGGCGAGCAGGACCGCCATAAAAATACTCGAGTGTAACACATAGAAGGTGTACCACACTCTAACATGAAAATAGGCTCCACAAACATAACAAGATTACTCTAGTACACCTAATAGCTCTGATTCAAGTATTCCTCAAGATAATTTGAATTGATTTTTTCAAGAAGGTTTAGCATCTACAAGTAACAAATGTATTCTTCATCTCCCTTTTTTTGACTCGTGGGAGTAAAGTTTTTTGTGAAACTGAGTCCCTGAAGGATTTCCATTTTGAAGATCATATTCCTTTACCTCAAAGTTCCTCAGTTCCCCACCTTTTGAAAATTTTCCACCAAATAATATCACACAACCTCTACCAAGGGCTCCTTTTTTGGTTACTACCTATATACCAATAAGGTTTCATGGAATGGTGGGATATCCCAATGAAGTACCAATTTAAATTATAAGCAAGTTGCCTAGATTTCAAGGGAATAATGCCATAAGTGGGGATCAACATCTTATATTTTTTCATAATGTTATGTATGACTATGAAGTAGAGCATAAATATGTATAACTTAAGTTATTCATACATGCATTAGAAGAAGATGTTAGGGAATGGTACAATTTTTTGTCTAAAAATTCCATTGATTCTTGGGCAAAAATGAAAAATGATTTAAAATTGCAATAAGACGATAATAATGACCCTAGGTTTATTTTATCAGAGTTTGACAACATCAGAAAGGATCCTAATGAGTGTGTACAAGCATTTAATACTAGGTTCAATAAAACTTTGACTAGATTTCCAGATAATATAAGGCCTAGTGATGATTCTTGCTTGATTAAATACTCAGATGCCTTTGATAAAAAATTCACTTATTATCTAAGGGACAAAAATCCTATAACTTTGAGAAAGGATTTCTCTATGGTTGTCAAAATTGAGAACAATATTATAGTACTTGAGAAGCCTCCAAAGAGGGAAGGTGTCAAGTTGATCAATCTAGAAAGGCTTCGAGAAAGCAAGGCTATTGAATTAGAATAGGTGGTTAAAATTTTGGTTAGAGTAGTCAAAGATATCTCATATAAGCTTGCTAGAGTAGAGAAAGCATTGGTTTCAATTCCTCAAGTTTAGCACTAGGCCCAAAGACAAAATAGATAAGGAGATCACCAGGATGATGACAGAGAAAAAGGACTTATGGGTTCAGGAAGTAAGCAACAAGCTTTCAGAGAGAACAAAAAGTCTCAGATCCATTAACAACAAGAGTGTCAATAGTAGAATAAGAACTTATCATTGAGTGGTGTGATAAATGTTTATTACCACACCTCCCTTGTGAGAAATGTTTTGGAGATGATGATGTGACTGATGAAAATGATTTTGGTGATGCATGTATGATGGAAAGACCAAATGATTCACCAAAAGGAGATAATTACATTGATCTTCTATATGCCAAAACTACAGAAGAATTTTGAACCTGCATCAACCAGGTATTCTCTCTTGCTCTTGTAGCTAATGATGATATGGATATGGCTCAATCATTTGAACTTATTAATACACACCTTGAAGACATCAATCCCCCCTGGACCCTGAATTTTAATGGAGCATGTACCAATGTTGGAAATGGAGCTAGAATGGTTCTAACTTCTCCAAATCAGGTTTTTGACGATGATGATAATATTCAAAGGTTTATAAACTATAAAGATGAATTCACTCATCAACTCATTTATCTTGAGCCAATGATTGTCTTATGTGATGAAAAATAAATCCTATTTGGAAAAGATGTAATACAGTAAAAAACCAACACTATCCCCAGAGGACTGGTTAGTCTTGAGTCAAATTTTAACAATACTGATAGAGTCATGAGCAAGCCTATCTATATTCCAAGAGATGTTGAAGAATATAACTTGGATACTTCTCAAAATACCAGAAAGGTTTGACTTGGATGTAGCATGAGAAAAAAATAAAATCAAGCTTATGTCAAATTGTTGAAGAAATACCAAGATTTCATGGCATGGTCTTACCCATATGGTCAAGTATAATCATTGTATTGTTTATAGTTTCATTGTGTTGTTTTTTCCTTTTTTGTGCTTTGGTCTACAGTGATCAGGTTTTAGGACATGGTTGTATTCTGGTGCTAATGTAATGTATCTTTTTAGAAATCCCTACTTTTTTTGTCTCCCCGAATCCTTACCCAGTGAACTAGGCATCTGGTCTTAGTTCTTTGTCCTTGTGGCACCCACAGGGGGTGCCCATCCCCAAGCAAGAGCCGTTTTTAGTGCTCAATCCATTTCCTTGGATTGAGATGGTATTTTTCATATAATTTACATAGATATAAATATTCTATGTGCTTTATATTTATACACGTGCTTCAAATTTCATTCTAAGTAAAGGAGAAGTATCAATTTGTAATAAATTTTGTGCCTTATTGAAATAAAAGAAATGATTCAATAGAAATGTTGGAGGACTGGTTTAATGGATTGTTTTATCAAAGTATTAAAGCTTCAGACTTGTGGATGATCAGGAATATGTCTACATATTTCAAAAAGAACCTGTAATCAACACTAAATTATTCAAATTGCTTCAAAAATATGAAGCTATGAAGGCTCAAAAGCATGCAACCCGACCATGAAGTATAAAGTTGCAAGATTGGTTAAATAACTCAGTTAAAATGGAATTATCCATTTAAGAAAATATTAGGATGTTCAAATGGCCTTCCAAGTTCTAAATCACCAATCAATTCAAATTCCCACAAAGCAAAGGAAACATGGCAATATTTTGGGCCTCTCTAAGTTGTTCAAGTTTTACAGACTTCAAGTCTGCCGAATCAACTAAGGTTGATAGCATTTCAGATCTGGGTGGTTTGGCGGGTCAATAGAAAATACGTGGCAACATTTAAATGAAGACAATGAAGAAGTATGCTTAGATAAAAGTTATGATGCAAAGGCCTGACCCCGCAACCAATGAAAGACAAACAAGAAAGTAAAAGAACTTAACACTGTGCAACCGTAAAGGTGCTTGGAGATTTTTCATTGGTTTATGATTCGCACTCTGACAAGACTGACATTTCCAGTGGCATGTATCCTTCTTATTTTCTCACATTTATTTGGGGACACTCAAGGTTATCAAACATTTTGGCAGTGCAAGAAGTGTGGAGCTTTCCCATTGGCTCATGTTTTTCGACAATCAATCAATCTCATTGAACAGTCTAAATTACGAAGGAGCGTGGAGCTCTCTCATTGGCTCACATTTTGTAGCAACTATTCAAGGTTATTAAACAATCTGAATTGCAAATGAGCATGGAGCTTTCTCATTGAATCACATTTCGTAGTAATCAGTCAAGGTTATTGAACAATCTGAATTGTGAAGGAGCATGGAGCTTTTTCATTGGCTCAAGTTTTGCAGTAAGTAGTTAAGTAAAAGAAAATTCTGGCACTACGAAGGAAGCATGGAGAATTTTCATTGGCTCATGTTTCAAGGTGAGCTAATACAATTAAAACAAAATCATTGACACCATGAAAAAAAGCATGGAGTTTTTTCATTGGCTCACATTTTGTGGTAGGAAGTCAGGTAAACAACTAGTCTAAGAAGACAAAGATGTGTGGCATTTTATTATTGGCTCACATTTCATACAAAAAGGAAATTATAGACGCTAATAAAAATATATCACATTTCACTCTCATGTTCACCCTGACAGGAAAAACTTCAAATGGTCATAACTTTCACTTGATAGCTACAAATAAAGTAAATTCAATCTCGTTGGAAAGATCTCCTTGAGCTCTTCAAGTTGGCATCATCTAATTTAAAAATTGATGGCATTTGGTGGGGAAAATGAGAAAATATAAATACACAGGAGTACCTGGCAGTATCAACTAACTACTTTTGTATATGTGGCAGTGAAGGCATAGAATCAATCTCAAAATGCTAATAGACAATCAAATATTTTTTAGTTAGACAAGTTACATTCTCGCTCTAATTAGAAAGATCTTTATTTACAAACAAGGGGGATATTTAATTTACTATTTGGGGGGGGGGGGGGATTTCAAATCTAATAATAGACATCAAATTTTTATAATATAAGGGGGCTTCTCCTCAATATTAAAGTGAGGTTAATTTTTCTAATTCTATAAAAAGGGTCGAGAGGTTACATTATAAATATTGCATGTTTCCTTTGTGAAAGGCATGTGGCATTTCTAGTTTCTTGATACTTCTATGTCAAGGTGGTTGTAATTTACTATCCATTGAAAATTGTTGACAGCATTCTGCTTGATGTTCCCTTATTGAGAACATTTTTAAATATCTAAATGAAATATGTCCACTTGTGAGTTAAATTCCCGTTTGTTCTGAGTTATGTGTGTTGAATTGTCCAATTGATGAGTTATATTTTTTGTTGCAGTCTTATGTTTACTATGTCTCTCTTTGTTGTACAATGGATCTATCCTTAATTTTTGTGTCTTTGGTCATTAATTTTGATATTGTGTTGTGAGAATTTACTCTGCACAGTATTGGACTTAATTATAAAATCCTCACTATAACCATTTTTTGCGGAGAGCTATCTTTGTTAGCCTCTGAGTGTATCTTAGACGTACGAGAGAAGAAGCAATAAATAATTCATTAGACTGACTGTACACAGTTTTTTTTTCAAGTGTTTTAGAGATTATGTTGAAGCTCTGCATCTATTTATGATCAATGAATGCAAATATTTCTTTGTATAAATTGTCACTACTTGATCCAATTTTATGTACTTTCCATAATAGTTGACTGTTCTAAGTGTTAAATGCTTGGCTACAAGGAATTTATCTTCCTATAATTCCCCCTCCATTAAAATTACATAATTGATCCCACCCATACTTCCATTCATTTATTTTTGTTTCTCGGTCTCTCCATGTCATCAAGAGTTCCCTTTAGTTTTAATTCTACCATCTATATAATGCAAGAGAAACCAAATTTTACTATCTATAGTAACCTGTGTCTAGTAAAGTAAGCATATGCAACATTTTATGTGACAAATCATGTGAGTGAAGTGTCATATCCATGGCCATTTTTAATCCCATATTGATCTATCATTTAAAGAAATTGAGGGGGAAAAAACCCCATCTTCTCCTCTTCATTTAGGTTACCCCACAGGTCCTCTCACCCTGGTTCAAGGCAGGACCAAAAGTAGCAGGAATATGTCATCCCCTTTGTACGTTCCCCTCAATAATCCCAAGGCTTGATCCCAAGGAAATTTTTAGACCCCTCCCCAACTACAAAATGACACACTACCACCTAGTCTACCACCATTCCAATCATTTTCCCATTTTCCTAAGAGAATAGTTAACAAGTAACTTGGAGGTACATATTTGAGGACCAACAATATGCATCATTGAAACTATTTGAGTAGTGGGTGTGGTAGTAATATGAATAGTATCGTTCAAAGGTATGATTTCACTATCAATTTTAAACATAGATATAGATGAATCAATATAATTAGAATCATGACTATTAATATTAGGAATAGACAGTTAATATGATTATCCTCCTTCTTCTCAATAATATAGATTAGGATAGGAGTATAAGATCATTCTATGGAAAACACATAAACCAAGGATAGCACCTACGGTGTAATAATTATGGATATATAAGACAATAGTACACACTTATCAAATAGAGAGTATGGTATTACTAGAATCCTAGGTTAAAATAGTGATAACAAGCATGTGTTATCTTATCTATGAAAATGGTTCTAATTCCATGTTATGGATAACAATAGGCAAATATATGCTACTCTATCCTAGTATATTACTTGATACATTAAACATAATCAATAAATAACATCATTAAGGAAAGAGAAGGGTTATAGATACTTTTGTGAAAACATAGTTGTCTCATTAACACCCCTAGGGTTAATAGTTCCTAATGAGAAATTTGCCATGAGTGGATTACAAGAGATATAGGTAGAGGACCTAAGTATACAAAATTTGGGGACTCCATAGAATAGATAAACCTCATGCAACTCATATCCTTATGTCTCCTAATAACCTGATGCTCCATAATAGAACTCCAATTATAGGATACACTAAACTTATTTATCTAATACCTTTAAGGTCATATTTATGAGAAAATGTATAGTAGACTATGTGATTATTTTTTTAAAAATATATAATAATGGTTCATATTTACAAAAGAACATAACATGAAGCCACAATATCTCTTAGCCAATGGCATTGATCATGTTCAATGCAGTAGACTAGAAAAATGGTTTTTTTGAATGACATGGATGACATCAGCCATAAATATCACAATTTTATGGTAAAGAGAGGAGAAAGAATGGAGGTAGAGAAAAAAATTGGAGTAGATATGAAGGTGATCTGAAGGTGTTATAAAAATATGTGAAGGTGATTATACTGAGAATATAAAGTGGTCATACAGAGATTCTAAGAAAGTAGAAGGAAGCTCATAAGGAGGAATGTTAGGGCAGTGCCACACACACCTATTATCTTCTCATGTACTACTAACCATCCCAAACCTGGTCTTGGCAATGCCTAATAGGGCACACTCAAGGATATTAATGCATCAATAACCTATAAAGAAATAATTAATGAGTGAAAAATAAGGTGTATGCAATGGGTATGATAATAACAAAAATATGATCTTTAAAATATTTTTTTAATCATTGATTTCAAATATAGGTATGGAAGAATTGGTATAATTAGAAGTAAGTCTATTAAGACCAAGCATAGAAGCATCATTACAAGGAATAAAGACATCATTACGAGGCATAGAAACATTATTCACAATATGAGAAACAACGTTCACATTTCTAGTTTTATTCATCAATCCTTGGATTCCATTAAAGCAAGACTGTCATATGCAACCATTTTCAAAATAATATCCAAAGGTGCATCATTCAAGGCATTGAAAGGTTTAATCATTGCATTATTTATATGCTCTTCATGATGAGAATTATTGGCTTCGTAAGGAGAAGGAAAAGGGGAAGGAATATTATCATTCACATTATTTCCAACATGCATTTAGTTGTCTCATCTTCAGTACCACTATACAAATATATATCACTAGTATACCAATTGACATCATTATCATCGTTATCAGCACAATCATAAAGCACTCCATATATAGGAGAATTTTGAGCATTAGAAATCAATACATTCAATGAATTATCCATTAGAGACAAATTGGGGTTTGAATTATGTACAGAAGAGAATAAGAATATATACCCCAAAAGGATAAGGAATGCACCAACAACCACTAGGCTTAATGTAATGGAAAACATGAATCCTTAAAAAAATAACGAAACCTTGGATTGGTTTTGATCAATATATGGATTCACAAATGTCTAAGGAGGTGAATTGATCACTTATACAGGTCTATATAGCACACTTTCTTAAACCTAGAGACCAAATGTTGCCCAAATGAGATCGGGAAAAGATTTGTATATTTGACTATGAAAAATTGGCCATTGGAAATCATGAAGGAGGGAGTTTTGAAGGTGTGGTAAAAATGTGAGGACCAAAGAATGAGTTTTGTTGAATATATTAAAGTTTTACCAAAATTGGGTTATGTAAGATGGACTAAAATAATGACTTGAATTCTTATCATTAAAAAAAAATTGAAAATCCTTCTTCAGATAAATCATAAGAATATTTTTGAATAGAATCCTGAAGCGACAAAACTTTTGCAAAAATTCTAAGGTGAAAAGGTGGAAGAACTCTTAAAGTTCTCTTCATTTTTCTTTTGCACTATCACACCCTCATATTGACCCAATATTATATTTATTTTTAGTCTTTATTGACTCTGGACACTAAGCCCAACCACGGATGTTAGAGTCCAGTGCCCTCTAGTCCGCTTTGGGTGCCCTGACCTCTTTGTATTAATTGAATTACTCGGTTGTAGAGAAGTCCTACTTTTGGGCCATGTTTTACAAGCTTTTGGGCTATACAATATAGTCTTAGAAGGTTCCAGGATGAATCTCCGAATTGTCAAAGCTTGTATGTGATTTTAATATCCATGTTCATGAAGAGTTTTAAAGGACCAATTTCTATTGCATATTTTGTGTGAACCTACCTCAAAGTCTCTCATCTACCGGAATTCTAAGGGCTAATCAGGCCTAAAATCTAGCTTTCATGTCAAGGAGTATAAGTGAACTGCATAGTTAAAATACATATTATTAAGTGATAAATGAGAATATTCATGTTATATGGGTCCAATGCAAGTTGATCAAGTTAATTTCATGAAAAAATATGGTTCTTAACATGTTCAACTCTTAAGGGACTAAAACTGTCATCTTGGACATAGTCAAGAAGGACTAAAGGTTTTTGAACATGTAAAGGAGCTCACCTCTCCATTCATTTATTTTAGACCCCTGACCTAATCCATGATGGATAACCATCTTATTTTGATAGTTTTGTGATTTGAAATGAGTGTGGTTGTGAAATTTTGCATTCCTTTATTTTAGAATTCAGTTGATGATGAAATAAAGTGTTGGAGTACAAATCCAAGACAAGACTAGTTCCTAGTTCTCATAATTTTTCAACTGACTGTGTCTTAAGAATCTCTGTAAGTTTGAGCCATTTTTATATGGAATTGCTTGAAGTAAAGATGTGGATCTGTAGTAGTTAAACCACATCCTTATACACCTTTAAATGTTCTCTTAAAGCCTTGGGTAGATGGGTAAGTGAGTGATTTTTCTAAACCTTTCAAGATGTTTCTCTGTGTAAGAAAATTAGTTTGTACATCATTTGAATCTATGTCTCAATGAAGATATTGAAGCTATATTGGTACTCCTATCATTAGTTGAAAGGTGGTGTAGAGATCATACTCTTTACTCCCTCATGAGACTTTAAGTGTTCTAAAATTGTATTCCTACATGTATATATTTAAACATCCATGACTCAATCTCGGGTTCTTCGTGACTATGTCCAAATAAGATAAAAGGTACGTTGTCTTGAGACCTTCCCACCAACTGATGAGAATTGTTTATACTCGCACTTTAATTTTATTATGTTTGTCAGTCCAGAGCAGTGTCTATGGCTATTTTCAATAAAGGGACAAAGCTCCTAAAAATGCATATCATTCAAGTATAATGTAATTATTAAAGTTAATAGATTTTATTAAGACACATAATTTCAAGACTACAAAGGATTGTACAATAGCACCTAGTTGTGTATGGAAGTCCAAGTGACACCCTAAAGATAGAATGGCGAGAAATGAATATGGTTAATAGATTATAGAGGAAATAATGGAGATCATTATAACGTACGTTGGAATAGTAAAAACACTTTTCATTTAAACTCTTTGGCTACAAGACAGATTCACTACATGAAGGAATTTTCCATGAAAAATCAAACTTGTTAGTTAGAAAAATAGGTCTTTTAGGGTCAGGTGATTAGATTTGCATTAAACTGTTAAAAAGTCCTAGAAATCAGTTTTGATCATCATTATTTGTCAGAGAAACATGATAGTTCCTACAAAGAAAGTTATTTGAAATTTAATGACAACTACTTTTCTCTTTAGTCTTCCTACATTAATATTGAAGTTGCATTAACAGTTACAATCTGTTTTATGTTCTATTGTCCTGTTGGAGATGTTGAATTTTCTTTTCTTTCTTTGCCTCCAATTGAGGCCCGAAATTCACTCTCTTTGAGTTTGTAAAATCGTAGTTGTAAATGGTAAGATTTTTTTATTTTTGGAGTTCCTGAATTGCTTCACTTTGGCATAATTTTGATTGACTTTCTGGAATACATGAGTGTTTTCCAGGATCAGGTCTTCTATGAACCAGGAGTCAAGTTGGGATTGCAGGAACCGGTCATCGATCAGAAGGTGGAGGAAGTAACCGACATCAGTTTTAAGGCTAACCGGGGTCATTGTGTCCTATGCGTGATTACTATAATTCAAGTCATAGTTCAGGAATCCGAGCCATCTCTCTTTATTTGTAAAGTGAATCCTAATTGTTGTAATTGTAGTAGCTAAAGTTCCATAAGTTTGTAGATGTCCTATATAATGCATAAAGCTAGGGTTAGAAGGTAATAATTGAGTCATGAATTCTAAAAATAGTGTCCTTTGTAGAGAGAAAAGAGAAACTCCTGTAGATGAATAAAGTATAGGACATTTCCAAATAAGTTGTGGAAGATTACAAATATTCATTCAAGTATTTTCTCTGAAGAAGTAATATTTTGGTTGAAAAATAACTTGAATGGATGTAGCCCATTTCCTGGGTCCAAAACATAGTTAAAGTCTTATATATTGTATCTTCTCGTTATTTTTGTATTCATAGTTTGTAAAATGCTTAGATATAATTACATATATTTGTACAACCGATGTGCTAACCCATGGAACAAAAGGGGTTCATCTTTTTATCCTGTTAGAGCTCGTAATAAACCTTATAAAGATACAACACTTAAGGAATGATTGTATCATAATCAACGGGTAAACTAGGTTCTCTTTCAAGCATGGGTGTTTTCCCTTTGTCCTAAATGGGTGATTCGTCAACCATGATTGATGTTTTATCAACCTCCATCTTAGAAAAATGTCCTAGAGGGGATATATAATGAGGAGGGAGAATAAGGAGGTGTTTGGTGTAGGGATTTCATTATAGCTACTACTTCATGTTCCTCTTAAGAAGGAACATTATATGTTTGGTGTTCATCAAGGTTTTTGGTAGGCCTTGATGACTTAAGATGCTTTCTCTACCTTTCTGAGGTAGAGGGACCTCTTTCTAGAACCAAAGTATGTTTAAGGGCATAATATTTCTATAATTGGCCCAATTTTTAAGGCCATGATGCTTCTTGATAAAAGGGTGCTTGCAAATGAGGTAAATAAGGCCTTGGAATTTTAGGTTAGAAGAACCCCATCGGAAATTTTCAATAGTAGAGGAATCATATTCAAATAAAAATTGGGAAAATTAACCTTGTTATGGGATTTAAATTGACCATGACGGAGGTGCATAATAATTCTTAATGCAGTGCCTAGAATTACCTCATACTGACCCTCATATGTAAAATATTTAACACCCATTTTTCTACATTTTCACATGGCTTAGGAAAACTACCCCTTTTTATGCCCTTATCCTTTCCTTTATTAACCATTATTAATCCTAATTTCTCTTTCTTTTCAATAGAAAATCATTTAATTATTTCATAGTAGGGGTCCTAAAATTAACCACTTTCCCTTCCTATGAAATTCCTAAAATATGACTAATGATGGAAGGTCAAAACAAGATTTTCTTACCTTTCACCTTTGAATGTCCATCCTCAATCATATTTGAAAATTCTTCTATCATCCTTGGATTGAATTCCTCATATAATAGAATAAAATCTAACCACACAACTTTCTCAAAGATTACCACTGATTTTGTATCATAGAGCAATTAAATTGAACTTATCAGTTCATGGCAGAGCCTAATTCCCATGGTTGATGATTAAAACAGAACAAGTAATGGTTTAGGATTGGAAGGGATGAAAGAAAAAGAATGGGGATGTAATGACACAAGGATGGAAATTATGGATAGTGCAAGAATAATATTGGTGGTAGCACAAGAGTGGAGTGATAGAAATGAAAAGTGGGAAAAACAAGGGGGGACAAATTTTTTATATGGAAACAACACAAATTGGGTAAAGTTTAACTAATTATGATGACACATCGAGAGAGTGGAGAGTAATTTGGTACACGTGAGATATTAATGGGAAATGAGTCATGAATTTATTAGAATATGTGGTGCATGCGAGAATATTGGGAATAGGGAAATCATCATTTCACATAAGAATAATAATGATCACCTCATAATTTAAACTTTAAAATATTTAAAAGGGAGTAATTACACATACCATGTCAATTGTCACTTGTCAAATACAATGAGAAGCATTTAAATCCTCATTTGTTTCTCTCTCTCCACATTTTTTCTCATATATTGATTGCATGATTCAGGGGTGGTGACCGCCATTGATGGTTTTCAGCCACCTATACATTTTGTTTTTCAAATTTTTTTTAGAAGTAATGACCACCATTTCTCATTTTTAATCAACACTTCATATGAATATGGATTCCATTTCTAGTTTTCAACCATCTCCTATTTATTCTTGTTGATAACTAGTTTAGCTTAGAGTTGACTTAGACAAAGAGACTTTGTCCAAACAATTCAGAGCTGCATTTTATTGTAGCATGTTTTTTAATTCCTCTTTATATGTTGGATTTTGGTATAGCCTCAATCTACTTCTATTAATCAACATTACTTTTCTTTCACCATCAATTAGAATTAGTTGTATAGTTCCATTATTGAAGACTTCCTCAATTTGGTATGAACCCATCTATCTTGTTTGTAATTTTCATTTAAAGTCCTTGTACTTTGAATCAAATAAAAGATCCCGATCTCCTTTTAATTTTTTTTTTCTTAATATGTTTATCATGCCACAATTTCCTTTGATGTTGAATGATTTCTAATTTAGCCTCATCTTATCCAACTCATTCAATTGAATAATCCTTGATTGTTGTGCTTTTTATAAATCAATTCCCACTTCAGCAGTTATTCTTAACATCTAAATTTCAAATTCTATAGGAAAGATAGGCTTATTTCCATAAACCAACTCATAAGGATTGAATCATGTGGTTGTCTTTAAAGTAGTGTTGTAGGCCCAAACTTCTTCAAGTAACTTTTGAACCCAATTTTTCCTTAAAATATCCATTGTCTTAGTTAGGATATTCTCCAATTCTCTGTTAGTGACTTCCATTTGACCATTGGATTGTGGATGGTATGGGGATGATTTCTTATGCTTTAGTTGATATTTTGTCACAAAGGAATACATTACTCTTGACATAAATTCTGGTATTTGTTCTGAAACAATGGATCTTGGTGCTTCAAAACATTGGAAGATGTGTTTATATAAAAATTCTGTAACTTTTTGATCCCTTGCATATTGGAGAGCTTACACCTCAATCTATTTTGTAACATATTTTGTATAAACCAAGATGTACTCCTTTCCTTGAGAATTTGGGTCAATTGGTCCAATGAAATCTAATCCACTCTTCTCAAATGGATCTAACATAATATGAGGTTGGAATGAGATCTCAAATGTAAATGTTGGCTTTCCCATACTTTGAGACTGATCACATTGTTATACATACTTTTTGACATCTTTGTAGAAATAATGCCAATAGTAACCATCTACCAAAACTTTTTGGATGATTATTTTGACTGAATAATTTCCCCTTGATGGCTCATCATGACATGCTCTTAGTATGTCAAAGATATCATCTTCAGCTACACACCTGCATAAAACATGGTCATGTCCACATTTAAAAAGAATTCCATTTAATCATGTATACATCACACTTTTTTTAATCAATTTATTTCTTTGCTTTTGTGTGAAAAATGTTGGGAACTTCCAAGTAGCTAAGTAGTTAACCATATCTGCAAACCAAGGAAAGGTAGTGTAGTGGAAATTACAAACAGATGTTCATTTAGAAAATAATCATTGACCTTCTCTTCTTCTGAAGTGGTCATCCTTGAAAGAAAATATGCTACCACATTTGATTTCCCTAGCTTGTCAATTGTTAGGATAAATATAATTCACATTTTAATTATGCATTGTATTAGGATATTATTATTTGATTAATTATTGTTATATGGTTTGTTAACCATATTTGTCATATTATTGTGTAGGTTATATAGTTACATAGTTGTAACAATTATCTGTTTGATTTATTCAGCTTCCCGGATGTTCTTTTGGAATCTCATGTAATCTGGTTTATTGTTGCACATGTGCAACATCATTTATGTGTTTGTATATTGTTTTCCAACATGTATAAATATTGCAACAACTCTTTTGTAAATTTATTTTGATAATTAATAAAATATCACAGGCTTTCGTCCCTGTTCTACATTTGGTACCAGAGCTAGTTAAATCTCCTTACAAGGTTGGAGAAAGGTTGCACAGGAGAGCTAGTGTTGCCTATCGTAGCTTCCCAAAACTCCCTGCAATCCCACCTCCTATGTGATATCCAGCTAAACGTAAAGCAATTTTATTTTTTCCTTGGTTCCCTCTGCACCAAGAAAATTTGTTTCTTGGCACTCACAAAATTAATAAAAAATCCCCATATGGGGTTTTGTTTCTAAATTTTTTAGTTACAGATAATATTATCTATACTATCAAATTTGGAGGACTATGTTGTTGTTTTACAGTGAGTCCTACTCACCAAGCCCCCACCAACTTCTGTTTGAGATCATTCCGAGTTGTATCGAGTTGCATTCGGGTTACAATATGTTGGTTGCTTTCTCTGGCAAGTCATTTCGAAAAGGAGTCGAGCTCCTCTGAAGACTAAGTTGAGTTTTATTGCATTAGCTTGGATCAAGCCCCAATGACCCCTGTGTTGGTGAGTCATTCCACTACTCCATCGAATTGATTATAAATAGATTGAACATGCATCCATTCACCAGCATATTGGTGAGCCTCCTCCCCCCAACACAGATCTTGCACAAACAACATACGATAACCAATTAGAAGCAAAGATCCTACAACAAAGAAGCAACAAGTGGATAGGAATTGTTGAAATAATTGAAGTTTTTTCTGAGCCAAAGCCATTATTGGTAAAGCCAAGCCCCCTCCATGGTCGAGTGCATAGTTGAACCTGCACCAAAGATCCATTAGTGAGCCTCCTCCCCCCAACACTGACCCTACACAAAACAAGCCAACCATGCATTGGGATGAGCTATTTAGAATATATAACAAAACCTGAGACTTGCACAAAACAAGAAGTGGCATAATATTCAACAGAGGTTAAACCAAAGCAAATACATAATGGAGACTGTGAATACAAATCCTTGGATCAGGTACAAATAGCGGAGTAAAAAATTAAAAAACATTTAACAAAGTTCAGATCCACTCTAAGTGGAATCCCTAATTCACAACCCAACCCCTCCAAGGCATGTGGACGCAACGAGCTCCCTATTCAAAGGTTAGTCATTTTTTAAGTATTTAAAATATACAATACTTCATTTAATTACATAAGCACATATGGTGCTAGGTTGGTTATTGGCATAGTCTTGGGGTAGCAAGGTTTAGGGTTCAGCCCCCACCCTCAAATTGTTTTTTAAAACAATTGATTTTTAGTGGAAAATTTGGTAGAACCGCCAATTATAGAGGAATATTTAGTGTCAAAACCCCGCTAAATCCTTTAGTTACAGCTAAACATGTCACTAAAATTAGCAGAGAAAACCCTACAAAGGGTCAAAAAAATCTCCAAAATTGCTCAATTTTTTATTCTGGACAATTTTTTCCAGAGGGGTAGCTAAAAACTGAATTTTGAGCCACTTTTTTACGATTTTTTGCTCACAAAGCCGTATTGGGCTCCAGAGGCCACCAGGGCCCCGAAAAACAAAAAAAATGATTTTAATATTAAATTCTTGTAGTAACAATAACCACCTTACAATCCTTCCATGTACTAAAGGTTTATTCATGTTAGATACTTGATAGCAGAGTGGTCAATGCGAACAATCACTTCATAGCCTGTGATATAATGGTGAAACTTGTTGATTGCATATACAACTGCAAGAAATTCCTTCTATGTGGTGGTATAATTCCTTTCAGCAGGGGAGATGTTTTTACTAATGTAATAAATAACATGCATAGATTCTCCTTCTTCTTATTGTCCAAGGACAGCCCCTACTACTTCGTTGGAATCATCTATTTGTATATGGAAGGGAAGCTTCCAATTTGGGCCTCTCAATACTGAGGTATTTATCAATTTATTTTTGATAGTATCAAAATATTGTTGGCATGCCTATGTCCATTCAAATTCAAATTCTTTAGTTAGGAGAGAAAACAATGGAGAAGTTATCTTGCTAAAGTATGAAATAAACATTCTATAGTAGCCAACATGGCCAAGAAAAATTCTTACCTCTATTTAGTTTGTGGGAGATGGGAGCTTTACAATTATACTGACCTTGTTTGGGTCTAATCTAATTCCTTTAGCTGAAATATGATGGCCTAAAACTATCCCTTGTTCAATCATAAATAAATAAAAAATCATGGTTTAAGGATACTTGTTGTTTTTCACATGTAGCAAGGACTTTGTCTAGATTATCTATTTCCTCTTTGAATGTTGCTCCATAAATAGTGAAGTCATCAATGTAAATCTCTACACGGTCATAGGTGAGACCAAAAAAGATTTCCAACATGTCTCTTTGAAATGTGGCAGGAGCATTACATAAACCAAAAGGGTTCCACATAGGCAGGTAAAATTAGTTTTTTCGTGATCCTTAGGTGCTATTGTTATTTGTTTGTACCCATTGAACCCATCAAGGAATGAAAAATACATTTTTCCAGATAAATTGTCTAAGATTTTATCAATAAAAGGTAATGGAAAATAATCCCGATGAGTTTCCTTATTTAATTCCCTATAATCCACACAAACCCTCCATTTCCCATTATTTTTAGGAACTATAACTTATGGAGAAACCCATTGGCTATCTGAGATTGGATAAATGAATCCCACCCTAAGAATTTTTTCAAATTCAATTTTTACAATGTCTCTTAAGGCAAGATTTATCCTTCTTTGGGGTTGTCTGACTGGTGTAGAATCAATTGTGTAAATATGGTGTGTAAAAATACTAGGATGAATACCCTTCATATCGTTATATTCCCAAGTAAAATCTTAAGGATGAGAGCATAAGAGTTTAAACAAGGTATTCTCTTCTTGAATAGTCAACCAACTATTGAATAACAATGTTTTTTTTAGAAAATAGGTAGTGTTTGGTATCTGGATGAAGAGAATCTACAACAAGGTACTATCTTAATAATGCATTCAACGAACACCTGTGGGGAAGTAATCTGTGAACAACTTTGATATTTTGAAAGATAGAATCAGTCAAATCTATATTATGTCTAAAAGGGAAGATGATAGGCTGGTGGTTTTCATCCATAAAATCATCTCATGTTTCCATTAGTTGTAGCAAAGGACTACAAAATAAACCCAGTGCAAGACTCGGGTGCAAGACTTATACTTTTTCCAATGCATGAATCATGGTCACAATATTGAATTTGATCTGACTAGTCATAATCTTGAATTATGACCATGGCTAGAGAAGATGTTTTTGATGCATAATGCTTGGAAAAGGCTCTACGGGCCAAGTACAAAAGATATTACAATGAAACTCATAAAAATTAAATAGATAACCAATAGAAGGCTCGAGTCAAAAATAAATTGACTCTTACATAGCACGGAAAAAAATACAAAAACATATAACCATCCAGATCAAAACATTACATCATAATACCAAAAAATAAGATATGGTCAACAAAAAAGTGGCAAAAAGACTCCTTAGACAGATTTTCCCCTCATTATCATGTTAGGACCCTCCTGCTTCAGCTAAATGTCAGAAGAGTCTTCGTCCTCCGAACTACTAATTACTTCTTTTATCCTTTTCCCCTTTTCCAAAGCCACTTATCCTTGCATAACATCAAGAATCTGTCCCAAAACCACAACCTCAACATTAGTTCTATGTGTATTTTTGATTAAATTTTGGTTTCCATCCTTTATTTGGTCCACCTTGTCCTTCAACGCTTCAATTTTGTTGGCCAGAAAATTAATAAGGTTGTTCCCCCCTTTGAAAGCCTCTAAAGAACCCACATCCAAATCCTGACCAACCAATTGTTGAAGAGCAGTAGCAACATGTAAATCCTTATAGGCCTTTTCCTTCATCTTCCTAAGTCTTATCCTATCAGCCAACATGATAAATTCTTCCCAATCATCTCTCAAAATAGAGCCAGGAACCCTAGTTTCTGGTTTCGGAGTACTTTCTTTTACAAGAAGCAAAATAAGTCCCTAGTCAATAGGAGCTACAACAACTAGAGAATATATGATGTCCTTTAATTCATCTGAATTTCCCTTATACCATTGCTTATTTTCTGTAGCAAAAGGTTTTGCACCAAGGTAAATTGATAAATTTTTGGAATCATGTTCATTTTTTATCAACATATTCCCTATTTTGTAATCAATGAGGGTGGCAGCAATGGCTAATCAAGGGCGTCCTAGGATTAGAGAGTATCCAATCTTCCTATTCTTCATTTTTATGATCATGAAGTCTACCGAATAATCCCATGATTCAATCGTGATGATGAAAAATTCTATAATCCTCTTTAGCTTGTTTACAGATTGATCTTCCATTTTCAAAACTATGGAGGTTGACTGCGGTTCAGAGAGTGATAGTGTGGATAGAGTATTTGTGGTCATCACATTAATAACAACTGTTAGGTCAATTAGGACATTTGAGATCTAAACATCTCCTATGTAAACGGTAATAATAGGACTTCCAGGGTCTCCATATTTAGGAGGGGTCATATTCCCTTCCAGTATACTAGTAAGTTTCCCATAAATATGGATAGTTTTAGGCTGATTATTTCTTCTTCTTAGAATCTTACAGAAGAGACCTTTGATGGTTTTTTTTAATTTAGGAATTTCCTTCAGATCCCGAAGAAGAGGAATTTCAATGCTTAATTTCCTCAGTCCCTGAGTTAACTCCAACTCTGGTTGTTCATGAATTTCAATGTTGTGTTTTTCTAAGAGTCTAGATGGAAAAGAAATATCAACGCTTGGTTGAGTTGTTTCTTCAACAACAAGACTAGGTTGTGTTTCTTCTGGATTTTATGTATCTTTAGGGATTGCTTCTATGACAGGAGATGAAGGTTTTGAGGTAGACTTCTCTGAACGTAGAAATATATTCCTACAATCCATAAAGTTTACTATGGGATTGTTATCTGATTCCACAATGTATGTTAGGTTACCCTGCCTCACATTTTTGGGGTTTTCCATAGTTTGTGTTAGTATTTGTGGTTGGGTAGGTTGTTCGGATGGGGTAGCATTTGTAGGTCCAGTCATAAAATATTTTTGACCTTGGGGTCTTCTTTGATTTTAATATTGTTTCCTAGATCCTTGAGGTATATTCCCCTGTTGTTGTTATTGAGGACTAAACTATTGAAACAAAAGAATGATTGGATGTGGAGCCCAAGGTTGTTGATAGTAACTTGGTGGTGCTCTCCACTAGGTACTCCACTCCTGTGGGACTTGTTGATTCCAAGGTTGGGGGTATGGCCACAGTGTATTCCATTGATTTGAGACCCATTACATTTTTGGCATGTAGGACTGGTTTTAATTGGATTGAAAATTTGCTCCTTTCCTTTGAGCCATATACTGTGACTCAGCTTTATCTTATGTGTTTTGTTTTAGATGGTTCTTTAGTAAGGGAAGTAATGCAAATTGGTCTATGGCATGCCTTAGTTCACAGACAAGAAATATGTATGTCTTATCTAAAGGGAAGTCCTTACGCCCATGTTTGTCCCTGAATCTTGGACAATAAATGAACAATGGCTATGTATTTATGGATTTCTCCCTATCCATAGTTGTATTAAGTTGAACTAAGGGGTCTGTTCTCAAATTTGCAATTTCTTCCCTTATTTTGGATATATCACCATTGGCCATTTTTCCTTTCTATCTACGAAGGTTGGGGAAAGTTCATGATTAATTCCTATAGAGGTCAATGATGTCTGTAAATTCTAATTTTTCCATGTATCCTTTTCCCATAAGATTGAAGGCTTCCTGTGTGTCTTCATCTAATCCTTTGAGGAATTAAATTTTTGAGCAAGATTGATATCCATACCAATACCACACCTATGGTGAAGGAATAGGAACCGATCAAGATAATATTCCACACTCTCATTCTCCTTTTGTTTCTAAAAATTTCTTCCTTCTTATCCCAGAATCTATAGTAGTCTTGGTATTTATCCAAGAAAAATATTTCCATTTCTTGCCCACTATGGATGGAGTTAGGGTTTAATCCCATAAACCATCTCGTAGTTGTATCCTTTAAAGTGGAGGAAAAAAACTTGAGCTTATTTATATCTGAGGTATAATCATAGGTTTGACACAAAAATTTGAACTCAAAGAGGAATTGATCAATATCTTCTGAGAATAATCCCCAAAAGGTTGATAAAATTGAAGGGGGTATGTTTTTCATAAGGGCCTGCTCATTAGGATCCAATTGAATGGGATAGGTAAATGTTCTTTCAAGTGGAGGGTTTCCATTCTCTACACCATTGGGGTTATATACTTCATCAATCATCCTTCCTTGGTCAACAATTTGTTCCACAGGTTGGTTTTGAGGGGGGTTTTGAAAATTTACTCTAATGAATCTACCTCTACGGTCTCTAGGTCTAAAAATAAAATCCTATCATACTAAGGAAATTTCCCTAACTACCAGTGCTTAACTTGATTATTTGTGTTCCACATACTCCAAAGCATAAAATATTATTTCTGTCACTATAATGTATTCTTACTTCAAAATAAAGAGTTATGAAAATTAAATTTCTAAATGGGAACTAACCAGACAAATAGGAAGCACTTCTAGCTAGCACCTTAACCTTTGATAGCACCTTGATTTCCCTGGCAATGGTGCCAAAAGTGACAAGCATCATTTATACTCGTACTTTAGTTTTCTTTTATTTGTCAGTCTAGGGCTATGTCCATGGCTATTTGTAACAAAGGGAACAATCGGAATTGTTCTCAGTACTTATTTAATAACAAGATTAATTGAATCCTATGCTAATTGTAATTAGGAAATGAAATGGATTGACAGAAAAATACTATTGAATACAGAATTAAAGGTACTAAAAATAATGCAATGCTGAGAATTCAAATGAATGCGAGATAACAAAAAGGAAATGAACAATAAATTCTCCATTCTCATTGGAGAGGAGTAGCCATTTATCCTTCCCTTCGATACGATTAAACGTTGCAATTCACACAAGTAAATATTTTCCCTATCCACATGTTATTGAAATAAATTTATTTTACAGTGATTAATCGAGCTAAACCTATAATCCTAATACATTTTTTGTTTTATATTAGAGCATTCCTAATCTCTATGGGAGAGAATCAGTTATTTGAAATTAATGACAACTACTTAACTGGAAGATACCTATAACAATATTGATTGCTTTAACAGTTACAATCATGGAAGGATTAGTCTATTTCATGTTTGGATTGAATTAATCTTGTTAGCTACATATGAGGCCTATAAATGACTCTTTTTAGATATTCAATCGGAGCCAGAATATATTATAGATCCTGAATTAAGTTCTCTTATAATCATGATGATTATAAATCCCTGAGTGTTTTCCTACATCATGTCTTCAATCAACTGGAGTTAATCTGGGATCGCATGGTCCTCACAATCTACATGAAGGTGGAGGTATTAGTACACATTTCATGCTCATGTCATTGTGTTAACTGGTATGCCAGCTATGTCAACTCATAGTTCAACCATCCAAGCCATTTATCTCTCTTGTGCAAGTCCCTCATTTCAAGTGAGTCTAAATTAGTGATCTAGATGATTCATACACTCCATGGTGAGTCATGCGCTAATGCAAAGGCAAGTCCTACGTGATAAGGCGAGTCCTATGTCAGTGCATAAATTAGTCTTGTGCTAGTCTGCAATTAACTTTTGTGATGACTCAACATTATCTGTTTCAAATACACTGTTAATACTCATAAAGGTTCATTCAAACCATATTTGAAGAAGCGATAACAAGATGAAAAATAACAATAATATGCACAACATTTCCTTCCAAAATATAGTAAACTATTAATTATAAAATGTTAATATTATACATAGTGCAAAATGATACCAAAATAAGATAGGGTTTTACATGGGATAAAACATGGAAAAATAGGGGTTCATCTCTAACCACTTCACTCCACCTCTTGTTTCTCACACACGGCAAGTCTCTTCCACTGACACTTAAGACCTAGCCTCTCTCTATCAAGATCTCCAAGTTCAAATCCATCAACTACAGTAGGATACTTCCCGTGCATCTCCATCTCTTGATTCCACATTACTACTTCATACTCCTTTCACACCCATCATTTCCACTTATGCACTTCCTACAAACTTTGTCACTCCCAAGATGCCCAACTTCAATTTCCATGGTAAACCTCAAGAGCATTTCATGTGGAATGTATAATTATGTGGATGGTCACACTTTATTAGCAAATCTCTTTCCTAGAAGCCTCCAAGATTATGCAATGCATTGGTTCTATGATCTACCTGTCCATTTGGTAACATCATTTACACATTTGGGCGATGATTTTCTTTCCCATTTTTCAATCAATATCGGCTCTAAGATATCCTATGCTCAACTCACACAAATCAAACAAGGATGTAATGAGCATATAGTGGATTATGTCTTACGATATAAGAGCAACTTAGTTAATATGTCTAATGTACTCGCAGAATCTGAATTACAAGATCTATTTGTCCAAATTTAATTACCACCTCTGCAAGAGAGTTTCATCTTTGATACATCTACATATTCGATAATTTATGTCATACTCTTAAGTTACGCAAAAACAAACTACTATCTATGGGAAAGCTTAAATATCATGATCAAGCTTCATCTTCTACTTGATTTTAATGCAAATCTACTTTCAAGCCATATCCTAAACCTATTGAAGCAAAAGCTATTTTCAACGTTGTCTCTACTCCTAAAAAGATTCAATGGAAACCTATGAAGCATATGTTAGGAAATAAGGGATAAAATATGCGGAACAATCCCTCACAAAATCACAATAGTAGAAACTAATATGTAGAAAAATATTACAGATCTTAAATAAAAGTGAAAAATAAAATAACACAACACAAAGAGACAAGATTTCACGTGGTTCACCCAATTTGGGCTACGTCCACCAAGAATCACTTGCTCATATTTTATTGCAATCCACCACTCTCTCAATACAATACCCATATCTGTTTGGAGTTATGCTAAACAAAATCTATAGAATTCACACTCAAATTCATACACATCTACAATGTTACATAATACCTACCATATGCACAAAACCACATAAGTAGACAACTACTTTAGCAGTTTTACAAAATTGTGGGTATCAAAACTATGGGCCAAAACCGTCCCATAAACCTATGGGTCAAAAATCCCACCCATATGAGAAAAGCACAATTTTCGAGGCCAAAAAAAATCTCGAGGGCTGCACCCTCGAACCCTTGCTACCTGGGGCTGCCGCCCCCGAACCCTTTCTCATGGCCCGGTCCGGTCCCGAACCCTGGTGAGACAAATGTGGAAAGTGTATAGTACTCTTAGTGTACATTCTTGAACATTTTCACACATGAAAATAAGCTTCACAAACCTAGCAGCATATATTTACTAAATTTCCTCATGCTCCGCATATTCTATTGCCACAACTTGTTGAGAACAATCTTATTACGCTTCCTCCTCCACTTAATCTGGATCCATCTCAACCTAAAGGACATAACTATAACGAAAATTTTAAGTGTAACTATCATCAATGTGTTGGGAATTCTACTGATCAATGTTTCAAACTCAGACATCTAATTCAAGATCTTATTGACAACAATACAATTGAACTTTCTAAGCCTTTGATATCTACATCGGTCAATGATAATAAAAATTTTCAATGATCCATTAATGTAAGCATGAAAAACAAGTTGATGCTTCAGCTAATCATACATATCGTGCAATGCCTCCTCCTTCATCGGGGGCTCTTGATTTTCTAATAGATCACGTTGATGCATCTCCACCATTCATTACATTTTCTGATCACGAATTATCTTCTATATTAATGCTTATAACGGATCTCATGATATCAATAATACAATGATTGATCCATTGATTCATATGGGTGTATGCTCTATTGCACTTCTTATTGCTATCAACTATCTGCTCTCGCATATTTCATACCCAGTTCCTAAATCTTACAGTTATGTCAAGCTTTCAGGTATGGTTGGTCCTCTTACCATTCTTGTGCCATTTCTTATGGCACCTTCAATCAAAGGGTCTGACATGCTCTTAGGTCTTCCCTGGCTCCATGCTACTCAAGCTATAATTTCTCTGAATCATTTATGTCTAAAGTTCATTCACAACAAGCAATTTATCACCATCAAGGGTGTCCCTCCATGCACACCTTGGCCTCAGCCTCCTCTTGAGGTTTCTATTACACTTACTAGATCATTTAGGTCTCCTGGAACAATCTTTTCTCATCTCATCTATTCGTACTCGACCTACTTGGTCTCATTTTTCCTCTAGTCCATCTCATCATCTTAGGTCCACTACTTGAACGTCTATGTCACATAGATACACATCACCTCCTTGATCTTTATCACAAAGGTACACATTACCTCCTCAGTCTCCTTCACATAGTTTCACATCACCTCTTTGGTCTCCTTCATGTAAGTGCACATCACCTCTTCAGTTTCCTTCACATAGGTGTTCATCACCTTCTAGATCTCATGCACATAGGTATCATTCACTAATACATAATATGTATCCTACATCACCGATCTTAGAGCATGGTCACATTCCCTTATCTCTGCAAGCATCAGGTGGAGGACCCTTTCCCTTCAATTTTTTTGAATAGCTTATTCATCATTGTACACTTGGGGGGCATCATGCTTACTCTCTCGCCCCCTTCTAGCACTATCAGGTGTCTCACATTTCTAGTATTTCGCATCATGCTTCACATCTAGTCTTTCTCATTCATCATATACACATTGATACACACAAATTTTATCGTCATTACCATATGATGCAATCTAGTTCCACAGTTCAAACTTGACTGCTGAAGGTCTAAATTTGAAATGAACCTCACTACACTCACTCACACACTTTACGCTCTATGCTTCATGATCATATCTTTCTAGCATCACATTCTCACACAACACACTTCCCTATGAGACATTCTAGTTCCACAGTTCATACTCAAGTGATGAGGGTATAAATTTGAAATGAACCTCACTACACTCACTCACACACTTTAGGCTCTATGCTTCATGATCGTATCTTTTAAGCATCACATTCTCACACAACACATTTCCCTATGACGTACTCTAGTTCCTCAGTTCATACTCGACTGTTGAGGGTCTAAATCTAAAATGAACCTCACTACACTCACTGACACGATTTATGCTCTATCCTTCGTGATCATATCTTTCTAGCACACATGTTCAAACCATTTCCCAATGACGCACTCTTATTCTATGGTTCATTCTTGACTACTGAGGAGGCAGTTACAAATTAACCTCGTCTCATTTACATTCACACACATCTGCTTGGGGCCATGCTACCTCTATCGCATTCACATTACATACCATTCCATTACATTCATATACAACATGTTGCATATCTTGGTTACATTTACTCAAGCTTACTTATGGTCACATATACACTTTTCTTACTATATTATTCAAATATTTTGTATGTCATTATCTTTTCTATATACACATGTGTGTTCACTTGTTCTCTAGTTGTGAATGCAGACTTAAGAATTTACACAAATATTTACACGTAGCATGGATGCTTGACATTATACCTCTTACCAGTCCCATTGAGGCTCCTGGGGGCATCTACTTTCATACACACTACATGTACTATTTTTTCATTTTATACTACTTATTCTTCCTAGCACACTACTCTATCGATATCTACACGTCTTGACATACTTTTTATCTTTCTAACATGCTAATGGGTGCTTCATGTGCATCATTTGATTTGTAAGAATTGTTTTATACCATGGTTGTCTGATACTTTTCTTGCTACTATTTTCCATTGTTTGCAAGCTTTGCCATATGTCTTGCTTGTTTACTACTTATATTCCTTCGGCCGCTTCGGCCCTAATTGTCTTACGACATTGTGAGCAATGTCCCATGTTTTCAACCTACTTTGCGTGGCCTACATTATCTTCTTTCTTGCTAGATTACACATTGTCTTATTTATGCGTATTTGTCTTGTTTGCACTAACACATGTTTCCAGCCACTTTTTTTGCATGTGCCTTGGTTTCTACCATGCGCATTACCTCCCCCTATAGGTTATCAGTTTCAAATCAACGTCCAATCCTCTCCTTTGGGCCGCATCCTCCTAGTGACATTGCATACACCCCAAATGAGGGAGGCATACATTGGGTGAATCATGTCACCCCATTCAATAATACATAGTCACATTTTAGACCTTCACATAGTATAGGAATAAAAGTAGTCTTTAGTTATAGAAATGACCCATAATTTGACTTCAGTCCTCAACACAACACATACATGTCAGCACCCTGATACAAACATGAACGCCTAGGGTGCTCTTGACCTTTCTTGGGTTCTTATGACCAGGGGGTAGTTACATAGATTTTTTCTCAGATCAACACAGTTTACATCATTTCATAGAGTTGTTTACACAATACAAGCACAATCCTCCAGTAATTAGATTGCATTTTATTTCACATTTTTCTTTTCTACCTAGGATCAAAATTGATCAAAATGGATTGAATCTGGAACAAAGTAGGATCACACCATCTGCAGTGGTATATAAATTTTGAGAAGCAGTTAGGGATGGAGAATAACACTAGACCTTTCTCCCCAACACTTCTTCTGTCATGGTGTGCAATCACTCGAAAAAATCAATATTGGCGTGAGATCGCCCAAAAAACTCACTCTCCTATAGAAATTTTAGGACACTTTCTATCTTTTTCACTCATCACAGATCAGATGTACATGTTCTTTTTACTACTCTTTCAAAATTTTACATGCACCTTTTACATATTTGGATGAATTTTTTCATATACAGCATATTTGAATACTCTTTTGCTCTTCTTTTTGTAGGCCCGTCCTTATGATAAACAATATTCACATCAAAAAACGCATCAAGCAAAAGTGATAATGACAATATGTACAACATGTGACACAACACAATACGCTTCACCCATAAGGTCACTTATTTTCTTCCTTAGCTTCCATGACTTCCATTTATATCACTCCAAACTTTTTCTTGTCTCCTTCGACATGCTTTCATCTTCAATCTACATGGTTATCAGGATACACATCTCTTATCTACTCTATGCTATTAAGTATTCACTCAACAACATAAAGTGGGGGATAATGTAGGCACTAAATCACACACTTGGGCACATTTCTAGTTCTTAATCACATACTATTATTCGTATGATTCATAAGCTAGAAAAATAGTAATTGAAATCTATCTTTGGCCTCTTTTATTGTCTTTGTAGTTTCCTTTTTTGTATTACATACCCCACAACCCAGTCTACTATTTGTTGGTTTATATTTAATGAGTCTGGACACTAGTGCCCAGCCAAGACACTAGCGCCCAAACACCCTCATGCCCTTTGGGTGCCCCAAACCTCTTTGTATCTTGCTCAACCCTTTTGGGCCCTTGTTTATATTTTAGGCATGTTGTTTTATTATGGGCCATCCTTTTAGTTGTCAATTACGAAAGTTCAAATAAGGAAATCATATAAATACAAAGCTATGTGGTCGTAATAAAGGACCAAGCTCTAAACATCTACTATCACTGCCTAAGATTGCATCCAAAGGCATTCTAAGATCATCAAAGCATCCATCTAGCTATCATTCAAGGGACAAGGGACTACATATTTTGCATACACTTCATAGGAGGGGAGATCATTTGTTTTGTAGGTTACATGAGAACTATGCGATCATATAGCAACATACATGTAACTAACAACCAAGATTAGAGAACATCTTGCGACACTACAAAAATCAGTTTATGAGTTTTTTCACGGTCACAGGTGCCTAGAAGTAGTCTCTAGCACCCAGATACCCCTGACCCAGTCCAAGCATCCCGGTCCATCTTATTCCGACAGTTATGTAATTTTCTGAGTGCGGTTGCAACAAATTCCTCCTCATGTTCACCAGTTGTCCAACCCAACACACTTCGAGATTTATTGCAAAATCAGCTTAAGTCTTATGTTCCCTCTCTTGCACCTAGGGTTTCATTTTTATCTAGTTTATTACTTCTGTCAAATCTGTGCTTTATTGTTTTATTTATCACATGTGACTCTGTAATTAGGATTTCATAAATCATATTTTTGTTAAATCAATAAGACTAATGAAAAAATCAAAAGACGTAGAAGAATAACTCCTGAAGTTTTGAGGTCGCTTTGTTGTTTGGGTCAAGTTCGTCATTGAACTTTTCTCACAGTGTTAAACCTATCCTTTCCTAGTCATAACCCTATGAAATTTTCAATGTTTGTTCATTTTCTTTTGTTGGACAATAACCTTCTTCTAAATTTTTTAATAATATGCACAACTGTCAAAATGTATTTTCATTCCTTCTAATGCTAGGAAAAATAAATTGGATATGATAATGAGAAGTCCTAGACTAAGCACAAAATGACCTCACTCTCCTTTCTCAAAGAGAGCAATGCACTACATATCAAGGATCATGGTCTATGTAGTTTTACCAATGCGAGTGAAGTTATCGTGCTTCATTCTTTGCCCAAGAGAAATCAAATTCAAGTACATGAACTTTTCTTAGGACCCATTTTGTACATGTATACAACTAGATAATACTTAAGAGATATAAATATTTGTCTTTAGGACTAGAATTTGTCTTTGAAAGATTGAGTGAATAATACCAGCAGTTGTCCAGCCCAACACACTTCAAGATTTATTATGAAATCAACTAAGTCTTATGTTCCCTCTCTTGCACCTAGGGTTTCATTTTTATCTAGATTATTGCTTGTGTCAAATTTGTGCTTTAGTGTTTTATTTATCACATGTGAATCTACAATTAGGATTTCACAAATTCTATTTTTGTTAAATCAATAAGACTAATGAAAAACTCAAAAGACGTAGAAGAACAACTCCTGAAGTTTTGAGGTTGGTTTGAGTTGTTTGGGTTAGGTTCGTCATTGAACTTTTCTCACAGTGCTAAACCTATCCTTTCCAACCCTATGAAATATTTAATGTTTGTTCATTTTCTTCTGTTGGACAATAACCTTCTTCTAAATTTTTTGATAATATGCACAACTGTCAAAATGTATTTCCATTCCTTATAATGCTAGCAAAAATCAATTGGATATGATAATGAGAAGTCCTAGACTAAGCAAAGAACGAACTCACTGTCCTTGCTCAAAGAGAGTAATACACTACATATCAAGGATCATGGTCTATGTAGTTCTACCAATGCGAGTGAAATTATCGTGCTTCATTCTTTGCCCAAGAGAAATCAAATGCAAGTACATGAACTTTGCTTAGGACCCCTTTTGTACATGCATACAGCTAGATAATACTTAAGAGATATAAATATTTGTCTTTAGGACTAGAATGTGTCTTTGAAAGATTGAGTGAATAATAACAAGAGTTTGTTCTTGTTGCTTGTTGAAATGTCTATGGCAACTTTGTATAAATAGTCATCTTAATTTTGACTTAGGAACCTTTTTGTGTGCACAAGTTGGCCTAAAAAGATAGGTACATGGCACCCACCCTAAAAAAAGGAAAATGGTCAAAAGATGATAGGGGTTTCAAGCCTGAAAAGGTTCGGTACCAAACCTGACCCTGCTTATAGAGACTAACCTAGACACAAAACATGATTAAAAAAAGATAACACAAAGAAGGGATCCATGAACAAGACTAATGGACCATAAATCAGAACCTAGGAGAAATTAAGATATAAGATTAAAAATTACCCCAATAAGTTTAATATTACTTTTGTGAACATAGTTGGCACATTAACACCCCAAGGTTAGTAGTTGTGAGAAATTTGTTGTGAGTGATTACAAGAGATATAGGTAGAGGACCTAAGTATACAAAATTTGGGGACTCCATAAAATAGACAGACCTCATGAAACTCATATCCTTGTGTCTCCTAATAACCCAATGCTCTAAAATATAGGTCTCCAAGTATAATCTCTACTAAACCATCAACCTCTAATACCTTTAAGGAGATATTTATGGGAAAAAGTATAGAAAATTATGTGATTATTGTATTAAAAATTATAATAATGGCTCATATTTATAAAAGAACATAAGATGAAGTCACAATATCTCTTAGTCAACGTATTGATCATGCTCAATGTAGTCGATTGGAAAAATGGGTTTGCTGGATGGCATGGATGCCATCAATCGTAAATAGCCCAAGATTATGGTAAGGAGAGGAGAGAGAATGGAGGTAGAGAAAACACTTGGAGTAGGTATGAAGGTGATCTAAAGGTGTTACAAGATGTGAATGTGATAATACTGAGGATATAAAGTGGTCATAACGAGATAGTAAGGAAGAAGAAGGAAGGTCGTAAGGAGGTATGTTAGAGCAGTGTCACACACACATAGTATCTCCTCATGTACTACTAACCATCCCAAACCCAATCTTGGTAATACCCCATAGGGCACACTCAAGGAGATTAATGCATCAATAACCTATACAAAAATTATTAGTGAGTGAAGAATAAGGTGTATGCAATGGGTATGATAATAACAAAAAGATGATCATTCAAAGATATTGTTTTACCATTGATTTCAAACATAGGTATAAAATATTTTTTTATGCTTAGAAGCAAGTCTAATAAGACCTAGAAGCATCATTACAAGGAATAAAGACATCATTAGAAGGCATAGAAACATCATTCATATATCCAGTTTCATTCATCAATCCTTTGATTCCATTAAAGCAAGACTTGTCATATGCAACCATTTCCCAAATAATATCCAAAGGCACATCATTCAAGGCATTGAAAGGGTCATTATTGCATTATTTATATGTTCTTCATCATGAGAAGTATGGGCTTCGAAAGGAGAAGGGGAAGGGGAAGGACTATTATCATTCACATTATTTCCAACATGCATTTAGTTGTCTCATCTTCACCACCATTGTACAAAGATATATCACTAGTATATCTTTCGACATCATTATTAGCACAACCATAAGGCACTCCATACATAGGAGAATCTTGAACATTAGAAAGTAATACATTCATTGGATGAGCCATTAGAGACAAACTGGGGTTTGAATTATGTACACAAGAGAATAAGAATATATACCCTAGAAGGATAAGGAATGCACCAACAAACACTAACCTTAATGTAATGGAAAACATAAATCCATAAAAAATAACGAAACCCTTGGTTGGTGTTTGATCAATATATGGATTCACAAAACTATTTTAGCTATTTTACAATTAAGGGTGTAAAGTAATGTAAAGCTAAAGTACAATTCAGATTCAAAAATGGACAACAAACAAGAATTGGACAATGCTAAAATGGGGGTAGGCTAATAAATTTTAGAACAAGAAATATCAAGAAGACAATGAAAGGGATGAGATATTAGTTCTTTTTTACACTTTTTGAAAGCACAAAAGACTCATAGGATTAACGAAAAAACTCAGAAGATGTAGAAGAACAACCCTTGAAGTTTTGAGGTTGTTTTGAGTTGTCTGGGTCAGGTTCGTCATTGAACTTGTCTCAGAGTGTTGAACCTATCCTTTTCTAGTCACAACCCTCTGAATTTTTCAATGTTTGTTCATTTTCTTCTTTTGGACAATAACCTTCTTCTAGATTTTTTGATAATTTGCACAGATGTCAAAATGTATTCCCATTCCTTCTAATGCTAGAAAAACTCAATTGGACATGATAATGAGAAGTCCTAGACTAAGCACAGAACTACCTCACTCTCTTCGCTCAAAGAGAGCAATGCACTATATATCAAGGACCATGGTCTATGTAGTTCTACCAATGGGAGAGAAGTTATTGTGCTTCATTCTTTGCCCAAGAGAAATCAAATGCAAGTACATGAACTTTGCTTAGCACCCCTTTTGTACATGCACACAACTTAGGACCCCTTTTGTACACAACTTGGTAGTACTTTAAGAAATATAAATGTTCGTCTTTAGGACTAGAGTTTGTCTTTGAAAGATTGAGTGAATAATACTAGGAGTCTGTTCTTGTTGCTTGTTAAAATGCCTCTGGCAGCTTTGTATATATAGTCATCTTAATTTTGAATAAGGAACCTTTTGTGTGCACAAGTTGCCTAAAAATATAGATACGTGGGCACTCACCCTGAAAAGGTTCGGTACCAAACTTGACCCTGCTTATTGAGACTAACCCAGACAAAAAACATGATTAAAAAAACACAGCACAAAGAAGGGATCCGTGAACAAGACCAATGGACCATAAACCTTAAGCAGAGAGAAACTAAGATACAAGATTAAAAAGATGCCCCAATTAGTGCTTGATGTGAACTAAGGGGCATATGTCACATTCATATATTCTTGCAATTAATTACATTTTAAGTCATAATGTTCTGGTACAGTATATTGGCCTTGTGTACATTTATATGTTTGCTACCAACACAGGGCATAACCACATTGTTCACACAAGCAATTTGAAATATGCATCGAGTTCAAGTAAGGTAGCTAATAAGAACCTTCTCCTTTTCTGTTGTTGCTTGGGGCATATTACTCATGCTTGGTCAGATTATCTTGATTTTGTAATGTGATGCATAAAGGAGATGGTTAGCTTTGTATCTTTCTGTGCAAAGGATAAGATTGTTTTTGAAAATTCAACCATATCAATACTTTCAAGCAAATCTTTAAAAAACAATCCATCTGGTGACAAGATAGTAAAATGCTTTGGGAAGAGCAAAAAGAAGAGAGGGAAAAGGGCATTTGATCCACTCTCAAGAGAAGAAAATTTGTTACATGAAAAGTTTATTGGATGATTTCATCAATTTTACATGGATCAGATCCAGAGATGATGTTACATCTATGGGATATCATCCCTGATATTAGATACTTTTCACGGATGTGAAAATGGGGAAAATGGCAGCAACCCATTCTTTGCGATGAGATGTTTTATGCATTTACAACAGTCTCAATAGCAACTACATTTCCGGAGCGCACAACATTTTCAGAGCTTTCATTTCCTTCCCAAATCTCAGGCAGGGCTTCCCTTATATTGTGAATGCTTTCAAGTGCGAAGTCTGCCCCTTCTGTCCGGATTGGAGTGCCAACCTTTTGACATTCAGACACCACAGATAAGTTTGGATAGCTGAACCAGTGACGAACAAATAACCTTTATTACAATTCATCATATTCATTATCAAATGGTCTTACCAGTACAGTATGCAGGCCGACATTCTTTCCAGCTGCTATATTTCTAGAACTGTCATCAAAGAAAATCTGCAGGGGAAAATAACAGACTCAATAAAATCACAAGAAAAAAAATACTAGAATGACAGTATAAGCTTGAAGGAAACTGATCAGCAAGTTCATGGGCATATACAGTTTTTTGTGGATCGGCATTTGCAAGGCAAAGTGCACGTTCTATAGCCTCTTTTGAGGGCTTGCAAAGAATGGGTGCCTTGGGGATAACAGAAATAGGTGTATCCCAACCATTAATGTTTTCAGCAGTTTCTGGATAAGGGTTGAGTGTTTCAAAGCATATTACGCCTTCAAAGCAATCTTCCAACCCAAGTCTGCTCAGCACTTTTGAAGCATGAACTCTGTCACCATTTGTAAAGATCTGTTTCACAAAGATAAAGAGTTTTGAGTTGTGTGCATTCGATTTGCAAAGAATTCTATGGTTACTCAAGAACCATAACACTGCATTATCTAGTATTATGATCAAATACAGATCTAAGACGAGCATTTAAGATTGTTTTCAGCTTACAAAAAATCCAAGTGTCATGAGTCAAGGAAGCTTACAATTTTCCGCTGCGGCATGCTTAATAATAAGTTCTTAAGTACTGGGTCTGGTTTAAGGTTCTCATATGGCAATCTTCCGTGAACAAAACTATACAAGAAATAATAATTTTTAAGGGAGGGAAAAGCAAGATGGCATTTGAGCAAAAAAATAATCTAAAAAATCCTAACATATTATTTTCCAATAAAACATAAATCATCAACATTTTCTTGATTTGCCAAATGATAGCTATAAAAATAAACAAAAATACTGTAGACATTATAAACCAGCAGAGAATGAAGCATATCAAGCATAAAAATATTCTTAATCATTGTAATCAAAGTCATAGCCCACCGCCTGTATAGAAAAAAGAAACATGGTAAATTAAGGGGAAAAAAAAGTGAATAAGAAAAGGGCAATGCATCAATTGCATACATCATCTACAACCTAAACCTGTAACTTATATTATCTCTCACAATTAAACATTTGTACCATGTTTACAAATCTTTCATATTCTGTCACATACACCTATGGAGATCGATTACAGGATTGCAAAGCCTTGTTTCATAACAGCACTCCTTTAAAGGAAGACAGGGAAATGCAGTTCCAGTAGTTTGGAAATGAGACATATGAACTCGCCTCCAAATAGATAGAACTTTGAGAAAATCCAATATAATACTTGGAACTACATCCTACACCCACAACAAGAGTTTACCACAATTTCCCCTTAAGACAACCGTTTACCGATCCTAAGATTGCCAAAATACTGTATAACCATTAATATAATAGTTAAAACAATCAAGTTTATACTTGATCAATTTGCTAGACCAATAATGGCAGGGGACTTAGGTGATTTGGTAGCCCAGGTCAGATAAGTTTGAGCATTCATGCTCCGCATAGGTTTAAACCCCACTAAGTCCATACAGGGTGTGGGGCCCGCCTTTGCAGCGATTGAAACTCCCACCCTCCAACATTAATAGAAGTAGAATTTCTCAAGCACACACTCTACAAGCTGTGCAAATACACAGACCAATCAAAAACAAAAATTGCTAGACCTATAATAATCCAGAATTGTCTCTGAACTCGACTGTGAGTAACACAATTTCCCCTGAAGACAACTGGGGAATTTGACCAATGGCAAGATTTCCAAAACACTATTATATAACCATTAAAACAATAGTCCCTGAAAACTCTCAAGTTCACATTTGATCTAATCGCTAGACCTATAATGATGCAGAATTGTGTCTGCAGCCAATTGTGAGGAGTCCCCCAATACCAAAAGTTCCTGGGAATTTCATACTTAATTTGTTCCAAGACCTATAAGTGCAAATTTTCTGGGTCATCTATGACACCCAATCCTAAAATGCCCTTATTCCTACCTTCAAAAAAGAATCAGATGCATCATTAAATTCTATCAAACAAAAGGGAATGAAGGCGAACCCTGAGGCCCGCCATTGTTGTCCCATATTTCTTGTACAGTTCTGTACAAAAATCTGTGACTTTGTTCCCATCAACTCCAAGTCTTTGAACCGCATAATCTGTCATACCCACAATCAGGCCTCGTCATTTCATTGAAAAGGAAAAGAAAAAGCAAGAAATCGTCATAAACTCTGATTAAATTATCATGCATATCTTATTAAATGCAGCTACCAATGCATTTTTTCAGCCACAACACTACCTCTGATATTTTTAGCGCATGCTGCAGCAAGTCCTGAACTTAAGGGGTACAATGTGTCATCAAGATCTGAAAATGAACAGCAACCAAATCAGAAAATTGACTACAAAAATGCTACAACAGACAGACATCGAAGTGGGTATTGGTTTTCCAAAACAAAGATTGGATTTTGCTTATACCCACCGAAAATAAGGCATTCATAACGAGGACTCTTGGCTGCCACGCGTCTCTCATCCAACTCCATTGTTCAAATACAGAAGAACAATAAATCCACCAGAATGCAATGCGACTAAAACCAATGCAGCTGCAGCAAGTTATTGCACAGAGCAATTACAAGGGAAGAGAGAGAGATAGATGGAAAATGCTGAAATCTCTATCCTACCAAAAACTAGAAGAAGAAGATTGGTCGACAGATAGAGGGGGAGTTGTAATGAGAAACATGCAGTGCCTTAAATAACTGGAGAGCTTCGCATTGACAGGTCAAAACGCATCTGCTTAACCCTTCATTATTGACTTTGTTTTTGCTTACTAATTCAAAGTTGAAATTAAGACCTGGGTATACGAATTTCTTTTTGGGTGACAATGGTTCACGTTTTACTTGCCATTGTGCTTCCCTACGCGGTTTTGGGGAATGCAAATTTGGAATCCGTAGTGTAACGGGTTGAACTTGTGTGAGCAGGAAGCAACTACCTACTTCATTCATGGAATTTTGTCTTTATATTTTCCTCCTTTTCTTCGAGATACGATAAGATAACATATTAATGTCCAGAAAAGGCCGATGCAGGGTTAAATTTGACGGCCACCTATGCCTGTCAAACAATTTTTTCATGACCAATACTACCTTTCAAAAATACAAAAAAATGTTATTTATACCATACTATTAAAATATATAAAAGACTATTCTATATTTATTTAACTATATGTATTATATATTAATATAGTTTACATATAAATATATATTAAAAATGACGGTTATATTTTAAATATACAAGTTGTATGTGACGGTTATTTCAAAAAATTGCAAGTATTTTACGTCTAAAATCGTAAAAAATGTCTATACGACCGTCAAATTTAACCCGTGGGCAACTGATTCTTTGAAAAGAACATTAATGAGATTTGTTTTTATTTTTGGATTGAGTAACTTTTGATTGGACTGGAATTTGGTGCGGACTTACATTTACAAGTTGATTCACGTATGATCAAATTCCAATGTGGAATGATGTCGTTATGCCACACAAGTTTAAATGTAAGCTAAGGAGAGGCTATAATAAGTGGAAAATTTGTAAATACCTTACCAAGCACCATGGTTTGGTATTTGGGTGTGGACTTACATTTACGAGTTAATTGACACAAGATTAAATCCTAATAGGAAATGGCATCTCTGCAAAGCGAGCTTAAACCTCAACTCGAGAGAGACTTTAATAAGTCAAAAAAATGTAAGTGCCTTTCTAAGTGTTGTGGTTTGGCATTTTGGTGTGGATTTACATTTACAAGTTAAAGGACCCAAGATCAAATTCCAATGAGAAATGGCATGTATATGCCAAGAAAACTTAAACCCTCGCTTGAGAGAGGCTATAATAAGTTAAAATTTTGTAAGTGTCTTACAAAACGCTTCGAGTATGTTGTTTTGGCGTGGAATTACATTTACAAATTAATTGACTTGAGATCAAGTCCCAAAGGGAAAGGTCATGTTTATGTCAAGCAAGGTTAAACCTTCACTCGAGAGAGGCTATAACAAGTCAATTTGTAAGTGCCTTACCAAGCAGATTGTTTTGGCATTTGGGTGTGGACTTATATTTACAAGTTAATTGTCCCGAGATCAAATCCCAACAAGAAATGACATATCTATTCCAAGCAAACTTGAACCTATGCTTGAGAAAGGCTATACCAAATCAGCGTGTTGTAAGTGCCTTATTGTAGACACCTAAATTTGGTAATTCATCACTTGGTTATGTCAATATTGGCTTAATCTTTAAATCATGACTTGTGCATATATTTTGGTCCTAATTGTTATAGCCTTAGTCATATTGCAAGACTTTCTCTCCTCATTGCACTTCTCAGTCACTCAAACAAATGCTCACATTAGTTCAAAGTCTAAGAGTTACAATTGTCATACACAATACTTTGTAGCACTACACGTCCCTCTTGGGACAAAGTATCCAAAAGGGACCAAACCATCCACTATTTTAGTCCAAAATTGGTGGTTTTTTCAAGGCCACTCAATGGTCTTTTTCAATTTGATATATTTTATGGGTCGATACTTTCCCCATGGGTCGGCCTTAATGCAAAATTTAACCTACATAACCATATATAAGCAAGTCAAATGCACTCATTTACTCACATAGAAATTACCTAGCACTCTCAAAAAAATATCATTCAAAAGGCATGGAAAGCTCTCCTAAAATTTCCTAAAGTAGTAGCACACATTAGGAGTATCCTCCACACATATCTGAAGCACTCCAAACCAGGTTCATGAGTCAAGTTTCCTAAATTACAAGCCCTCAAAGCCAAGTCAAGAACAAACAAGTAAAGCCATTACAAATCATTATCAAGTGATCAAGTTATCAAATATAATTTTATATCCATACATATATCACATATTTAAGTGGAGAGCTACATACAATTTGAGGTCTCTTTAGAGTAGTGCCAACATAGGTGGTGTAGGGATTTCACTTTAACCCAAATACTAGCCTTTTTGCAAGGGTTTTACCTAAGGTTAGGGTTTCGGGTCATTTTGATTGATTATAAGGGTTTTGTGCATTTGGGAGATAATTTGAGAAAAGGTTCCTAAATTTATGTATAATATATTGGTGAATCTTGTCATAGAAGCTTGATTTTCTAGGCAAATTTAGGAATTTGTATGTGTGTGTGCACATGTGCACGTGTTGTGTGTATTGTAGAGAAATTTTTGATATGATATATGAAAATAATTTCATTCATGGGAATTTTTAATAGAATAGAAAAACCTATTTTATTTTATAAAGTGAATATTTGTCATGTGAAAACATCTTAATGGACTAAAAAGGCAAAAAATGTAATGATTATATAAATTAGGTTTATTTGCAGGTAAAAGACATTGTGGTTATAAACATGTGATTATTTTTGTAGGCAATTCCCGATGTTTATAATTTTTATTTATTTTGTTAGGAATAATTCCCTAGGGTTATACTTTATTTAATTTGTTAGGGAAATACCCTATGGTTATAAAACATTAATTTCATTCCTTAGGCAATGTCAGATGAAATATGTTAGAGTAGGTATTTACCTTAGCTCATGTTCACCTAGGTACATTATTTACCTTTATTGTATTTATCCTCACACACATAAGTGGGTGAGAATTAATACAATAAAGGTAAATAATGTACCTAGGTGAACATGAGCTAAGGTAAATACCTACTCTAACACCCCCCCTCAAGTGAAGCTAGGGGCCAAAATAGAAGTGGCATGTCCATAGTATGAGTCCCAACAACTAGGCCTGATGAGGTACTCATGTACAATATATCCATGAAGAAATCTCAAACCAAAAGAAGGAAAGAATCTTGCTATAAGGAAAGAGAAAGAAGAAGAAGAAGGAAGATGTTCTCACGAACACCCCCCAAGAACAACTTCTGAAACCCCAAGCATTCCACGCAACTCAAGGTAGTGAGGTGATGCAAAAGGCTTCATAAAGATGTCTGCAACCTCCTGCTGAGTCGGAAGGTACTCCAAGCAAAGAACTCCATCCTGAATGTGCTGCCAAATGAAGTGGATGTGTATCTCGATATGCTTGGTCCGCTTGTGCTCAACTGGGTTTCGAGAAATGTGAATTACACTTTGGTTGTCACACCAAAGTACAGTCAGTGAATCCTATGGGAATCCAAACTCTGTCAATAACTGGCAAAGCCAAAGAATCTATCTGACTCGTTGTAACTGCTCTGCCCCTGTACTCTGCCTCTGAAGATGAAAGTGCAATAACATGTTGCTTTTTGTACATGCCCAAGCAACTAGAGAAGAACCAAGACAGAAAAAGATAGCCAAAAGTAGAACGCCTGTCATCAATAGAACCTGCCCAATGTGAATCTGTATACCCAACCAACTGAGTAGAACCCCTAGTGTAGTGTAGGCCAAAGTGGGAAGTGCCTTGTAAATAGTGCAAAATCCTTTTAGCAGCCTTCCAATGACTACTATGAGGAGGATGTTCAAACTGAGATACAAGCCCTACTGCAAATGAAATATCAGGGTGAGTATGGGTCAAGTACATGAGACTCCCAACCAACTGCCTATACAATGTAGGATCACAAAGTGGTGTGGTACATGTGGATGTAAGAGTAACCCAAGAATGAAAAGGAGATGGAATTGGCTTGCAATCAGCCATATCAAAGCGCCGAAGAAGATCATGGGTGTACTTTTGCTGACTCAAATGAATCCCTAAATCTGTCTGAGAAATCTGTAAACCAAGGAAATAATACAATAACCCAAGATCTGTCATGTCAAACTGTGTAGAAAGAGCCCTCTAAATACTCTAAATGTGGGAAGAAGAGCTGTCAGTAAGTAACAGATCATCAACATACAAGAAAAGTATCACAATATCCTCACCAACATGCTAGAGATACACTGTATGATCGAAGTGAAATTAACAAAACCAGTAGATAGAAGAAAAGAATCATCTTCTCATACCAAGCCCGAGGGGCTTGTTTGAGACTATAGAGAGACCTTCAGAGCCTACAAACAAGAGAAGAATCCTGAACAAATCCAGCCGACTGCTCCATGTATATTTCCTCTTGTAGATCTCCATGTAAGAAGGCACTCTTCACGTCCATCTAGTATATGGGCCACCCCTGTGATGCAGCAAGAGCAAGTACAAGGTGTACAGAATCCATCTTGGCAACGGGTGCAAAAGTCTCAGAGTAATCAATACCTTCAACTTGTGAAAAAACCCTTTATAACAAGACGGGGCCTTATACTTGTCAATGGACCCATCAGCTACGTATTTGGTTCGATATACCCACTTACACCTAACCATCTTTCTTCCTTCAGGAAGAGATACTAAATGCCAAGTATGATTCTTCATCAAAGAAGAATACTCAGTTGTCATCACATAATCCCACTCTTGTATCCCATGAGCTTTTGAAAAAGACTGTGGATCTTTAGAAACTACCTGACACAAAAGTCCAGAACCTATAGAATGTGCGTGATGATGCCTAGTGGGTGGAAGATCCTCTATAAAAGGTGTTGCCTCAGAAATTGTAGTACGAGCCCACTTAGGCATAGTGACTACATCAGTGGGAATAGGACCCTCAACGACATCTATATCCTCCTCATCAATATCCTCAAAGAAAGAATCCTCAAGATGAGATGAATAAGAAGAATCATGAGGAGTGAAGCACTCATCAAACTGAACATGTGTTCGAAAAAGAACATCATGTGTATCAGGATCTAAAAGACGATAAGCTCTCATGTCCTCACAATACCCTACAAAGATCAAGGGTTTACTCTTCTTATCCAATGTTTTCCTTTTCTTCTTTAGCACAAAGGCCCAAGCATGGCTCCCAAAGACTCGAAAAAATGAGACATCTGGCTTAGTGTTGGACCAAGCTTCCTCTGGAGTCAAATGCTTAAGTGCTCTGTGTGGTGTGCGATTCTGAATGTAGTTAGCACAATTAACTGCTTTTTCCCAATAGATAGGAGGTATATCTCTATAATGCATCATACAATTAGCCATTTCCTTCAAAGTTCTATCCTTCCTTTATGTTAGTCCATTCTGTTGTGGAGTATGAGGAACAAAATGTTGGTGAATAATGCCTTGAGTTGCCAAAAATTTAGAAAACTCATTATTGAAGTACTCCCCCCATTATCAGTATGAAGGTTCTTTATGTAACTAGAAGATTGTTTCTTGACCAAAGCCTTGAAGACTTTGAAGTGTGAAAAAGCATCACTTTTGTACTTGAGAAAATAAACCCAAGTACTCCTCGAGAAATTATCAATAAACGTAAGTGCATACTTAGCTCCATTGAAAGATGGGGTAGGGAAAACCATCAAGTCACTATGCACAAGCTCAAGTGGTGAAGAAGCTCTCTTAGACAAATTCTTAGGAAAAGGATCTTGATGTTGTTTCCCTAATGCAAAACCATGAAAAACTCCCTCAAGACAAGAAACTCTAGGAAGACCATCTACCATACCATGAGTGCTCAACTCCTTCAAATATCTATAATTGAGACGTCCAAATCTTTCATGCCAAAGCTTACTCTCTAAATCTGCATGAGAAACCAATCCTAACCCTATAGAAGAAGTGTCATCAAAACCCTCAAAGTGATATAGTCTAGAACTATGATCAATAATACCCTGAGCAACCAGTGAATGAGGCTCCAACAAAGTTTGTACTTCTACTCCATATGGTGTAAAAGTCACTATTTTTCCTTTACCAGAATGACAAATTTGATATACAGAAAGAAAATTTGTAGTGATGTTAGGAACATATAGTGCATCTTGGATACTGCCACCATCAAGTTGTATATTATCTTTTCCCTTAACATAAAGAAATGAATAATCTTCAACCTCAATTACGGAAGTAGAACTCAAACCTAGAGAAACAAAAGACTCCTTGGAAGAAGTCATGTGATGAGAGGCACTAGAATCTATAACCCAATTGTTTACAAGTTGTGACTAAGATCTTCCAACAACAATAAGTGTGTTTTTCCATGTTGATTAGGAGGTGGAGTGGAGATAGAAATTTTGTGTTTCTTGATTGCATCCTCTAAGGCTTGCATTTGCTTATAACACCTATGTTCTTCATGATTACTACCCCCACAAAAAGAGCATGAATGGCTAGACTTATTCTTGGATTTAGAAGACTCCTTGGGTTTTGAGTTGTTTTCTTTGGGTTTAGGAGCATTTTGAGATGGAGAAGGTGTGGATTTGGTTTTACTGTTTGGTTTTCCCTTGCCCTTAGGATTAGATGCAACTAATGCCTTTTGAGAGGTGGAAGACTCAAGGTGAGACAATTTGGATTATTCCCTAGTAAGTCTTTCATGAAATGTTTCTAAGTTAGGCATTTTGAATGTGTCACCTAAGGCATCCATGCTAGAGAAAAAGGTAGAAGAAAAATTTTGGAATGGTCCTCTCAGCTTGGATAGAATCAAGTAAACACACTCTTCATCTTTCTTATCTCTTCCACTCCCCTTCAACTATGTCAGTAACTGCTTGAACTTGGTAAGATAGTCTATAATTGTTGGAAAATCTTTAGGATTAAGAGGTAATCTCAATTTCAAGTTGCATGGCTCTCATATGATCCACCTTACCAAATAACTCCTCCAATTTCTCCCATATTTTGAAAGGAGAGTTACACTTTTCTAAATTAAACAAAAGATTGTCACTTACATAAGTTCCTATCAAACCCATACACTCATCAAATTTGCATTGGTACTGAAATTTCTCATATTCTCTAGTGAACACTGGTTGTTCTGAAGAAGTTAAAGCCCATAATCCTTTCCGCTTAATTATTGTTTCCATTCTTAGTTTCCATGTGTGATAATTATGTGTTGTTAATGGCTCAACATGATCTAATGCAGAATTAGATAAAGATGCCATCCTAAAAAATCACCAAAATAAATGCAAGAACCAAGTAATGCAATAAGATCCCCAAACAATGCAACAACAACCCCCCCATATTTTGGCACTTTATAATGAGTGCGTGTTACAGTATGGCACTTTATAATTATAGTGCGATTCTGAAAATAAATATTTCTAATGTAAAGAGCATAAAAAACATGTACTTTTGCAAACGATCAAAAGATACAAGTTTTTCAATAATATGCTCTACTATTTATTTTAGTTTCCACTAAAATAGAATAAAATGCTCTTTCCTTCACCACACAAATAAAATGAAAGGGGGCTGGAGTTAAGCACCTACTAGTAGGAATCACAAGCTTTAAGCCCTCATATGACCATACCATATGACCAGGGGCTAAGGATTTCAGTATCCTTCCGAAATGGTCGAGTTTACAACTGATCTTAGGGTCTTGCTGCCTTTTAGATCCAATGGAAGCCTCTGTTTTGCATAAAAATTCATGCAACAACAAAATACGAGAAAATCCCAAATATATGAATATATAAAGAATTTATTTGCAAATAAAAACTTACAGACGAATGTCAATAGCAATCTCCTGCTCTGATACCATAAAAGGAACAATAACCAGATCGTGCCAAGCCAAGAACACAGATGTTAATCAAACATCACGATTAATAAGATGAAAGTAATTCGTCAGAATAACTTTATATAAACCTTTGCAAACAAATGAGCAACAATATCATATATTATTATGGAACTCAATGAAATACAATGAGAATGGGCCTTGCTTATATAGGCAAGGAATAACAATCTACGAAGGTCGTAGATTGTTATTCCTTGCCTATATAAGCAAGGCCCATTCTCATTGTATTTCATTGAGTTCCATAATAATATATGATATTGTTGCTCATTTGTTTGCAAAGGTTTATATAAAGTTATTCTGGCGAATTGCTTTCATCTTATTAATCGTGATGTTTGATTAACATATGTGTTCTTGGCTTGGTACGATCTGGTTATCGTTCCTTTTAAAATATGTCATACCAAATCAACTTCGTTAGAAATGTTATTGTAATGGTTTTAATTAAAAATGAAGATGACGAGATAGCATTTTGTTTACATTGATGTTGGTCTTGATCAATGGTGTCTATGTCATTTCAGCCAAGCCTAATGCTTCGAAACATTCCATACAAAAAATGTCTGAAATTTAAACTCCATTCTTTATCATTTTTCATCCAATGGCACAAGTTGTATGCATTTGCAAACATCAATGTCATGTGGTCATCAAGTAAAAAAATTAAGGTTGAGGAATATGAAAAATAATTTATTTATAACTTAGGTCGTCAGGTAACTTTGATACCTTTGATCTTAGAGAGGATCTATAATGCACATTTGATGCACTAAAGCCAAACATTTTAATCTATCATCTAGAAATTTTCCCAAACTATTAATGTCAACCATTGATCCTATGAGATCTAACAATTGAAAATTGACTCACAAGAGACAATATATAAAACATTGGTGATGGTGGTGATTGTGAGTAAATAAAATGGGTGAAATTGATGATAAATATGGGAGGTAAATCCTACTATTAAGAGTGAGGGAAAAATTAATGTAACATGTCTATTAGATAAATCAATAAGTAACACATGTCCTTATACAAGCAGACATATTTACCAAAATGCCCACTGATCAATTTAATGTTTCCATCACTTAATACGCCACCAAAGTTCAAACAACAAATGGAAATCTTAATTACCAGTACTAATATGGTATTATACTTAGAAAGGAAAGGGTTTTCAAGTATCTAAACAATTCATTTTTTACTTTATGCAATATTTTTTAATTTATTTTTGAAGTTGTCTACAAGCTATAGTCTATAACATATCGAATACATTATTCTAATTACAAACTTGACCATTCCAAACTTTTTCACTTGAATGCTTGATATTGGGTAAGATTGAAGACTAAGATAATATTGAATCCTTTTCATTGATTAGTTTAATCATGAGACTCCTATATAATGTTTTAGTTTTTATAACCCTCCTCACAGATTCACTATATATTACTTAAATTTATGAATTATAGTCAATGTGTTTGAGACTGAATAGGGTAAGAACAATAAGTTCATTTGAAAATTCCTCAACCTCTTACAAGTGTTGGTTGTGGGAGGGATATTGGTAGAAAAATAGTACAATAAAATCCACTAACATTTTATTTCTATTTATGAGGAATTTTTAATATGACTAGATTTGTTGGTGAATATTTTGATATGCATGACAGAGTGTTCTTGTTGAAATAACCTCGAAAAACAGATACATTTGCTTATTTTAAGAGTAAGCATTTTGGAATTGATAGTAATTCGAGAAAGGGATGGAAGAGTGGGTTGGGGAAAATGATGTTAGATAAGGTCTTCTCTTCCCTCAATTTCATTAAAGCATGTGCTAGTAATTATTATATGATGTTTTACACCCTAAAAATATATGTATGAGATGATATGAAAGGATGTAACATATGTTATAGGTAGAATATTATAAATAAATTAACCACACAATCTATAATGTATCTACTAATAAAGTAAACATTGATATAAAAATGAAATGATAGAATAAAACATAAAATGTGATAAAGACATCTTTTCAAGGAGGTACAAAAGTGCTTTGGATTTGCAGAATGGTTGAAAAAGGTTGATAATGCTTTGGAAATGCTTCGTCTTTAGAATCGTGCTTGGAAAATTCTCTTGTATAGAATTGTATAGATCTAACTATGGTGTAGTATGATTTTAAACCTACAAATGGAAAAGCTATGTAACTTCACTTGTCTATTGCTAGCTTGGAAATGGATTTTGTTGTATGTCGTTAGGAATCACACACCTATAATGACATGTAACTGATAAAAAACCATAGATACATGCAACAACCTTCATCAAATGAGTATATAACAAAAGTATAAATCCATGTGTGGGTGAGGCTCAACTGACCCTATTGGTCAATCCTTGCTCCACCAATCTAGGTGTTACACTACATCCCCTCAAGAGGGAGAAATCATGATGTAGTTCTCCTAGTGTTGGTGTAAGTAGTGTATGCGATCTAAGTCAACCTTTATGTTGTCATCATGTCTCTTTGATTCGAAAATAATCAAGTTATTACTACCTGATCTCGGACCCTTGTAGGCTTTAATTATTTGCTAAAAATTTACTCCTTTCAAGTAATCAATTTAAAAATTAATGCAATACAATAAGGCAATTGCACAATGATTGATTACGGAGTTCGGTAATTGCCTATGTCTCCGGGTTCTTATTGAACCATTCCACTAGTCAAAACTTGTAAGTTACAATAGTACTTTCACAAGAAAACCTAATGGAAACTATTAAGAACTTGCTTAGAAAAATATCTAGACCTTCAGACGACAAGGGTGAAAGATAGCACCCGACTTCCACTTTCCTGGCGTATTCGGTAAGCTCCATGGCTCCAGTTCCAATGTTTGGAAACCTCTGGTTCTCAATCGGCCTTCCAGACGCTAATACAACACCCTATGGCTCTCTGGTCGATATACTAGGCTTCACAATAATTTACTGTGGCACTATGGGCCAAATAGATAGTTTGAATAACTACTAGCCACAATAATGCCTATTTAAAAAAATAGGTCTTCACACAATTACAATTTCTCATCCTCCTCTTGGCTCGATCTTCGCCTCCTGAGCTCTAGGAATGAGTTTGTCTCCGTTGTGTGTGTGTCCCCACAATAAGCTTAACAAATAATAAGCTTGGGGTGTGTGTGTGTCCATTACAATGAAATAGGTACCCTATTTATACAATTTTAGGGCCCTTGAAAAATGCAATTACATATTATCTTAGGCTAATATTAGCCTAAACCCGTACCATGTAATTTGGGATAAAAATTCCCATTTGGGCAGATTGCATTTTTAATGGGATTAAATCCCCAAATAATGGGCAGATTTTGTTGAAATGGGATTAAATCCCATATTTGGTGGGATGAAAATTGTTTAAGGCTTTAATAAGCCTTTCTCCCACGCAAATGAAGTGGTCAAAAGACCACGTGAGCATAACCGCCCCCTCCAACACGGCTTCACTTCACCCTTCCACATGGTCCTTGGAAAAATGGTGGTTAAGTGGTTGGTTTAATACTAATGTATAAACATTAATATGTATTTTTTTTGTGGCATAATGCGTGGTATGTGGAATTTGGGAATAATGTGTGGCAAATAATTACAAGGTAATTTGAAATTCGACCCACATGAAATATGGCGAATAAGACCACCTATCGACTCACGATTGGAAAATCGAATGAATTTGATGAGTGGTGACAAGCCACGTGGTGGCTTGTGGACCCACCACGTCAACAATAATACCATAGTCCACACGGTGGTCGGGCTCCCCTCCGTAACAAAAGTTGAGCCTCTTGCTCTGACGTGCTATTCCATTTCACAATTGTCAAAAACTGGTGATTAAAACCCCTTCAATTTTTCCAACGCCTTTTGCCATGTGTCACAGTGTGATTGGTCCAATATTGACCAGTTGACCAGAGTTGACTTTCCTGTTGACCAAACTTTGACCAGACATATCTAGAGCTCCCGATGTTTGTTTGTCGCGTTCTCATAGTCGTTGGAAAGCTCTCAAGATGATCTTCTACACTGACACCATTTAGGGATGTTTAGGGAACTTTCAAAAATGATCCCCTGATCACTCTTGACATAAATGATAGTGGACATAAAATAGGAATGTAGCTGATGTAGTAGTATTAGTGTGTTGTTATGTGGTTTAGATGCTAACATTAATCCCCTTTGTCTCTAAAGACATTTTAAAATTCTTGGAATGACAAGTTCTCTTTCTAAGACATGACACTACGACCTTTTCATGCTTGCTAATGGAGAAAGGTAGATTCTTGAACTTGGTTTGAGTGACTCAAACTTATGTGGTGGCTTCTCTAAGGGATGTGTATCTACTTTCTTAAGTTTTGGAGAGCCTTGAATACTATAGTGCTGATATTATGCAATAGGAGTGATTGAGAATGTCTGGTGAGTTATGAAGTGCATGTGAATTACTTGTATAGGCTTTCAAAGGTTAGATATTTGCTTTATATTTGACCTAGGAAAGATGAAATGATACACATAATATTTTCCAATTAAGAAAAGAGTCATTACAAGAGGAGGATGTGGTTGTACATGTCTTCCCAAACCATTATATGATACAGACATATTATGTATAGTCTCATACAAAGTTTATTTACAAAAGAGCCAAAGTATGAGAATGATGCTTGGGGATAAATTATTTCTTTGGATAATTAATATTGTAAGAATGAATGGTAGAGTAGCGTGTAGAGATTATCAAGTCATGTGAGAGAGAGATACTCTGATTAACATTAAAATGTGAGAATTTTTTTGGCATAAGAAAAAATATAAATTTGTCATTTCCAAAGGATAAATAACCAAATTTAAGTGTCTACATTCCCCCTTTTAAGTGTGGAATTAAAAATTGCATACTTAAAGGAAAAACATACTTGAGTGTGCACACACACTTTTCCTTTGATTGAAAATTGTTATCCTTTGTATTGGTAATGTCATATTCTATGGTTAAACCTGCAACAAAACTTTTGGTCAATGTCCATAGAAGAAATTGAGTTGTAAGTAAATAATATATGTAACTTCAAAAAATTAAATTTGTGTATAGTAAATTAAAGAGATGCAAAGCATAAAAGGAATACACTTGTTTGATTTATGGAGGGAAGATCTGATATTATTATTTTACACATGAATTTTGATTTACATGGAGATTTCAAAGGATTGGGGGTGATCAATCCTCATTTTTACCAAAGGATAATCCAAAATAGAAAAGGAATTGAGTGCACATGAGCCAACAATAAGAAGATGTACCAAAGGACATTTGTCACAAAGAACCCAAAAAAGATAGAAAAGAAATCTACAGAGTATATATCCACTTTAATATCTTCCCACATAAAGTGAGAGAGAAGGAATAAAAACCTATAAATTATCTAACCACCTTGATATCTTCCAGTCCCATAGACTACACCATTGCATATGGATCTCGGTCTAATTTTGTAGTACCACAAATTCAGAATGGAATAGACGACCCATGCCCCCACTATGTTCCAAAATAAATGAGTTTGAATATGCGAAAGTTGAATTATGTAAAGGAGAATAAGGTAGATGCCCCCATGTACCCTATACCTTCAACTATATATGAGTGATGTAGTGAAGAAGGAATGAAGTATTCATGCCCCCTATATTTTTCATTTAACTAGGTCATTTATATATAAATTTGTACCAAAAAATTTAAATTCCTATAAGAATACGAGAATGCTGAAATTTTTCGTGAACCCCCCCCCCCCCCCAAGATGGAAACATTCAGTTTGGGCCATGACGTACTACAATTTCATCCCTTATTAGGAAGTTCTTTACCAATGTGAATTATATCTCCTTATATTGTATTTGTTCCTATTTTTAGGATCTATGCCCTATGAAAACTTGTATCTGAATCATGTAATATATTTATAACTTTTATATGTGTATAATATACCATAATTAATGTTTCCTTCTTTTAGTTGAGTGAGATATGATATTAGAGCATGTACCTCAAAAGAAATGATGTATACCCATGTCGAATAAATCTAATAATCTTTGTAGGATCATATGGAGATCTGTGGAGCTGGCCACCATTAAGATTATGTTCCTACAAAGGGGTGTGCATGGTGGATACCATGGTGCAAAAAGAAAGTGTAGACACTCAAATTTGGCAATTCACTCTTTAACACTACTATTTTTGACAATGCACTCTTTCTAAGATAAATACAACTTTCCCATTCTTGTTTTGTACATTTGGAGGTCTTGTGTTTAGCTTGTTTATCCTTGCACACTGACATGTCATTAAATGTTGAGCACACAATACATAAAATCTTTAGAAAAAAATCAAGCAACATGTTCCAAACTTCAAATGGCCTAATTTCCTTCCTTGGACAAGGAAATATAGACTAGTCGAAATAGTATATCCAATCCTAACAGACTTGTATGGTCTTAGACCAACATGTCCTCTAACTTTGATTTCAATTTTTTCTTCAGGTTTCCAAACTCTTTGGTTTGGATGTTCATTGATAAATCATCTATGGAACCCTATATAAGCAAGTAAACACTACCTCATTTTCTAACCTTGAAATCCTATGGCATTACTTTGATACACTCACTTCCTAGACTTGCAAAAGGCATCCAAGGCTCCATAAATCGTAATAGCACATCTAATGTCATTAGGGTAGAAATATATATAGGTTTGGATATCCTTACTAGGTTAAGGTAGCAATATTCCTCATCCACAAGCACTCAAAGACCCATTCCCCAAGTATCTTAACAAGAGAAAAATTCAATTCAAGCATGGCCAAAGATGGTTATCAAACTTAGTTTCATTCATTCGTATATCACATGGTAGGTAGAGAACACTGTATAGTTTTATTCCTCTTTGGATTAGTGCCAATGTCTGCGGTGCACAAGGGTTCCCACAACCCAACTAATGTTTATTTTATAGGACTTCTCGTCCACAAATAGGGTTTGAGATGATGATCATAGTGTTTAGAGATCTTTTCTTAGTGATCAAAAACTAGGGTTGACAATGAGAGAGGATTTTAGAAAACCAAAAGCACACATAAGTTACATAACTTGGATCTTAACAAATCCAATACTACATATAGAAGTGGAATTATTTGGTATGGTCCTGGAAGTTTGGTACTTCCCTTCCCTGGTCCATTTTATAGTGACAATCTCCTGAACAAAGTCTATTCTAGTCCATATCTCCTTGTTAATGTAGTGAATATTCTCAGAACCCTCCATAATCATCAATAATTAGCCAGAAGTGCACTTGTTCCTTTGTATTTTCAAATTCATATCTTGTTTAGCATATTAGTTACTAGTATAAAAACATTATTATGATTGTAGCAATTAATGTTGGAGGTTAATTAATCAAAATATCCACATGTTTCTAACCCTTACATCCTTTAGTGTACTAAATCACTAAAACCAATTAGGTTTCATGTTAAATCTAATTAGGATGTAAATATAAAGAAACATCTAACACACAATATTAGCAATACAAATCATGTGTAAGAGAAACAAATTTTTGAAGAAAAGAAGTATAAGTAGACCGAAAATAGTATATAAAAGAGTTGTATCGCGACATAGAGCTGAAAAAACGGGACACCAAATTTTCACAAGAAAATTGTAGTGAAGGAACATATGCCACATGCAAAGGAGTAAGTGCATATCTATTAGAAAAGTCACACAAAATAGAGGCATATAACCACATACACAAAGCATAAAAGTGTCGCAAGGTAAGCAAGGCACACATTTTTCATATAAAAAAAACTCATGTACTTGAGAAATAAAGCAATATAGTGATCAAGTATGTGAAACACATAAAATAATAGGAAAAAATCAATTAGAAAGCAAATATGTAAAATTTAGCATTATACAAGACATATGTTTTAATACAGTTAATGCAAAAGAATAAATATACAAAATATAAGTAATTGAGTGTAATGAGGAAATGAAAGTAACTACAATGAAAAAAATACTTAAGTAGTGTGGGAGATGACCCTAGATACTTAGAGACACTAGAAAGGGTTTACGCTGGCACTTATCATCGTGTATCAATTTGTGTATGCCCTATATCAACCTCAACATACCTTGTGAATTCATGTGTGTAAAGAGTGTATAGAAAAACATGATATCTATCAAACCACTATGGCAAACAACATAAGTAAAGCAACAAGATATTTTGTATTTTTTACAAATATTTGAATGTTTTTTGTATTTTTGAAATTAGATCCTTAAAAGGAGGAGGTAGCACAAGAGATTCCCAACGAGTTCCTCATCGGGAGGTGAGGTAGACCCATAAAGTAAAGGAGGCTCATGACTTGAATGTTTCACTCTGCATAGGATCTATGGTATGTGCTAGTGGAGACATAAAATGGGAAGACCCACTAGGAGTAGTATGTGCAATATAAGACATAGTAGGAGTCCTAGGAGGGAGAGATCCACTAGAAGTAGAATGTGCAATAAAAGACCTAGAAAAAGGCCTGTGATGGATAGAATTGCTAGAGGTAACATTCTACAAGAATTTTGATTAAGATTTGTAATTAGAGTATTGTGTCTCATGAGATTGAATTTGATTGATAGTGATTTTGATTTGTGCATTGCATATTTTGTGATTGAAATGGTTTTATATTGCTTCTAATTTACACATGACATTATGTGTCAATGAATTTATTTGATATTGATGCTGATTTGCGCATGGAACTTGTGATTAGGTTAGACTAGTATTGATGGTAATTGATAGAATAACGAGATTAGTCACAACTATGTGGCACAATGGAAAAGATAACTAAAGAAAAGACATATGGTCATTTTGAGCTCCAAATATGCACTCTTTTAAATTATTTTTTACTTAATAACAAATTGTATATATGGATTTCTTAACATCATAGATGCATATGTATTAATGATTGTAACCTTATTATCTTGTGAAACAAATCTCTTGTACTTTGTAACCTAATTATATTTATTCCTTTTTCATGGTTTATTAGGAGGATCTCCACTGCAATATACATATATTGTAGAAGATTGAGAAACAAGTACATCCAAGGGAGGACCATCATAGGTGATCCTAGCCTTCACAAATTGATGCCTCAGAGGAGGAGAAAAATATTTATCATATATTCATATATCAAAATAAATAATCCTAGTTTATTCAAGTAACTTAAGTTTCTAATCCAATGCATGACAATCACTATTGTGATGTCCATTAATGAAGTGTGTTTACACCCTAATTAATGTTTATATCTTATGAGAATGAAAAACAATAATAAGGATGTAAAATTTTGTAATATGTGGACTATTAAGATCTAATTAACTTCCAACATTAATCATTTAGAATCAAAATAATGCATTTATACATGTAATAACTGATAAATGATAGATAATAGATAATTACTACATAAGAGGGGAATTAAACTTATATCTAAATGCATAGTAGTGACGATCTGGATCCTTGGATGATGGAATAGGTATATAAGAAATTAGAAGGGCTTCAATACAAGTCCTGCAACTAAAAACTGAACAAGGGAAGGACCATACAAATATTTTATGTCTATACTTATTTGTACAGTTTTGGCCTAGAAATGTACGATAACTGAACCTTTGTAATTCTAGATCTGAAACTTCATGTGTGCTTCAATTGTCTAGAAATTAATTTCACTATATGTAGCTCTTTCTTGCACAAATTTCAGATGACTTGTAATCAACTGCAACAAAGTGGAAAACTTAGAAACATACATAAGAATTCATCAAAGCATTAGAAAATAAAATAAAAAAACATGTGTGTGGGTGTAGATGAGGGTGCAATACCCTTGGCATTCATAATTCCAATTGTTGAACCATTCCAAGTGTTTTATTACATGCCCTCATTACGGGATCAAGATTCATATAGGTCTCCTAGGTTTTTGGCAAATGTGAACAACTAACCAACCCCTTATCGGTACCCACATGTCTCCTAACACCAAGATAATGGGATAAATATATATTTTAGAATTTAATTATCATGGTGGTAGTGAGATTTGGTGTGCCTCACCCACGTGACCTAACCCTTTGTTCCTTAAAACCCTTTAGCAATGCTTGGAGTGACCTTGCTCTTTCTACGACATTGATCTATGACCTTTTCATGTTTGCAAATAAAGGAAACTAGACTCTTTGACCTAGTTGAGTGGTTCAAAACTACATTAGGGACCATTATAATTAATGTGTACCTGATTTGGGAAACTTTGGGAAACCTTTGAGTGATTTGGGAATGATATATTCAATAGGATATTGTAAGAACACCCAGTGAGTTATAAATTGATAATGAATTTCCTATATATCCTTTCATGGGTGAAATATTCTTATAAGGCTAACACTAAGAAGATGAAATGAACGAAATAAGATATTAGAGTTGAAAATAAAGTCTTTGAGCTTGAGGAGCTAGGACCGTACAAGTCATCCAAGACTATAACCCACATCTCAATCTATTTTTTACATTTTTGAAAAAAGAAGGAGAAAAATTAAATAAAATTGGACATGAAACACAAATGTTTTTAAATTATTTTATCAAATAATATTCCCATGATTGATGAAAAAGTATAGTGTGGAGATAAGAAATTCATGCGAGAGCTCGAGAGATGAAATAATTGGAATCCAGATGTGAGAATTTTCCTTAGCAAGGGAACATGATCAAACTTGGAATTTCATAAGGAATATTTACCAAGTTTTAGTATCTATATCCCCCCAAGCGTGTAATTAAAAATTTTATGCTTAAAATAAAAACGTACTTGAGTGCACACACACACATTCACACACTTTATCTTCACTCAACAATGGTTCTCTGATGTGATGGTGTTGGCATGCTTCATGATGAAACCTGTAAAATAGAGAGTAGTCAATGTCTATGATAGAAACTTAATTTTAACTCAAAATATAGATAATATTTGTAACTTTGAACTTTGAAACAAAGTAAGTAAAAAGAAACAAAACATGGAAGGAATACACTTGTAAGTTTTTCAAAGGGAATAATTCTTTTTGTTTCCATGCCTTGTAAACTTAGGATTATTGTAGATATGCCATAGGGTTAGGGGTAATTTTTCCCCAATTTTGTGCCATAAGAGATACTCGAGTGTTGATTACATCTCAATACTAGAGAGAGTGAGGAGAGGAGCCAAGTTTCCCCCCTTTTAGATCTCTTGTAGAGAGGAAGGTATATAATATGAAGAACTTATTGGTTTTGACACCAATCCCTTTTGGGAATATGGTGAAAAAAGATGAAAGATCATGTTCTATGAAGAACTAAGCTTCTTCAATGTTATACACTAAGCCCATAGACAACACCACTACTAACAAATCTAGGCCCAATTTTGTACTGAATTTGAATAAAATCTAACCGTAGAAGGAATCAATATTTCCTTCCCCCATAAGGTGTTATTCCACTAAAACTAATCATGTAGATTGTTAAAAATCATAGGGGAAAAGGATGACTATGCCCCCAGACCATGTTCCTCTAATTGGATTTGAATAGTGTAGTGAAGAAGGAATGAAGTATTCATGTTATCTGTATCATTATTTATATTATGTCATCTGTATTCGAAACTACATAAAATTCTATAAATAGATGATATAATTTGAAGACATTGAATATCCAATAATTTACCCCTATTTTGGAATGCCCATCATGGTCAAGATTATACCACATTCCTGAATATACTGTACAATTTTTTCCTTTTTTGAATTATACCACATTTCAGTATTCATGGCCTTTTCTAAGGATCTAATCCCTATGAAACTCTACTCCTATATTATTTAGTCTATCCATAGATGTAGAAATTATCAATGAATTCCTCCTTTTTTGAGGCATGCGTGATAAATAATTTGAGCACTTGGATCAAAAGAATCGATGTATGATAAGTCTACCAATCTATGTATGATCACATAGAAGGTTGGAATGGTGGCCACTATTGATAACTTGTACCTATTTTCATGGTAGAGACCATGAAGTGGAGGAAAAATGCAACAATCCATAATACATGTGTATAGAAATAGAAACAAAAGAAAAAGTGGCTATCATGTCATAATCCAAAGCAGTAAAAACATAGAAACAACACAGTAAAAAACATGAAAAAAAGTAGTGTAATCATTAGAGTATAAACCGAGTGTGTCATAAGCGAGAATTCAAATAGTATAGCAATAGAAATAACATTGTAAAAAATAAACATGTCAGAAGCCATAGTAAAGACAATAGTGTAATCATCAAACTGTAAACCAAGTGTGTCATAAGCTAGATTAGTACAATAGTGGAAACAATAGTGCATGTCCAAGTGAGAAAAAGTATATAGAAACATAGTAATATGTAGTCATGGTACTGCAAACATGGGACACCCACGATGTCACAAGATAATCACAATAGAAGCATTTTTGTGCCACAATTATATAAAAAAGTGCATACACAATATAGGCATGGATCTATAGATACGGGACACCTACAGTGTCATAATAAAGTCAAGGCACTCATGTCATATACAAAAAAATCCTAACATTGTAATCAAATAAGACAATCAATTCAATCCATGTAGTAATCAATCAGGGATAATATCCACATAAACAAGTCATGACAATAGTATATGAAACAATATAGACAACGGTAATAACAATATAGATAGAAATATATGTTGGCATTTCACAAGATACATGTGCTAGTATTATTAGCTCAAACATTAAAAATAAGCACTATGCATTAAAGTGGTACGAGTAGATTATCACAGAAAAACATCTCAAGTAATTCACTCAGGACATAATACAAAAATATATAGGCCAAACTACTCCTATAAACAAAGATTTAGCCTTAAATACCCACCCCACCCGACTCATTCTATTCCATGTACATGGTTACAACCATAAATATTCATATTTTATGATGAGTTGTTTTAATGAAAAAATATTAACCATAATGTGAGCACTACTATAATAATATTCCTAACATTCTGCCTTAGTGCGAACATGGTAGAAAAACATTCACACACTCATATGCAGTATGCTCACCCCTATGACATGTCCAACTATGTCACTCATGACCTTGATACAAAAGAAAGGTTCTCTCCTTCCATGTTTTTAAACAGACTTACCACAAACCTTGATGTGAACATGCCCCATCAACTGTCCACCTCGTGTGGTTTTTTGGATCTCCCACAAAGCTTTTTTAGATCTATGAACATGATTATGCTGGTGCTTTTATTCTCTGCAACATTTCTACATTAGGGAGGTACATAGGAAACACTTATCACTTATTACCAATTTGAATAATAATACTCACACCGGAAAAGATTTCACATTACATCCATAAGAACAAAATGTTCTTAATTGTATCCATTGTTGTCGATCGTTTCTACTCGATCTCGAATAACATAGGAAACTTCCACTGCCACTAGAGTTTTTCCTTGACTTTAGCTTGTTTGATGTATAATGGAAATGGAACATTGGTTTCATGTTCGGACCCCACAATGTGAAATTGCCACTTAGGAACACTGAAGATATAATTGTAGTTTACTACATACTATTGTCTAGATCTTGCTGCACCGGATCATCATTTCCAGTGAGCGTATTCCCGGTCAATCATCTTCTAAAAAGTTACAGAAGTCAGAGGATATCCGCAGTCAGAGGATCTCTATATTTACATTCCTTCCTATACAATTATTTTCTAGCATCCACACACCACATTGAAAAGGGGAAAACTAAAATAAACTGGACAACTAGAACTCAAATACTCACACCAAAAACTTTGCCACCATAACTGATATGCAACCTCATCATTGGTTATTGATTGGCCTCTAACCTCCTGTGCCTCCATCCTCTAATGCAAATACTGCTAATTTAGCTTGATTTGATCACGGAGCTGAAATTGAAATTTCCCCATCAATTTTGACTCGGACATTATATTCAACCGAAAATGCATCCTTGAGGCATTTTTTTAACAAATTTTTATTTTTGAGTCTTTAACAACTTCACTATTGATTTGGAAAACATGACTTGACTAAAGACTTATTATGACTTAACAATGGTAACCTTACATCTTTTAGTCACTCTACTATATGCATAGGAAATGAATTTAGACTCAACGATTAATTATCATTATAATATTTTAACTTAACATAACTCATTTGATTGACATGATAATTATAACTTGATGACATGAACTATAAATTTTGTGAGCTATAGATTTACAAGTAACCCCTACCAAGAATTACCTTTTACAATAGATAAAATGGTGTATAAAAATGAATTTATACCAAACTCACAAAACACAAATGTCACAACACCTATAAATAAATTAGTAGACAAAATACCTTAGACTATAATATTTTTACGAGGACCCAACCGATACTCTGGTACAGGTGTAAAAACAATTCACCATGACCTTTACAGCATGTGGTATTGTTTGTTAAGGAATATAAATACATTTGACTGTTGTAAAACTGCTTACTTTTATTGAATGTAGCAGATATAATCTTGCGCATCTATATTTGAATGATCTGATCTAGTGCAGAATACATGCAATGTTGAAACTGTGTCCCTTGAAAAATGGTGGGTAAGGCAGAAGGATGTCATGACTCTAGAATATGACAGGTGATTTCAATTTCTGAACAAAGTCTCGTTGGAGTTTAAAACAACAAGTATGATCCACATTATGGGGTGATGTGGTCGATGAAGCACCAGGATCAAGATGAACAATAAATTCTGAAAAATACATTTTGGAGAATGCCTCGCAACTATCTCAAAAAGGAATAATTATTACCAGTAATACTCCTTCCTTTTATAAGCCGAACATAGAAATGAAACCATACCTAGAAATCCTTTATATCACTTTCTCATTCACTACTGAACATAGTGTGGGTCTTCGTGTAGAGAGAAATAAAGAAATACATGCAGATCACATACTATACAAATTGAAAATGACCGTACACTAAAATATACCTAAATTCTTAAATTATTCTCATCATTTGGGGGCAATGGAAAACAATCGTTGTTCCTCACCAATTTTCACAAGACCATCCTGCTCTAATACCAAATGAAGTGGCATGATAAGATTATAAAAAAAACTCTCAATTAATTCATTTGGAACATAGTACACAAATATATAGGCCAAGATGCTCATGTAAACAAGGAGTTATCCTTAACTACCCACCCAAATCATTATATTCCATGTAGGTGGTTACAACCATAAATATTTCTATTTTATGATGGGGTGTTTTAATAGTAAACTATTAACCATAATGTGAGAACTACTATAATAATATTCCTAACATGTATATAATCAAGCATGAGGAAGGTCTAAAGTAACATATAATGAAATAAAATCACTTATATAGTATGGGGATATTTCACCATACAAGTAGTGCAAAGAACCAATTTTCCCCCTATCATCGTATATCAATCTTTGCATTTTTCATGCATCAAGCTCAATATACACAATGAATGCATGCATGTAATGATTAAATATGCTATCTATCAAACCAACATGAAAAACATGTAAACAGTAACAATATGGCCAAGCAAACCATAAACATGTCATAATTATGTAATTTTACCCATATTTTCATGTTTTTGTATTATGTGATTATTTGAATGTTTTTGAAGTGTTATGAAAACAACTATGTACAAGAAATGAGGTGGCACAAGATTCTAGCAATTTTTTATAAGATCACTTGTGTTAGGGTTGAAGTAAATGAGATCTAAGGGAGTAAGATCACCAACAGGAGTGATGTTCATTTTAGTATCCACAATAGGGGGATCAAGTGTAGGGTATTGGGAAGAAACAATAGGCGTGGTAGTGGAAAGATGAAGATTTGTTCACTTTCACTAGGAAATTTTGTCAAGTGCATTAAAAAAGTTTTAACTATGGGGTTCTTCCAAAATTATGGTGATTGTTTGTGTAGGCATTTTACCACCATGTGGTTTTACCTACATGGCCTAATTAGCTTGCTTAGGTTAATAATAGGTTATTAGGGGAATGTACTTTAATTCATTTTATAATTATGTGTTGAGTTGGTTACCTTTTTGGGCGACCTAATATCTCACTATATAATGTAACCTCCTATGTTATTTTGGCTAATGGGCTTATGCATGATTGAATGATGAGTTTTTTCTTCCCTTGAGTGTTTTTGGATTTCACTACTCCACACAAATTTTTGCTTTGTGAATTTGATCCTATCCATTCACAATATTCGATAGTGGACTGCTATGACATGGTATCAGAGATGATCTAGTAGCCGAATTTCATCTCCTCTATTGTAAGATCTAGCATTCTAGCTCATTTAGTGTTTTATTTTCATAGATATTCGTTTTCAAGGGTTTGGTGGGGTTTTAAGGAAATCCATGCAAATTTATTCCTTTGGATTCTCCGCATGAAAAACGAACAACACCATTGAATTCATAAAGTCCCAAGACCTTAGATTTGGCTATGCAAATGACCTAGTTCTGTTATATGTATATTTTGGCCATTTTTTGAGGGTTTGAAGGGTTTTTTTTTAAATCTATACAAATTGAGCCGTCTCAGGCTTGTAAATAAAAATTAAAATATTTTTTGGGTTTATCTGTGTTTTTCGAAACATTTTGTAGACATTTTCTCTTTTTTGTGGAAGACATAATTTTTTTTTTTCCAGATATGGAGTCTTCCTTATAATTTTCTTGCCACCAATGTATTTTGAGTTCTTCAGGGTGCTCAACAAGTCAAAAAAATTGCCACCACATATTTCAGGTTTTTCAAGGTATTTGCCATGTCAAAATTCCAACCTAGTGTTTAAGGTTGTCGAGACTTTAGGACATCTTTGCATTTCAACACAAACTTGCAATCTGTGGCCAAACCTCTGAACCATAGTTAATGCCCAGTGTTTTAGGTTTTTGGGTTTTTGGGGCATCCCAACACTTTGACACGAACTTTCAATCTATGGTAAAACTTCTAAAAATTGGTTAATTCCTAGTGTTTCTGATTTTTAGAACTTTGGGACATCTAAGAATTTCAACATTACTTGCAAACTATGGTCAAACCCTTGACCCAAGGTCAACACTTAATGTTTCAGGATTTCCAACATGTTTATCAAGTGTTGGGTTCCAAAACCTATTTGACATGATTTGGGTTCCACTACTTTCTCAACACACTTCAGGTTCCGCCACCTACTCAACACACTTCGGGTTCTGCCACTTTCTTAACACACTTCAGGTTCTACCACCTTCTCAACACACATTGGGTTCCGTGACCTGCTCAACACGTTTCAGGTTCCTCAACTTTCTCGATAAGTCCAAAACCTCGATAGTATATTTTGGGATTCATGACTTGATTGAAAATTCCAAAACCCTGACAACCTATTTTGGGTTTCTGAATGTACTTGACAAGTGCAAAATCTTGACATAGTTTTTCAACTCCAACAAAGCATGTACAGAAGTGACATCACTCACCCAGTCACATCATAGTGTAAAGTAACATAATCAAAGGGAAAGGTAGTCTTCCTAGCCCTCACCTCCCGGTCACATGGGAGTTAAACCCTTGGTCATGCCCTACCAAAGTGGGCTTAAATTTTCTTCATAAAGTTTGGGAAAACATTTTCACACCAATTCATGCAAAGAAAAGATTTTTTTTTGTGGGCAAAAAACTTCAAATGCCATTCTTTTGAAATTTTGAGTTTTTTCAAGCTCTATGCATTGGTGATATTCCCATGCCTTGTAATTATTTACCTTTATAGTATCAGGTGTCACATATCTAAGTTTTTCCATCACACTCAATTCAACATACAATTAATTTCTACAATGGATCCCTCCCATGTTTTTCTTCTTACACCATTTAACTATCACGAGTGGAAATCCAAAATATAAACCATCTTGAGGAGTAAAGGCTTACACTAGATCACTATGGGTACATAAATAGAACCAACACCATATGTAGAGAATGTGAAGTGGTACACCATAAGTGACAAAGCCTACGGTCTATTATGTCTACCAGTGTCTCCAAAATTTCTCTTTCATATTGAATATGTCACTACTCCTAATGAAATATGGACTGAATATTTGAATGATTATTTATGAAGCATGACATAATGAGAGGTCATGAGTTGGAGAATGAGCTCATCAGTTTTATCCCAGGAAACTTTGACATAATAAAAGACTTGTTCACTAAATTAAATTCACTTATGTTTCAGTTTATATGCAACATAGACAAAATTGATGATCAATTGGTTATTTCCATCTTTTCCAAATGGGGTTCCAACTATTCTATCTTTGTTACTACCTTTCATGCCACTAAGAGTGCCATGGGCACTACATAGACCATGTCATCCTTGGATAATTTTTTTGCTGACTTAACTTGAGAGAAAGACAAGCTTATTCAAATGGGTGCGTTGAAGTCCTCTAAACCCCATGCTCTACTTGTTGAACATGAGAAATAAAAGGCTTAAAAAAAATAGAATAATAAGGATCATGAGAACAAGAAGGATCAACATGATCCCACTTATAAATAAAACTTTGGAACTTTCTCTTCCAGTGTTTACTCTAAGAAAGAGAGGATCAAATGTGGGTATTGCACATGCAATAATATTGAAAGAAAATGTGTGAAGAAGAATATTGACCATCTTCTTGAGAAAAAAAACATAGGTTTCCCTGAGCCTATCAAACTATCTTCGTCAACCAATGAATCCTCCAAGGAAAATGACGATGGAAAAGATAAAGAGAAAGAATCAAAAAAGAGAAAACAAAGGGGAGAGTCTCAATTATTGTTGTACCACCAAATCCTACATGGGTAAATCATTTTATTACATCACATCATATGGCCTATTCACACATGGAATTCACTTCCTTGGAGCCATCTGACATGTCCTCTATACGATTGGGTGATAAATCTTCTGCACAGGTTTTTGGGAGAGGGCATGTTGAAGTGAGTGGAGGAACATTCAATAATGTTTTCAATATTCCCTCATTATCAACTAATATCCTATCAATCTACCAGATTAGTGACCTTGGTTAGGGCATGCGTGTTGAGTTGACACCAGATTTAGTGTATGTTTGAGAGTTGCAAAGTGACGTTATCATTGCAATGGGTGTAGTTGATCATCAAACTAGGATATATTCCTTCTCTCACCTTTTCCCTCCTTTGGATTCTTTATCAGATTCACCCGCACTTGATGGTGTTTCAGATCCTAAGAATATTTATTATGATGATTACTTATATTCTAGCATAAATGACTATAGTATTGATGGGGACCCACCTCCATCATCTCCTTGTCACCTTCCAAAGCTCGAGGAGTTATTTCTCTATCCACCTACTTCTAGTCCACCATTAAATTTTTAGGGAGTATCCACCTTGATTGAAGACTCATCATACATTGAGAATTCTAGTACATAGTTACACAACCTTACACATTCCTTCTTTCCTACTACTTCATATACACCATCCCTTCATGGAGAAGTTACCTATTCTACTTTGTATGAGGAGAATAGCTCCTTGTCTAAGAACCACACCTTGGATAGATATTGACTAGCCACTTGGAAGATCCATTCACTTTTCCATGGTGATTCACTCTTCACTGCATATAATTCTTATCCTTGTACCTCTCAACAAATATATCAATTTTTTCCCAAAAATCCTTATGATCCAGAAATCAGTGTTGTTATGTCTTGGAACAGAATTCCAGGCTTTGGAAAATATGAAACACTCTTCATTACTCCTCCTTCTGGTCCACATTCACTCTGGGAGACTCCTTTGTAGGATATACGGTGGCTACATGAAGTTGTAGCTTTGAGTGGCGATTTATAGTTCTACCTTCTTTTCCTTTCTCTCTTTTGGGGAGAAGTTTTTCCCACTAATTTTTATCCTTTTCTCTACTTTATGAGAGATTTACTTTGTACATGGGAACCTCATTAGGATTTTTTATTGAGAACCACCTTTTCTACCCACTTAAGCTACACTTAGGAGGGTTTTGGTGTAGGCATTTTCCCACTATTAAGTTTTACCTACATGTTATAATTATCTTTCTTAGGTTAATCATAGGCTATTAGGGGAATGTACTTTAAGTCATTTTCAAATTATGAGTTGAGTTGGTTACCTTTTTTGGTGACCTAATTACTCACTATATAAGTAACCTCATATACTATTTTAGTTAATGGGATTATGCATGAATGAATTAAGAGTATTTACTTCCCTTGAGTTTTTTTTGGATCTCACTACTTCACATAAAAAATTTCTTTGTGCATTCGATCCTATCTAGTTACAATCTTCAATTGTGGACCACTCCAACAGTGACAATATCATCAACCTTTAACCTAGAAATATTATTAATGAAAAATTTATAGTGAATTAGTGTCATGTCAGATATCCAATGATAGTAAAAAAATATGGCCCGAATGCCTAGATATATTTCTAGTAGATCGATGCCATAGAAATGAAAAATGAGTAAATCAAGATCGAACAAGATAGATAATAGTTCATATGGAGTGTTGAGATGTTCCAAAATGGTGATAAAATGAACAACCATAACATAATATATTTTATTAATAGAATGAAGCAATGGGTCTTAACGAGCTATATTATATGGATCATGACAAACCAATGTTGGAAGCACAATGACTGAGAGGGGGAGGTGAATCAATCCTTTAAAACTTTCATTCAATTAGCCATTCACAAGTATAAAAATTTAAACATTAAGATGATTAGACCATGCACATAAAAAAATACGCATGAGAAAATGACACAATGACAAAAGATATATGTGGGAAACCCAGGTCAAAGGGAAGAAAACCCACCGAACCTCTACATATATTACTCAACACAAAGGAATTCTATGTATATTACACAACACAAGAGATTTATTTAGTGAGACACCAACCCCTATTTAGTAGAGCACCCACTCTAAAACACCCACTTAGCCACCTAATATGAGGATCACTTAAATTCCTTGTTTCTTAAACCACTGATTGTGATCAAATTTTCAGCCCTCTTCACTCAAAACTCTCTCAAACTGCTCTCTCTCCTTCTTGGCTCATGCATGAACATATGCGTGATGATTAGGTCATATGAAATTTAAGCTCGATTCATCTTCTTTTCTCACCTTCACATGCCTATAATTTTCTCTGCTCTAGATCCCTTTGACCTCTTCACACACTTCCTCTTTCTTTCCCAAACCCACATTCCTCTCACTAGCTCAAATGAGCAAATACAACTTACCTTTATACATGAATCATGCCACAACCATATAAGTTAGTAGAAGACCTTATGACCATGCAAGGTTGGTCATATTTAACATGAATAGACACTTTAAACATTAATACAAGTTACATAAGGGGACCATATAGGTTAGCATAAGCCTTACAATACAATCTTTCTCAACTAGGCCTGATGGTTAGGTCTACACTTCCAATGGTCACATTTTGAACTTCAATGATACAAGGAAGCTCCACCAAGAATCCATTAGCTCAGAAAACTTCATCAAAATTATATCATAACCATCTAAATGCATGAAAAACTCTACTCTATCCATCTTTAGTATACAACACTCCATTTGGAAATCACCACCTATTAGGTCTAAGCACCTAATTTACCAGTCTCCAAAAGTGAGCTGGTTCAAAACTCCAAAAACATCTTCATGACACATGTGGCAAATAACTGAAAGGTATTGACCTCAAGAAACTCAAAATACTCATGGAAACCTTCAATTCAAGGTACAAGACCCCAGAACACTTCCTTATATGAAATTGCTCAAATATGCATATAGTACTCAAGAACTAGTCTTGATCTTATAAAGCTCCATCATCTCAAACTCCAATTCCACACCCAATAAATGCGTGGAAAACTTCACCAAGGACCTAAACAAAATTTTCAAGCACTCATATGCATATGTCACACTCATAATTTCACACTTGCATACATGTTTCACAAGCTTTCTTGACAAGCCTAAAAGGACAATTTAGGCCATTAGGGATTAACCCAAAATACACTTAGGATCAAACCATGAGATAAAAAAATCATTCCATACCTCTAAAATATATCCATGCCCATAATTTCATTGCTAAACCATGCATTTATATCAAAAGCCTCTTGGACATCCATGATTGGTTTTGCACGCTTTAGGCCATTAGTAGTAGGCACATTTGGGAGAAAGGTTTCACTCATTTCTTGCATAGAACCTATACAAAATATCTTCATGAAAATTTATAACATATCACATACTTAATCCCATAACTAGTATTTCACCATGATACCTACAACACATGTTTGTACATGTATATCTTCACAAAATAGAGTTTTTTTGTAGCTTGCCATCACATCTGGAGTATGTCACCACCACCAAAATGAGCTCTGAAGAATACTCTACATGCCTGAACCATCATACTAACCTTCCCATGCCATTTGGAGACAAAAACCTTAATATTTTGTCCATCAATCTTATACTAGGGTTTTAGGAGGGTTTTTACCTACTTATCTTCTTAACAATGGTTCACAAAAGTTTGACGAGCAAATGAACCCATTCCACTTGCAAAAGACTCTTAACTCCCTACCTCAACACTGATGAATGGCTTAGGTTCCCATGTAGAGTTTTCACATGTCGGTGAGCATTCAAATTTGACCATTAAGGTGGAAAATAATGTTTTGAGAGATTGGTAGAGATTTAGACACAAAATCACGCACCTGGAGTACATTTCTAGGTCCTAAAAGAATGTTAGCATTTACATGATTCCTAAGCAAGAAAACTAGTGGCTGAAAACTATTTTTGACCTCTTTTCTTTGTCTCTTATTTTCTATTTGGTCTTACACACCATACATCCTAGTCAAAAATTTATTTTTTTGTCTTTCATGGCTTCAGACACCAGTGCCCAACCGGGATAGTAGTGCCCAAGCGCTCTTGTCTCCTTTGGGTGCCCCAAAATTTTTCTACCTTACTCACTATTTTTGGGTCTCTTTTATCTTTTGGGAATATTTTTAGTTATGGGTCGGCCTTCCAGTTGTCAATTACGAAATTTAAACAATGGAATCATATAAATACATAGTTATGTGTTTAAAATCAAGGACTAAAAATTAAGCATTACTATCATCTAACATTACTTAAGCTTGCATTATAAAGGCACCTAAATCACTCTAAGGAATTCATCTAGCATCCATTCAAGGGATAAGGGATGTATACTCTACATACACAACATATTAAAGGGAAGATCATTATATTTCATCCACACATTCTACTACAGTGCTACATTCTAGGTACAACCCACTATGAAGTGCAACTTGCACAAGGGAATCCTAGGGAATCATTTCTACACACACTTGCCAAAACTACATGGAGTTTGAGATGTAGTGCATTATTTGGTCATAAGTTCACTCTCGGGGTGAATGTTGAGGTTATTCTGACTCCCCATTTTGCATTTTCCTTTTTAGGTTTGATGTGGTTTGTGGGATTATGCAAGTGAATTTATACTTTTTAGGTTACAAGTACCTTTGGTGATCCAAGAGTGACTACTAGGAAATCATCAGGGAATAATTATGATACCCTTGTGACACAACAAAAACCAAATTTCAAGCTTTTGTGCAATCATGGGTGCACATATCTAGTCATCAGTGCCCAAGCACCCCTTCTTGACCTTGTTCATGAGCTCTAGAATTTACATAGGTCAGATATGTCATTTCTTACATCCTATTCAACACTTGTTCTTGTTCAGATCACTTCCAGATTACACAGATATCACTTAAGTCGTCTTTTCTCTATCTCTTGCTTAGGGTTTCATACTTTACATCTTATTTTTCTTGTGTCATTACTGTACTTTATTATTTATACATCAGTTACTATGAAATACTTAGATTTAATTCAAATTAAATTAAATCATTTGGTGAACCCCACTCATGATCAAGCACTTGGATCCTTATTTCTCCTATTCTAGCTGATCTTCTTTCATGGTTACTAAAATTCCTCTAATCTCCTTGCATGACTTACTTAAAATGCATCCACCTTAAAAAGATGTTAACCAAAAATCTCTAGACATTATGTATCTCCCTCGTAGTATACCACCTGCTCAAGTGTAGACAAAAATATTGCACATTAGACAATATTTAGCCCTGTCTTATACTACTATTTAGAAGGTTCTCAAGTGTACAAAGTACTAATTAATCCCACCTTTTGGCCACCTTTTTCTTATCTCTTATTTTGTATTTGCTACGTATTATCCAATACTTATCACCCCATTTTCTAAATTCCCTAAGTTTCTAGCCCTAAATCAGGGTGCTCCAGGCTGTACTGGGGTGCCCCGAGGTGCCCTAGTCCAACCAAGGGCGCCTTGGTCTCTGCACAACCTCTTTCACTCCTTTTTGGGTCACTTCTAGCCCTTGGTCATCCTTATCTTCTTCTTAATCAACCTTGTCAGGATTAATTACGAAATTAAACTTGAGAGCCCTATAAATATAAAGCTTATAAGACCATAATGAGGGTCCTAGGTCATTGCATCCTATCACTACTATCACTCCATCTAGGGTTGCATCCATTGCACCACTTACATCCACATAACACCATACATTCAAGCTAGGAAAGTCTACATCACACACATTCTTAGAGGAGGAGGGATTCTATTCATTCTATTCTACTATCTACATCTTCTATAGCTACCATAGCTCGCTATTTCACAAAGTGTAACTGACACGAGAGCACCTAGGGCATGACATACACACACTCACCAGAACTACATCAGGGTCTATAATGTAGTGCAGCACTCAGTGATAAGTCCATCGGTTTGGTGGCTGAGGTCAGTCTGACCCCTTCTTCTTCTTCTTCTTGTGCAGGGCTTCATCCAGTTCATCTGTGAATCTAGTGCAACAAACATAGAGTATTCATAGACACTTAGCGACTATGCTGAATTAGGGTTTTGAGAATTTATACTGTTCTGAGTGCCCAAACTACATACCAGGGCATCTCGGGGTTCCCCAGTACATTCCTAAGTGTCTCTATCACTTCAGACAGTCCAAATCTACCCTTTGTAGGGCCCTTGAGTGTTCGTCTGCACTGCCAAGTTCCAACTTCCAGATCTGCAACAACCTACGATAGTCACCATCAATCAACTAAGTCATTTCCTTTTCCCCTCTTATATTCTAGGGTTTTATTTCCACTTAGATCAAATCATGTAATTATTTACATCACTTTATTATTAATTTTGATTTATTACTGTTTAACCTCTTTATTACAAGCGTTTTAGTCCTCCTATTTAGATTAACACTAGAACCCTAAATCCCCCCTTTAGGTCCTTATTTTTGTTAATCATTTTGGTGAACCCGACCTCTCTCTCTTCTTGCCCCTTTTAGGGTTTTGAATCCACACTTTCCACCATAGGTAATCATCATAGAAAATCCTCTTCTTCTAAGTCTTCAGTTACTTTGCAATTTGATAGCCGTAGCTGCACTTTCACCAATACCCCCACTTCTTCTTTTAGTTTTAACCCTTTTCCTTTATTTATTGACCTTCCATCTTTTGGGATGGATCCTTGGGCTATTACGGATGTTGTTACCTCTTACTTATGCACTATTAATCTTGCTACCTTAGCCCAACTAGTTTTCGAAGTTCAAGCTCTTCCTCCTGATCCTATCATTCTCTTCCCCGCCTTGGGCATAACTGATTCTAACCCTACACCTTCTTCTTCTCCACCCACCATTGAGTATCAACCCTTACCACTCCACCTACCTTAGTCCCTTTTGTTTTCATGGTTGAGCTAGTCCCTTCCACTTCTATTGTTACTTCGACACCATCCACTAAACCCACCCCACACTACTTGGTTGCTTTTCCTATTCCTCCTATGTCCCCTTTTCTATATGACATGCCTTTCACAGACAATCTTCACATGCTCAATATTTTTTCTTCCCCACCACCCATCGCTACTATTTCTATTATACCATATCGAGATTTCTTACCACCTCTCGATATCATTCCATTCTCACCACCATCCCCCACCTCCTCAGTATGTCCATCATTCACTTGCACTCTCTTCATCAACAATTCCTATTGGGAGCACATACCACTTGACACCTCATGTCCTCCCACCATTTGTTCATATGAAGGTCTCCGTCAACTTGGGTTCCACCTTGATGACCTTCATACTCCTTTGCGTGATCCACATTTCTATCATGGTTATGTTATTCTCACCGCTGCTTATGGATTGCATGTTTTTCACCTTGTGGTTCATCTCACACACTACGTACTACCTATCCACTCACATTAGGCCAGTCTTGGTTAGATTATATTGGTGGCACCCTTGATTATGATAATATTAATATCACCTTCCCCATGCCATTTAGAACTGATCGTATTTTTAGTAGTTCTTTTGCTTGTTATACACCCAACCTTACTACTTGGTATGCTCAGGGATGCCATTTACCCACCTTTATGGATAGAAAATACTCCATGGTCATGTATATTTTGTGAATTCATGGTTATCTAGATGACCTCCCACATACAATTTCCTATCAAGTATCTCAAGCAATCCAATATGAATTTGGCACTCCTGTTGATGATCCCTCTAATACTCTTACCCCGCCATTACTTTCATGTGATCCACTTCCACTTACACCCTCTTCTATCTCCACCACCACCATTGATGAATCTCACCCTAATCATTATCCATCTCCCACCCACTCCTTTGACATTATACAATTACTTCAAACACAGTGTCAGTCCATGGAGGCAACAATTGCATCTCTCTGCGTTGAGATCACCCAGCTTAAAGATGTCGCTAATCCGCATACTTCCACTACTACTACAGACCCTGCACGATCTTCATCCCTTGCCTCCTCCCCTACTACCCTGACCACAATACCATTACCTTTAATCCTTATTCTTCCTTCCACTGCTACACCACATGACATTCTTGGCCACCTGCTTCATCATAAACTCATTGATCTACCATCTAATCGTTCCTCTCTGCCACCTCACCCAATCCACTATCATGACCCATCATTCTGCCAATACCACCGCATTCAAGGGCATCATACTGACTCTTACCATACATTGAGCTATATTATTCGAGAACTCCAACAATTTGGTACCCTTTCATTTGACACATGCCCTTCTCCTATGTTACGCTCTGCTCACCTGACTTGCCCACATTGTAAGGGGCACACTCGCGCTACCCGCATCTCACCTCTACCACCACCCTTCCACCACTCTTCATCCTCAATTTCCAATGCAACCACTTCTACATCCTTTACTTTTTTGCACACCGCTACTACACTGTTATCTCCATTACCTCCTATGCCTCTTCCACCTTCTTTCCCCCTACTCCATCGTGTTAGTCCTACGCATCGACATAGACCTCCTGCTTGGACCATTACAACACCTTGCCACCCGCCACCACCTTGTTTTATCCCATAATGATCATCTTCTTCTTTACACATGACATCTCCTCAATCTCCCTCACCTACGCATTTTACTACACCCCTCCGTTCATCTTATATACACCCCTCACATGCATATCAGCTTCATTCCCCTACACAACACTTATCTCCTATACTACCATTATTAGAGCATCCTTCTCCATCATCCTCCTCTCATGTATGGGTCGATGGACATCCATCCCTCAACCTTATTGGTTGATTCCTCTTTCCTACCCGGCTAAGGGGGCCTAGCCATTAGACACCCCCCTCATCCTGCACTTTGGCATTACTATTTCTCACACCCATACATTTTCCTTTCCCTCTCATATCAACATTATCATCATATATTATCACACCCTCGTTACCCAATGATGCACCCTACTACTTTGGTTCACACTATACTATTGAGGGATTACTATTACACTGAACCCCACACCGTGCACTAATAGACCCATATGCATACATCCTACATCATCCTATACATACCTCATCTACTAGTCATTTCTACCTCATCTATCTCATACATGCTACACTAGTCATCATCCTATATGAGTCTAGTTTTCTATGTCATCCATACATCCTATACATTCTACATGCTACACTAGATTTCCTTATACTTGGGTCTAGTTTTATCTATTATCATTACACATTCTATTCCTATCTACACACTTATTGCATTACACCTTCCATACCCACATTTCCTTCATACATCCTACCTATTCTACATCCTATACTAGATTTCCTTATACTTGGGTCTAGTTCTATCTATCATCCTTTACACATTCTACTTCTACCTATGCATTTATTACATTACCTACACCACACATTCACATACATTGGTCATCTACACTACATTGTTCTACACGCTGCACCCACCACCCTATGACACACTCTAGTTCCTCAGTCCATACTCAACTTTTGAGGGTTTACCAATCAAATGGACCTTACCTACATGTGAGATGTCATCATATAACATTCATCGAACCAGTGACCATCACTCTAGGCTATATCGTCACCCATACTCATCATCATCTCATGTAGTGGTATACACCTTAGGTTAAATCACCACTCCTTTCCCCATTCTACATTATCTTCTTACCACCTATCATCACATATTCTATTATCCTATTCTCAGTCATTCTACTACATCATCACCTCTCCTACTCATCCGTTAGTGGTATATGCTTTAGGCTAAATCACCACCCTCACCTTCTTCATCACATAGTGGTATATGTTTAGTGATAACCACCTTCTGCTATCCATCACCGCCTACCTATATGTCACACACTCCTCACTCATCTATACATATAGGTATCACACATCTCTTCTTCCACTCATATAGTGTATACGCTAGGGATAAATCATCACTCACACCAACCAGGTCGTGGTATACGCTTAGGCTATAGGGTCCATGCATATCTTTCCATATATCTTATTCCCATACATTCATCTCGTAGTGATATACACTTAGGGATAAATCATCACTCCTCTATTCAACCAAGTTTTGGTATACACTTAGGCTATAGGGTCCACGCACATTTTTCCATACCTCTCATCCTCATCCATTCATCTTATAGTGATATACGCTTAGGGATAAATCATCACTCTTCTGATAAAAAAATTTGTGATATACGCTTCGGCTATAGGGTTCACACACATCTTCTCCCCCTGTCACATTTCATCACCACTACACATACACACTCATCGCAGTGCGCTAGACACAACCAACACTACTCGACCATTTCCCAATGACACACTCTCATTTATGGTTCATTCTTGACTGTTGAGGGGGAAAAAAATGAACCTCACTGCATACACTTCCATACACTCAGGGGGGCACATTGCTCCTATCATTCCATCTTGCATTCCATTCCATCCATCCACAACATACTGCATTGTCTTGGTAGCATTTACTTTTGCTTACTAGTGTTTTGCATGCTCATTCTATTACACATGTTAGCTTTCTTTCCTATATGTCATTATCATACACACATGCATGTTCACACCTTTGTCTAGTGTGATCGTAGATACATGAAATCTACACGCAACATGGATGCTCACCTTCTACCCTTACTATACTGGTCGTTGGGGGCATCCAAATTCATCTCATAGAGGTGCTATTGTTTCATTTTGTACTTAGCATCTTATACTATTGGTTCATACACATTTTTACATATTGGTTTCCACTCTAACATGCTAACGGGTGTTCCATGCGCGACACTTATTTTGTAGGACTACATGTTTCCTTGACTACATGTTTACTTGTCTACATTGTTTGCCATTGTTTGCAGGATTTGCCCTTTTCTTGTGTGCACACTTGACTGTTGTTTACGGCCATGATGGCCTTGCATGTCTTACAACATCATGAGTGATGTCCCATGTTTGAAACCCACTTTGTGTGGTCTACTTGTTTTCTTGCATGTTTACACTACTGTACTTGGTAGTTTTTCTACATTGTCTACATCTTTTACACTTATTTGCATGCATGTGTTCAGACTAACACTTGTATTGGCTAGCCATCCCCTTTTGTGTGTGCATTGGTATCTACCAAGAAATTTCCTTTTACCCCTATAGGGAAGAGTTCAATAGGTTAGAGTGTGGTTTTTCCTCTTTTGGGGCTGCATTCTCCTTTAGGGTCATCACATGCACCCCAAAGAGGGGGGCATCATTGATGGTTTCTACTAACACAGCGTATCTACACTGGTTCACACACAATGAGTGAGTTTAGACCAGTCTAAGAACTCCATACACAATGGCCTTAACAGGACATGGTGTCCTTTGGTAATTTTGTGGAGCATGATCACAGGCTCAGGGGTTACAATGGGTGGCCTCTCTACACTTCTCCATCTAGTGGCATAGGATCACCCAAAAAACTAGTACAGTACAAAGATCTCTTCAAAAAATTTCAGTAGAAGCGGTTAGAGTTGGAGGACATCAAGCATTTCCTCCCTACACTTCTTCAACCATGGTGGCGTGAGATCACCCAAAAAACTTTGACATTATAGGATATCCTTCTACACCCTTTTTCTTGGCATGGATCAGGTGTACATGTTCCATTTTTCCATTTACATTTCTATTTTCGTGTACTTTACATTTACGTATTTTACATAGTGTTTTTTTACATACATACATATTTGACTACTTGATCATTTTCTCCTTACAGGTCCACCATATGAGAAACAAGCAGTCAAATTGGGGGCAATAATAACAACAAAAATGACAACACACTCAACAATAATTGCCATACTAACCATGCAAGTATACCACACACATGCAGCAGCTACACATGTGTTCCGCCCTAGGTTCACTCTCATCACTTTTATTTACATTTTTCATCTTTAGAATCCACACTCCTCCACATTTTTTTTTTCATTCCACACTTCTAGTCCATCAACACGTTTTCTTCTACACTCTGCATGGACATCAGGTACACTTTTCTATCTACTTTATGTTACCAAGTTGTTCATCTCACCAACATAAAGTGGGGGAAAATGTAGACACAAATATTGCACATTAGACAATATTTAGCCCAGTCTTATACTACTATTTAGAAGGTTCTCAAGTGTACAAAGTACTAATTAATCCCACCTTTTGGCCACCTTTTTCTTATCTCTTATTTCATCTTTCCCACATATTTCCTGATACTTATCACCCCATTTTCTAACTTCCCCAAGTTTTTAGCCCTAAATCAGGGCACCCTAGGCTATACTGGGGTGCCCCGAGGCACCCTGGTCCCACCCAGGGTGCCTCGGTCTTGTACAACCTCTTTCACTCTTTTTTGGGTCACTTCTAGCCATTGGTCATCCTTATCTTCTTCTCAGTCAGCCTTTTCAGGATTAATTGTGAAATTAAACTCGAGAGCCCTATAAATATAAAGCTTATAAGACCATAATGAGGGTCATAGGTCATTGCATCCTATCACTACTATCACTCCATCTAGGGCTGCATCCATTGCACCACTTACATCCACATAACACCATACATTCAAGCTAGGAAAGTCTGCATCACACACATTCTTAGAGGAGGAGGGATTCTATTCATTATATTCTACTATCTACATCTTTTATAGCTACCATAGCTCATTATTTCACAAAGTGCAACTGACACGAGAGCACCTAGGGCATGACATACACACACTCACCAGAACTACATCAGGGTCCATAATGTAGTGCAATGCTCACTGATAAGTCCACTGGTTTGGTGGTTGAGGTCAGTTTGACCCCTTCTTTCTTCTTCTTGTGCAGGGCTTCATCCAGTTCATCTAGCGAATCCAGTGCAATAAATAGAGAGTATTCAAAGACACTTAGCGACCATGCCAAATTAGGGTTTTGAGCATTTATACTATTCTGAGCACTCAGACTGCAGACTAGGGCACCCCAGGAGCCCCATACATTCCTAGGTGCTTATGTCACTTTAGACAGTCTAAATCTGCCCTTCGCAGGGCCCCTGAGTGTTTGTCTGCACTGCCAAGTTCCAACTCGAGATCTGCAACAACCTGCGAAAGTCTCATGTTATCATCTAAGTCTTTTCCTTACTCCCCTCTTGCATTCTAGGGTTGTATTTCCATTAGATAAAATCATGCAATTACTTTGCATAACTTTAGCATATTAGTTTTTTTTTCATTTATTATTGTTTAATCTCTTTATTACAGATAAAAAACATGTCCTTATTTTGATCACCTTGTCAAATACTCATTGTTATCCTCCTTATCAACTTGCCAAATAAAGGGTTTTTTCTGCTCCGCGACTAGGGTTTTGACTACTCCAGGATTGCTCCGCGATTGTTCCGCGGCCGTTCCGCGGCTGTTCCGCGGCTGTTCCGCGGCTGTTCTACGACTGTTCCGCGGTTGTCCTGCTCCGAGACTGCTCCGGGATTGCTCCGCGACTGTTCCGCGGCCGTTCCGCGCCTGTTCCGCGGCTGTTCTGCGATTGTTCCGCAGCTGTTCCGCGACCATGGAAACTTGCTCATGGAGGTCCAAGCTATTCCCTCAATCCACAGGGTGTTTACTGCCCTTTCCTCCATCTGGGATGATGAAACGAAAGTGCACTGCATTTCTGTTCCAGAATCTGTGATTGAGAAGGCCAAGTCCAGGTTTCCCTTTGCACTAATTGGAGCTTTTGCAGGCTATCGTCCAAATATCGATGCTGTCCGCAAATGGTGCAGACGGAAGTGGTGCTGCTGGGTTGATATCATCGCTCTTCCCGACCACGCCCTCCTGTTCAATTTTTCTAAGGAAGCTGAGATGATTAAGGTTCTCGACGCTGCTCCTTGGATGTTTGGAAGAACTGCCCTGCATCTGAAGCGATGGAAGCCAGGGGTCTCTCTTCAAATCAAGGAATTGCCCATTTGGATATCTCTGCCGGCTCTTCCAGTGGAATTTTGGGAGGACGAAGTCCTTTTTGGCATAGCAGCTTCAATGGGTGAGCTAATATCCTTGGAACCTGCAACAAAAGCTAGAAGCAGGCTTGTAAGAGCACGACTATGTGTTAGCATGGAGGTGGGGGCTGTTCTCCCAAAGAATATCATTCTTTCTTCTCCCACGGGCCGTGTTGTGCAGAACATCATCCCTGAAGACCACGGTTTGGTCTGTCCCAAATGTTGGAAGGTCAACTTCCAAGCCAAACTATGCAAGTGCTCCGCGGAGACAGTGGATGAAATAGATAGGAAAAACAACAGAGAGGAGGTGCGGATCTTCGAAGGAGAGATCCCTGACACATTACGCATAGGAAATTGCAACGATGGCAGAACTAACCAGTCCGATATGGCTCTACTCACGGCTTCACACGGCGACCTCTCTGCACGCGTGGGACAGGCTGCTACGGCATGGAAGACGCGGGAAATTCCATTCAAAACTGGTCACGAGTCAAACAAGGTAGATAGTGAATCTTCCGAATGGGAGACTGGGTCAGAAACAGATTTAATTACGGCAGATTTGGAGACTGCCACGCGGGAAGTGAACCGACATAGTAAATCTATGAAAGCTCATAAACAAAGACCTTTAAATGCGGATTTGAACCGTTGCAGAAGGAAGATGGACAGTAAAAGTGAGGCGAGGGTTTCAAATTCTGTTTTAAATGGTAATTTAGAGGAGGTTCTCGACGTGGATGACGAAAACATGGCGGGCTGGAGCACTGTTTGTAGAAAATCTTTCCGCGGTTTTCGTGGTGGGGGTGCGCGCCGGGGCACTTAGGCTGGTTGTTTTTGTTCCCATCGGCGCTGTTCTTTTGCTGTTCTCTTGCTGGGCTTTGCAGGTTTTAGTGCTGTCTTTAGTAGGTTCTATTCCTGCTTGCGCCCTTGTTGTTTTTGACCTTTTGATATTTTGCTCACTTGGGCACATCTGGCTTCTGAGTCATCTTTGTACAAGGGTATAGTCCAAATACATAGGTCTTTAATTTTGTAATTATCATAGAATTAATGGACATCATGAAATGATTGCTATGCTTTAAAAAGAAGAATTAAGCACCTTAAGCATTAGGTTTTTATTTCATTTTCTTCACAACATCATGCTACATCTTCAATTGTTAGATCCCAATGGGCTCCTCAATCCATTCCTTCCATGCCTAATGAACATCAATCCATAATAACTAATGTTCCTTCTTCGTTAAGTCAAGAACAACCTATCCAACCTACTCCAACTAAACAACCTCCTCTAAAAATCAGTCCATCCCCTCCTCCTATCAAGCCCTCTGCAACATTATCAACTTTGACTAAGCAACCTCCTCTAAAAACAAGTCCATACCCTCCTCCTCTCAAGCCTTCTACAACGTTATGAATCCCAATTAAGCCGCCACCATTCAAGATCCCTCTCCAACCTCCTTCAATTAATCATCCAATTATTTTTTTCATACAAACTAATCCATAAATTGATAGCTGAGACACATTTCAAACTCCGCCACCATGGCATGGTCCTTCTGATATCACCACATAGATATCCATCACACACTTTGGGGGCATCACACTTTCTCCCCTTGTTATTCTTATCAATTTTATTTAGCAACTACTACTACATTTTTTGCTTTGTGCACCATATATAATCTTTTTACACATGTTAAAACCCTTTAATACACGCATTGTATCGTCATCGCCCTATGACGCACTCTAGTTCCATGGTTCATACTCGACTTTTGAGGGTCTAAATCTGAAATGAACGTCTCCACATTCAATTTTCACGCTCTATGCTTCATGATATATATTTATAGCATGCATTCTCAACCCATTTCTTTATGACACCCTCTTGTTCTATGGTTCATTCTTGACCATTGAGGGGTATTTTATAAATGAACCTCATCTCATACACATCCCTTGGGGGAACACTTCTCCTATCACATTCACACATTTCATACCACTGCATCACACTCATACACTACATTTGCCTATCTTGGTTGCACTTACTCTTGCTTGCTTATATTACTTACATGATGCACTTTTCTTACTATGCTAGTCAGATACTCAGTATATCATTATCTTTGTATATACACACATGCACGTTCATTTGGTCTTTTGGAGTGAATGTAGATATCTTACAAATTTTCACATGTAGTAATGATGCTCAATATTGTATCCTTTTCTAGTCTCACCGAGGCTCCTGCGGGCATCTACCTTTCCTACTCTCACACATTATATGTGATATTGTTTCATCATTTATTACTTACTTTCCATTGATACACACATACCTTGACATCCTTTTTATTTTTCTAACATGCTAATTGGCACTTCATGATGTGAGAGAAGAATAAGCCGAACATGTAACAATTCTTCCTGATATTCATATAAAAAATCAAGTACATATATATGAGAGAATGATCCTATAATCTAGGAATTTTTTTAACAATACTCCTAAAAAAAACTATACACGTAAGTTTGGTTTAACAACCAAATCTCACCTAAACAATCCATAACCTTACTAACAAATATTAGTTGTTTTATAAACAACTAGTTTACAATAGTTTATTACATTTACCATTATATAATAAACTCACACATTATAATATTAAACCAAACTTCATAATATTGTGAGAACTAAATGAAGATTTCCTAACATTCCCCCCCTTAATGCGAACATGTGTCATGGGGAAAACCCACATTTGTACTTGCACCTATTTTCATGATTAGGTGATTTTTATTGTAGGATGATCACAAACCCGTTGTATGGTTTTTAAACAATTAACCACAAATCGAAAATGATGGTTTTCAATTAGATTACCACAAACCAAAAATGAAGGTTTTCAAGTGGTTTACCTATAACCACATCATGATGTGCCAGTACTATTATTAGCCCTCATCACATTTCACCGCAGGGAATAAAATAGGAAATTTTGCTGCTCAAACTGGGAACTAGAAATGAAACATTGGTGTCATGTTCCCCCACTCAATGTGAACATTTAACTTATTCAACACAAAACACAAGCTATCAGAAATCATACTACACACAACAAACTACAACTTTGAAAAAATCAAACTCACACCACAACTCCGTGCGGCCTTGTCGTTGGTGACTGACGAGAGGTCGTTGATTGAACTCCATCCTCTGATGCCTTTGTCCTCTAGTTAAAGGCTGCTAACTCATTTTGATTTTATCATGAAGCTCACTTGAACACTGACCCTTCTTGATTTTGACTCAAAAGACAGATTACACCGATAGTGCGTTTGACTAAAAGTGAGGTAATTTTTTTTTACAACTTTTGACATGATACCGACTCTATTAACTAAACAATTACAAATTTGATGACTATACCATAAAATGACACAAATAACTTTTTAATGACCTTAACAGTACAACAAATACATAACTTTGACTTATTATGACCCTGTGAAGATTGCGTTAACATTGACTTTTGAATCTTTAACAATATTATAATTTAAAATAAGGACACAACATTAATAATATGACATGAATCTTTAACAATATGATAATTTAAAATAAGGACACAACATTAATAATATGACATGAATAATTCAAGTTTGAAGACCCACACGAGACAATAATACTCTACTAGTGAAAGATGACAATTTTGACTATTAACGTGTATAAAGCTTTAAGCTATGATAGACTCTATTGATCAAAACACAACTAGATATGATGAAAAAACTAGTTGAAGGACAAATTATTATATGCATACATAAAAAAATTATTATATGCATACATAAAAAAAAACTTAGAACACTACATACCATGGACTATGTAGTATACACCGGTGGGTAGCACCAAATCCCGAGGCCTATAAAAATTTGAGGGACAAAGTACAAGATATGAACACACCCACTGTATTGTGTTTCAAAGGAATCCCATCCAGATTAAATGAATACGTGGAGATATGTGAATGATGCTGCTGATAGGAGGATCTCACTGATATGGGAGTCTTCACCCAACGCAAGAAAATATGATACAAAAAGCCATGTAGATCTATAGACTAAAAACATATGAATGCGCAGATGTCAGAGGAAATTAGTGTTGTGAGGTTGGGAGTTCGAGGCGTGGAATGTGGAAAGCGAAATAATGGTCAATCTTGTCGTGCGTAATGAAGAGATCAATGTCAATACGGCCTGCGTATTTTTCTCACCGTGTGAATACCAGGTGCTAAATACCAGGTAAATACACGGTGAAATAATGGTCAATCAATGTCAATACGGCCTGCGTATTTTTCTCACCGTGTAAATACCAGGTGCTTTGATAGAATATTAAATGCACAAAGAGCACTCCAGTCAAATTATTGTAGGATTGGAGATGATAACCAAAGATGACGGAAAAGGGAAGACTTATCTCTACATGCAAATCGATGAGTGGAATCACCTGGGGCGCTTGGATCGCCACTGTACACAAGATATGATAATCTCACATTCCTTAAAATTATAAAATCCGCCACGAACATCTGCTAATATCTGTAATTCCCTCATTTTTTTGACACACTGATGCATTCGATGCTGCTTGGACGAATCCTCTCTGATAAAAAACAAACTCTTTCCTCAATAGCAACACAAGTATGCTGAACCTATGAAGAATTACTACTATAATATCTCATAATAGGGGCAACCATAACAAGGAATAGATCCTCCCCACACAATGCTTAGGATGCCATCGATTTGATACCAGATGTGAGAGAAGAATAATCCGAACACCTAACAATTATTCTTAATATTCATATAAAAAATCAAGTACATATATACAGGAGAGAATGCTCTATAATCTAGGAAATTGTTTTAACAATACACCTCACAAAAAACTATACAAGTGAGTTTGGTTTAACAACCAAATATCACCCATACAACCCATAACCTTACTAACAAATATTAGTTTTTTTTATAAACAACTAATTTACAATAGTTTATTACATTTACCATTATATAATAAACTCACACATAATATTAATCCAACCTTCATAATATTGTGAGCACTAAATGACGATTTCCTAACACTTCATGTGTAGCATTTGCTTTGTAGGACTATATGCCACCATGGTTATCTGACATATTTTGCTTGATCTTTTTTGCCATTGTTTGTGGGCTATGCCATATATCTTATATGCTCATTATATGTTTTTGGACGCTTCAGACCTAACTGTTTTGTGACATTGTGAGTGATGTACCATGCTTGAAACCCAATTTTTGCGGTCCACTTTGTTTGCACATTTACTTGTTACATTATCTTCTATTGCATACTTGCTATATTTTATACTAACACATGATTACTAGCCATTTTGTTTATATGTACCTTGCTTTCTACCATGCACATCCCCTACCCCTACAGGTATTCACTTCAGCAAAACGTAAGGTCCTCTCCTTTGGGCCACATTCTCCTACCATCGTTGTATGCACCCCAAATGAGGGGGGCATATAGTGGGTGAACAAATCACCCCTATAACATCTCAGAGCTACATAACAGATCTACAAAGTATAGAAACAAAATAGAAATATAGTCATAGAATGGCCCAAAATCTAACTTGGGTCCTCAGCACAACACAAATACTAGTGCCCAACACCAAACAATAGCACTTGGGCGTCTGTGTCCTCCCCTAGGTGCTAATGTCATGGGGGAAGATACAGTCATATTCTCATATCAGCATAGTTCACAGAAGTCTTCAGAGCAGTTCTACAGTTATAGGCATAGTCATCTAGTTACAAAATACATTCTATCTCCTTCAATCAATACAATCAGAACTAATTCGAAACAATCAATATAATCATAATTAATTCGTAATAATTGGGATAAAAGAAACAATAGGAACAAAATCAGGATGCATCGTATGTAGTGGTGCTTATTGGACAAATCATGGAAATAGAGTAACACTAAACCTCTCTCCCCAACACTCTCTCTTTGGCGTGAGATTTCCCAAAAAACTCGCACTTCGAGTGAGATCGACCAAAAAACTCATTTTTAGCTTGAGATCACCCAAAAAACTTGCTATCGGTGTGAGATCTCCCAAAAAATATCTCTTCACAACATTTCATGAATTTTTTTTCTATCCCTTACACTCTTCTACATTAGGTGCACACTTTCCTTCATTACTATTTTACATACTTTTACATACTTTGCTCAAATTTTTCATAAATACAAATTTGACTAATTTCTTTCTCTTCTTTTGGAGGTTCATATTTAATACACAACAAGAAGTAACCTAAAACAAAAAATCCAAGCGAAAAAACATATACAAGCAACACATACGCTTCACCCATAGGGTCACTTTCCTTTCCTAGTCTCCACGCTTCACTTTACAATCATTCCACGCTTCACTTGTCCACTTGGCACGCATTTAGCCTCACGTTCTATAGGATCATAAGGTACACATCTCTTATCTAATTTATGTTATCAAGTATTCACTGAACAACATAAAGTGGGGGCAAATGTAGACACAAAATCACACATTTTCTTACATTTCTAGGTCCTAAAAACATGCTAGCATTTATATGATTCCTAAGCAAGAAAACTAGTGGTTGAAAACTATTTTTGGACTCTTTTCTTTGTCTATTATTTTCTATTTGGTCTTACACACCCTACATGTAACACTCACAACCTTTATTCCTTAAATGAGATCCAAAAATGAGATCTAATCGATATCTCAGAGGGTTTTGTACAATATTAATCGTAGAGACCCACATCTACAATGGGTGCTTAATATAATAACAAGAACAAGTATTCCCTATCATAATGATAGGTAAGTCAATTAAAACTGTCTGCTACTAACTAAAAATAAGATTAATGCAACTGAGTTCCTTATATGAAGTGACTAAAACTGAATTAGAATTCATATTTTTCGATAGCAAATAATAAAAAAATTGCATGAATCATAACTTTATGTCAATAATTATGACAATGTCATTGAATGAACTCATTACGAAAAAAGGGTGGCATACTTAAGTTCAGGAATAAACCTAAGTTGTAGCAATTAAAACTTATTTGTTTGTAAAAAACAATGACTTAAAGATGCAGGAGCATCGACGTTAGAACATACATAGGATGACAACATCTAATTCTTGATTAAATACGAAAGTTGTTCTTTCTCAAGAACTTTAGGTGAGCTCTTGGAGCTAATAAATATGAACACGAATGAATAAGAATCAAATGTAATAATACTTTAGGAAGGATTGAAGGAAGAAAAATCTTTCCGTAAGGCTGGTTTGCATATCTCTTGACTATATTGTAATTGCGTGTGATTGTTTTAATAACATAATGCAATGGGAAAGTGATTTAGAGATAGATTCAGCCATATGCATCCTTATATGACATGCTTAAGGGTAAAAATGAACTTATGCATGATTATTATTTGTCATAAACTGTGCAACCTTGACTGGTTGTGACAAAATAAGAATATTATGGCTCTAAAAGTGGATTTTAGTAAAACTAAAGGATATTTAACTTTCCAAAATAACAAAGAGTTTGTACTTCCAGGAAGGAATTGGTAAGAGATTCCTACTCCAAGACCTTTATGCTAATTTTTTTCTAAGATTACAACCCAGTCCTCTGCCAGTGGTTGTAAGGGGAAAGAATTAGAAAGCAGTAGCTCAAGTTGGGATTGAGCAGATTGAGTTTTCAACCTAAGTGGCAAGGAATGTTTACAAGACTATTTACAGAGATGGGAGGTTTTAATAGAAATTTATACTTTTGAATATGTAAAAATTTCATCCTCTACTTTGGATTGTATACCTTGTTAAGGTATAGAGGGATTTTTTTGCGTTTAATAGTATTTGAAGCTAAGTTGTTGAGCTTCTTAGAGGTTGAATGTAATATTAAAATGATATTGATATGGGCTATATGACTGTATTATCATTATTTGGTTTGTTACTCTTTGCGAAAAGTGAGTGATTATGGTGAAACCATCCTATTAATGTACTATTTGGATTGATATGGTCAAATATGTTTGACTGGCTTACTTATGTTTTATTGAGTAAACACTTGTCTGAATGATTGAATGATGACTATGTTATTTAGGTTGCTTGAGATGCTTAATAATCTTGAAATATTTGTACAAGTAAATTGTACTCATTGCCACCATAGACCTTTTTGTAAAATCTGTGACCTTGAGTTGAATAAAAGTGTATTGTGCCCAAATAACATTTCACGGGTTGATATACTATTGACAGATAGGTAAAATTTCAAATCTGGTAAGAAATCTAAGGTTGAAGAGTCTAATGAAGAATATCAAGTATGTAACTTAATAGTCATGTTTCCATTGGAATATATAAACTTACCTTCAAGGTTTTAAAGTCAAAACTATCCTTAAATCTAAGATTTTTACCAATAATATATTCCTAAGACTGTAAATACAGTCATCCCAGTTGCAAGAATAGTAATTTTCAGCTAAAAGGGATTGCAGGCTTAGAAAAGAAAATCCTATCTAACTCAGGTCTATGAATTTGTAAAATTTATTAATTACACTATAAAGGAGTGAAATGCTAGTTCTAAAGCTTTGTCAAGGAACGAGTTTGGACTTATTTATGGCTAGAATCTGTTAGTAAGACCAACACTATGTCATACACCAAACCTAACAATATTTGAAGTTTAAGCTTTCACCGCTTGTCCCACTAGGCGTGCTAGGAAAATTGTTGACGATTATATTTACAGATGAATTGCCAAAGTTGTGGGAACTATTAGAGATGTGGGACTTGGCCCCTAAGATAATCTCCATGTTTTATAGAAGTTGGCTCTTCTTTGATTTGGGTTGAGATAAGGGTTAAAGAGAAAACAAAACAATATGTAAATCTTATCTAAGGTGATGCAACGAAACTTTACTAAGAAGCAAAAAAATAGATATCGAAATAACTACTAGGTTAGTCGAAGAGTGTTGAGCATGATCAACTATTATGAAGATATTTCAAATCATCAAAGGTGAGATGATACTAAGTGCACAATAAAATAAATTCATGTAAAAGATCTAAGGGCATGCAACATGATATATATTTAAACATTCATCAAGAATTGAAATAAGAGAAAATAGAAATAAACATGACACATAATATTGTGAACTTAGTGCATGGAACAAGAACTCTTATTTATATAGAAAACAATACATAAGGCTAAAATGGCACAGATTACAACACTTATTTACAACTTAGCCTTGTTAAGGGGTAAGTGCATGAAGTTGGTGGACAATTCCATGGACATACAAACCCGAAATAAAGGTACCGCGATCGTGGTTTTAAAACCACGATCAAGGTTGTAAAACCGTGATCGCGGTTCTTGAATTCTAGGTTCGGTAATTACCGAACCTAAAACTGTGATCACGGTTTATAACTGCGATCGCGGAACTCTGAGACAAAATTTAACAGTCCCGCGACTTGTTATTTTCCTCATTTTTCATTTCGAACCGCGACTTTTCCTAAACATTTTTCACTCGCGCTTTCAATACTATCTCAAAATTGCTCATCGGACTTCTGGATAGCGATAGATTCAACCATGCCGCCAAGACAAGGAGGTAAGTCCTCGATTATAATCATTTTTTTGCATTTTAGGGTTTTTTTTTGCAATTTCATGGGTTTTTTGAAATGTTTGTTTATGTATACAATTTTCTTGTTTTATCAGTTGGTCGGCAAGCTCAAAATCGTGCAAACTGTCAAAACATTCCTCAAAAGCCTCCGAACAAACATAGATCCGCCTCCTGTGGCTCCTTCTGTCCCCACTGAGCCAGCAGGAACGCAAGATAATATCATTGGAAGAATCCAAGAAAATAAAATTGTCATTGAGAACCTAATTCAAACTATAAGACAAAATCATGCTACAAATCCATCCCGCATGACTTTAGCCAATACATTGCAAACATTGATTGGCGAAGTCGAGTCTGCAACCAACCAAATACATAGATGGAACACCTTTAGAAGTGACTGTAGGCGGTGGTATGTGGATAAACTATCCCATGCGGCCGTCAAAGACAAAAAAATTTTGGAAAAGACCTCATTTGTGCATTATTTACCGACCCTAGAACCAATGCCCCCCTGCAGTTACTTGCAAACGGTTCCCAATCCATTGGTTCCATGATGATAGAATCAAAAACAATTTTTGGGACCGATGGTGGATGAATTTTGATTATCCACCATGCAACAACAATGAGGTTCCTCTTTATTTTTTGAAGAAATTATATTGTGAGTTCATGCTCAATGAGGTCCTAAATTATTTTGACTTTTCAGACTTTTTTGGTCGAGGAGGTGGCTCTGCACAGAGCAGACCTAGTGCATGCGTAGGTCAGCCTAGGATTCCCCATGCCCCAAAAACCCCCCACTGCCTTCAATTATCCCTCCTACAGTGAAGGAGGTTGTGGAGATTAATACATTACATGCATTGAGGGAGCTCACTGACACTCTCACCCAGCATAGCACCCAGATTACATCCGGTGATGTTGGTGGAGGCGTCAGTTTTAGTGCACCACACCACTGTGGATCATGTGGTGCCATATGCATGGTAGGCGAGACATCATTTGCTGGTTCACAGGATTTATTTTCTATATATAAGATGCTGGGGAATGTTTTTGGAACTGGAGCCATTGATATTGGTCTTTCACAGGTAAATTTTATATAAATTTAAATAATATATATATATGTACAATAGTTTAATTCACATTTTTGATATATATATATATATATATATATTTGATTGTACGTCATGTACATACATGTAAAAAACTAATTTTTAATTTTATTTTAAATAGCAAGAGCCGGTGAAGGAGACATCCGGTGTTGACATGCTAGCTACTGCGGTTGGGCGTGTTTCAAACGTAAGTTTGAAGTTGTACAAACTTATATTTTTAATAAATCATTTAATTGCACTAGATTATTATTATAATTTGTTTCACGTGTATGTTGTACATGTATTAATATTTTTCTCTTTTATACACAGGAGCCTGGCGGGTCATCATCTGCTCAGGGAACTGAGGCTACTGGCACGCCTCACATGAGTTTTACGCAGGTTAGTTAAAAATCTATTTACACTTTGTTTCTAATTCTTGGACCTCTGTACATGAGTTTCACTTTCTTATACTCAACCTATATATTATTTCTAGAAGGAAATGCCAATTCATTTGATATAACTAGCCATGTATGTAATCATATATTGGTTTTACATGTCTCGGAGTACCACCACACAAATAAATCCTAAAAATTCAAGTAACTCCTATGAAACAAAGAACATATAAGCAAGATGAGTCACGATATATCTACACGAAATACTCTAAGAAATAAATAATTACAAGGAAAATCTATACCTACACGAAAACACCCTGAAGTGTAGCTTAGGTTGGTAAAAATGAGGGTCCTTGAAATAAGACCATATGAGCTACCCAAATTACAATAAAACTCTCCAAAAGTAGAGAACATGAGAAAAACTAATGGGAAAAAACTCCTTTAATTTAGAGAAAAGAAGAAAGGATGGATAAAATGCTCCCTCAGAAGATGATGTTGATATAGACCACACCCTTAAAATAGATCATAAGTGAATAATATTTCTGTCGGTGAATGGTTTGGTCAAGATGTTTGCAATATAATCCAATGTCTAGCAATATATGAGATAAATGACCTATCCATGGATCAACTCCTTGATGAAATTTTGTGAATCTATATGTGTTTGGTCTGGTGATGTTAGATAAAAGTCCTTCAAATTTGAATGATGCTCTAATTGTCATAGAAGATGACTATGGGTTACCTTGATTAAATACAAAACTTTGTCAAAATCTTATGAAGATAGATGGCCTTCGTGCTAACATTTATAGATCCTATGTATTTAACCTAAATAGAAGATAAAATAATAACATTTTTATTCTTTCTTGACTAACTAAATATTGATTTGTACATGTTTTTTGTATAGCTTATGACTGCTAGAGAGACTCCTCCATATATGCAGACTGTGGAGGCTGCTATAGATATTGCCATAGCATCTACAAATCCACTAACTGAGGTACACAATTTTTTAAATTTGTTAAATTTTGGAGATTCATTATTTCTTATTAAACTTAAATCTACAATATCAAATTTTGTAGGTATATATGTGAAATATTTAATTTGAAAATTAATTATTTGTATGTACAACTTACCCCTCGTGAGTCTATTGTTGTCCCTATGACGCGTCAACAAAAAATTGATAGGGATCATGACATTGCGGTAAGATTTCACATGCATTTTAACTAAATTGTACAAGTTTCTAAATTTTGAATGTATTTTAAAATTTTGGGTGTTAAAAACTTGTTGTTTATGAATGTGCAGGTTAGGTTGCAGGCATGCTTAGAGACACCTAGGACCACACAGATGAAATTTGTAGTGGCATCTCCCTCCACTACATCCCCAGGTCGTGGACGTGCTACTTCTAGCAGGGCGAAGAGAGGGAAGATGTTTCATGAGTAGATTTATAGTCCACCTGGATGACACATATGTGGTCATGAGTAGATTCACAGTCCATTGTATATATATAGCCTTTTGCGACCGCATGTGGTCCCATATGTACATTATGACACGTTTTTAGTTTGAGATGTATACATACATTATGAACTTATGTACATATATATTTTCAGAGACGTGCGCATCTGGAGCACACTTTGTTTGATTCTTTTATATAATATATATATATCCATGTATGTTGGTTAAATCATATTTATTTTGGTTATTTTGGTATTATTGCTAACTCTAAGAAAGTGGGTTTTGATCTTTGTTGGGTGGATTTAGTGTATTACTTCTAGCTATATATTTTCTAGTATCTTTTTTATTATTATTTGTGGTATATTTCACCATGGGCATTTTGAATTTTTATTTTTCAAACTAAAACAATATTGTTAGCTCTATTGCCAACTTAAGTATTAGTAACTAAAGCTTATTTGAGTTATGGTTCACATCCCTCCATCTTTTAACAACTCCCAAAATAATAATTCCATAACCTATGGATTTAATGGAATTCATCAATATCATCATGTTGTATTTGGAAAAGTGTGCTTGAAACTCTGGTGTATTTGACTGTATCTTGATAATATTACAGGTATACCCAAAATTGGGTCTGCATTGTTTGTAACTTTTGTGTGTACATATGAGTTAATCCTTGAAGTAACTGTATTGATTTTCCAATCCTGTTCTTTTGTAACTCATAATAATCCTGAAATATTGTTAAATCTGAATGATATGTGGAGCTGTATCTTTATATTATTTTTATTTGCATCATACGCTTGTACTATTAGATGTGCATTACTGAAACATGCCATTATAGTTGCAATCTTCTTCTTCCATATGAAACTAATACCATGAAACTACATTCTTTCAATTGTTAAAAGGATTTGAGATAAGGTTGATATAGTGACAAGAAGAGAGACAAAGAGATAGATGAAAATGATGGGTGAAGTAAATAGTGACCATGGGTTACAAAATGCCACATTGGATGGAGAAGTTCGTATCAGAGAGATAAGATGCTAGACTAAAGAAATTATAAGAAAGGATAAGAGAACAAGAACATATGTGAAAAATAGAAAAGATGATGGAAACAAGGAAGAAACGTAGAGAAAGATAATTTTGAAGGTTATTAGGCCTCATGAATAAGACTTGATATATATGGTGAAGAAGAAGAAGAACTAGTAGGAGATGTGATTCAAAGGTTGATAGAGCTTTAATGAGGTACAAGAAGAGAGAGAGAGAGAGAGAGAGAGAGAGAGAGAGAGAGAGAATTATGGTTTCACAGGAGGTCAGAGAGTTGAATCAAGAGAGTTGGGAAAAGAAAACCGTAGAACAATTTACTACCCATAATATTATAACAAAACTAAGTGTTAAGGAGAAGGCAGAAAATAAGATTCATGAGCCCTGGATGTATATCATCCTACCAAGGACAAGATGACAACAAGAGATAACATAACAACCAAGTCATTGTAATTTAATTTAAATAAATAAGGAAATGCTATATTTTACAAACGGTGGGTCGTGGCACCAAACCGACTGCGCCGGCATGTCTAGGTGGCCAGGTGAACGCTAGAGGAGGCGGTGTTTTGGTGCGTGAAAGGGTCGTTGCTTCCGGGCTACTTTGTTCGGGCATAGTCCCTTAAGAGCCATGAGACCAAAATATCGTTCAACTTTGACGGGTGACTACTCAGACTCCATGGCACCTAGAGAGGCCTCGTCTGATCTGGCACCTCGGCGTACAAACCCTCTACAATAGCCTCTCTCAGTTTTTTCCTTCTCATTTCGGTGCTCTCGCTATCCTACTGTTTGCAAACGCGTGAAATAGTGCAGTTGGAGCCAGTGTAAGGTTGTCAAATGCTATATTTTGTAAACAGTGGGTTGTGGCACCGAACCACTATATTTTGTCTCCCATGATGTTTTGCTTTTGGTGATAAGAAAAATGTGCTTGGAAAAAGACAAAATTTCACAGTAATTCATACGGTAAGGTCAGAGATAAAAAATCACATGGTAATTCAGACATTGGGATGTGTGTAAATATGATTTATGAACAGTGAGCGTGCTTTATAAAGCGCGCTCGCAGTTTATAAAGCGCGCTCACGGTATTGTTAAAAAAACCATGATCGCAGATCTATCTGCCGAACCTAAGCCTCAGAAAATCTTTGTTTTTCCCCAACCAAAGCTATGGAAGGTCATTATGAAGTGCAAAAGGTCAAAAAACCTCAAATCTGCTCTTTCAAAGACTTGAACCATGCTAAAAAATTGAAAACATTTCACAAAAATGGTGCCATCACGTAGGGTAGACTCTTAGCTTTGTAGAAATATTGTTTTTAAAGTGAATAGAATAAGATAAATATCATTTTATAATTTCTTACTAACAATAGGTCTTTAAGACATTTTTTCCCGTGAATGTTTATGTCTACGTTTAAGACTGTAAATTTTGTTTCGCTTATCAAAATATGATAAAACTTATACCATCCCAAGCTTGGACAAATTCTATACACCTTTAAAAAAAATAAAAATTGATTTCGATATTTTTTGATATAGTTATGGCGGGCAAACAGAAAACGCTCCATTTTCTAAATATTTTCAGACCACTTTCATGGAAAAAATCATAAAAAAAAAAATTGCTAAAAAAAAATACAAAATAAAATCCATCCCAAGATAGACAACTACATCTAACGTTTCGCCAAAAGAAAAAAAAAACAAGATTTGGTCATCCAAAATGTGGGCAAACGGACTACAATCTTATAAGTTTTTTTCAAAAAAAAAAAAAAAAAATTCATATAATTTTAAGTGTTTAAAATAGCTAAAATTGTCCGTTTTTTACAAAAAACTAGTATTTTAGAAACTAGATTATGAATGCTACGATTCATATGTATATAAATTTTTCTAATTTAGAGTGCGTGTATAGCTAATAATCCCTACAAGTTGAGATTTCGCTGTTTTTTGCAATATGATGTCCACGGATGACCCTATATTTGTCCATCAACTTCCTGCACTTACCCTAAGGCCAATGAACATAATAGACTAAACCTAAATTCCTCCCTTCCGACCTTTTGGAACTTTTTCTTTATCTATATATGTATATATGTCTCTCTAGAACAAGAAAATTTTCTTACATATCTTCGCGGATCTTGCTTCAACGTTCCTCCATTAAGGTTCCCACCATCTGCATTTATTTTTTACCTATGGAATTCTCAACTGCATGCTTTGGGGACCAAGATCACATTCAATCCACCGAATTTTGAGCCCTTCGCTTCTTTGATTGGTCCTTTTGGCGATGGTAGCTGCATGTGTGACACGTGGAGACCTAACACTACTTTGGGGCTTCTCCCTTTCTCTCTTCTTGAAGTTGCACCTGGGTGACATGTGGAGGCCTGTGCATTTTCCCCTTTATCTTTGACCTTTCAACCCACTTAGGCTGCCTTGTTGTGCTTTGTCCACGTGGTCGATAGTCACTGCTCAAAGGCTCCTGATTCTTTGTGCCTCCTTTAAAATTCATTGAAGGGACACGTGGATACCCTCCACATTCAGTTCCATACCTACGTAAAATTTAGTCTTGACAAAACCATAAAAGAACTCCGAAAGGAAAATGGGGCGGGGCGACAAAAGGTAGAAAAAATAAAAGAGCCCCGACACAATGTAGAATTCATCCTACAAGCCCCTTCCTCTATGTTTGAACAATCAAAGAAATATGATTTTGTTTCCCAAATGCAAAAATTAGTTGGCCTTCCATTCAACATTGTGGACCAGATGAAAAGGAAATATGTGAATATCACAATATGGGATGCCCTGGCCATCCAATCTCAATGTGACCTATTTACATGAGGCTTTGTCCCAACTCCCGTGTGTTGATATTGCTATTCAAATACATCATGGTGTTAATATCTGTCAGGTATAGGAGATGCATGTAAGTATTGTTGCTGAAATCCCATCCTTCTATATATCCCTTATCATAGGAAAACACCTTGTTTGTAATTTCATGATTGACTTAGGCGCTAGTACTTGTATCATGCCAAAAATAGATGATGTCTTAGGTCTTAAGTACAAACCTTTGTCCAAAGGAGTCCTACAAATTGATGGCTCAATTGTTACAACTCCAGGACTCATCAAGGATCTTGAGTTGACCCTCCATATATGCCCAAGTTTCACAATAACTCAAGATGTGTCAATCATTGACCTGTCTCCTTTGTTTTCCCTTTGTCTGTCAAGAGATTTTACTACAAAAGTGGGTGGTTACTTGTCTTTTGATTGGTCCCATGTCCTACTCAAGACAAGGTATAGTACCCGGTTTACCATACAAGCTAAGCCAATATTCTCCTATCATGTAGAGTCATATGACCTATCTCCTCTTCAATCCAATTGCCTAATCTAAGAGGAGAACCTTTTAGTTTCTAAAGAGCAGCCCCTTCCCCCTCCTGTACCTGACTTAGTGCTAGATGAATGGGAGGAAAGGCACCATAAGTTTGATCTATATGTTGAGGAACTTGAAGCATTCAAAACTGGGCTTGGGACATATTATATCCTTGAAGAAGCTGTGTTACCACATGCATTTAAACAAAATGATGAAAGTGTGGGTCTATGGAAGCTATACTTTGATGGCTCCATAAGCATAATGGTGGGGGCACAAGAGTTGTTCTCATTTTCCCCAAGGATGAAAAAATATTCTTCACACACAAATTTTAGTTTTCTTGTTCTAACAATGTGGTGGAGTATGAAGCATTGGTGCATGGTCTTCTCATTACTGAGATGAAAAAGATTAAGGTGCTACAGATATTTGGGGACACAGAATTGATTATCCACCAGGTCACAAATAAGTGCACAACAAATAATAAACTTCTCAAAGCTTATAAAGACAAAGTTTTGGACCTCCTCAAGGGATTTGATTCTCTAAACTTGTAGTGGGTGCCAAGGAAAATTAATAAAGAAGTAGACCAGATGGCCATGCTTGGTTCATAGTTCTCTCCTGCAGAGGATTTTTTCAAAGGGAACGTGCAACATGTTAAGGTGATAATCAGACCATCTATGCCAAACAACAACACAAGCTAGAAAGTGTTTGATATTAACGCGTAGATCGTCTAGTTTATTCATAATGAGGTTGAGTTCTCTTCAAACATGCAAGTTAACTTTCATGACAACTATGGTGACCAAGTGATCTAGCTAAGAAAGAACAAGCTGCCTAAAGGGTTGGTCACCTTAGAGAAAATATTTAGCCCTGATGATGAGTTCAAGGGTGAAAAAAAGAACACTTGCATAGCACAAGAAGACCGTGGTCCAGTCCTTATTACATGCGGAAAGGAGTTACTACTCAGTAAAGCTTGTGCATATGATGAAAATAAGGCCTTCATCTCTCTCTACCATAAATAAAGTGATATATTTTAATGAGAGTATGAGGACCTCAAAGGTTTTGATCCAATTTTTTCTCAACACTCCATCAACCTCTACCCTAGTATCAAGCCCATCAGAGAAAAGCAAAGACTAGCCAACCAAAGGATATAGCCCCTAATAAGGAAGGAGTTGTCCAAACACATTGAGGCAAAGATCATATTTCCAATCAAATACTCTACTTGGGTCACGAATCTTGTTCTAGTGCATAAGAAGAATGGTGAAATTAGGCTCTGCGTTGATTTCAAAGATCTAAACAAGGCATTCCTCAAGGATCATTATCATTTTCCTTTGATGGAGTAGATTCTGCAGAGTGGCTAGCATACAAAGATTCTCCATGCTGGATGGGTACTAAAGCTTCAATCAAATCCTGGTAAAGGAAGAAGATAAATTAAAAACAATGTTTACAACCAAGTGGGGGACATATGCATATCAGAAGATGCCCTTTGGTCTGTCAAACACATGTGCAACCTTTCAGCACACCATGAATATTACCTTCAAATGTTACATAAATGAGTTCATCTTGGTCTACCTAGATGACATAATAGTCTTCTCAAAGCATAGTGCGAATCAAATGGCGCACTTGGAGAAAGTATTTGAAAGGTGCAAAAAGTTTGGGGTATCTCTTAACCCAAAGAAGTGCAATTTCGCAGTGGCACATGGAAAGCTACTAGGCCATGTGGTTTCAAAGGATGAAAACACAATTGATTATGAGTAAATCTTAGCCATCTTGACTCTTTCCTTTCTGGCGCACAAGAAATCCTTGTAGTCTATTGGGGGTGGGTTTATGGGAAAACATTTATAACTATAGAATATCAAATCTAAAACATGCAAATATAGATCTAACAATCCCTAGAAAATATACAGTAGTGGAAGTATAAACAAGAATAATCCAAAACACACAAAAAGTACACACACATAACACAACATATACCACGGTTCACCCAATGTGGGCTATGTCCACCAAAGATAGAGATCTCATACATATAATATAACAAGAGATTACAAACCAACTCTTCTGCACAAGAGTGCATGTATCTCTACAAGAGTATCTCCTCCTCCCAGATATCCAATTGGATCTTCCTAAGTACACTAAACCATGCCTCCATACCACCACCTGTGTCTCCTCTAGATCTCTAACCAGATCTACCTGAGTGCACTACAACTGTGCCTTTGAAACACCACCAAGATCCCACATACCTGAAGCTACCCTACATTTGTCACTGTACAACCAAGACCTCACTGTACTGTGAATCTGCAAACAAGACCTCTTGAAGGGTCTATAAATGAGTAAACGTAACCATGCACCAAGAAGTAAGTCTCTCCTCCATCACTGCATCAACCTGTGCAAACATGAAGAAAAATTCCTCTACAATACTAGATTCCTATGGATCAACAATACATCATGATCTTATGGATATGTAATACAAAATCTCACAACATGTGGATCTACGAGAATGAGAAATAATAAGATCTCACAATAACTTGTGGATCTAACAAGAAGAAACATTAAGTGATTTTCCTACTATATAAGCCATTACATGAGACTAAATAATACAAAGGAAATACTGTAGAAGATAATACCATCTTCTCAATAACAATGTACTTGCACTTTCCTTCTCTTCAACTTCTCTCTATGAAAGCTCTTGTCTTCATGCAATTTGTTTATTCTTCTTCTTCTTCATCATCCTTTCAATCAAGGATTATTATCTTCTTCACATCTTACACCTCTAACCCTAGTTTTCTCACTTATATAAGCCTAGAAAAACTTAGGGCACAATAACCATGCAATGGCATCCAATAGATTTTCTTTAAAACAAAAGCTATATTAAATTTCGTGACCTATAAATAAAAAAATCCCGCATAGGTAACCAATGCTGGTTACTTCCTGAGTGATGTCGGTCACTGCTTGATCGATGTCACTCACTTTCTGACCCATGCTAGTTGATAACTAACTGATTCCAGTCACTGTCTAAACGATGTCGCTCACTTTGTAACCCATGTTGTTTGATAACTAATCAATTCTGATCACTGCCTAACCGATGCCATTCACTTTGTAATGCATGCTCCAATGAAGCTATTTAACTCCACAACCTAACACATTCCTTCCTCGGAAAAATCAATTTCGTTAGGCGCTTCATTCCTAACTTTGCAGGACTGGTAATGCACATCACTCTCAGCACATCACTCTCATTCTTAAGGACATGGTCTTCAGTTGGACAGGAGAAGGAAGAGAGAGCTTAAACAAGATTAAATAATAAATGTTGTGCACACCAACACTCATCAACCTAGATTACTCAAAGGATTTCATCCTTTATGCTTATGGTGCTGATGTAAGCATTGTTGTTGTCCTAACTCAAGAAAATGAACAAGGAATGGATCAATTAGTGGATTTCTTTAGTCAAACACTGAAGCATTATGAATTGAAATATAGTCACACTGAGCAACATGTCTATGCCATCACGTGTGTGCTCAATAAATTAAAGAGTATGCTCACCCCAAATCATATCAAGGTTTATTTTCTCACTCCATCGTTAGAGACTTCATCATGGGGGTAGAAATCAGTGAAAAGAGAGAAATATGGGTGACCAAGATCATGGAATATGATGTGAATATCAAAGCCAAAATATTGGTAAGAAGCATCGCGTTCTACAAGAAGATTATTGAATATGTGCAAAATGAGCCCAAGACTTCATTATTTATGAATGAAGATTTCCCGCGCACAGAACCTGAACAAAATCAAGCCCATGACGCATGCAAATGGATGAAAGAAATGATCACATTCATTTCTGAGGGTGCATACCTTTCTATATTAAATAAGGAAAAAGAGAAGGCATATGAGGTTGCAATCTATTCCATAACTCCTGATTGATGGTCTTCTCTTCAAAAAGAATCTTGATGGCATGCTGTTGAGATGTATCAACGACACACAAATAGAAAATGTATTAGAAAAAATTTCAAGATGGATTCTTTGGTGGACACTTCTTTGTTAAGACTACAATGATGAAGAGCATTAAGGCAATATACTTCTAGCCTACCTTTTTTGTAGATGCACACATGTGGGTAAAAAAATGCAAAGAATGTGCTTTCTTTGCAAGAAAGAAGAAATTAGCAGCACTTCCCCTCCGACCAATCCAAATGGCTCAACCTTTTACGCAAAGGGGTCTTGAATTCATAGGCATGATCAACCCGCCTTCAAGCGCTGGACACAAGTGGGTGCTAACAACTATAGATTACTTTACCAGATAGAAAGAGGATGTCACGCTCAAGGAATCAACAGAGGTAATAATTCTTCCTTGAAGGTGTTGTAACAAGGTTTGACATTCCTCAAAAAATCATCTCTGATAATGCAAAGGCCTTCCTTGGTACTAATATTTCTAGTTAGGCGTTTGGCCTAGGTATCTATCTAAATACTTTTTCCAACTATTACTCTCAGGGAAATAATATGGCATAATCAAAAACCAAGAACCTGATCAAAATCATGAAGTAGACAATGAATATCAGCCAAAAGCACTGGAAAACAAAGGTCTCACACGCACTCTGGGAAGACAAAATCATGGTAAAGAAGGTAATAGGTACTTCACCCTATAAGCTTGTGTATGGTAAGGAAGCTAGACTTCCTTTCTCTCTTGAATTCCCTTCATTAGAGATTTCTGAGCAGTTAGAGTTTGAGGGTGTAGACCAGAGAAAAATCAGAATGGTAGAGCTGGTTAAACTTGAAGAATCAAGGAATTCTGTCATGATCAAGCTAGAACAACATTAAAAATCTACAAAGAAATGGTTTGACAGAAAGGATAGGCCTCGAAATTTCAAATTTGGTGACTTGGTCTTAAAATGGGAAGCTGACAGAGCTAAACTGGGGTGCCATTTAAAGTTTGATGCACTTTAGAGTGACCCATACATCATTATTTCATTCAAGGAAGATAACTCTTTTGAGTTGTCTCATCTTAATAGAGGCGCACTGAAAATCCCAGTCAATACGATCTATCTCAAACCCTTCCATTCAGCTTGCTTCATCAAATTGTATATATTAGAGTAGTTTTAGTTCCTCCAAGTGCGCTGCAAACACACTATTCTGGTTGTATATATTTATTTCTTCCCATGTGCTTTTTACGTGTGCTCTTTTGTTGCTTCTAGGATGCAAATCATCTTTGAGCAGTTTCAATAGTTTTGCAAGATTCATAACAGAGTTCAGAAATGTTTCATCAAGTGACTTCAGGGGGTGATTCTTTAAGGTTACAAATCATAATTTCACATACAAGTAGATTCCATTCCCAATGGATGCTCCAAGCTACTGATATCCTTCATCTAGCAGGCAGATGGGCCCAAAAGTCACCAAACTATGATCCAAAATAACTCCCCTAGTTATTTGGACAGCTTACGTTCCCATTCTGGATCTGAAGTATCTATATTACAGTTTATGCGCACCTCATTTTCTCCTTTGGCATAATCATTTGGCTTTAGATCCTTGAGCACTCCTTTCCTTCACCTCTTCTTTTCCTTTTTTCTTTATTCCTCCTTTCCCCTTGAGCGCACTCTTTGTGCATCCACCTTATTCCAAGAAATTGATGCATCCTTTAAGTGCACCTTGGTTCTACTTCCTAAAATCAGCTAAGTTCTTGACACTATTGTGTGCCCCCGCACATCACCTTATAATAATTGTGCCTTGACCATTCATTTCTTCCTCAAGTATTCCTTCCATTCCTCCCACACATGCCACTTTTGTACGTGCCTTCCCTCTATTTTCCTTCCGCACCTTCCTCTTCCACGTATGAACCTTGCATTTCCTTTTGTGCCCTTCTTTGCCATGTGTTATGTGTCAGACTTTGAGTGTGCTACACGTAACCAATAAAATATTTCCAGCTGGATGCTGAATCCTGAAGACAAATCATTATTTGACACATGACAGGAAATGAAAAATAGGTTTCACAGTTGGCCAGTCCATTCAATCAATCAGCACTCGCCACATGTCATTATGTGTTAGACTAACCTGTAGACTTCTGGCAGCCATAACTTCTATTCTAGAGCTTTGATGCATGCATGCTCAGTCTCATTCAAAATCTTCTGACCTCATATATAGTGCAGGATATTCAAATTCAAATTTTAATGGGATTTGGAAGGTGAGAATTGGGAAAACGTATTTCTGGTCATTAATGAACATATCTAATTGTTCCAACCACCCAGATTTGAGCCAATTTTCCCTCCTTTTTTCTCCTACATTCCAAACAGGCATAGAGAAGCACACTTGACAAATTTATAGGTTGATTTACAAGCATTCATTACTGGTGGTTGAGTTTTCAAAATATGAGTTTTCCCTCCTTCTCTTCTTCCTCTTTTATCTATTCATCTATAAATGAAATAACTTTGCTTATTATAAAGGGTTGGAAATTTTGGAGTCATCTAGTGTTTGCTAAGGACTCCATATCTTTGCATTTTTAGTCGCATACCTCTAGATCTGGTTCGTGCACACAGATATCAGCCTTCAAACGCCATTGTAATTGACTGTGCATACCTAGATGTAATAAAAGCATCATTTTGTGTCTATTCTCTACCTTGACATGTTTTTATTATTCTTTCTTTCCTTCCTTTTGCATTGTGTGCTTTCTGTGTCATTTTAAATCTCTTGCAGCTCCACTTTCTTGTTGTGTCTCATGAAATTGATAGTGTGAATTCATCTTGGTTTGTGCTATGTGTGCCTATCCTCCCTTCATGTTTTCTCTTTTGTTTTCACTCAGAATAGATAGTGTTCATCCCACTTTTTATATTACTATCACCTTCCCTAGTTTAGTTTTCCATTTATGTTATCCTCATATCCTTGGTTCCTTGGCATTATTAGCTTAAATTTACCTTTTAGCATTAGGAGTAGTAGTAGCAGTAGAAATAGGTAGAGGAACAAGCCTTCTCCGAAGGTATTTCTCAAGTGCACAAGGTACCATAACTTGGAGACAATCCCATTATTGATTCAATGACTCGGTTCCTCTAGATCAGAGAGAGAGGTGCAAGTTTGAAGAACCAACAAGAATTATATAAATACATAGTTATTTGTTCAAAATCAAGGACCAAGCACTAAACATTACTATCATCACCTAAGATTACATTCAAAATGTACCTGAATCACTTCAAGGCATTCATCTAACATCCATTCAAGGGAAAATGGATGCATACATAACGTAGGGAGAGGAAGTTTATTCTATTTTATCTAAACATTCTACTACATTGCTACATTCTAGCTATAACTCGGTATCAAGTGCAACTTGCATAAGGGCATCCTAGGGCATCATTTATGCACACAATTGCATGAACTACATGGATTCTGAGATGTAGTATAGTGCTAGGTCCTAAGTTGACTCATAGGGTGACCGCCAATTTTAGTTTGACTCCCCATTCTAAATTTTCCTTTTTTAGGTTTGAAGCAGTTTATGGGAATATGCAGGTGAATTTCTATTTTTTAGGTTGCAGGTACCTTTGGTGATCCATGAGAAAATACCAAGTGATCAATAGGGAATAATTGTGACACCCTTGTGACATAATAGAAACAAGATTTAGACAAGGAATATTTTAGTGGAGAATGTTTGTAAACTCGTGAATATTAGGGATTTTGGAAATGGAAACGAAGAATTTTCAGCAGCTGGATACCACCTAGTTCACCTAAAATTTCAATCAAAAATTCATTTGTATGGGTCAGTTCTCCTACTACTTATAGTTAAAAATTAACTTATACATGTATTTTGCCAATGTTTCTAATAAAAATGTGAAAATATTCACCGAGGTATAATACATAGCCCATGGGGTAGCAAGTGGGGGGGTCTATTTCTAAAGATATGACCATTTAAAAACACAACATACATAGGATGGATGGTCATTCAAATTTACTAAGATGGCCTTCTACCACTAGTCGGATGGCAGAACAATAAGGTTTGATAGACAACCAATGGATTCTATCCAATGCACAGGTGATGGCCATCTAATACAGGTTAGACAGTTGACCAACATGGATGCGTCCAACATAGGTTGGATGAAATACCATTAAGGTTGGACAAATGACCAATGGATTCCATCCCATGTGTAGGTTAGACAGCTATCCAATGCAGGTTAGACGACTAACCAATAGGGATGTGTCCAACACAGGCCAGACGATAAACCAAAAAGGTTGGGCGGATGACCAATGGATTCTTTCCAATGTGTAGGTGAATTCCATCCAATGCTTGTTAGATGGTTGACCAACATGGATGCATATAACACATGTAAGATGACAGACCAAAAAAGTTAGATAGATGTCCAATGGATTCCATCCAATGCGTAGGTTAGACAGCCATCTAATGTATGCTGGACAACCGACCAACAAGAATTTTGTACAGTGACAAACTGACGTCCATCCAACACCCATAAAATTGTACAAAACCATTTGAAAAAACACCCTTTGAAATTGCCATTTTCATGAATCAATTTTTTGGAGATTCGCCGTCATTTTGAAAGTTTGTTTCAGAGATTCACCAACCATTCTATAGTAATTTTCAAACGGGAGATCTTAAAATGAACCCTAGATTTAGAGGTTTTGTGTAGTCACGGGCACCCAGATCAATTCATCAGTACCCAAATGCCCATGTACTGTTGTGGGCGCCCCTTCTCGGCCTTGTTCATGAGCTCCAAAATTTATAGAGGTTAGATATGACACTTCTTACATCTTGTTTAGCACTTTTCCATGCTCAGACCACTTCCACATTGTGTGGATATGAGTTAAGTCATATTTTCTCTATTTGTTGGTTAGGGTTTCATACTTTAGATCGTAGTTTTCTTACATCATTACTATACTTTATTATTTATACATAAATTACTCTTTAATACTTAGATTTAATTAAAATTAAATTAAATCAAGAGCGTAAAACAAGTTTTCATGCATTTCCTTTAGATGTCCAACCTCAAACTTTGCGAATACCTCCTAAATGACCTCCTCCATGATTTCCAATGCTCATCCATTCTCAACTAGCTCTAAAACTCATCCTTCAACCTAGTTTACCCACGCTTTCATTCCTTTTCTTCTTCCACTTACCTCTAAGGAACTTGAATATTCTCTATACACTTGAACCATGACCTTGTACACCTTTCAAACATGATATGAAATGTCCCAATGGTCTTCACATGCTCAAATTATCCTTCTCTTCCTCTTACCTCAAGCTACCATACCATATACTTGCATAGAATAGGCCTAGTTAGGCATATATCAACACATGCCTCATGGAAACTGATCTTGTCACCACCATTACAGCTCTCTAGGACCTTTACCATCTCACTCTATATCTACTAGACCATATAACGCCTTCATATATCCTTTAAATATCACTCACTAGTTTATGCAATTTGAACCGTGCCCTAACCCATGCATATGCATGAATACACCATACTACTTCATCAATTTGCAACACATCATGACTTCTAAACATGACACTACCAATCAACATTCATGCTTCTTGATGATTTCCATCTCATGCTGACTCTTATGCCACCAGAAACCCTTTTCCATCAATGAAACTTGACATCAATCACAACACCAATGACACTATATCTAATAATCTCCCCTTTTGTCATTTATGGAAACTAGCTTTAGAAACATTGATGGAAACCGACCTTGTGAGTTCATTCTCCATATTTGACATATATGACAAAGGTTCCTACAATAAATTACCAACATAATTAAAACAATGTAGACATACTTAATTTCTCCCCTTGAGATTATGTTCACCGCATTGACTTCAAAAACTATTACATATCCTTAGATTTGGTCTTCAAACATCCACAAGATTCCCCCTGAGCAAATACATACATTATTTTGACTTTTCACTAGCCGAAACCATCCTTTTTAGTCCTTTTATCTGTATATGAAGCTAGCATACTAGTTCACCCTTACTTGACACTTTTCCAACTTCTTGGAGTAGATTAATCATTTGACTTGCTCCCCCTTGATGTCTTGATCCTTTCAATAACAGTTAGGGGAAAGAATCACACCCAATTTTTTTTTCTTTGGGAGTGGTTTGGTCAAGATGTATGCAACCTCCTCCTTGGTGGACACATGTTCCAAATTAATTTTTTACTCACTTACTTTATCCCTTAAGAATTTATATGTAATTGTACTATGCTTGGTTTTAGAATGCAACACATGATTCTTAGACACACTTATAACATTGGTATTGTCATAATAGATAGGAGTGGGTCTACCACATTCTTCCTTGTAGTCTTCTATGGTATGTATCATCCATATAAATTATGCACAACATAGTGTTGCTACTATGTACTCAACTTCACAAGTGGATATAACTACTAATGATTGGTTCTTTCTCAACCAAGATACAAGACACTTACAAACAAAGAAGGATCCTCCACTAGTGATTATCCTATCATCCAAGCTTCATGCCCAATCAGTAATAGTAAAGGCTTTCAATTCAAACTTTTCACTTCCTGGGTACCATAATCCATACTCTTTAGTCCCCTCAAGGTACATGAAGATCATGTTTATTGGTTGTAAATGTGTCTCCTTTGGATCCTCTTGAAATCTACCTACAAGACCTACATTCTACAAAATGTAGGGCTTAGAATAAGTGGCATAAAACAAGTTTCCAATCACGAACATGTATGTTATTTGGTTTACTTTAGGTGATTTGTCTTCTTTTCTTAATTTGCATCCTATGACCATAGGTGTCCCAACAAGCTTATAACCCTCCATTTGAAACTTCTTTAGCATCTCATTTATATATTTTCCCTGTAATATGAATATTTCTTCCTTTGACTGATTGATTTACAGTCCTACAAATAATGATAGTTCTCCAAGAATGGAAATCTCAAATTCCTTCTTCATAACTTCTGAAAATTCATGTGTCTTATGCTCATTTTCCCCTCCTAATATGATATCATCTACATAAACCACCCCAATTAGTATGTGTCCTAATTCATTCTTTATGTAAAAATTTCTATCAACCACACCCTTCTTGAAGCCCTATTAAGTTAAATACTTGTCTAATCTCCCGTACCAAGCCCTAGGGGATTTCTTAAGGCCATAGATTTCCCTTTTTAGCTTGCACACATAATCTCTCCCATATTTCAATGAGAATCCACCATGTTACTCAATATATACATCTTCTTCTAGGTTTCCATTCAAGAAGGAAAATTTAACATCCATTTGGTAAACCTTAAAACCTTTGTAACCTGCACATGTTAGAAAAATTCTAATGTCCTCCATCCTAGACACCAGTGAAAAAGTATCATCAAAATATATTCCCTCAACACGTGCATATCCTTTGTAGAAAAGCCTAGCTTTGTTCCTTGTGACTTAATCATCACCATTTAGTTTATTCCAGAATACCCATTTAGTTCCAATAACATTTTTGTTCTTAGGTATAGGTACTAGCTCCCAAGTTTTGTTTTTATATATCTGATCCAACTCTTCATTCATAACATCAACCCAAAAATGATCTTTATTTTCCTCTACAACATTTTTTGGATCAAATTTAGATAGGAGAGTAATATTTTCTTGATTATGAAGACTTACCAGTTTTATCCTTATTGTTATGCTAGTATCCTTCTTGCCTAGGATTTGAGCTTTAGGATTATCTTCTGATTTATCTTTAGAGGGATTTGGTATCTTTCCTCTCTTTTTCTTCTTCATCTTATTCTTTTGTTGTCTCTATATCCTCTTCATCTTCCTTAGACTCTAACTCTTGTGATGTATCTTTTGACTTAGATTTAGACCTCATAGGATAGGATTCATCAATATTTACATTTCTAATTTCAACCATCACTTGCATCCTTTTATTATAACATATGTAACATGGAATTATTAAGGAATAACCTAAGAATATGCCCACATCAAATCTTGAGTCAAAATTTCCTTGGTTTTCTTCCATTCATTTCATGAAGCATCCTATCCCCAAAACTCCAAAATATTCTATATTTGTAGGTCTTCCTTTCCATAACTCATGGGGGTATTGTCACTATTTATACTTATCTGATATCTATTGAGGATGTAGATAGTTATACTAATTTCCTCTTTCTAATATCCATAAGATAGTTTGGATTAATTGAGCATAATACTAGCCATCTCCTAAAAAGTCCTATTATTCCTTTCCACCACACCATTTTGCTGAGGTGTCCTAGAAATTGAGAATTTCCTCTTAATACCATTAGTCTAAAAAAATCACATATTTTAGACCAAAACTGACACCTCTAGCTGATCTAATGCATTTGATCCTTCTATTCTTATCATTCTCAACAAGCGCCTTGAAATTATCCAATCTATCAAGTTCTTCTTATTTGTCCCTATAAAATAAAACCTAAGTGAATCTTATATAAACATCTATTAGAAACATAAATTAATACTCACCTATCATGCTTTCAGTCCTCATAGGTCCATAGAGATCAGTGTGAATCACTTTCAAAGGCCTTGTGATAGAGTAATGATCTTTCGACTTGAACGTTCTCATTGTCTGCTTATCATGTAAACATGATTTTCTTAGAGTGTTCTCTGGTTTACTAATCTTTGGCATGTTCCTCACACATTCCTTGGAGCTTATCTTGACTATATTTTCAAATTTTAGATATCCTATTATTCTATGCCACAACCAACTATCATATAACTTACTAGTGAGACACTTCTCCTTGTTAATCTCCTTTAATATGTATATGTTGTTTTTAGTCCTTTTAGTTTTGCCTAAAATATTACTTGATTTATTTTTCATGATATTACACTCTTTATCATTAAACATTAGAGTGTATCCTTATTTGAAAATTTAGATCACAATGAGCACATTATGTTTCAGTATCTCAATATATAAGACATTTTTAGTTAGTTTTTTTCCATTGTTTAAACTTAATGCACCTCTTCCAACAATGTTTGCAGTTGTGTTGTCTCCAAATCTAACTGAACCTGATGCATTTTATCTTTATGAAATGAACTTACTCTTGTCTCTAGTCATGTGGCCAGAGCACCCACTATCAATATACCATACCAAGCCTTCATATTGAGTGTGGAAAGTAGTTTGGGATATTTGACATTGTTCTTCCTTTTCTTTTTGTTCTATCTTGTCTTTCACAAGACCTAACACCATAGCATACTCCTCCTTATCTTCTTTATCATCTTCGTAACTCTTCTTATCAGAAAAATATGGAGATAAAGGGGATGAATAGATTACATCAAGGATAGATTTCCATATCTCATTCTGACCAGAGGTGTTACTTCATCTTAAACTAGACTTTATAACATACTTGTGCTTCAATGATCTCCTCTAGGCTGTTAGAATTGATTCACAAGGACCTTGCTCTGATACCACTTGTTGGAAGCCCAATGAGTGAGAGCAGGGGAGGGGGTGAATTATTCATTTAAAACTTTCATTCAATTAACCATACACAATTATAATTTTTAAGCATTAAGATGATTAGACCATGCACATTCAAACATACACATGAGAAAATGACACAATGACACGAGATATATGTGGGAAACCCTAAAGGGGAAGACAAACCACTAAAAATTTGCATATATTACTGAACAAAAAGGAATCCTTTGTATATTACACAACACAAGAGCTTTTCTTAGTGAGGCAATAACCCCACAAGGAGCACCAACCCCTATTTATTAGAGCACCCACTCTACAAGGAGGTTATAACCCCAAAAAATACCAAACACCCACTTAGCCACTTGATATGAGGATCAATTAATGTCGTTATTTCTCAACCAAATTATTATGATCACTTTTTCAGCCCTATTCACTCAAAAATCTCTCAAATTTCTCTCTTTCTCCTTCTTCACTCATGCATGCACTTAGCAGTGTTGATTAGGTCATATGACCTTGAATCTCTATTCTTCTTCTTTTCTCACCTTCTCATGCCTCTTATTTTCTATGCTCTAGATCCATCTTACCTCTTCACACATTTCCTCTTGCTCACTCAAACCCCCATTCCTCTCACTAGCTCAAATGAACAAATACAACTTACCTTTATACATGAATCATGCTACAAAACCATATAGGTTGGAAAAATACCATATGAACATGTAAGTTCGGTCATATTTAACATGAATAGACACTTTACACATTCATACAAGTTACATAAGGGGGCCATATAGATTTTCATAACCCTTACAATACAAGCTTACTCAACTAGGCCTAATAGTTAGGTCTACAATTCTAACGGTCACATTTTAATCTTCAATGACACAAGGCAACTCCAAAAATACTCCATCATCTCAGGAAAATTCATTAACATCATTTTAAAACCATCTACATGCATGAAACACTATGATCTATCCATCTCAAGTATACAACACTCCATTTGGAAAGCACTACCTATTAGGTCTAAGCACCTAATTTACCAGTCTAAAAAAACAAGCTATTTCACACCTCAAAAAACCTGTTCATGACACAATGGCACATCACTAGAAATGTATTGACCTCAAGTAACTCACAAGACTCATGAAAACCTTTATTTCAGGGTACAAGACCCCAAAACACTTCCTTCTATGAAAATACTCAATAATCAGTCTTGAGCTTATCAAGCTACAACACCTCAAAATCCACTTCCACACTCAATAACTACATGAAACACTTCACCAAGGATGTGATTTTTTTTTTCAAGAACTCATATACATATGTCACACTCATAATTTCACACTTGCATACTTGTTCCACAAGATTTCTTAATAAGCCCAAGACAATAGTTTAGGCCATTAGGGATTAAGCCAAAATACACCACTTTTAATCAAATCATGAGATAAAACACATAATGCAAAACCTCTACAAGCTATCCATGCTCATATTTCACTTCCAAAAAATACATTTATATTAAAAAATTCTTGGACCTCCATGAATGGTTTTGCACCCTTTAGGCCATTAGCGATAGACACATTTAGGAGAAATGTTTGACTCATTTCTTGCACATAACCTATCCAAATATCTTTATGGAAATTTATAACATATCCCATACTTACTCCCACAACTGCTATTTCACCATGATACCTACAACACATGCCTATACATGCAAATCTTCACAAAAAAGAGTTTTTTTTGTAGCTTACCATTAATCTAGAGCATGCCACCACCACCAAAATGATCTATGAAGAATTATTTATATGCATGAACCATAATACTAGCCTTACCATACCATTTGGAGAACAAACCATTCATATTTTGTCCATTTCTCTCAGACTAGGGTTTATACCCACTTAGCTTATTAATAATGGTTCATATAAGTATGATGACCAAATGAACCCATTCCACTTGTTAAAGACTCTTACCTCCATGCATCAACATTTATGAATGGCTTAGGCCCCCATGCATAGTTTGCACGTGTGGACGAGCATTCAAAGTTGACCATCGAGATAGACTATATTGTTTTGAGAGATTTGTAGAGCCTAAAACAAGTTTTCATGCATTTCCTTAAAATTCCTACCCTCAAACTTTTCACATACCTCTGGAATGACCTCCTCCATGATTTGCAATGCTCATCCATCCTCAGCTACCTCTAAAACTCATCCTGCTACCTAGTTTTCCCATGCTTTCTTGCCTTGTCTTCTTAAACTTACCTCCAAGAACCTTGAATATGCACTATACACATTAACCATGACCTTTTACACCTCCCACACATGCCATGCAATGTCATAACACTCCTCACATGATCAAATTAGCATTATCTACCTCATACCTCAAGCTACCATACCATCTGATTACATTTGGTCTAGGAATAGGCCTAGTTAGGCTTATATCAACACATGCCTCATGGATGATCATCACTATTTAAGCTCTCTAAGACCTTTACCACCTCAGTCTACATCTTTTAGACCTTATAAAACCTTCATACAACCTTTGAATCTCATGCACTATTTTATGCAAGATGAACCATGCCCTAACCCATGCATATGAACCAATATACCATGCTTCTTAACCAATGTAACACATCATGAAACCAAAATAAGGCACTACTAATCAACCTTCATGCTTCTTGATGATTGACACCTCATGCTGACTCCTATGCCACCTAAACATCATTTTCCATCAATGCAACTTAACATGAATGACAACACCAATGACCCTATGTCCAACATCCAATGTATTGCAGAACCTCAAATTTTGTAATTTACCTTTTGATAATATAAGTTGTGATAATTCTCCTTTACTAAGAAAACTATCCACATTATTTCCATGTTTAGAATATACTAACGTCTCTCTCCAAACTTGCTTCTTTCTACACACCTATGTGTGGTTACATTATGAGTATAGATGTATAAAATCAATATTTCACATTTTCTTATCATGATACATATTTCAGATTGCATGCATAGTCACCCTATCTAAAACTGTGTAGTTTGTCAGGATGTAATATTTGGTCCTAACTAACTTATATGATCTTGGACCGACACATCCTCCAATTGTTTTTAAATTATATTATCTTTTTCATCATTTTATCCTACTAGGTCATCTTTATCATAAAAATTTAACTACAAAACCCTATATAAATAACTTACTATCACTTCATTTACTTACGTGGCACTCAAATGAGCTCTCAATTTGAATAATAACATTAAATGAACTCAAGGATCCCTAAATATCCCCAAAAATAATGCACATCCATTAGGTTAGTCACTACTACATTTTTAAAGCATTCAACTATGTCAAAGAGTTTAACTTCCCACATTTATAAACATCCAAAGATCATAATTCAATGTATTAAAAAGAGAAAAATAATCCCAAGAATTGTTAAAGTGGTTTATGTTACCAAACTAGTTGCATTCATATAGATATCATATGATAGATGGATAACTACTTGTGGTTTGAAGTGTTGATGTAGGTGGTGGAAGGATTTTACTTCAACCTAAACACTAAAATTTTTGGGTTGAAAAATTATTTCCTAGGTATTAGAGGTGACTAAGAACAGGGCACGCAAAATTTAGGTGCATAGGGGCCCATGAAATTTCATCAGAAGAAGGGCGTGTCGGGGAAAGTAAGAGTTAGGAGTTTGTCATTTTTCATGTTGTGGCTAAGTGTAGACGTTGAGTGCGAGGCACAAATGGATAGGAGAAGTATGAAGAATTGGAGATGAAGCAAGGATATTTTAGGATGAATGGAAGATCAAATGACATGTAGAGTTTTGGGATATGAATAGGATTAGAACTGAAGTTATCTATAGGAGATATATTGTTAGAAGATATTGCATGATCCCTTGTTATCTTTGTAACCGACACATGGCTATTCATAGCACACCGCCTATTTTGAGGATGCTTAGGTAGTGAAGGGAAAGTCCCCACTGCTATATATATGTATTGATTTGCATGGTTTTAGTAGTTCTACTATGTAGTAGAGTTATGTTGTTGGTTTATGAGTGCACATGACTTATGGTGATACTCTTATGTATGTATTTAACTTCTTTATTTTACAAGGATTAATACAATGGATCTTTATGGATGGATCTTGGTCATTGTCCTATTTGTAACTGGATCTTGCATGATAAACCTACTGTTGATTCTTGTTTAGCTCATTCTTGAATATGGTTGAGATGTAGTTGTAGTTTATCTTTACATGGTTGTTATGGATCTGTATTATATGTCTTTTCAAGTTAAATCCTTGACAAATCTGCCATAAAAGAGGAACCTAGTATCCTTGCACGCTTGGGGTGAGTTCTCAAATCTGTATGAGTGATGTGCCAGTGCACCTTGGGTTGTTCTTGGTAAAATAAAAGACTAAATTTTTGTTCTATTTCCGGGAACTCTTTTCAAGTTATTAAAATAATGTTGTATGATGAAGACGTATCAGTTGACCTTATTCAGTATTAAGAGTTAGGTGGAAATTTTGGAGGAAGAATTTTCTCATAAATATAATACTGGACCTAATTTTGATGCACATGTGTGGGTTGAAGAAAATATATATCATGAGCTCTATGATCCGTTCTTTAGCTATTTGCCTATAGAGTTATATGATTGGCTGGTAGTGTATGCATCGAAGAGAAATTGGAGGTATATAACAATTATGTGGAGACAAGAAGACTACAAGAATTTGTGCAATGCTGATTTGACTTGGACACTCACCATAGCTCATTGGTGGAGGGGTGTTCTACATAGTTACACATTGGAGTACACTATTTCTACGTATTCTTGTCAAGAGGTTGCTGATTTTCAGTTCTTGTGTGAACCCAAGGGATCTTATTTGTGTGATAACTCTATAGCAATTAAGATCTTTTTGGTAACTCTGGACTTGGAAGAACAACCTATGGTTAGCTAAATCTCCACTGCACGTGGGGGTAGGAGCAAGTGTGGTGAAATATGGAGGACATTACGGTAGAAAAAGAAATAGAGGAATGATGGCTTGAGTATAATGAAGTGCGGGAAAGGGAATTGGCGAAGAAGTTCAACGCTGAGGAGTCTATGGATTTTTGGAGATAAGTGATGTGAAAAGGATTTGAGGTTCTTGTTGAAGACATGGAACATAAGAATCCAGTACTCCCCCATTTAGGAAATTGAAGAAGAGAATCCCCCTCGGCTTCTGATGAGATAATGTCGGAAGAAGAAAGAGTAAGGGCCATATGTTTGCATCTGATCCCACCTAGCAACTTTTCCCTTGCACCTAGTGTTCCAATTTCTGAAACAATCATTAAGAATCAGGTGAGTAGTAGTGAGAGTAGATACATGTAGATATAATTTTCCATTGAATACAAAATTACATCAAGAAACACAATCATATATGGCATCACACGTGACAACATCCTTATTGTTTGGAGGACTGATTAGCCATATACTTTCTGGCGCGTCATTAGGACAAAGTGTGGGCATGCAAAACCTTGGACACATGTATAGAAGTAACACAACTTCACATAATGTAGGATTTAAATTTAGCAAAACACTTGGAACATAGAGTAGCACATCCTATAGTCTAGTTCCCGCTACAGGAGGAGGATCAGGAGAATCAGGTGGTTTGGGATCTAGTGGATCTGGTGGTTCATGAGGTGGAGAGAATATCATAGGTAATACATGTTTTGGATTTGGTGGGCATGGTCCACACCAACCCTAGCAAGTCTATTAAGAGATGTATTTTCACCTACCGGAGTACATAAGTATTGAAGATGCAGCTGAGCATGTGCATATGTGTGAGATACTATAGCGTGCTAAGGGTATCATAGCTCTTGAGTGTAAGGCAAGTCAGTTTGCTACTACTTTACAAGGGTGCGCACATATATGGTATAAGAAGTATGATCTAAACCAAACTTATGTAGACTACAACACACTTTGTGATGCTTTCTCAGTTGAGTTCCATATACTTGATTTTGAACAAAAAATCATCAACACACTGAAGGATATCAAGTAGGGAATGGTTGAGAGTGTCAGGGAGTATGATTCATGTTTTAAAACTTTGTTATCAAAGTTGTCCTATGACATCCACCATAACAAAAATACTCAGTGGTTTGTTAGTGGTTTTATCACACCTTTCAGAAGAGCACTTTCTCATAAGAAATTTACACATCCACGTGAGGCTTTTGGGGCAGCTCTGCACGCCGAGATAGATAGAAGTGTAGACAATGGAGTTAGCCCATTTTTGGAGGAGTAGATTGCATCTACGGAAAAATATTTGGAAATTTTTTCAGCTAATTCAGCCCATAAAATGTGTAGTGGTATTTGATGTACGGATTATGAGGTGGTAGGACATAGTAAGGATAACTACCCCCATAAGTTGGTGTGCACCATGTTACTAGATTGTGAGATATGTCATTTGGATCACGATTCAAGTAGGTGCCCCCTATTGCAGTGCATGATTTGGAATAACGTGTCTTGTTATTTTAATATTTACAATTCTACCACTCATGATATAGAGAATTACATATTGATTGATCAGATTCATGATACCAATGAGACTAGTGTACATTAGAATAGTGTTGCGAAAAATTCTAAGGAAAAAGGTGAACATGATAATCGTAATCATAATAAAGGGCATGTTGATGGAGGTAGTAGAGGTAGAGGTTACCGTGGAGGGTTCAGAGGCCGAGGTCTCGGCAGTAGAAGAGGTGAATTTCCACCCAGGACTTGTTTCACATGTGGATCTCCTGATCATTACAGGCATGAATTCCCTCAGAAAATTATTTTCTCCTAGTGCAGAAAGAATCAAAAGTTTGAGGAATGGCCGAATTTGTATGAGCATATGAGAAAGTAGTACAAACAAGATAAGGGCATGGGAATGGTTAGAGTAAAATGCAATGTGGAAGATAATTGGATGCCAAAGTTATCACCTGATCCTGAGGTAATACCTGTGTTAGTAACTACATTCACTGAGGCTACACATTCTCGTGAGACTCCGAAGCATAAACCTGTTATTACAAAATAAGAGGTATTGCATGTAAAGTATCTAGATCCTACCCATTAGAAGGAAGTTTATCAAGATACTATGGAGGTTATTAGAAACTTACAGGGTGAGATATAGTGCTTGAAAGAGCAGTCGCAGAAGCTGGAATAAGAAAAAGTAGTTGAGCTTCCTTAGAAAGATGTTGATGACTTGAAGGAGGTTTGTAATATACTGTGAAAGGAGAATACCATTCCTTTGTTAGGGGAATGGTTAAGGGAGAAGGTATCACACGTTGGAGCTGAGCATGAGAGACAACTATTACATGAAAATTTACCTCCTTATAGTCTTTAGTATGATAAAGAGATCACTTTGAATGTAGTTGTTGATGGATGGATGTTGAGTAACATATTGATTGATACAGGTGTAGAAGTAAATGTACTCAATTTGGATGCGTGGAATCAGATGGACAGAACACCATTATAACCATCTTCAAATGTGTTGTATATGGAAAACATGACTAAATCCATGCCCATTGGAGTGTTGAAGGATGTCAGTATAACTATCTAAGGGGCCAAGTTCACTGGGGATTTATTGGTCTTAGCGCTTGCAGAAGTAGACAGTTTTCTAGCATTTCTTGAGCACCCTTGGTGTTACACGAATAATGTTAATCTACGATTTAATAAATCTTATATCAGTTTTGAGAACAAAGAGGATCATGTGATTAGTTCTTTGACAGATGGGGAATCTACACCTTATGTAGAACCTTTGTGTGAAGAGGATTTGAATAGAATATATGCCTGCACAGTTAGATATTTTGAGTTTCTCGAGCCATCTAAGGAAGGAGTTATATAGTGGGATGATGCTCATTCTATGAGTTATACAACTAGTGTTTCCTATGATAAATGGGCACATGGGACAAATGAAATGGTTGGGTGAGAGATTAAGAATAAAATTATGTGTGTAGTCAGACAGTGCATTATTCGGCGTTTGATTCATAACCAAGTACCTTGATACAATGGTGAAGGAAAATTCGACGTATTTCTACATAGCATGAAAGTCCAATGGATGGATGAGGGTGACAGAAGAAATATGTTGATTTATACCCTACATGGAACAGTTGTGTATTGGTGGAATACACATAGAGATAACCTTTTGGAGTGGCGAGAAGTGAGAATCACTTTCTCTACTAGGTTTATTAGGAGAAATGTACCTTCAGAGATTTGTGAATTCCATGGAAAGGATTTGGCTTCACACCACATTCAGAAGTGTGTGAGACTCTAGATGGAGGTGAAGGAGGGCTTAACACCATCACTTTGGGTGCATAAGTTTTATGCCACTCGCAGTAGTTGTGTGCATGTATGGTATGTTCATGCAGAATTAACAAGGGAAACACTTAATTGGCAAGAGATGAATTCAAGTATAGTTTAGACCTTTGACTATTTTTCTTCTAAACCTTTGGTGTATGAAGCATTACAAATTATAAATCATCTTACAAAGGGGGATAGTGTAAAGGCTGAAGAAATCCTGTTAGAATTTTTTAGGGAAATGGAATTGGAGGCGCACTTTTATGAAGAGGAGCAAATTTTGCATGCCTGCATAGAAAAAGAAAAGGGTAAGTTGGTGTACATGATTGATAATGAATAAGTGGAGAATCTAGATGTTGATCACACTGTAGGTATATGTGAGGTCTTGGACATTGCACATGAAAAGGATCACACTTATCATGAGCCTATGTAAATGAATAAGGTCAACATTTGGATAGATGGAGAGCCTAAAGAGGTCATTATTGGTGATTATTGGTTTGAAAAAGAAGTTGCTAAAATTATTGAGCTATTGCATGACTTCCAAGACTTATTTCCTAAGAGGTTACCATGAGTTGAAAGGGAGTGTATACCTCATTGGGAGAAATGAAGATTAAGCTGAAAGATTAGGTGTGAGCTCCTATTTAGGAAAAGGCCTTATATGATGAATCCTGATACCTACACGTAAAGGTCAAAGGAAGAGAATGAAAAAATGCTTGCAAGTCTGAGAATGATTGAAAAAATAAAGGAATCAGAATGGGTTAACCCTATGGTAATAAGCATAAAAAAAGATGGTAGGATAAGGATATGTGTGGACTACAGAGAGTTTAATGTTGCTTGTGTCATAGATCCTTTTCCTACACATTTTATAAAAGAAATATTGGAAGGCATTGTAAGGCACAAGACTTACTCTTTCAATGATGGATTCTCTGGTTATCATTAGGTGCAGATTTATCAAGAAGACCAAGTAAAGAAAAATTTAACCACTGAGTGGTGAAGTTTTTCATACACAGTTATGGCCTTTTGGGTTGAAGAATGCGACTATAGTTTTTTCGTGTATTTTTGTACAAGAATTTGAGGAATTTATACACAATTTTTTACAGGACTATTTGGATGATTGGATTGTTTATGGAATGGTAAAATATAACTATGAAAAGTTAAGACTCATGTTTGAGAGATGTAGGTAGCTCATCATATTTTTGAACATTAAGAAGTGTATCTTTTCTACACCCTTTGGAACTTTACTGGGATACATTATTTGTAAAGAAGGCTTGTTGGTAGATCTTGCTAAGGTTGATGTCATTTTGGGCTTATAGGAGTCTACTAACCAAAGCAATGTGCATGGGTTCTTAGGACATACAAGTTATTAAAAAAAATTCATCAAGGGTTGTGCTAATATTGTTGTGCCCCTGGAGGAATTGTTGAAGATTAAAGAAAAGTTCCATTGGAATGAGGTGCAACATATAAAATTTGAGACATTGAAGGAAAGACTTACTTTTGCACCCATATTGTGCTTTCCATCTTGGGATAAGTTGTTTCATGTGCATGTTGATGCCTCTGGTATGGCCATTGGTGTAGTATTAGCATAACTTGGAGATGGGATTATTGATCATCTTATCTATTTTGTAAACATGAAATTGACCTTGGCTGAAAAAAATTATACAACTACAGAGCACGAAGCATTGTCCATGATTTATATGATGCAAAAGTTTAGAAAATACTTACTGGAAACTCCATTTATATTTTATATAGATCACATGGCACTTAAGTATTTGGTCAATAAGATTATCTTACAAGGGTGTATATGTAGATGGATACACTTGTTTTAGGAGTTTGACTTTAATATGGTTCTAAAACCAAGAAAGAGTAACTCAGGACTAGATCACTTATCAAGGATTCATTCAAGCAAGGATGTATAGAGCATTGAGGACACAATGCCGGATGCACATCTATTCAGATTAAACTATGCGCCCTATGATTTAGAAGCTATTGTTGTATTCTGACATACTGGTGTGACGTTTGAAGGGATGAAGGCTCTGGAGAAGAAAAAACTAGCCATATGTACCACACCTTACATGTTAATTAGCGGAGATTTATACAAGTTAGACAAGGATGAAGTTTTTCACCAGTGTGTACTTGATCCTGAGTGTACTGCCATTATGGAGGAAGCTCATGGTGGAATTGTAAGTGGAAATTATACAGAAAATTCTACTGCGTATAAGATTTTATTGGCAGGGCTTTGGTGGGAAACAATTTACAAGGATTGTATAGAGTATTGTAAGGCCTGTTACCATTGTCAGCACCTTGGAAATCCTGGGCATATAAATGAAATGCCTATGAGGTCTATTGCTAGTGCAAAACCATTTGAAAAGTGGGCAATTGACTTTATGGCTCATGTTATCTAATTTACCCCCCGAGTAAATTAGATGACAAGGAATTCATAGGACCTAGGCACCTAAATGGACCCCTAACGATGAACTTGAGCTACAAGTGGTTTTCAAGGGTTCAGGATCTCATCTAGTCAATTTAGAAGTGAAAAATCATGTTGAAGAATTATCTCATTTCTGGGTTTTGAACCTTGAGATCAACTTGGAAGATGTTGAATTGCGGGCTCTACGGGTCCACATCTAGCTAAAATAGGAAAAAACTAGTGAAAAATATGACAAGCCTCGAAACCTCTTACATTCATTCTATATCAAGGTCATGATAGGAGAAAATTCAAAAATTCCCCAAGGATAAGGTTCAGGGGTCAAAAATTCACATTTGGCCCTCAAAGGGCAACTGAGCTACAAATAAGCTCATCGAGCTGGAAGGTTGTATTAGGGGTGAGTTGAAGGAGAGCTCTCCGAGTAGCTTAGTGAGCTACTTGGTGAGCTAAGTTGTAGTGGAGGTTGATCAAGCCGAGTTGGGTCCAGAGATAATGAGAAAGGGGCATATTGGCCAGGAAAGCTCAAAGATGGGATTCTAGTTGGACAAAGCAAATGTATGACACGTCGGAAGGAACTCATCCGATCCAAAGTTTTATCTCATCGATGATCCAAGTAGAATGTGTGAAGGGCTTGTTGAGGTGAGCTAGAATCGAGCTCGATGGCATGCATGATGGGTTGGATGGGCCAGCTTGGATATAGAAGCTGGTGAATAGATAAAACAACGAGGTTACCAACATTGAACTAGAGCCATACATGCCAATGTAAGTGTGGCTTAGGTGAGGCAGAGAACAGGGTTCAACGATGAGTTATAGAACCTATCATTGAGTTCATGGATCATGGAAAGGAAGGCTTGGGTTGGTCCAAACAAATTCATAAGAAGCAGGTAGAAGGCCGAGCTCCCCGAGCTCGGTCAAAGAAAATGCATCGTGGGGGGGGGGATTCTCAGATTTATAGCTCGCAGAAATAAGGAAATATCACAACAATCCATGGGGATCAACAATGGAACAAAGGAATCGATCTTAAATGAGCTCGGATGAGAAGAGAGGCCTGAGTCAACTTGGATGGTGCACAGAAAGAAAGCTTGGGAGTCAAGCTGAGAGTCAAATGGAGGAAATCTGAAGTCTTCATAATTTGGAGGCTGGAGCGATTGGGGAATGACAAGGTAAGTATCTGAACCACCGAGGCTCAAAATCCCAAACAAGTAAAGCTCTGAAGTCCATATTTTTTTGACTTCGTGAGTTGGTGAATTAAAATTTTGGGGCAAGTTGTATTTTGGGTCGGGATGGTAGAGGCTTGAAGCGTATCATGGCGGGCTTCTAAAGAGGCAAGGCCTGAATGTTTAAAACCAATAAGTAGATGACACATGTCAAGTCAAGCTGAATTTAGGGGTCGATCATTTTGGGTTTCAGGGAGAATCAATTTCGGAGGTTTCTTCAGGGTTTGGAGTGGTGAAATCCCAAAATGGGTGTGGAAAGATTTCTGAAGGGCTCGGGCCTGAAACCCCGAAAACAATACAACTCCTACACATACATTCAATGATCCACTGAGTTTCATATAAGGAAATGAGCTATGTGATGTACTAGTAAGAGAAATACGTGAAACATTGGAGCTCGAGCCATACATTGAGTTGGGTGGCGTGTAAAGTAAGTGAGCTCGATAGGTGTTGAAAACAACTTGGTGGAGCTTGAGGTGAACCCAATCATGACCCAAATTCAAACACACATAACTCCTACAATCTATGGCCAAGTTCAATGAATTTATACTTAATGGAAAGGATTTTTAGAGGATAATTCAATAGTGATGGCCAAATCTAGAAATCAGGAGGGTAGGAGGAGTTTCAAGCCCTAGAAGCAACCTATGAAAAAATGACTGCAACTTCTTCCATACTCCACCATTTTTCACAAAATTGTAGTCAATGGAAAGATAATTTAAGGCTCTATAGTATGAAATTATTGAATTTCAGATTTCAAAGGTTCTAGATCTCTAAAAATGGAAATCAATACTATGGTAGGTGAAAATTAATGAGGTTGGTGGGAGAAGATGTCATGATGAAGCTACAGGAGCTAGAAACTAGACCCAGGTGCAATCACAACTAGTTCTTTCTTACACTAGGTAATGTCATTAACCAAGGAAGGATTTTATAGATCTTCAAGCACTCATTACAGATTAAACAATTATGGGTTTTCTTTCTCTCTCTCTCCTCTCCTCAATTTTCTTCCTATAAATGTAAGGGGGTTACATTGTACAAAGAGTTGGTCATTCTCTCCTCCCATGCACCCCATTATTGTTAAGGATTCAAGATTTCCACAAATATTTTTAATTTCTTCATGTATCTCATGCTACAATATTATACTGTGTAAATTCTATATGGAGCAATAAAACTATATTTGTGTTGCATCTTGTCCAACCTTTATAGTTTATTTTTTACATCTTACCAATCTTTGTGCTTGCAGGATATTTGCATACTTCTTATTCATCGCAAGTTTGGTGTGTTTTGCTCATTTGGGAATGGTGTATTGAATGTGATCTAGCTTGTGGTGCAGGATCACCCTACCTAGGTTCATTTCTTTCATTGTTTTGTAGGCTAGGGGAAGTGATTAACACTCATTTCTTGGTGTATCACCACTCGTAGTGTAGGTTTATTTCATGCAATCATTCTTTCCATGTCCCCTTAGAAGCATTAGATTAGGTTTATTCAGTAGTTTTTCCCACATTAGGAGTAGTTTGTGGTAGTTAGGTTAGGAGAAATAACTGACCTTCTTTGGAGAGCTATCCCATTTTACATTGTCCCACACTCATGATAGCACCATGTTTGTGTAATCACACCGAATGCCCCATATCTAACTTGGCCCATTTGGGGGTGTTGTGATTCTGTCATCACCAATCCGGCACTATGATAATTCTTTACCAGGAACTCCTTGTGCTATGATTATTTACTAATGCACAGCCTTTAGTTTGGTGGATGTAATATGGAAACACAACAACAAACATAACACAAGAATACCATAGACTATGATAAGAAGGAATGATGATAAATTTGAAATATCAGAGTAAATTATAATATTAACATGAAATTGTTACAATCTCACCCATGAGGTACTTCAAGTGTTATTGACTTCACTTGCCTTTCACCAAGACTATGGGAGAAACTTTACAATTACACCTCTTAATGGTTTCTTCAACACACCTTTAAACTGATGGCTTCCTTTGCACACTTCCTACAATATTTCTCACTGCTTCCTTCTATGTTAAATGAGGGGGGTGGCCTCTTTATTTATAGACTTCTAGGCTTATCCATCTTATCTCTAAGATAGGATAAGAAATCCACTCTGACGAATCATATTCCATACCTTAACTCTTATCTGTACATGTAAGCTTATCTTTTAAGATAAGATAAACCTTATCATTTCACATGGGTTCCACATTTTTAGACTTTTTACAAATAAAATATACAAAATATTTATGACCTCACTCCTTGTCCTTATTACCAATATAATATTTCTAATTCCTAATCATGTAGACCCTACTTCTCTTCTTACCCCAACTTTGACATTTTAACATTACTGGACCACTTACGACAACTATTTACTTTTTACCACAACATTCCTATTGTACTTTTGACTATTTCCGTACTATACATTATTGGCAAGATGTCGTACTGGCAGCGCCGTTATCTTCTATCAGACGCTACTACTAATTATACTTAACAACATCCTATTCCTAATACATACATTAATGAAATAGAAATTACGGAGGAAAATTTTATTGTCGACATCTTCCCCCTTCCTAGTTTCTACTCCGTCCTCGGAGTAGACTATTCTGGTGCTTGGAAAATCTTCAACTTGTCGTGGTTGACCCATTTCGTAATGGGAGTGCCATCCAATTCCTCCAGTCGGTACATACCATTTTCATGCACAGCTGCTATTTTGTAGGGCCCCATCCATTTTGGAATAAATTTTCTCTGTCTTCTTTTTTTGTATCTGGAATCATATACTAGAACCAAGTCATTCACATGAAATGGAGACCACCGGATCTTTTGATCAAAGTATTCCTTCTGCTTCATTTTCTTCTTATAGCTTGTATCCTTAGCTATTTCCCTCATTTCCTCTAGCAAATGAAGATGTACCAACCTTTCTTTTACTGAATCACTTTCATCCATTCTTTCATTTTTCATTACTCTGACCGTGGGAATATCAAACTCAATAGGAAGAACTGGATCAATGCCATAAGCCAACTGAAATGGGGAGTATCCTGTTGCTGACTTTGATGTTGCCCTATATGCCCACAATGTTGCATGAATCCTTTTATCCCATTTATGTACCTGCAAGGCTGCATCTTTTGCTAGAATTTGACACAACACAAAATTTGTTCGTTCCACCTGTCCATTTGTGCTTGGCTTGTATGTTGTTGCCTTCCTGTGCTTAATAGAAAACTTATTGACTAGGGCTTCTACCACCTCATTAATGAAGTGGCTTCCTTGATCTGTTACAATTTCTAATGGACAACCAAATCTGGTGACAATGCGTTCATATATGAACCTTGCCACTTCATCCATGGAAGTTGTTTTCAATGGCCTAGCTTCAACCCACTTGGTTAAATAATCTGTGGCAACTACAATATACTTATTTTGGCATGAGGTAGTTGGAAGTGGACCTACAATGTCTATTCCCCACTTTTCAAAGGGACCAAGTGGAAGAATAGGACATAATGGAGCTGATGAAGTCTTACGGTTACCATGTGTTTGACAAATATCACATGTCTTACAATAATTATAACAATCTTTAAAAAGAGTGGGCCAGTGATAACCTGCATCCAAGATCCTTCTTGCTGTAAGTTGTCCAGAGAAGTGCCCTCCACATGTACCATTGTGGAATTCTTCTAGCAGTTCCTTCCCTTGATCACGTCCAACTGCCCTCTTGTACTATCCATCAGGTCCTATTCGAAATAATACTCCATGCAGAATAGAATATGGACGACTGGCTTGAGTAATCTTTCTCTTAGTCTTTGCATTGGCACCATCAGGAAACTTGAATTCATTCAGATAATTCCAAATATCTATGTATTCACTAGGGATTGTGTCAAGGGATAACAATGCTGCATCGGGGAAATCATCATCATCACAAGATGATCCTAAACCATCATAGGCTTGAGAGAGTGCATCTGCATTGACATGCTTCTTTCCTGGCCTATCTATAATATCAAATTCAAATTCTTGTAGAAAAATTATCCATCTTGCTATCCTCCCTGATGGGTTAGGCTTATTTACAATATATTTTAGAGCCTGATGATCTGTTACAACTAGAAATTTTTTCCCTAGCAAGTAATTCCTAAACTTCTTTACAGCAAAAATGATAGCCAGAGCCTCTTTTTCAGTTACAGTATAATTTACCTCAGCACTGCTCATTTGTCTGCTCCCAAAGTAAATTGGATGTTCATTCCCATTTTCATCCTTTTGGCTCAAAGTACTTCCTAGTGCTGCATCTGAGGCATCAGTGTACACAATGAATGGCTTGCTCCAATCTGGATTCTTTAAAACAGGTGAAGACACCAGGGCTTCCTTCAGTTGTCCAAAAGCTTCATGCACCTTATTTCCTGGTTCATAAGTAACATCCTTCTTCAAGAACTGGGTTAGTGGCTGTGCAATCTTTGAGAAATTCTTGATGAACCTTCTATAGTACCCCACATGGCCTAAAAATGATCTCAACTTACTTCTATTCATAGGAAATGGTAACTCTTTGATTTTTGAAACTTTATCAGGATCAGTACCAATGCCATCTCTGGATACAACATGCCCTAATAAAATGTATTTAGAACATCCAAAGACACACTTTGTAGGGTTTAGTGAGGCTTGTGCTTCATCTAACCTTTGAAATGCTGTCTCCATTTGGTGTAGGTGGTCCAACTTGCTCCCATAGATGCAAAAATCATCCAGAAATACTCTGATGAAGGTCCCAATGTAGGGTTCGAACACCCTATTCATCAAATGCTGGAATGTTGCTGGAGCATTACACAACCCAAAAGGCATAACTCTATAAGCAAACGTTCCCCAAGGAGTGGTGAATGTGGTCTTCAGCTGATCTTTCTCTGCTATACGAACTTGGTTGTAGCCGCTATATCCATCAGCAAAACTATAGCACTCCTGGCCAGCTACTTCGTCCAAGATCTGATCTGAAAATGGAAGAGGGTAATGATCCTTCTTTGTTGCCTTATTGAGCTTCCTGTAATCAACACAAATGCGTAGCTTCCCATTCTTTTTTATTGAGATCACAATGGGAGAAACCCATTCTGAATTCTCCATAGCAAATATGAATCCTGCATCAAGCAACTTATCTATTTCTTCTTTTACAGTCTTGGAAAAATTAGGATTCATTCTATATGGCATTTGCTTTATGGGCTTAGCACCATCTACCAGCTCAATAGAATGTTCTACCCAACTTACTTGACGGAGTTCCTTGTAATCAAAAGTGAATATGTGTATGTACCTTCGAAAGAGCTGGAGGTAGGATTCCTTCTCACTCTCCATCACAGCATCACCAATCTTTATTTGTTGGAGACGATCATCAACTTCTTCTTCAGATAATTTTATGGGGTCATGAGTTGGTGTGACTGGAAGGATATCCATGACTGAAACATCAACCTCACTTTCTTCATCTTCAGTGTCCACTTCACTGGTACTAGAGTAATCAGAGGATGTCCAATCATCAGTTTCATCACTTGAATCCACAGGTTCTGCCTTATGATGTCGAGGGATCACGTTTATCTTCACCCTCTCTCTACCACGTCCAAGTGTCATGAAACCTTCATTCCAGTAGTTTCTTGCATGAACTCTCCTTAGCCATGGTCTTCCCAGCAACATTGGGTACGCAACAGTACCATTTTTCATCACCTGAAAGTCTACCACACATACAACACCCATAACAGATATTGCCACATTTGAAACTACACCTTCTGGTTTAGTTTTTCCCTTATTTAATGACCTTAACATAAGTGTTGAAGGGCAATCAATTTTTAAACCCAACATATTCATTACAGACTCAGTCATTACATTAACTGCAGCACCTCCATCAACTAAGACATCATGAATTGAAATACCATTACATAATACCTCAGCTTGTGGAGCATAGGGATCCGCCTCTACCTCCAAAATAGGGACCTCAACCTCCTTCCTTCGTCGAGCATTGAGTCCACTTCGCAGCTCCCACCTCTTCTCAGAAGACATAGCCAAGAGTTGACCATATGTAATATTTGCAGGCCTTTTGGATAGATCTTCCAAGATGGAGTATGGTCCTTGCCCCTGTGAAATCAGAAAATCCTACACACCCAACTTTCTTCTCCTATGTTTCTTACTAGTTTCTCCTTTCATCTTCTTAGGATCATTTCCATCTTGATTATCTTTTTCTTTCTTTCTTTTTGTTACAAACACATCTACTTCATTATTTCTGCTCTTATCTACTACATCAAAAGAATTCACAGGTGCTTTTCCTTTATCATTATCTCCTTTACCAGATGTAGAAGCTCTATCTGGACAATTATACTTATAATGACCCTTTTTATAACAACCATAACATACAACTTCAGAAATATTTATTTTTGGACCTCTATCTCCTCCCTGAGAACTAAATTCTTTTCCTTGAAGAAGATTAATAGTTAACTGACCCATCTTTTTGAGCAGATCTTCATACTCAGTAGATGTACTAGGAGAAAGATTTGTGCTCACCGAGAGTGGTTGTGGATTCTGGAGCAAAGGTGCTGGTGTAGGCTCTACTTTAGCAACAATTTCTTTGGGCTCCTCTTCCATGCTTTCTTCTTGCCTTCTTGCAATCTCCTTTGCTTGTTCAATGGTAGCTGGGTGGTCATACTTCACTCGTTGTCTGATCTCTGGCTTCATCCCAAGAATGAAGTGCTTACATAGGAGATTATCCATGCCATTCATCAACCCATCCGCTAATCCTTCCTTCCGGATCTGGGCGTCGAGCTTCCTCCTTAGCTCTAGAACACGAGCATGATAATCCCTTATCTTCTCCTTCTCTCCTTGGGTTAGCTTTGTGATATCGATCATGAGATCTGCATATCTCTGTTGTTCACCAAATTCTTCAAGAAAACTTTCAGTTAATAAATCCCATGAGTTTTTCACATTATCACCTAGTGTTTCAAACCACCTAAGGGCTGAACCATCCAAAAAGGTAGGAAAAAATTCAGTCCATTGTTCCCTTCTTATAAGGCCATTACAAATACAAGATCGTTTAAACTCTTGAATGAAAGAGGAAGCATCTTCATTAGATTGGGCTGAAAAAACAGGAATCTTCCCCATTTTCAAAAGTAACCACAGTGAAATACCAACCCAAAAGTACAATCAACAAGACTTATGTGCACCAATAATTAAAATCACTATAATAGAAAATAGAAATGACCATGGTAAACTATGGTAAAACTTGACTTACTGCGGTAAAAACTGACTTTACTGTGGTAAACACTATTCACAGTAAAAAGTGAAGTTACTGCGGTAAATACTATTCACGGTAAAAAGTGACTTTACTGTGGTAAATACTATTCACAGCAAAAATGACTTTACCATGGTAACTACTATTCACGGCAAAAATGACTTTACCATGGTAACTACTATGCACAGTAAAAACAAGGTTACCCTCCAATTGATTTTTGACTAAGTGGGAATATCTCTCCAGACAATCCACCAATGAGGAATGGTCCCGGCAACGGAACCAAAATGTCATCACCAATCTGGCACTATGATAATTCTTCACCGGGAACTCCTCGTGCTATGATTATTTACTAATGCACAACCTTTAGTTTGGTGGATGTAATCTAGAAACACAACAACAAACATAACACAAGAATACCATAGACTATGATAAGAAGGAATGATGATAAATCTGAAATATCAGAGTAAATTATAATATTAACATGAAATTGTTACAATCTCACCCATGAGGTACTTCAAGTGTTATTGACTTCACTTGCCTTTCACCAAGACTATGGGAGAAACTTTACAATTACACCTCTTAATGGCTTCTTCAACACACCTTTAAACTGATGGCTTCCTTTACACACTTCATACAATATTTCTCACTACTTCCTTCTATGCTAAATGAGGGGGGTGGCCTCTTTATTTATAGACTTCTAGGCTTATCCATCTTATCTCTAAGATAGGATAAGAAATCCACTCTGACGAATCATATTCCATACCTTAACTCTTATCTGTACATGTAAGCTTATCTTTTAAGATAAGATAAACCTTATCATTTCACATGGGTTCCACATTTTTAGACTTTTTACAAATAAAATATACAAAATATTTATGACCTCACTCCTTGTCCTTATTACCAATATAATATTTCTAATTCCTAATCATGTAGACCCTACTTCTCTTCTTACCCCAACTTTGACATTTTAACATTACTGGACCACTTACGAAAACTATTTACTTTTTACCACAACATTCCTATTGTACTTTTGACTATTGCCGTACTATACATTATTGGCGGCGTCGTACTGGCAGTGCCGTTATCTTATATCGGATGCTACTACTAATTATACTTAACAACATCCTATTCCTAATACATACATTATTGAAATAGAAATTACGGAGGAAAATTTTAGTGTCGACAATTCAACACAAATCGGTCCTATTTGCCCACGCACACGCAGGCCTAGATCATGGTACATTATAACTTATACAGATTATCTTTCAAGGTGGGAAAAAGAAGCATCTACAAAGGATTGCATGATAGCTATAACATCAAGGTTCTTGCAGGAGAACATAATCAACAGGTATGGCTGTCCATTGAGTTTGACAAGTGATATGGGCACTCATTTTCTTAATGAGACTATCATGATACTATTAGAAGAATTGATGGTAACACACCATAAAATAACACCCTATCACCCATAGGCCAATGGCCCTACTGAGGCTTTCAAAAAAATATTGGGACATACATTGAAAAAGATATGTGATGTTGGAAGGAAAGATTGGGATGAAAAAGTATCTACTGTACTTTAGGCATATAGGACTAATTATAAAATATTGAACAAAGCCACATCCTTTCAGCTGGAGTTTGGCATGAAGGCTATTTTACTAGTGGAATTTAGGTTACCTTCCCTGCATAATGTGCGCGCAAGAGGATTGGATGATGAACACGAACTTGAGGAACGTATAGACAAACTGATGTAGTTGGATGAGTGGCGTGCCATTGATAGGTGGAGCCAGAAGATAGAAAAGGCTAGGAAGAAGGCATGAAATGATTGACATATTAAGTATAAGTAGATTGAAGTTGGATAGATGGTTCTTTTGTATGATTTAAAGTTTTTGTGCCATCCTGGAAAGTTCCTAGTGAATTGGCTGGGACCGTATGTTGTGATTATATAATTATTCAGGAACTTGCTAGCTATAGATGCTGGATAGGACACGGTTGCCCAGTTATTTCAACAGAAGTAGGTTGAAGCCCTACTATAAATAAGCCTTCTTACCGTGTTTGTAATAAGGTAGGATTTCCATTTAGCTTAGGTTTTAATTTAATGCATTCCCTTTATAAGTGTTTCCTTTCCTTGTCACCATGCTTTATTAATTTAGTTCAGTTTTTTGTTGTAATAAGCACACTTACACGCTAGTTGCTGATTACTATCTATTTGAGTTCATCCACAAAGGAGTGCACATACTTTTAGTGTGGGGTGGATCAAGAAGAATTGAATGGTGTTTTGTTATAGATTAATGTGCATTGTAAAATTACAGGAGCTCCAAGTGAAGATAGTTTTGGAGAAGAAATTAAAAAAAAGTTTCTCGGATTGAAGACCATGCATAGAGGGATGGACATTTAGTGTAACACAAGGTAGGTTGCAGCATTGGAAGCTACTTGGTATGAGGCACATTGGATAGGTACTTCAGTACAGAGAGGTGTACGTAAGGGAATATGTGGCCAAGAAGTAGTGGGAACACCAGAAGGTTTATGACTGAGGTATGAAAGAGTTAGGTGCGGAAGGACATGACACAATGCGTAAAAGAATGAGGTTAAATTAATGTTGTGTAGGGTGGTAGTTTAGGAGAAATTAATGCGGGGAATTTCGAAACAAGTTATAAATTTGGTGACTATAATGTTATTATTACCTTGCATCCTTTGAGCTATCACGTTTGAAAAGAGCGACGAAGTGCTTAGTGCGCAAAATGAGCTAGTGACCAATGAACTAGGTGAACTCATAGCATGTCAGTGAAAAAATTCTGCATGTAGGTGTGTCTAAGTTTGTCAGGTGAGTGAGGAAGAAGGGGCCGCGTAGTTTAGGTTTCATGGAGGTAGAGTTACAGCTAAGGCATGGAGAATCCAAGGATTTGATTTGATTTTGGGGTGTGTAGGGTAAGGTAGTGAAAGGGTCACAGTTTGTAGAGTGTATCAAGTATTAGAGAATATAATTGGCACCTAAGAGAGCTCAAGTTATTGAGAGGGAGACTGAGGAAGTAGCAGAGGAGTGGTTGGTTGAAATGCACTACCTAGAAGAGGTGATCTAATGAAGGCTATGAACATCAAATATAACTAAATGCAAGATTAGTGACTTCAATCACATGAATGAGAAAACCATCAAAGACATCAATGCAATGACCGTTCAGAAGACAAATAGGAGGACAACCGATGGGCATAGGATTTTGGATAATTATGTGAAGATATTGTTGGGAAGTGTCATATTTATGCAACTTTTTGAACCACCATATTTTGGCAAGCCCAAGCACTTATACCAGTGGCTGATGTCATGCATGCACAAATATTTCTTCTACTTTGTGGGAAGGAGGATGTGGATTACGAAAAATTTGGTTGGCAAGGTCACAGGTTCACGTGACTCTGGTTCAAAGATTGCAGGTGACTTATCAGATGATGAGGGCGTAGAAGCAACGACCACTATGTTTTATTAAAAAAAGGGGAACGAGCATTCAATGTCACATGCATTGATAATCTAACTATAAGGGTAAAAGGTGGTTAGTTGGTTGAAAATTAGGTACCTCAGAGAGATGGACAGAATTCAATAAGCGCCGACTACATATAACACATAAAATGCTGACCAAGAATTATTATAATATTATAGGTTACATTGTAGAGGGATTAGTGGTAGAAGTGCGCACCCGAGATGATAAAGGTGACAAGATAACTTTGGGCACTATTTTACTCTTGATTGTATTTAGTGAAATTAGTTTGCTCGATGGGCTGAGGGAAAAAGTATGGGAATATCCCATAGAATATTAATCACCTGAAAATAAGTTTTCCAAGTACACATGCCATGGTTAAATATCAAACACTTATAAGGAGAACCAATAGATGTGGTTTAGGAGGATACATCAGTCGTTTGAGGGAGAGTGACACATACCGCGTGAACTTCCTAGTGTGTTGGATAGACAAACATGGTTTATGGCATACCAACACTTTTGTCTGGGAAGATTTTTCATGAAGACAATACAGAAGAACCCATGGTGTAAGTTACCTTTCACTTTTACTGCTTAGTATTTTAAAGACTCGGTGAATAAGTTATATAACACACGCAAGTTAACATTTGATTCTAACAAAGTAGATGAAGACATTCATATTCTATGCAAGACATATGTATGACCCAATAAGGAGGCATATGTGGAGAGTATGGAATCAGACAACATCGACATAAATCCGGAGGTCATGGCCGTAGGAAAGAGTGAGCCCATGCGTGTGTATGTATACTTGAGACCATGTTTTAAGGATGGAAAAGTGGTCGTAGGAGAGGACTTGTATTTACCGGGTCCTCCAAAGGGAAACTAGACTATAGGAACAAGGATTCCAGTGTAACAAACACCCCCCAAGAAGGAAGAACATAGATGTGAAGGCTTGTAGAATGTCCTTGTATATGTTAAAAATATTAGTAATGCAAATAAGAGAAAATACATACAAGTTGTTCCTAAAATCTAATATATTAAAAAATACCTTGGATAGAGCAATAGATGGAAAGGAGAAAGAAGAAAAATGCGTGCACTTACCTACAAGTTGCAAAGATCCTCCTTTGATGTGTTGGATTTTCTGTTGGACGGGGATTGGTTGCTCTTGGATTTGCTTCTGATTTTTGGAGACACTTGGGCAACACCTCCCCTTCGATTGTTTGATGATTTCTTGATGAAGATGATGAAGGATTGATTGTAGATTATGGATTGGATTCAGTGTTAAAAATGACATAGATTTGATATGGATTCTTAAGGTTGAATCTCATGTAGGAGGAGAGCTTGATTTATAGCTTATGGATGGAGGATTCAATGGCTAAGATTGAACCAAGTTGGATTGAAATAAAGGGTGGATGATGTATGAGAGTAGAGAATTATATATAATTAGAGAATTCTATATTTTATGAGAAATCTCCATTGAATTAAAAATTCAATGGAATAGTGTATTTTTTATTTGAATATTTGAAAATGGGAGAAAAGAATTGAGATGCTTCTAGAATTAGAAGCCTCTAGATTTAGAGGTGTGAGGATTTGATTAGATTAGGTTAAATAAATATGATTAGGTATGTGATTTGATGGAATATTAAAGGTGACTAGGGATTTTTAGGGTTGTTTATTATGCATACACTATATAGGAAGGGTAAGTCCCTATGAAATGTCCATCCACAGCATTTGAATTCGGATACTAGGATATGGCCCAACAGTCTTTAATCGTTATTAGCGTGAGGTCAATGATAGATGATGACACTATTCCAAAAAAGTGCACATAGAACTACATGGATTCTAATGATGATAAATGATAGAGATGGAATATTTAAGTTCACTCATGAAATATGGGTAGACCATCAATGAATTAATGTATGAAATCCCCAATAATTACATATTGCAATTAATTATTAAATGGATTTAGATGATGTTTTGCGGGTTTTTTAAGATATAATTTGTTTTGTAGGTTATGTGGACATATTATATGTTTATCATCCAACCACAAACATGTGACGAACAACGAATGATAGAAAAACCCTAGTGACATAAGAAAATCATATTCCAACCATCTTTACAGTGACATGTGCCTATTTAAGGTCTTTAGTTCGGGGATGGAATGAGTCAGCCCGTAACCACTCAAGCACTTGTGAGGCCTAGCTAGTCTACAAGTTCCAGAGATGATTATAGGATGAGTAGATTTCTGAGGACTCTAGAAGATCCTAGGATTAGATCGTTTAGAAGACAAGAGGATTCAAAGGATGAGGATTAGAGGATTATAGGATATTGTTAGGTTATGGAGTTCCTGATCCCATCTGTGAAAGTGTTGCATACACAATACACATCTTTCATGTAGTCCTTTCCGTGGTTAGGTTTTGGAGCCTGTTTTCGAACGTGGGTAAAGTGTTGGCAGCCCCCGGTAGCAGGGGTTTAGGGGCGCAGCCCTTGACATTTTTTTTTTTTTTGGCGTAAATTTTTTTTGGACCTCGAAAACATGCACCTGACATATCAGGAAAAGTGCTCTTCTCATATGGGTGAGTTTTTTGACCCATAGGTTTATGGGATGGGTTTTGGCCCATGGTTTTGATACCCACGGTTTTGTAAAACTACTTAAGGAGTTGTCTATTTATATGGTCTTATGCATATGATAGATGTACAAGTAAATGTATTACAGATGTGTTTTGAATTCGGGTGTGAATTCTGTAGAGTTTTTTGAGCATAGCTCCAAATAGATCTGGGTATTGTATTGAGAGAGCGGTGGCTTGTAATAAAATTTGAGCAAGTGATTCTTGGTGGACATAGCCCAAATTGGGTGAACCACGTTAAATATTGTCTCTTTGTGTTGTGTTATTTTATTCTATAATTTTATTTGAGATCTGTAATAATTTCTGCATATTAGTTTCTACTGTTGCGATTCTGTGAGGGATTATTCCGCATATTTTATCCCTTATTTCCTAACAATTGGTATCAGAGCCTGGTTTGGTTTGCTGAAGTGTTGAATCACAGGGAAAGTTTTTAAGCTTGAGTGGGAGCTATGGTAGATGATGGAAGATCTAGGGTTGATAAATTCAACGGGAAGAATTTTAGTCTTTGGAAGATGCAGATGGAAGATTACCTTTATCAGAAGGATCTTTATACTCCGCTATCTGAGAAGGTGAACAAACCCTCGAGTATGACAGATGTGGAATGGGATTTGTTGGATCGGAAGGCACTTGGAACGATCTGGCTGTGTCTTGCATCTTCGGTATTATTTAATGTTTCAAAGGAAAAGACTACAAAAGATCTAATGGATGCATTAGGGAAGTTGTATGAAAAACCCTCTGCCTCTAATAAGATATTTCTTAATGAAAAAATTGTTTAATATGAAGATGTCTGAGAATAGTTTAGTAGCAGATCATTTAAATGATTTCAATATGGTTGTGAATATGCTAGCTTCGGTTACAATAGAATTTGATGAAGAAGTTAGGGATTTATTAATTTTGTGCTCTTTACCTGAGAGTTGGAATAGCCTGGTAATGGCGGTAAGTAACTAGGTTCCATCTAACTCAAAGTTGAAGTTTGAGGATGTTGTAGGGGTGATTCTAAGTGAGGAAATGTGAAGAAAAAGCTCTAGGGAATCTTCTACTTCAGGGAATGCTTTGACAGTGGAAACTAGAGGGAGACAGAAGAATAGAGGAAACCGTGGAAAATCAAAAGATCAGGCAAGGTCAAAATCCAAGAACAAGATTGTATGCTGGAATTGTGGAAAGCCTAGGCATGCAAAGAAGGACTGTTGGGAGCTTCAGGATAAGAAGAAACAACAGGAAGAAAACAAGGAGGCAAATGTGGCAATGGGTAATGTATGTTAGGATGCTTTGATTCTTTCTTTGCACAATATTACTGAATCTTGGGTTTTAGATTCAGGGGCTTCTTTCCATGCTTCTCCACATAGGCATTATTTTGTTGATTATGTTCAAGGAGATTTTGGGCATGTTTTTCTTGGTGATGATGAGCCTTGTAGCATAGTTGGAAAAGGTTCTATTCAGGTTAAGATGCAGAATGGGAATACTTGGCTATTGAAGGATGTCAGACATGTGCCTACATTAAGATGAAATTTGATATCGGCAGGGAAGTTGGGAAGTGATGGTTGTACTATGATATTTATAGCGGACTCTTGGAAGGTTACCAAGGGTGCTCTTGTGGTGGCAAGAGGTAAGAAGGTTGGAACCTTGTATTTAACCACTTATAGTACTAATGTTTGTAATCTTGTGGCTTCAGAAGTAGATACAACATTATGGCACTATAGGCTTGGTCATATGAGCCATAAGGGCATGGAGATCATAAAGAAGAATTTTCCTAGATATACAGAAATAGGTTTGGAGTTCTATGTGAGAACTGCATATATGGGAAACAGAAGTGAGTAAGTTTTCTCAAGGTTGGACCTACAAAGAAAGAGAGTAAGTTAGAGCTGGTACATTCTGATGTGTGGGGGCTGGCTCAGGTATCATCTCTTGGGGGTTCAAGTTATTATGTTACTTTTATTGATGATGCAACAAGGAAAGTTTGGGTTTATTGTATTAGAAACAAATTGATGTATTTGACACTTTTGTTAAATGGAAAGCCTTGGTAGAGAATGAAACATGTCTTAAGCTAAAATGTCTCAGGTCAGATAATGGAGGGGAGTATTACAACAATGAATTTGATGATTACTATTCTAAGAATGGAATCCGCAGGCAAAAGATGGTTCCAGGAACTCTGCAGTAGAATGGGGTGTCAGAAAGGATAAACAGAACAATAATGGAACATGCTAGGAGCATGAGGTTACATGCAGGACTACCTCTTTCTTTTTGGGTAGAAGCGGTGAGCACAACTGTGTACTTGATAAACAGAGGACCCTCAAGTGCCTTGGATGGAGGCATACCTGAGGAGGCTTGGTATGGTAAGAAAGTTGATTATTCATTTCTTAGAGTCTTTGGATGTGAGGTGTTTGTCCATATAGACAAGGATGATAGGACCAAGCTAGAGGCTAAATCAAAAAAATGTACTTTCATTGGTTATGGTGGTGATGACTTTGGATATAAATGTTGGAGTATTAAGGACAAGAAAATCATTCGATCTAGGGATGTGGTCTTTAATGAGAAAGTCATGTATAAGCAGTAGTTGCAGGAAAATAGGGAAGAATCTAAGAAAGAATATGCAGCAGGTAGAGGATCTTCCGGATGGGAAAGTGACACATGAATCATTTCAGGAACCTCCTCAACAGGAACCCCAAACTCCTATATTGAGGAGGTCTTCTAGGGTAAGAAGAGAACCTGAACATTTTTCTCCTTCTCTTTATTATTTATTACTCACTGATAGTGGAGAGCCAGAGAGCTTTGATGAAGTAATGCAGGTAGATGCCAGGAAGAAGTGGGAGCAAGCCATGGATGAGGAGCATCAGGCTCTCATGGAGAACTAGACATGGGATTTGGTGAAGCTACTCGAAGGAAAAAGAGCATTACAGAACAAGTGGGTGTACAGAGTCAAAGATGAAGAAGGAGGCAAGAAAAGATATAAGGCCCGGTTGGTGGTCAAGGGGTTTTGCACAGAAAAAAGGTATAGATTTTGATGAGATTTTTTCTCCTGTAGTAAAAATGACTTCTATTAGAACTGTTCTAGGAATAGTTGCAGCAGAAGACTTGCACTTAGAACAACTTGATGTAAAGACTAAATTTCTCCATGGTGATTTAGAGGAGGAACTATATATGCAGCACCTAGAGGGCTATGAGGTCAAAGGTAAAGAGGAGATGGTGTGCAAACTGAAGAAGAGCTTGTATGGCCTGAAACAATCTCCACATCAATGGTATAAGAAGTTTGATAGCTTCATGATGGAGCAAGGTTATATTAGATGTCATTCTGACCATTGCGTGTATACAAAGAAATTTGAGGATGGAAGTTATATTATCCTGTGTTTGTATGTGGATGACATGTTGGTTGCAGGTAAAAACATGCAGGAAATAAAAGTACTTAAGAAGCAGCTAAGTGAATCCTTTGATATGAAGGATTTGGGGGCAGCCAAAAAAAATCCTTGGAATGAGGATATCTCAGGATATGAAGGAACAGAAGATGAATTTATCTTAGGAAGAGTACATTAATAAGGTCTTGGAGAGGTTTAATATGCAGGATGCTAAACTAGTTGGGACTCCTTTGGCAGGCCATTTCAAGTTATCAAAGGAGCAGTGTCCCAAGACAGAGTAGGAGAGAAACTAGATGTCCAAGGTACCTTACTCATCAGTGGTTGGTAGTTTGATGTATGCCATGGTGTGCACCAGGCCTGATATTGCCCATGCAGGTGGGAGAGGTGAGTAGATTTATGAGTGATCTAGGTAGAGATCACTGACAGGCAGTAAAGTGGATCCTTCAGTATTTGAGAGGGACCATGGGGATAGTTTTGTGCTAAAGTGGATCAGACACCACTTTGTGTGGCTATGTAGATTCAGATATGGCTGGAGATGTAGACAACAGGAGGAGCATGACAGGTTATGTTTACACTGTAGGTGGGACAACAGTGAGTTGGATTTCATGACTACAGAAGCTGGTGGCTTTGTCAACCACAAAGGACGAGTGTTTTGTTGCCACATAGGCAAGCAAAGAAATGATTTGGTTACAACAATTGCTTGAGGAGTTGGGGTATAAGCAAGAGGAAGGAAAGTTACATAGTGATAGTTAGAGTGCTATACACCTAGCTAAGAACTCTGCTTTCCACTCTAGGATGAAGCATATACAGTTAAGGTACCATTTCATCAGGACAACTTTGGAGGAAGAGAAGTTGAAGTTGGAGAAGATTCATACCAATCAGAATCCTGTAGACATGATGACCAAGGTGGTCACAAGGGAAAAACTGAAGTTGTGTTCAGATTTGGTTGGTCTTCACAGAAACTAGTGAAGGGTTGAGAAGCTTGCTCAGAGGAAAACTAGTCTCCAAGTGGGAGATTGTTAGGTTATGGAGCTTATTTTCATGTGAGAAAGTGTTGAAGACTATACACTAAGAGTACTGTAAACTTTCCACCATGTGTCCTCACCGGGGGTTCAGGGGCCGCAACCAGGCCCTGAGCAGGGGTCTAGGGGTGCAGCCCCTGAATTTTTTTTTGGCCTTAATTTTTTTTAACCTCGAAAAATGCACCCGACATATACCAAGAAATATGATTTTTTCATATGGATGGGATTTTTGACCCATATGTTTATGGGACAGGTTTTTTCCCATGGTTTTGATACCCACGAGTTTTTGTAAAACTACTTAAGTATTTGTCTATTTATATGGTTTTGTGCATATGGTAGATGTATTTATGTAAATGTATTACAGATGTGTTTTAAATCCGAGTGTGAATTCTATTGAGTTTTTTGAGCATAGCTCCAAACAAATATGGGTATTGTTTTGAGAGAGCAGTTGACTTGTAATAAAATCTAAGCAAGTGATTCTTGGTGGATGTATCCCAAATTGGGTGAACCACGTTAAATACTATTTCTTTGTGTTGTGTTATTTTATTCTACACTTTTATTTGAGATCTGTAATATTTTATGTATATTAGTTTCTATTGTTGCGATTCCATGAGGGATTATTCCACATATTTTATCTCTTATTTCGCAACAGAACTCAACCTCTGAACTCAACTTTAACTGCACCTTCCTAGGGGTCCACCCTTCATGGCAATATCCTCAGCTATAAATACAAACCATTCCCTTTTTTAAAAATATCCTTGTATCTTTGAAAAAATTGCATCCCAACTATGTTATTTTGGCAATTACATCCTTTTATTTAAGGATGGTAGATTTGAAGATGTTGGATGTTTGACATTTGATTGATGATAGGATTTTAGAACAGGAAATATTTACCACACTCCTAAAGGAATTTTTAGATATATTCGCATGGTCCTATACGGATATGCCTAGTTTGGATCCTTCTCTTGTGGTCCAAAATCTTGTGGTGCGTAAAGATTCAAAACCATTCAATGAAAACTCTGAAAAATGCATCAAAAAGTTATGATTCTTGTTAAAGAATAATTACAATGATTGCTTGACGTCGGTTTCATTTGACCCATTGATTATTCTGAATGGATCTCTAATTTCATCCTGGTAGGAAAGAAAAATGGGGTCATTCATATCTACACCGACTTCTACCGCATCATTAAAGCTTTCCCAAAAGATTATTTCTCACTCCTAAACATCAATATGATCATTGACTCTATAGCCGGGCACAAGATGTCGTCTCTCATGGATGGTTTCTCTAGCTATAATCGGATCAAAATTTCCAAAGAAGATCAACATAAGAAAAATTTTACTACACCTTGGGGCATGTTTTGCTATTGAGTCATGCCATTTAGAATCAAGAACGCCAGATCCACCTACCAACATGTCACGACTGTCATTTTTCATGACATGATGCATGATATAGTTGAAGACTACATTGCTGACATTATGGGAAAATCTAAAACTTGCGAAGAACATCCTATGGTTCTTTGCCAAAGTTTAAAACAACTTTGAGAATACGTCATCCGTATTAACTCCTAGAAATGTGTTTTCAGCATCACATCCGAAAAGCTCTTAGGATTTATTGTTTCTAGATGTGGCATTCAAATTGATCCAAATAAATTTAAAGTTATAATTGAAATGCTCTCACCTAAAAATCTCAAATAGTTATGAATCCTACAAGGAAATATTCAAGCCATCAGGAGATCTATATCACAGCTAGCAAAAAAAATAATCCATTCCACCATCTGATTAAAAAGGGAACATAATTTCATTGGAATGAGGAATGTTAAGCATCTTTTGATAAACTTAAGGAATATCTAATGCATCCTCCTATTCTAGTACCTCCCACTCTAGAAGTTCCTCTTCTCCTTTATATATCAGCTACGCAACACGCCTTAGGATCCCTTCTAGCACAACATGATTCCCATGGAAAGGAACATGCCATATAATATTTAAGATGAACATTAATTGAATATGAGCTCAACTACACCCCTATGGAAAAAGCGTGTCTTGTTGTAGTCTTTACCTCTCAAAAGCTACAACTTTACATGTTACAAATACTGTCAAGATCATAGAAAAAGTAGACCCAATCAAATATCTACTTTCTAAAATGGATTTCATAGGAAAGATGGCTAAATGGATTATGCTTCTCAGTGATTTTGAAATTGAATATGTTAATCAGAAAGCATACTATATGTCACGGTGTGGTATATCAAAGTCCCGCTCCTTCTCTATCTGAGATATCTCTTACTCCAGCCATGTAATCTCTCCATCCCTCTGTCTAACCACTACTATAAATCCATGAATATATCTCATCTGCACTCCATCCATCAATCGTAGGCCCACTATCTTCGCTTCTCATGCCTATTCCTCGCTCTCTAATATATCTATACTTACCTGTAACTTGACACCTCCCAGAGATGATCCTCCATCACTTGACCCATCAACTCCTCCATCACTTGACCCATCTGTCCCCACTACTCCTTATCCACTCCCACCTTTCGACCCTGCTACATGTGTCTGTGATGGAAGCACTATCTATAATGGCACTGAAGTATCATCTATCTCCATCACATTTATATCCTATCTCTCTGAGATCTACACTAGAGACTACACAACTGGTTGTTGTGCTGGTGGATGACCTAAAATGATAATAGGTGGTACCCTCTGCACCTCCTCCCCTTGTCCCTATGGCTGATGAAACACCAATGCCTATCCCTGGGGTAACCCTCTATATACCTTTCTCTGTCCATGCACAAACCACATGCCTCCTCGTGGGTGTGTCAACTGTACTAGTCTAATCTCCACCCACCACACTGCATACCCCTGTGTTACTCCTAGGTCCTCTACTGCTAGTAAGGTCTCCAATGTAATCACTGGCACATCATCCAAATTCAACCTAGTTATTGTCTCAGGAATCACTACACCCGAAGTATCTATCTCCTATGTAGTCTGGGAAAATAAGTGGCGACCTATAGGAATACCCTGTACTATCCCAAACTGTTGTAGAAAACTATCTATCCGGTATCTCTATACTGCATATGGATGACCTCCGATAAAGTAATATTGAGTCTAGATCCTCCCTAGATGTCTTTGATCACCCTCCCATACCTCGTATTAATATTATGGCCGTAAATTAATATCTCCTTCATGTAACTCGTCGATATGATGACGATACCAATCTAGCTCTCCCAAATGATCCCTTCTCCCCTAGTCATCTGCAAGTCATAGATAGAAGGCTCCCCTACTCGCCACTACTCCCTGACACCAATGGTTCAAAAATAGTGTGATCATAACTCCACATATGCAACAAGATCCCTATGCCTATACTCCCCTTCCACCATAGGCCACTCTATGCAAATAGGATCTCCTACTGCCACATCACATGCACCACCCCTGCTAAATTGATAATGAACCATTGACCTCCACCATTTAGGAATAATACATAGCTAATCAATGGACACAACAATAGTGGCACTCACTCCATATATCCCTCTCTGAAATATATCCCGAGATTTATCCGCATACCATCCCATGGAACATCCTCCACATCTATTAACAACCACAAATTATCCCTTGGTATCGATCTCTACCACACCATATACTCTCCCTCTATCAACAATTGATAGATACAATATACGTCCTCCAATGTCACAGTCATCTCACATGTCGGTAACTAGAAGGTACTCATCTATGAGTGACATCGCTCAGCCAATGTTGTCAAAAAATCCCAATCCGCTCACATTACCGACATCCTTGCTATGTGGAGTAATCATAACACATGTAACAAATATGCCTCCTCTTCCTTTGCCTCTATATCCGCTCCTCCTAACAAATGCTTTAAAGTTGCTTATTAACGATGTCTCACCTGGATGGATGATAACATTAAATACACACATCAAACATGTCAATATCTACATCTAATCACTAACAGACACACCCCTCTCACCCTCCCCCTTTCTACTATCTTCTAATTCTGTAACTTTCTACCTTTACATAAACATGCTACTTCTCTACCCAAATGTGCTACTATGATCTAAACGTGCCAATCCATACCCTATTCACACCAAACCAACCCAACCACCACCTTTCATTCAAATAGGCTACTATTTATCCTAAACATGTTAAATCTAACCCTACATACTACACTGTATCCCCACCCACGCATAAACGTGCTAAAATTAAACATATGCAATATCCTCACACCACCTTGCATGACACAAAAAACATGCTACTATTTTCCCTATACGCGTTATTTTTCATTGTACGCGCCAAAACAAAAAAAACATGCTAAAACATAGCCTACCCACTCACAAACATGTTACTTTGTGTCCCCGATACTCAAATCACACATACACGCCACTCTTCATCTTGTATGTGTTATTTTAGGGCTTGTACGTGCTAAACAATGTGCCTAAGAGTGATGTTGACCTAAAAACCTAAAAAATTGCAAAAATAATTCATGAAATCGAATCTCAATCACTCACCAGAAGTCCTGCCTCTGCTGGTCATTGATACTCTCTCACAACATCTATATGGTGGTCTGTAATCCTCTTGTATGCCATTTTTTCCTCTCTCGAGCTCTCAGTTTCAAACTACACACAGTGAAAATGACCCTCCTGTGATCCCCGAAACCCTTTTATACCTGTCGTGATTCCTTGTAACCTTCCGAGAGCCTGTTATATCACCCTGTGTATCTGTTTTCCCTCCTGTTTCTACCTACCTTGGTCAAATTTCCTCCTATATCACCAAAAATCAAAAAAATGTAAAAAATCAAAAAATTGTATAAAATAAAAAATTCAAATAAAAATCATATAAAAAAATTGTAAAAAAATCAGATACAATTAAGAAAATAGTTAAAAATTCAAAAAATGGTATAAAATAAAAAAATCCTAAAAAATCTAAAAAGAACAAAAAAACTAAAAATATTCCAAATACTATGTACAAGTTTTATCACATTTTGACAAGTGAAAAGAAAAATTGCAGTATTAAATGTAGACATAAATATTCACGGGAAAAAGTGCCTTAAAGACCTACTATTAGTAAAAAATTATAAAATGATATTTATCCTATTCTATTCACTTTAAAATCAATATTTCTACAAAGCTAAAAGTATCTTCTACGTGATGGTACCATTTTTATGACATATTTTTTACTTTTGGCATGGTTCAAGTCTGTGGAAGACTAAATTTGATGTTTTACTATTTTTGATGTAAAATTCAGGATTTGATGTCCACTTAATTTTCCCCCAACTTGCTGCACTTACCCTCCTATCAAGGATCTTTTCTTTCCCTCCATGAATTCCTTTCTCGACATTTGTTATCTCTTTTCTTTCTCAGAAGGTCTGTCAGGGGAGGATTTTTTCTCTCCAACATCAGCCTTATTAGCATTCCCTCTTGTTCTGGGGGTAACCTTTATTTTGGGACTTCTCTTAACCACATCTGGATTCAGAGAAGGGGATTCAACTTCACCGTTATCTTCATTTCCATCTTCTCTATTGTTTTCTAGAATATTTTCAATAGATTCCTCTGGTAGATAATCTTCTAGGTTTTATTTGAATCATTGTTTATTTCTAAGATTCTCTTTAGATCTTCTTCCACAGTGGGAATATCTTCCAAGTTGATATCCAACACATTATACATGTTACTGGTGACTAACACAACTTCCTCAAGTCTTTGAGAAAAAAAACTAGCATCCAATGTGTCCTACATTATATATCCTATTATGTTGTCTTCATGTAGCTCTTTAACTATCACTATTTCCTACATGTTTTCTAGCTCTAGCTCAGTTACCTTGTCATTGGCCTTTTCCTGACCTTCACCCTCATATAATTCCTCTAAAACTAATTCTAACTCATTATTTCCTTGAGCCTTAACCTCAAAGGGTTTATTGACTTGCTTCCATGTGGAATCTATCTTTGAGGGTCCGCTAGAAATGGGTTTCATAATTCCTTTTCCTTTCAAATCCTCCTTATTGGTTCTTTTGTTCTTTTTTAGTTGGGCCTTCAAGGTAGCCTCTTCCTTATCCTTTTGAAAAAATTTGATATTATGCCACGCCTTAAAGTATGAGAAGCACATAAAAGGTGTTAACTCATAGTCAATTTTCTAAGTATGGGTTCCCCATGGTGCCTTAAGATCAATACTTCTAGGAAGGGTTGACTCGGGAACCACATTAACATAGAAATGCGTAAAAAGAAGTCAAGATTTGGCACATGTAACAGGATCAATGATAACAAAAGCCCCAATGGATTTTGATATCCCCTGTAAATTGTCCTGATCCCAATATTTTAAGGGTAGACCCAAAATTCTTACCCAAATGGGATATTCCTTAATAATTGACTCCAACGAATTGAAGCCAGGTTGCCATTTTTTAACCAGAATAACTGCTCTACCCATAAACCATCGCCCTCCAGTAAGAACATTTAAAAAATCTTCTTCTAATGAAAAAGAGACCACAAAAAAGGAATTTACATAAACCAAAATCTACATTGAGCCTTTGTACATCCACTTCCTGCTTGCCCATTTTCTAAATTCCTCAATATTCGGTTGACTTCCCAAAATCTTTGTCAAAATAGTGTTACTCATCGAAGTCTGTACATGTTTAGCAACCTATTTCGAGATGTCAAAAGAAACTCCATTTTCATTACAAATAGGGCTAAGGTTAAATATAGTTACCTACTTAGGTTTGTTCCCTGCTACCCTCCTTTCCCACGTGATTGTGGGCCCCTTCTCCAATTCCACCTTATCCCTTTCTGTTGTGAAATGTGCATCTTTCTTGTCATCCACTGGAATATCCTCGTGAATCCTTGCAACATGGTCTCCTCCATTTTCCCACTCACTCCCAGATTCAAAAACCTCTCTCACTCCACTTGCTCCCATCCTCGCTCTGCTCACTCCCCCAAAATTCATTGGTTTTAAAATATTGTGTCGTTAGTTGTACCTACACCATTCTAAGCCCTTGATATTCCTCATATTTATTTTCCATCAAGATATTCACTCTCAAACCTAGAATAATGCACCTCATCACAACATATTTCAATTGTTTTAGACCACGTGAAAATCATTTTTTGTCGATTACATGTTTCGTACTCCACCTTATTAAAATCCCTATATAAATCCAAATTCCTACATCTAGAATAAATATATAATTTGTGATCTCAACCATATATATGTTATAAAATGCTAAAACCTACAAAATATAATTTTGAGATGAGGTGCTGGAAATATGATCTTAATTTCATTGAGGTTAAGAAAAATTAAACAAAGTTACAGAACAATGAGTAAGACAATCCAATTATCTTTATAGGCTATTGAAGAAATTAGAGAAGATAAAGATGCCATTGATGAAACAAAGAATGGAGATGAGAACATGTGGAGGTAAGAAACCATCATCTAGATGAGAGTGCTATCATAGAAAGTCATCAATATCCTTTACTTGAGTCCGAATAATATTTAGAAAAGAGGGAAACCCAATTTTCATTCTAACAATGCTCCTTGAAGATCCAAAGTCCTCATGTGGAGTTTTAAATTGACCAATAATTACCTTAATGAGTCTCATAAATATGATTAAAAGGTATCTAAAATGGCAATAACATGCAACTTATCAAAATTAGATGCCTTGTTAATGTGCGAACATCTGAGTTCACAAGAAATCTAGCATCAAATAAAAATAGTTAGAATATTCATTAGTAGTTTGTGTGTTGTTCTCATTCTTTAATTGCACTATCTACTAACTATTTCATGAGGGTATCTTAGTAACTTTTAGAATATAAGGTACATTTCAGAATTTGGATGAACCATGTATTTTATGACACAATAGAAGAAAATTTATATGAAAGTTATAAGACCTTATGAACCCAAGGGACACTCAGAATGCATCACATCACTTCATCATTGTGCATAAACCTTTAAAATTGGCTTAAGATATGGAAAAATGATGGTATTTTGTGGCACAAAAATTATGTGCTTCATGCAAAGCTAAAACATTATGCAAGCTATTGGAAACCATATATAAGCTTAGAAAGCTTCTTTTAAACTCATGTTAACTCATACTCCCTATTAATATCTACTATAAGTGTATGTTCATCTTGTTATTGCACACCTAGTAACAAAGAAATGAATTCATTAGACATTTTTTAAGGTTTATACAAGCTCAAGAACATTCATGTAGGAAATCGACTTGAAACATTATATAGGGACTTATTTTGTGCATTTGTGCGACTTGTGCATGTGATCTTAAGAAGCACATATGTTATGATAACTTCTTCAAGGAGATTAATATTTTTTGGACTGGAAGAGTCAAAGATGAAATATCTAACTTGTTATTGTCAGTGTCAATCTAACTAATGGTTCATCAAGTTGTGTAATACTCATGATATGTTTTCCACAAATAATCCTTCTTTTAATGTTTTCCACACTTTTAATATTTGTAAGGGTAGGATGTAAGGGCTTACTTATTTTAGGTAGGTGGATCATGTATCTATATATAAACAAACCCCTACTCTTGAGAAAGAAATTGAAAAAATCTCAAGGTTAGATAGTGCATAGTGTGGCCTTCATGAAGCATTGTAATCAAATATATGTCTACAAGTTTGAGGGAAGATTATATGGATAATTTATGTCTTTGTGAAGGCTAGGAGAGTTATAACTAAAAGGAATGATAAGAAGATTGTTCCAAGCCACGATCTCAGATGATAATAGCACACCACATTAGATTTACAAAACAGAAAAGGTAAAATACCATATATGGAAATCTATCATAATCCATAATTCTCAATACATTACAATACAATGACTTGAATTACTCAATAATAAATATGTACATATAGGAGAAGGGAAGTGTAACTACTACCTAAATCAGTGGTGAATAAATCTCACTAACTGATACTGGTAGTTAAGTTAACTCCAAAATACTGTAATGCTTCATCTCAGGACAAAAAATCAAATCAGATATTACTTAAAAATTTGGGATAATTTTTTTTTAAAGTAGACAATAAGGATTAATGCTCGGTTTAACCCCTTTTCAGTTAATATTTAATTCATAATAATTATTACTTTCCCCGAAGATGCAAAAAACCTTAGCCCAACACAATCTAATTTTTTTTATTTATTTAAGTATAATTTTTTTTAAAAACACAAGGTTTACCAAGTCTATACAACCCTTTTATAACTTGATTAGTTTTCCCCTCTTTATTTAATTACCCACATCCCTTTTTTAATTTGTTTTCTACTCCCATAAAATGTTCATGACTAGAAAGATGTGGAGGAGCAAACATTTGGGACCTTAGGATCTGAACCTAATCTTCATCCCTTGATTTGGAATTTGCCCTAATGCTTTCCCTAACATACCTTTATCCTTTTCTTTTCTTAATCTCATCTTTCTCATTCATTTGTTTTGTTTGTCATTGCAAGTGGAGGAGCTATGAAGGCTTGTTAATTCCCTTGTATTCCCTTTTGAGGGGCATCCATACCTCACAAGGCTTTTGTTTTGTTTTGGATTAGATATCATACATATGATATATATATATATATATATATATATATATATATATATATTATATATATACAGATAACATACATACATACATACATACATATGTATGTATGTATGTATGTATATTTTTGTATGTGTCTGTGTAGTGCTTAGAGAGGGGATATGGAGGTATATATATATTTTATGTATATCTATATATATTCTGCAGGGGGGACATATAGCATATTATCGGTGGAAGGGAAATCCACATTTGTGTAAGGCGAGAGTGGGGTAGGGCACCGGCGGTGGTGGAGGGCAGGCGTGGCTACACATGTGCGATGTGTGGAGTGGCAAGTCGTGGGTGGATGGAGGAAGGTGCAGGTGTGGGATAGGGGGACAGGCGGCATGGAGGAAGGTCGGGAAGGGAGCAGGGCGCAGTGGGGAGGCACCAGGACAGGGGTAGGGGTGCCGGTGGGAGGTCGAGGGTATGAACGAGGATTCGTGGGGATGCAACAGGGGCATCAAACCGTAAAGGAGGGAGGAAAGTGCAGGGGTACAATGGCCCTCCCCGCACTGCATTGAAACAAAAGTTTTTATTATTTTTTTGGTAACTTTCAAACAATGTTTTTTATTATTATTATTATTTTGTTTTAAATTTATTACTTTATAATTTATTATATATATATATATATATATATATATCATATTTAACAATGATACCTATTTAATATATATTTATCATTATATATATATATATATATATATAATAAAATAATTGGTAAAATAATTTTTTTATTTTATTTTATTTTAAGAGATGTACTTAATACATTCGATTTCCTAAACTGCTCATGGAAGAGAAATAAAAGAAATAAAAATTACTTTCATTTCATCATACAGAAATTTAAATTGATAATATTCATTTTATCTATATACATAAAATGAAATAAAAGTATAAAGGCTAAAGTTATTGCACCAAACAAAAACAATTTTTAATTTTATAAGTCCACAAAGCTTATTTGCAATAATAACCCAAGAACATAAAATTTAATATGAGTTTAATTTATTTTATCATTCTTTGACAAATATAAAAAAATTACCATATTCGCAATAGATCCACTTTCCTTTGAACACAAATAATCATATTTCTAAAACCATTTAGTGGTAGAAATAAATTTCTTCTAATGTTAAATACCAAACTTCATGTAAACAACAAAATTTCTTTTCCATTGTAAGGCAAGTTTAAGATTTTTCAGATTGACACACACAAACAAGATCTCCAATATTTATTATATTTTCTTTTCAAGAAGAAGAGTTACCACAAATTTCATTTACAATGGACTCAAATTCAATGTCTAATATGTTTTGCACAAAATACATAACTACTCATTAAATGAGTTACAAGCCTCTTACAAGATGTTAAGGAGGTTGTTAAATCAATAAGGACTCAAGGTTACAAGAAGGCAAATTACAAAATAAGGGTTTTACAAGAAATACTAGTTTCCACAAAGCCATATCCTTAGAGGTACAAGGAGAAATCAAGAAGTCACAAATTCCAACTATCACAAAACTTCCAACTTCAAATGCCTTCAAGGAATCCATGCAAGGAGAAGAAGCTTGTTTTGCCACCCAACCATAGGCATCATTACATGTCTTTCCCAAGATTGGGATGCATGCTAGCCTCCCCCAAGCCCATGGGAAAGAGAACAACTATCCACCACTATGCACAAGAATGAGGGTGACAAACAACATTGCACTCAGACAAAAACAAGGAAAAGACTAAGACAAGACTCCAAATTTTGCAAGGATGAACAAGAGGAGAAACCATGTTCTACCTCAAAAATGGGAAGAGAAAAGAGAGTTCTCCAATGCCATAATCAACATAAATGCACAAAATCAAGATCTTCATATCCTCCTTATTTCTCTATTTTCATTCAAGCGCTCCTTCTTCCTCCACCCTTTCACCAATCCTTCTTGGAAGGATTTTCAAACCCCAAAGGGATTTCCTTACCAAGAATGGGGGAGGGGGTTCATGCCAAATGACCTGCCTTCCCCACCTCAACCATTTGAGGGGAGTAACTAAATCCTACAAAGATTTCCCATCAAGCCTATAAGGATTGAGAGGGAAAAATTCCTCTCTCTTCCCCCACAACTCTGAAACTCCATCATGTCATATGATGGAGGGAGAAAAATAAGTAACAATAAATAAAAAATCCACATGCAACAACCACATTTCCAAGTAAGCAAATCTACCAACTAGCATGAATACAACACATACCATAAGGCTTAAGAGACCTACCTCAAATAAAGCTCTCCAAAAAACTTTCCAACTTCAATATTTTTCACTTCTTGACTCAAGCAAACTCTAGCTCCCAATCCACAAGCATCCAAGCAAAAGCTCCAAAAAAAAAAATTCTCTTCTTTTCCCATGAAGGAGAATTTGAAGAGGAGGAAACAAATATCCTCGTAAATGAGGGGGTGACATGTGTCACCCCTCTCCTCCTTCAAGGTCAAAGATGCCAAGGATAAATGAGAGAAAGGGTAAAATGACTTTTAGCCCTCTTCTCCCAAATTAATCTAAATGATAACAAAACAATTTTTTTGTGTAACTTTTACCAAGCACACTAATCCATACCTCTTACATGGATGTGACCAAAGGGGAGGCAAAAAGGGAGGGAAAAATCCCTCTAGCCTTGGAAATAAGCCCCCCTACCTATTAGGTAGGGTTCAAGGGCTCATTTTTATGTTAAGGGAACTCCCAAACTAAAAAGGGGTCCCTAAAAATGCCCAAAATAACCCAATTTCGGGTTTGACAAATTTGGCACAAGGGTAGAGGCTGTGGGGCCCACCCAAGGGTTCACATGTGACCATAAACCATCTAGATTAAGTACAACATTAATCTAATTCAAAACTTAATGCAAGTGGGGTCATTAATTCCCCAAAACAAGTTTACAACACAACTAGACACCCTAAGCAAAAGTAATAATTACAAGACATATTACATTACAAATGAGGGTCACCCATGGTGCCCTAAATAATAATTATAATGCTATGGTCTCAAGAAATAAACATGGTTAGGACTTAGCCCATGGGCTGCTTGTGTAAAGTTGCGTAGCTGGCCTGAGTCCTACGTTCTCCTGTGACCTATCACCTGCACACTCATTGCACACATTAAACACACATGTCCAATAAAATATAAATCAACTACTAAATAAGATATCAATGAATTCTAGACTAACATATCATCTTTCTGGAATCGAAAGTGCGACAATGTGCCCAACTATACATAATTCACCATAAGTTAGTCATAATGATAAAATGACATGTATCCATAGAATCCCAACATGCAACAAATTGAGTATCCATCAATATAATTACGTTCCAAAACAACATCATATCAATTAGTATCCATAACATCATAAGATAAAGCAACCAACATAGTAATCAAGCTAAATCAACGTTATATGCCTAAATGTCCACACATGTCTAATCAGATCAAATCTCCTAATGTAATGTCCCAAAACATATCAAATCCCTGTCAAAACATGTCTAATAGTAAGAGGAACAATAGTAACTGAGCTATAAAAGTGAGGGCACTACATGAAGCGTTGTAATCAAATATTTGTCTACAAGTTTGAGGGAAGATTATATGGATAATTTATGTCTTTGTGAAGACTAGGAGAGTTATAACTAAAATGAATGATAAGAAGATCGTTCCAAGCCACGATCTCAGATGATAATAGCACACCACATTAGATTTACAAAACAGAAAAGGTAAAGTACCATATATGGAAATCTATCATAATCCATAATTCTCAATACATTACAATACAATGACTTGAATTACTCAATAATAAATATGTACATATAGGAGGAGGGAAGTGTAACTATTACCTAAATCAGTGGTGAACAACTCTCACTAACTAATACTAGTAGTTAAGTTAACTCCAAAGTACTAGTAAGCTAACTCAACACAACTAGTAAGACAACTCCACACAACTAGTACACCTAAACAAGCTAACCCAACAAGTGTAGGGCTAACACAAGTGTAAGAATTATCCTAATAAATAAATAAAAGGATAAATAATAACCTTCACTAACACCCTCCTGTAAGCATAGCTTAGGTGGGTGGAAAATAGGGTGGGTCCCGACAACAAGGCCTGATGAGGTACCCACGTACAACAACTAGGAAAAATGGACACTACAAGGTACCCAAAACTAGTAATAACAAAATAGAGAGAGAAAAATACCACTGCAAGATATCCCAAGAAGCTTGGCTCTAAAAACTCATACAATGTTGAAGAATTCAAGTGCGCACTATGGTATGAATCCACTGCTTGATCATAAAACTAAAAAACAACTGATATTGGGCTTCACCAGAATAGCTCCATGCAAGGAGACTGTCAATGGAATGATGTCAAAAATGTAAAAAAAACACCAAACATAATTTGATCAACTGCTACAAATAGGTGTGCCACAATCCAAGAACAACCAAGGCAACAAGGCATGGATATGATATCCAAATAAATAGGAGTGTCACGATCCAAGAAACGCCAAGGTAACAAGGCAAGGACAAAATCTGAAGAAGCAAGATCAACTGCTATAAATAGGTGTCTCACGATCCAAGAATAGTAAACAAGGAACCAAGGTAAGGACACGCAATTTAAATAAATATGAGTGCCAAGATCCAAGAAAAGCCAAGGTAATAAGGAAAGGATATGAAATCCGAAGAAGCAGTATCAACATGTAACAAGGCAAGGACACGAAATCCAAAGAATCAATATCAACACCATACCCTCCCATACTGTTGAATGGGTAGAGTGACAACACATATATATGAGTTGCCAAAATCAACTACTCGAACACTAACAAACTAACACTGGGCTTCATTAGAATAACTCCCCCACAAGAGAGACTGTCAACATGCCAAAAAAAAGTGTCGAAAATATAGATCTAAAATATCTCAACAAACAAGAGAGATATAAATGTATACACCCATAGATACAAGAATGCAATACCCAAAATTTTAGGATGTTGGGCTCAACCAAAATTACGTCCACAAGTGATTACAACACCCTCCCAAATTTGGCACTTTATAATTGAGTGCATGCAAAAAATACAATGAGTAAAAGTACCTTTTACATTAGAAATATGTGTATAAAAATTTCAATAATGCGTAGATTTTGAAAAAATACACAATTTCAAGAAAAAATCACCTTAATCCGAGCTACATATCAAAAGTTATGAGCTCTAAAAGGTTTTCTATTAAAATAATATTTTAATTCTGATCTTTTTTTTAAAAGGTACACGTGACACCCAGATGTCCAAAGAGTAAAAGCGTGCATCCACACGATACAACCTTGCGACTAAAGGATAAAACCCTGCGCCTAAAACCTAAAATGTCGAAAGGGTAAATCATTGCTTTCAGAGGGTACACAACAATATTCAATAGATAAAAGAATGCACCCAAAGAGTACAGATTTGTGTCCAGTGGATAAAAGACTGCATCAAAAAAAAAATCCAAAGGGTAAAAGAATGCATCCGGAAGGTACACACTTATATCCAATGGATAAAAGAATGCATTCAGAAGGTACACGCTTATATCTAATGGATAAAAGAATGCACCTAGAGGGTACAAATCTGTGTCTAGTGGATAAAATACTGCATCCAAAACCAAAATATCTAGATGGTAAAATAATGTATTCGGAAGGTACACACTTATATCCAATGGATAAAAGAATGCACCCATATGGTACATATCTACATCTAGATTGACTGTCTCACAACATGGTCGAGTTTACAGTCGATTCTAGGGTTTTGGCACCTTCCAAATCCAATGTCACACTTTGTTTTACATAAAAATGCATGTTACAGAAAAGTGCTAACAAATTCTGAATACATGAAAAAATAAACCCTTTCTTGCAAAGAAAAACTTACAAATGGATGTCTACCATGAAAGGAACGATAAAATATTGTTCCAAGCCACGATCTCAGATAATAATAATACAACACATTAGATTTGCAAAACAGAAGAGCTAAAATACTATATATGAAAATCCATCATAATCCATAATGCTCAATACATTACAATACAATGACTTGAATTACTCAATAAGAAATATGCACATACAGGAGGAGGGAAGTGCAACTACTACCTAAATCAGTGGTGAAGAACTCCCACTAACTGATACTGATAGTTAAGTTAATTCCAAAAGACTAATAAGCTAACTCCACATAACTGAGAAGCTAACTCAACACAACTAGTAAAATAACTCCACACAACTAGTACACCTAAGCAAGCTAACCCAACAAGTGTAGGGCTAACATAAGTGTAAGAATTATCCTAATAAATAAATAAAAGGATAAATAATAACCTACACTAACAATAACACTACAGTGTTTGTAAGCCTACCCCACTATGTAGGGTCTCAACCTTCATCCGCATCGTGTGCGCTACACACACAACACGTAGGAAGTTAGATGGTATGTGTTATATGTGTATTGAGTGGGTAAGAATATGTGTATAATCTCTAATATTGTATAATAAAACTTAGTGTTATTTTATCTTGCATAAATAATATATTTATTTAAATTAATCACTATAAAACATCTCTTCATTAACCTAGGTGTGATTACATTACTCCTAGGTAAATGAAAGACATTTCTAAAGTCTGCATACTAATGAAAGAATTTAAAAGACCAGTCAAGAGAGTTTTCAAAAATAGCTTGAAGAGTAAATTTGTGATCAACAACATATAGAAGTATTGAATATTTAATGAAGCCTTTGTGCCATGTTCTATGATATAGCCATGTTTAAGTGTTATGAAAGTGTTTTTAATCTAGTGTGGGGCATTCGTTCAACAAATGTATGCTCAAACTTACCATACTCTAATGGTGAATGCTAGACTTGGGAATAAGGTGGATGATTATGTAAGATTAAAAGAGAACCCAACAAAAATAATCTTATTAAATAAGTAAACCAAAAAAAGTGAGTAAATCACCTCACAAAACAAAAAGAAGCTGGTTTAAATCCCTTACAACTCTTATAACATAAACAATGCTATGAAAAAAGTGTAAAGTAAGCAAAACAATGAAAATGGTCAAAAATATTGTATTACAAAACTTTTATGATGATGAATTATTTTTAGTGTTATATGTAAGGGGCTAGTGGTTAAATAGTGTGAGATATTAGAAAAAAAATAAAATTTAAATTTAATATTTATGTGAATAGTATATAATGATTTATTTTTTAATTTAAAGAAACAACTACAAAATTATGATTTTTTCAGTATAAAACAGAATTTAGAACTATTTTTTCCAAAAACATATTTTAAATCTAATGTATTGATATAATAAGATTGAAGTCACCTAAAACCATCTATCTCTATTAATCTCTTGAACTTAAAAAATATAATAATGAAATTATTAATTAATATAGAGCCTTTCAATAAATAAATATAGAGATTTTATTCTTTTACCCAGTGAAAAAAGGTTCCACATGTGTATTGGGATAAAAAGATGCAATTTGTTAGGGAATCCCTCTTTTGACATGTAATTTGTTCCAATCTTACATGGATGATAATGATAACACTTATTCCTTCTCTTTTCCCCAATGCTAAACACGTAGGAAAATATGGACGAATATGAGAAACCTAATGGCATAGATGCCTACTTGAAAGGCTGAAAATTCGTTGTGGATTTGGTCAAGAAGTTTGAAGTTAAAAAAATAATGAAAATCAATATAACTCTATAAAAATAGATAGTTGTGCCCAATTTGTAATAATGAATGGTAGAGTAAAATCTACGTTATGATTTATTTTATTTATTTTTGACAAAATCAAAATCAAATAATAAAAAATGCAAGTGACATTAATATAATGTATATCATTTTGACATGTTATTCACATTGTAACGTGAACAATCCAAACATCATATGAAATAATTAATAGACAACAAATTTAAGTATTTTTATTTCTTTGTCATAAAAATGATCGATCAAACTTTGATCATGGTGTTATTTTGATTCCATTACATTTTGTAAGATTAAAATCTTGGGAATGATTATCAACTATCAAACTTGTAGGTACCATGAAAAGTGGTTCTACATAATATTTCATTAAAAAAAAAAAACCACGGTTTAATTTATTGCAAAATTATCTCAAATTATTTTAGATCAGAATTTTGGAATTGTTTTTTATGATTCTAAATGTTTCATTAACAAATATATTGGATTAATTATAGGATTGTATAAAAAAGAGGTTATTTATATTGTAGATAAATATAGAATAATTAAAATATATTAGAAATTGCGGTTAGGGACATAAATATACTGAAATTTGTGAATCAAGATAAAGTTATTTGTGACATAAAGTGCAAAATGGGTCTATAAAATTATAGGGACAACATCTAAAGAAAAAAGGACAAATGGAATTCTACTAGTTATTTTTGTATAAATTTGACCAGAAATATAAAGATCTAGAACCTATGAAATTGGCATACTCTCTACCAAAATGGCTCTACATATGTAAAGGAAAATCTATAATTTGTAATTGTCATCTTCATGCCCTCATATGTAAAATCCTCACTCAATTTCTCTAATTCACCGTGAATCTTAAAGAATGTGATCTCCTTATATAATCAATTAGACCACAAAAGATATACTATATGTGGCCACCATATAGAACCTAACCCCTATAAGAAAGTGCATGATAGAAATCATGGCATAGAGAGATGAGACACACACAACAAGCATGCAAGTAGACAAGCATAGAAGCACATAACATACAAGTACACAAATCAATGTCACACATAATGTCATAGAGAAGGCCAAGGGCCATATACAAGGGTGTAGACACGAAATTATGCACTTAGTACTATTACATTACACCTTTAGTATGTCATTATATGCATGATTCCCAAACAAGAAAACTAGACATTAACAACACTTGTTTTTCTTTACAAAAGTATTACTTTATCTTTTCGTGCTTTTGTCTTCTACTTTTATGGAATTATCCCTTTGTTTTTGGACATCACTCAACGTGTTACCCAACTCAGTATTTCCTGTTTTATCTTCATAGCTCTCTAGACATAAGCATCCATTAAGGGACAAAACTGCCCAAGCACTATTGTCCCTTTGGGCACTTATGTCCTTTTCCCTCACTTTCTTATGTTTAAAATGCCATATCAATTGTTATATTTTCTAAATTTATATTTATCACGTTGGGCTGGATTTTAGGGTTGTTAATGACTAAATTCAAAAAAAGTAATCATATATACATGATCTACTAATATTCTAAGGGGGAAATAAGAGGCAATTGGGGCTATTACTTTCTATCTACTACTTGGACAAAAATAACTCTCGAGGACTGCATTTTTGCCGCATTATTCACTGCATAGGAAGGGAAAATTCTAAATTCCATCACACATTATCTTGGGGGGGAAGTTATTGTAGCCCAATATCTTGGTGTGACTGACACAAGGGAAACTATCAACACTAAAAATTTCCTCCGTAATTTCTATTTCATTAATGTATGTATTAGGAATAGGATGTTGTTAGGTGTAATTAGTAGTAGTGTCTGATAGAAGATAATGGCGCTGTCAGTACGGTGCCGCCAATAATGTAGAGTACGGTAACAGTCAAAGTACAATAGGAATGTTGTAAAAAGTAAATATTTGTTGTAAGTGGTCCGGTAATGTTAAAATGTCAAAGTTGGGATAAGTAGAGAAGTAGGGTCTACATGATTAGGAATTAGAAATATTATATTGGTAATAAGGACAAGGAGTGAGGTCATAAATATTTTGTGTATTTTATTTGTAAAAAGTCTAAAAAATGTGGAACCCATGTGAAATGATAAGGTTTATCTTATCTTAAAAGATAAGCTTACATGTACAGATAAGAGTTAAGATATGGAATATGATTCGTCAGAGTGGATTTCTTATCCTATCTTAGAGATAAGATGGATAAGCCTGGAAGTTTTATAAATAAAGAGGCCACCCCCCCCTCATTTAGCATAGAAGGGAAGTAGTGAGAAATATTGTATGAAGTGTGTAAAGGAAGCCATTAGTTTAAAGGTGTGTTGAAGAAGCCATTAAGAGGTGCAATTGTAAAGTTTCTCTCCCATAGTATTGGTGGAAGGCAAGTGAAAGTCAATAACACATGAAGTACCCTCATGGGTGAGATTGTAACAATTTCATGTTAATATTATAATTTACTTTGATATTTCAGATTTTTCATCATTTCCGTCTTATCATAGCCGATGGTATTCTTGTGTTATGTTTGTTGTTTTGTTTCCAGATTACATCCACCAAACTAAAGGTTGTGCATTAGTAAATAATCATAGCACGAGGAGTTCCCGGTGAAGAATTATCATAGTGCCGGATTGGTGATGACAAAACCTAACTTTAAGGGACATGATTCTATCACCCCCCCCACACACACTAGAACTACATTAAGTCTGAAACGTAATGCATCACTCAGTAACAATCAAATTGGGGCGGCCATCGAGATTGGTTCACATATATACATGTTTTATTTAGCTAATGTATGCTTAAGCCTTGTGCAAGTAGCTAGGGTGTATTTTATAGGTACAAGTGTGATAGGGAAACCTTACAATGAAATGGATGTGACATAGAGTGAAGTGAAGGTGAGATTATTAGACTCGAAAGAACCAAATCTGCACTCAGTACCAGGACACTAGAACTCAGTACAAAAACAACATCTGAGGCACTTTTGTCCCCTTCTGGGTGCTATTTTCTAGAATATCTACAGATCACTATTGTCTTGAAAAAGAGCATACAACCCAAATCTATCTTGTTCCATCATCATTCTAGCCTAGATTTGGTATAGACAACGAGCTATCAGTTATCATCTTGTTCCATTTATGATATTATCTGATTTATCTTATTCCTTTGATTAAGATTTAATTTCAGTTAAATCATTTGGTGAACCCTACTCTTGCATGCTCTTTATTGGATCTATTCTTCTCCAAACCTAAGCCCTATTTTCGTTAGCGTCCATATATGTTTCTTATCTTCATATTCACACTTGATTTTCATCTATCATCTACCATAAATCTTTTTTCATGTTTGGTCCTACCTTTTGGGTCACCTTTTGGGGCTCCTAATTTTCAAATCACCTTTTGTTTCATATCTCGAGCACAATGACTCTATTTTCAAATTGTTTTGAGGCTATTTGTATTTTTTTTTTACATATTTAACGAAAAACCTCTTTTTTCCTGACTTTTTAGAAATTTTTCAGAAATTCAAAATTACACTTTTTAGCTATTAAGGCATAATTCAAAAAATACACTCTTTTGAGAAAATCCCTTGGAGGTTTTTATTTTACATATTTAGATTTTAAACAAACTCTTTTTTGTTTTATACAATTTAAATTCTATTTAGGGATACCGTCATTTTATTCATTTGACAACGATCACTTTTTGCTCAACATCACTTTTGATACAAATCTATTTGTCTTCATGGCTTGCTTGTGTACATTTCTTTTATAGATTACCATATAATTGTTGACAATTATCCCCGTTTGTATAATTAGTTTCACATTCATAATGGTCTTGTTAAGCATGTCTTAGTTGATAATGGATCTGGTACTAATATATGCAACATCTCTTTTCTCTATGAAATAGGTTCTACTACTGATTTAACTCCCTCTACTCTTTGTCTTCGTGGTTTTGATAATACCCCTAAGTGAGTGTTGGGAGAAATCAACCTACCCATTATTGTAGGATCTTGTTCTCTTAATGTTCTATGTCAAGTTATGCCTAATAACCTCAATTATAATATCTTTGTACACCTTCCTTGGTTACACACCATGCATGAAATCCCTTCGACCCATGCCATATCATACAATGCCCTTGTAACACCTTCTTTCATGGATAGTTATATAATAGATTCCACACCTCATGTTGTTAATATTTTTGATATCCCTCTCGTACATGATAATGAAGGCTATAGAAGCAAAATGTGTAATCAAGCGTAGGATATAGCCTACAAACAATAACAATAAACACACAACCATATACAAGATACAAGAAAATTAGATAAACTTGGTTGGAAGTAGGTCTATAAGATAAATGCTACACATGAAGCACCCATTAACATGTTAGAAAAATTGATAGTATGCCCCAATGTATACAACTGAAAATAGGATTGAAAGTATTAGATGTTGTAATGATATTACTTGAATACAGAGAGAGGAAAAGGTAGATGCCCCCAAGAGCCTCAATGGGACTAGTAGGGTACAGTGCCAAAAATCATGCATCATGTAAGAACCTATAACTAATATTCATTCACCTCAATAGTACCATGTGAATGCACATGTGTGGATAGAAAATGATAGAGCATAGTATGAATCCAAGTAACATGGTAAACAACATGCAACATAGAATATTGGTTTCATTGATGTCAAGCTACATTGATGGAAAAAAGTGGAAAAAAGTATAAGTGCAAGTGTTGTGTAGGTATCTCAAGATCAACCATGTATGGAAAAAGTGTTAACAAGTCTGCAACAAGCTTCAATAAGTAGTCGAAGATAAACTTGGTAAGATAAATGTGAAGGTTGATTGGTAGTGTCAGCTCTCAGAGGCTTCAGGATGAATAAGGATAAGTTCTAAGGGACTTAATCAGATCTTATGCAACCCATGAACACAAGGAGATAGCAACCAAAGTCTAGTATAATCCGCAAAGGCTTATTGGAAGCTGCAAGTGAAAAATATAAAGTTGCAGATGTGAAACAAAAAGCCGTGGCAGTAAAGATAGTCTGGAGGAAGCCGCAAATAAAGAAGAGAATCTAAAAAGGACGGGAGATATTCACGGAGAAATAAAAGAGCCACATGTAAAATAATATAGTAGCATACATGGAAGAAAGCTACAGAGTACTAAATAAAGCAGCGGGTAAAAGAGAAAATCCATGAAAGATTGTAAAATCCGCGAGAAGTAAAGGAAATCCATGGATATGACTAAAAAATATTCCATGAAAGAAGAAATGTCACAGATCAAGGGATATATCCAAAACACAAATAAGAAAAGTCAGAGAGGTTAATAAGAGCCAAATAATGGACAAATATAGATTGGACAGAGCTTGAGAACAATCAAATTGATTTTCATATGGTCAAGTGGGATTTTGTTATTTGAAATTGATAATCATACTAATATCAAATAGAGAGGTACTACGATTACATTTGTATGTGTAACTTGTGCTCCACAAAAAAACTCAGACACTGATTTTAAAAATATTCAGATCTTGTTGTCAACATTTAATGCTCTTTGACTTTGTGGAGAAACCGATTACCTCCTCTAGATCACAAAATCTAAAATCTTGTATTGAAGGAAAAATTAAATATATAGAGATAGAAATATGATTCACTCTTTTTGATCAGTTTAAATCCTAGAATGATGAGAAATATATTTGATAAATTGTCTCATTCATCACTCTTGTATTAATGGCTCAAATATATAATGTACTGAGATAACAAAAGTCAATCCAAATATAGAGAGTGTAAATTTGGTTTTGGTTGTGTTTTAATTTAGTTGACCAAATATGCAGGAGACATACTAGAAGAGTGCATGAATCACCCAAGGAAGTGATGGATATTGATTGATTGTCTATAAAATTTAAAAACTCCATGACAAATACAAGTGTTGATCAGGTGAGAAAATAGGGGATGCATTTGAGCTGAAGGTACAACAGAGGAAGGGATAGACTGAAAAGAGATCCATTAATGAAGTATTAAATATAATATCAATGAGAAGAGAATCAATGTATATGATTCATTGAGCAAGAGATTTCAACTCAGAAGTGCAAACAAAGTGACATAGAAAATTAATCAAAAATCTAGATCAAGTTCAAAAGACATAGATAAAGAGACAAATAATTTTGAATCTGAGAGCTTGAAAGAGAAAGTGCAACAATATAAAGAAAAGTGATCATAATCCACTGTGTAAGAAATATTGATTCTAAGTGATCAATGTATTTTGTGATAAAATTATATTTCTAAGTGTGTGCTTAGATTATAGGGGTGGGTGCTCCTTGCAAGTTGGCACTTGCTAAAATCTTCTGAGTGGATGATCAGTAATATTCAAGAGGGTACTTTGAGAATATGAATTGCACTTCTAGTGGTTCAGTGGGTGCTCAACCAAAACCAATATATTCTATGCCTTAGAATTGGAATTCTTAATAAATTCTTGGTTTCAAAGTTGTTTTTCTCCCAAAATGGTTTCCCACTATAAATTTTGTATTCATGTGTTATTATTCTAGCATATGTTTTTTAAATGCTCATGGTATATTACTTCACAGTTTGAGAAATTATAAATTAATATTGTCTTAAAAAAAATTTAATCTTTACTGATTGACCCCCCTTCTCATTTCTTTTGATCTCTAACAATTTGTATCAGAGAGAGTCCTTCTGGTAGAAGCATAACATCTTAAAGAAGATTCTATATTCACAAGCATGGCAACAAATCAGGCATAAGGAATTTTATCACTGTCAAGATCACCTCTCTTCACTAGAAAAAATTACGCATTCTAGAGAATAAGGATGAAAACATATCTCATGTCACTTGGTTTTGACATCTGGGAATGGTTCAAGAAAGCATACAATCCTCTAGCCATGCCTATCACATCTATAACAAACAAAGAAGAGTATGAGTGCAACTCAAGAGTCATGAATGTCTATCATGTGTGGCCTAACTGAAACTAAGTTTGTAAAGGTAATGCACTACACAACTGCAAAGGAAATTTGGACTAAGCTTCAAAGTATTTATGAAGGGGATGATAAGGTCAAGATGGAAAATTATAGACCTATAGAGCTCATGTTTGAGAATCTAAAGAGGAAATATGATGAGAGTATATCAACCTACATGTAGAGAATAAATGAAGTTATGAATATGATTAGAGGCCTAGGTGAAAATCTATAAGAATGTGTCATATGCTAAAAGATTATAAGATATTTGAATTCAAGATATGACACAAAGGTATCAGGTATGGAAAAATCCAAATATATGAAGACTCTAACAATGGATGAACTATAACACATCTTATCATCATACGAAATGAGGACTATTAGATCTAAGTGTACTAAGAAAGAAGTAACATTTAAAGACAAGAAATAAATCCAATCCAAATAATAAATAGAAGAATCATACTCAGAGGATGAATATGATGATGAGAATATTGAATCAATGTTCGTAAGAAGGATAAGAGGAGGCTCATGTAAGTATAAAGGTAAACTTCCATTCAAATGGTTTGAGTGTGGACAAGTAGACCATTTCGATGCTAAATGCCCAAACAAGAATAAGGAAACTTAGTCTAATCATGATGAAAAATTCATAAACACAACAAGAAAAAGGCTAACTTCAAAAAGAAATATGAAAAGAAAGAAACTATTTAAGAACAAATGGAATTTATACTCAAAATAAGAATCAAGTGAGTATGATTCAAACAACCCATAAAGCTATTTAAATGAGGATGATGAAACTCAGTCTGAATTTTTGTTTATGGCCATGGGTGTCTCTAAAGAAATGCATATCAAAATGAAATAATGCAGTTAATTATGAAGAATATGATAAAATGAAAGAAGAAAATGTGAATTTGGAAGCATAACTTGTTTGCACTCTTGAAGAGTTGAAATTGTGCAGAAAAAAAATCAAAATTTGAGATGTACATTAAAATATTATGAAGAACAAATTCATGTCTTTAAGAAAATATAATTTTTTTAAAAAAGGAAGAAACTAATGATCTCAAAGAGCTTGAAACTCGAGTATGGAAAATATTTCCAAATCTTACAAATCAAAGGAGGATGAATGTAAAATTATGAACTCAAAATTAGAACGATTGAAGACTGAGCTGGAAAAAATGACCAAAAAACTAAGCATGTATGAAAATGATGGAAAAGAGCTCAAATGTTCTAACTGACATAATAATAAGTCAATGAGATCCAAATGACAAATCAGGAATAGGTTTCAAGGAAGAAAGAAAAGAAATGGATTCTGCAAGGAAGGAAGGAAACATGACTACATCAATTCCAATAACTTCTCTTGTTGTAAACAAAGAATTAATCAAATCCATAAAGAGGAAGACTAATGCTACAAGAATCACCTATGTTATGAGGTGCATGTACTCATTATATGGTTATTGTTTTTCATGTAATCAGTTTTGACACAAATCCAATAAATGTAAGAAATATGCTAAAGGATATGGAAAAAACTATAATTAATCATTCTCTAGAATGAACTATAATGCTGATCACTATAAATATCACAAGAAAAGTCATGTAGCTTCAAAAATCAAACAATAACCTCATAAACATAAGAAATGGGTGTATATTATAAAGATTTATGCCAGCAAGAGAAAATACTTTTACAAAATAGTGCAAAGCGTGTTTCATGTACTAGATGAAGACAAAATCTGGTATCTAGATAGTGGATGCTCAAGTCATGAAACAGGTGAAAAAAGAAAATTCATCTCTTTATCAAAGAATGAATTTGGATCTATTAGATTTGGTGATAAAAATTTGGAAAATATATTTAGGAACGGAACTCTGAGTCTTGATAATGGAAAAGAAATCACATAAAATGTCTTACATGTTGAAGGCCTTAAGCACAACTTGTTAAGTTTGAGTGAAATGTGCAAGAAAGGCTATAATCTAATATTCCTTGCCAAAGGATGTGATATTATAAATGGAAACATAGGAAATAAATTTGTGAAATCCAAACGGACCAAGAACAATATGTATGTTCTCAACGAAGAAAAAAAGATAAATGCCTCACAAGAAAATTTGATTATAGCATGTTGTGGCACATGAGATTGGGACATATGAGTTTTGAAAATATTGTGGAATTAAGTGCTAAGGATGGAGTGATACACATTCCAAATATTGTAAAACCAATAGAAATACTATGAAAGGCTTGACTCCATGGTAAACAAACAAGGAGATCCTTCAAGTATAAAGAGTATTCTACCACTAGACCTTTTTAACTCATCCATAGCGATCTTTACGGGCCTAATAGAACTAAAATTTTACAAGATTTGTATTTTATGTCGTTAATAGATGATTACGTTAGGATTACACAGGTAGCCTAATTGAAACACAAGTCAGAAGCCCTAGATATATTGAAATATTTTAAGGAACTAGTGTAAAATGAAAAGAACACCAAAATCACATGCTTGAGATAAGACAAAGGTGGAGAATTTTTTTCAAATTAGCTCAATGAGTTCTGTGAAGAACATGGGATTAGAAGAAAATTCTCAGCAGCACAGAAAACCTCAACAAAATGGGGTTATTGACAAGAAGAACATGACTATACAAGAAATGGTAAGAACTATGCTAAATGAGTCTAAAATTATTGATAGATACTGAAGTAAAGAAATATACACATCAGTTGTTACATTCTAAACATATCTCAATTGAGAATAAACAATTATAAAAACACCCTATGAACTCTGGAAAAATAGGACAACCAATGTAAAACACATAAGAGTCTTTCAAAGTAAATATTACATCAAAAGAGATGAATATAACTTGGGAAAATTTGAATTTAGATGTGATGAATGCATATTTCTTGGTTATTTAGCACTCAATACAGCTTACAAATGCTACAATAAAAAGTTACAAAAATTTATTGAGAGAAAAAATTTAAAGGTGGATGAGTCTTATCCGACCAAATCCAACACAAAGCACAATGCCAGTCATGAAGAATAAAAAGATTATGAAAAAATGCATAGTCTACGTGAATAAGTATAAGAAGTAACAAAATGAAAAGACACCAAAACACGCTCAAGAAAATTCAAGAGGGATCATCTAGTAAATCAGATTATTGGAAACAAAAATGGTGGCATTATCACAAGAAGAAGGCTAAGAGAGCAACTTAGAACCATAAAGATATAACACTTTTATCCATGATTGAGCCCAATAATATAACAAAAGCTATCAAGGATCAATATTGGGTAGATGTCATGAATGAATAACTTGATCAAATATAAAATAATTAAATATGGGAGCTTGTGTCAAGAACTAAGGACAATAAATGTTATTGGAATTAAATGGGTATTTACAAAGAAAATAAATGAGAAAAGAGAAGTGACAAGAAAGAAAATAAGACTTGTGTGCAAATGCTATGAACAAATGGAAGTAATCGAATTTGAGGAAACATTTACACTAGTAGAAAGGATGAAATCAATTAGATTGTTCCTTGCATATGTGGCTTACAAGAAAATCAATGTTTTCCATATGGAAGTCAAATCAGATTTCCTCAATGGTTTTCTTAATGAAGAAAGGTATATATCAAAAAAATGATGGATTTTCACTAACTACAAGATAAAGATCATGTGTGTAGGTTTAAAAAGGCTCTCTATGGACTTAAAAACACTCTTAAAGCTTGGTAAATCAGATTGGATTTATACTTCATTAAGCAAGGTTTTACAAAAGATGTTACTGACAGTAATCTCTACATCAAGGAAGAAGGAGATCATCTTCTCATCATCATTGTATATGTGGATGATATCATATTTCAGAGGAGATCATGATAAAATGACTTATGAATTTTCTGATATGATGAAAGAAGAATTTGAAATGTCTATGCTTGGGGACCTCTCATTCTTTCTGGGCTTACAAATCAGTGAGTCAGACCAAGGTATATTCATATCCCAAACCAAATACATCAAAGAAATTATTACAAGGTTTAGGATGGAAGAATGCAGACCGATAAGAACACCAATGGAAGTAAGATGCAAGCTAAGTAAAGAGGACAATTCACCAAAAGTGTAAAAAACTTTGTACAAATCCATGATAGGTAGTCTACTCTACTCCAATGCATCAAGACCTGATATCATGTAGGTTGTGGGCCTTGTTGGAATATTTCAAGAAGATCCAAGGGAAACACACTTCAAGGCGGTCAAGAGAATTCTGAGATATCTCATGGGAACACTTGAATATGGACTATGGTACCCTAAAAGCAATGACTTCAAGGTAAAATCATATACAAATGTTTATTGGGCAAGAAGTATGGATGAAAATAAGATTACAAGTGGTGGAGCATTCTTTGTTATAAATTTCCTAGTATACATGGTTGAGAAAGAAGCAATCATTACTTTCACTTTAAACAAGTGAACCAGAGTATATAGCTGATGTAATGTGTTGTACTCACGTTCTTTGGATGAAGCAGACATTAGAAGATTATAAGGTAAAATCTAATAGCCCAATTCCTTTGCTTTGTGACAATACAAGTGCTATAAGTGTCTCCAAGAATCTTATGTTCCAGTCAAAGACCAAGCACATTCCAATTAGATATCATTTCTTGAGGGAACAAGTAAATGATAGGAAAATAATTCTAGAGTATGTGAGCACAAAAAAATAAATTTCAGATATCATGACAAAACTACTGCCAAAAGTGACATTTGAGCACTTAAGGAATGAGTTGGGGGTCATTCCTGATCCTGCCAGAAACTAAAAAGTGTGGAGACAAGGTAAGGGATCATTCTCATACAATATTAAATCCAAATCAATGCAATACAACCTTCATGTGAGGGGGATCTAGTCTACTAGATCAATTCATCAAAGTATGTATTAGTTTAGAGGAGCATTTCTACATACATACCAAGTTATATGGATCAGAAGCAAATGGTGTGACAAGAAACTAAAGAAGCATGAGCCTAGGGGGAGCTTCTTGATGTAAGAATATGTATTATCCAATTTATGTGCATCTTTATGTTTGTGAGGCATGGATGGCCCTTTGTCATCGATGTCAAAGGGGGAGAGAGAATGAAATCATAAAGTAGCTTGTAAAGGATTGTGTAAAAATAGAAATAGAAAGGTAGAAAGATTAAATGTTTTTTCCATCAAAGGTTTTAGTGTTTCTGTGAAATCTTCCATCAATGACAAAGGGGGAGTTTTTTGGACCTTTATTATTTTTATTTATGTTTTCATTGATGTCAAGCTACATTGATGGAAAAATTGGAAAAATGGATAAGTACAAGTGTTGTGCAAGCATCTCAAGATCAACCATGTATGGAAAAAGTGTTAACAATTCTACAATAAGCTTTAGAAAGCAGTCTAGGAAATACTTTGTAAGAGAAATGTGAAGGCTGATTGGTAGTGTCACCTCTCAGATGCTTAAGGATGATTAAGGATAAGTTATAAGGTTCTTAATCAAATCTTGTACAAACCATGAACATGAGGATATAAGTTCCAAAGTCTAGTAGAATCCGTGGAGGCTTAGTGGAAGCTGCGGGTGAAAAATATGAAGCCGTAGATGTGAAACAAAAATCTGCGGGAGTAAGGAAAGTCTGGAGGAATCCACAAATAAAGAGGAGAAGCAATAAAGGACTGGAGATAGCCGCAAAGAACTACAAGAGCCATAGGTAAAAGAATATAGCTTTTGACATGGAACAAAGCTACAGAGTACTAAAGAAAGCAATGGGTAAAGGAGGAAATCCATAGAAGATTGTAAAATCTATGAGAAGTAAAGGAAATCTACGGATAACCAAAAAATCTGCCATGAAAGGAAAAATGACGTAGATCAAAGGATATTTCCATGATACAAAGGAGAAAATTCATAGAAGTTAATGAAAGTTGTGGAATGGACAAATATGGATTAGACAGGGATTCAGAAAAATCAAATTATGTTTCATATAGTCAAATAAGACTTTGTTGTCTGAAATCGATAATGATTTGATTATCAGATTATTGCAGATGTGAACATAAGTTGTGATCCATGAAAAGACACGATTTGAAAAATCTCTAGATCCAGTTGTCAACATTTAATGTTCTTTGAATTTTTGGAGATACAGTTATATTCTCTATGAAAATCCTACTTTATAGGAAAAATTAAATATTAGAGAAGAAAGAAGATCATTCATTTTGAATTTTGGAAATCCTAAAAAGATGAGAAATATATTTTATGTATTTTATCATAAATGGCTCCTAGAATCACGTATTGAACATACTAAAATCAAGTGGAATATAGAGAATAAATCTAAAGTTAATTGCATGCATTTAATAGACCAGATATTTAGGTGATAGAGAGATAGAGTACATGACACACCAAGGAAGTGATGGGGAGGGTTGATTTTATATAAAGAGAAAAATCCATCTGAATATAGGAAGTTGCTTGAGTAATAAAATGATGCATTCGAGCTGGAGGAGCTACAGAAAATAAGGGAGAGACAAAGGAGAGAAAACAAATAAAGTGTTAAAGATCATATCAGATGAGAATAGCTTCAGTACAACTGATTGATTGAGAAAAATATTTTGACTTAGATGAGAAAAAGAAAGTGATAGAGAAAACACAAAAAGATAAATAAAAGTGATCATAATTTATTATGTAAGCAATCCTAATTCTAAGTGATCAATATATTTGTAATAAAATTGTATCACTAAGTGGGTGCTTAGAATATAAGAGTGGGTGATCCTTCCAAGTTGGTTCTTGCTAAAATATACTAAGTGGGTGCTCAGTTATCTTCAAGTGGGTGCTTGGAGAATCTGAAGTGGGTGCTTCAAAGTTTGAGTGGGTGCTCAATTGAAACCAAGATATTTTATGCTTTGGAATTGGTGTTCCTAATAAGTCCTTGGTTTCAAAGTGGTTTTTTCTCCCGAAAGGATTTCCCACTATAAATTTTTTGTTATGTCTTATATTTTATGGCATATATTTGTTTAAATTCTCACGGTAAATTATTTCACACTACTAAGGAATTTTGTATTGACATTGTTGTAAAAAATTTAATCCACATTGATTCACTCCCCTCTCTCAGTGCTTGTGATCTCTAACAACAATGTATACAATTTAAAATAGGAATGAAACTATTAGATTTTGTAATGATATAACTTGAATATAGACAGATAGGAAAAGGTAGATGCCCCCAAAAGCCTCAGTGGGACTAGTAGGGTACAATGCCAAAAATCATGCATCATGTAAGAACCTATAAGTAATATTCATTCACCTCAATAGTACCATGTGAATGCACATGTGTGGATGGAAAAATATAGAGCATATTATGAATCAAAGTAACATGGTAAACAATGTGCAATATAGAATAGGATAAACAATCGAGAGTGCATCTAGTCAAGATCTATGTCATTATTTTTACTCTTTTATAAATATGTGAACATATAATAGAAAAACTATGAGAGGGGAGAAAAGTGAGCTCTATGTAGGTAAGTGTTCCCTCAACAGTTGTGTATGAAACTATAACAAGATTGTGTCATCTGGTAGCGAGGGGGGAGTAATAAGCCCCTAATGTGTGAATGCTAAAGTGATCTACCCAATGAGAGTAAGGGACAAGGGCCCGCTATCTGCTAGTGTGAGGGAGGTATGTATGTGATCATGATCAAAGACTCAGTGGCCAGAAGGGAGAAAATGTGACAAAAGAGACTGTGAAATGGGCATATATGTGCCATGGGTAGTGTGCGTCCTACGTGGAGACCTATGCCTATGAGGTGGGATATGAGATTGATGCAACCGACGTGAGAAAGGAGAAAAAAACATAGGTAGAGAAAATATAAGTGTATATGTACAAGAAACAATTGGATTATTATGTGTCAAAGTCATGGTGCCATCATGAGGATGTGTAGGAGTAATTACACTAGTGATGTAATTAATTGGGTAGTAATAATAGGGGTTCATGATAAATGAGCATGTTGTGGGATGCCTAAAATAGTGATAATGTGACACTCGTGTAAAAACTTAAGGCACAAGTGAACTATGGATGGTATGGATTTGACAAACGTAAGCCAAGGGATTCCTAAGACCATGTCACAATGCACAAATATAGATACAACAATGAATAACATAGAGATAGTGAGAGGCCCAACATCGATAGGAAGATTGAGATGCCCATGAGAAGTAGGATACCTATGAGTCATCTAAGATTATGGAAATCTGATAGCTTAAAAAAAGATATAGAACATACATAGTTATTATAAGTAGGATGTACCATAACATTTTTAAAATTACAAGGACCAAGAGAAGCATAAATGTGTAATCTATGTGATGAAAAAGAGGCATGAAAATTAGCACCGATAAAAGTAATGAGATTTGAAGGAATATCGTTAGTACCAACAAGAAATTGAAGAGGATCATCTGAATATGGATGACAAACAGTATGATAATAATGATTCAAAGAGGACTCGGGAGCTGATTTTTCATTCTTAGGTAAAGGATCATTGAATATTTTAAGCTTGTCATTGTCATTAATATATTTAGGAATAGAAATAGTAGATTTAGGAAACTCAATTTCATGATTATCAATTAGATCTTATATTATATATCTAATCTTGAAACACGTGTCAGTAGAATGGACATTGCATCTATGGTAATCATAATGTGTATTTTCATTAAATTTCTTTCCATGAGGCCTACTAGGATCATAATTAAGAGGATCCGAAAGAGAAATTGGATTTCTTTCTAGGAGTTGAGGCAACAACATATGTGGTGGATATGGTAATTCAGTAAAAAATTGCCATTTAATTTATAATTGGATATTCATAGGTTGAGATATAGTATTGGCAGTGGGCTTAGGTTCAATAGGCTTTCCCTTGAAGGCATATTTGTTTGGGAACTTGTTAGTAGATGAATTAGAAATATTAGCAATGTATTTAAGGTCTCTCAAATAAAGTAACTTGATTTCATGTTTTGTGAGAGTGCGACATAGATGATCAAAAGATTGAAAAGAATCAAAGAGAAAACCTTCTTGTAAAGGAGGTAATAGGCTTTGGATAAAAAGATATTGCAATTTAGATTCAGCCAAGACATTGTTCATTTTAGGAAGATTAGTCTTATAATGCAAAACATTGTCATTAAGATGTTCATTATTTCCTTTCCTCTTTTTTTCCATTTGTGCATATGATATCTTCATTCCAATATTCATAGAAATGTGAGCCAAAAATAGATTTTCTAAAGGAGTAAAATATCTAATGGAGTGCAAATGAAATTCATAAAACCATATCAAGGAATAGTCATGTAAACTCGTAGAAAATAACTTGGTCAAAAGTGTTTCATCACAAACATATCCCAAACATGCCACATGAAATGATCAAAGGTGATCTTGGGAATCTCCATGGCCATCAAAGAGAGGAAACTTAGGTGAGGTAAAACTGGGAGGGAGTGGATAAGAAGAAACCTCAGGTACAAAAAGACTATGAAGAAGAAGCAAAGAATCAAGAGATGGGGAGGAAGAGGAAAAGGCATGTTGGAGATGATAAATTTGATCTTGTAAATCATGATACAAACACTCTAAGGCATGGGTTCATGAATAATTGATATGTTGGATATGGGAAATAAGATGATAAGAAAGATAAATGCTAGGTGTGGAAATAGGAACATGGCTAATGGATGCCCCCTCATTGGTGGGAGGGGAGGAGAGGGAAATAAAATATGAGGGGGATATAGTGGGGATAACAACGGTTTTTGGATTGGTAGAGGTAGGGATCCAATGGGATTGTTCATGAGAAAAAATTAACAAGAGATCAAGGTTTTTGGGATGACCATTAATGTATGTATTTAGATCATTAATATTTTCAGTGATAAACTTATGAGAGGTGCTAGCCATGATAGAAACCAAGAATATTTGATAAAGGGCATGCAAGGAATGGATTCACCAAATGATTTAATGAAATTTAAATCTTTATCAAAGAACTGAGATCAAATAGATAAAGCAATAACAAGCAATATATATCATGTAAAGTACAAACACGTGTGTAGGATAGGAGATAAGAGTGACTTAGATTGTATTGGGAGATATGGACTGAATCTGAGATGGGAAACATGCTAATAATTCTAGATCTGGACCATGCAGGATTTGTATGAGAAAATAGAGTCTAAAAATTCTTCATACAGAACCACCCAAATGGGCACAAGACCATGCTTGATGTTAGTGTCTGATCTAGGAACTAGTGTCCTGGAAATTTCTCTTCTTCTAGTATTTTCAAGGTCTGAACTTATCTTCTTCCTTTCATTGTTTGTATTATCAAATTTTTTGTATGGTTCTTGTGTCGCATGTGTACCTTCAAAATAAACCCTAACTACCTGCACAAGGTTCAAGAAAACATTAGATGGAATTAATAATGTATATATTGAGTTTGACTAACCTCAACAGTCACCCCAATGTGAGTTTTACTGAGTGTTGAACTACATTTCAGACTGTGTGTGTGTGTGTGTGTGTGTGTGTGTGTGTGTGTGTGTGTGTGTGTGTGTGTGTGTGTGTGTGTGTGTGTGTGTGTGTGTGTGTGTGATTGAATTATGTCCCTTGAAGCTAGGTTTCCATTGTTCTAGTCACACCAAGATAGTGGGATACAACTAATTTTCCCCCAAGATAAATTTGTGAGATGGAGTTTAGAATAAGCCCTCATATGCAGTGAATAATGCAGCCCAAATGCATTCCTTTGAATGTTTCTCCTTTCCCAAGTTGTAGATAGTAAGTATTAGCTCCAATTATCCAACCCCTAATAATAGTGAGTAAGTCATGTATATATATATATGATTCCGCTATTTGAATTTCATCATTAACAACCAAAAAGGCTGACCCAAAGTGATAAAAGAGTCTTTAGAAAATACAACAAATGATGTGGCATTTCAAACTTGAGAAATGGTGGGCAAGAGATAAAAGTGCCCAAAAGGAACAATAGTGCCCATGGGCTCTTGTCCGTAATGAGTGGTACTATTCAAGATGCTCAAAGGATATAGCAAAAAATATGGAGTTGGGTAATGTGTTATTAAATGTACAAAATTAAAATGGTTATTCAAGAAGAGAAAATGTCAAGAGTATTAAGAGGGATAAAGTAATGTAAAAGCAAAACAAGTGTTGTTACTATCTAGTTTTCTTACTTAGGAATCATGCATATAATGACCTACATAGAGGAATTATGTAAGTAGTAAATTCATGATTTTGTGTCTAGATATCCAGAAAGGGACCACAAGAAAGGATTTGAAATTGAATTTGATCGTACAGGCTAGTTCAGGGAAGAGGTTTTGGTCCTTAGTTGTAATATATAAAAAAACAAAGAAGGAAAAATAAAAATTTACCATCCTCTAGTGAAAACCTCTTAAAGACATTACTGGACATAAACAATAACAAAAGACAAGAAAATACATGTCTGTTGGTGAAAATATCTCTAAGGCAGTAGTAGATGAGGACCTCAACCTCCCTCCCACTCCTTCAGACATGGATGATAGATCCAAGCTCCTTTTAGAAGAAACTATTGATGTCAATATTGGTACAGAAGATAGTCCCAAAATCATTCAACTTTTAGATACTCTTAGTGCTTGAGAAATGAAGATTGACATGCCTGGGTTGGACCCGTCAGTAGTGGTACATCACTTGATTGTACATAACGATGCCACACTAGTTAAGTAAAAACTCATGAAAATGCATCCAAAAGTAGCCATGTTAGTCGAAGTGGAATTTCATAAGATCTTATATGTTAGTTTCATCTACCTAATTGACTATCCCAAGTGGATTTCCAATATTGTCCCTAATCAAAAGATGACATCCCCCTGCTAAAGGACTTCAAAGATCTTAAAAAATCTTGTCCAAAGGATGACATCCCCTTGCCAAATATTGACATGATAATTGACTTCACCATAAGGCATGAGATGTTATCCCTTATGGATTTATTTTTTTAGGATACAATCAAATTAAAATTAAAGTGGAAGATCAATATAAAACCACCTTCACTACACCCTGGGACACTTTCTTCTTTCTGGTCATGCCATTCTACCTCAAGAATTTTATTGCCACGTATCAACAAGCTATGAATTTAATTTTCCATGATATTCTCCATGACATTTTTTAAGACTAAGAGGATGAAATATTGGCCAAGTAACGCACTTGGGAAGGTGATCCTACCATTTTATGAAAAATATTTTAACGCCTATAATAATACAAGGTGCAGATTAATCCCAAAAAGTTTGTCTTTTGTGTCACATCTAAAAATATTATGGGTTTCATAGTAACTTGATGAGGCATTGAATTTTACCCCTCTAAGGTCACTACTATCACAAACATGCCTCCTCATAATCTCTCTCAACTCTGCAATCTCCTAGGAAATATAAAAGCCATAAAAAGGTTCATATCACAATTGGCTAATAAGTGGCATTCGTTTACAAATTTTTCTTAAGAAGAACACAACATTCCAATGGACATCAAAGTGTCATAAATCCTTTGATAAACTCAAAAATATCTTGAAAATCCACCCATTTTGGTTCCTCCTACTCAAGGTTACAAATTATTTTATATATCTCAAAAACACAATTTTCTATAGGATCTCTCCTAGCTTAACACAATTCTTAAGGAAAATAAAGAGTTGTATACTATATTATTCACACTTTAATATCCTATGAGATTAACTACAATCATATTAAAAAGTTGTGTTTAATAGTTTCCTTTTCCTTTCAAAAACTTACGCATTATTTTCTCAATCATAAAAAATCTCATAACCAAAGTGGATCCATTGAAGCATATTTTATCCAAGCCAATTCTCACAAGAAGAATGGCTAACTAGGTAGATTTTTAAAGTGAATTTTACATTGAATATGTGAATAAGAAATCCATCAGGGGACAATTCAATGTGTAAAAATACTAGCCGAAGCACCTCTACTAGGCACAAAACCTCTGAGTATGGAACTCCATTATGACAATTACATAATTACCTAAATGGCAGCTTTAGTTTGATGGCTGATTTATTATACATGGATTTAGGGTGGGTATACTCCTTACCACTCCAAATAGTGATCTCATCCATAAAGATTTTCGCATTGGATTATCATGTAAAAACAACATTACAAAGTATGAGACACTCATGTCAAGGATTAACCTTGCAAAAAAAGGGATATAAAACATTTCACAGTATTTTGTGAATCTCAATTTAGCATTAAAAAATTAAATGGTGTCTACAATGTCAAGAATGAAAAATTAATCCATTATAATAAAATGGTTAATAATATCAAAGGTTACTTCATAGATATCTCCACTGAGTAGGTAGAATGTATGCACACCAAATCGACAAATGCTATGGATAAAATCGACTCTTTATTATACTTACCAGAGAAAAATGAACAATATCAGTTCTTGGTTGATCACTTAACCATTCTAACCTATGATGTACCTAACTATTCTATGGTATGTGTGATTGTTGGTCCCACTTCAACTTGATACTATGATATCTATACTTACATCCATGACCATACCATCTCATCTAACCTATCTCATAACCAACAAAAATCCTTCATCCAACATGTTTCTTGTTACAGTACCCTTAGCATCACCCTCTATCATAGGGGTTATGATGGAACCTTTTTATGGTGCTTAAACTAAGAAGAGATGATCCTCACTATGCAAGAAGTACATGTCGATATATTTTGTGCACATATCAGTTGAATGGTCTTTGCTAAGAAGTTTCTTCATGTTGGCTACTATTGGCCTACCATAGAAACTAAATCCTATCAATTTTTCCACAAATATGTCCCATGTCAAAAGCATAACAACCTTATTCATACACCTTTGCAATATTTACAACCGATTACTACTCCTTGGCCCTTATCCCAATGGGGGTTTGATTGCATTGGTAAAACCAACCCTGCTTCCTCTTATGGCCAAAAACATATTATCACTTCCACCGATTATTTACTAAATGGGTGGAGGTTATACCCTCACCTATGTTACTAGAAATAAAATATCTAAGATTATTCTCAATCATATCATATGTTGTTATGACATTCCATCTTCCCTAATATATGACAATGATAATTCCTTCAACAATAAATAATTCAAGTCTCTTTGTAATCAATTCCATATAAAAACTTATTTTTCTACCCTGTATTACCCTCAAGGTAATGGCCAAGTTGTAGCCTCTGACAAAACTCTTACATGCATCCTCAACAATATTGTGGATAATTATGGTAGAAATTTGCATCTAAAAATTTATCCTACTCTCTGGGATTATCATACTTCCATTCACACACCCACTGGGGCAACCCCATATTCCCTTTTTGATGGATTTAAATCCATATTTCCAACTTTGATCGAACTTCCATCCCTTTGCATTTCCCTCCATGAACTGGTTACTGATGAATATTACTGTGTTTCTTACCTCCATGAACTGGAACCAGTAGATGAAACATGTCATAGATACTTAGAAAACCTAAAGGTTTATCAAAACTACTTATGCCACAATTAAAAAAATCACATCCAACCCCATGAGTTTGATATTGGTGACCTTTTCCTAAAAGAGAATTAGAAGAATATCACTCAAGAATGCAAGAAGAAAGTAAAGTTTAAGCCTAATTGTATTTTCCCTTATATTATAATAGAAAAATATGGATCCATAGTTTAAAAATTGGCCACCCAAGATGGAACATAACTCTAAGATTCCATAAATATCATGCATCTCAAACGATTCTACTCTTGAGCAATAAAAAATTGAAATATGAAAAAAACATGAAAAAAACAACTTACCATGATGAAAACTAGTTCTTGGCATCATAGTAAGATCATTGTCTATGAGCACCATTAATTAAGGGCATGATCATTATAAATAATCATTGGTACATATTTTCCTTCATACATTTTACCCGTGACCTAGATAAGTCATGTGGATTAGATAAAAAACTATTGGATTACGGTGTCACACATCCTAGTAAGATTCTCCCTAAAATTGGAACCATCCCTTCACTACTTACATTGCCCATACCATCAATTTTTGTATTCCATTCTCAAAAAAATAAATAAATTAAAGACATAAAAACCACATTAAACAATGAAGGCCTACATATTTTTATGATGCTTTTATTACTGCTTGCTTATTCCTGTATGTTCAGTATTTTTTGCATTGTATATAGCATTCTAATTTGTCTTGAATATAACATAATTTGTATCTTTTTTATGCATATTATGTAGGGACATATTGATATTCCATATCTTTATGTTACCTCTTGTATGTTAGTTATTTTCATTTTTCCTTACATGTATAATAGATTATATATTGTTTGTGCATATCATACATGGGCATTATGATCCTCTATATCATGTTTTTCTCTATCTTACACTCTTTTTTGTATTTGTATTTTACATTTTGGAATCCATTCCTAATGCATATTACAACAAGGTCATCATGATCTCTCATATCATGGTGCATCCTATCGTATGCTATATTAAAATAAAGATCCTCTCACAACGTATGCATCTTCGTGCACGATCAAAAAAAAACTTGAACCTAATCTCACCCTCTTTGTAACCCAATTAGATTAGGAATCTTATTTGAGCATCTTTGCAGCATACAAATCCTACTTGAGGATACTCCTTAAGGTGGGTTCATTATCATATAAATCCTCATCCACCGCCATGGCTACCATGTCCTTTTTCCATTCCTCCTCCATGTTCATATGTACCAATAATGCATAATGCCACAAATTGTGATACCTTACCCTTCATCATATAACTCAAAATTATTATCCCCTTCCCCACAAGTTACTCATTTATCTCCAATCTCTTCTCAACAGTATCTATTATTATCAGTGTCTCTTCATCTTTCCTATTATCTTTAGAATCCTATTTGACTATCCATATAACATTAGAATATTATTTAATGTTACCCCTTCAACTAATCCATTCTTGTTGTCTAACCCCCACCACAATCAAATCTCTCAAATAAAATCCATCACCTACACAAACATTTCTTCATCTCACATTATCAACTTGGGAAATATATTTGACCCTCTCCACAACATGGGAATCTTACTTGAGGTCATGCCTTGAGCTAAACCTTCCCTATTGTATATCTTCATCCATCCACACATCATCCACTCCCTTTGTCCCAATCTTCCTCATTACCATCTCCTCTAATCCACCCTTTCATCACAACCATCATCTATTAATCTTCTCACATCTTCTATTATCATATTTAATCTCTCATCTTGGAAATCTTAATTAATCTCTCCCATAGCATGAAAATATTACTTAAGGATTCTCTTTAAGAAAATACTTTCATTTTGCAGTTTTCCCTCTTCACACCTTTAATATCTTCATTTAACCATTCCTTCCTCATCATTTCCCCTCCCAACCAACCCTTTAGCCACCACCTACTTCCCATTCTCCTATAAATCACCATTCATATTTACACTCTTTAGCTTACAAATCTTACTTGATCATCCTCCTCTTGATTGTTTTCCTTTATCCCACTTTCCCCTACCTTTTGTTTCTCTCTCCACCATTTTTTGTCCCATTTTCTCACATATTATTTACTAATATTAAATAAATTTTTAATCCTCTGCATTATTCATCATTTATCTTCTTCTAATGTTCTCCCACCCACTTATTTAATACCCGCATGTTTAACACCTCTACAAACCTTCCATATTTCCACCTTACTTGTCCTTCTTTACTTGTGTCCTTTCTCCCCTTAACATCCTTTCGTCCTCATATTTGGTTTCCTCTTTCAATATCTTTTTCATCCCCCCCTTTTGTTTCCTCTCCACCACCCATCCCAATTTTTTACTTTCCTACTCACCTCATTATTCTCCACCAAAACCTTCCTAATATATTTATTGTCTTCAACCTACTCCTTTTTATTTCTCTCATTCATCTAATCCTTCTCCACTTTCTCCCCTATTCCTATTGTCATTCTCCTCATCCTTACCTATGTACATATTCTCCTATCCTCATCTCAAGCTTCTTCACCCATAATTCTCCCCATAGATTTTACGCTACTCCTCATTCATTCCTTCTTTTCACATTCCTTCTTCTACCTCACTCAGCCATGTCATCACTCTTACCCTATATATCTCCATAGTTTAATACTTCATTTCCCTACACCATTTATCCGCTCTTACTCTCTTTTTTCCCACTTTCCTCATTGTCCTCTTTTCCCACTTCCTTCCTATATACTGTCTTTTACATCTTTATTTGTTATTTCCCACCTCTTTCCCTTACCACTACCATAAACATGAACTCCTTCACAAACTCCTAGTTGAATATATATCTCATAGAATTTTTCTCCTTTATATGCTCTGTCATCTTTCTTACACACCAGAGTGTAAATTTTAGTGGCTAATATTTTTTAATTCACAAATATTTGAGTTTTTGATATTTCGATTTGGCTAGTTTTGAGGTGTTAGGCTGCTTGTCATTTTTCCTATTTTTTTTAGTACAAGTTAATTTTCTAGGTTCATTCACCTAGCGTTTATAATAATAACCGAATTTTTATATTCAAATTGCCTTTACCACATGCATAAAAGAATTTTTTTCTATCTTTTGAGAGAAATATGCTATCGACTGACAACATAATTTATTCATCTGGTATCATAATGCTACTGGAAGGTAGTATCATACTATCAACTAGTACTATAATGCTATCAACCAGTAGCATTATGCTATTCAATGTGTGGCATTCGCCAAGATTTTGAAAGTGATTTTTATAAACTCGCCAAATAATATCTATGTTTTTTAGGTGGGGTCTTAAATTTACCCTACACATCCTTCCCTACTTACACTTCTTCATCTTCCTCATTACCTCATCCTCAATTCATTTCCTCTTTTTCCCTCCTCCTTTTCTCCATCATTTCAATCATCTTCTATATTCCTCTCCATGTGGTCTTTTCCATACTCAAGTGTGTCACAAAACCTTCCTTTGCTCCATGTTTTATCTTTTTGACATTGCCTTATTTTCTTACCCTTTCGTCCTCATGTTTTTCCTCTCTTAACCTTTCTTTACCCCTTTCCCATAACCTTTTATTTCCCTAATTTCCTTTATACTCCTCTCCATCTTCTACCACCTCCCCCATTATTTCCCATTTACACACCCCATTAGATGTTATCATCCATGAATGTCCATGCAATCTATTTTATACTCATTAACACATTACCCCACACCACTACCACCATTCCCTCACCCTAAACCACCCATCATTGTTTTCCATTTCCTTAATATCATCTCCCTCTCATTGAATTATTTATCTCCTTGCATTTTTTTCCATTTCCTTCATATCCTCTTAATCTCATTGACTTGTTTCTCTCATTGAATTTTTCTTTCCATTGCCTTCATATATTATCTTCCTCTAACCACCCTCCTCTTTCTCTCACTCTTAACATCGTGGTTATTCTCCCTCATTCCCATTTTCCTCTTCATTGACCAATCTTATACACTTAATCCTCTCTCTATACATATCCATTTAAGTCCCTCAAAACATCATCACTATTAATATTCCTTTTCCTCCCATATAATTCTCACCTCGCATCAATGCCAATTGAATAAATCCCCCCCATTTTTTACCAATCATGACACACTCATCACTAATCCATTTTCTTCCGCATAAACCAAACATTTGTCTCCTTTATCATCTTTTTAAAAGACCTATCATTTCTTCCATCCTCGCTATCCCTCTCAAGAGGGTATCATCATAGCCACATTTAACCCATCTATCCATGTTTTTTTTTAGAGGATACTATAAAACTCGTCATCAATCACCTCCTTATATAAAATTAATAGTTTTTTTCTACGTTTTTATTAGAAAATAATATTTTCTCCACTCAATCAATTCTCAAACAAAAAATTTATTACAAATTTTACATTGAGAATAATATTTTCAATCACCAAGCCACTAAGGGAAACATATCTTGAAATAGTCATACCTTAGGACACCAATTGATTAGCATTTCTAAGAAACATTCATCTTATGAAATCAGCCTATTGATCCCTTCAAAAATAACCAAAGTGGCCCATTGATCATCATTTCTAGGTCCTTTCCTATATCTATCAAGATTTACTACTAGGGGAATCTCCTTTAATCCATCCCATTTTTCTACTTTATTTAAAAGGGCATTACTATAGTAACACCTTTCTAAAGAGGGTAAAATGTAGACACCTAATTCTCTTCACCCTATTAATCAATTAAATCCTCACCCCATCGAATTCCCATAAAAATTCATGAATGATTAATCAATGTTAATCATTTGATTAACCCCCATTATCACTTATTAAAATCCTCCACACCACCTTTTCACATCACCTTCCATATCAATTTCCACATCAATTTTCCACTATCCCCACCATTAGAATAAAATATTCTAATTCATCCTCATGTCCCCCACCACTAAAATAAAATATTCTTATTTATCCTCATGTTCCCCACCATTAAAATAAAATATTCTTATTTATCCTCCACTACCATCCACCATCAAAAATAAAATATTATTATTTATCCTCATCATAATAAAATATTCCCATTATCCTCCATGATCGAATAAAATAATCGGTCAATTTTTCCATTAGTCCTCCTTTCAAAGTGTGTGTATTATTCATGCACTATTCCAAAATTATTCATTGTTATTCATTCATTATCTCAAAGTCTTGATTAATCAACATCCCTTAACTAATACCATTTTGAAAAACTATAAATACATAATCCTCCCTAAACAACACATGAATTAAGTGAGATCCTTCATTATTTTAAACTTACCTTGATCCCTCATTATTTCCTTATGATCCATAAGTTCCTTTATGCTTAAATTCCTCTCTCCATTTGGAAAGAGAATAACAATATTGTTAGAATGATCATGCATGGAGGCATTTTTGTTAGGGCATTATACGCTTGAAAATTTCCATGTGACTTCACACACACACGACCTCTCGAGTTTGTGCCTTGACATCCAGAATGCAATGGATGGGATGATAATGTGGTAGATGGATATAGTGTAGGTGGGATAGTTGGGAATGATGACAAGAAATCAAGGCAATCGAATATTCTCAAAGGGAAAACTGGGGATCTATTCGTTGAGAGAAATGAATGTTTTTCTCACTTGTTGGGGGTTAATACTACAATCAATAATGATCGCAGTACATAGGTCAGTGTCAATATCAATGGAACCAAACAAAACCCAACTCAGTTTTAGAACACAAGGAAACTGCCCTTTTTCATCTGTGTATTCCTCTCCGAAGAGGGTCATGAAGATATGATGGAATATGTGGCAAGGAAAATCAAGGGTTTTGGGGTATAAGCCTTTCTACCTAGTTAGCCCAATATTCCTCAAAAATATGTACTTCTTCATTTAAGGGAAATGAGTTGGTCGAATGATTGTAGGAGGAACGGGTGTGGCTCTAAAGACTAAGTTATGTAAGCCTTGGTCAATATCAATTTGGTCTCACTCAATGTTTGGTTTTCTAGTAAGTGGGTCAAATATTTGGATGTGTTGTTATGGTGGACCCGAAATGGTCATGTGGGCACCAAGTCTAGAGAAATGGAAACAAACAAATAAGATGAAATTTGAAGGGTTTGAGAACTAATTTCTGGTAGCCTAGGCTGCTAGGGAAGTATAAGTTGTGTTCTTTCCAATCTAAATTACCTTATTTCCTAATTTAAATCCAAAAATCAAATAAGCTTGAATTAAATAAAAGAAAGTGGATATCCTCAAAATTTAATTAACTAAGTTTGACTTGCAAGCACTTAACAAAATAAAACAACAAACTATCTAACTATTTTTGTATTTTCAATGAATCTTTAAAAGAAATAAATGAAATGAATCGAATTTAACTTCTAATATATATTTTTGTTTCTTGTCATAAAAATTAAATCAAAAAAAAAATCTACAGACATAGGAAAATAATCTACAATAAAAGAAATCCTACCTCTACACTAGAAAAAACAAACAGGGAATATCCAGATGTAGCTATTCCTCTATTACAGGATTTGAGGCTAATATAATTCAAATAAAGATGTTATTCTAATTTGTAATTGTGGATATGTAGCTTCCTCTAATTGGTTCACCTCAGAATGATGGGAAGAAATAAGGATTCTCAGAAGCAATTTCCTCTTTCCCCTTGATACTTCCCTGTAAAACAAATAAATTGAAAGGTAAAATAAAAGAAATAAAATGACACAGAGACATAGAAGATTCCTCAAGCTTATTTCCCTTTCAAATCCAAAGGGATAAGCAAAGGAAATAATATATCAACATAAGTTTTTCATACACAAAATATGGAAATGAAGAAATGAAATACACAATTTTTAAAATGAAGAAATGAAGAAATTCATGCAAATGACCTTCCTCCAAATTATTTCTTGGGTAAATCCATTGGGATAAGCCAAGAAGAAAATATCAATGGAAATATTCTTATTGATAAAAAATAAATTACAAATTCTAATTCCTTAAAAAAATGTATTTAATGATAATATTCTAAAAATGAAAGCTTTGGAAGAAATTTAAATACACCCCATAACCTGGTTATTATAGAAATGTGAGAAATTCCAAGTGTGGTGATGATTCTTTTGTCTCCTCATCTTCCTTTCTAAAGATGAGAGTTCTAATTGATCCAAAGAATAGAGCTAGATGGTTGTAGAAGAAAATTAAGAAGATGTTGGAGAACACTGGTTACAGGCTAGCTGGTCACAAATGAAAGAAGGAAGGAAAAAAGCAATGTACTGAGTTGTTTGTGTACTTCTTGGTAGGATTTTTGCAAGTACAATGTAATTTAAATAAAAAATCTCCAACCCATGATATGGGTAAAAACTTGGTTTTTATAGAAAAAATGGCAGAGAAAAAGTCTAGCACACTTGGCAATCAAGAAGTGCCAAATCATCCCAAAGAGAGGCATGCAAACATTTCTAATAATAGTAAACAGATAAGAGGAGTTCCATATATCCAACAAGCTATAAATTAGGAGAAATGGTCAATAAATGGGTGATAATCTCAAAATCTTGAGACATACATACAGAACACACAATTCAGATTCTTAAGTAAATGTGCATGAAAACTATCAATCTGCATAGACTGGATGGTTATAGCAACTCAACGTGGTGGTTATCAGAGAATTCCACAATGGTTACGCAACCATTGGTCTAGGTAGATCAATGATTACGTAACCGACATGGTGGTTGCTTGACTTAAAGTCACGAAAACCTAGCGAAAAGTAAAAGATGGCTTCGGAAAGATAGAAAAATTTGACACAAGGATAAATAAAGAAAAATAAGCATGCTAAGAGAAAGGGGAAAGGATTTGGACTTCATCATTTTTTCTAGAAAATATAAAATCATCATTGGAGACTTTTACCATACCACCGATGTGGAACCTATGTAAATTTTGGGTGCGTACATATTTCCTCCTCAAAGAATCATTTTAGCCATGAATGGGTGTAAAACGTGAATTCTGAGTATGGTGCTCCCAAATGGGAGAATTAGAAATTATACCTTAATCAAAAGTGTGTTGAAACCATGCCAACCCAACCTTCCTGCCACCTACAAAAGAGATGCGAGAATCAAGTGTAGATATAAAACATGATTAAAAAAATACTCTTGAAATAAAATGACGAGATTACGTACCATATCTGCGAGGGTGAGAAATATACCTTCTCTAGCACATCAAACCTTGCATAAACTAACTCAAAATGATATTAGAAATTCAAGTTTACACTTATATATATTAATTTTTACTATTTTTAGAAATCATTTTCACACTTAGTATTTTCAAATTTTTGGTGCTCTAGACTACTGTGATTGTTTCATACATAATTATAGTCAAATTCGATGAACATTCCAGATACGATGGCAGTGCAACCAATGGCAACAAAAAAGCTGAATGAATAAGTAAGTTATATGCATTTATTTATTTTTTCCCTAAAATGTAGCATTTAGTTGAAACTAGTAGGGGGATGTTTTTTTGTTAATTTTGTAGTCAAATTGATCACAAGGGGGGACCTTTTAGGTTTTGTCTTTTATTTGAGTCAATTTGATGTATTTTTTGATGTTTTTGAAAGTTTTTAAGGCTTATGATACGACCCAAATTTTTACGGGAAAAACCACCGCGATGGTTACACAACCGCTGCTTTCACAGAGTGGCGGTTGTGCAACAGTCATGGATGTTATGTAACCACTTCTCAAGAAGCATGACAGTTGTGTAACAATTGTGGCGGTTGTGTAATTACCACCCTTGTTAAGAGTGGCAGCTACATAACAGTAAAATATTTTTCCAATTAAGAACTAAGTATGTAATTTTTTCATTTTTGCTTGTGTTTATATTATTTTTGTGAGCTCGTTATGTGTCAATGAGGTTATAAATTGATCTTTTCTTGTTTTTTATGAATGCAGGGAAGTTATATTATGTGGATTAGGGCCTACGAGTAGGATTGGTTTCACCAGATCTTATACTTGCTGACCCAGGATGAGAGGGATTTATTAGGGAGGGTCGACATATGGAGGATTACTCAGAAACGACTTATTTCCCCCACAAGTCACCTTCTTTGTGACTTATTCATTTATTGGGATGTAGACCAGAACACATTCCAGCTTCCTAGAGTTAGAGGAGAGTGGACCATTACAGTAGAGGATGTTTATAGGATCCTCAGAGTTCCTGTCAACAATAGGAAGTTGGTGTTGAAGAGAACACTAGTTTGATAGATGAGGCACATAGTTGGGTGAATTATCTTGGAAATGCACTAACACCTAACATGGGTGTCAAGCAGGGAGTTAGGATTATTACTGTGGATACTACACCTATCCCCACTCTGCGTAAGGCCATCATTGGTATTTTGGCCTTGTGTTTGATCAGGGACAAAGGTGGAGACAAGTTTTTATTTTACTAGGCTCTTATTGTTCAGAGTATTGAGAAAAATGGCAGAGTTTACTCATGGGGAGTCAGATATTATTGGGACCACATATCATGATATCTACAAGATATGTCAAATTAAAGGCTAAATCACTTATCCATCCTACTCTAGTTATGTCTTGGGTATATGAGTGGATGATCCCCTACTAAAAGGGAGTTGGGATAATAGATCCCACAGATATCAGAGGCAACTCGGTGGGTTGATATGGTTCCACTCAAGGGCCCATCACAACTAGTTTCCACATTGAATATAGATAACATGGTTTCCCATCCATATTAGGATATGGTTGGTTGATGGGGTGAGGAAGGGCATTACACTGACCATATGTCGTACTACCATTCAGAGTAGTTGACCTAAGTAGCATAGTTCTTGAAACTCATCTAGTGCTTAGGGTATCCCATAAATTTTGGGTTAACTTATATAGACATTCTTTCAAAAAGTTCCCATAGTCTATAGGGGGATACAAGAGGTGAGAACTTACCCATAGGGGATAGTTACAGTGGACGGTTACTACGCTTGGGATTCCTATTGATAGATAACAAGTTACACTAGATCTAGTTGCTAGGGCATAATTTAGACTGAGATAGGTATTGAATATTGGTGTAGGCCCCACAAATAACGAGAAGGAGAAGGAGGAGGCTGAGATTGATTTAGAATCAAGGGAGGATACAAACTTAGAGTTGCATGACATAGGAGAGGCCTCAGTAGCTTCCAAAGTTGAGGTGGAGGTGAAGGAGGAGTTTGTATCATCCTGAGGAGATAGAGGAGGCATCCGTTCATCTACAAATATGGAGGAGGAGAGCCTGAGGATGAGGAGGTAGTACCAGCTCCTGTAATAACACTAGTCATTGATCTAAGTTGGATGTCTGGATATTTAAATGGGTATACACACACTTATCCTATCTTTTACTTCCTAGATTAGCTGTTAGTAAGACAATTCTTCTTCTTTTTTCCTATTTTTATATTACGCTTTCTAACTCACCATTATTTGATTACTCTTTATAGCCACAACTGATGGATGACGAGACCTTATTTGGGAACACCCTATGCATGTTTATGATCCCTAACAAGAAGACATGAGAGGAACTTCTTACAGACTCTGGACACCCAGCACTAGATCTTGTCATCATACCAATATGTTTTCACTATCTTGACATGATGCAGAGGATATGACATAGATTAAGGACATGATATTACCATACATGAGTACAAGAGAGGTGATCGAGGACAATTTACGCATAGCAGAGCCACCACTACTAGTTGCTCTCCTAGATAGTATCACCATATCTGACATATGGAGGCTCCCATGCTGCATGTTGAGTCGATCTCACCGTAGGAGCCACAATAGGAGCCCTCATTCTCCTTCCCCTTCATATATAAGAGGGAGTGACCCTAGAGCCCTTATTACTTTGAGATGTCTTTTGACATGTATATCATTTTTTTCTAGTTTGAGCTCATAGTGAGAATTTTTATACCACACTGACTTTATGGTGCGATGGAATTATACACGAGAAACTTGATAGATTATACATATATACATATTGACATATTTTTGGTTTTGCATTATTTTGTAAGAGTTGGATTCATTGTGGTTTATTTCATTTTTTTACTCTTAGATGGTTTAGAATTTCCAGAATGTATTTATGTTTTTGAATGCATGACCATAGATGATGATAATGACAAAATGTGATGAAAAAAATGATATGAATATGATTATGAGTATGGTAAAAAATTGATTGATTTGTACAAATTTCTTTTTCAAGTAACTTTTAGCATTTATGTTTATTGGATAAATGTGTTGAATAGTGTATGATGATAATGTAACCTCACCTCATTCTTAACTCCACACAACTAGTAATATGTGAGGGCTCACCACCGAGAGTCAAGAAGAAAGAGAGATGTATGTTTCCATGAATGTGAATGAGAATGACTAAGAGACAAGAATTTTGACAAAGATTTAATGAGAAACTTGCAATCCAACCCAACCCAAAATTAACTCAACCAATTCGAAATGAATTTTCCTTGCGAGTTTTGACTAGAGTTAGATCTATAGATGGCATGTTGATTGATAAAATATGGTTTTAAATATTACTTGTCTCTCTTAAAATATGCATCTAAGTCATTTTCTTGGGAAGTTTTAGAAGCACTTTTATTTCCTTATTTATTTGTAATTTTTGATTTATTAACGTGCCCCCTACGTCTTTCCCCATGCCACTAGTAATAAGTGTGAGCTTCTAACCAAAGATAATACATAGGTGAGTAAGGGCACTTACCTCCTTTCCCAATTTGATGCTACTAGTAAGAAGCATGGGCTCATCATCGAAGGTTGGTAGGGACAAAAAGTGTAGTTTATTTGTGATGAAATAATTTTTGCATTTATTTTTTATTTATCTTTTTTTTTTTTTTTTGACATGACTTTTCCTTATGATATTTGGGAAGAAACCCTTGCCCCTAATCTCAACACCAAAGATTGAGATAGGAGAACAAGAGTTGTGGGTGAAATTTTTAGAATGTTTTTGCTATAGATAAATATTTTTAGGGAAAGATTTATCATCAAGAAGATTCTAGTGAAAACCATGGGAAAGAAGTGCCCAAATCGAAAGTAACCATGGAGAAGACTAAGTATGTAAGCCCTTATAAAACAATGTCAAAATTTGTCTCTTAAATTAAAATGATGATAAAGATTATACAGTTTCGAATGGATGAGAAGAATGGTGAAGTAAGTATGATTAAGAGATATGCCAATGTTAAAAATACAAAATCACTTGAGCAATAAGTTTTTTTTCTACAATTTAAATGACATGATAATACAAGTAACAAGATGATGTGAATGCAAGCAAGGAAAGTGTGGAAATGCAAATGATTATACATAAAAAAATGCTTGAGGTGACGGGAATTAATAGACTCACTAAATTCTTCGCCCTCAAGAGTAAAAAAAATGATATGAACCATTTTTGTAGTCTTCCATTACTTAATAATTCCCTAACCATTTTGGCCTAAATTTTCTACCTTCACCGACATTTTTATCAATTCGGATGTTAGGTCATAATACAAGGTCTCCTACTAATATTTCTCATTCATAGACATTTTTTTTATATTGTTGACACATTCTATCTACGTAGACTTGATGATGTTGTTCAACTCTATGTTGTGTTTCATCGAGGATTTCTAATTTAAATAGTCGCACGTCTTGGTATGTAATTTCATAGATAATTCCTTTTAAACACACATGAATACTTAGTAATTCTACCTCTAGTGTTAGGACCACTTTGAAAATGAAAACTAAAGAGAAATGGGTTTCCCTCATCGAAGTTTGAATATAAGTCCTATAGGCACACAATGCAGGAAAATCTTTAATTGTCAGTATCTTTTGATATCCTTAACTGATCCATAGGAAATTATAGAGGGAAGAGGTTCCATAAATATTCCATGATCACTACAATACGAAAGAACACTTCGAGAGCTTTCCGACGACTATTTGAACACTGAAAATGGAGTTCGTATGTGTAAATGGTGGTCGATCAAAGTTTGAGTCAACCTTGGTCAACAAGCCAAAACATGGATCGATGGTAAGATGACACGTGACAGTTGGCGACAAGTCAAAAGAAAGTTGTATATATTTTTTAAATTCTCTGGTCTTTGATGAGTGAGAAGTTGTGTGGGGGAACCAAAGGTTAAAAAAATTTCAATGGTGAGAACTATGTTATTATCGCCGATGTGGTGGGTCCTCAAGCCACCATGTGGCTTGCCACCATGAATCGAATTTTCTCAATATGCTTATCGAGGAGTGATAAGTGGACTACAATTTTCTAGTTGCACTGCATTGATTTTATCTCGGCGAGTTATTTCCTTGTCTCGGTTCCGAGTTGGTCATATTGCATATACTATGCTCAGTGCTACGTATTTACAAGTCTCAGTACTTAACTACCATGATGTTCGTGAGAGATTAATCTCAACCATATGAGTTGGTGATTAGTCCAATCGAAAACTCGGCACCAGGTATGCATTATCTCCCATAACTACTCGGCCTTTGGAATAGGCAATCAAACCACACAACTCACTGACCATTTTGCCCACACATGTGTGGGAAAAAATGTATGAGGCATGGGGAAAGGGATAAATGTGGCCAAATCCACGTATACAATGGGTTGGCTGAGCCCATTTTAAACCTCCAACCCACCATTCTCATCGGACATGTGGGATTTCCCACTTACAAATGTAAAATGTCCCACTTAAGAAGAGAAACAGGTTAGCTAAGTTCATGGGGAGTGGGATAAGATCCCCCGACCTCTCCATTTCAAACGAAGTGACCCCACTGGCTTGCATATATAGGCGGTTGGGATAAGAGACAGAGAATGTGGTATATAACCACATATTTTGGGTGCTTCAGGGCAATAAAAGGCCCTTCCCCCTTCATTTAAAGCACACGAGCTTGGTTATTATTCTAAGCTTAGTTGGTGTATTTTTTTATATTATTTATACTATAGTCAAATCTTGAATTTTAATATTGGTGGCTTAGGGAATTAATATAGTATTACAACTATATTTAATTCTTATTATTTTTAAAGGCATATTTTTATATTATTGCCAGCCTATTATATTTAGGCAATGATGTATAAAATAATTATGATTGGGAGTTATTATTACTACCCAATAGGCCCACTGAGCCCCATTTATGCTTGCAAATCCTAGAGTTATGGATAGAAGAGCCATAGGGCGTCTTCCGAACGTCTAGAAGGTCAATTTAAAACCATAGGATTATTGAGCACTGGGAAGGTGGAGGACAGACCGATTGATCATCGGTGTTCTTCGAAAGGCTGTAGCACTTTATAGGCAAGTAAGAGTTACATTAGGTTTTATCATAAGATCAATATTTGTACTTACAAATTGTTACTAGTGGAACGGTTCAAAAGAACCCAAAGATGTAGGATATCTCCAAACTCTGTCATCAATTAGTGTGTAGTGTTTATCATATTTATGCATTTATTTAGAATTGATTACTTAAAAGGAGCAATTTATCAACAATTATTAAAAAGTCTACAAGGGTCTGAAAATTTTTGGGTATATTTTTGGATCATTAACTGTTTTAAGAAGAATGGACTTCAGAGTCATATTAGTCACCTTAACTTGTCTAGTGGCTTGAGGGTAGTATAAATAGGCTGTGTGGTGAGTTATTTTAAATTAAGTAGATAGCTCACACACCTCTTTGTTCTTAAAGGGAGTGCCATTATCCAAAATAATGACCTGTGGGAAACTGTACCTACAAATGATCTAGTTTAGAATAAATTTAACAATTACCAATCCAGGTATTGTAGTTAGAGGCATGACCTCAACCCACTTTGTGAAGTATTAGGTGGCCACAATGATAAATTTTTGGCTATATGACGATGATGGAGAGAATTCCCATATTAAATCAAGACCCCGAGTAGAGAAGGGCCAAGATTTCACTATTGGTTGTAGATCCTAAGTGGGAATGTGTATAGCGCGTGATAACTCTTAGTGCTTTTGACACTTTCGCACGTACTCTATAGCGTCATGTTCTAATGTGGGACAAAATAATCCCAATCAATGGATCTTGCGAGTGGTTGTATGCCCTCCAAAATGGCCCCCACAGATTTCATTGTGAGCTTCAAATAGAATATTTTCCACTTCTTCTTCAACACACTTTAGTAACATTCCATCAAAAGCTCTGCAATAGAGGATTTCTTCCATAATTACTAAGTCAGCGACTAGGAAGCGTAGTCCTCACCATTGTTGCAAGTTGTTATCCTCAAGATATGTCTGGTATATTATGTGGTTTATTATATATGTATACCATGAGCACGAACCAATGTCGGATCTTAATTCTATATAGTAAACGCACTCATCGAGGAAGTTCAAGTCAATTAATTTTCCACAATCTATTGGGTTATCCACTAACCAAACACTAATGATATGCCCCTTGACATATTTTTGATTAATAAAGGTTAGCTCAAATTCACCTAGTAACATTATAAAAATTCATTCCTTCTTAGACAAGTATGTTTGAGTCAAGAACATCTACAACTGTTGTGATTTAACAATTAATCTTGTTTCCTAGTTGAGCATGTAATGTCTCAACCTCTTAGTTGCAAACACAATGACCAAAAAAAAAATTCTATTCTTGATTACACCACGTTTCATATTCAAGAAATGTATGACTAATGAAATAGATGGCACATTTTCAACCATCTTCATCCTCATATGTCAACATGCATGCTATTGAGACAACTGTGGCTTGAGAATACAAAATCAAAGTTCGATCAGCTTTGGGTGGAATGAGTGTTAGTGGAGATATAAGGAAGTGTTTAATTGACTCAAATACATTTTGACATTCATCATTTCATTCCTTGGAACAATTATTCTTTAGCAAGTCATTTATAGGATGGATATTATATATAAAGTTAGGGATAAACCTACGGATTTCCCTAAGTTTTCTCAAGAACAAACTAATACCAGACTCGTCTGACAATGGAGTTATTTCAAGAATCACCTAGATTTTTGTAGGATCTACATCAATTCCTTGAGAGGATATGATGTAACCTAATAACTTACCTCTAGTGACTCTAAACACACATTTCTTCGGATTTAAGGTTACACCATATTTGATCAAGCACAAAATAATAATCTGAAAAAATTTAGGGTGGTCGCCTCTCATCTTATCTTTCACTCAGAGATCATCAATGTATGTTTCCAAAATATTGTGAATAATATCATGGAAAATATAATTCATAGCACATTGATAAATAGTGCTAGCATTCTTCAAGCCAAACATCATAACAAAAGGTTCTCCAAGGGGTTATAAAGGTAATCTTTTTTTGATCTTCTTTGGAGATCCTTATTTGGTTGTACCCAGAGAACCCATCCATAAGGGATAACAACTCATAACCACCCATTACATCAACAATGATATCAATGGATGGAAATGAGAAGTCATCCTTATGAAAAGATTTTTTTATGTCTCTAAATTCAATACATATCCTTATTTTTCCATTCTTTTTTATAACTGGGATGATGCTAGAGAGATAAATAGAGTATTCTAATGGATTTATGAACCCTACTTGAAGGATTTCATTACCTCCTCTTTGACCATTAAAGAAATTTTAGTCTTCATAGGTCTTAAATTTTTTTACAGGATTTTCTTTGGGTTTGGTGACCAAGTTATGAACTACTACATCGGGAGGGACACATATCATATCCTTATAACTAAATGCAAATGATTTAGACTGTTCCTTTAGTACCTTTGTATGTTCTTCTATTTCTTCAGGTGATAATGAAGAACCAAGCTTCAGAATTGTGGGCTTCTCTTCTGTCCCAATGTTAATGCCAATTGTTCCTTCTATTAAGGAATAATTCCCTTCTTCAAATTTAGGAGGAGCTAGAGGCAGCCTCAAAGGCTCTTCCTCAACTTCATAAATTTCATTTTTTTTTACAAGGAAGGATTATATGTTTTATCTCTAAATTACGAGGAACGGTGAGGGGTAAGGGAAAAACATATCTTATGATGTGTATGATGGAGTTCAACATACACATGGAGGAATCCTAATATTGCCTCATCATTCTCTATGATATATAATGTGATAGGCTCATTTTTAGTCTATTTATGCTAGAATATAATTATTAGCCATCTTAGGGTTTATCTTGGATTGAGATAGTGAACTCCATTTCCTTCAAACCCTCTCTAGGACAAAAATAACAAGAAGAGGTAGCCATGGAATCAAAAATCTAATTATGTTCCCTATGAATGGCCTCAATAGAAATGAAATCAAAATCTTTACATAGCTCATGTATGGTGGACTTGTAAATTTAGAGGTGTTATGCTCTAGTCTCATAAACCTCTAAGATCTGGTTTACGATAAGTTATGAGTCACCTAAGAATCTACTGTTATGCAATCCCATCCTCTTATCCATGATGAGCCCAAGAAGTAGAGATTCATATCTTGATCCATTATTATCACACTCAAAATTTATTTTTAAGGAAAAGGGCGTGACTCTCTCTTATGGAGAAGTGATAATAACCCTTTCCCCTGTGTCATAGTGGAATTTTGATGCATCAAAATTGAGGGTCCAACATTTTTGAAGGAAAATAGATGTTGCATTTTCTTTTGAATCTTCTTCATGTACCTTAGAAACCTCAACCATGCATACCTTTTCAAATCCATTTGTTGGAAGAGAGGATACTCCCAGAGTGTTCCCAACTCCTAAATAATTAAATGGAAGAATGATCGTAAAATCATTCTCCAATAGTTTCACTATATTTTTTGTTGTTTTGGTTGAAACTATATCTATTACAAAATTCTTATTCTCACTAATATCCACCCCTTCAATCTCTTTTGGTGATTATAATTTAGTTTTTGGAAGTAGCTTCGATGTTAAAATTATTCCCTTAGAAGGAAGAGATTGTTCAATTTGTTAGCTAGGAATTCAAACTCAGAATGAACCTTAGGTTTCTTCTTAATATTTGCTAGGTGAATATCAAATGGTTTCAGATCATCTTGAGATATAAATACTTTCCCTAAATGAAGGAATCTTACTTCTTAAAACAATGTAGATGGAATAGACTTTATTATATGAATCCAGGGTCTACCAAGGATCATATTATAGTTGGTTTTCCCTATCTATAATACAAAACTCAGCTACAATGGTCTTAGGCCCAAGAGTGACAAGTAGAAATATAGTACCAATGAATGTTTCCTTGACACTATCATAACCCCTTAGCTTGTTTTTAGTGGAGGAATAGTTTTTTTCTCCATACCCTATCTTCTGTAAGAAGGAAAAAGGAACAATGTTTATGATATCCATCATCAATCATCGCTCTCTTGACATAGTTGTTATAGATCCATACTTGCAAATACAATGCAGGATCACCCTTCATGATAATTCGACATATGTAGGCATCTTATTAATGTCAAAAAAATCCATACATATCTCTCATGTTGGCTTAGAGGATAGACATTGAAATCTATATGATTAATTTGTGCCTTTAGAAAATGTGTGACGTGCATGAGATGACCAAGACCTAGAAATTATAACAAATTAGATCGATGTGTTAGATATTTCTTCAACAAATCCAAGAAGGAAATGTGAGAAAAGGTCTTACTGAGATCTTTGATCAAATCATAAGCACCTAGTGGCTTGGGAACTACAGGTGAATCATCTTGTACTAAAGGATACATGGGGAGAGGTTGTGACATGTGTACTCGTGAGTATAAGTAACATCATGGACTTTGGGATATGTATCTAACTTAACTAAGCCTATGATTTTAGTTTGATTCCTCTGATCCAAGTTAGGAACAACTCATGGATCAGAAGACATAAAGGCTTCTTGATCATGGGTTATTATAAGGATACCTTTGTTTGCACCCTAAGGATTAGCTTTCTCTTTTTTTAACATTTTTTTGGAAAGGATCTCTATAACTCTCAAGGCTAGCATTATGTGGAGTGATAGGTCCCATATGGGTACCTTGGGAATTTTCTACATGGTTGGATAAGAACATGTCAATAAAGAGTTGGCTTTTATATTGTGGAAGCTGCTATATGAACTTGTTACAATCCTTACAATTCCAAATGTCATGGCATATCACTCTATGGAACCCACAATATAAGTTAGGATCATGATCTCTAGGTCTCTAGTTTTGATTATGTTTTGGTCCATAATTTTTATTGTTATTCTAATACTGATTGTTATAATTAAAGTTCGAAGGCCTTTGGCCTTGATTTTGGTATTAACTTGGGCCTTAGACCTAAAATTACTGAGTGGGAGGATGACTAAAATCGACTGCGTTAATGGAAGGAGTGGGATATTTGTTCCTTTGATTATTTACATTGTCATTGTTGTTATTTACATTTATTATGTTCACAAGCAATGGCTTCTTTGGTTGGTCAATAATGCCATATATTGTGACACCACAGTTCTGATTGAGGACCTTGGGTCCCTGGTTGTTATTTGAACCATTCTGAAAGTTTAATTCGTTTTGGGTGGAGGTGACCAACCTCCCGTTGGGGCCATAATTATTATGTCTTCTATCGATTTCCACTTGGTCAATAAAAAGTGTGCCCTCTAAAACTTCCTCATAACTCTGAAGAGGAAAATTCTAGACCTCATGTTTGATCTCTTTATTAAGTGAGTGGAGTAATAAGTCACAGAGGTCCATTTGATCCATGTTTGGAGAACTTGTGGAAGAATAAAGGAATTTCTGCCACCTTTGAATGAAGTGGGAAGCAAACTCATTTTGCTCTTGCTTGATGTGCAAGAATTCTCTGATCCCTATCCTCAATAGCTTGTTCATATCAAAATCCTTAATAAACTCATATATGAGTTGCTTGAAAGAATGTATAGAGGCTTCTAGGATTCTATAATACCAATCAAGGGAAATCCCTACAAGATTATTTGGAAATATCTTTGCAAAAACTACATCCCAAGGTGGTAAAACTCTAATGGAATTAGCGTATGCCGTAATATGGGCATTGGGATCTCCTTCTCCCTTAAACTTTGGAATATATGGAAATGTTCATAGGAGCATGACACCTCATATTATAAATTCTAGAGGCTATTTTAATATATTTAGAGTAAGTACCCACTGCATAAGATTCAACCATTGAAGTTCCTTGATGTAGCGAAGGAGGTGGAATAGGAGTTTGATAGGGTACAATGTAAGCATTGGTCGGGTCATAAGGAACCCCTTGTTTTCTGTGTGTAAGGACCAATGAAAGACAACATATCCATCTAAGGAGACTTTGTATACATGGTTATGGGGGATAATACTAGGATATGGGCTAGTGGGGGTAAAACCAGGGAATGTCACATTTCCTAAAGGAGAGACATTTGAGAACACACTTACGACTAAAATTTGTGTAGGATACACATATGAAGGATGAGGGGCCATTCCTAGTGTGCTTGATCATATAAGGAGGTCACCAGGGCTAAGAACACCCAAGTAGACATGTGATGGTGGTTGTTGATGGATGTTTGTGGAAGGGGTATAGTTCTAATTTTGAACATGATGGGAAGATTTTCCTTGCCCCATGAATTGTGTAGGTTGTGAAGCTTGAGTGATTTATAACTCTTTGATTCTACCCACCAGTATTGAAATCACATTTCCAGGAGAAGGTTGTACATTTTGTTTAGGTGTATGCTGGATATTATTTTGTTACAAAGGTACATGATACCCTACTATAAATTGGTAATTTTTAAACCACCCCTTTTTAAATGTGCTTTCTATTTTAGTTGGAGGGATGGAAACATTTTTATGAAGAAGAGTATCTATATATCCTTGCATTATATCTAAGGATTCTTATAAATCATTAAGACAGTCACTGCTTTGGGTGATATGCAATACAAGTTCATCATTTAATGGCAAATAGGAAGAAACAAAATCAGATTAAATGTTGATCTGAGGTCTAGATAAGACCTGTGGATAAAAACCATGTTCTCTTATAAATGTCTTGTTGTTTGAATTTGAGAAATTTGGTTGTGCACTATAGTTAGCTTGATCTATCTCCTCAATCCTAACTATTGAATTGGTTTTAAATCCCTGAGGAGGAGGTGTGTGAGGAGATAGTAAGCTTTGTGGGCAGTTATCAACCCACATAGACAATGAGAGTGACTGTTGCATATTCACTTAGTTGTAGTAGGCTTCAAGACATAAAATTGGTTTTTCACACTCCTGACCTGACATATTTAGGGGATGTATAAAGACCTACAAAATAATGGGAGATGGGAAAGGTGCATAAAAAAAGGAAAGAAAGTGGATACGAGAAGGAACTAGTCCTTCACGTTGGGTTCACCAATTTTGTATGCTTGAAAATCACCATGTGACATCAGATTCATGTAACCTCCTAAGGTCATGACAGGGTAGTTGAAATGCAATGGATGCGATGATAATGTGGTAGATGGATATAGTGTAGGTGGGATAGATGGGAAAGATGACAAGAAATCAATGTAATCAAATATTCTCAACTAGAAAAATGGTGATCTGTTTATTGAGATCAATGAATGCTTGTCTCACTTGTTCAATGGTGATACTATGATCAAGAATGATCATGTTGCATAATTTGGTGTCAATATCAGTGGAACCAAACAAAACCTGACTCGATTGTGGAACACAAGGAAACTTCCCTTTTTTGTCTATGTATTCCTTTCTAAAGAGGGTCATGAAGATATAATGTAAGATGTGGAAAGGACAAATCAAGGGTTTCAGGGTGTAATCCTTTCTACCTGGTCAGCCCAATATTCCTCAGCAATATTTGCTTCTTCATTTAAGGAAATGAGTTGGTTGATGATTGTAAGAGGCACAATTATGGCTCTAACTACAAACTGACATAATCCTTGGTCAATGTTTGTTTAGTCTCGCTCATTGTTTGGTTTTTTAATAAGCAGGTCAAACATTCAGATGTGTTGTTATGGTGGACCATAAATGGTCATGTGGGCACCAATTCTATAGAAATGGAAACAAATAGACAAGCTAAAATCTAAAGGGACTAAGAGCTAAGTTTGGGTAGCCTAGGCCACTAGGGAAGTATAAGTTATGTTCTTTCCAATCTAAATTACTGTAGTTCCTACTTTAAATGAAGAAATTAAATAAAATCAAATTAAATAAAAAAATTTGATTTCCTCTTTTAATTAACTAATTTTTATATGTAAGCACTTAATAATATAAAACAACAAACTATCTAACAGTTTTTGTATTATAAATGAAGCTTTAAAATAAATAAATGTAATGAATCTAATTTAACTTCTAATCTATCTTTTTGTAATTTTCTGGATATTAATTAAAACAAAGCTATAGACACAAAAACTAATTAAAATAAAAGAAATCTACTTCTATACTAGATGAAACAAAAAGGGAATAGTCAGATGTATTTATTCCTCTTTTGTAAGATGTGAGACTAATATAATTAAAAGAAACATGTTTTCTAATTTGTAATTGTGGATATCTAATTTCTTGTGATTGCTTCACCTCAAAATCATGGGAAGAAATAAGGCTTCTCAGAAGCAGTTTCCTCTTCCTCTGAGACATCCCCGGTAAAACAAACAAACTGTAAAAACAAACTAATAATGAATAATTAAAATGACAAGCGTAGACATAGAAGCTTCCTCAAGCTTCTTTCCCTTGCAGATCCACAAGGATAACAAGGGAAGAAGTTATCAATGGAAATTTGTTTGTACACACACAAATCTAGAAATGAAGAAAACAAACATACAAATATTCTAAAATGAAGAAATGAATGAATTCATGCACAAAACCTTCTTCTAAATTATTTCTTTAGAAAATCTACAAGGATAAACTGAGAAGAAAATATCAACGGAAAGCTTATTACTTATAAGAACAAAATTACAAATTATCCTTCCTTAATACAAATGCATTTAAAGACAATATTATAAAATATGAAAGATTTGAATAAATTGTAATGTACCCCCAACCTGGTTATTGTAGAACTGTGAAAAATCCCAAGTGTGGTGATGATTCTTTTGTCTCCTCAAATTCCTTTCCAAAAATGAGAGTCCAATTTATCCAAAGAACAGAGCTGGCTGGTTATAGAAGAAATCAAGATGTTAGAGTGGAATGGTTACAGGATGGCTTGTCACAAATGTAAGTGGGAAGCAAAAAAGAAATGTAATGAGTTTTTTGTGTACTTTTTGGAAGGATTTTGGTAGAGTAACAATGCAATTCAAATAAAAAATCTTCAACCCATCATATGGGTAAAAATTTGGTTTTTATAGAAAAATGGCAGAGAAGAAGTCTAACACACTTGTTAATCAAGAAGTGCCAAATCACCCAAAAGAGAGGAATTCAACATTCTAATAATAGTAAATAGAGAAGATGAGTTCTGTATGTATCCAACAAGCCATAAATTAGGTGAAATGGTCAAGAAACGGGTGAGAAAGATATTCACAAAATTGAGACACATGTACAAAACACACAGTTCAGACTCTCGGGTAAATGGTCATGAAACCATCGTTCTACACAGACCAATGTTTACACAACCATTATGGAAGTTACACAACTACAAATCTAGGAAGACTAGAAGTTACATAACCTCCATGTCAGTTGCATAACTACAACAACAGTTTCATGACTTAAAGTCGTGACAACCTTGCAATAAGAAAAATATGGCTCGGAAAGATGGAAAATTTTGAAAAAAGGATAAGTAAAGAAAAATAAGCATGCTAAGAGAAAGGGGAAAGGATATAGACTTCATCATCTGTTATGGAAAAGAGAAAATCATCATCGGAGACTTTTTACCATATTGCAAATACGACACCTATGCAATTTTGGGTACGTACATGCACCTACATATTCTTCACCCTCTGACACATCCACACTAATAGACCAATCCGAGGTTCATAACATACTTTGATGAGTAGTTTTATTCTATTTTTATGTTGGTAATTTTTGTTATACACACTTATCAACGTTTCCATCCATTATCCACATCTAGATAACTTTTGTACCTCCCTACATAGTTATGCATTTATCTCTTCTTATGTTTTACATTATCATTTCATTGTTTTATGTATTAATAGACATATTCTAGATTTATGAGAATATTCTACCTCTAACATATCTAAATTCTTTCCATTTAATCTCATACATAACTTTTGAGGGTGTAATTGTTTTGTGAAACTACATTTTATTCAAACACTTAACCTAGTTTTTTGTAGGTTTCCTATCATATCTAGGCTCTTTATTTTCACACCGTATTTTCCCTAATATTTCCCAAATACTAATTATTTTCTTCTATGATGAGATTTCCTTTTTATAGTTATGAATTATGTAAATTCTCTTCCTTCAACAAATCATAGGGGGTACCATCCCTTTATTCATGTCCATTCCCCTTATGAGCTCACAAGTAAGGATCATTCCACGTCACACCCTAGTATTATTTATGATGAGAAATTACAAGATAATGTTTTCCAATGTACTTACCTAGGAATTCAAATTTAAAATTCTCCCACCCACCTATGGTTCCAGGATATCCTCTTAATGTTCTTCATAATTTCATTGAGAGTTTGAATCCCACTATCTCCCAAATTAAGTTATATATGCCTTGTATCTCTTATCATATAGATATTTTGAAAGAGGGCATAAAAAATATCCCGTAATGGCATGCACATCAATGGAGTCGCATTCAAATGATAGCACAAAATTTCTCCAAGTAATTAGTAAGAAAAAATGAACTCAATGAACTTGTGAATGTAAAGAGAAAATGGTCTACTCATTCTCATAGATAAAAAATGAGAAAGTAAATATTTGGAGTATTGTGTAACTCCCATGCCTATACTAATCATACCTCCACAAGGGAGAAGGGAGTTAAAATTCAAAAATATAATATAACTCTTTTATGTCATATGAAAACTATGATTCATATGACAAGTATGAAAAATTATATGACGGAATCTGTCATATATCATATAAATCCTACAAGACTTATGACTCACCTAAATGAGATGACTCACCATGTGTGAGGTGGAAATAAACAAATAGCCCAATAAATGGATAAAATAAACCCTCACACTAACACCCACCCTTCATCAAAGCTTAGGTAGAGGCATGGAAAGCAAGAAGAAGAAAGAAGACTCCCCTAGACAAACTAAGAAAGATGTGTCATATGGGTCCTGGTAACAAGGAATGATGAGGTACCCATGTAAAAATTTTAATCTTTCTAGAAGAATAATAAGAGGAGAATAAGACTAGAAATCTTGAAGAAAATGTGTGGCTATAGTAAATTTCTCCCCAAGAAGAGAGCACAATTGAAGAAGCTTGGATTCAATGAAGGGTTTGGTAAAGATGTCTGCAACCTAATCCAAAGTCTAATAGTACCGCAAATTAATGATGTCTCCATGAATAAACTCCCAAATGAAGTGCATGCGCATCTCAATTTTCTTCGTCTTATGATGTTGGACAATATTTTTATAGATTGAAATAGTGTTACGGTTTTCAAAATAGATGATGGTAGGATGTTAAAAGTGAATACCAAATTCTATCAGAATCTCCCGTAATGAAATATATTTTATTGCAACGTTAACCGTTCCCATGTATTTTTCCTTTGTATAAGATATATCAATCACATTTTTCCTCTTTATTGACCAAATGAAACGAACCAAACCAAGAGAAAAGTCATCTCTGGAGGTAGACTTCTAATGATCAAGATCATTGGTTGAATCATAATATATGAATCCAACTAAATCAATCTATGTCCCTCCCAAGTAATGAATTCCATTGGTGCAATTTCCTCTAACATGATGAAGGATATGCTTCTCTACTTTGCAATTCAACTTATGAGGCTCCTACATGAATCTAGACATAATACCAATAAATGAAATATCTAGCCTAGTATCAGTTAGGTAGATCAAGCTCCCCACAAATTGGTGATAAAGGGTACCTTTGACTAAGGGAGTGGAGAAATTGGATACTAAATTGACTCCAAAAAGGAAGGGACTAGGATATCCCTTACAATTAGAGAGTTAAACCTAGAAATAAATCAAAGGCATACTTTGGTTGAGCAATGATGATCCCCAAGTTAGATTGGGTAATTTGAATCCTTAGGAAGTAATGAAGTAAACCGAAGTCATTCATGGAGAATTTGTTTTCCACACTAGTCTTCACAGAATCAATGATCGAGGAAGAGCTACCTGTAATCAACAAGTCATCAATGTACATAACTAACATAAGCATGGACTCATCTTTTTGTAAAATATAAAAATTTGGGTCAGAGTGACACCTAGTGAACCCTGATGTGAGAAGAAAGGAAACCATCTTAGCATACCAAGCCTGAGGGGCTTGTTTGAGGTCATAGATAAACTTATTAATTTTGCAAATGAGGGAGGAATATTGGACATAACCTAGAGGTTGTTCCATATATATTACTTCCTCTAGGTTCCCATGAAGGAAATCACTCTTCATGTCCATTTGATGGACATACCATATGTTAGTGGAAGCTATGGATAGGTTCAGTCAAATATAATTCATCTTCACAATGGGAGGAAAGGTCTCTAAATACTCGACCCCATGAAACTAGGAGAAACCCTTAGCTATGTGTCATGCCTTATAATTTTTTATGTGCCCATCAACATCATACTTGGTTCAATATATCCACCTACACTAAACCATTTTTATTCTGTTAGGAAGAGGGGTAAGATCACAAGTACGATTCTTCATGAAAGAGGAATATTCCTCTTCCATAGCAGATTCCAACTCAGAAATACCATTAGCCTCATAAAAAGACTATGGGTTGGAGGTGGAGGTGAAGAAGGAATGGAGCCCAAAAAAATCTAAACGAGTTTTCATCTCATCTCAAGTATCCCATATCTAATCTCTAGTACACTGCAGGATATTCCTAGCTCAATGAGGACCAAGAGGAGAGTCAGGATGTGAATCTATTGAATTATTACTTGAGTGAAAGGTTACATATTCCTCATCATCACTATTATTAGGATTGGTATTTGCTAGAGTAGGATGAGTGGGAGGAGAAATAGGAGAAAGAGGATCAAGAGTAGAAGGACCAGGAATATCATCAAAAGATTCTGAATCACTTTTAGAGACGGGAAAAATGACTTCTTTAGGTTGAGAAGTGGAAGTGCAAGAAGACTCTTATAATTTTAAAGTTCTCTTGAACTACAACATATGAGTGGTGGGGTTCAAAATTATATAACCATTCACACCTTTGAAATACTCAGCAAAGATAAAAGGTTTGGATTATGGTTACAAGGCCTTGCATTTCTTTTTAGGTATTCAAGTCATAATAGTTGAACTGAAGACACAAAAGTTCTCAACATAAGATTTGCATCCATACCAATCCTTAAAGGGTGTTATCCCTTTTACTTATTTGTGTGGAATACGGTTTTGAATTTAACAAGTATAATTCATGGTTTCATCCCAATAAGGTGAAGGAAGGGATTTATAATGAACTATGCAAGTGGCCATCTCCTAAAGAGTTTTGTTTTCTATTTCTGTAACTCCATTTTGAAAAATAGCTATAAGAAATGGTGTGTCACAAATAAATCCCTTTGGAGGTGAAAAAATCATCAAACCTATTTTTCACATACTCAACTCCATTTTTAGGTCTAAGAAATTTAATAGACCTTTCAACTTATTTCTCAACAAGAGCCTTTAAGTCTCGAAAGTGATTGAAAACATCACATTTCTATTTGAGAAAGTAAACCCATATATAACGTGAAAATTCATTGATGAAGGTAAGTATATAAATATCCCTAGTGAATGAAGGATATGGAAAGGTTCCAAAATGTAATTATGAACAAGATCAGAGGGATGAGAGGCTCTCAAGTATTTTCCCTTTCCAAATTTCTCTTTGGGGTGCTTCCCAAGGGAACAACCCTCACAAAGACCCTTCGAACAATTGACACAAGGTAGCCCATTGACCATCTCATGTTGTCTCAATTTTTTAGGGAAACAATAGTTTAAATTGATAAAACATTCATGTCATAGCTTACTAACCTCATTTGCAAGAGTAAGTAAGCCAGTGGGAGAAGAGTCAGGAGAAAAGTGGGAAAAGTTGTATAACTAGAGCTAGTGATCTTCCTTTCCTTTAGCCACTATAGTCTCATTGTGAAGATCTCTAATGATCATGGAGTAATGGTTAAATTCCACTCACATCCCTTTACCAATATGGGTGATTTGGTAAATTGAAAGAAGATCGGTGGAAGGATTGGGAGTACTTAGAACATTCTTAAAGGTTCCACCATCTACTTATATCGATCCACTACTAGAAACTAACATAGATGTGTCATCACCCAAAGTGATTAGGACATACCACATGGTTCAATGTCAAACTCAGCATGTGAAGAGCCCATATGGTGTGAGGCACTAAAATAAACAACCCATTTTTATGATGAAGCAACTCTTGCTACGAGGGATTTTCCTATCTTCTTCTTAGATTTGGTTTCCTTTTCCTTAGAAGACTCCGATTTTGGATCACTTTTCTTGATAGACATAGGAATACCTATATTATTTTTCTCAGTTAAATGATTTATGTGGTCAATTTTTTCTCATTCATTAATTATTTTTATGTCTTGACTTATAGCAATAGGAACACTTATACTTCTCCTTCTTTAGTTTAGGCCCAGAAGTAGAGGAAGATGTGTTATATTAGGTTTGAATTAGATGGACTTAGTTTCATTCTTGGGATGGTCCTTTTTCTCTAATTTATTATCCTTTCCTCTACCATTAATTTCTATTAGGGCATGTGACTTTGACTTGATTGATCCCATTTTAATCAAATAATCCTATTCTCAAATTATTTGGGATGAAAAGTGTTCAAATGAGGGCATCTTGTAAGAACCCCTTAAATATTATTTTGCAGCGTGAAAGGTAGAAAAAATGACATTGTATTTGGGGCCAAGCTTAGATATAATAGATAATATTAGTTGGGAATCCTTCTTTTCAACTCCACATTCTTCCAACATTAGTCTAGTGTGAAATTTTTTTAGAGAAGGTATGTAGGTTATCAAAATTATTAGGGTTAAAACCTAGAATTTCACTGTCTAACTCATGAGCTCTCATATCATCTTGTTTTCCAAACATGGAATTAATATTTTCCAAGCTCTTTCAAGTGCCATGGAAGACTCAATTTGAAAGAGAATTTCAAGAGAAACAAACATACAAAGAAGACATAAGGCTTTGTCACATTGGTTGAACCGTTTGGATTTCTCCACTCCCACAGTGATGTGGTACAACCTTTTACCCCATAGTTTGATTATAATTTTGGATTTTCATTCATGAAATTTAAATGGCGTGAGTAGAGGAACATTTCTAACATCCATCGTGAGGAGAGAGAAAACAAGAAGGTAGAAAGAAAGTAAATATACACCCATCCCAAAACAATATTGTTACCCCTATTGATTCAAAGATCAAATTAATGGGAAATGTTTCCCTAAATTTCGTGGGATCATTAAAGTATGGTAGATGGCTTTGAAATATTTTTGGTGCTTATTAGATCATGTAAAATAGATATCACATGCTCTAGATGCAGTCCATGAAGGAACAAGGTGTTCACAAGACAACGACAAAACACAGGCGATGCAGTGACTAGGTATGGGTGCAATAGCAAATAGGTCATCCTAGCATCATGGAGAAAAAAGATATTGGTTGCAAACCTTCCATATTTGACAGGCGTAGAAAAAGGTTTACAATGGTGGGATCCAATTTTGTCTTGGAAGGGGACCCAACTGCCATAGTATTCTAAGTAGTTGATCGAGTTACTTGGTGAGCTAGGAATGGAGATCATTGGTGAAGCACTCAGTGAGCTAGTATCAAGTTGAAATTCAAGTTGACTGAGCCAAACTGGTGATTTTATAGTCAAGCTAACAAACAATTTTCATTGGGAAAGTTAACCATGGAGTGTTACATAGCCAAGTCAATAAACCAACCATCTCACCAGCTATTTCCCACATAACTTGGTGAGTTGTTCACTAGGGAAACAAAAGTTTGGATCAAAATGACCGAAACTAAAAGTGCATTGAGTGATAAAAACATATTTTTAGGCTTATACAAACAAACCCCCGCAACATGTTGGATTAACCCAACTGACCCACAAAACGAATAGCTCGATAGGTGAGCCGAGGCACGACAACTCGATGACTAGTGAGAAAGTGACAGCTTGGTGAAAGAATATGGGTGACAACATGGCACAATAGATTAGTGAGCTAGCCCAAATGGTGCAACAAAATATGATCTGGGGGATTCAAACTTCCAATCTCCCCCTTTCAATGTGCATGCCATCACATGATTTTTGGGCTGATTTGAGGCATATAAATCCCCCCACTCATAACACAAGATCTCCTCACAAGCCATGTATAAAGGAGAGTAAGAGGGAATTTTGAAAAGTAATTAGAGACTATTAAGGCATTCTTGTGAAGATAAAGACCTATTTTTTAATAGGCATGATTATGATCAAAGACCTATTTTATAGGTAATTGTAAAATTGGGAGTTAATTATTTTTCACTCACCAACATTTGTAAAGGTCATTTGACACCTTATCCTTCTCATACGATCCCAGAGTCTGATCATGGATCCAAAGGGATGTGATATAGCACTAAATAAGACCATTATAAAGATCTACTTCTTCATACGCTAGGTGTATCGCCAAGCTTTTTGCTTGGAGGCCTCGGAGGAGAGTTGTATTATTACTAAACTCGTTGATGACATCAGATCCAACTTAGTTCTTTGTAGAGGCTCATGTAACAGAGGAAAATTCAATAGGAGGGTGGAACTCATTGACACTAGCCACATTCTAAGTTAGCTTTATGTAGAGGTTAGAGGTCGTGCAATAGAGGAGAATTCAACAAGAGGTGCCAAAACTAGAAAGAGATGTTGGGACACTGAGAAGCTTTCCAAGACCCATCTGGATTCTGCAAGACTAATTGGCACCACAGGTTTGATCCGACACATTCATTATAGATTTATAAGTTTATTTGTACTTATAATCAAAATGTTATAATGAATCAATTTAGCTATCATTGAACCCAAAGACGTACACCATTTTCAAACTCCGTTATCAACTCATGTATAGTGTCAGTTCTTTTTCTTGCATTGCATTTGTTTAAGTTGATATATTTTCGGGGTAAAATTGGAAGTAAAAACAAGTTTGTATAAGGATCTGGTGGTTAAGAGGAAAAGTTTTGACAAGTTTACAGATCAAGTTTTGTATCATAGAAGGTTATCTTTCTTGCAAACTTGCTATCTCCGAAGCAAGTTTGATATCAAAACTGGTTGTCACTTGTAGTAGTAGTAAAATGGAATTATAACATCTCATATTATGGCCCGTTGTACTCCCTATATTAGGTATGATTCTACACATGGTGAGTCTACATCGAAGAGATCAGGCACGTCATATTGTTAAAATGAAATGGAGCATGGAACTCCTACATTCTGCATTATAAGAAGAACACCGTCACCATGGGACCCAAGAAGAATAGGATGGTCCTAAGATATTTCCACAATGCTCTATGACTGGGCATGACAAGGAAAAATGTTGGTATTTGTTCCCAGACCAATCACTAAGGTGGTTCTAATGTCAAATGGTGGAAAGTAAAAAGGCACCAACAAATACCAATAGACTTTAACCTACTATAGCTACATCTCAGAAAACACACCGTAGCCCAAGGAAGGAATATCAATTGAGGAAATGTCTACAACTCATGGAATCAGAAAAGAAAGAGTTGTAAGAAAAGTTTGAGACTCAGGAAGAATTCCTTAGAGCATTAATCATAGAGTTACAACATGAAATACAAGCTAAGGAATATCTCCTAGAAACATTGCAGGATGGTGAAGAGCGGGTGAAGAAAGATATTCCCACCAATAACATTGTGAGTGATTCAATGAATTTTCCTTCCCATGAAGTTAAAAATCCTAATTTTGGTGAATTTTAAAAGCACACTAGAGGAATAGGATCAAAATTTAATTTTAAAATGGGATATGAAGGAAAAGGCCTTGGTATAAATAGCCAAGGTATCACTAACTGTATCCAAGTGGAGGAAATACCTCGATATGTAGGTCTAGGATACAACAGTGGTAAAAATGATGCAGGAAAAAGCTCCAAGATAGCTGAATAAAATCAAGCATCGAGTGTCTATTCCTCCTAAAGAAACCTATAGTAGGGTACATACTAGACTCTCTAAAGAATAGTGAGAGAAAAGGAAAAGTTGACAGCCCTAAGAGGTATGATAATATCTTCTTTAATTAGAAAAAGGACCCTATAATCATGCAAGAACTATTATTTATATATCCATATGCTTACTATGGATCCATATCCATTGTGTGATTTGGTTTGGAAAACAAAAAAACATGCCAAGAGGGAACTTATGGCCGATGAAGACGAGGGAAAATATACCTCATCTTAGGGAGAAGACACGGGACTAGATGCACCAAGTAAAAGAACACATCATTACAGGTCTATCATGCCTAGTGTTTTCTTACAAAATTAGTAATCAAATACCTACTATGAAGTCCTCAGAAAGACGAGAAAAATATTATCTATCCCGATTTGGAATCAAAGTGGCGCAATAGAAGGAAGTGGTCCTAAGTTCCATAGGTCCTAGGTATCGAAACCAATTTTCTGATTAAAGGAGAAGTAGTTTGAATACCATCAAGTCAACTGTAGAAATATTTTCGATATAACACAGAGTTTTGGATTTAGAAGTGGAAGAACAGAAGCCTTTTGGGGACAAAAATCCTCCTAGTGGGGAAGTGCAATCCAAATATCAAATCAATGGGAAAAGTTTCCACAAATAACTCGGGATAATTACAATACGGTAGATAGATTTGAGAGCTTTATGAAACCTATTGGAATGTGAAAAATTCATACCCCACACTCTATATGGAATCTATGCATGAACAAGGTGTTTGCAGGATGAGGCATGAACATAGGCGATGTAGTGACTGGGAACGAGTGCAATAAAAAACGGGTCATTGTAGCATCACAAAGGAAAAAGGGAGTGATTGCAAAGCTCCAGTATTTGATAATTGTAGAAAAAAGGTTTACAATAGTGGGGTACAATTTTATTTCATAAGGTGACCTAGCCGTTGTAGTATTCTAAGTAGCTCATCGAGTTATTCAGCAAGCTAGGTACTGAGCTCATTGGTGAGACACTTAGTGAGCTAGCATCGAGCTAGAATTCAATTTGAATAATCCAAATTGGTGAGTTGATATTCAAGCTAACAATAAAGTTACGTTGGGAAAGTTTACCATGGAAAGTTACATGACCAAGTCAACAAACCAACCAGCTCACCTATTATTTCCTGAGGAACTTGGTAAGTTGTTCACTAGGGGAAAAAAAGGTGGGATCAACATGGCCAAAGCCATAAGTGCGTTGATTAGGAAAAAACTATTTTAAGGCTTATACAAATTGACCCCTGCCAAATATGGGATTAACCCCAATGACCTACAAAATGACTAGCTCAACAGGTGATGCGAGGCATGAAAACTTGATGATCAACAAGGTAGTAAAAACTCAACAACAGTAGAAGGGTAAAAATGTGGCACAATGGCTTGGCGAGTTGGCCCAAACAGTACAGAAAAATATGATGTAGGGGATTCAAACCGCTGACCTCCCCCTTCTAATGTGCACACCCTTACCAACTCGCTCAACTTGATGAGTTGTATGTGAAATGGCCGATAAGGCCTTTAACATGATTTGTTGGCCAAGTTGGGGTATATAAACCCCCCACTCATAACACAAGTTGTCCTCACAAGAAAAGTGCAAAGGAGAGCAAGAGATAATTTTAAAAAGGCTTATAGAATGTTAAGGCATTATTTTGAAGATAAAGACCTATTTTTAAATAGGCATGATTATGATCAGATACATACTTTTTATAGGTAATTGTAAAATTGGGAGTTAATTATTTTTATCTCACTGACAATTGTAAATTCCATTTAACACCTTAGCCTTCTCATGTGATCTCAGATTCTAATCATGGAATCAGAGGGATGTGATATAGCACTGGAAAAATGCATTGTGGAGTTATGATTCTTCATATGTTGGCGTATCACTAAGTTCTTTTCTTGGAGGCCATGTTGAGCTCATTGATGACATCAAATCAAACTTAGCTCTACATAGAGGCTAAAGGCCATGCAGTCAAGTAAAAATAAATAGGAGGGTCACACTCTTCGACACCAGGAACATTTTGACTTAGCTATGTGTAGAGGTTATATGTCGTGTAGCTGAGGAGAAGTCAACAAAAGGTGCAAAAATTGGAAATTATTTTCGAGACACTGAACATATTTCCAAGACCATTCTGGGTTCTACAGGACCGATTGGCACCAGAGTTTCGTCTGAGCTAGAACATTCGTTATAGAATTATAAGTTTATTTATACTTATACTCGGAACGTTATAATGAATCGATTTAGCTATTAGTGAATCCAGAGACATAGTCCATTGTCAAACTTTGTTATCAACGCATGTGCAATTTTGATTCTTTTTCTTGCATTACATTTGTTTAAGTTGATTTATTTTTGATGTAAAATCGGAAGTAAAAATAATTTTCCTATAATGACCCATTATTCGAGAGGAAAATTTTTGATTGGTTTATGGATCACATGTTTATGGAACTTTATAATTTAGTGCATTGATTACGATTTGACTGTGTGGTGAAATAGTTAGCTACTCACCTTGTAATTGGCATAATCCATGCAAGTGTAGAGACCATAGTAAGTTTCAAGCATGTGTGAAAAAAAGACATCATAACAAGAAAAAAAACAAGGTGTAAACAAGTGAGAAGGAAAAAAGAGAGAGACCCAAGTGAGAAAAATCCTCTCACATCAAAAAATGGGATCCCTTTCTGTAAGGTTGTGGTAGATGCACTCATAAACCTATAAGAAAAAATATTTGACTATAATGAGCTTCGAAAAAGTAGTGTAAAAATAGCTCTGAACTAAATATAAGTAGTTCTAGACCAAATATATGGCCAGCTCTAGACCACATACAATTATCTTTAGATAAAATGTATGGCTAACTCTAGACCAAATAAAAGTAGTTTTAGACCAAATGCATGGCCAGCTCTGAAAACAAAAAAAGAAGCTCCGGACCAAATGTATGGCCAGCTCTAGACTAAATACAACTAGCTCCGGACTAAATATATGGTCAACTGTAGACCAAAAAATATAGTAGCTCTAAATGATAAACACTATCCCAAGATGAGAAGCACTAGCTCCAGACGAGGAAAACAAGATTTGGATGAGAAACACTAGCTTTGGATTAGAAGAACTGGCTCTGGAGAAGGAGAACTAGATCTAAATGAGAAGCACTGTGGGTTAAGCTCATTTGATGTTGACTTGGGCTTATCAAGTTCCAAACCAGGTCCAAGTTGATGAACCAAGAGAGCTGGCAGTTGAACGCACGTGACAGGATTATATAATAGGTGAGTTGGGTCAGTTTCTTGTGGCGAGCCAGTGAGAAAAATAGTGAGCACAGAGAAACAAAACCATCACGTGATGTAGAGATGTTAGAAACAAGGGTGAGGTGGTTCGAGATTGAGATGAGCTTATAGGGATGACGAACTAATGGCAGAGGGCTTAGGTCAAATGCAGTGTCAGAAAACTCTATAGAAAATAGAGAAAACTATCCTATAAGTAAGATCAATTGGTTTTGATAAAACATGGTGAAATGGTTCTAAGAAAGTAGACAAGGTGAGCTAATGGCAGTAATACCTAGCAAGTAGATGCGGCGAGTCAAACGCGGACACTAGGAGAGATAACCGAATAGATGCATAGTGAGATAGACCTAGGCGATTGAAGGAGTTAACACAATGTGTAGAATGGTATGAAATGGAATTCGAAGATCTCAGGAGGATTAAATAGAATGGATCTCGCTTGGTGCACAGGAAGAGTATCAGGGTTAAATGGGAGCCGAAGATCTTATAAAGTGAGTTAGGGTGTACAAGGATCCTGAGGAAAATAATCATACGAAGAAGGAAAGGAAAATCTGAAATAGAGGGCTCAAAAACTCAAGTTATAGGGAAAAAATCTAATAAGAGCTTGAAATACAAAGTTGGGAGGTGTATATCTCAGCTCGGCAAGCTAGCTTGGCCCAACGGAGTTGGGCTCTAAAGTATAGTTTACACCCTTGAATCTAAGAACCTAAAAATTTACAAATATTCATGTTATACTTCCAAACCTACAAATACATTAGGAAACACAAAACTAATCACAATATCTTCCAATACACCAAAATGACCAAAAATAATGTAAATCTTACACGTATTCCAATACAATTCAAAACTTGTGCAAGGAGTAAATAATAAACACAAAATAAAGAGTAATCAATAACTATTAATACGAGTAACATGATTACCAAGACAATGTTTTGATACTATTATAAATGGAATGAATATCTCCCATAATGGTGTGCACATCGATAGAGTTTCACTCGAACAATAAAGTAAAATTTCTCCAAGTAATTAGAAATAACAAATAAACTCAAGTAACTTGTTAATGCAAAGAAAAAATGGTCTACTCATTCTCATAGATCAAAAAGGAGATAGTGCATATTAGGAGTGATGTGTAACTCCCATGCTTGGACTAATCATATCTCCATTGTTACTGTAGGATTTATTTTACTTGCTTTATTTGTATTATCCTACTCGGGATATTCCATCTCACTTGGAGTTTCCCTACACTTATGAGACATGCTTGCTTAGGTGTACACTTGGATATTCTTACATAGGTGTTGGATATAACTTAACTACACTATTTTAGGTTTTGGTTACCACTTGACTACACAATTCTAGGTGTTGGTTACCACTATTATAGGTGGAGATTACCACGATTCAAAGAGGAGGTTACACATTCACCTCTTATATGTACATATCTCACATTATTCTATTCAATCGTATTGATTTGGAACTATTTTTTTGTTATTGAAATTATCTCTCTTTTATTTTCATAATTTACAGTCTTGTATGCTTGCTTCATTTTGTCTTGGAACAATTCACGTCTCATATTGTTCACATATGCATTATTCAATCCATTAGATTTGTGGTGCTTCTCTGATATGGTATCAAAGACGAGATGGTGTTGAGCTTGTTTGGTTATTATATTTCAAGTGTAATTTCATTCGAGGTCATTATTTACAATTATTTGGGTGTTTTTTGGTGTTGGTTTTGCATGGTTTGTGGGTATATATCCTATTTTAGTATTCTAAGGTTTACAAGCCCGCATAGTGCATATACAGTTCTAGAGATTGCTTTTTATAGGCCCTAAATCATTATTGCAGGATCCCTAGAAGATTTATCCAAATCTAGAGGTTGATTTACATATTTTTGAAGGGTGTTTTCACCTATGGTAGTGTTTAGAATACATGTTAAAACTTGTAAAGGGTTTGTTTCTTATCAAGAGGCGTTTCAGACCTGGAACAAAGTTTCGAACATCCCATACATGCATTGGAGATCCAGATTCGATCACAATTTTTTTTGTTCCCACAACAGTGTTGTTTTCTACCCACCTCCTTGTGCTAAAATTATATTTTAGTGAAAGAAATGCATTTCAAGTTTAGTTCAAATTCATTTAAAATAGGGTTTATTTATGGGAAATAATTATTGTAAAATGTTTTATAGGTATCTTGATATTGAATGCCATTTTTTGAAAATATTAAATACTTTTTCATTTCCCATAGCATCGGACCTATTTATTTTGTAAAATTCAATAAGTTATAAAGTCCCAAAAATGTGGGGGGAGGGCTTCTTGATATATTTTCCATAGGGGTGTGCAGTGTTTTTACTCTCTTATTCTGAATTTCTTTCTTTCTACACATTTCTTTGTTTTCTGCAACAACTACCACAAATTTTATTTCTAAATTAATGGATCTAAATTCAATTAGCCTACTTAAACCTTTTAACTACCATGAATGAAAATTAAAAATGACCATTGTACTTAGGAGAATAGGGTTGTACCATATCACAATGGGGTTAAAACCTGAGCCTAGTGAAGTTGTAAACAAAGTTAAGTGGTTTAATAATTGTGATGAATCATTTAGTATTTTGAGTCTTTGAGTGTCTCCTGAACTCCTCTTTCACATAGTGTCATCCAAATCTCCCAAGGAGGCATGGAAAACCTTAGAAACATTATTTGGAAAAGTTGAGACTATTAGTGGTCATGAGCTAGAAATAGAACTTATCAGCTTAAGTCCTGAAAAATTTGACACCTTGGAAGATTTATTTACTAAGATCAAGTCCTTATGATTGTAGTTAACAGAATGTTGAATGGAAAAGAAGGATGAATAGTTAGTTCTATCAGTACTTGCCAAACTAGGTCTTGAATACTCTATCTTTATCTCTACTATCTATACTACCAAGAGGGATCTTAGAGCCACATGGTCTATTCCATATTTAGATGACTTTATTACTGATTTTACTAAGGATCAATACAAGTTAATAAAAAAGGGTGCCTTGAATTCCTCCAAAACTCAAGCTCTCATTGCTAAGAATGGAAAACAAAAAGCCTCGTTAGACAAAGAGTATAAACAAAATAACAAGGATCAAGAAAGTAAAAATGATGAACATTATTCCACCTCTACATAAAACTTTGAAACTTCCTCTTCTAGTGTTAATTCCAAAAAATAAAGGATAAAATGTGGGAATTGAAAAGGAAAACATGATGAAAGAAAATGTTTGAAGAAACAGATTGACCTCGAAGAGAAGATTTAGCTAGGACCCAAGCAGTTTCCTAAAAACTCACTTCTGACAGAAAACTTTTAGTATTCAGAGATGCCTTTGTTATTCCCAATAAAATTGTTCGATAATTGATTGCATTTTCTAGAGCACGATCCATTCTTTGCGCTTGACCACCTCAAAAGTATTCTTGAGAAGAAAAAGATATGTGAGCTTGAGTCTTCCAAACAATCTTCATCAACCAATGAATCCTCCAATGCAAATGGAAAATGGAAAAAGAAATAATCAAGAAAGGAGAAAAAAGGGAGAGACCTTGTTGTAGTTGTACCATCACCTCCTACATGGGTTATTAATTTTGGTGCTTCACATCATATGAATTCTTCACATGTGGAGTTCATTTCATTAGAGCCATGTGACATGTATACTATACGATTGAGTGATATCGGTTCTACACAAGTTTTTGGGAGAGGGCCTATTAAAGTGAATGGAGAAACATTCAATAATGTTCTTAGTATTCCATCACTATCAACTAATCTCTTATCGTTCTACCAGATTTCTCACCTTAGTCAGGGTATGCAGGTTGAGTTCACTCCAGATTCAGTCTATGTCAGAGAGCTACACAATGACACTATAATTGCAGTGGATGTAGTATATCATCAAACTCGGCCATGTTTCTTCTCTAACTTTGTTCCTCCTTCAAATTATTCACCATATTTACCTGTACTTAATGAAATTTTTGAGCTTGAGCACATTTCTAATGAGAACTTCTCTTCTGGCATAGATTACTATAGTAGTGATGGGGACCTATCTCCACTTTCTCCTTATCACCTTTTAATTTTATAGGAGTTATTTCTTGATCCACCTACTTCTGGTCCACCTTATATTTTTCAGGGAGAAGGAATCTGTATTCAGGACTCATCATACATCAGGAAATATTCTACTCAATTACAAGACCCTCCACATTATTTCTTATCTTCTGTATCAGATACATCATTCCTTCATGGAGTAGTTAGCACTTCTAAAGTGTATGAGGAGCATAGTTCCTCAGATATGAACCAGACCTTAGTTGGACATCCATTAGACACTTGGTGGATACCTTCGATTTTAAATGATCATCCACTCTTCATTGCATCTGCTTATGATCTGTAATCACTCTAGGAGGTTTCTTTACAGGATACTAGATGGCTACCGATAGTTGTAGCTTTGAGTGGGGATTCATAGTCTGACATTCTCTTCTTCATCTCTCTTTTGGGGGGATTTTTTTCCCATTGGGTTTTCTCATTTTAATTTATCTTTTTGAAATATGTATTGTACGTGGGTACCTAATTAGGCCTTGTTATCGGGACCCACTTTAATTTTTTACTACCCACCTAAGTTGTGTTTATGGGGGGTATTAGTGTAGGATTTATTTTCCTCACTTTAATTGTATTATCCTACTCAAGATATTCCACCTCACTTGGAGTTTCCATACACTTATGGGATATTCTTTCTTAGGAGTTGGTTACCACTTGAATACACTATTCTAGGTGTTGGTTACCACTATTCTAGGTGTTGGTTACCACTATTCTAGGTGGATATTTCAGTAATTCTAAGAGGTTTCACATTCACCTCTTATATGTACATCTCTTGAATTATTTTATTCGATCGTATTAAGTTGGATCTATTTTTGTGTTATTGCAATTATCTCTCTTGTATTTTCGTAATTTTTAGTCTTGTATGCTTTCTTTTTTGTCTTGAAAAAATTCACATCTCCCATTGTTCACTTGTGCATTCTTCAAACTAGTAGATATGTGGTGCTTCTCCAATAGGCACAAGGGATATGGGAATTACAATTCAAAAATATAATTTAACTCTTGTATGACATATGACAAGTGTGGAAATTTCTATGAAGGAATCTTTCATATGTCATACAACTCCTAAAAGACCTATGACTCACCTAAGTGAGATGGCTCACCATGTGTGAGGTGGAAATAACCAAATAAACTAATAAATGGATTAAAACCCATCACACCAACAGATTCCATTTTCTTGTGAACACATACTTGTGTCTAGCCTCACTAATACACATGAGCCATGTTCTAATGACAATATTTATGAATTTTCATGTGATTTTATTGATGAATGGGATAGTAATTGTGACAATTCTTTACTCAAACCATTGGCTCCTACCCTACACCATATTTATAATAATTAAAACATGAATGGTTATAATCATACCTCAATTACTATTGACATAACACTTAATACTTGTGACTGGGATTCTCTTTCTTCTCCTACTCTTGATATGACTAATGATGAAAGTGATTCCTCTTCTAATGATGATGGTGGTTTACATGATTGGTGTATTCTTCCCATTAATGTAATAATTGATGATGTTTCTTATTCTTTTGATAATTACATGGAAAACAATAATTATTTGTCATGTACAAATGAATTTTCTCTTCCTTATTCTCCTATAAATGATGATGCAAATAATAGTATAACAGTTCAAAAATGATGATATGCTTACTTGTGTTCCTAATGTATGTAACAATGATATTCCTACTTGTGTTTTTCCCCTTTTCATGCATGAAAAATGATATAATTAATTGTCTCTTTCATGCCTATTATAAATGACAATGAGGACCATGCTAGTATGACTTATATACCTCTCAACAATATTGATCATGTTAATTTAAAACCAACGTTATTCCTTCTACTATTCCTATCACAAATGAATTAGATGTGCCCAATGATAATGTCTCTTTAGATACACCTTGTGATGTCAAGCCTATATTTCATACTTATCCACTTTTACCTAATGATAGTGCTCTTAATCATACTTCCTTTAGGATGAAAAGTGTTTTTATGGATAATTTTAATGGACTAGTTTAACCTCTCAATGGGCCGCTTAATACTTATGTTATTCATATTCGAGAGGTGATCTCCTTGATGCATGTTGTAGGCTCATTATAACACAAGGTTCATGATTTATCCTTATAAAGTAAAGTCTATAATGTGTGTATTGTCTCTAATTTTATATATGGAAACCCAATCAAGCATAAGATATTCCAATCTACTTTCCCTAGAGATTATTTCATACCTAAGTTTCAATTGTTTGATGGGACCACCAATCCTTACCTTTGCCTAAATATCTATAAACTTGATTTATCTTATTACAAAAATGATAGGCTATTAATAAAATCCTTCTCTAAAATATTCATAGATATTGTAACATATACGTTTAATCGTCTCCCTAATGGATCTATGATAACCATTTTTAATTTTAAAAAATATTTCCTTATATTGTTTATTAACAAATAGTCCTTGGAGTTACTTATAAAAACTTTCCTTCCTTGCATAAAGCTTTATGAAACATGTGACGATTTAATAGATATTTTCCTTAATATTATGAATTTGAAGTGAGAAATGTTTCTCCCACATATCCCCACACCCTTTCATGTGGATATTCATACTCCTACTATAGAGCTCAATTATAATATTTTAAGTTATTTATCTTCTATTTAGAGACAAGTAAAGGTTTTACATTGTGGAAATACTTACTTTAATATTGTGACTACACCTAAAACCCATGCAAGGTATCCTCCTTATTCTAAGATAAATCCATTACGCTTTGACAAATATTTCTAATTTTGACACGATATTTTACTCAACCTACTTGATAAGTTCCTATTCGATTACTATATAATGATCATCACCCTCCTCATTATCTTGAGTATGAAAATGGTCAAAATTTTGTAACTTTTACTATTTATACACTAAATATTTGTAACTTCCTTTTGCGATTCCATGTTTGATCATCCTCCCTTGCTAAGACAAATTATCACATTCAAAATCTAATCAGTTCATTTCTCTAGCTCTCCCATGACTTGTTTATTTCTACACTCTACTCTATCATCAAGTATGGGATTATTATCTATTAAAAGCAGTAAAAAACATTTATACTTCATGTCAAAATTTTCATTTTTATTTTTCTTCTCTGTCCAAAACCATACAACTAGGTCAGGATGCAGAGTTCGGTCTGGGATGACTTATACAATTCTAGATCCTCAAGTTTAATGATCTTGTTTTTAATTTAAATATCTTCTTTGGTTCATTTCATCTTCCTAGGTTGGACCTTATCATAATATTTCACCTACACAAGGCTATATAATAAATTCATTATCACTTTATAACTCACACAGGATTAGTACAAGATCCTTATAAATATCATTCCAAAAGTACTCAAAGGTTTCCTAAATATGCCCAAATCAACTACACGTTAATTAGAGAAGTCTCTACTATATGTATAAAGAACTTAACTAGGTCAAAGAGTATATCTTCCTCCATTTCCAAACAAGAAAAGGTCATAGATCCATGTATTAGCAAGATCAACATCACTCTAAGCATTATTCAATGGTTTCATGAAACAAAGGGTTAGCTCACATAATAGAGGTAGACCATATATCACCACTACCATTTTGGGTACATTATACAGTATATAGTTATCATATTATCTTGGTTTCAAGATATATGAATGAACCCCTAGGGGTTGATTTATTATTCAAAATTGCATACAAAACAATGATAACTACATGAGGTTTGATACAACAAGGGTAGCAGTGAAACAATTGGATTGGTTCAGTAGTTGGGATTATAATTGCAAAGGTTGGTCCAACCGAAACCGCAGACACATTTTTTCTCCATTTGGTTAGATAATTATTTTATGAAGGGTTTCATAGGTATCTATGGTTTCCACTTTATTATAGGAGATTACAGGTCATCTTAAAGTTGTGTGAGAAAGAGTGATATACAATAATGGCCATTTCTAGAAAAGTGAAGCATGAATTTTTTTTTAAGATCCATACTATCAAAGGTTCTGAGACCATATAGTTCCACTTCAGGACTGTAAAAATTAGGTATGAGCCATACAATAGTTATGCGGTATTTTCCCTATTTAATTTTCAAATCTATAACTTACACTGAAGCACTTCCAAGTTTTGATCTACTCATTCCATCATCTTACACATCCAGATCCTCTATGCTCTACCTTTCATATCTAAATTTATTTCTCCTCTTATGTATTGGAGAAATTACCTATCGTTTATAAGTTGTTACATGTACAAATATATTAGTTTGATTATGAATGATTAATGTTGGAAGTTGACTAAATGAGAATAGTCCACCTATTGTAAACCATTACATCCTTCTTATTATTTGGTGTTCTCATAACTTCAAGAAAGTTATGAGGGTGTGAAATTTTAGTGAAACTAACTCTTGAAATTAATCTATTTCTTAAACCTTAATGTCCATAAGGTTCCTTATTTTGATCTAAATATATTTTACATCATCATGCCTCTTCCTTCAATATTCTATGATCATCATTTCAAACCTATGGGACCACTCCCTCATTATGATATGGATTAAAACACAAATTTTAGGTTTCCTTATTAAGCATATATTTTTTATTAGATAAGGTAAAAACAGGGATTGGCTCCCCGGGGCCATTACAAAAGGAGAATAAAAAAACAACCAGCCAAAAAGAAACAAGAAAGTCCCAGAAGGGATTTAAACATACTTAACTCATACAGAGAAGGACCAGACTTTCTATCAAGGTGCGTAAAACCGTGAGAAGGAGAAACAGTCTCAAAGACTACAAAACAATAGAAGTTCACCAAAATTTTGCCAACAAACTGGGAACAAACGTTAATTATTTTGGGATCCTCCACTGTTATCATTGTGGCTATCTTTGTTCTCTCCACTCTCAACACCTTTATCATTTATATAATCCTCATATTTTTTGATGTGTAAGTTGAAAATCCTTCTTTTGGTGCCCTCCTCCATCCTTTCCATCTTATCACTGAGCTTTTTGACCTAGTCCTACAGTTTAAGAAGTTTCTGCCTAGACTTCACCTGTGCGGTGACAATTTTCTTGGAAGCATTGATGAAATCCACCATTGAATCCCTTTGTCCCACATTGGTTTCTTCTATCACATGGAGAACCCCTTCTAAGTACTGGACCTTACCGCTCAACTCCTCAAAACCCTTTAAATTACCATCCTTGTCCTGTTTTCTTGAAATGCTCACTTCCCCATGACCTACCTCACCCATATCTTTACCAAAAACCTCCCCACCAAATTTTCAATTTATGGCCTTCATCTTACTGAGGAAATCAGCAAGAGTGAGGTCATCTTCATCCGCATGATCTTCCAGGGGAGAACACAGAGCAGGTTTCCCATTTTCATACATCAGAAGAATGAGCCCTTCGTGTAGAGGTGAATCCACTTTCTCCTGCTGGAAATCCTCTAAGGAGTTAGTCTGCGACATATACAGAAAGAAGGGGATGCTCACCATGACCTTATAGTGGAACATGTTCAGAAGGGTCAAATGGTGAGTATATATTTTTCTGTATTTACCCTCCAGAGTGATGTACTTCATAATATGGAGGCACACCTCTCTGCAAATACCCGGAATGCATGACCAGGCAATACCATCTGTAATTGAGGAACATATTTCCTTTCCAACAAATAACTACTTGATTTCCCATTCTCTGTGGGTTCTATCCTTGAAAATTTTAAGCCCATCCATTTTCATGTCCATGACCCGAGTGATGGAGGACTCAGACACCTCGATTTCCATTCCTCTGACAACAAACTTATCTGCTTTCCAAGATTTTTTGAAATCGTTAGACAATGAGGGATCATGACCATGTAATTTGGCACTGAAATTTTTGAAACCCCAATCCTAAGCCTATTCCATAGAGGTTTATTACACACATTAATGCTATGGCTAGCAGGTTCAACACGAATCCTATCACCCCCCATGTTCTCCAGACCGAGCTTCTTCTGATTGCTACACAAATTCAATAAGAGACCTTCTTTCACATTGGAAAAAATCTTGGAAGGCAAGATATTAACTAATTTGTCGCTATCACCATTCTCACTCGTGCCAACATTATAAAACTTGCACCCTCATAGCTTATAATCATTACAATGGATGTCGTAATTGGCCATCTTGTCCACACATTTATTACCTTGATGAAGGGTATGATTATAAGAAATGATTTCAAAATAATTAGATATTTCCATAACATCATTGAGGATGTTGCTAATGGCCCAATTAATGGAAGCTTTGTCATTAAGGGCATTAATAATGAGGAGAGAGTCACGTTCGATCTGGATGTCCTTGAGGCCTTTATCTTTAGCAAGAAAGACCCCCAAAAGAAGAGCTTTGGCTTCCGCCATGTTATTTGTTTGATGACCTAAAGGACCCGTGTAGCCAAACAGCCAATCACCATCACTGTTCCTAAGAATTTCTCCTCCACCAACAAGACCCGGGTTCCCTTTTGAGGCTCCATCAAAGTTTAACTTTACAACATTTCTTCCAGGATTTTTCCAGGTGGAGTTTGGTTTAAAAGTGTGGTAATACACCATACCAAGGGTGAACTTGTCAAGAACTTTCTACTCACTTTTCAGAAGGGTTTCTTGACTTTACCTTTAAAGATTTTAATGTTTTCCTTAATGGAACTCAAGGTTTTCCTCCTAACTTTTGATAAAAGAGATTTCTGATCATGGAAGATACCATCATTTTTGGATTTCCATAAACCCCAAAAAATGTGGAAGGGAAATGTTCCAGGCCCAGGTCAAGATAGGAAAATGGAAGGGGCTCACCCATTGAAAGCAACAGTCTTCAATCATCGAGGGCAGGATCCATTGGATATTGAACAAATCCAAAATAGCAGCAAAGAAAACGTGGGAGAAGGAGCAATGAAGGAGGAGATGATTGACATTTTCATCCTCTTTCTTATAAAGGGAACATATATTGGGAATATTCATCCCCCTTTTCTTGAGATTGTCCACAGTCAGAGTTTTATTCTGGGTGGCCAACCAGAAAAAGATATTAATCTTTGGGATGAGATCTTTCACCCAAAGTTCCCACAATAGTCCTTGAGCATATCATTCTTGAAGTTAGACATATAGGTAGATTTAACCATAGTTAAGCATATATTGACTGATAATGACATTGGTATTAATATCCACGCTAGTTCTTTCTTTAAGAAATTGGAAATTTTGATGCATTTAGTTAGCACAACCATTACTAGTATGATGGGTTTTGATAACATCACATACTATATATTAGGAACTATCACTCTTGATCTTTTATGTTGGTCCCAAGACATTTCCCACTACACTTTTTATAATGGATATAAATTTATATTACAATATTATTTTTGGTTTCCCTTTGATTCATGCTATACAAGTGGTTCCATTCACTATCCTTCAATATCTCTACTTCATACTTGATGGATATGAGTACATTATGGATTCCAATGAATAGCCCTTCAAATTTATAAATTTAGCACCTATGCTTCTCTAGTACTAATTATCATTCCCCATATAAACCCATACTTGTGGATAAATTTACCACATATGTTTTAGGTAAACCTAGTCACAAATTTGATACTACTAATAAGTTATAACCACTACTTCAATGCAATATGAATGCAATCGTACAATAAAAAATTCATGCTTATTCCATGGATAGAAATATTGATACTATTAAACTTATTGATGACAACTTGTGCAAGATAAATTTTAATCCTAATAATTACGATCAATCTATGTTTCATTCTCTCTTCCCGTCTACCATTCCTACTCATTATCACCTTAAGTATTATACATAAGACATTTTTGTCCCCGCTACATGTTTACACCATTTTTAAATTAATAATGTTATCCATACACTAAAAAAGGATGTAAGGTTTGTTACAGGGTATTATTCTGATTAATTAACTTCTAACCTTAATTGAATGTATTATCAAAAAAATACATTAATACTTAAAACTAGTGATAAAAATATGCTACAAGATAAAAAAACACAAGAGGAGAGATTCAATTAATTGTACGAAGTGAAATAAAAAGATAAATGGGAGTAACAAAATTGAAGGTGCTTCTTTTCTAATACTATAGTTGGAAAACACCATAATATAGAATTGTACAATTCTTCTAGGAGCATTTTTACATTCTTGCACCTTCTGCACATTTTTAGACCTAATCAAAGTGTGGTGCTATAACTTCATGTTCCCTTCACTTGTTTAAAAATTTATATCAATGTCAAACCCTAAGTGTCACATAGTTGTGAAACCATTTGAATGTTCTAAACAAAACTCAAATCCTAGCTATTCATAGAAGACCCTATAAAAATGTTTGTAGCCTTTTATTTTACCAAGAACAACCCAAGGTGTGTTGACACATCACTCAGAAATATTTGAGAGCTCACCTGAAGAGTGCAAGGGTACCAAGTTCCTCTTTTATGGAAGATTTTTCAAGGAGTTAGTATGAAAAGACATATAATACAAATCCATAACATCCATGCAAAGATAAACCACATCTAGATATAGATCACAACCATATGAAAGAATGAGATAAACAATAATCAAGATTAGGTTTATCATACAATACCTAGTTATACATAAGTTAATAACCAAGATCCATTGTAGTAATCACTCTAAAACACAGAAGATTAATACATACATAAGAGTATCACCATAAGTCATGGGCGCTCATATACCAACATCATAACTCTACTACAAAGTGGAACTACTAAAACCATGCAAATCAATACATATATATAGGGGTGGGGAATTTCCCTTCACCACCTAAGCATCCTCAAAATAGGTTGCATGCTATGAATAGCCATGTGCCAGTTAAAAAGATAAAAAAGGAGTATGCAAGATCTTTTAACAATAGATATCCTATAGATAACTTCAGTTTCAATCCTATTTTTTAGCCCAAAACGTTGCATGTCACTTGAGCTTCCATTCATCCCAAAATAGCCTTGCTTCATCTCCAAGTTTTCATGCTCTTCCTACCCATGTGTGCCTCACACTCAACGTCTATACTTAGCCACAACATGTAAAATGGTGAACTCCTAACTCTGACTTTCCCTGGCGCATCATTCTTCCATTGAACTTCTACGCGCCCCTACATGTCTGAATCCTATTTTCCATGTTCTTATGTGCCTCTAACACTTGGGAAAAAAAATTTAAACCCAACATTACCCCACACTAATAGTATTGCTACCTTGATAATGGGTAATCATGCTTTTATTTTCCAAGAATAAAAAAATGTTTGTACATAATGAATAAACGAATACAAAAAAGAATCTGGGTGCCCTACTCTCCTAAAGCTGGAAGCAACTTAGGATACATTCTCTTTATTTATTCCTCTAATTCATTCCAATCACCATGTACCTTATTTGTTTTGTCAGGGATGTCTGTAAGTACCCCTTCCATCTCATCCAGATTCATGTTCTCACCCTAATTTTGTAGTATCCTAAAGAAGGTTGTGAGACTTGAGATCATCCCATCCATTACGTCGGTACATCGAGCTATAAGTTCCCAATCTCCTTTACCTTCTCTTTGTGAGGGTCTCAGGCTGTTGTGAGCACATCGCACTTTTATGTTACCAATGTTAGCCTCTCCTCGCGCCTGAGTGTGTCTTTTTTCATCACCATAAGGACTTCATTTTCCTCCACCAGAGTCCTTGTTTTGATTATTGCCTCAGGATCTATGCACATGTTCAATGCCAAATCTACCTTTTTAATCTCATCTTTCAGTGTTTGGAGTAAAGATTCATATCCAGTAGTTGGGAGAGTTATTGTTTCCTTAGTCCTCTCCTCCTAGGTAGCAACATCCTTTGGTCACAGAATCCATAATGCACCCTCATCCAACACCAAGTGATCTGACGTGTGCAAGTAATGCATAGCAGATGGTAATCTCTCAGCCACCCTCTCTTCAAAATGCAACCTTTCCTGTAAAACCTCATCACCAATATGCTTTGTTGTATCAATAACTACACATGACTTTGCCTCACCTTTCTCTTCCTCCCCTTTTAGTCACTTAATATCTACTTCCTTATCCTTTCTATCCTCTAACAGATTTTTTATAGTTTCCGCTAAATATCTATATTTCTGCATGTAACCTTTGTAGATACCTTTTTCAAAGAATTAACTACTTTTTCATCAAAAAACTAAGTTGGCTTGATGGTTATATGGCAGGAATGTGGGTCTTTCTTCATCACTTGAGAGACACATGACTCTTCACATACATCAAAGTTAGGCTCATCCATGTGATTCTGCATATTCCATGATAATTGTTTTCGGGTGTGTGTGCTTACCATCTCAGGATCCATAATCTATCACCCATAAGAATGTTCCTTCACAACATTACTTTGGACCCTGGTGCAATCTATTTTCATCACGTCATCAACATAGCCTAGGTTCTTTTTCCTTACCATATCTTCCTCCTTGGGCTCACTTGTGTACTCATCTATGTGTTAATGTGTTCCAACACCCTCCTATTGTTCTACTTCTTCTTCATTGGGTCCCGTGGTTGGGTGCACAACATTACCTTCAATATTTGTGTCTCTGTCAGTGGATATTTCTTCATCATCTCTATGCAAGCACTTGCTAGGGACTCCTGTGTCAAATTTTGGGTGCCCACCATTAATTAATTCACCTTCCCTAAGTCTAAGGATATGTGTGGAGACTTCATCATGTACGTCCTCACCTGACTTCTCCTCCTCATCATTTTGTTTAATCGGTATATAATTTTTCCTTTTCTTCCTTTCTTCCCTCTCCTTCACCAGTGTTATGCATGGTGATCTCCTTACTGGTTGTGCAGGGCCAACGCCAGCATCTTCTCTTGTACACCTTCTGTGTAATTGTATTCTTCCATGATCAAGGGCAATATTATCTTCCTATTCCTCTTCCTTGCGCTCTAGGACTACAGATGAAAAATTGTGTTAATGTGCAAACATGAAATGAATATGAAACTAATTCAACACAAAATCTAACACAATGGTCCATTTACCTCAGATTGAGCAGAGATGAAAAGGGGTAGAAAGTGATATACCTGTACTTACCTACAACTGAAATCCTCCTCCTTTGATGATTTTGATTTTCTCATTCATTTTCTTGTTGGATGGAATGAGAAATGCTTCAGATCTTGGATAAATTTCAGTAGAACCTCCCCTTAATAAATGATTGTTTGAGCTTGATAGATTGCTATGAATATTACTTAGATAGTTTGAATATTGGGTAGCATTTACTTACAAATTTCTAAGATGCTTGTCATGGAGGGTGACACCTCTATTTATAGATGGAGGAGGTAGAAATCAACGGCTAATATCTTTCCATGGTGGATTAGATCAATGGTTGAGAGTGCATGAAAGTGTAGAAATTTATAGATGTGGAGAATTCTATATTTCTTAATAACTCTCCATTAAATTGAAAATTCAATGGAATAGTGTATTTTTTATTTGAATTTTTCAAAATGCGAGGGAAGAATGGAGAGGCTTCATGAATTAGAAGCCTCTATATTTGGGGGTTCATTTAGCTTCTATTGGGTGAGATTAATTACACTTAGTGGGGTGATTATGGAAAGGATAGGCATAGGATAGGTATAGGGTAGGTGGTAGGTGGGTGAGTATCTTTAAATTAGTGGAAAATAGTTAATGAGGGTTAGTTAGTGTAATAATTAAAATATTAATAATGTATTAATATTTATAAGGATGTAAATGGGGTTGTGGAATATGAAATAATTAGAGTATGGTTGTATATAATATAATAATTAATTATTATAAGTTCGGTGGTGGGGATGAATGGCTATTACATGATAAATGAATTATTTGCTAAATGACCATGTCAACATTTTACATGTCTACATTTTTCCCCTCTTTGAAGTGTTATTGTAGGGAAATGAAATCTCAAAGAAAATAAGAGAAGATATAATAGATGGAGGTGATGCCCCCTCGAGGGGTTAGGTGGGGAGGAACTAATCAGGTAACCGATCGAAAATAAGAGGGACCCAAATTGGGAGAGGAGAGATGATTAGAGGAGATTATGAGGGTGTAGGATTGATTTAGAAGTTTGAGGATGAAGATGTAGGATTATGGCATGAGAAGATGGAGGATTAGAGGAGAGAGAAAATATTTAGAATATGAGGATTAGAGAATTAGAAGATGTAGATTTAGAATATTAGAAGATTTGGGGATTGTAGCAAAAGAGGATAGTAGAGGACTAGAGGAGAAGGATATGATTAGAGGATTAGAAGAGATAAGAAGAATAGGATATAAGAGAGGATTAGAGGAGACTAGAAGAGGATAGGAGAGGAGAATTATAGGAGATTATAAGATTAGGAGAGAAGATTAGAAGAGGAGAGGAGAGAGAATATTGGATGCCCCAGTAAATGGTGTATAATAAGGAGGAAGATGTAGGTGTTTTGGATTTAGATGATTCCCCAATTAAGGGGTAAAATGTTGAGGATTTTTGGATTATAGGATGTTGGATTTAGAGATGGTGGATTATATGATGCCCTAGTATAGGGGGTAGGATGGAATATTTTGGGTTTTGATGTGAGGATGTTGGATGTGAAAGAAGTTTAGATTTTGGGATTCCCTATTCGGGGGGGAAGGATTTGAAAATGATGATATTTGGATGTGGATATTGATTGATTGATAAAGTATTTCTTAGAGGATGGCATGGATTAAAAGATGATGGTATAAAGGGGGGATGTTGCCATAAGGTGCCCATTTTATCATCATTAGATGTGTGATTAATGTGGCATGAAGAAAAATGCACCAAGGTAGTAAGACCATGATGACTAAGTTGCCAAATGCCCTTGTCCTCATATCATTGGACATATTAATATAGAAAGTGGGTCATCATATCATCGGACCTTATAGTAAAAGGAAAACAAAAGTGGCATCATATCATCAGCCAAAATGAAAATGTGAATAAACAAACAAACACACACATTTAATTTTCATCCCAACCATGGTGAAATTATATACATGTTCAAAAAAATAATAATTTGATTTCAATATTTTTTGATGAAGTTATGGCAGGAAAACGGAAAGTGCTCTGTTTTCTTTATGTTTTCAGACCACTTTCGCGGAAAAAATCATAAAAAATAAAATATTGTTCAAAAAACTGCAAAATAAAATCTATCCCAAGATAGATAGAAACATCTAACTTCTCACCAAAGGCAAAATATATATATCAATTTTTGGTCATCCAAATTGTGGACAAACGGACTATAATCTCAGAGGCGTTTTTAAAAAACAAAACCAAGTCATTGAATTTTAAGTGTTTAATATAGCTAAACTTGTCCAAATTTTTTTTAAAATATTAGTTTAGAAACTAGATTCCAGATGCTATGATTCATATTAATATAATTTTTTCTAATATTGAGTGTATGCATTGCTAATAATCCCTACAAGTTGATATTATGTTGTTATTTGCAATATGATGTCCACTTATGACCCCTTTTTTGTCCCCCAACTTGGTGCACTTACCCAGGATGTAAAAAATATTACCTTTTTAAATTATTGTTCTTTCATGGAACATTAGGGGTCTAAACAACCCAAGTAAGCATAGGATTTTAAAAGATATCAGGAAGGAAAGGAAGCTAGAAATTCTCATTTTGCAGGAAACTAAAATGAATAACGAAAGGATGATGGATTTCGAGAAGGTTTTTTAGAAGGAAGTAGGGTTTCATGGGTAACCATCTTTGGGAGATTCTATAGGGCTTATTTGCCTATGGGATCAAAAAGACATCATTGGGATTCCTTTCCGCAATAGTTAGCACCACTTAGCCATTTATTTCACGCATTTCACTTCTGGAAGTAATTTTATCCTCTCTAACGTGTATGCTCCTAGATTTTTCTCCGGTAGAAGGATTCTTCAGTAGGAGTTAACCAATTTTAGAATTATTTCTAAAGAGATCAAATGGATTATTGGAGGAGACTTCAATATTCCTCTTACACTTGGAGATAAAAAAGGAGGAATAACTTCTTATTCAAAAAGCATGGAAGATTTAGATAACTTTATTTATTGGAATGAACTATTTGATCTTGAGTTAAGTGGTTCTAAGTACACTTGGAAAAATAGAAGGAGTGGAGATGACCTTATTTATATAAGATTAGATAGATTTGTGGTCAACATATAATGGGTGTAGGATCAAAATTATTCTCTCTCCTCCCTCCCCCGCATTGGATCTAATCATAATCTGATCATCCTGAAAAAATACTGAGTTGGAAACCTCAAAAGGTAGGCCCTTCCAGTTTGAAAAAATTTAAACTACCCATCCTGAGCTTGATGAGAGGATTGAAGAGTGGTGGAACCAGGAAACGAGGGGAAATTATATGTACCAAGTGATTACCAAACTCAGGAATGTCAAAAAAAAATTAAAAATGGAATAAAAATACCTTTGGCAATAATTTTTTGCCAAAAAAAAAAAAAGTTTATGAGGAATTAAAGGAAATAGAGGAAATTATGGAAGAAGGAGAGAAGAATGAGGATGATAATGCCAAAGAGAGAGTCCTTCTCTATGAACTACATTCTATATTGCATAAGGAAGAAATATATTGGAAACAAAAAACTAGGATTCAGTGGTTAAAAGAGGGCAACGTAAACACCAAATTTTTCCACATTTCGGCTACCATCAAAGAAAAAAAGGGAGGATACAGGAAATCATCGGATATGATGGGAGGGTGGTTGTGGAGGAGAAAGAAATCATTGACACTATCACCTCCTTTTTCAATCAGTTGTTTTATGTGGAAAACCAACTTGATATCAATGCTACAAATAACATGGTGGGGCTCTTTAGATCGTTCGTTGATGAAGATATTATCAAAAATCTAATTGTTATTCCTTCATAAGAAGAGATTAAATCCATTGTTTCGATGATGGAGGGAGATAAAACTCCTAGACCTGATGGATTTCCAGCCTTTTTCTTCCAATGTTACTGGGATTTAGTCAAAAAAGAGATTGTTGTGGTGATTCAAGACTTCTTTCTTTCAGGATATATGCTTAGATAATTCAATCATACATTCATTTCCCTAATACCAAAAAAACTAGGGGTGAAATACATAGGAGATTTTATGCCCATCAATCTCTGCAACATGATTTATAAAATAATTTCAAAAATTCTAGCCTTTTGTTTGAGAGATGTGCTCAACAACTTCATTAATCTCGATGAGGGAGCCTTTGTGCCAAGAAGAAAAATTTTAGACGGTGTCATTTCCATACATGAAACCATCCACTCAATTGAAAATTCCAAAAGAGAAGTGATGATTATTAAATTAGATATGTAGAAGGCGTATGACATGATCTAATGGGACTTTCTTCTAAAGCTTCTTCAAAAGTTGGGCTTTGAGAGTCACTTTATCAATACGATTCAATATTGTATCACTACCTCTATTTTTTCAGTCATTGTTAATGGTCAACCTAGGGGTTTTTTTAAGGCTGAGGGGGGTCTTAGATAGGGTGACCCTCTATCTTCCTTTTTATGTATCATAGTTTTCAAATCCTTGAGTAGGCTTTGCTCAAAAGATAAAAATAAGGGGAGAATTGAGGGAATAAAGGTTGATAATGAGGTTGAGAATCAATGTATTAAGCAATTTGTTGATGACATGGTGCTGATGGGTGAAGCTTCTGTTTAGGAAGCCAGGTCTTTCAAAATCATCACTAAAAACTATGAGGAGTTCTCGGGTCAAAAAGTTAACTTTAGGAAGAGCTCGTGTTACTTCATCAATGTTGATGAACAACAATATCATCATCTTTCCACCATTCTAGAGTGTAATATAAATAATCTCCCTAATAGTTATCTTGGTATGCCCTTGTGTGGTAGTAAAATGGATGACACTGGCTAGAATAAAATTATTGATATATTTCACAAAAAATTAGCCTCGTAGAAAGGAATGCTACTAACACAAACTGGGAAAGCCCAAGTGCTTCAAAGCGCAATCCAATGAGTGGCTACTTACACAATGTCTATTTTTATTATGCCCTAAAAAATCAGAAAGGCTATTGAAGGCATACAAAAAATATTTTTGTGGTCAGGGATTGAAGTAAAAACCAGGATACCTTTGATAGCTTGGGAGAAGGTGACAACACCTAGAGACAGAGGTGGTCTCGGACTGAAAAACATGTAAATGATGAATTATGCTCTCATTTATAAATTTGGATGGGTATTACATAAAGAGTAAGGTATTTGGGTTGACATTCTAAAAGAAAAATATTTGCAGAATGTTGGCGGTACTTTAGGTTTTTTTAACTGATAAAAATCTACCCAAAGGTTCCATTTTTTGGAATTACTTTTGAAAAATGAGGAACCTGATGAATAAAGGTGTCAAGTGGAATCTAGGGAATGGGAATAATATCAATTTCTAGGATGATCCATGGATTATAAATAAAGCACTAAAAGAGGAGTCACCCTAGAATGATCATTTCTTGTTCTATATAGTAATGTTTAGTGAAAAGGTGTGTGACTACTGGATAGAAGACATGCAATTGAAACTAGTTATACCCCCACCTTCCTATAGTGGACTCATCCTACCCTTTGAGTATATCAACAATGACCTTAATTTCTACCATATTCCTCCAAATAAAGTCAAGATGAGCTAATATGGAGGAACACCAATTCTAGAAATTATGAAGTCAAATCTGGTTACCTACTTAAATTTGAACAACTCCCTGCTAATGATTATTGGAGGAGAATTTGGAACAAAAAACTTATCCCAAAAAATAATTTTTTTTGGGAAGTTTTCAAAAAGAAAATGCTCAAGGTGGAAAAGCTTAGAAAAAGAGGAATGATAATCATTAATAGGTGTATCTAGTGAAAAGGCCAAGAAGAAATTGCTAACCATATATTTTTAGAATTTTTCTTTGCTTTTTAGGTTTTCTCGGTGATTCTCAATTTCTTCAAAATCTAGTTAATCCTTCCTAGGGATATCTCTAGTCTTCCTGAACAATGGACTTCCATTTTCCACCATGATAGTGTTAAGGAATTATGGAAACTTGTCCTTCCACACACCCTATGGGGGATTTGGATTAAACAGAATAACAAGCTTTTCAAAAACCGTGTTTCTTATCCTAAGAAGGTGGTGAGGCTTATCATCTAGAACCTCAAAGAAAAATTTCAAACTGTGAAATGTAATTCTATCAAATCTCCCTTGGGTTTATACTTGGATATCCTAAATAATTTAAATCTCAAATCCCCTAATGAGATTAATGGCAAAGATAAGGAGGAGGGAAAAAAGAATGTCTAGTGGAAATGTCCACCTCTTGGATGGTACAAATTAAATTTTGATGGCTCGGCTAAAGTGAGGGAAGGAAGTGCTGGGGGAGGTAGAGTTATACGAGACTGTAAAGGGGATTCTTTGAGGGTATATGTCAGTCTAGTTGGGCTTCACTCAAATAACCATGCCAAAGCCATATCTATGTTATGGGGATTAAAGCTTAGTGAATCCATGAACATTCAAAACCTTATAATTGAAGGTGATTTCATGTGTGTTATTAATTCCCTAAAGAACAATGCTAATATGGGATGAAAGCTTAAGAATATAATTAAGGAGGCTAAACAGATGATGGGACAGTTTGGGAGGATCAAATTATAACACGTCTCTAGGATTGGAAACAAGCCTACAGATAGCCTAGATAATCATGGAAATGACCTTCATGGTCAGATGAGCTAGAAGTTTGAGGAGTTTCCTTAGAATCATACCAAAAATTTTATTAATGAGGACAAGATTGGTAGAGATAAAGATTCATAATTATAGGGATATGCAGTATAGAACTCGTGTGGATGTTAATAGCAACAATGTTAAAGATTTTAACACCGACTCTATTTTAAAACTCTATCTCTTTTTTTCTCTCTTGGTTCCATTAATGTGACTGGTTTTCATGGTGGGACTACCATGGGTGGTGAGTGTGTAAGAACTAAACCTACTTCCTATTTTCATCTTAAAATGGATGTTACTCTGTGGCACCTTCTTTGTAGGAGTGGTTTTTCCATATACATTGAGAATTTGTAGGGCCATGATCCACAACTTGCCAACGAATTTGGGAAAGTGTGGGAGGATGGTCGTGTTAGGATGAGGGGCACAAAAATTTATGTCAATGAGAAAACCATCGCCGAAGCCACTGGTATGTCCATAGAGGGTGGGTCTTAAAAATTTTACAGATAAAACTAGGAAAAAACATGAGATTTTGACCTTCTTCGGCCCTGCGAAAAATATTGTTCAGTATGATGATGGTATAGCCAGAAATTACCTGCTGGGTAAGTAGTTGAATGTGTGTCTCATGGTGATGAAATACCTCACTCTTGAGGGAAAATTTAGGAAGCTTTTATCTTTTCATCTGTCCATTCTGAACTATCTTCGTCAAAACCAGGAGATGAACTTTCATTTTTTCCTCCTTCGGTCCCTAAGAACTTCCATTTCTAACTTCCAAAATGACAAGATAGAAAACCCTCTCCACCATGGCCTTATTTTGTTAATGTTCAAGAAATATAGAATCATTATCCCTCCTAGAACTCAAGAAAAAAGTGATGATTCAGACAATGAGACCTTGGCCTCTCATTTGAAAAAAAAAAGGGTATCAGCAAGAGGGTCTTGTTGTTTTTTCCAACATCCTTTGTGGTATGAAAAAGGGAGATCTTCCCAAGGAGGAAGGTGTGGGGAACAGGGAAAGAGCCAATAAAACTATTGATTGGGAAACTCACATTCTTAGAGTGGAGGCAGTTGTGGACGCCATTTTGGTGGTCAATAAAAATTTGGTTCAAGAAGTCCAATATTTCCATAGATAAATTTTTATTCAAAACAAGCATATGAGCAATTTGAATGTTGATTTCATCATGCAAGAGCAGATGATCTTGATCCTTCAAGATCAAATTTCCAAACTGTAAGTGGAAAATGGTGAGGTTAATATGCAATGGGAATTGAGCAGTACTGATGAGGAATGCACCGGGGAGATCAAGGAGAAGAACAAGGGTAAAATTCCTTCCAGATTCATCATCAAGTGCAAAGGGAACAAGGAGGCAGGTCTGACAACTAGAACAAAAATCCAAGATGCGTAGAGCAAGGTGGACTGATGGCAGCCCTTTGGTTGATATTTTCTCTATTTTCCCTTTCTTAGGGTTTGTGGTTCTTAGTTATTCTAATTTCTTTTTAATTGAAATTTAAGAAAAAAAATCAATGTTTGTTAATACTTAGACCACCTATGGTCTACTTTGTTTTGTTTTCACTTTTTGTTAAACATGATTAACATTATGTTGTTGGATCCTGTTTTTGGCCTGGGTGCCTTGGATTCTTTTTTTGTAAAGTATTTTTTAGTCCCTTCAAAACTAAATCTTATTACCTATCTAAAAAAAATATTTTAAAAATAAATCAATTATATTATAAGAGAAATAATACTAAAATAATATTTAAGATATACAAAATAGAAAACCGGAATAAACACAAAACATAATATTTCATCAAGGAATACACTTTTGTAAAAAATGATTAACATAGTAAGCTTCTTCCTTATTACATTAAATCAATTGTTTAAAATATAATTAATTACATTTCAAAGTTTTACTTTACCCTAATGAATGTGTGAGTATATGTAAGCACATCAATAGGTAATCACCTACACAATATTAGAATATAGTTGGTACCAAAACCATGAGCTAAGAAGACCACTCATGATTGTTCCCATAAATCCACCACTACAATTTTATGGGTATTAAAACCAATGGAAAGTAAAATGAACCCCAATAAATGTGCCCTATTGTAAATTGTGCCTAAGAGTATAGTCCATCAAGGATGTAATCCAATATTTTCCTACTTATGAATACTTTGAATAAGGGAAAAATTATACTTTTGATTGTTAAAGGTAGATGCACCTATTGATTTTCTACACTAAGAAAATTTCTCCATACTCAAAATCTCCATCAATGAATCAACAACATTATCCTATGTATCAATCTCCTTCAACAACCACAAGTGTGACACCCACAAATCATAGACCAAAATCACAAGCTAAAACTAGGGTAATTTATTTCTTAAACATTTAGGATCACTTATTACAACACAACAATGCTTGAACACTTACAAAAATATGAAACTACTCATGCAATGATTTTACTTTTACTTGGAACAAGAGAAAAGAGGAAAACATAAAACTAAATGTAAAAACAAAACATATTACCAAGCCTACCAATAAGGCTTACAAAAGGGAGAGGCCATCAAATGTACTACAATTTTCCCTTCATGAAGGAATCATAACTAACCTTTGGTTCCTTCAAAATGAAACAAACAATAACAACATACCCTTTCCCATTCACTAAAACCACCCCTTTTCACTCCACTAAGACTAGCCAAGAATTCCCTTAGTTTTTCCAATGTATCCATACACAAATCCTTATTCTTCCCTTCAACTAATAACTCCTTTTTTCTCCAATAAACAATGATGTAGTCTCACCCCCACACATACATGCAAGCTTGACAATAATAATTTAAATTCAACATTAGCTTGAAGGAATGGTTTAAAACACATTATTAGGCTAATAAGAGAGAGAATGAAGGAATCTGTAAATTTTTTACATAGATTACAATCTAGTTCACACACTTTAGAAATTTTAATTTATTATTTAATATTTTGTTTTGTAAAACATTTAAAGTACATAAAAAGGCATAAAACACTATTTTTCAAGTTAAGGAGTTCCATTTCTAATTTAGCATGTTTTTCGCATGGAAACACCTCACTTTTATTATATTTAAGTAATATGAGGTTTACCAAAAAAAAATTAGAGTGAACATTTACAGTTACACATAACACAATCGCCAAGGTCTAATTGAACACAATAGGCTGCTATGACATTATAAGAATTCATGCTCAAACATCCTCCAAATAAAGAGTCATAGGGAAAGGTTCATTGCAACTCTAATTTGAGAACATTGAGCTCATTAACATAAGAACATTGAACTCTAATTAAAATAAAATGGAAGAAAATCAAAAATGACTCTTAAACTATTTATTGGGAGCCAAGATGTTCTTTTTTCAACAAGATGCATAAGGATGTCTAATCACAAAAAAAAAAATTACAATATACGAAGCACTTAGAGTTAAGACTTATAAGATGTCTATAAGAGATACAAAACAATATTAAGGCTTGGTCATCCAAACACTAGAAAGGGAGATGTAGTCATGAACAACTCCATACAGGTTACAAAAAATGATGGAGTAGTCTATTCACTTACTACTCAAGATAAGTCATGGAGATAATTTTCTATGAGGATATTTTTATTCAAGTCACGTGTTACATGAGAAAGTAAATATCATCTTGCAAGATCATTAGAATTATTTCATTTAGTTTAAATAGTTTTGGTCCAACTAGGAGAGTAGTATAGTGATAGGTTTGGAGAAAAAATATGTTTTGATTTATTCTTTTGCTTGTTTCATTCTATTGATTACTTTATTTGTTTTCTCTTAAGCCTACAACCACATGATGAATGTTAACTCCTAAGATATAATAGGTTCATTTTTGTACAACATAATTTACGTACGTAACTGAAGATTTATAATTTCCATAAATGATATTATCAATTTCAATCCATTTCAATTAATACAATAAGTGAAACTACCAAAATATAACAATACAACATTTTCAATGATAACAATCTAACTTCTTTTTAAATCAAAATATACAATTTAAAATGAACTAACTATAAATATAACCTTGAGTAATACTAACCATTTTCATTTTCACTATAACTCCTACCACCTATAATAACATGTGTCAGCACAAATTTTGGCATGGATCTCACTTCCCTATCTAGCAATGATATCACACGATTTCATTCACCATTTTGTGTGAGAGATATAAAGATATTTTATAATTTCCACACACCATTTCTCATTTATTTTATGTTTACAAGTTTCAGAGATAGGAGAGAGAAAGAGAGATAATTCATTAATTTCATACAATTCATTAAAGAGATTCAAACAGTTGGTCAAATGGATTAACAACATCATGATTAAAATTATCTAAAGTGGCCATGAAATGGCCTTGAAAAGGGATTGAAAAGTGCATGAAATGAGAAACGATCATCTATAATCTCTTTTCCTACATGGTTAAGAAACTAAGAACTAATAAAAGTAAAATCTAATAATAAATCTTATTTTAAAGGCATGGTTCCGGAGAGAATTGTTGAAGTTTGAAAATTAGCACTCTAACTCTGTAAGAAAAAGTGGCTCTAAAAATGGTGTGGAAAAAAAAGCTTCCCAATGAGATAATTTGAAACTGGATATGGCTCATAATTCTTAACATGTAGAATTGAAGATGTTTGAGGTGGTGGGATGCATTTTCTAGATCTCTAGGAATTTTTCGTAGGGTGATTCCAAATTGATTTTGTAACATGAAAAGTTAAGTCAACATGAATTAATCATATTATAGTTTAAATTATCTTAAATATCCATGGGATAACCTCAAAAAATGGTCATCAAGTAATTAAATAGGGATTGTGTCACTTCCAACCCATTCTTGTATATGGTGAGAATGCAAGAAAGTTGATAGGGATATAATACAACAACTAGTACTCATTTTGAAGGTGTCATTTTGAAGGAAATTATAAAACAAATCAATTTTACTCTCGCACCTCATAAGCCAAGGTGGATTTGAAACCTGTATAGAAAAATAACCTCGCAACCATTATAGTGAAACCAACTATGAGATTTAAATCCTAGTGTAGAAGTAAAGAAGCTAGATTTAATATATAGTAGTCTCTTAGATTGTAAGAAATTAAGATAATGTGATTCCAAATCGAATTTATAACTCAAAAAAGGTTGTTTTTAAGTGGATAAGATTTTATCTTACACCACTCGTGTGAAAAAATCCCACACTAGATGTTTATTTGATGTTGTACTTAATCAAGTGTGTTTCCAAGGTGATTTTTGTTTTCGAAGGAACCCATTTTCCAAGGTTAGTTTCCACTATGTTGTGACTATTTTTACCCTACTTTTATAAACATGAAAAATTATCAAAATCGTCTTGTCAACTCACACGTATTAAAATAATGACACGATTTCAAATGGAATGGGAATGGAAATGAAAAAATATATATATTGCTAGAAAGAGGGAGAGAGATTCATGCCTAAGTAGAAAAGGGTACAATGAATAAGAGGTGCACTAGAACTATCCTAAACATATCCTAAACATGTAATCCACTAGATGAAAAAAAGATAAATTTTGTCATCCAATTTATGTACATTGATTGTGCCTCCACATTATAATAAATATCAACTTTCAAAGGTTGTTTAACCGTCTAGAACCTACTCCCAATATCCCATTTCATCATAAGCTTAGATGATACTAGAAAAGGTTGAAACGTTTGCTATAAACTTACCAATGGTGTTTACTTAAATTCCTCAAATTCCCTTCCAATTAAATAATTTTGTGCATTTTGTGCCATGTCACTTCCTTAGACCACATTTATACGGGGCGTTTTTTCAAACAGTTCACATGCATTATGCATGTTTCCATAATTACATACATGTCAACAAAGGCAATGAACAAAAAATATTACCGTATCTAATATTATCACATTGTAGAGTAGGTTAAGATAATGTATAAACAAAAAATATGTTTATCTCCACACTTGTCATTGTGATAGAATAAATTGAATTGCATACGAATTTCTAAGATGCAATAATAAACATACAATTCCATAACCATCCATCAGCAGTTTCATTTCAATCTCACAACATAATGTGGCCAAGGCGTTTGTAACTACTTTTCCATTATGGTTTGATCGATGTCCAAGACTGTTTAATGCTCTCAAAATGGCGTAACATGGATAATAATAGAAAAAATGGATAAATCGAGTTAGTTAACTATTTTCTCATTCAGTGAATCCACCTCCATGGATCCCATATGTGGTGTTGCTGGTTTAACTTGTTCCTAAAACCATACACTCCCGATCCCAAACAGAAACCCTAAAAAATCTTCCTTTTATTTTATTATTATTATTTATAATTTATAATTGTATGTTTCCCTTATCATCTTTGAAAATCTTGAATTCCATTAATGTTTTTTTAATTTGGTTTCTAAAAACTCCCAGATTACACATCTTACATGAAACTATTAAGTTCGACATGGTTAAAATTGATTTTGAACTCACCAATGGATGAAGCTTGAAATTAAGTTCATGTTTGACAAGCATAAGGTTCAGAAGGATCCTTCAAAGGTGATTTTTTAGGAACATACTAGCTACTCCAATTCCAAGATCCTTGCTAGCTACTATGGTGACTGTGAAATTGAAAACTTATAGGTAGATTCATTCCATTACCAGTACCGTCTGGTGCCAATATCATAGTCGAAGAACAATGGGGTGCTCAAATATTCATCATATGCCCAAAAAAATGTGTATCTACATACTTTCTCATGAAAACACTAGCATAAGGCTATGATGGTCATAAGTGGTACTTATTTATAATGAAATCCTAAGGATGACGAGGAGGAAACAACGGTAAAAAGAATATTACAAATTGGGAGGAGATTTAAAACATGGGTTCATATTTGTAAGGCCGTATATATTGAATCCTATCATATAGGGGGTAAATTGTAATTACAATCACTATAAATATGAGTAATAATGTAAAAGGGGGTCTCATGGAACATCTATGAGTGTGTTGGAAAAGTTCGTAGAGTTTGGATTTAAAATAGCTAATAGCATTTTCCTAAATGTATAAATTCCTTTCCAACAAGTACATTTTTTGCGTACACGTCATCTCATTATACAAAAATATGTTTTTCTATTATAATTTAATGGTTGTTTAGGCCTGTTTAAAGCTCTCAAAATAGCGTGGCTATGAGAATATTGAAAAAAGTGGATAAATTAGGCTGGGACCATGTTTATTGCATTTGTTGAATCCTCCTCCAAGGCTTCCATCTATGGCAATAATGGTTTGACCTACACAAGACCACACCCCTCAATCCCCAAAGGAAACCCTTATTTTTTACTTTTATTTTAAAAATAATTATATGTTTCCCTTATTCTCTTTTAAACTCTTGAATCTCATTAATATATTTTTATTTGGTTTCTAAGAACACCCAAATTACACATCTTACGCAAATCCATTATATTTGATGTTGTTAAAATTTATTTCAAGATCACCATTAGATTAAGTTTGAAATCGAGTTCATGTTTGAAAAGCATAAGGTTTGGAAGGAGCATACATAGACAACACAAGGAACATATAACATGTTATAGAGGGCATGAGTACTCCATTCCTTCTTCATAATGGTAGTTTATATAAAGTTACATAATGGGTTTGAGGGCATGGGCCTCTATCTCCCCAGAAAATTCTTAGAGTTCTAATAATCAATTTAGACATAGTATCACCTTATAGCGGCATGACATAGGCCATTTCATCTAAGGTCTATTGGAAAAAAATGGGCCTAGATATGTCTGCAGTGGTGTGGGCGATGGGTTTAATGGAAATAATTGAAGCATTACTACAAGCTTCATAGAATGATCTTTCTCATTCTCTCACCATTATCTCAAAAAAGGAAAGCATCGAAGAAAAGTTGCGAGCTCCATAGACTGATATTTACTCCTCTCTCGTTACACTCTCAAATGGGGAATGAAATGAAGTACATGGGTCCTTTGTAGTCTAATCCTTCCTCCTTTACTCTATCCTATGGCACAACATCAAGGATTGATCATACCCAATCTTCTCACATCTCCAAAACATGCTCTAACTCTCCAAGGCATGAAAACAATGGGAGCTCCTCTCTAGGTGTACTTTTTCCATGTTTTGCATCTCCTTTACATAACTTTTTGTAATGATTCAAAGTTACAATATGATATATTTTTATTTAATTTTAGTTTCTATTATATGCATTGACTACACTCTGTGTTGCAGGTTTCATCATGGAACATGCCAACACCAACAAATTACAAAGCCCCTTTGAGCAAAGGTAAAGTGTGTGTGCACGTGTCGAGTATGTTTTTTCCTTAAGCATGTAATTTTTAATTACAAAATTAAAGGGGGAAAATGAAGACACTAAAATTTGGTAACTTTTCCTTGTGTAATGCCAAATTTCACCGTGTATCCTTTCTAAGATAAAAGCTCACTTTTAGAATCCAACCTCATCATCTCTCTAGCTATTCTATAACTTTATTATCCTTACACCATCCTCTGTTGAAAAATATAGAAATTTAATTTCAAAGTGGCATAAAACATCTCATATTCATTACAAAAATTTTACTTTGGGAGTTTATCTCTCATGTTCAAAACTATACAGAAGGGGACTAGGTTGTGGGGTCCAATCTTAGCCAACATGTATGGTCTTGCCCCTTCTCAATCACTAACTCTACATTCTATGAAAAATCATTCTTTCAGTAATTTGATCTTCAGATGGGTGGTCTTATCATAATATCTTTGCTAAAAAAAATTATATAAGCATGTCATTATCACATTATAACTCGCCTGAAATTCTATCAAGCTCCTATTGTGTACATCATTCTAAAAGAAGTCAAAGGGTTCCTAAATTTTCTCAAATCAGTTGCAGATCATCTAGGGAAGTCCCTAATACAAATTTGAGACACTCAACGAATTCAAGGAATCTAGATTCACCCATCAACAAGCATGAAAAAATCATGAAGCCTTATCCTATGCAAGAGAAAATTCACTCCATGAATTACACAAGGGTTTCAATCAACACAAGGGTTAAGTGACATAGATGAGTCACACCACATCTCACTACTACCACACTAGGTACATTCTACACTACGCAATTATCTTGTTATCTTGGTATCAAGAGACACTAGGGAACACCTAGGGGATTGGTTATCTTTACACACTCGCACAACCACCTAGGAGAACTACATGAGGTTTGATTCTTCATCAAGGATATGCAGTGTAACACTTATTTTAATAAATGGAAGTATAACTTCCAAGGGTGGTCCATCCTCAAACACGCATATACAAACATGTTTTTCTTCTTTAGTTTTATAATTCTTTGATGAAGGGTCTATAGGATATTAGGGTTGCAGATTTGTTGTAGATCATTGTAGTTCATCTCAAGGTTGTGTAAAGAAGAGAAACACAAAGAGAGAACCCAATACTATGTAAAGTGCAAATAAACCCATGTTTTGTGTTAAATTTACGTTAAAATGACATTTTTTAGGTTTTTCAACTATGTTTCTTCTGAGACTTTGTGTCATAAAAGGTGGTGCAAATGTGGCACAACCTTAACAGGACTAGACATTTTGAGCTGCGTAGTGTTTGTGCCAAATTTGTATAATTTTTATGCCACTTTTCCCACACATTTGCACTAGCTATTCTTGATGCAAACTGATCCATTATCACAATGGAAAGTTTCCCAAATGTGACACAAAGTTCATTTAAAAAATTAAAAAAATCAATATAATTATTTCAAAAATGAAATAATTATGTGTGTGCGAGCGTATGTGTAGGTGTGTAAATGTAAAATATAGTTTCCTTGTTTTTAATTAATGGTACACATACTAAAAAGTAATATTGAATACCACTCGAACAAACAAAATTAATAAGATCATATTAGTTCATTTACGCAATTTAATGATGATTAAAATATAAAATAATATGTTTGAAATGTAAGTAACAATACTAAAATAAAATATCATGCACAAATTTTATTTTACATATTTTAAAATAAACTTAACATTACTAAAATAACATTTTCCAATTTTCAAGCATAAAATCATGTTTTAGATAAGTTAATGACAAAGGTGGCAATGTACTCACAAATATGAGAAAATAGTTACTTTCTCATATACAAAACAATAACATGAATTTGAATAACAATTTATATCAAAAACTACTACTAAGAACTAGATAAATCATCAAATACCCATCATCGTCATCATTTAAGAGTTCATTATCATCATCATGATAATTTATGTGCTTGTTGCCTATATTGTTTGAAATCTGTTCCATTCCATGCAATGGCGGGTTTCCAAAGATGTAGTCAAGATCATCATCATCATTAGTACCCTCTCTTATGTCAAGGCCATAAACTAAAAGTGAGGGCTTATTCACCTAAAATAACATTATTTAATATTATTAAAATATTAAGAAATTAATGACATCTTATCAGCAAAAACCCACCAGAATGTGCCCATTTGTTGAATGCATTGGAGTTCCATTTGAGGGTTTTGAGTTGTGCCTACACTTGTCCAGTGGCTTTGAAGTAATACATCTTCTCCTATAAAAAATTATTTAAAGTTACAAGTATAATTGAGGTATGAATTATAAACATTGTATACTAAATTATTTAAATAAACTTACAAATTTTGCAAGCATCCTCATTGATCTGAAAATCAAATTTCACTAGCAATTGTGTACACACTTAAATTTACTTTGTATTGATTTTGGATATGAAAATTGACTATTATAACCTTTTGTATTTTTAATAAAGGAAATAAAACTGAAAGTACTGGGTAAAATCAGAAAATAAAGAGATGAATCACCAGAAAATTGATACAAGAATTGATAACAGAGTTCGGCGCTTGTGGCCTACGTCTCTGGGTCCGGTTAAGTGGGACCGATCTATTAAAATCTTGAAAATAAATCTTTACAAATATTTATACAATAATCTTGTCTTCTCATCACGTTCCTCTATGAAAAATAATAGGAGTCACTTTTTACATCACCTCAAAATTCCTTCTCTAGCTCAAGTTATGAGCAAAACAATATCATAGTCACATTCCCATGTCCCTTCATATACAACAGAGTCCTAAATATAATGTTTTACACCTGCAAGTGCAATGGTTGGGCACCTATCCTTTTACCCAAGTGGCCAAGGTTCAAATCCCTATATGAGAGCTTTGACTTTCCATGTTGGGTGCATTTTATCCCACATTGGGCACTTGGAGGATAAAGAGGAGCTTAAATAGAAGTTGTTTTACAACTTGCATTAGCTTATGAGCCATTTTCCTAGGCGCCAATCTTGGAATGGCTGGAATATGATATTTTTGGTGGATTTGGAAGGAATAAATAATGTGTTGGAATATATATTGGGAGGATAAGGATTATAGTTGGCAAATTTAATTGGAAATTAAATAATGTGGCCAATGTCGAATAATAAATGGGTGTGGAATTTTTTTTTTTATTATTATTTGTTTTTTTTTCATATTTCCACATGTCACATTTTCATTGGTTCACTTGGCGAGCATGCATGCGTTCAACATATGCATTATCCCCAAAATTTCCCAGTTACCAAAAAATTTTAATGAGCCATAATTTTTGCATACGTGCTTCGATTTTTGCAAACAAAATATTGCCAGAAAGCTCTAATTTTTCCCCACACAATGAAACTGACTGCAACTTATTCTGAGAAGATATTAGATCAGTGTTTCTCAATGAGGATCCTCTGGATCATTCCTCCCCACTAAGAAACTTTTGGACCCCAAAATTCAAATTAATTGGTCAATAGGTGAGGGTACAACTCGCACACCTTTCCAGTTTTCATCCATTTCACCTTTTTTGGATACATGCCTTTCAACCCAACATGAAGATACTCAATGTCACCCCTTCATGAAGTTCTTACTTTCCTATCCAAAATTATGTCTTCCTGCAAATCATCAAGATACTCAAGAGCAAAATCATCAATGGAAGGCATTATGTTAGCATCATCATGATCAACAATCATAGGCGGTTCATACAATCTTAAATTCTCAACATTTAGAACTAAGTATATTTGCATATATGGAGGTAAATCTAACTGGAAAGTTTTGTTACCAATTTCTTCCAATATTTGGAATGGACCATACCATATAGGTTTCAATTTTTGACTTTCAACTGTCAACCTTTCCTTGCTGATGTGAAGCCAAATTGAATCACCAACTTTGAACTTGTGATCAGTTCTATGTTTATCATGCATAGCTTTGTACTTAGCCTGAATTTTCTCCAATTGTTCATGAACATACTAATGAACCTGATGTATTCTCTACACAAATCTTTTAGCCTTGTTAGAATCACTTAAACCATTAACAATATTTTCATGTCCATAATATACATCTAAAGGAGAATTAGGCAGATATCCATAACAAGTCTCAAATGGAGACTTCAAAGTAGAATAATCTAAGGCATGATTATAAGCATGTTGCACATAATAAAGATGTTCATCCCATAATTTAGGATGTTTACCACAATAGCCCCTAAGCAAATGTACCACTATGTAGTTTACAACCTCTGTTTGACCATCGGTCAGTGGATGAAAAGTAGTGCTCTTTTTCAGTTTTTGTCCATTAACCCCCACAATGTTGACCGAAATTCCCCAAGAAATCTAGAATCCTGATCACATATAATTGAAGTAGGTAAACCAAAATGAACCCAAACAAAATAAAAAAACAAATGTGCAGTTCCCTCACTAGTTACCTATTTAGTACATGGAACCAACACACACATTTTGCTAAATTTGTCCACTACCACATATAAGTAATGATTTTTCTTATGTGTTGATGTGAATCCAGCTGCAAGAGGTTGAAATACCTCCAAAAACACACATAAACAACTTTGCAAATAAAACCAGGAGTTTCAAAATAGCTTACTTCTCATTCTGGAATTCACACTGATCTATTACATCATTACAATTCTCCTTTTATTTCAAGACTACTCTAAAACTCTAAAATGCCAAAAACCCTAAAATGCCAAAAAACCCTAAAATGCAAAACAACTCGGATTGACCCCCAAATTTGCATGCCAAATATGCATTCATAAATTAGGGCTATTTTGACAAGCACAACAAAAGTTATTAAAGTTCTAAGACCTAGTCAAAAGCGGAAAAAACATTCGGAGCCAATTTTAGGCCACTAGATGATGGAATCCGAGCCCAAAAACGTGCCAAAATGAGCACAACCTTGCATGCAAAGTTGAACCCAGCATAGTAATAATGTATATCTACCACCCTCTAAAATTTTAGGATGATCCAATGGTCATATCAAAAGTTATGGCCTCTGCAAGTTATGCTCCCGCATCATTCTCCCCTGGTTGAAAAGAATTCAGCTCCTGCGAATTCTGTTGACGGAACTCATCTAATTTTGCGCTGTCAATTTTCCTCAACTCCCACTCAGGAATCCAAGTATTTTCTTCTTGCTGCAAACCTTCCCACTGTACCAAATATCTGTTGTAGCTCCCATGTCTAGTAGTGATTGTCTTTTGGTCCAAGACATGCATTACCCTCTCCTTTTTCTCCTTTGGCATCTGTTGCTTCCAGTTTATTTCTTCCTCCTCTGCAACATTTTCATCATGACCTGGAAACTTATATAAATCAAAAACATTAAAAACTGGTGAGATAGCAAAGTTTTCAGGTAGCTCCACCTTGTAGGCATTATCACTCATTTTCTTCAGAATCCTACATGGCCCAATCTTCTTATACTTGAGTTTATTATATGTCCCCTTTGGAAACCTCTCTTTTCTAAGATGAACCATCACCATATCTCCTTCTTCAAATACACTTACTCTCCTACTGGCATCTGTAGCTGTTTTATATTGTGCATTACTCACTTTCAGCTTTTCCCTCACTTCATCTTGTAGCTGTAGAATGTGTTCTGCAAATGCTTCTGCATCATCACTAGTTTTATCTTCACCTGGTAGAACAATTAGATCTAGGACCCCCTTGGGATTCCTACCATATACAATCTGGAAAGGAGACCTCCCTGTTGACTTGTTTACCAAGCTATTATATGCAAACTCAGCTTGAGGTAAAGTTAAGTCCCATTGTTTTGGATTTTCTCTAACTATACAACGTAGGAGATTTCCCAAGCTTCTGCTCACTACTTCATTACTGCCCATCAGTCTGGGGGTGATATGCACTACTGAACTGTAGTTGTGTCCCCAATTTTCTTCCACAGAGTCCTCCAAAAGTGACTCAAAAACTTTATGTCCCAATCTGAAGTGATCATTCTTGGAATTCCATGCAATCTAACCACTTCTGAAAAAAAATGCAAATCTGCAATTCTGGAAGCATCATTAGTTTTTTTACAAGAAATAAAATGTGCCATCTTAGAGAATCTATCAACCACAACAAAGATAGAATCATTCCCTCGCTGTGTGTTAGGAAGTCCTAACACAAAATCCATACTCAAATCAACCCATGGCCCTGTAGGGATAGGTAATGGCATATACAACCCAGTATTCTGTGCATGACCCTTAGCCATTTGGCACACTCTACATCTTGCTACAATCCTACTTATGTCCCTCTTTACCTTTGGCCAATAATACTTTTCTACGACAAGAGAAATTGTCTTACTTATACCAAAGTGTCCAGCCAACCCCCCACTATGCAATTCTCTTATAATATTTTCTCTCATTGAACCAGCAGGGATGCACAATTGTTTCCCCCTAAACAAATAACCATCTTGTATCAAATAATCAAAAGAATCACTACCTACTGTAGGCTCCTTAAGCTTTCTGACAACATTACCAAAATCAGGATCACCTTCATACAATTCCTTAACTGCCTCAAACCCTAGGACTTTATTTTCCATTGTTGTCAAAAGGGCTACACGCCTACTCAAGGCATCAGCAACTTGATTCTGCTTACCAGACTTATTCTTTAAAACAAAAGTATATTCTTGTAAAAATGAAACCCATTTTGCATGCCTACTATTTAGTTTCTTCTGTGTGTTTACATACCTCAAGGCTTCATGGTCAGTGAAGAGTACAAATTCCTTTGCTACCAAGTAATGTCTCCAGTTCCTTAATGCTTGAACAATAGCGTAAAATTCCACATCATAAGTAGAATATTTCCTCCTGACTTCATTTAGCTTTTCACTGAAGAATGCCACAATTCGTCCTTCTTGACTCAACACAGCTCCAATCCCAACATGTGAGGCATCACAGTCAACCTCAAAGACCTTGCTAAAATCTAGCAATACCAAAACAAGTGCTTCTGATACTTTCTTCTTCAACAATTCAAAACTATCTGTTGCTGCCTTGGTCCATACAAACTCCCTCCCTTTTGTACACTCTGTTATGGGTGTAGAAATGCTACTGAAATTCCTGATGAACTTCCTATAAAAAGTTGCCAATCCATGAAAACTACGAACCTCTGTCACATTCCTTGGAATAGGCCATTCCAGAATTGCCTTTACTTTTTCCTCATCCATCCTCACTCCATCCTCTGATATGACAAATCCCAAAAAAAAAAGACTCTTCTGAAGGAATCTACACTTCTTTAAGTTTTCATATAGACTCTCTTTACGTAACAATTCTAGCACCAATTTCAGATGTAACAAGTGTTCTTCCACTGTCTTACTGAATATCAAAATATCATCAAAATAGACAACAACAAACTTACCATTGTATTCTCGGAGTACTCTGTTCATCAACCTCATGAATGTATTGGGTGCATTAGATAGCCCAAATGGCATCACCATCCACTCGTATAATCCATCTTTTGTTTTGAAAGTAGTTTTCCATTCATCCCCTTCACGGATTCAGATCTGGTAGTAACCACTCCGTAGGTCAATCTTGCTAAAATATCGGGCTCCCGCTAGCACATCCATCATATCATCCAATCACAGAATTGGAAACCGATACTTAATTGTGATCTTGTTTATGGCTCTACTGTCTACACACATTCTCCAGTCTCCATATTTTTTGGGAGTCAATAACGTTGGAGTTGCACATGGACTCATGCTTTCTCTCACTAACCCTTTCTATATTAGATCTGTCACTTGTCTGTTCAACTCTTCACTCTGTGTCAAACTAATTCAATAGGCTGCCTGGTTTGGAAGGGCTGATTCTTGGATCAAATCAATATGGTGTTGAATATCTCGCTTTGGAGGTAACCCATCTGGTAGCTCATCTGGTATGACATCTTTGTATTCTTTTAGTATCTTTTCTGCTGCAATAGGTATATTAAAGTCTTATTTCTCCAACTTCTTTGACATTAGTACATAACAACATCCAACTTCTTCCATTTCTGTAACAAAATCTTTTGTAGCCAATAAGCCCTCACTCTTCTCTTCTTCCTTGAAGGGTAACAAGACCACCTTTACACCATCCTTCCAAAAGGTATATGTATTTTTCCCTCCATCATGTGTAACCTTTCTATCATATTGCCAAGGCCTACCCAGTAATATATGACATGCATCCATTGGGATAACATCACACCACACCTCATCCTTGTAGGTATTCCCAATTGAAAACTTTATAAGGCATATTTTATCTATGGTTACTTCATTTCCTTTCTTGAACCATGATATACGATAGGGATATGGGTGCTTCTCACATTTCAGATTCAGTTTATCAACCATTATAGTTGAAACCATATTTTCACAACTACCACCATCAATAATAATTTTACATACCTTTCCTCCAGAGGTGCATCTTGTTCGAAATATATTTGTTCGAAGCCACGAATCAGCTCCAGCAACATCACGTTCTTTCTCCTTCCTTGGGACAATCATCGTTCTCCTTATCATGAGGGTTTCACCCAAGTCTGCAGCAACCTCCATTTCTTCTTCCTCTTCAGCCTCAACTAGATTTACTCATGGTTTTTCTCCTTGCCATCTATCTTGTGTAGGATAGTGCGGACACTCAAAAGCTCTGTGCCCCTCTTCACCACATCTGTAACATGTATATTTCCTTTGGGGGCTATTCCAGCCCCGTCCTCCATTATAACCTCTTCCCCTCTAAAACCCCCTACCTCTTTGGTAGTTACCATGGCTTTGACCAAAATCTTCATGCCCTTCTGTATTAGAGGATTCACCTTTTGTAGATTCAAATCTACCCCTACCCCTCATTGGAGATGATGATGGACCTCTCTTCACACCTCTTCTAAAATTATTCCTCTTGTTCTTTTCCTCTACCTTTAATGCAAGTTGATAAGCATCATCTAGGCTATGGATCCAGAGCATACTCAGCTCATCTTGTATGGTGTAACTCAACCCATTTATGTACCGTGTAGCCTTTTGTTCTTCAGACTCTCCTTGTTCCACCCTAATTGATAACTTGTAAAATTCATTAGTATACTCCTCAATGTTGAGATCCTTCTGTCTTAGGTTTTGGAACCTTTGAAAGAGTGTCTGAGCATAATCTACAGGAAGAAACTTTTCTTTCAGCTTCTTTACCATTTTATTCCAGTTTCAGATCTTTCCCTTTCCATTCCTTTGTATTTCATTTTGTAGGTGATCCCACCAAATCAATGCATGTCCGGCTAACTTAGTGCATGAAAAATTAACCTTATTCTCCTTTGAAAGGGTTTTCCACTCAAAGAATTTTTCCATGCGATTTAACCAGTCAATCAACTCCTCTGGTCATAACCCTCCACCATAATCAGGAACATTAATCTTGATGTTGTCATTCTTTCCCTCTAAAGACTTGATTAATCTCTCCTCAAATGGTCTCTCATTCAAGGTTTCTTCATCTCTCTCATTTTCTTCTTCATCTCCTCCTTCATTCATTAATGGAGGCTCTTCTTCAATATCACTATTTGGGTTTGCATCCCCATTTTCATGTCTCCTTCTAAGGCGGGTAACTTCTCCCGTGAGCTCAGCAACTTGTCTCTGTAGCTCCTGCATATGCCTATTCATTTGGGCATAACCTCCCCTCCCGCATCTAGCCATGGTTATATAAAATAGAGGTAAAAAATACACATAAAAATGTAATATGTTACCTTAACTATTTCCGCAAGATCAAAATCCTGCTCTGATACCAATTGATGTGAATCCAGCTACAAGAGGTTGAAATACCTCCAAAAACACACATAAACAACTTTGCAAATAAAACCAGGAGTTTCAAAATAGCTTACTTCTCATTCTATAATTCACACTGATCTATTACATCATTACAATTCTCCTTTTATTTCAAGACTACTCTAAAACCCTAAAATGCCAAAAACCCTAAAATGCCAAAAAACCCTAAAATGCAAAACAACTCGGATTGACTCCAAAATTTGCGTGCCAAATATGCATTCATAAATTAGGGCTCACATGAAATTTAGACTTATTTTGACAAGCACAACAAAAGTTATTAAAGTTCTAAGACCTAGTCAAAAGAAAAAAAAACATTCAGAGCCAATTTTAGGCCACTAGATGACGGAATCTGAGCCTGAAAACGTGCCAAAATGAGCACAACCTTGCACACAAAGTTGACCCCAGAATAGTACTAATGTATATCTACCACCCTGTAAAATGTCAGGACGATCCAACGGTCGGATCAAAAGTTATGGCCTCTGCAAGTTATGCTCCTGCATCATGTGTCATGGGCAAGCTTCCTACAAAATCCATGGAAACACTTTCCCAAGGCCTTGTCAAAATAGGAATATGAGTGTAAATTCCTAATTTCATGTTACTTGTTGCTTGTGGCACAAAGAACACATCCCTTAATATACATATTTACATGTTCATGCATTTTAGGCGAATAACAATATTTCTGTAAATGTGCAACTATCTTACTAACACCAAAATGCCCCGAAATAAGAGAAGTATGTGCTTCCCTAATCATATGCATACGTTCATTTTCTGGAATACAAATTTTACCAGAATGATATAACAATCCTTCATGCAAATGATGATATTTTTCTCCTACTTTTTTCCCACTTACTAGATCCTCATACACTTCTATAAAATCAACATCATTAACATATTGTTCCTTGTAACTAACATGAGCCAAAGAACTATGCTACAAAAGAATAGATGGTACTACCTCTAGTGGTATAGATAACATGTCGGAAACCAAGTTTTGAATACCTTTTTTTACGACTGATTACAAGATGAAATTATTACAAAAATCCCATCCACCTAAAATGTCTAGATTGTTACAATTTGGTTTGGGTTTGTAAGTATTGAACCGGTTGATGGTCAATATGTATAATTGTTTCTTTTCCAATTAAATAATGCTTCCACTTTTTAACACTTTGAACCAAAGCATACAACTCTTTATCATAAGTTGGATAGTTTCTTACCGCACTTGTAAAGGTTTTTGAATGGTAACACACTGGTCATTTTTTCTGCATCAAAACTGCCCTCATTGTATAGTCACTCGCATCTATCTCAATATAAAATGAATGTTATAAATCTGGAAGTTCCAAGATTGGAGCGGTACTTATCTTCTCTTTCAGTGTGTCAAAGGCTTTCTATTGTTTTCCTCCCCACTAAAAGACATGTTTAATACTTGTCAAAGCATGTAAAGGAGATGCAATATATGAGAAGTTAGAAATGAATTTCCACCAGTACTGAACTGCACCTAGAAAACTTCTAACTTCCGTCACATTAGTGGGTCTAAGCCATTTCACAATAACCTCTATTTTTGTAGGATCAATTCTCAATTATCCATTTCCTACAACATAACCCAAGTAAATTAAAGATGTTTTTCTAAATTCACATTTTGACATCTTCAAATACAATTTATCTCTCCTTAATGAATCTAAGACTTTTTGGATGTGTTTAACATGTTCATCCCATGACTTACTGAATACAAGAATATCATCTAAGTAGTCAATAATGAAAGCATCAATGAATGGTCTAAATATATCATTCATGAATCTCATGAATGTTGCCGGTGCATTGCACAAACCAAAAGGCATCATGAACCATTCAAACAATCCTTGTTTTGTTTTAAAAGCATTTTTTCAAACATCACCTTCTGCAATTCTTACTTGGTGATAACCACTTCTTAAATCTAACGTAGTGAAATAAATTACATTATTTAATTGATCGAGTAAACCATCTATTCTAGGAAGAGGGTAACAATGCTTTACTATAATCTTGTTTAAAGAATGGAAATCAACACACATTCGCCAAGTGCCATCCTTCTTAGGGACCAATATAATTGGTGAACCACATGGGGATGTGCTTGGAAGAACTATACCTTGAGCCAAAAGTTCCATTACCTATCTCTTGATTTCCTCATTCTCTACTACTAATAATCTATACATTCTGATATTAGGAAGAGGTGCATCTTGAAGTAACTGTATCTCATGTTGAACCCCTCTTTTTGGAGGTAGACCTTGTGCATCCTGAAAAACATCATCAAAATTAGAAACAATTTTTACCAATTCATTCTTATGTTTATCATCACAATCCTCAAAAGCCATCCCATGTTCTTTCTCTTTGGTTTTAACCACCATGAGCACAAAAATTTTGCTTGAGTTTACAAGCCTTTTCATTTGACCTGCAGTCACCAAGGATAGATTATTATTTTCATGGTGAGCTCTAACAATAAACTCAATTCCATCCTTTATAAGAAAATATTTATTTTATTCCCTATAGAATATTGCTTTACGATCATACAAATAAGGGCTTCCCAAAACCACCCCACAAATATCCAAAGGAACTACATCCAATTCAACCTCATCTATAAACTTGTCTGTAATGGAAAATCTAAAAGTACAAGTTTTAGTTACCTGCAGTTTCGCATCATCAAAAACCCAACCCAATGGATAAGGCTTAGGATGTGGATTAGTTTCGAGTCCTGATTTCTTTACAACCTCCTCAGAAATCAGATTAGCTTGAGATTCACTATAAAAAAGAGTATCAATTTTTGTATGTTTTGAAATCACTCTAATGTGGAAAATCTCATTCCTTTTCTTATCATCATGTATAGTTTGTTTACTAGAAGAAGATGCAACATTTGCAGTACTATTGTTGGAAATTGAAAGAGTTGATTTACCTTGAAAACTCATAGATGTGATCTTGGTTTCATCACCTGAATCTAACCCAAGATCATGAACAATAGTGTTTGTTTTATTTTCCTTTCCTTTCTTAACCATGCATTTAGGTTTTATTTCAGGATGTAATTTCCAACATTTAAACTCATCATGGTTCTTTTTAAAATGATTACAAAATGGTTTTTCTTCTTCCTTCTTAACAGTAGAGTTTTTCTTATGCTTACCCTTTCCTTTTCCTTCAAACCTTTTCCTTAGAAACTTTTCCTTCAAATTGCTTGTTCTTTTGTTTAAAAGAAGAGGAAGAGGAATCCTTTTTCATTTTCCCTCGTGCTTCCAAATGGGTTGCTTGAACACACACTGCATCAAGATTAGTAGGACCTAAAACAATAATCATATGCCTTAGGTAACTATGCAATCTACAAATATATTTAAGCAGTGTTTCTTCTGTGTTTAGGAAAATTCCCAGAATTAGAGCCCTTTTCCTAAATTCTTGTGTGTAGTCTTAACACTTTGTCCCTTAGCTTGTCTTAATGTTTTCCAATCCATCATAGCTTGTTGCTTATAACCAAGAGGAAAAAATTGTTGCCTAATACTTGAAACAAATTTAGACCAAGAAGTGATTGTTTTACCTTTGGTTTCTTCCACCTCCTAAAGCTTACTCTTCCACCAAATGAGTGATGTGCCACCCATTCGAATAGTTGCTAAATGAATCTTTGCTTCATCATCTCCAATTCTCTGAACCCTGCAATATACTTCTATCTGTTTGATCCAGTTACCCAACTTCTCTACATTTAGCTCTCTAGTGTACATTGGAAATTCAAACTTGATATCTAACTTAATGAAGGAAAATCATATTTTAGAGGTTCACTTTTAGGAATATCAGAACTAGGGCTATCTTATTTTTTACCTTCTCTAGTTCCCTTTTCTCTTTGTCTATCTTGGTACATTTCCTCCAAAATTTCCTTCATCTGTAGGAATGATTGACGAAAGTTTTCTTCCTCTCAATCTGCCATTGTAGGAATTCGAGACCATCTAGTACCAATTTTGGGATCTCCTTCAACTAAATCTCTTTCACCCTTCTTAGATCGAGACCTTGTTAACATTTAACACACAACTTGCAATCCAAAAACTATTAATCTAAACCAAAAATCAATCAAAACTAGCTCTGATACCAGTGATCTGAAAGTACAAATTTAACTAGCAATTGTGCACACACTTAACTTTGCTTTGTATTGTTTTTGATATAAAAATTGACTATTATAACATTTTGTATTTTTAATAAAGGAAATAAAACTGAAAGTACTATGTAAAATCAGAAAATACAGATATGAATCACCAGCAAATTGACACAAGAATTGATAATGGAGTTTGACGCTTGTGGCCTACGTCTCCGAGTCCAGTTGAATGGGACCGATCTATTAAAATCTTGAAAATAAATATTTACAAATATTTATGAAATAATTTGATCTTCTCATCACATTCCTTTTCCAAAAACAATAGGATTCACTTTTTACATCACCTGAAAATTCCTTCTCTAGCTCAGGTTATGAGCAAAACAATATCACAATCACCTTCCCATGTCCCTTCATATACAACAGAGCCCTACTTATAATTTTTCATGAATCCAAGCACAATGGTTGGGCACCTATCCTTTTATCCAAGTGTCCAAGGTTCAAATCCCTACATGAGTGCTTTGAATTTCCACGTTGGGTGCATTTTATCCCACATTGGGCACTTGGAGGATAAAGAGGAGCTTAAATATGAGTTGTTTTATAGCTTGCATTAGCTTATGAGCCATTTTCTTAGGTGCCAATATTGGAATGGTTGGTATATGCTATTTTTGGTGGATTTGGAAGGGATAAATAATGTGTTGGTGTATATATTGGGAGGATAAGGATAATAGTTGGAAAATTTAATTTGAAATTAAATAATGTGGCCAATGTCGAATAATAAATGGGTGTGACAAAAGTATTATTATTATTATTTGTTTTTTTTTCCATATTTCCATGTGTCACATTTTCATTTGTATACATGGTGAGCGTGCACGTGTTCAACCTTCACATTATCCCCAAAATTTGCCAGTTACCTGAAAAATTTCAGCGAGCCATAACTTTTGCATACATGCTCTAATTTCTGCAAACGAGATATTGTCGAAAAGATCTAATTTTTCCCTACGCAATGAAACTGATTGCAACTGATTCTAAGAACATATTAGATTGGTATTTATCACTGAGGATCCTCTGGATCACTCATCTATTCTCATTTGTCCCAAACAATGAGCACTAACTTCTCTTGACTCATTCTATCTTGGTGGGATTTGTCGTAGATACATTAGACCCCTATATTAAATCAATACATGAAAGTTTTTGTATCAATGAATTTGATGAAAACATATTTTTTAAATTTTATATCTTGTTTTTTCAAATTACCAGAAGCCCATTGTATCCCATTTGAGCCACTTTTCACATTTTATTTTCCATGAATATGCATTCATGTCGAAAAATTGATGTGCTAGTCTCTTCTCATGCATGTGATGCCCGTTTAAACAACCACTTGAGAACAAGGAAACAACCTAGGGTTAGCTAGAAAATTATGGAATAATTTTTTTTATTAGAAGTATCTACAACCAAGTTACAAGACAATAGTCTGCCTTTGACAGGTTCCGGAACAAAACCTATTTACCAAAACACAAGTTTCCTTTACTTACTTATATCAAGTTCACAAGGTTCCAATTTTAGGGTTACATGTTTTAGTTAGGTTCAGGGAGTAATTTACCCCCATACCTACTCTCTAACAGGCTCATAACTTCAACTAGATTTTTCTCCTATTAAACACTTCCAAAATTTCCCTAAACCCTTCCCAATGGGTCAGAAATTTTCTCACCTTTCCGATGATATAAAGATGTCCTTCTAACTCCTTACAACACTCCAGTTATGAGTGAGCGGAGTTCCTAGGGTAAAATTTCCCTAGAGGGACACGTGGCAAGAGGAGAGGAAAAGCTCCTAGGGTGGTTTGGTGGGTCACGGGGTGGCATTGAGAAATTTTCCAAATGCAGGCTCAAAGGCAAAACGCGATCCGTGTGCCCGCAGGCCCCCGGGAGGACACGTGTTGATCCCAGACATTAAGCGGAAGAGGAAAGGGAAAAATTGGCAGAGTGGCGGGGTGTTTTAGCGCTTTGCACCAACGATAAAAGGAAAAGCGAAAAATAAGTGCGCGGGTTCGCGCACCTGTTAACGGACAAAGTCCGAAGGGGAAGGCAGGAAATCAGACCACGGGGAGAAGTTAAGACTTTTTCCCCAAACACCAAAAAAATAAAACCAAAAGGTCGAGGGGCTTCCGCCCTTCCCGCCGCCACCGCAGAGTGCCACGTGGCATGTTTTCATTGGCTGTGGACCGGCATGGCCAAAACATAAAATGTTCTAATTTTTTTTTTAAAAGGTAAGGTTTAAAAGAGAACCGTGCCTTCGCCATAGCCATAAGGGAACACGTGGTGCCCTCTGATTGGTTGCGGGCCAGTGGAGGGAAAATGAAAATTTTTCCCAAGAAAAAATTTTCAACAACATAAGTTAAAATTTCGGTCCACCCTCCTCCATGCCATGTGGCAGCATGTGGTTAGTGGAGTGAAATGGGAAAATTTTCCCATGGCCAAATTTTTCAAAAGGATAAGTTTCAAAATTGGTCTGCCCCTCCCAGGGTTCCATGTGGCAGGTCCCGATAGGTTGCGGGTTAGTGGGGGCCGTGGAACTTTTTGGAAATTTTTCCAAAGTCAAATTTTGAATTTTTTTTCTAACAGTTAGATTTATTATTATTATTTTTTAATGCCATTTTTAAGTAGAACTTCAAATGGCCATAACTTCTTATAGGAATGTCAGATTTGGGAAAACGAGGACTTTTTAGAAATCTCTCGATGCCCTCTTCACATAGGAGTTATTAATTTTGGAAATTGATGAAGTTTACTAGGTCATTTTAATGAAAACAATCTGTAGGATTTTAATTTGTGGACTGGCAGATTTCAACTTTTCAATTCGATCAAATTAGAACCCCTCCTTCACTCAACATGTCAAACAGACATGGAGGATCAGTCTAGGGAGATTTTAGAGTGTTTTGGTGAAGCCAATTTGTCCAATTTGTTCGAGGTTGCATTTTTTCTGCAATTGATGGAAAAAATAACTGTGTAAGTTCCCATTTGAAATTCATTAAGTTCTAGAGATTCTTTCTTAACTGTTTTAGTGAATTTGAGTTTCTTAAGTCTTCCTAAGTATGGATTTCAAGGTTTTATAACTTATTACTAGGTGTAAGAATGAACTGCTTTTTTTATTAAAATGTGCATTGCCAGATAAGTGGTTTAATACAGTGGATTTGTTTCTTTTAATTTGAGTATCAATTTGGTCATTATATGTATGCATAGTTTTCTAAATTTGTCCAATGCATTTGTTTGTCAAATCATCCATTAAATTCTAAATTTAGATACATTTCTGATCTCAAATTTAAAATACATTTTACAAGCATATCACACTGCCTTTCTTTTCCACGCATTCTTTCTTTCTTTTCTTTTCTAACAACAATCAAATTTCAACAATAATTCAAAATCAGATGTGCAATACACTTTGGAGAAGGGAATGCATTCTTTCATTGATCCTCAATACAATTTTACAACTTTCCTTTCTATTTGCTTTCAAATACAATACATGAAATATACCACACTATTTCTTATTCTTTTCCAAAACAGAGATATCACTTTTTTTACAGCAATTCAAATCCTGTACACATTGCAATTTAAAGGAACTAATGCAATTATTTATTCACATTCAATTGACAACTCTACAACTCATCTCTTTTCCAATTTGAATTGGTTTCAAATTACAAAATACAAGTTACAATGCTTATAATATCCTTTACATTTCTTCTCCAAAACAGAGGAACAAGTATAGTTCTTCTTGTACATTTCTCAATTCAAATACAACTTCCATTTACAATGCAACAACTTCACACTACAACATTTATACACTCATCCACGCAAGGTGGGGAAAGGTTACAATGAATTACTCAAGGGAAAATGACTGTCAAACTATTTTCTTCTTGCTCCAAATAGTAACATGCTAGTTTCTTCTTCTTTTCAACTCTGATCACAACAAGGAAGGGGGAAAGGCAATGCTCTCCACCCAACCAAGACATCCAATGAGAAAGGAGAAGCCATCCTTTCCTCATTGGCCCCTGAGCCCCAACCATAATGAAATAAAGTATGAACATCAACACATGGCAACAAGGCTTCTTTCACAACAAACAAGAATTCTTCACATTGCATACAAACCTTAAAACACACAGTCCAACAAGACAACATTTCCCAACTGCATTTGAAATCATACACACAACACATAGGCTTGATCAAGCAAGCCAACAAGAGCAAGGACTATGGGGAACTCCTTATGCCTCCCAAGTTTGGAATTGGGCATCCACCAAAATGCATACCACCAATAAACATATCAAACCCATAAACCTTATATCTCCCAACCCCTCCTTATGCCCCCTCCCAAGTTTATCCCTTATGCCCCCCTGCAAGAGTAAGAAATGCAAGCAGTTTATTTTCCAAGGTGGATCCCAAACCAAAACTCCCTCCTCAATAAAATAGTGCCATTAGCAATCCCTTATGCCCCCCCATATGAAATCCCCATAGCCTTCTCCTACACCATGCCCTAAGCATTCTACCCAACCAGCCAAGAATGCAAACACAAACACCATTTAAACATGCATTCAAGAGAAGGAAGAACATTTAAAACAAGCTCTAGATGCCTACCTCTCCATAATGGAGTTTGTTCCAAGCTCACAAGCTTTCCAAGATGCCAAAAACAGTCCCAAATCAGCAAGGTTCAAGCAAGCAAAAAGACTCCAAGATCTTCCACAAAAAAGCTCAAAAACAACACCAAAAAAAAAACGCCCCAAGAGGAAATGGACAAATTTCAACAACCTCCAAATGAGCAAGAAGTTCCAATATAAAGGAGAGGGAAGAGAAGAGGATGATGTGGATCCATGTGGGATGCCACATCATTCTTCCTCAACCCTAAGAGAAAATAAACATCAACCAATAAATCACAATAAATAAAAATGACAAAATGACTTACATACTCCAAAATGCCCATACTCCAAAAAGGACCAACTTTAAAACATGTAAGGGAAGTGTAATTAAAACTTACAAATTGTCACTTCAAGATGCATTTCAAAGGCCTAATTTTTACCTCTAAACCATAGGCATGGTTGGTGGATCATTTTAAGAGGCATGGGACAAGTTTAACTTGTCCCACAAGCCTCCAAATTTGGCCTCCAAGGACAATTTCGAATTTCCTACAAGATGGAGTGCTTGACCTTCCAAAATCTACCTTACATGACTCTTACATCTTACAACTTCTTACACACTCTTCCAACATTAATATTTAAAATCAACAACTTTATTAATTACATTCCATATCCCAATTTATTTTAAATAAAATTTAACTATATGACTATCACATTAATCAATCATATTTAAATTAAATTACAAGAAGGAATACATTACTAAATAAAATACATACAACATTAATTCAAAAAGGAACACATAAATAAAACACATATCCCATGGTCACATGTAATGGAGATCCCCCCATGGGAAAACCTAACATAACTCAACACACAATGAACAACACAGTTGCCATGGTGACCTTGTTGATTTCACCCGGAATTTCAATATGGTTAGTCTCCAGTCCCCCGACATTGTTGTGATTTTTAACCTGCAAAATGTAAATACCTCCTTTGGCCTTGTGGCCGCATCAAAACATCCAAAAATGATATAACAACATCTCAAGATCATGTAAGCATATGAATCACAACAATATCAAGAATTCAACATTATCATTTTAATTAAATAAATCAACTATATCATCATCAAAATCTACCATACTAGATCTACTCAAAGTATCCATTTGTCACAAATCCAAATCAACATCTATAATATATCCATGTCACAACAGTATATCATCAACCACATCCAAGAAATGTCTCTAGTAACCATCATGCATAATAACTGAACCCAGATCAATAATAATCCAAGATCTAACATCTAACCATCATACTGAAATAAAACATAATAGTGTTCCATAATACGATCAATAGTATCAAAATCAGTATCTAAAAGTGTCAAAGGCGGCCGAATCATCCTTCCCGCGTACTTCACACTTTCCTGTCCCAAATGTCCCAAAGTTAAAAAGTGCGAGCTTTCCCATTTTCGGCCGAGTCGGTCAAGTCGCGTACTTCGGAACTTTTTGTCCCGAATGTCCCAAGTCCAAACGGGCCCGCTGTTCCAATTTCGGCCGAAACACCCGAATCGCGTACTTCGCACATTTTCGTCCCATTTGTCCCAAATGCATTTGTGTGTCTTCTCCCTGTTTCACCCGAACCGGCCGAGCCGCGTGTTTCACGCATTCGCGTCTCACCTGTCCCAAGCGTACCAAGTGTCATTCACACTTAGCTTCTCCCGCTCATTCCGAATATGATGCTTTTTCAAATTGGTGGTTTTGTATTCAATGCGCATTAAATTCATTCCGCTCCTCAAATGGCTATATAACCAAGCATACCACCTTCGCATTTTTCGCATTGCTTCCTTGCTATCGTTTGCTCAAACCCTTGTAATCCAGTTACCTGTGTAATATCCCTTCCCTTTGCAAATTCCTTCCAGAGTCTGGGTCGCAGCTCCGAATCTATCAATATGAAGATCAAGTTTCAGGGACAGGAGCAAATTTCTCCACTTGAGTCTGCCGTTAGCAATATCGGAGACAGTGAAGCTCGTCATCTCGACTTCGGGGATTTTTGGTCAAGAATGACAGATGCAAACCCTACGCCAATGGCACAGATGATTAACGATAGCGGTTTAGCTTTCGCCGGAGGATTCCCTATCTCAGTGCAGTGTGCTGATACTGTACTTTCATGCGGAGCTCACTTCGACCCCGCTACGAGCGAATTGACAAACGTACACGGGGAGCTCATTGCCAAGCTGGACGCTGCCGCCATTGGAGCTACTCTGAGGATTCCGGAGATGGACAATGCTATAGTCGTCTCTTGGGATCAAGCACAGGCCATGTTTGACCAAGACAGTGATAAATATAAAGCTCGAGTGGCGAAGTCTTGGTTGAAGAACCCTAAGAAAGGTCCTTCTCGTCTGACCAAAACCCTCTTCCGGGCAGATTTCAACGAAGAACTGTCAGACTTCATAATCCTGCTAGCTCGAGTTATGGGTTTGCCCTCCACCAATGAATTTCATTTCTGGATGTTCCCGCTCATTAGCATGGTGTGCGAGGGAACACAAAATATCAACTGGGCAGAGATCATCAGTATGAATTTGGCTGAGCAGTTATCTAACGTTCAGCAGACAAAGAAGTTCTACATGACTTCATATCTGATGTATACCCTAGCAGCATCCAGGCAGTGGTTTGGTTTCTCCTATGTAGATGCACACAAAGATGATCCAGTGTATGCCTATTGCCCGCAGTTCACCTTGGAGACCAGCAACCGCAATTTCAGAAGGGTCAATGATGCTTTCACCATGTACGTGGTCAGATTGCTCGAAGGTGATACTGCTAGAAGGTTTTTAGATGAAGCCATGAACTTGATATCGCAGTATGGAGCCTATTTCATTCAATTTAGGAAATTCTCCTATATCAGGCTGGCTGGCTATGAGAGAGGTTTAAAAGAGAACCGCACCTTCGCCATAGCCATAAGGAAACACATGGCGCCCTCTGATTGGCTGTGGGCCAGCGGAGGGAAAATGAAAAATTTTCCCAAGCAAAATTTTTCAACAACATAAGTTAAAATTTCGGTCCACCTTCCTTCGTGCCATGTGGCAGCATGTGATTGGCCACGGCCGACGAGTTGGCAGAGTGAAATGGGAAAATTTTCTCATGGCCAAATTTTTCAAAAGGATAAGTTTCAAAATCGGTATGCCCCTCCCAGGGTGCCACGTGGTAGGCCGCGATAGGTTGCGGGTTGGTGGGGGCCGCGGCCCTTTTTGGGAAATTTTTTCAAAGTCAAATTTTGAATTTTTTTTCTAACAGTTAGATTTATTATTATTATTTTTTAATGCCATTTTGAAGTAGAACTTCAAATGGCCATAACTTCTTATAGGAATGTCAGATTTGGGAAAACGAGGAATTTTTAGAAATCTCTCGATGTCCTCTTCGTATAGGAGTTATTGATTTTGGAAATTGATGAAGTTTACTAGGTCATTTTAATGAAAACAATCTGTAGGATTTTAATTTGTAGACTGGCAGATTTTAACTTTTCAATTTGATCAAATTAGAACCCCTCCTTCACTCAACATGTCAAACGGACATGGAGGATCCATCTAGGGAGAGTTTAGAGTGTTTTAGTGAAGCCAATTTTTCTAATTTGTTCGAGGTTTCATTTTTTCAGAAATTGATGGAAAAACAAATATGCAAGTTCCCATTTGAAATTCATTAAGTTCTAAAGATTCTTTCTTAACTGTTTTAGTGAATTTGAGTTTCTTAAGTCTTCCTAAGTATGGATTTCAAGGTTTTATAACTTATTACTAGGTGTAAGAATGAACTGCTTTTTTTATTAAAATGTGCATTGCTAGATAAGTGGTTTAATATAGTGGATTTTTTCTTTTAATTTGAGTATCAATTTGATCATTATATGTATGCATAGTTTTCTAAATTTGTCCAATGAATTTGTTTGTCAAATCATCCATTCAATTCTAAATTTAGGCACATTTCTGATCTCAAATTTAAAATACATTTTACAAGCATATCACACTATCTTTCTTTTCCACACATTCTTTCTTTCTTTTCTTTTCTAACAGCAATCAAATTTCAACAATAATTCAAAATCAGATGTGCAATACACTTTGAAGAAGGGAATGCATTCTTTCATTGATCCTCAATACAATTTTACAACTTTCCTTTCTATTTACTTTCAAATACAATACATGAAATATACCACACTGTTTCTTATTATTTTCCAAAACAGAGATATCATTTGTTTACAGCAATCCAAATCTTGTACACATTGAAATTTAAAGGAACTAATGCAATTATTTATTCACATTCAATTGACAACTCTACAACTCATCTCTTTTCCATTTTGAATTGGTTTCAAAATTACAAAATACAAGTTATAATGCTTATAATATCCTTTACATTTCTTCTCCAAAACAAATGACAAGTATAGTTCTTCTTTTACATTTCTCAATTCAAATACAACTTCCATTTACAATGCAACAACTTCACACTACAACATTTATACACTCATCCACGCAAGGTGGGGAAAGGTTACAATGAATTACTCAAGGGAAAATGATTTTCAAACTGTTTTCTTCTTGTTCCAAATAGTAGCATGCTAGTCTCTTCTTCTTTTCAACTCCGATCACAACAAGGAAGGGGGAAAGGAAATGCTCTTCACCCAACCAAGACATCCAATGAGAAAGGAGAAGCCATCCTTTCCTCATTGGGCCCTGAGCCCCAACCATAATGAAATAAAGTACGAACATCAACACATGGCAACAAGGATTCTTTCACAACAAACAAGCATTCTTCACATTGCATACAAACAATAGAATACACAATCAAATAAGACAACAGTTCCCAACTACATTTGAAATCATACACACAACACATAGGCTTGATCAAGCAAGCCAACAAGAGCAAGGACTATGGGGAAATCCTTATGCCTCCCAAGTTTGGAATTGGGCATCCACCAAAATGCAAACCACAAATAAAAATATCAAACCCATAAACCTTATATCTCCCAACCCCTCCTTATGCCACCCCAAGTTTATCTCTTATGCCCCCTCAAGAGTAAGAAATGCAAGTAGTTTCTTTTCCAAGTTGGATCCCAAACCAAAAATCCCTCCTCAATAAAACAGTACCATTAGCAATCCCTTCTGCCCCCCCATATGAAATCCCCATAGCCTTCTCCTACAACATGCCCTAAGCATTCTACCCAACCAGCCAAGAATGCAAACACAAACACCATTTAAACATGCATTCAAGAGAAGGAAGAACATTTAAACAAGCTCTAGATGCCTACCTCTCCATAATGGAGTTTGTTCCAAGCTCAAAAGCTTTCCAAGATGCCAAAACAGTCCCAAATTATCAAGGTTCAAGAAAGCAAAAATACTCCAAGCTCTTCCAAAACCAAGCTCCAAAACAACACCAAAAAATGTGCCTCAAGAGGAAACGGACAAAGTTTCAACAACCTCCAAAAGAGCAAGAAGTTCCAATATAAAGTCGAGGGAAGAGAAGACAATGATGTGGATCCATGTGGGATGCCACATCATTCTTCCTCAGCCCCAAGAGGAAATCAACATCAACCAAAAAATCACAATAAATAAAAATGACAAAATGACTTACATACTCCAAAATGCTCATACTCCAAAAAGGACCAAATTTAAAACATGTAAGGGAAGTGCAATTAAAACTTACAAAGTGTCACTTCAAAATGCATTTCAAAGGCCTAATTTTTACCTCTAAACCATAGGCATGGTTGGTGGATCATTTTAAGAGGTGCATGACAAATTCAACTTGTCCCACAAGCCTCCAAATTTGGCCTCTAAGGACAATTTCGAATTTCCTAAAAGATGGAGTGCTTGACCTTCCAAAATCTACCTTACATGAATCTTACAACTTCTTACACACTCTTCCAACATTAATATTAAAATCAACAACTTTATTAATGACATTCCATACCCCAATTTATTTTAAATAAAATTTAACTATATGACTATCACATTAATCAATCATATTTAAATTAAATTACAAGAAGGAATACATTACTAAATAAAATGCATACAACATTAATTAAAAAAGGAACACATAAATAAAACACATATCCCATGGTCACATGTAATGGAGATCCCCCCATGGGAAAACCTAACATAACTCAACACACAACGAACAACACAGTTGCCATGGTGATCTTGTTGATTTCAACCAGAATTTCAATATGGTTAGTCTCTAGTCCCCCGACATTGTTGTGATTTTTAACCTGCAAAATACAAATACCTCCTTTGGCCTCATGGCCACATCAGAACATCCAAAAATGATATAACAACATCTCAATATTATCTAAGCATATGAATCACAATATTATCAAGAATTCAACATTATCATTTTAATTAAATAAATCAACTATATCATCATCAAAATCTACCATACTAGATCTACTCAAAGTATCCATTTGTCACAAATCCAAATCAAAATCTATAATATATCCATGTCACAACAGTATATCATCAACCACATCCAAGAAATGTCTCTAGTAACCATCATGCATAATAACTAAACCCAGATCAATAATAATCCAAGATCTAACATCTAACCATCATACTGATATAAAACATAATAGTGTTCCATAATACGATCAATAGTATTAAAATCAATATCTAAAAGTGTCAAAGGGAAGTGGGCACTACAATGCATATTACCCATGTAATTTTGTTGCACCTTAAATTGGTCACAAATTAACATAAACAAAAAATATAAAACATAATTTTAGTTTATTTCACTTTCATACTGTTGTCCACTCAAAATTTCCCGCTCTGATAAGAGTAAAATTTTCAAAATTTTGAGTTGAAGAGTTCTTCTCTGAAGTGCCTAAGTCGTGGAGTTAAAAGAAATTTTGTGTTTTGGGTCTTTTTGTGTGATTCTCGGGCCTGTCGGAACTTTTTGTCCCATCTGTCCCAAGTACGAAAATGCACTCTGTTCCCCGATCGTCCGAAATCCCCGAAGCTGTCCCATTTTTGGGCCCGTCGGAAAATTTTGTCCCAAGTGTCCCAAAACTTATTTTGCGTGTTGTTCCAATTTCGGCCGAATCATCCTTCCCACGTACTTCGCACTTTCCTGTCCCAAATGTCCCAAAGTTAAAAAGTGCGAGCTTTCCCATTTTCGGCCGAGCCGGTCAAGTCACGTACTTCGGAACTTTTTGTCCCGAATGTCCCAAGTCCAAACGGGCCCGCTGTTCCAATTTCGGCCGAAACACCTGAATCGCGTACTTCGCACATTTTCGTCCCATTTGTCCCAAATGCATTTGTGCGTCTTCTCCCTGTTTCACCTGAACCGGCCGAGCCGCGTGTTTCGCGCATTTGCGTCTCACCTGTCCCAAGCGTACCAAGTGTCATTCACACTTAGCTTCTCCCGCTCATTCCGAATATGATGCTTTTTCAAATTGGTGGTTGTGTATTCAATGCGCATTAAATTCATTCCACTCCTCAAACGGCTATATAACCAAGCATACCACCTTCGCATTTTTCGCATTGCTTCCTTGCTATCGTTTGCTCAAACCCTTGCAATCCAGTTACCTGCGCAATATCCCTTCCCTTTGCAAATTCCTTCCAGAGTCTGGGTCGCAGCTCCGAATCTATCAATATGAAGATCAAGTTTCAGGGACAGGAGCAAATTTCTCCACTTGAGTCTGCCGTTAGCAATATCGGAGACAGTGAAGCTCGTCATCTCGACTTCGGGGATTTTTGGTCAAGAATGACAGATGCAAACCCTACGCCAATGGCACAGATGATTAACGATAGCGGTTTAGCTTTCGCTGGAGGATTCCCTATCTCAGTGCAGTGTGCTGATACTGTACTTTCATGCGGAGCTCACTTCGACCCCACTACGAGCGAATTGACAAACGTACACGGGGAGCTCATTGCCAAGCTGGACGCTGCCGCCATTGGAGCTGCTCTGAGGATTCCGGAGATGGACAATGCTATAGTCGTCTCTCGGGATCAAGCACAGGCCATGTTTGACCAAGACAGTGATAAATATAAAGCTCGAGTGGCGAAGTCTTGGTTGAAGAACCCTAAGAAAGGTCCTTCTCGTCTGACCAAAACCCTCTTCCGGGAAGATTTCAACGAAGAACTGTCAGACTTCATAATCCTGCTGGCTCAGGTTATGGGTTTGCCCTCCACCAATGAATTTCATTTCTGGATGTGCCCGCTCATTAGCATGGTGTGCGAGGGAACACAAAATATCAACTGGGCAGAGATCATCAGTATGAATTTGGCTGAGTAGCTATCTAACGTTCAGCAGACAAAGAAGTTCTACATGACTTCATATCTGATGTATACCCTAGCAACATCCAGGCAATGGTTTGGTTTCTCCTATGTAGATGCACACAAAGATGATCCAGTGTATGCCTATTACCCGCAGTTCACCTTGGAGACCAGCAACTGCAATTTCAGAAGGGTCAATGATGCTTTCACCATGTACGTGGTCAGATTGCTCGAAGGTGATACTGCTAGAAGGTTTTCAGATGAAGCCATGAACTTAATATCGCAGTATGGAGCCTATTTCATTCAATTCAGGAAATTCTCCTATATCAGGCTGGCTGGCTATGAGAGCACCCCTCTGTGGCTCCCCATGTTCTGCAACGACAAAATGGCCCTGATAGAAGTATGCAGGCAACTAGACAAGTTGCACAGAACTTGCAGAGACAAGAAGATTTCTGGCTTGCACTTTCCCATCTCTCTGGGAAACTACACATGCAAAACAGCTCTGGATGCTCAGAACATAGAAAGAGCCCTGGTCCCTATCACTGTTCATTTCTTCAAGCCTAGAACCTGCTTTGACTTGAAGAAGTTCATTGAACAGAACCTCAAGATAGTCTTTCATCATAGGGTAGATACAGAAGACTACTGGGCTGACTATGCAGATGATTTTGAAGCCAGAAGAAGGCATTGTGGCAGGTTCTCCCTGCAATTGATCCAAGAACTCAGTCTGTACCAAGTTCCTGAAGGTCTCCAGGATGACAATTCTGAGCTATACTCGTATGAGTATGAAAATGTGATTAAGCACACCCCTCTGGAGGACCTGGACTGGAACAAGAAAGAGAGAGATGATCTGGCTGAGATTCTTGCTCCAGTCTTAATCAGGACTAGGGTCTGGTTCAGTAAGAAGATCCGAGAATTCAAGAGGCACTCAGGAGAATCCAGCTCCAAAGATGATTCGACACCCATAAGGGAGGAATCAGTTCCAGAGTCTGGAACACCAGTGAAAACCCCTCCTGCCTCAACAGCTCGGGGGCCTGTAGAATCTACTCCTTCTCCATCTACCTAGGTATACAAGAAGAAACTCAAAGAGGTAAAGAAGGAGCCTGCAGAGAATGACCCTCCAAGAAAACAGGTAGAGTTGCATATGGGGCCAGAGAACATCATTGTTCTTGGTGAAAGTGAAGAAAGTGAGATGCCAACTCCTGCAAGTGTTCCTGAAGATCCAGCAGATAAAGATAAGGAGGTCCAGAGCACTGAACTTCCGGGTGCTACTGATTCTTCTACCGCCATTACCTCCAGTGTTCTACCCACATCTCAGCTTGAGTTAGCAGCTGCACAGACCTTGAGTGTCATGAGCTCCCTGTCTCTTGGTCCCCTTGCTTCTCCTGCAGATTCTTCTTCCTCTTTTGCTTGGGTGCAACCTCTGGTTGACAAAAGGAAGAGGAAATCCTCCTCTCAAAGCTTGGGACCAAATTTTGATGCTGTAGCAGCCTTGTTGGGCACCACTCCTTCTCGTGCCAAGAAAGCCAGAACTACTTCCAAGATTGTGTCAGATGCTCAAGGTCAGCAATTCCTGGAGATTGCTAAGCCCACAGTAGACAAATCAGAATCAGACTTGCTGACATCTGACTTGGAGCTTTCAAGGATCCCTATGGGAGAGTCTACTCCTGAAGGTGAGATTCATAACCTCCAGGAAACAGTCACAAGGGTCATTGGAAGGGTAGAGAAAGGGCAGCAGACGATTGAGCAGCTAGAAGAACAAGCCCAAGTTCTCACGAGTTTTATCAAGTCACTTTTGTCTAAGGACAAAGTTTTGGACCCTACCCCCTTGACTGCTCTACCGCCTCCTGTAATTCTAAGCCAAGATGAAGTGCAAAGTATTAAAGATATGCACAAGTATTCTGTCTATGGCAGAGCTATCGAAGCCATGGTAGATGACATGCTTGTTTCCGAACTAAACTTCATCGATGAAGCTTTTAAGCTACATGGAAAGGTAGATAATTTTCAACAGAAGCTGTCCTCTACTATTGGGGTAATGGATAAAGAGCTTAAGCTCTGGAGTAGTTGCATCGTAGACCTTCGCCTCATGGGCCAGACAGATGAGAACATCTTACTGGCGAACAAGATTTCGATGATGCTAAGGACAATCTGTCAAAATCTTGGGTCTACAGCGTGGAGTGGAAAATCAAAGTCCTGGAGGAAGCTGTAGGAGAAATAAAGAATAGCTGGCAAAAGGGAGAAGCTTTCAAGACACTGGCTGCTGCTGCGTTCAAGGATATGCATTGTCATCTTTAGGATGAAAACTCTGGCATTCCCTTGTCCTTGCAAGAAATCAAAGCTCAGTTCAGAGCTTTTGTCAAAGATAATCTTTTCAAGGAAGACTCCATCTCTAAGGACAAGATAAAGGAAATTTGTTCTCTTCAGTCTGCCATTGAAGAAACAAACAAAGACTATCATACTCACGTCGAGTTTGATAAAGAGATGGATAAATGTCTGGGATTTTGGACTCAATCTGCAACCAACACGTCAGTCCCTCGTGGCAGAGATATAGCTGAGTCATTGAAGAAGTTCAGGCAGCGGATTCTGAAGACAGTGGGTCCCTCCCAGTAGCCGGCCACCTGTCTCCTTCTCCTTTCTTTCCTCTTCTTTCCTTTCTTTTCGTATTCTTTGTAATTAGTTAAGGTATTGCAATTGGCGGTACTTAACTATTCTCTAGTTAAAAGAAACGGTTACGAAGAGTAACTGACTTGTAATCTATATAATGGCCTTTCCACGCCATTTTACAGAGGAGGAAGAACTTGGATATTTGCTGAAAGTGTAAATAGATCTTAAAGAAATCAATACAAAAGGGCTTCCATTCTTTGTCTATCTGATTCTTGTTGTCTCTGTGTTTTCCTTTAATATTGTGAAGATCATTTTGTTCTTAACTCGTTTAGTCTCTCTGATTGCATACTGTTCAGTTTTGCAAGTACAGTGAACTTGTACAGCCAAGAAGGAACTTTGTGTCCTTGATTAACAAATCTGAAGAAGGTTATTTACGGAACTTTGTGTCTTTAAATTTAATCCCATTCAGCTAATGCAAATGATCTTGTCTTAAATCCCTTGAAGCTTCACATACACGAAGAATTATTCTGCTATCTATAATTCTGAATGTTGCTATTCTGCTCATCTTCTTATTCCCCTTCCTCAGTCCTGGCGCAACTGATGATCCTTGTGGAAAACACTTTCGTAATATCCAAGTTCGACCATAAAATAATGTTCTGTGTATTTGTAAATAAGTTCGTTTCAGAATAAGGGAACCTCTCCCATAAAAGAGGAGGGACTTTTTGTCCCCTGACTGTTGCTCTTCTAAAAAGTCCTATTTGACGACCAACACATACACATATATGTCACCTCATCCTCCTAAGCACCTCGGTTGCATTCTTTTCAATAATGCCCGCATCATTGTAGGCACTAACAAACACTTTTATAGTAGACACAACCAACCATTTCCTATGTTTAATAGGTTGCGATTGTATTCTAATTGCCAATTTTCACTAAATAGTACTTTTTCTTGCATCATAATTATTTTTTTGAAGTACCCAAAGGAAAATGATGAAATTAAATTAAATTTTATTTTTTACAAATTTGATAACATGTAAAATTATAATTAAATTAAAAAATGTAAACTAATGCCCCCATATTGTTATAGACAACACCTCCACAAAACTTGTAGGGGTGGTCCCCTATCATTTAAATTGATGAGAACCAGATTTATGAGGTTGCATGTTAGACGTTGGCATGGAAGACAAAGATACATGTGATTATACAATAAATTAAAACATTAAATAAAATCTAAAAATAATTTCTGAATATGACTAAAAATAATATATAAATAAATAACATTTTACCTTGTCTCCCTTGAAATAGGGGAAACATGATAGGCTACCTTGGAAATGTTACCACTTATGGATTGTCGATCACAAGATGTATGATGTTGTGATAACACTAGAACTAAAGAGGATATGCAATAATATGTTAAATAAAAAATTCTTATTAACTAAAATGATCAGATAAGCTTTTAAAATAATTTCAAAATATAACTTCAAATGATATAGAAAAAATAACATTTTACCTCCTTGTGCCCCTTAGAATAGGTGAAACATGATAGGTCACCTCAAAAATGTCACAAATTCTAGGTCATCAATCGTGAGATGTAAGGGGTTATGAATACACTAGTACTAAAGAGGAGGATATGTAATTATATGATAAATTTAAAAATATAATAAATTAAAAACCCCAATAAATTATAAAATAAATTTTTAATCATGACTACAAATATTATAAAATAAAATAAAAATATTACTTCCTTAGTTATGTTGTATCATGTGAAACAAGAACGTCAGTCTCAAGAATCTTATCACTTGAATATTGTAGATGCATACAGGGAATATCATACACATCTAAAGCTCAATGTTCATAATACAAATGTCAAGGAACATTACATGTGTCGTATAGAGGGGAATAGTACTCCTCCTTTATATCATGTGAAAACTATGCACATTTCTTCCACCACACCCCACATTGTGCAATTCCCTTTTCAAAAGCATTGATTGATGATCACGGGGTTTCTTATTTTTATGTGCCTAATATTACAAAACAAACAAATTAAAAAAATTATTAAATATAAAAAACCATAACATTTCTTGTACGAAAAATGTTAGGGTGTGTTGTGCTTAGGATAGGGTTTGTTATTTTTTAATGTGGTTTTTTTGCTTTTGCAAGGATTTGTTATTTTTTTTATTATGTTTTTTTTTGTTTTCCTAGGCTTTTTGCTATGATTTGGTATTTATTACTAGGGTTTTTTCTTTTTTTGTAGAGTAGTTTTTTTTTTCTAGAAAAAAATGTTTGTTTGTGTTTTTTTATAGGGTTTCCTATTTTTAGGTTTTTTTTGCATGTTTCATAATATTTATAGCTAGAGTTATTTATTTTTTGGGATAAGCTTTGTTTTTTGGGCTAGGGTTTGCTAATTATTTACTAAACTTTTCTATCTTTTTAGTACATTTTTTGTTACCTGATTTGTTGTATTTTAGGCTAGGATTTATTATATTTTAGGCCAAGGTTGTCTAAGTATTTACTAAACTTTGATATCTTTTTAGTACATTTTTTGTTAGGGTTTGTTGTATTTTGAGCTAGGATTTACTATTTTTTAGGTCAAGCTTTTTTGTTTTTGTTATTTTTAATCTATATTTTTCTTTTTCTGTAAAATATAGTATTTTTCCTATTAAATAAATCTATGAACTATGAAAAAATATTAATAAAAACTATGTACATACCTTCTTCTTTTTTTCTTATAATACTCTTCCTCTTTCACCTCCTCATTACATAGGTGTCCGCTTCTCCTATATCTGCCATGTTCTTTATCCTCTTAAAAGGTTATGTGTAGTTGTTTTCTCCATACCCTTCTTCCTCCATGTTCTTCTTCGACATAAATTTATTTCCTCTTTCCTTTCCTCCTTTTCCAATTTACCCTCCTCTGCATTTAACCCTTGATATGTTTTTATGAAATTGTCTTTTGGATGTTTTGGAAGATCACATGTACCTAATAATAATGAAAAAGACGTATATGAGATTGGAATTTTTTATTTTTCAAGTTAAGGATTATTACAACACAAATATGTAGCAAATGTGATGATATTAACATCATTTTTGCACTGAACTATTTATGTTGGAAACGACATCAAAAATGGAAAAAACATAAAACAAAAATCAATGTAAATTTGAGACAAATATTTATGTTTTTTGAATAATATGTAGTAGAGACCATTTATAGACATGGAAATCACCCAAGATGTTTCATATCCCAACTGTCTTCTAGTTCAAAATTGTATTCATTTTCCAGGAATGTACAAATCCTTTTTAGACCATACAAATCATATATGGTCATGAACCCATAAGTTTTCTAGTTCCATAATCTTATGTGTGGGATCCATAATCCCATATTCTCATGTTCCACTACATGGAATAACCAAATAATTCTATAATCTTCCTAAAAATATAATTCTCTCTCTTCTCTCATGTTTTGAACAAGTTACTTATTTTCTATTAATTTATTAGTTTTTTTCAAGTTGGAATGCATTATTTTGGCCATCGATAATTAATGTTGGAAGTTAATTAGATCATACTAGTCTACCTATTACATATCCTTACATCCTTTTTATCAGGAAATATAATAAGGGTGTAAACATATGCATTAAGAGAATCCCCTACACATACTTGAAGTAATCCAAACTAAATTCAAGAGTCAAGCTTCCCAAATCAAAATCCCTAAAATTTTAGTCAAGAACAAGAAAGAAAAGTCATTACAGAGCATTATCAAGTGATCGAGCTATCACATACAGTTTCATTGACATAACATTATATCACATCTCTAAATGGATAACTACTTGTGGTTTGAGGCATCTTTAAAGTTGTGTGCAAATGTAGGCAATGTATGGATTACACTTAGACCCAACCACTAAATGTTTTTTAGGGTTTTCCCTAGGTTAGGGGTTTGAATTAATTTTTTTGATTACATAGTGTCTCACACAGTATCAATACATAATATTTCACATTGAATCATATACTAGTCACTTGTTGAGGTTCTAAAAGTTACAGAGTCCCAATTTTTAGCCTATCCCAAATTATCCAATAAGATGAAACCAGTAAACAATTCATTCCAAGAAGAAATTTTTTATCATTGAGTAGAGTTCATATCTAGAATCAAAGATGAATCATCTACATGATACTTCTAGCTAGTTCATCCCTATATCACACATAATGAACTCTCTAAACTATTCAAAGAGCTAAGTAAGTTCACCTTATTGTGTTCTACTATATTTTTCATGTGCCCTAATTGATTTATCATTAAATGGTATTTATTTATGTTTAGATCTAAATATTAATACTTTCTAATTTGAATATACATCATATTCTAACCCTAACTTGAATTTAAATATGAAAAAATAACCATCACAATTTCATCCCTCCATACCCCAAAATTATTTATATTATGGATTAAATAATTTTTGAGCCAATTTATTGATCAAAACCCTATACTATTTTGCTTAGGTCACCCTATTCTGAATCAATCCTTCTATTGCAAAACTTTAAGGTTCCTCTTATCTTTCTGCATACCCTTCTTTTATGTCCTTTAAATGCAATAATCATATTAATCATACACTCATCGAGCATATCCAACTCCCATGCATACCTAGATAACACATGCTTCTTATGGATTCGCCTTATCTTCCTATTCGAGGAATACCTTCTATTTCTATGAATACCCATAATTTAATGAGACATATTTAAATTTTAACCAAGATCCTCTTGAAAAATCAAGCTAACCTTGTTCCACATGTGGGATCTAATTAGAATGAGCCTAATGACATTGATCATGATCAAGTTAAACTCTTATCTTATTTCCTACATGACCTTCACCAATATCCATAGAATATTGATAAGATACTCCATGTTCTTCTTACCTCTAAGGCTTCTTGTGATGCTCAATCTAAAAAATATAATGAAGAGCCCTCTTTTTAGATTCTTAATCCTACATCTATTCCTCATATGTGGGCATCTATTATCCCCCTTCAACAAGTAATAATGCTTACGACAACTTATACTACTATTCCCACATCTCTTGTGCACACCCACGGACCCCTTTCCAACCTCCCTCTACTACATGTTCCCTTGAGGATCTCATCTATGATTTGTAGACTAAGGTGTTGCAATTGGAGAGGGGTGTGTCTAGAGGTTATAATAGCATGGATTGAAATACATTAATTCATAATACACTTACACATATGGTGATGTATTTTCCTTTACCCTTATGGTTTATGTATCCTAAGCTTCATATGTATGAGGATAAGAGTGATCCTGAGCAACACCCTTTCTCCTTTCATGTTACTCACCTAGTTTATGTTTACAATGATCAAATCCTCACTATATTTTTTATAGGATCCTTAATTATTATGATTTGTAATGGTTTTATGACCTACATATTCTCTATGTAGGGTATTTTAATCCATTGCTAATTAGTTTCTTGGAAACTTCTCTGTTAACATTGGTGATAAGGTTTCCTTTGCCCAAATGGCTTAATGGCAACAAGGCTCTAATGAACCAATCACTAATTGTGAATATGTCTTACGCTATAATACAATTCTTACCAAAATGAGCATTATAATTGCAAACAATGAACTTCAAGATCTATTTAATCAGAGTATTTTATCTCCCTTGCAATAAATTTATCATGTTTGACAAATTTTGAATCATTTGATGAACTTATGTCATACTTTAGAAGGAATAGAGAATCTAGTATCTTAACACTAAACAAGCTTAAGTATGGTTCCACCCCACCTAATACATCTACATCTAAGTTTCTAAGGAAGATCTAATCACAAAGTAAAATCCAATGAAAATAAAATGGAAGCCAAAAAAAAATTAATGTCATATCTCAACCTACCAAAGCTTCAATTACAAGCTCCCCCTCAAAGATAAATTCATATAGACTACCTTCCTCATGATATGTGATCTTACAATAGTTGCTTGAGTGTAACCTTGTATCTCTCCCTTCACATCTTGAGGTTGATATGAGAAAGCATCAACCTAAACATTTAGACTTTAATGCATATTGTGACTCACATAGATGTATTAGGAACTCAACTAACAAACATTTTAAGATTTATAATATTATCCAACATCTCATTGATACCAATCATATTGAATTTGATTTCCCTCCATATAAATCTCATCCTTAAGTCGATGATAATCCTAAGTTCAAGATATCTTCAATGACCCACTTCTTAAATCATCATACACTTATGACTATAAGGGAAACTTAGAGTTGCATCATACATGTAATGGGAAAACCTCCCTCGAATTCATATGGCCATCCACTTGATTCTTGCATAGTAGTATAATCACCCCTTCTTTGCCTCGTAGGCCTCTCATTACATTTGATGACAATAAAAATAATTTATGATGCTTGTTATTTCTCATAAAATTTACATTTTAGCTTCTATTAATCAAAAACCTAATCCATAGTGTATTGGTTGATAGAGATCTCTAAGAACAAGATGTTCACTCTCACATTTCCTTACTTCTTTGGGCTAGATACTAAGACAACATATACAATCCAATGAATAATCTTCCTAGAATCATTCCATTAGACACATTTTTCTTCCTCTTATAGTTGGATCCATGTTATCTTTGACTATACATGTTTTAGTAATTGATACCCTTGGGGTATGTGACATGCTTCTATAATACCCTTGGATTCATAAGTTTAGGGTTATTCATGTTTATTCTTCATCAATGTGTTAAATATATTTATTATAATCAAGTTGTTATGGTTAAGGGTATACCTTATGATGATGTGTTACCAAACTTATGATGACGTGTTACCAAATCCTTCTTCTAGTAAAGAAACGGTTTCTTACACCCATGCCTTGTCAAGCCTACTTATGATATATCTATACTAGTACCTAGCTTATGCATGGCCTTCCCCTAGGTCTTCCTCCTATAAGAAATCAATATCCTAAGAGTTTCCTACAATCTTGAGCTTAAATTGACACATCATACTTCTTATTATGTATAACACTCTTTTAAGGTCCAAGCCTCCCTCACCTCTGGACTCGTGGCTCTCGACCCTCTTGATAACATCATTAGGATAGAACATTCTTTTCCAATATTTCTTATTAATAAACTATATCATAAAATCAAAATATTTCACAAATAAAAAATCCAACTATTCACAAAATACAAAATCATGACCTAAACATGTTTGATTTACTAGTCTTTACTTTACATATCTTGTTTGTCACATGGTTTGATAGATAGAATATTATATATTATATACACATATGTGTTCATTGACGTATATGAGCATGATGTAGGATACATAGAAATCTACATGATCATATATGCTAGATTTTCCCTCTTACCCATTGGTCTTGCTATTCCGAGGGCATCTTCTACACTATCAAGTGCTATTGTTCCATTTATTACGTAGTGCTCTTTCTCATTCTAGTTATGCTTATCCTATATGTGGTGATATATGTTATTTATCTAGATTTTTAAGACTAACACAAGTGAACTATGCAAAAATAGTATATCTTATTTTATGCACATACTAACTATTGTCTACTTATATAATTACACATTGGATAGCTTATTTTCTTGTCCCTTAGACTCATATATGCGTGTACCCACTATTATATGCTTTGTTTGTGGCCTTAGTTTCCTTTTCTATTGTGGCCATTCTTCCCTTGTTTGTTTGTATGCCACTATTGTGTCCCTTGTATATGGCTCTTGGCTTTCTCTATAACAATATGTGTGACATCGATTCACGTACTTGTATGTTTGTGTGCTTCTATGTTTGTATACTTGCATGATTCTTGTATGTGATATCTCTCTGTGCCATGACTTATATCATGTACTTTCTTATAGGACTAGGTTCTACATGGTGGCCACCTATAGTTATCTTCTATGCGTTCTAATGTTGGTTATATAAGGAGATCACATTCTTGAGGATTCACGATGAATTAGAGAGACTAAGTGAGGGTTTTACAGATGAGGGCACAAAGATGACATTTACAATTAGATTTTTCTTGACATATGTAGAGCCATTTTGGTAGAAACCAATTTCGTAGGTTCTAGATCTTCACAATTCTAGTCAAATTTGTACGAAAATAACCAACACAATTTCCTTTATCCTTTTTCTTTAGATGTTATTCCTATACTTTTATGGACCCATTTTCAAGTTTTTGTCACAGACAACTTTATCTTATTTCACAAAATTTCAGTATATTTATGTCCCTAATCCTAATTTCTTACACATTATAATTATTATATATTTTTATATAGTCTAAAGAACCTCTTTTTATACAATTAAACGAACTTATTAATGCAATATAAATTTAAATTAATTACAATATGTTGTAATTAATTTAATACATTTTTTAATGAAGAATTTAAAATCTTAAAAACAATTCCAAAATACATTAACGAAACATCCGACCTAAAATTTATTTTTAAAAAAAATAAAAAATTCTTATAACAAATTAAACAGTTTTTTTTAAAAAAGGTACAAGTTTTGATAACCCTCTACCACTTTCCCTCCGCCCTCCCAAGATTTCAATCTTAGCAAATGCAATGGGAATTTTTTTATAAAAAACACAAAAGACTTATCAATCATTTTCATCATAAACAAAAAAATATATACTTAAATTTTCCAATGTTTGGATTGTTCGATTTACATGTCATTGTCATTCAAATATATCATCAATAACACGTTACAATGTGAACAACATGTCAAAATCATATGCATTTTCATTATATTAATGGTACTTTCATTTTTTATTATTTGATTTGATTTTGTCAAAAATAAATAAATTATAACGTAGATTTCACTCTAGCATTAATTATTACAAATTAGGCAACTTTCTTTATTACTAACATCCATATATATATATTTATATTTTGAACTTGAAATTTTCTTGACCGAATCCACGAGGAATATTGATTTTCATTCTATTTTAAATAGGCATCTATGCCTTTCAACTTTAAACTTTGCTTTACGTTTGAAGAGAAAAATATTTATTTTTAGTTACGATTCTCATATGCCTTCGTACGTGTACGTGAAAAGAAAAGGAATAAGTGTTATCATTATCATAAAGGATAGGTAGCTTGCTAACATGAAAATCCATTAAAATTGGAACAAATCACATGGAAATCCATGTAAGATTGGAACAAATTACATGTCAAAAGATACATTCCCCAACAAATTGCATCTTTGGTAGAGAGTTACTCTTTTTATCATAATCTATATGTGGTATTTTTTTAATCTTATCTTTCTTTTTTTATCATAATTTAATTGTAGAATTTTTTGGATTGGTATAAAAAAATATTATCCCTTCCATCAATGGATTAGATTTAAAATATTTTTTAGAATCCAAACTCTATTACTTTCTCCGAACAATAAGAAAAATAAATATATGTTACTCAAATAGATATTAAATTAAAAATCAATCATTTTTCTGACATCTTACACTATTACAATCTACCGCAAACAACTCCAACCCCGACTATCATTGTAAATTACACATATAAACATAATTAGTGATAGAAATACTTCATTAAAGTTTCTTGATAATATTTAGAACCATTTCATTGTCTTGCTTACTTTACTCTTTTTTCTTGGCATATTTAATTTTGTTCAAGTTATATTATTATAACTATTTACAAATGAGATTGTATGGTTTTCACGCACACGCACATGCACACGCACACGCACACGCACACACACACGCACACGCACGCACACACTCACATGCACGCGCACACACACATGTACATGCACATGCACACGCACACGCACACACGCACGCGCGCACACACACACGCACGCGCGCGCACACGCACACGCGCGCGCGCACGCACGCATGCACACAGACACGCACGTGCGCACACACGCACACACATGCGCACACACGCACACACATGTGCACACACCCACACACGTGCACACACGTACACACGCACACACACACACACGCACACGCACGCGCACACACACGTGCACACACGCACACCGACGCGCTCGTGCGCTTGCACATACACACACACACAACCAAGATTTATTTACTTTTTTTTCATTTAGTTATTTAATGGGATTAATTGTGTCAAGTTCTTCTCTTTAATCTTTTGGAATCATCCATTACCTCATTCCCAATTAAATCTTGTACGACTATGGTTGCACTATGTTTGAGCATACATTTGTTGAGCATTTGCCCTATACTAGATAAAATAAACTTTCATAACACATGAAACATGGTAGTATCATAGCAAGAGGGTGCTAAGCCTTTATGAAATACTTCTATATATTATTGATCCCACAAATTTACTTTTCAATATATTATTTAATAATCTCTTTGATGGTCTTTGTTGACGAATCTAAGACATGGACAAGAACATGAGGAAGATGTTGGAGTTGGTTGAAAGGTTGGAGACTAAACAAGTTAGTTTTAGGGGCCCTGTCTATGGGGTAATCCTTCACCACACTCATATGAGCTCCCTTCTCATACATTTAAATCCCTACATCCCTCTCAACCTAAGTTCTAGATTCCTAACTTTCTCTTAGTTCGCCTTGAGAGCTATCCTCCTTTCCAAAATCATATTCCCTTCCCCTCATTCGAACATGTACAAAATCAATCAAGATCTCAACTTCTTCCCTACTTCATGAATCTAAATTGACATGTGTATGAGTTTCATGTTTAGGAACCTAAGGAATTGCAGCCCATGCAACACTCCAAGCCATTTTCATCACTAAATTCTTGCAACATTTTTGTAGGATTAACATCCACAAGAGAATATCAAAAGAGATTTTCTCAAATCTCTTGAGTTGCAAATATTAGAACATATGATGGAGGATCATTTAGAGGTTTCAGGGGACTAGATCAACAAGTTTGAGCTTGAGCCAATTTTGTCTAAAATTTTGATCAATGAGTGGCCTCTTACCAATGTCTCATATCCATCTCAAATCAGTTTCACTAAAGGAAACAATTCTAAAACAATTTCAAATTGGTGTGACTTTGATTTACATGGTGACAATGTATAAAATGTACAAATAGAGGCATCAACTATAAAGGGAGACCAAGTAGATTTAGAGGGAGATCAGATTGAGCTCGAGGATGAAGAGGACACGTTTCTCAACACTTATGTTGATCAGAATAAAGTTGAGCAGGAGCTCTGCAAGGTAAGAAAGATTTTTTAATTGAATGCAATGATCCCTATCATCTTGCGTGTTTAGAACTTTCTACCTTTATGAAATATTGCAGCTCTGAGTCACTAAGATCATCCCCATATACTAAAAGTGATCAAATAGATATTTTTTATGGTGTTTTTGATCTTTTTACTATTATATTTGAAGATGAGGATGATAATACAGAGCCAATTATTAAATGGAGGAATTAGCTGAGAAGAAAGAAGAGGAAGAAAATTTAAAACAACTCACAAACACCCCACATGAGAACAAAGAGGATGAAAATGGCTTCCTTCTTGGAGAATGTAAGAGATCAACTTTGAAAAGTGCATGCCCAATTAGGTATTTGAGTGTTTTATAATGTCAAGTTGAGTTATCATTTTTCATGTTCACCTCAGAACATGGAGAAAAGCTCCAAAGAACCAAAAGCAATCCAATGATCCTTTCTAAACCAAATGTAGAGCAACTGGAGGAGGTGTTTGTTCTTTTTTAGGCTAATATTTCGAGCAAAAAGGAGGTGCAAACAATGTTTTCACTTCCATCACTTGATTTGGTGGAAGTTACTTCTCCCAACTAGTATCTGGTTTTTTTAGCTCACTTTGCTTTTGGTTACAGTAGGAGGAGTTTAGGTTTGTTTTTGTAAAATAATTCTTTTATACAGAATTTACATGTATCCATTTGGATCATGTATGATTTGATCTTTTATACATATTTTTGTGAGCTCTTTCAACTCATGCAGGGTTCAAATCAATCACCTTTGTGGTCACAAATCATATATTTTTGGGGTATTTTTCAATTTGATTAAAGATTTTATTCAGAGCTTTAAAGATTATATTTTAAACAAGTGCAAGTTTAGAGTTTCAATTCAAATACAAGTTCAACACTTCAATAAGTTCCATAGTGAGTTTTAAAAGTTTTAAGATCAATTTTCAAGTTTCAGGATTGACTCCATGCCCAATGGATATGATAGGCCGCTAATCAGTTATCTAGAAGGAAGACATCCTCGATGAGTCACCAAAAAAGTTGACCAAAATGAGCTCACACTTTATTTTGGCCAAGTAATATCAAATTCCATACTTGATAGAATTTGATCTCAAATATTCAATGCTTTTGCACCTTGGAATCTTCAAGCTTGTCAAATAACTTACACAGACAAGATTTGGGATCACACAGTTTGAATTAGAAGAAATTTTGATCAAATCACTTATTGTTGGGGCTCAAACAAGTTGACGATGTTCAGATAGTTCACTTTATAAAGGATACGAGCCATCGAATTTAATCTTTGCCACAAGGGTCACAACCGAGCTATTTGGGCAAGTTGATCTTTTATTTGGGTCACTGAGTTGGGCCATCGAGTTGAACAAGTTAGGTAGGTTTCAAATTTTGGCTAAGGCATGAAGAATCAAGGTGTAACACATGGCGAGATATTAGTGATATGTGAATTTGAAGATATCGGGTTCGCGGGATCAAAAAAGTATTGGAGCTAAGAATAAAGGAATATGAGAATTAAATATTAATGTCATTAGTCTGTGCAAACCAATGTTGGGGAGGGCCATGTCACAACAGGTGAAGGCCCTAAGATTCTCAAGAATTTTGTGGCAAAGGTGAAAATGGCGAAGGAAATGCAGATGGATCTTAGAATCTCGAGATCTTAAGATCTTGAGAAAGCAAGTGGGCCAAGTGGTAAACACTAAGGTGACCCTGAGAAAACTTAAGGCAGGCCCGAGCTTGGTGAAATTAAAGTGACACCCCCCTTTTTTTGGCCACTATGAATATGGTGGACCAATCACGGCCATTTTAAAAACTCTAGGGACTGAAAGTAATCCATGTGACCTTGTGAGCTTGAAATCCCAAGAATACAAGGAAATCCCAAATCCAATGATATGGTGATACGTGGACATTAGCTTGGGTGGGAGGAAAAAACCAGAGGTTGAATCAGATTTTGGCACATGGTAGAAATGATCATGGACATAAATTTGATGGCCAAGTGGATGTCAAATACACCAACGACATTAAGATCTTTAAATGATCATATCTTTTGATCAGATTCTCCAAACCATGAAAAATTGTACTGTTGGAAATATTAAGAAGATTAGATTATGATGGGAGTGGTTGTGGGTCCCTTTAAAGGTGTTTTGTGAAAAAAATAAAATCAAAAGGACCAATACCATTTTAAACCTGAGCTCAGAGAGCACGTTCTAGTTGTGTTTCAGATGATCATAACACCTGATCTAGAGTACCTATTTAATTACAAGATACACCATTAGAAGGGAACTTCTGATAGATTTAATTTGAGTTTAATTTCGTAGAGAATGGTGGAGAAATCAAAGATAACTTCATGACAGAATATTGGGGGCATTTTCAACTATTTTCCCATTCAAATGGCTCAAAAATTAGATCAAATCACTCCAACGACCATAATTTAATTATTTTGAGTGGTTATAGTAGGAATTGATCTAATTTCACATCATCAAAGGAAAGAAATGGAACCCATGCTTGATCTAAGCATCACTTATTTTGATTGGTCCTTTTTGGGTGGAAAGTGGTTGATCTTTTGATCTCTCATTGATTTTCATATCTCCTCTCTCTTTCTCTTCTCATTCTATATAATTTGACTCATTTCTCATTATAAATAATCATCTCCTGGATGTAAAGTTGCCATGTCAAAATGGTGGCTAAGCTTTCATGAGTTGCAAACCTTTGACTTGGTCATATGTAATGCACTTAATGTCTTCTCTCATTAATATAATGGATTGTGTATGATTTTATCAATAAACTCTTGTTATTGTGGCTCATATCTTCCATTTACTTATGTTTTTTTTGTCTTGTACCTCTCTATTCATTAATGGTATGATGTGTGTGGGCTATAATTGCATGTGTTCTCATTTCTAAGTGTCTAAAATATGTGGAATGGAATGGTTTTGGAGAGTTGATATGTGGCATGTATCTTCCCTCCCATAATTGTGTTTTCATTCCCTTTCTTCCCCTCAAGGAGAGAGACACCCTTTTTATTTTAGTGCAATCACCACTTTTTAGCTTATTTATTTTCATGCATTCCACCCCCCTTTTCCCTTGCAGATCAATATCTTAGCTTAGGAGTAGTGTTAGCATTAGAGTAGATAGTTAGAGGAATCCAACCTTCTCTAGAGGTTTTTCCTAAAGAGCAAGGTCACACACCTTGGGAAAATTACCATGTTTTTGCTAAGGTGTTGATCCATTGAGGCTCAACAAAGGGTGAAAATTTAGGTTACAATAGTATTCTAAATTCTTTCATTACTATGTAGACTTTAGAAATGTATTTCATTTAGTTAAAGAGTGATGTAATCACAGTTAGGTGTCTTAATGATGAGATGTTCTATATTGAGTAATTTAAATAAATACATAATTTATGCAAGAGAAAATAACACCTATTCTTTATTATACAATATGAGATATTATACGCATATCCTTACCACTCATTACACATACAATTTGTACTCTTATAAACATCATAGTTTTATAATGATCATAACCCACCCCTATAGTCTTCCATCAAACCTCCTGGATAATCTATGATTACATTTCTCTCCAAACACTGCAGTATATACTATCTCATATTAGGTTTTTTGGAATGCCTTTTCCAAAAGTAGCAATTTTATTATATATAGATACAAAATTCACCTACTCACAATATTTTTCACACCCACTTCCCACCCTTACAGATTTTGAATGTGTGGAAAACAGTAAATGAAGGATAAGGTATAAATGGCCCACAACATATCATGAGTATAACAAAACTTGATGAAGAGTTAGTTGGATTGACATCAACAATAATGATTTAGATATTTCATCTTTGTCTCTTTCATGTAACAATCTCAATGTCCTTGAACAAGTAACCATCACATTTTCACTCCTTAAGATCATACACACATGTCACACATATCCATAAAAGAAGTCCATGTATAGTATTTCAAGTTTATTTTATACATAGATATTCCTGAGCTTGTATAAACCTTGAACAATTTCTAATGAATTTATGGCTTTGTAGGTAGGTGTGCAACATTAGGACGAAAATAATTTTATGGTGTGAGACATTAAGTGGGAGTATGAGTTAACATGAGTTCAAATTAAATTTTATAAGCTTGCACATCGTTTCCAATAGTCTACACAATGCTTTAGCTTTGCACAAAGTGTGATTATGCTAAAAATGTAAATATTCTAGCCTAATATAATGCAAGTTTATAGTAAATAAATGAGTAATAAAATAACTGAAATACACCCAAGAAACTAAGCAATAAACATGTAAAACCCTAATGTGCAAAGAGAGTTGGAAGAGCCTTAGCTTATTTAGAGATGTCGCATGACTATGTCACAGTGGAGACCGGCTGAAGAGGAAAGTGAGCCTGTTGCATAAGATCCTGAGAAAATGTAGATCCAAGTGATTTAGCTGGACTGGGGTGCTTGGAAAAGGGATTGGGGCACCCTGGTCTGCAGTCACCCTGTTCTGTACAGGAGATTCAGAAGCCAATTTTACAGGGTCATCAAATGATGTGAAGCCTTTGTTGTTTGTCACATTTATGTCGCACCTTGTTCATTGATGTTGTCGTAAACATGCAATGAAGAAACCACCTGGAAAACCTCAAACAGATCATCAAAACCCTAAAAAATAAAGATGCATATGAAGGGGTTAAACTTTCCTTAGCCACCAAAATGGTGGACTTATCACTAAGCATTGTACTACATCTTAGATCCAATGTAGTTATATGTGTGTGTGTGGAATTGTGCCCTAGGTTCTCTTGTGCATGTCACACTTTGTGAATAACAAGCAATAACTGGATGTAGAATGTAAATAATGTGTGCATGGAATAGAATAAAATCCCCTCCTATGAAGTTTGATGTAGAAAACCAACCTTTGTCCCTTGTGATGGAGCTAGATGGATGCAATTGGAGCAATAGAAGCATTGATGGATGCAACCTTAGGTTGTGATAGATAGTTCTTAGTGTTTGGTCCCTTATTATGATCACATAACTTTATATTTATATGATTCCTTCTCTTGAATTTTGTAATTAACCCCAAGAAGGCCGACTACCAAAAAGATAAGATGCTCAAATGGATAGAAAGGACCCTAAAAGTGAGAGTAAAGTAAAAAGAGGACAGGGGCACCCAGAGGGGACAAGGTTACCTACTGCTAGCATCCTGGCTGGGCACTCCAGTCCATAAAAGGTAAAACTAAAGTATGAAAAGACAGACTAGGCCAATACATGTGGAAGACCGAATTAACAATAGAATCCAACGAAAGATAACCAAAGACATGGGTTAATTAGTAGTTTTCTCACTTAGGTGTAACCGAGACTAGATAATTGCCCAAAGTGTGTGACTTTGTGTCTAAATTTTCCTCCACTTTATGTTGGTGAGTGGAACGCTCGGTAACATAAATTAGATAGAGATGTGTGCCTGATATCCATGTAGATTGATTTAGAAAGTGTGTTGAGGGACTAGAAAAAGTGTGGAGTGATAAAAAATGTGGAGCGTGGAGACTAAAGATGTAAAAAGTGTAAAAATGTGATGAGAGTGAACCTAGGGCGGAAGCACATGTGTAGATTTTGATGTATGTGACGTACCTACATGTTAGTGTCACTGTGTGTGATGTTGTTGTTGATGTTGACTACTTTCTTCCCATATGGATGGTTCTGCAAAAGAGAAGACGATCAAGTAGTCAAATATGTATGTATATGTATACAAATGTGTGTAAAGACACATGTATATATCTAAAAAGTGTGTAATGAAAGTATGAAAATGAGAAAGGAACATGTGAACATGATCTGTGATGAGAAAAAAAGGTGTAGAAAGGATCTTGTTGATGAAATGTGAGTTTTTGGGGATATCTCACACCACTGGCTGAAGAAGTGTAGGGAGGAAAGTCTGATTTATCCTCCAACGTGTAACCGCTTCCCAAAACTGAAGATATCTTTATACTGTTTGGTTTTTTGGGCGATCTGACGCCACAAATGAAGTAGTGTAAAGAGGAAGGTTTGGTTTATCCTTTAACATGTAACAATTTTCCTTGTAAAAATCTATTGTGTATGGAATTTTGTAGACTGTGTTGAACCTACTTGTTGTGTAACTAAGGACCCAAGTCTGATTCTGAGCCCTGAACGGTGCTGAATTGTATTGGTATTGTGTTGTGTATACCTTGCATGGGGTGAATGATTCACCCAAATGATGCCCAAAGGAGGACCAACCACTGAAATTGTGCCCAACAGGGGGGAAGAGGATGTGCTTGGTAGAAACCAAGGCACATGCAAACACATGACTGGAAGACAAGTATTAGTACAAGAAAAGACAAACATGTATGTATAAGACAAAGTGTAAACTAAACAAACAATGTGTAAGCTAAAACATGCAAAAAGATAATGTAGACCATGAAAAGTGGGTTGCAAACATGGGAAACCAATCACGGTGTCGCAAGACAATCAAGGCCGAAAAATCCAAAAGCATACAAGTGTGCACACAAAACAAAGGGAAAAACATGTAAATAAAGGCATACAATGAAATGAAAGGACAAAAAATGTAACAGATAACCATGGTGGCAAATAGTCCTGTAAAAAAAATACTGCACATGAGGTAAGCATGTTATAAAGCATATGTAATCGATAAATTAGTGTGTTATGAAACCAAATGAAACAATAGCACCTGTATTGTATTAAATTAGATGCCCCCAGAAGCCACTATGGAACTAGTAATAGGTACTGCACCAAGCATCCATGATGTGTGTAATGGATCTATATAATTTGTGATCATAACTAGAAAGTGAGTGAAAGTTCATGTTTGTATAATAAAAATATCTATGTAGCATATGTAATAAGATGAATAGGTACAAGTAAATGCAAGCAAGAGTAAATGTAACCAAGATATGCAGTATGTTGTATATGGATGGAATGGAATGCAAAGTGAATGATAGGATCCGTGTGCCCCTTGAGTGAATGGAGTTATATGCAGTGAGTTTCATTTGTTTATTCCCCCTCAGCAGTCAAGAATTAACTATAAATGAGAGTGCGCCATCATGAAATGGTCAAATTATGTGTTGTATGGAGTGTGGTGTGATGAATGTGTAGTGATGATGTGTGACATAGAGATGAGGTGTGAAAATGTGTTATTATGCAGCCTAAAGTGTATATCACTACAAGATGAGTAGGAGAAGTGATGATGTAGCCTATATCATATATCACTAAGGGATGTTGGATGAAGTGATGATGTATCCTATGACATGTATCACTAACCAAGGAATGTTGCACACGGAAAAGATTAAATGGTTGAATGTGTGAGTGTAATGTGGTCCATTTGTGATGTATACCCTCAAAATTCTATTATGGACCATGAGACTAGAGTGCATCATGGGTAGTGAGTGCAACACGTGTAAGTAGATGAAGATGATGTGTAATATTTGTAGTAGATGCAGTGATGAGAGGTTGTTACATGATATGTAATGTATAGTATGTAATGTAAGATGTTTGAGGTATGCGTAGAATGTGTATGATGCAAGATGATGAAAGTGAAAGCTGGGTGGAGATGTGCCATGTGTAGTGTCTATTGTGCAGTGTATGAGATTGATGTGTATAAGATGCCCTCAACAGTCAAGTGTGAATCAAAGCACGAGATTGTGTCATCGGTTAGTGACAATACAAATGTATCAAGTGGTTTATAAATGATAGAGATCTAGCCAAACATGCTAAATGGATCAATTTAAGGAGTAGTTTATTTAATGAAAGTGAGTGGGAAATGAGGTGATAAAGGTGTGTGACCATAAAATGGTTCATCGTTGTCATAAGCTTCATCTGGGTCCAATTCATCGACATAGGCATTGTTTATAGCAGACGGCATAGTTAAAAGTTTAACTATAGAAGGTGGTTGTTGAGCATGGCCTGGTGAAGTCGCAGATACCTTTAATGGAGGAGGAGTGAGCTAATCCTTAAGAGGAGGTTGTTTAGTTTGACTTGATAGCACTATAGATGAATGAGGAGAATGAGGTGATGAAAGACATACCTTGAGAGGTGATTGTGTAATTTGAGTGGATTGAATAGGTGGTGCTTGACTAACCGAAGAAGGCATATGAGAAGCAGTAGCATGGTTGTCATTAGACATATAAGGAGTAGAATTAGGAGCCCATTTGGGTAAAATATTTATAGGTGGGCATGCAACAAAATGTTTTGTAGCAAATGAGATAAAGCCTTGAAGCGCAAGATGCTTTATTTTTCATTGTAACACATAACAATCATTGTCACTTTGGGTTCACCAAAATCATTATGCTAAAAATGTAAATATTCTAGCCTAATCTAATGCAATTTTGTAGTAAATAAATGAGTAATAAAATAACTGAAACACACCCAAGCAACTAAGCAATAAAAATGTAAAACCATAATATCTAAAGAGAGTTGGAAGAGCCTTAGTTGATTCGGAGATGTTGCGGGATTGTGTTGCAGTGGAGACCGGCTAAACAGGAAAGGGAGACCATCACACAGGAGCTTGAGAAAATACAGATTTGAGTGATTTGGCTAGATTGGGGCACCCTGGTCTGTAGTATGGGAACCATGGTCTATGTGGGAGGTCTAGAAGCTAATTTTATAGGGTTTCTAGATGATGCGAAGCCTTCTTTGTTTGTCGCGTTTATGCCGCACCTAGTTCATTGATGTCGTAATAAACTTGTAATGAATAAATCCCCTGTAAAACCCTAGAAAAAGAATCAAAAACCTAAAAAATAAAGATGCATATGAAGGTTTCATACTTTCCTCAGCCGCCACAATGGTAGACTTATCACTGAGCACTACATTACATCTCAGACCAAATGTAGTTCTATGTGTGTCTGTGGAATTGTGCCCTAGGTGCCCTTGTACGTGCCGCACTTTGTGAATAATGAGCAATAGCTAGATTTATAATGTAAATAATGTGTGCATGGAATAGAATAAACTCCCCTCCAATGAAGTGTGATGCAGAAAAACAACCTTTATCCCTTTTGATGGAGCTAGATGGATGTAATTGGAGTAATAAAATCCTTGATGGATGGAACCTTAGGTGGTGATAGCTAGTGCTTAGTGCTTGGTCCCTTATTATGATCACATAACTATATATTTATATGATTCCTTCACTTAAATTTTGTAATTAACCCTTAAAATGCCAACTACCAAAAAGATAAGATGCTCAAATGGCTAGAAAGGACCCAAAAAGTGAGAGTAAAGTATAAAGAGGATAGGGGCAACCAGAGGGGACGAGGGTGCCTGGCGCTAGTATCCTGGTTGGGTTCTCTAGTCCAAAAAAGGTAAAACTGGAGTATGAAAAGATAGACTGTTCCAATAAAGGTGCAAGACTAAAAGTAGCAATAGAAAGCAACAGACTATGGCCAAAGACATGGATTTATCAGTAATCTTCTCAATTAGGAACCATATGAATAGTAGTATGTAATCAAGACTAGATAATTACAAGAAGTGCATGATTTTGTGTCTAAAAAGTGCACAATTATTGTGCCACAAAATATAATCATTTCACCATCTCTTAATCCAATCTTGAAGTTTTATGCACATAGATGAAGTGATGTTATGCATTCTGAGTGTCCCTTGGGTGTGCAAGGTCTCACAACTTTCATACCACCTTACTTGTAGTGTGCCATAAAATAGATGGTTGAGAAAAATTATAAAATATATATTGGAATTGAAAATTTACTAAGGAACCCTCATGACATAGTATGTATATGCTATAAATAAATAATTATAGCACCACACATACTACTTATGAGAAATATAAATATTTTGGTTTTATACAATATTGCTTGTTAACCTAGATGCTCGTGCATCAATAGGGAATTTAATTTTGATAGGATACATGTTATTTCCATTTTAGAGACCTTTTAAATCATATTTATGAGACTCTAAAAAATAATTATTGGTGAATTCCAAACTCCATGAGGAATGTGAATCTTCAAGGAGTAGTGTTATAAATAAATAGGGTTTCCCTCTTTCTCTAATTATTTTTAGGATTTAAAAAAATGATATGGATAACTTTCTTTGATAATACACTCATCTAGATGATGTTTTCATACCTCCACATGGTCACATCTCCCTTCTTTGTTTCTTCAATGATGTGTTTATCATCTCTAATTACCTCTATATCCTAAAAAGATAATTGGGTGCTCTTTCTAAATTTTCTAAAACTTCATTTAATTTTTCTTAACCTTAAGAAAAATAAGATCATGATTTCAAAAAATTAATCTCAAAATTGTCTATTTTAGGTTTTAGTATTTCTATAACAAAAGCATGGTTGAGATCATGTTTTATATACTTATTTTAGATGCAATAATTTGTATTTCTATAGGGAGTTCAGCAAGGTTATTAAGAAACATGTAATCAATGAAAAAGGGTTTTCATGTAGCCTTTAAAAATTTAAATATGTTGTGATGATATGCATCACTCTAGGTTTAAGATTGAACACATGGATGGAAAACACACATGAGGTAGATATAGTGTGTAGAAGGGTGTAGGTAAAACTAATGACATACAATTTTTTAAAGATCGATTAAACTATATAAGATAAGTAATACTAAAATATTATATAAGATATAACAAAATAGAAAAATGACATCTACAAAACACACAATATTTCACCTAAGAAAAAATCTATTGTGAAAAATACTCAACACAATAACCTTTTTACTTTATGTATTAACTCAATTTTTTATAATATAAATTATCGCATTTCAATTTTTTACTTTACCCTAATGCATGTGAAAATATATGGAAGCACATCAATAGGTAATCACCTAAACAATATGAGAATATAATCATGGGGGATTCACAATGTAAACTTATGTCAGGAACATGCATTCCTAGAATATTAAATAATACCCCTATTTCTAAACCGACACCTCAATATTCTATTATTAACGCCCTCTCACATTACATTTTTTCAATTATAAAATACTCATTATTTTACCATATATCCAAACTACACATTTTCCCTCTAAAATTTTATATACCCATTTTTATTTCTACCTCTTCATTATTGGATTCAATGTCTTAAATGTTCACTATTTTATCCTCCCTAGGCATTCCTTAGTAGTGAATTTCATAATCTAACGTTCCACACAAAAACCTAAATATCATGTGTGATTTATTTAATGTTAAGTAGACACTTAAATTTGGCAATTTACCCTTTAACACTATTATTTGTGAAAATGCTCCTTTGTTAAGATAAATATCCACATTGTATCCATGCTTAATACATATTATAGTCTCTCTCTCAACTTTCTTATTCCTACACACTAATGTGTCATCAAATTCTAAATATAAATGCATGAAACTAGTATTTCACCTCTACTTATCATGATACATATTTCGAACTGCATGCACTATCACCCTTTCCAAAACCATATGGATTGGTCAAGAAGTGGAATTTTTTCTTAGATAACACATAAAAATCCAAACCAACACATCCCCCAACTTTGATTTCAATTTAATTATATTTTTGGGATCATTTTATCCTCCCGGGTCATCCTTGTCATAACAATTCACTTTTGTGACCCTATATAAGCAAGTTAATATCACTTCATGTACTTACTTAGCACTTTTATGAGCTCTCATTGCAAATACTAACACTAAAGACACTTAAGGCTCCCTAAACATTGACAAATATGATGTATATCCATTAGGGAAGTCACTACTAGAGTTATGTAGCACTCAATCAGGTCAAGGAGTTTAACTTCCCTCATTTCCAAACATCCAAATATATCAATTCAATGTCTTGAAAAGAGAAAAATCACCTTGAATATTTGTAAATTGGTTCAAGTTTCCAATACTATTTGCATTGATATATATATATCACATGATAATTAGAGAAATATGTGTGGTTTAAGGTCTCTTCTGGGTACTAATATAGGTGACACACAGATTGCAGTTCAACCTAAACACTAATATTTTTTTAATGTATTCAACTCATGGTTATGGTTTTAGTTTGATTTAGATTATTCATATGGTCTTGAAACTATGTGACACTTAGGGTTTGAAAGTGACATACATTTCTAGGAAATAAAAGGGCACAAGAAGTTACAAAGCCACACTCTGAGAAATTTTAAATCCATATAATAGGGTCAAGACCATACAAATGTTCTTGGAAGAACTGTACATCCATTCTAAGGCATTTTCCAGCTACAATATCAATAATGAAACATCTTCGGGTTCATTACTCCCATTTTCTCTATTTTGTGCACCTAGATCTCTCCCATTTCACTCTTTATAGCTAGGTACATCTCTCCTCTTATTTCTTTGAACTTATATCATATTGTTATCAATAGTTTAAAGTATTAATTCATTGTTTTGATATTACATAATTAATGTTGGAAGTTAGTTAATCATAATACCCTTATAACAAACCTTACATCCTCTTTTAGTGAATTCATAACATTATTAATTTAATCATGGTATAAAAATTTTGTGGACCCAACTCTTGAATTGACTATATATTGATAAAAATCTAGTTGTCCTAGGGTTCCCTTATTTATAATAATCTTCTTTAGTCTTGGAGGTGTCTTTTTATAGCTAGGTACACTTCTCCTCTTGTTTTTTTGAACTTATATCATATTGTTATCAATCATTTAAATTATTAATGCATTGTTTTGATATTACATAATTAATGTTGGAAGTTAATTAATCATAATAACCTTATAACAAACCGTACATCCTCTTTTAATGAATTCATAACATTATTAATTTAACTAGGGTTTAAACATTTTGTGGACCTAACTCTTGAATTAACTATATATTGATAAAACTCTAGTTTTCATAGGGTTCCCTTATTTATGATCATATTCTTCACTCTTGGAGGTGTCTTTTTATTTTATATCATCACGATCAACCCTCAACTCTTATATAATATATTCCTTAAGACTAGGGACTCTCAATATTGCCTTAGTATGATATATTATCCCTCTAGATAGGTATATGGTCAATCTTTTTTGTAAAAATGGGAGCCCTATACTAATTCCCCTTATGGTGGTACACAACATGTCACTATGGTCCCTACTACTAGCTTCTATTCTATTGCTGAAATATTTTCTAATTTCATTTTCAATCTTATCACTAAGCATGTACAAGGCGAAGACTTTATTATTGAATTTGAAAATAATTCCCATGAAATTATTGAGGATGACGCACAACATATTACACATTTCTTACAAGATAATTCCTATGATATTGGCATTCTTCTATATGTTTCCTGAGATCAAATTAAGCATACTTCACTATCTAATATATAGACATATATTATTCCTACATCTACGGTTCCTAAATTAATGGAGATTCCTTTTATTCCAACACATAATGTCTCCATGCCCATTCCTATGATTATTTTTGTTCCTACATGAAATCGCAATGGTTCACATGATTCTTATTCTTCTAGATCGTAGGCTCTTGAAAATTTTGTTCACACTTTACAAGCTCAAATCTTATAATTATAAAAAGGTGCATTTGCTTCTCCTCATTATATGGATTCTACTCAATTTCCTCGTAACCCACTGTCAGCTAAATTAGCTTCTTATCGGTTGCATCTTAGTTTTGTTTCTCCTAGGATTCATATTCATGATGGAAATGGTGCCATGCAAATCACCTTCTATTATTCCTTATTGCTTACTTTTACTATGCGTCTAATGGTATCTTACTTACCAAGATTTTCCCTAGAAGTATCAAGGAATTTTCTTTACAATGGTTCTATGATCTCCCCACACATTTTGTGTGGTATTTTACCACTTTGGAAAATAAATTTCTCCAAAAAAAATCTATCAATATTGGGGATAACATTTCTTATGATCAAATTTCTAAAATATAATAAGGGTCTCATGAGAATATAAGTTATTATGTTTTAAGCTGCAAGAACGATTTTACTAAAATGAACAATATTATAGAAAATAGCAAACTTCAAGATCTCTTTACACGAAGCTTGATTTATCCTTTGCAATAATTAGTTATATTTGATAAGTTTCCCTCATTTGATCATCTATGTCATACATTAAAGAACACGAATCCAAGTTGCTACATATGAATAATATTGAGTATTTTTCTAGCAATTTTACCACATCTAATTATGAATTTCCAAGAAAATATATATTCAAAGGAAATATCAATGACAATAAGGCTACTACTCAAGACAATGTTAATGTCATAGCTCAACCTACTAAACTGAAATTATAATCTACATGAAGGAAATTTACATGTTTACCTTATGCTCAACATATCGTGCTTAAAAAATTACTTGAGCGAAATATTGTGTCTCCCTCCACCACTTGAGGTTGATACCAATAATCCTTATACTAATTTTTTTTATGTTAATGCTTATTTTGATTATCATAGCTGTATTGGTCACCTCACTAATAAATGTAACAAGCTTCATCATGTTATATAAGATCTCATTGATACAAATACAATTGAATGGGATGATCCCATTGAATCCTCTAAGCCTACTAATGATAATGCAAAGTTGAAAATATTCAATTATCCACTTCCTAATGACAACAATAACAAATCCACTTTGGAAGTGCACAATTCTCTTCACTTGGCACCACCTCTTCCTTCTTATGATCACATATTGGATGCAATTAATGGAAATGTCATTCCTATGTCACCTTCTCCATCAATTATTACCTTTGATGACTTTATTATGCATGAAATTCTTGTCTAAAGTACTCTATATATTCACGCATCTATTAATCAATATCTATACACAATGTTTTGGTTGATTCATATAACAAGCATAATTTATGTACTTTTAAGATACTTTTTCCTCTTAGTTACTACATATTTCCTATTTCTAGTGGCCTTTACTCTTATCTCAGGGGACATGTGTTTAGGTCTTACTTGGTTACATGCTCTTAGGGTTTTTCCATCTATCTTACACCAATGTGTCTAGTTTATTAACGAAAAATAGTTCATAATTTAGGGTATTCCCTTTGAGGGTACTCCTCTCAAGTTTCTTGTTCACCCTTTTATAGATTCTACTCTTACTCCTAGGTCTCAAAATAGGAATTATACTTCACATGCTATCTCTAGTGGATATTTCTCTCCTAGGTCTCTAAATAGACATTATACTTCACATGATATCTCCAGTGGCTCTCACCCTCCAAAGTCTCTAAATAGGCCTTCTACTTCACTTGCTATTTCTAGTGGCTCTCGGCCTCCTAGGTCTCTAAATAGGCCTTCTAATTCACATGTTATTCTCTAATGGATCTCTCCCCCTAGGTCTCCAGATAGGCCTTCTACTTTAGATGATATCTCTAGTGACTCTCTCCCTCCTACAATTACTCATAGGTATTTTAGTGCACATGTTATCTCTAGTGGCTCTCGCCCTCCTAGGATTCCTCATAGATCTTCTTGTGCACTCGCTATCTATAGTGGATCTCACTTTTCTAGTCCTCTTTGTAGGTCTTTTTTATCATACACTATTTCTCATGCATCTTGTCCACCTAGTTCTCCTCTCAATAATTCTATGGAACATATTATCACTTCTACACCACTTGCACATGAGCATCCTTATTTGGAAAAATTAAGCCTCAAGGATCCCTTTTCTTTAGGATCCAATTTTCCTCCTCATGAGGCTCTCATTGGGTATCTCTTATGCTACACCTTTCCCTGTACATAGTTATATTATAAAAATCAAATATTAATAAAAATTCAAAACTAGGACGTATACACATAACTTGAATTATTAGCACTTTACATTACATATTTTTTTTTCACTATGGTTTGATAGATAGAATATATTTTCTATATGTTAGTTACACACACGAAATCACAAGGTATGTATAGCTTAATGTAGGACACACACAGTGTTACACGATGATAGGTTCTCCATCCTAGCCCTTCCTAGATACCAAGATCATCTGGGGGGCATCTCCCATACATTCTATATAGGTGCTATTGTTTCAATATAGTTCCTTTTTTACTTCCTCATTACACTTGATTACATATATTGTGTATATGTTATCTTTTGAGATAATGGGACTAATACATGTGTCTTGTGTAGCACTGACATATCTTACTTTATGCACTTCTTTACTATTTTTTATGATGTTTTAATAATTTTTTGACATCATTATTTTATATACATATTTGTTACTTATTTGTACTTTTATACTTCATTGTATATGGCCTAGATGCCTTAATTTTCTTACGACACCATGGGTGTCCCATGTTTTTGGATATATTCCTTTTTTGTGTGATATAACTTCTCTTGTATGTGGCCTAAGTTCCTTGATTGTCTTATAAAACTACAAGTGTCCCATGTTTGTGGCTCTATGCCTTGATGTGACTCTTCTCTACTTATTATTACTTATCTTTTCTCACTTGACTTCTTTTATGCCTTTATACTTTTTATATTACACATGCATTGTTGTTATTATTATTTGTTTCTTTGTATTCCATGGTACCACTATGCACATCCCCTTTGCAAGAATGGGATCCCATCAAAGGACACCACTACAACCTTCAATGTGTTTTAAGGAAGATTATTAGACTTATCAAATAGGGAAACACATATTTTATCTTGAGCCACACACTCAAATGATTTATCACATGCACCTCAAAAGAGGAGGCATTCATCGGGGTATATTCTACACCTACAGACATATTTTCAAGTTTAGGAAGTTTAGGTATAAATTTTTAATGGACACGAGTACTCATAAATATTTTTATGCATAGAAAGAGTGGAAAATTAAACATATTAAAAAATGTACATAATATTCAAGACAGTGCAGATGTTTCTGACCCTCGCATATGTTTCTTCCTTAGGGGAAGCCACACTATATTTTATATAGTTTCAAATTTCTCTTTAAATATACAAACTTTTGAGACAGATTTAGACTCAATTGACACAATTCAAATTACCTTAGTGGGTGATTATTCTCTAGTTTATTACTCATTTTCAGTTATGTACGCAAGGTTTTGGGGACACGGGTTTCCTTCTCCACCATCATATCAGTGTATTACACACTTCTACTCATCTATGTGACACATGTGGATAGCATGAGGGAACCCATTATATTTTATAATTTGTGTCTGTAAATACAAAATTGGGCCTAGATCCATCTATAGCGGTGTGGTCCATGGGGTTATGGAAGGTATTGAAGCAACTAAGTTCTTCATAGTAAGTCCTTCCTATCCTCTTACACATTTAAAGAGGAAGATATCAATGTTACTAAAAAAATTTGATACACAACCTTTTTATTTCAATAAGTGCTTTAGTACCTCTCTCTTCTTATCTCTCTATCTTCTATTTGGTGTTGTGTTACATACACCAAATATTTCAATTTCTCCTTTGGCGCAATTAGGAACTGATCACCCCCAATCCTTTGGAAAATTAAATAATACAATATAAATCTCCAAGTATAAGAAAAGAATGGGAGATTCTCCCTCTACAGAACAAGAAGGTGTATTCCTTCCATGTTTTGCATCTCTTTATTTCACTTTGTGCAAGTTCAAATTATACATTTACATTTAATTTATAGTTCAATTTCTACTATGACATTGACTACACTATGTGTTGTAGATTTCACCTTGGAGCATGCCAACACCAACATATTTGGATATCAAAAAATCTAATAAAAGATAAAATATGTTTACACACTTAGGTATTTTTTCTTTAAGAATGTTATTTTCATTTCATAATTAAAAGTGGGGAATATAAAAAATCAAATCTATAAATTTAACGTTTGATATTGTTAGCTATGACAATGCTCCTTTACTAAGAATATTATCCATATTCTATCCCCGCTCAGTACATCTTACTATCTCTCTCCCAAATTTCTTATCCATATACACCAACATGTCATCAAATTCTATATATAAATTCATTAAACAATCATTTCACCTCTATTTATCATGATACATCTTTCATACTACATGCACTATCACCTTTTCAAAAAATATATGGTTTTGTTAGGATGTGGATTCTACTCATGGATGACATGTAAGGTCCTAGACTAACACATCCTATAACTTGTATTTTAATTTGATTGTGTTTTTTTTTATCATTTGATCCTCCTGTATTTTCCTTCTCATAACAATTTACATTTGGAACTTATAAAAACAAGTTAATATCACTCCATTTACTTACCTAACACACTTATGAGATCTCATTACAGATAATAACACTGAAGACACTCAAGGATCCCTTAATATTTCCAAATCCAATGCAAATATATTAGGGTAGTCAGTACTACATTTCAGAAGCACTCATCTAGATCAAGGAGTTAATCTTTCCTCATTTCCAAGCAGCCAAAATTATCAATTCAATGTCTCATTAAGAGAAAAATCATCTCGAAGCTTTTTCAAATTGATTCAAGTTACCAACACTAGTCATGTCCATATAATAACACATGCTAGGTGGAGAGCTACATGTGGTTTGAAGCTCTTCAAACTAGTGACGAAATAGGTGGTGTGTGGATTGCACTTCAAAAAAAAACTAATCCTTTTGTAGGGTCTTCCACCCATGGTAGGGTTTTAATTTGATTCAAATTATTTGAATGGTCTCGCAACTATGTGACAATTAGGTTTTGATAGAAACATACATTTCGAGGAAAGTAAATCACACAAGAAGTTATAGAACCACACTCTAAGTAGGTTAAAAACCATACAACAAGATTAAGACTGTACATACATTCCTAGAAGAACTATATGGTTCCATACTACAAAATTTTCTAGCTAAAATATCAATATTGAAGAAACTTCTAGTTGGTTACTCCCAGTTATCTAGTTTGTACACCTAGATATCTCATGTTTTACTCTATATAGCTAAATACATCTACCATCTTATGTTTTTGATCTTATAGATAATTATTATCAATAGTTACAAGTATTAATGTATTTTTACAAGATTCCATAATTAATGTTGGAAGTTAATTAATTAGAATAACCCCATGCAACAAACCTTACATCATATTTTAGTACATTCATATAATTATTAATTTAATTAGGGTGTAAACATGTTCTTTCCCTAGGTTGGAAATCAATATTCTTACTACTACCACTACATAGGATTTTTTTTGGTTTGTTATATATCATTACATATGTTGTCACCCACCCAAAAATGTGTAAATTTTGAAAAAATAACTAAATTTTTGGTTAAGTGACCCCTTTTCCCTAATTTGTTTGCTTATGTGAAGTCTAAGGATTGAAAAAAGTATGGCAGTTGGTTTAATTTTAGTTTAATTTGAGTCTTTTCAGTGTTGTGTGGCCATTGCGGGTTCTAACAGAACAGGAGGAACAAGTTCCTCCATGCCTCCAGCTCCCTGCATCTCTATTTAACCCACAGTCTATTTGGTCTCAGTATTGTGCAGATTTTTTTACTCCTCGTGGAACTTGTTCCCGCCGAAACTTTTTTCCCCATAGTGTCTTGTTACCTACAATCTATTAGAATCCTTTGTGTTGCAGACAATGTGAAACTTTTTGGAACATAAAGAACTTGTTATTTGGTGCTTATTTTTCTCTGCACTCCCTTTTTCCACGCAAGTCTTATGATCCTTAGTGCAGATATTTGTAATTTTGATGAAACTCATTCCTCGCAACCTTTCCTTCTCTGAAAGCCCATATTTTTAGTAACTCACCAAATTTTCTTGTATTGCGTGGTTTTCATAAAATTTTGGAACACAAGGTACTTGTTCTTGTGGGCCTCCAATTCTTTGCATCCCTGTCATATCCGTAATATTGGGGAAAGTGACAAAAGGAGTTCCCACAACTTCACCAACTCCCACATTCCACTATGTTTCTCACATTAACCCTATTTTCAAATTGTTTTACTATAAAAGGGTAATTTTAGTCATTTCTCATCATTCCAAAATTGATAATTCTCCTTGTGCACTATGTTTTCCATTCTCTTACCGTAAAAGACATTTTTGGTCATAACTTTCTCATTTTTTACCCAATTTAAAAAATTCAAATTACGTTGGGAACATTGTTGAGGCACTATTCTTTTCATGCTAGAGGTGGGTCATTATATGCCTTCTTGATTTGATTTGGTAGTGGTTTGTGTTTTTTTCCTTCTCCTCCAAATATCTCCTGAAAAACATTGTCGAGCCTTCATTTTCCTCAATATTTCTTCCAAACCTTCACAATGAAGTTCCAATATGGGGGTATTGGCATATTTATTCCTTGGAAACCTATATGCCCAATAATGAGGATAGTGATGTTAGGCACCTGAATTTGGAAGATTTCTAAGCCTGAATTTCTGAAGTCACCCCCACCATCATTGTCCAATGTACCAAAAATAGTGGGATTTCTTATGCTATCGGATTTCCCCTCTCTGTTTAATGCACTAACACTATCCATTCATGTGCTTCATGTTTTTACCTAGAAACTAAATAAGTCAAGGATCCTCAAGGCTAAATAATTGCCAAACTTGATGCTAGTTATATAAATTCAGCCCTGGGAATCCCTACCTTTGAGGACTCCAATACCTTGACCAAGGCTTAAGCTCAAAATATTTTTGATCAAGATAAGGATAGGTGTAGAACAATGATAGCCAAATCTTGGCTCAAGGCTCAAAAGAGAGGAGCTTCATAATTTCCCAAGGTCCTATACAGGTAAGAATTCAAAGAATAATTATTAGATATGATTACCTAAGTCCCTAGATTGATGGGATGTCCTCTACCAATGAATTTTAGTATTGGATGTGTGTATATATTAACATTATATGTGAGGGAAAAAAAAGTTTGAATTGGGGAGAGAACATTTGTGAGAACTTGAGTGAACAGTTGGTGAATGTATAGAAAAGAAAAACCTTTTATATGACACGCTACCTCATGTACACCATTAAATCCTACAAGGTATGGGTAGGATCTTCACCACAAGATGATAAGAAGAATGCACCAGTTTATGAGTTTTACCCTCAACTAACTTATGAAAATAGTAAGACTCATCATAAGACATTCAATGATGCCTTCAAAATGTTCATAGTTAGACTATAGGAAGGGAATACAATTAAGAGGGTATATGCAAAAGAAAAACAATTGATTTCAACCTATGACAACCTCTTCATTCGGTTTAGAAAGTTTTCATATATCAGGTTAGATGGTTTTGAATGTGTTCCCAGTAAATTGCCCATGTATTGCAGTGAAAAATTGATGCTAGTGGAGGTTTACAGATATTTTGACATGTTGTACAAAACTTGCAGAGATAATAAGATCATAGGAATATAATTCCTTATCTCATCACGAAACTATACATGTAGATTTTCCTTTGATGCACAGAATGTGGAGAGAACAATCACTGAGTTCAAGTTTCACACCTATCAAAGAAGATACTCATTTGACATTAAAGGTTTCATTTCCAAGCATTTGAGAATGTCTGACTATCATGTTCCCACAATCAAGGATTACTAGGAAGATTGTGCAGATGAGTATGAAGTGAGAAAAAGGTACTATAAGAGGTTTTCTTTGCAACAAATCAAGGATTTCAAAGTGTATCATGTTACGGAATACTTAGCTCGGATGATTATTATGATTTTTACTATGTAGAATATATCAAAAACATTCAACATATGCCTCTCCCAACCATTTATTGGTCCCAAAAAGAAAGGGATGACCTGTTAGCAAATAAGAGATAAAATATGCGGAATAATCCCTTATAGAATCGCAACAGTAGAAACTAATATACAGAAAATATTACAGATCTCAAAGTGTAGAATAAATAACACAACACAAAGAGACAAGATTTAACGTGGTTCACCCAATTTTGGCTACGTCCACCAAGAATCACTTGCTCAAATTTTATTACAAGCCTCCACTCTCTCAATACAATACCCAGATCCGTTTGGAGCTATGCTCAACAAACTCTATAGAATGCACACCTGAATTCAAAACACATCTGCAATACATTTGCTTGTGTTTCTATCATATGCATAAGACCATATAAATAGACAATTTCTTAAGAAGTTTGATACAAAACCATGGGTATCAAAAATGATGGGCAAAAACCAAAAAAAAACTATGGGTCCAAAAATAGCCCATAACGGTTACCCATTACCCATGGGTTAATAAACCACCCATGAAAATTTGCTTCGGGGGCTTTGCCCCTGAACCCCCCTGACCCGCTCACCAGTGAGTGGGACCACCGTAAAAATACCCAAGTGTAACACATAGAAGGTGTACCACATTCTAACATGCAAATAGGCTCCACAATCATAACAATCTCCCACTTGGAGATTGATTTCCACTGAGCAAACTTCTTAACCCTTCACTGTCATCTTTGAAGGCCAACCAAAGTTGAACATAGCTTTATTTTATCACTTGTGACCACCTTGGTCATCATGTCTGCAGGATTCTGACTGGTATGAATCTTCTCCAACTTCAACTTATCTTCCTCAAAAGTTGTCTTGATGAAGTGATATCTCAACTGTATATGCTTCATCCTAGAGTGGAAAGCAGAGTTCTTAGCTAGGTGTATAGCACTCTAAATATCACTATATAGCTTACATTCCTCCTGCTTATGCCCCAAATCCTCAAGAAATTGTTGTAGCCAAATCATCTCTTTTCTTGCCTCTGTGGTAGCAACATACTCAACCTCTGTGGTTGACAAAGCCACCAGCTTCTGTAGTCATGAATTCCAACTCACTGCTGTCCCACCTACAGTGTAAATATACCCTGTTGTGCTCCTCCTGCTGTCTACATCTCCAGCCATGTCTGAATATACATAACCACGTAAAATGGTGTATGATCCACTGTAGCACAAAACTATCCCCATGGTCCCTCTCAAATACCGAAGGATCCACTTTACTACTTGCTAATGCTATTTACCTGGATCACTCATAAATCTACTCACAGCTCCCACTGCATGGGAAATATCAGGCTTAGTGCACACCATAGCATACATCAAACTACTAACTGCTGATGAGTAAGGTACCTTTGACATATGGTTTCTTTCCTACTCTGTCTTGGGACATTGCTCCTTTGATAACTTGAAGTGACCTGCCAAAGGAATCCCAACCGGTTTAACATCCTACATATTAAACCTCTCTAATACCTTCTTAATGTACTCTTCCTGAGATAAATTCAGCTTTTGTTCCTTCCTATCCCGAGATATCCTCATACCAAGGATTTGTTTGGCTGCACCCAAATCCTTCATAGCAAAGGATTCACTTAGTTGCTTCTTGAGTACTTTTATTTCCTACATGTTTTTACCTGCAACCAGCATGTCATCAACATACAAACACAGGATAATATAACTTCCATCCTCAAATTTTTTTTTATACACACAATGGTCATAATGGCATCTGATATAACCTTGCTCCATCATAAAGCTATCAAACTTCTTATACCATTGACGTGGAGCTTGTTTCAGGCCATACAAGCTTTTCTTCAGTTTGCAAACAATCTCCTCTTTACATTTGACCTCATAGCCCTCTGATTTCTGCATATATAGTTCCTCCTCCAAATCACCATGGAGAAATGCAGTCTTTACATCAAGCTGTTCTAAGTGCAAGTCTTCTACTGCAACTATTCATAGAATAGTTCTAATAGAAGTCATTTTTACTACAGGAGAAAAAATCTCATCAAAATCTATACCTTGTTTCTGTGTAAACCCTTTGACCACCAACCGGGCCTTATATATTTTCTTTCCTCCTTCTTCATCTTTGACTTTGAACACCCACTTGTTTTGTAATTCTCTTTTGCCTTCGGGTAGCTTCACCAAATCCCATGTCTGGTTCTCCATGAGAGCCTGATGCTCCTCATCCATGGCTTGCTCCCACTTCTTCCTAGCATCTACCTACATTGCTTCATCAAAGCTCTCTAGCTCTCCAGTATCAGTGAGTAATAAATAATAAATAGAAGGAGAAAAATGTTCAGGTTCTCTTCTTACCCTAGAAGACCTCCTCAATATAGGAGTTTGGGGTTCCTATTGAGGGGGTTCCTGAATTGATTCATGTGTCACTTTCCCATCTAGAAGATCCTCTACCACTGCATATTCTTTCTTGGATTCTTCCCTATTTTCCTGCAACTACTGCTTATACATGAATTTCTCATTAAAGACCACATCCCTAGATCGAATGATTTTCTTGTCCTTAATACTCCAACATTTATATCCAAAGTCATCACCACCATAATCGATGAAAGTACATTTTTCTGATTTAGCCTCTAGCTTGGTCCTATCATCCTTGTCTATATGAACAAACACCTCACATCCAAAGACTCTAAGAAATGAATAATCAACTTTCTTACCATACCAAGCCTCCTCAGGTATGCCTCCATCCAAGGCACTTGAGGGTCCTCTGTTTATCAAGTACACCGCTGTGCTCACCGCTTCTACCCAAAAAGAAAGAGGTAGTCCTGCATGTAACATCATGCTCCTAGCATGTTCCATTATTCTTCTGTTCATCCTTTCTGATACCCCATTCTACTACGGAGTTCCTAGAACTGTATTTTTCCTGTTGATTCCATTCTTAGAACAGTAATCATTAAATTCATTGTTGCAATACTCGTCTCCATTATTTGACCTGAGACATTTTAGCTTAAGACCTGTTTCATTCTCTACCAAGGCTTTCCATTTAACAAAAGTGTCAAATACATCAGATTTGTTTCTAATACAATAAACCCAAACTTTCCTTGTTACATCATCAATAAAAGTAACATAATAACTTGAACCCCCAAGAAATGATACCTAAGCTGGCCCCCACACATCAGAATGCACCAGCTCTAACTTACTCTCTTTCTTTGTAGGTCCAACCTTGAGAAACCTTACTCGCTTATGTTTCCCATATATGCAATCCTCACAGAACTCCAAACCTGTTTCTGTATATCCAGGAAAATTATTCTTTATGATGTCCATGCCCTTATGGCTCATATGACCGAGCCTATAGTGCCATAATGTTGTATCTGCATCTGAATCCACAATATTACAATCATTAGTACTATCAGTGGTTAAATACAAGGTTCCAACCTTCTTACCTCTTGCCACCACAAGAGCACCCTTACTAACCTTCCAAGAGTTAGCTATAAATATCACAGTACAACCATCACTTCCCAATTGCCCCGTCGATATCAAATTTCTCCTTAATGTAGGCACATGTCTGACATCCTTCAATAGCCATGTATTACCATTCTGCATCTTAACCTGAACAAAACCTTTTCCAACTATACTGCAAGGCTCATCATCACTAAGAAAAACATGCCCAAAATCCCCTTGAACATAATCAACAAAATAATGCCTATGTGGAGTAGCATGAAAAGAAGCCCCTGAATCTAAAACCCAAGATTCAGTAATATTATGCAAAGAAAGAATCAAAGCATCCTAACATACATTACCCGATGCCACATTTGCCTCCTTGTTTTCTTCATGTTGTTTCTTCTTATCCCAAAGCTCCCAACAGTCCTTCTTTGCATGCCCAGGCTTTCCACAATTCCAACATACAATCTTGTTCTTGGATTTTTACCTTTCCCGATCTTTTGATTTTCCACAGTTTCCTCTATTCTTCTGTCTCCCTCTAGTTTCCACTGTCAAAGCATTCCCTAAAGTAGAAGATTCCCCAGAGCTTTTTCTTCGCATTTCCTCACTTAGAATCACCCCTACAACATCCTCAAAATTCAACTTCGAGTTAGCTGGAACCGAGTTACTTAGCGCCATTACCAAGCTATTCCAACTCTCAGGTAAAGAGCACAAAATTAATAAAGCCCTAACTTCTTCATAAAATTCTATTGTAACCAAAGCTAGCATATTCACAACCGTATTGAAATCATTTAAATGATCTACTACTGAACTATTCTCAGACATCTTCATATTAAACAACTTTTTCATTAAAAATATCTTGTTAGAGGCAAAGGGTTTTTCATACAACTTCCCTAATGCATCCATTAGATCTTTTGTAGTCTTTTCCTTTGAAATATTAAATAATACCGAAGATGTAAGACACAGCCAGATTGTCCCAAGTGCCTTCCTATCCAGCAAATCCCATTCCGCATCTGTCATACTCAAGGGTTTGTTCACCTTCTCAGATAGCAGAGTATAAAGATTTTTCTTATAAAAGTAATCTTACATCTGCATCTTCCAAAGACTGAAATTTTTCCCGTTGAATTTAACAACCCTAGATCTTCCTTCATCTACCATATCTCCCACTCAAACTAAAAACTTTCCCTACGATTCAACACTTTAGCAAACTAAACCAGGCTCTGATACCAATTGTTAGGAAATAAGAGATAAAATATGTGAAATAATCCCTTATAGAATCGCAGCAGTAGAAACTAATATGCAGAAAATATTACAGATCTCAAATAAAAGTGTAGAATAAATAACACAACACAGAGAGACAAGATTTAACGTGGTTCACCCAATTTGGGCTATGTCCACCAAGAATCACTTTCTCAAATTTTATTATAAGCCTCCACTCTCTCAATACAATACCCAGATCCATTTAGAGCTATGCTCAACAAACTCTACAGAAAACACACCTGAATTTAAAACATATCTGCAATACATTTGCTTGTGTTTCTATCATATGCATAAGACCATATAAATAGAAAATTTCTTAAGAAGTTTGATACAAAACCGTGGGTATCAAAAACAATGGGAAAAAACTGAAAAAAAACCATGGGTCCAAAAAAATCCCATAACGGTTACCCATTACCCATGGGTTAATAAACCACCCATGAAAATTTACTTCAGGGGCTTCACCCCCGAAACCCCCTGACCCGCTCACCGGTGAGTGGGACCGCCATAAAAATACCCGAGTGTAACACATAAAAGGTGTACCACATTCTAACATGCAAATAGGCTCCACAATCATAACATGATCCTTCCGAGATGAGTAACTTAGTAGTACTGAGAACAAGGAAATGGTTCAACAGGAAAATGGAGGAATGTAAGAAAAAAATGAAGCAATATTTTTCTCAAGAAGCCTCCGCCTCACACAAAGAAGCTTCCATTCCTCTTCAGGAATTTCTAGTACAATTGAATCCTTCTTCACCCTTGGATTCCTCAACCAAGTTGTATCTGAAGAAAGATAAAGTGAAGGAGGTAGAGAAAATTGATGAAATACCTAAAAAAGAGGTGGAGCAAGAGAAAACTCAAGAATCAGTTTAATAAGTTTCTCCTATTATTGAAAAAAATCACAACCTTCAGAAGAAGTAAAAGCAACTGAGGAACAAAAGGATGAATCAGAACAAGGAGATGAAGAACAAGAAAATAATTATGAAGAGGAATAAAGTGGTGAGGAAAGTGAAGATGAGGAAGATGAAGTAAAATTCATAGAGCCAAAAATAGGGAAAACAAGTGCCTCAAGGCCTAAAATTGCATTCAAAAGACCATCTTCCTCTTCTATTGAGTTACCTACTCTTGCGGTTTCCACTTATCAGCCTATTAGACATCCCAATGTCCTTGTATTGGAACCTCCTCTAGCTCCACCTTCCACTAATTCATTCACATGGTTTTAACCCATGATTGACAGCAGAAAGAGGTAGGCTTCTTCATTTATTGTTGTTCCTAGTTTTGATCCAGTGGCTTCTTTTCTTGGTACAACTCCACCTCCTCCAAAGAAAGCTAAGAAAACCTCTTGTTTGGTCTCGGATTCCAAAGGAATTTCTTTTTTAAATTTCTAATCCAAAGGGAGATAAGGATGAAAAGAAATAATTGTTGTAGACCTGGAATTGACAAGGATTTTACTTGGAGAATCCAATCCTTACGGATAAGTGCAGAATCTCAAGGAGACTGTCTCAATGGTAACTGAGAGGGTAGAGAAAGGGAAGCAAACAAAAGAACAATTGGAGGAACAAGTTCAATTTCTATCAATATTCATAAAATCCTTTCTCTCAGTAGATAAAACCCCTATAGATCCCACTCCTATCTCCTCACTTCCTCATGTAACTATCCTTTCTAAAGTAGATATAACAGAGATTCACAAGAATGCAACGTTTGGTAGAGCTTCTGAGGCTTGGATTCAAGGTATGTGGATTTTTGGTTTGGGATTCATTGATGAGGCATACAAAATTTATGATAACATATCTTCAACACAAGATCAATTTAATGTAACAATCATTGCTATTGACAAAGAACTCAAGATTTGGTTGGATAGTATTCAAGATCTCAGAATCATGAGTACCACTAATGAGAAGATTATGTTGTCTCATAAAATCTTTGATGATTCTAATAATAAATTATCCAAGAAATGGGTCTACAGTGTCAAATGGAGAATCATCGTTTTTGAGGAAGATGTAAGTGAATTGAAGAACATGGTACAAAAGGGAGAATCATTAAAATCAGAAATATTTGTTGATCTACAAGCTCTCTATTAGAAATTTTACAAAGATAATTCTGTAGAGATAAAATCAGATGATGAATTCAAATCCAAATTCAATTTAATGATAAAATAGTACTTATTTAAGGTAGATTCAGTCAACAAGGATAAAATGGAATATCAAAGGAAATGGAGTTATCACTTGGGATTTGGTTGGTTGTTATGTATAATATAATTATCCCCAAAGTTGTGGAGATTGCTGATACTGTGGCTAAATTCAGGGTTCATGTTCTCAAGATGAATGTTCCAATTGTGCACTTTCTAATGTTCCTTCTTCTAGTTCATAATCTATTTCTATCTAATTTTTATGTTTTGAAGTTAGATTTATTATTTTGAAAATGGAATTGTAAATAAATACAACTTATATAATTAACTAATTAAGTGTTTAGCACTTAATTAAAAGACAATTAGTTAGAAATTTGGTTACATCCTCCCCTTGGTCTATATAAGAATTCTTTACCAATTGTAAAGGGGTTAGATATTGGTGTTCTAGAATGTAAATACAAAATTTTGATCAGTAAAGAAGAAGACACTTCTCTTTCTCTCATCTTTGTTCTTTATTTTTCTCTTTCTTTCAATTATTGAATGTGAGGATTAATATATTTGAATTCTGAAACTCTATGTTCAATACATAGAATGTGATGTGGAGAATTTTGTTCCTATCTACATTTATATTTTATGGTTTTTCATATGTATTGACTCACATGTTCCTAATATCTCTCGTATGCATTATTAATGCATTAATCTACAGTCGTTGTATCTGAAAATAATCATTCTTCACTTCTTTCCTTATAGTAGTGGGTAATATTGTACAACCAAGGAGGATACCTGTATCCTTGATAAGTGAGTTTGTTTGAAATTTATTTCCCTGATTCATACTTCTTTCCCATTTAATTTTTTGTTTCTTCCTCTAAAATCCTGTTTCATGTTTGTCTTCTATATTGAGAATATGGAACCATTCACTGCACCAATATCCCCATCCAGATTGAGTTAGATTGTAAATTTGTAAATAATTAGAGTTCCAAATTTTTGGTAAAATAAGGGAACATCCCCATAAAGAGGAGGTATTTTTTTCCCTTGAACCATTGATTGTCTCGAATGACCAAATTTACAACCAACGACATACATCAATCTTCTGAAAATGCATACATAAGAGAAGTAATACGTGCCCTTTATTAGATAATATTTTATCAATATAAAAAAGTTTATTTAGAGGATTGCATTCTCAAAATATAAACCTTTGAAATATAATCTCAACATATTTTCTCTAAGTTTATCATAGTTTGTTTAAACAATCCCTTTTACTTCTATTCCCAAAACAAATTCATCACCTAGATCGTTTATGTCAAATTTTAATTAAAATTGAGTTTTAAAATGCTTGATAAATTCTTCATTTTTACTAATCAATGACATGTCATCCACATAGAAAAAAATATAATAACAGCACTATCACCTTCCTATTTTAGAAACACACTAAGGTAAACTTTACTTGATACAAACTTATGTTATAGCACATCACTATATACCTTATGACTCCACATGTTTGGTGATTACATAAAGTCATATAGAGTTTGATTCAAACTGAAAACCAATTCATCTTTTCCTTTCACCTTACAACTTTCTGGTTGCACCATATAAATATAGTCCTCAATATCCTTATGTAAAAATTTGTACTTTACATCCATGTTTTCTATTTTAAATTAGAAACAACATAAAAACCTAAAATGAATATAGTTTAATTAGCTTAACCATAGGAGAAAAAAAAATCACCGAAATAATTTTCCTCTACCTGAGAGAATCCATTTTCTACTAAGGGAGATTTATGTTTCTCCATTTTCCCCTTATAAATTGTAATTCTTCTTGAAAACCTAGATTTACAGCCAATAATTTTTCTATTAGAAAGAGAATTTACCTCCTTGTGTCTTATTCATGTCTAAAGATTCCATTTCTTCCTCCATGGAATTCTTCTAAAACATATTATCAATGGAACCAAGTTCCTCCCTCACAATCTTGAGGTATTCATCACTAACTAATAAAATTGATAAATGAAATGCATAATGGAAATTAGGTGGAATAGAAATTTATGGTATCCTTCTCATTAAATGTTACATTCACAAGTGTGGAGTCTCTAATTCTTCATCTTCTATTTCATCATATACTACTTCATTTGATTCTTCCTCTTGCAACTCCCTTTCTATTTCATCTTTGTATGCTTCTTCATATTCAAATATAACTTCTCCCTCTTGAAATTCAATGTGTAATTTTTATTTCTTGATTTGAAGAACTCTTCACCTCTTTGAGGATTTATTATGACTATAAAAAAAATATTTGTTTCTTGATTCTAAATGTTTTAGAATTTTACAACATTTCAATAGTTAAAATAGTAAAAAATGGGACCTAGATCCATTTATAGCAGTGTGGTCTAAGGGATTATGAAATGTATGAAAGCGGACAAGTTCTTCATAGGTTGTCTTTCCTCTTCTCTTACAAGTTTAAAAAAAGGAAGATATCAGAGTTACTAAAAATTCATATATTTTAGTCATCTCTCTCTTAGTGGGGTACTTAGGTTACTCTCTCTCTCTCTCTCTCTCTCTCTCTCTCTCTCTCTCTCTCTCTCTCTCTCTCTCTCTCTCTCTCTCTCTCTCTCTCTCTCTCTCTCTCTCTCTCTCTCTCTCTCTCCCCTCCACTATTGGGGTTGCATGCACTCAACAATATAGTTTATCCTTCAACACAATTAAGGACTGATAACCCCCAATCCTTTTGATAACTCAAAAAATTCCAAATCTCCAAATTACGATAAGAACGGGAGCTCCTCCCTTTGCAAAATGAACAAGTGTATTCCTTCCATGTTTTGTATATCTTTTACTTTACTTTATGTAAGTTCAAAGTTACAAGAAATATCTATAATTTGAGCTACAATTTAGTTTCTATCATATAAATTGACTACACTCTATGTTACAAGTTTCATCACATCAACACATCATAGAAAAACTATTGAGAAAAGACAAAGTGTGTGTGCACAGTTAAGTATGTTTTTCCTTTAAGTATACAATTTTTAATTACACACTTAAGGGGGGAAATTTTGACACTAACATTGGGTAACTTATCCTTTTCCAATTCCAATTTTATATATGCTTCCTTGCTAAGACAAATTATCACGTTCAAACTACAATTAATATATATATCTCAAGATTTTTCAACACTTTCTCATCTCTACATTTTCTCTATCATTGATTTAGGAATATTGTTTAATCAAAATAGTAAACTAGCCATGTGAAACATTGTACAAATTTCTATTTTTCATCACATCTCTCCTATCCAGGATCATATATTTTTTTGATATATGAAATATAGTCCTAATCAACTTCTATAGTCCTGATCTTAAATATTATTTGACTTTGTTTTCAGTTCTAATATATTTATTGTTTCATTTCATCTTCATAGGGTCGTCCTTATTAGAATATTCCACATAAGGAAGGCTATATAAGAAATTCAATATCACTTTATAACTCACCTAACATTCTTACAAGATACTATTGAAAACATCATTTTAAAATAACTCAAAGATATCTTAAATCTTCCCAAATAAATTATACATCAATTACAGAATACCCTAGACTATAGGTCTTAAGAATTAAACCATGTCAAAAAAGTGTAGATTCCTCCATTTATAACAGGGAAAATTTCATACAAACGTGTATTATCAAGCACAAAGTCACTCCAATACTTAAATTGTTTTAAGGAACAAAGGGTTAGGTCACACAACTGAAGCACACCACATCACACTACTACCACGTTGGGTACATTATATACTATATAGTTATCTCACTATCTTTGTGTCAAGAGACACAAGGTCACCCATAGGGGGTGGGATTATATCACACTCACACTTGTAAAATAACATAAGAGAACTACATGATGCTTGATCCCACATGAGAGAATCTAGTTTAATACTTATATTAGTTCATCTAGGTCAAATTCCAAGCGTAGTTCATCCTCACCACACTTTTCTTTTGGTTTTATAATGATTGGATGAAGTTTATTGTAGGTTTCTATGGTTTCACCTAATTTCAGGTGATTACAACTCATTTTGAAGTTTCACAAGAAAGAGTGACATACAACAAAGAGTATTTATAGGTAAGGAAATCATACATTAATTTTTAGATCCCTAATGTCAAAGGGTATAAGACTATACAATTACATTTAATATAATATAGTTATAGTTCTATATCGTACAACATTTCTATAGTCTTTCCCTTTCTTATTTTCAAGCTGCATAATTCATATTGAAGTATCTCAAGTTTCTCATATTCCTTTTCCACTTGTCTACACATATATGTCTTCTCTATTCTGACCTATATAGATAAGTCTTCATATCATTTTGTGTATTTGAGCTATCATTTATACTTTTTCAATTATTGGAAGTATTAATGAATTATTATAGTTATAAATGGTTAATTGTAAATTGATTAGATCATAATAATTCCCTATTATAAACCATTGCATCCTCTTTATTGTTGTGCACTTCCATAGCATAAAATAATTAAGGTATAAACACCATGTTAATCACAATAAGAATTATAATAAAAATATTTGGCTTAATAATTGCTCATATCAACTTCTAAAGGTGGAGGAATATATTCAAGGTAACTCTTGGAAAAAAAATTAAGGATCACGTGTGGTGGGGAAGGAACTCATGTGAATTTCCTTTTGGTAGAATCCTATAGTTAAAGCTTTATAGATTAATGATTACAAATGCATGTATTAATAAAGGAGTTGTAATTTATATTGGGCCGATGAAGAGTAACATTAGTTATGAATATATCAACACACTCCATAGATAGGAGGAGATCAACAAGGTTTAGTGGAGAGGATTATTAAGTATTAGGGTTTATGGCATCCTAAGACCAGACAAAGTGAGTATGGAAGATTGTATTGCTAGGAGATTATTCCTTTCTTTTAATTTGAGAAGCAACATGGACTTCGTTAAAGGTATGGTATCCAAAAATGGATCGGGGAAAAATATTTTGAATCTTGATGTAAATTTTGTCAAATATTTCCACTATAGATAGGCCAAACGTGGTGAATAGATATAATTCAATAGAAGAGAAATGGACACAGTTAAAATGAAACCTTAGGGTTTTACAATAGAAGGCCTGATTTAGAATTGGGTAGCCTAGGATAAATAAGTTAAATATTTCATCAATAAGTGGGTTCACTAAATGATTACACCTAGAAAATAAATAAGTTTGCAAAAGAGGAAGTAATTACTTTACTTATTTAATATAAATAAAGATTATAAATATGATGCATATTTGGATTATTGATTATCATTAACATTCATCTCAAAATATCCACATAGAGTATTAAATGATAGATTAATTAAAAAATGTGATAAATGTACTAAAACATGATAAGATGAGTGTACTTAGCTCATCTATTGGTCTAGAAGATAATATGGGTGTTACAAATGGATGAACTAGTTGGGAATCTCCTACATATGATTTATTTTGGAATCTCAAAGTTCATGGTGAAGAGGGACCAAACTACTTACCAGTTTCATCCTTTTGGATTCTTTGGTTTAGGCATAACATGGCACTCTCCAAATTTTAAAACAACCCAAGTGATTGGAATACAATTTGTTGTGCAATATTAGGTGTAAAAAATGTACAAAACCCTATATAATTAACTGAATTTACGTAAAATGCTAATTTATGATAAAACCCCTACAAAAGCTTTAGTGTTTGGGTTGAAGTGAAACTCATACACTTCCTACATTAGAAATATTATTAAGAGGCCTAAAACAACAAGTATTTATCCACCTAGAGATATAATGTTGTGTAAATGCAACTATATTTGGTAACATGATCACTTTATAGTGTTTTGCAATGCATTTTCTTGTTTATGCTTGACTTGGTTTGTTTAGGTCTCTTAGTTTGAAGTGATTTAGATTTAGGTGGGGGATTTTCCTTGTTTATTGTTACTTTAAGAATATTTATGATAGCTTTTTTACCTTTTGAGTAATTTGTAATTGGGTATTTCTTGAAACTTTTAGATTATTAAATGAGTACATTATACTTGTTTATATATTGTTTTAAGGAAGTAATTTCGAATTAATGTTGACCCATAAAATATATTAAATTGAGAAAATGATCATTGGCTAGTTTCACATCCTATATTTACACATCATCATTTTTGAGACTTTTAGATGATTTGGTGGTTGTGCCACAATGATATAACTATGATATACTGATTTGATTTAGTTATCATGTATGACATGTTTTAGGAATGAAACAATTAATATCATTTTTTTGATTAGTAGTATATGATGATCTAATTTTGATTACAATTTAAGATTATTGTTTACATATATGCCGATTATCGTTCATTTTGATTGATTTGATTATATTTGAATAGATAATGAATTGTGTATTAATATCTACTTATGTGCAACTGTTCTCCAACTATGAGAAAGGGTATATCGAGGAGACACAAAAATATGCAAAAATGGTTTTGGACAAGATATAAGTATCTATGTGTGTTTAGTACATGAGAAATGGTGTCAAACCTTAAGTTAAGTTTATAGAACCATTTGTTATGGTTTAGAATTGTTATATATATAAATATATATTCTAGTATCGATTTATGTGACAAGTTGATTTTATTCACTTTGTGACAATGAGATAGTGTTGCATGCTCTTGCTGCAACGAGAAGCAAAACATTTATTTTTGAGTTAGTCAAATGGTGCATTTATCACTTTACAACAATGTTTCATTCATGATGTGATTTTATTATATTCATCTTCATAGAATAACCTCATATTTATTAATGGAAAAGAGAAAAATAAAAAAGAATAATAATAAGACAACTATTGACTAATTAGTTGCAACAAAAGGGTATTTTGTTGTAGGGGTAACTCGAATTTTGGGTCCTAGTTGGTCTTGTGCATATAAGTTTAAATTTCTCCAAAAATCCTTATGTTCTTGTTTACCTCTCCATCTTGGGCATAGCTGTCAAGGTGTTTGATGTTCTTACCACCCTGTAACTCAAGTCAACCTTAGATGGGCATGACCATAACCATGGCTCTACCTCAGTGTAGAAGTGATTTTACATTTATATGTTAACCTAACATTTTACGTGAAGAATGTGGGATTATTCCCATGGTATTAAAATGGGGGTTTGGCTTAGTAAGCCAACCCAATGTCTTATTTATGTAGAGATCACAACCAAGCTCCCCAATACTATATTACCAAACTACATTACCTTCTAACCAAGCTCGTGATTGAGCTATCACCGATCTATTACCCTATCTCACTATCGTGCTTTTACTCAAGCTAACAAACCTATCTTACCAATATAAGTTCGTAGCTAAGAAGAGCTTCTCACTTAGCTAATTCATCGAGTTAGCCATGTTTTAATATAAGAACATAATTTATTCTAAATGAAATTTTATTAGCAAACCAAAACAGTAAAAAAACATAACTCTATTTCCCCACCATGAAAGTGGCACTAAACCACAAAACGACTGTACATTAGAGGGACCAATGTGTGCCATATTGAACATATTGGTGTGACCTCACAACATGCTTATAAGGTCCAAGGAATATGTGGATGGTGTGGGAAGACACCAATTGGTGCCACGTGACACCAATTAGTATCCCTTCACTCCGTAATATTTTTGATGATAGGATGCCATATCGATGAGGGATTGATGGGACACATGTGACACTAATCACTGGGCCCTCAAAATAGATAATAATTACTCCAATTTAAACATGTGGCACCTTTGAGTAAAGACATGTCATAAGTTATCATCCAACCATATGGAGACGCATGTCAACACATGATTTCAATTTTTTGTGAATTATTATTTCATTCCATTTTAAGATTTGAATGTGTTTCTAATTAACATACATAAAAGAATGCAATAATCATCAAGAGGATATTCTCATTTAATTAACTTCTAACATTAATTTCCCAAATCAGAATAATGTTGTATAAAGTGACTATTGACCTAGCAACTCTAAAAACATGAAGGATATATTGCACTTAGCTGATTATTTATGGATATGAAGGAGTTTGAGTGATATATATGTAGCGATAGGATGATCTGGAACTGAAAATTCTTCATTACAAGAATTGGCACTTGAAATTATACTTGGTAAAAATCGTATAACTAGGTAAAAATTGTTTGTTCAGTCTTGACCCTTCTATAAGGTCTAGGATCTACATGTATTATGGATCTACAACTTTATTTGTGCCTTGTTTGATTTCAAATGACTATCGTTGTGTGTCTTCCTTCTTCTCTCTCCTCTAGGATGTCTATGTAAATCTACTTAAACCCTCATAGTGCAAGATGGAGTCTCCACAAAAAAATGTTAGGAGGGTTGTGGGAACCCCTATGCACCTACGATGTCAATACTAATTTGAAGAGTGATAAAACCACATGTTATTATCCTAGCATGTGATATATACCATAGTGCAATGATAATTTGACAAACATGCTTTAGTAATACCTTGCTTGAGTTTCACACTTTCTCAAATACTTGGGAAGGGTCACTTTGCTTTCTTGTGGAGAGAAAATGGAGACTCATGGACCTGGTAAGAGACTTCAAACTTGTATAGGGTTCCACCCTAATGGATTTGCATTAGTTACTTCATTATTAGGGATCAATAAGTTCTTTTAGTGCTTACTTTTATAAGAAGAGAACATACATGACAAGACTTTAAAAGAGGTATAATTGAATTGCTTACATAGGTTTCCAATGGTTATTATGTCATGAAAGGATGAATAAGAGGAAAAGTTAGTCTATATGAAGATAATGGAATTTAAATTTTAAACCCAAAAATGCAGTCAAAAACTATGCAATAGGGTCTCAGGTTGTAGAGTTGGAAAAACCGACCTAAACTGGTAGTTTTGACCAGAAGGGAAAAATTGTAGTTTAGATTTCTAGGTTGGAGGATAAATTTATTTATATGTATTTTATGTTATGAAATATTAGGTAATGGCGATAAAAAGGTGTGAAAAGTTAAGAAAGTGTATGAAGAGTTATCATGGTGTGCTAAGCAAGAGTGATGAGAGTGTATTTGTGCATACAAGTGTGCAATGTCAAGACCAACATTGTTAAAGGATAGATTTATAAATTTGAGTTTGTACATTTCCATCCTTTAAGTATGAAATGAAAATTACTTCCTTAAAGGAAAATATACCTATGTATGTAGACACACTATATCTTTACTTGCAATAACTTTTTTTTATCATATCCAAAATTGTTGGTGTTAGCACACTCTAAAATGAAAACTGGAACACAAAGTGTAGTCAATTCCCAAGATAGGAAACTGGACATTAAATCAAATATTAATGACAACAAGAAATTCCAAAAGAGATGGAAAACATGGAAGGAATACACTTGTTTTTCTTGCGCATGGAATTTTATCACACTTTTGTGATTTAAGTTTGTTAAACTCTGATGAATAATTAGGGCTGATCAATCCCTAATTGTTCTAAGGAGAGGTCGATGTGCTAGGTGTACTAACCCAACACATGTATTTCAAAGAGAAGAACCAAAATGAAGATCTAAAGCACCCTACTAAGGAGTAATATCGCATATCAAAGGCATTCAATAAATCTAATATCTTCCCCTTAATTGCAAAGAAGATAGGAAAACCAGCCCACAAAGAACATAACCCCCTCACTTCTTTCCATAACCTCACAGACCATACCATTATAGAAAAATATAAGCCCAATTTTTTAACTTGATACACATATTAGAAAAGATAAATAAGTTCCCCCATACTCTTCCCATGTGCCATATAGCTAAGTAGAAACTTAATATGACTGATTGAATGCCAAAACCTTAAGGGGAAAATGATATCCATGCCCCCAATGTGTCCAAAATAGGAAGTGAAACTAAGTTCCATGGAGAAGGAGATAATTAAATACTTCATGACCCCATAATTTTTGCCAAACTGAGTCAACATGAATATGAAACCATATAATAATGATTATAGATATAAAAATGCTAACAAATCTAGAAAAATTGCCCCTAGGAAAAACTGGAGGATAGAGCCAAGATTGTCTGTACAATCTTGACTAGACTGTACGTTCTTGACAATGTATGAATTTTACCAATATTTTGAATTCAATTTTGAGTAATGTTTTCCTTTCTTTGCATTTTTCTATGCCCAAAAAAATTGTGTGCCTGCTAGTAATGTAGAATAAAGCCCCGAATATTTGACCCCACTTTTGAGGCATGTATAATTAAGGATTCGAGCACATGACTCAAAAGGAGAGATGTATACCTATGTCTGAGATGTCAATACCCTATAGATAACCTCTACAAAGTTGATGTGGTTGCCACCAAGAAGAAAATACATCTAGAAAAAGGGATAGACATGGTAGAAACCATGGCGTAGAATAATAACAACAAGAATAAGAAGCATGAGAATAAGAATAGTGTTAATGTAATAAAAAACAAAAATAATAATAGAAAACAATGTTTTAGTAGAAATAAAGTGCATATAATGTATAAAAAATTGCAAAACATGTTAAACAAATGGAAAAAATCCTGTAAACATTGGACACCCATAGTGTCACAATACAATCAAGGCATGTGAGCCTACAAAAAATAGATACCCAACCACACACAAGGCATAATTCCACAAACATGGGACAACCATGGTGTCACAAGACAATCAAGGCCCTTAGGAAAAAATCAAAGTAGAAAACAAGCATACACATACAACTAGAAATCATGGATGAATAAAAATCATAATAAGATGTGATAAAGAGCATATGATATAGGATATATTAAAGAGATAAAAATAAATGTAAGTGTTTTACAAGACACATGTGTTATTCCTATAATTCCAAAAGATAGGAAATACACAAGATATACATTTAACCAAGCATAATGAGGATAGAAAGGAGTTGTAATGGAAATATAACACCTAGATGTAGTATGGAAAATGAAGATGTCGCCAAATATTAGCACTTTGGGTAAATGATAGGACATCACCTATCATTGTGTACTACTCTATTTATGTCCCGCATCATGCTCAATATACCACTTGAATGCATGTGTGTAAATAAGGAATGTTATCTATTGAACCAGAGGAGTAAACAATATGTATAATGTAAAGTGGAAATAACATATGCTATAAAAATAGGTCCTGATTTTATATTTTTATAATATATGGTTTTTTTATTTTAGGCCCTCCATGAGAAAATATATGAAAATATATTCTCCAAAGAGAAGGAAAGGTGATCCAAGAGTGCCCCCATGGAGGAAAATAGATAGAAACAATGCAACTAAAGGATGAGAAGCAACATTTCTCCTTGTGTGTGTGTGTGTGTGTGTGTGTGTGTTCTTACATTTGGACAGAGTTAACACAGTAATTTTCTATATATTTCTATCACAAACTTTGTGCAAATATATAGTATATGAGGCTCCTAAAAATTATGAGGTAGGTTAACAAAAAACCCCATATAATTCCAAAGTACGTAATATTGTTATTATATACAACAGAATTACTTAACGAACCACAAAATATAATATGTTATAAATAACTTGTAACCATACTAACAAACTAGTAATTTATAATTACCATAGTAACAATATATCTATCATACGGTAAATCACATGCCATAAACCATGTAAACACTATATTCATAACATTCCCCCCTTAGTATAAAATAGATAAAAACAATGCAACTAAAGGATGAGAAGCAACGTTTCTCCTTGTGTGTGTGTGTGTGTGTGTTCTTACATTTGGATAGAGTTAACACAGTAATTTTCTATATATTTCTATCACAAACTTTGTACAAATATATAGTATATGAGGCTCCTAAAAATTATGAGGTAGGTTAACAAAAAACCCCATATAATTCCAAAGTACGTAATATTGTTATTATATACAACAGTATTACTTAACGAACCACAAAATATAATATGTTATAAATAACTTGTAACCATACTAACAAACTAGTAATTTATAATTACCGTAGTAACAATATATCTATCCCTTTCAAACTTGGTTTAGGGGGGATGTTCTACCCGCTCATGTCAATAAAGCCATTATCATTGATCTGCATGGCAGTTAAAATCATTACTAACGGCTGTACTTTGGACACTAATGTGCGGATCCTCAAGTACATGATGATGACATCACAAAAGATATGGATGACTGATGCGATCTGTGTGGGATGGACTGTCATCATTTCTTGGCATAGGAGGAAAGTCGAGGAGCGGGGCAATAATAACAAGTGTAGCATAATCATTAAATCAGCTTCCACGGTAAGGAAAGATTCAATTATCAAAATCAAAGCTCGGCCTGTCCCGCACATTGGTAGCTTTTTTACCGTTGAAAATAGAAAAAGAAGCAGAGGAAACATGGGGGGTCCGCCATGCAAAACTGAACTGACCCACAATCCTGAGTGGAAAGAGAACACAGAGCTTTGGGATTACCTGCAAATCAGGGGCCTGTCTAATTTCATTGAAAGGATCCAAGGCTTCGACCAAGACATTTCTATCAAATTCACCCAGGGTTGGAAGAATAGGATTGTCAAGTATAGTAACATGGAGATGGAAATCACGGAAGAGCTCATCGCTCAAATCACAGGCCTCAGCCTGGAAGGCACCAAATTCTTCAATAAGAAGGTGGACAGGGAGGTGGAGACAGAGAAATTTCTGGAAGAGGGGGAAAATCTTGAGTTTGTGGCCGCTAGCATCAAGGTGGTGTTGATTCCTGAACCTTTTGCTGAGTTGGCCAAAATGGTGGTTAGGTACGTTACCCTTGAAGGAAGATTTGTGACTATACCTCAAAAGCATCTAATTTTTCTGAATCACTTTCGTAGAAATAACATTATTAGCTTTCCTCACTATTTGATTAACTCTCTGGAGAAATCTATAAGGGAAGTGCAGAGCCACTCTAGGGCTATCCCTTTACACCAAGGACTTATCCTCTTGATCCACCGCCACTGCTCCAGCTTCCCTCCCGTGAATCCTACCCCACCTCCCTCCTCCATACCTCCACCTACCTACACTGCTTCCACTCCCCCCTGCTTAAAAGAAAAAATGAAGATACTGTTTCCAGCAAGAAAAGCAAGAGCCTTAAAGCTAAAATCCCTACTTCCCAATGGGTCCTAAGGAGCCACAAAGACTTGGAACTTGCTGAAAACCTCCTACATATTAGCAAGCCGGTGGAGGATCCTAAGGAGAAGGAATTGCTGGACAGGGTGGAAAGATTAGAAAAGGAGATACAAGAGCTCAAAGGGGCTATAAAAAACATGGAAAGAGCTAAGGGTAAAAGAATCCTTCAAACTGAGGAGGAAGAGGGGGTTATTGCTAAGGTCTACAAGAAGCTACAGTCCTTAGATGGTAGATTGGGGAATGCTAGAAGCCACAATGACTGCATATTGTCTACCCTCAAAAGCATTTATAAATTCATTGAACAACATGTCCATAGTGTCTACAGTTTAAGTGGGGTTAATGAGGAAATTTGGGGTCCTAAAGAGAAAAGGGATATTTTAATTGCCCAAGAAGATATGCAAGACTCCTCTCAGGCCACTGCCATTGCCTTCTTCATGTCGCTGTAGGCTATCAAGACCAAGATTGACAGAGCCATCAAGTAATGGGTTGTTGTGATGCTGTTTTTTGGCTGCGATGTGGCTGTCATCTGGCGGTTCTAGAGTTGTTTTTTGGCGGAGCTCTATATGTTGTTTCTCCTTTGGTTTCTTTTTTATCTTTCCTTCTTTCTTTTGGATCTTTGTACGTTTAAATCCTTTTTTCACTTATATTGTAATATTTGGCTGTTGAGCCCTTCTTGGTTGACTGTTTTTCCCTTCTCTGGGTTGTTTCTCTCATCTTCGCTATCTGGCTTTTGAGCCCTTTTGTATACAGGGTATAGTCACTTCAAAACTATTTGCCCTTAATAAAAAAAAGCCAATATATCTATCATACGGTAAATCACATTCCATAAACCATGTAAACATTATATTCCTAACATTCCCCCACTTAGTGTGAACATGGGATAAAAACAATCATATTTCTTCTATAGCTTTCTGTCCATGCATGCTCATGATCTTGGTTCTCCAATGGTTTTGAAAAGGCTGACCAACAACCTCAGTATGAACCCCTGTTCATTGTACGAACCCTTGTTAAAAAAATGGACCCCTATCCACCAAAAAAGAACCCTTGTTCTAGGTATGATCCTCTGCTCATCCTCTTCAAGAAACATGATGTTTCTTTTTCCTCTGTGCTTTCATCTTTCCCCAATATCTTCACATCAGCGAATTAATGTAGGAAAAAGTTCTCACTTTATTAAAACAAGAATATACTGAAAAACTAAATAAAAATAGGTAACTTGCAACTGAAAAAACACGTTGAAAAAAATTCCACAACCTCATTTTGCAGCCCCGTCGCTTGCGGCAGGCGAGAGGACATTGCTTGTCCTCCATCCTCATGTGCCTCTGACCTCTAGTGTCATGTTTCTAGCTCAGCCGAATTTGACTTGGATGCTCATTATTTTCCATATTGTGATTTATTCTTTTCTCCCCCAACAATGTGAAATTTTTTATTTTCCAGGCATCAGGTAACACCGAAAAATGCATCTGTGAGGCAATTTATCTTTTTTTGGACTTTTGAATTTGACTCACAACGAATTTTTGACGACTAAACAAAATTTGACTCTCGAAAATACAATGATACAATATAACACTTTTTGACGCATTGACATCCTCCTCTAACATAAACATGATAATACTACCTTTAATACTAACATCAAATGTTTAATTAAAAAACTTGACTCACACCTATTCTTAGACATATAAAATTATATTAAACAAAACTATAGTAATTGATATAACAAATACTTATTTTGACCATTTGAATATTCATTATTAGAAATAATAGAAGACCCAACACACACAAATATTTTTATAGAGATTTACAAACACTTGCATGAATTTGGCGTGGAGAATGGTCAAATGCACATGCGAATGCTTGTGTCAAAACAAATACCATATCTTGCTAGTATAATGGATTCAAATGTAATCTGACATCTCCCAAACTAAATGGCAATAAACATGGATTCCTAGCGTATAACTCTAGATGTTCAGATCATAGATTGGTAGTGTAGATCATAGTAAACAACATAGTTGGTAGTGTAGATCATAGTAAAAAACAAAATATTGATGTCATGCATATGATTCACTTGGTAGAAAAAAGTGGATTAGAAAATACCACATGGATTTGAGTGTAGGTGAGTAAAATATTTTGAGGTGGGACAGTTGTATGCCAATCGGATGGAATTCTAAGACGAATGAAGTACAACCAGAATGCAACTAGATGCAGAAACAAACAAATCATGGTCGATGCAAAAACAAAACAAGTAGGAAGGAGTTGGGTGCACTAAATAGAAAAATACAAACCTGATTCGATATTGTTTGTGCAAAATCAAACTCATCTACAGCCTTTAGGATCTAGGTCTATAGAGTTATAAGTGAATATTCAATATCAATCCAAAATGCAACACTCCACTATTACTAGTTTGATCCTTCACTCTAACGCCAAACTGCAAACTAAAAACGTGCAAAATGACACCATGGCGGAATTCTCCAATAAAAAATAGATCTCAATCCAAATGAAAAACCTCTTTGTCAATGCCAAATGAAAATGACACATATATTTTTGATACACACACTGATAGACTAGTCATCATTTTTAAATCCCAACGCATTGGGCTTAAGACAATGACTCTATCAAAAATAGATGTGAAGCAGAATGTGAGCAAAAAGGAGGTAAACTAGATGTGGATCAGATCATATTCTGTCAATCAGAGGTGCTAACAAGAAGTGACGTGGATTTTTTAAGATTGAATACAGATGAGATAAGATCTAACCAAGTGCCTACACATCTAACACAAATAATTTATTCTACAAAAAAATTCCATAAGCATCCTTTATCATTAGTTAGGGAAGCCAAGAAGTGGAATGGATTTTCTCCCGTATAATCTCTCATGTCTCCATTCTCGCTCTGATACCAATTATTGAATTTGGAAAGAGTTAACACAATAATTTTCTATATATTTCTATCACAAACTTCGTACAAATATATAGTATTTAAGGCTCCTAAAAAAGTAGGAGGTAGGTTAACAAAAAATCCCATATAATTCTTAAGTACGTAATATTAATATGATATACAAAAATATTACTTAATGAACCACCAAATATAATATGTTACAAATAACTTGTAGCCATACTAACAAACTAGTAATTTATAATTACCGTAGTAACAATATATTTACCCTACGGTAAATCACATGCCATAAACCATGTGAACACTATATTCCTAACATGTGTGTCATCAAGAAATGAGTGGGGTATGGTATGAGAACTTAACCCAAGAGAACCTTACGAGGAGGTAAGGAAATTACTAAAGAAGATGAAGGGTCAATCCTCAAATGCATCACATAATATGACTCAATTGTAAGTGGAACCATGGTGGTGATATGTGTCACAAAATGACTATAAGGAGAACTAGAAAAAGAAGAGAACTGAGTAGAATACAATGTGTCATATCTATGGGATAGACTAAAAGAATGCAAACTCTTAAAAGACCAATGAGAAGTGGTAGTGCAATCCATAAATGTATAATATTTGTGTAAGATAGGATGAGACTATGAGCTAAAAGAGATAATGTGCACATAAAAAGGCCCAGGTGGAGACCTAGAGTCCCTAGAACTATGTGATGTAGCATGTGTGACTAAAGGTGCATTAAGATACCTAAAATGATGTGAATTTGTGTTTGTAATTAAGGGATTATGATGACACCTAGGAGTAATAATGCTATATGTGAGGTAGAGTGTGAATCAATAGGCATATTTGTAAACACAGTAGGAAGCGGGATGGAAATTCTAGAAATGTGGTGCGCATGAGGAGATAAATCCCTAAAAGGAAAATTACAAATAGTGTCAACATGTTGATGACTAATAAACTTGATGCACTGATGAATGATGGATGGAACAACCCTAAGAGAACATAGCTAAGGGAGACCTAAATGCAATATCCCAATAGCAATATATTTAGAAACTAAAAATGAAGTATGTGTAGTGGTGGATCCAATGGTGATTGTTAGTGTAATGCATTGAAAATACAGATCAGAATCAAGTTCAATAATCTCAAAAATAATAATAATAAAATGAAGTAAGGGACATGCACAAACATTATCTATATGATGTGGTGTAACCAAAACACCACGAATAAGAATTTTATGAATAGAGAATGAAATAAATAATGCATTAGAGATAAGTGTCTCATCTATATTAGACTCGTCAAAAGAAATGTTCAATGTTGAAGGGATGTGTGATAAATAGTGCTAATCATAACATCCAATGGGTGATCATAATAAGGAAATGGTGGCACCATATGATGTGTGTTATGAACCTCCGAGGTAGATGGATCATTAGCATGCTTAGGAAGAGGCTCGTTGAAATTTTTTGACTTAGAATTATTATTGATAGACTTAGAAGATTCAATGGGCATATCCCATTCAATTACATTAGTGTCAATAAGATCTTGAATGGTGTGTCGTAACTTTAAAAAATGATATATAGAGTTAACAATGCATCTATGATAATCACAATAGGAATTAGGATCAAATCTCCTAAGTTTTTGGGCTTACTCATATCGACATCAAATGGTGGAGGGAGACACATGATATTTAAGTCAAGAAATTTATTTAGAACCATGTGTGGAGGACAATATAACCATGTAAATATTCATCTCATAGGTTGTAATTGTATCTTAGTAGGTTGAGAAATAATGTTGATAATGTCTTTAGAAGAAACCTTAGGGTCATGAGTTTTTCCTTTAAAAGTAGGTTTGCTTTGAAACTTGGTAGTGGAAGAATTAGATGTGCTAGTAATATACTTGGGTTTATTTATATGTAACAACTTAGCATCACACTCTTTCAATGTATGAAATAGATGGACGAAATATTGAAACTTGTCGAATATGACTGATTCTTGTAAGGGAGGAAGAAAAATTTAAACAAAAATGTTTTATAACTCACTGGCAGTTAATATATTTCTAATTTTAGTAAGCATTGTGTGATAGTGAAAGACATAGTCACTAATTGGTTCTTCAAATCCTTGTTTGATTTTAGATATTTGTGCATAAGATAACTTATCCCCGATGTTGATTGAAAATTATGCCAAGACTAAATTTTCCAATATAATAAAAGAATGTGTGGGGATATTATAAAACCATTGCAACGTAAAGTCTTTAAGGCTCCTTAGGAATAGCTTAGTAAGAAGTTTATCATTAGATACATAATCAAAGCAGGTAATGTGAAAGGATTCGAGATGTTATTGTGTATGACCCATACCATCATAAATAGGAAGCTTGGGTATAGTGAAAATGGTATGAAACAACATCAGGTGCAAGTGAGTTATGCAATAATGGAGAAGATTCCATAGCATTCAAAGTATGAGAAACACCTTGTTACAATTGTAGAATTTTTTCTTGGAGAGAGTGAACAAGGGACCCAAGAGCCTATGTTGTAGATGAAGATGCATGCAAACCATTATGATAATAGATAGGAGATGTAGTAACAATAGTGGATTCATGCATAGACATAAACACAATTTTCATGGGCATGCTAGATATCCCTAAGGAAGTAGGCACAAAAGATGTGGGTACTGTAGATGTGCTGACAGAGGCATGCTTGAGTTGATCTCTTGTAGCATAGAGAAGGATATAAATGTGGTCAAGATTTTCATGTAAGAAATGTTTTAAATTCTATCCTTCATCCTCAGAAGGTATTGGGTATGATTTTCTTAACTAAAATTATAATAATGGCCTTGGATATGATATGTGTGAAGAGTGAGAATAACATTAGAAAATATGTCAACAACAAAACATTGTCGCTCATAATCATCATCCTCATATGTGTCCTCATATATGAATTGAGAAACCATAACAAAATAATATAAATCATAATATATGTCTGGGATAGAACAAGGGTTGGATTGTTTATTGGATGCATATGGAAAGGGAACAATATGAAAATTCATTCATGAGAACAAATCAAACCTTAAGAATAGATAAAACCTTAAGGCCACTAGCTTTATGGCTATAATGTCTGAGTAGATGTTGGGTTCACCAAATGATTTCACTTTTTTGTGAATTACTATTTCATTCCCTTTTAAGATTTAAATGTGTTTCCAATTAACATACATAAAAAGAATCAAATAATGCAACATGAGGATATTTTGTTTTAACTAACTTCCAACATTAATTTCCCAAATCTAAATAATGCTTTACAAAGTGACTATTGACCTAACAACTATAAAAAAGGAGATATTTCACTTATTTGATTATGTGTGGATATGAAGGATTTTAAGTGATTAGGATGTAGGGACAAGATAATTTGGAACTGAAAAATGGTTCATTGCAATAATTGATACCTGAAAATATATCTGGTTAAAACCAAACAACTACATTAAAATTGTTTGTATTGTCCTGATCCTTATGCATGGTATTGGACCTATTTAGATTCTAGATTTATAAATTTTTGTGTTTTTTTTTTCCTAGATTTTTTTTGTTGTTGTTTGTTGGTCTACTTTGCTCTCCTTTGGGATGGATATGTAACTCTTCACAAACCCTCATAGTTCAAGATGGATTTCATGCAAAAAAAAGTTAGGTGGGTTTTGGGAACCCCTGTGCACCAATGAAATCACCACTACTTTAAATAGGGCTCAAACTACATGTCATTCTCCTAGCATGTGCTATTTACCAGAGTACAATAAGAATTTTACAAACATACTTTAACAATACCTTACTTGAGCTTCACACTTGCTCAAATACTTGGGAAGGGTCACTTTTCTTGTTTGTGGAGAAAAAATGGAAACTCTTAGAGCTAGTAGGAGACTTTAGACATGTAGAGGGTGTTTTTCTCTAATGGATTTACATCAGTCACTTCATTGTTTAGGGAGAAAAAAAATCCTTTATTGCTTGCTTTAACATAGGAGAACATAAAGTGTCAAGACCTAAAATGAGGTATGATTGACTTACTTATATAGGTTTTCGATGGTTTTAATGTCATGAAAGGATAATCGAAAGGGTGTATTAGTCCATATGAAGATGATGGAATTTATATTTTAGACCCAGAACATGTCAATCTAAAACCCTATAATAGGGTCAGGTTTTAGATTCGAACAAATCGACCTAAATTTGTGGTTTTGAACGGGTGGAAAAAATCACATTTTAGCTTTCTAGGCAAGAGGATGGATGTATTTAGATGCATTTTATGCTATGAAATATCAAGAAATGATGATAAAAATGTGTGCAAAGGTAAAAAAGTAGACAAAGAGTTATCAATTTGTGCTAAGGAAGAGCGAGGAGAGTGTATTTGTGCATGCAAGTGTGCAATGTCAAGACAAACAATGTCAATGGATAGATTGTCAAATTTGAGTGTCTAAATTTTCCCCCCTTTAAGTATGAAATGAAATGAAAATTGCATGCTTAAAGGAAAAAATACCTAAGTGTGTAGACACACTTTTTCTTTACTCAAAATAACTTTTTTTTGTAGTATGTCATAGTGTTGGTGTTGGTACACTCCAAAATGAAACCTGCGACATAGAGTGTAGCCAATGCCCAAGATAGGAAACTAAAATTTAAATCAAAATGTAATGAAAATACTGTAAAGAAGTGTGCAACAATAAATTCCAAAAGAGATGAAAAATGTGCAAGGAATGCACCTATTTGTCTCGCAGAGGGAATGTGCTCCCGTTCTCATGCTTTGAATTTGTTGAACTCTGATGAAGAATTGGGGGTGACCAGTCCCCATTTATGCAGAGGAGAGGTTGATGTGCTAGGTGTACCAACCAAACACATGAATTCTGAAGATAAGAACCAAAATGGGATTTGAAGCATGTATGCCAAGGAGGAAGATCACGTATCAAATCCATTCAACAACTATGATATCTTCCCCTTATTGCAAAAAGGATAGGAAATCATGCGCATGAAGAACTTAGATACCTCACTACTTTCCATAACCCCATTGACCATACCACTACAAATGGATATAATCCCAATTTTGTAGCTTGAGACACACATTAGAAAAGAGAAATAAGTGCCCCCATACAATTCACATGTTTCATACAACTAAGTAGAAAATTAATAGGACTGATTGCATGCAAAAATATGAGTGTGAAAAGGATATACATGCCCCTAATGTGTCCAAAATTGGAAGTGAAACTGAGTACCATGGAGAAGGAGAGAATAAAAAACTTCATGGCCCCTGAAATTGTGCCAAACCGAGTCAATCTAAATATGAAACCATATAATAAAGTTGTAATAATGATGATAGATTTGAAACTGTTGACAAATATAGATAAATTTCCCTTGGGTAGGATAGGGTTAGGACCTTCTGTACGGTCCTTCTAGACACCTAAATCTAGCTACACAGTTGTAACACTAGAATTTCAATTCTTATCTAATTTTCTATCATTTGGTTATAATTATCATATTCCTCACTAATTAGATAACACTCCCCTTCATCTCGGTCAATTAACAACACTTCGTTAAATCTCCCCCTTCATTCTGGATGCAAATTAACATTAATTTGTTAGTTACGATCCTATTCTAATTAATTAATTAATTTACCAATATTGATTACTTAATCCTCTAAATGAGAAATTACCCTCTTATTGGGTCATTCCCCCTCTATGATCATTTAGAATCGATCAACTTCTCTCCAATTGAATTTTATAAGCCTAACTTGGTCTATTAATTAATCTAATTGATTAAATTAAATCACACCCAACTCGCTTAAGTTGGAAATTCTAAATAACCTCCCCTAATCATATGTAACCCTTTCTAAGCATGTTTATCTCTTGCTAATCCATAAAATTATTTTATCCCACATTCATGAGAATGACAGTTTCTCCAATTCAGAAAGATATATAAAGAACCCTACTCCCTCCCTTCTAAGTTTACACCTTGACACCTTGACACCTTCACAAGTTATCACCTACACCCCATGTCCTTGGTAAGACATTAGCATAAGATAAGAGAATTTCCCAATTGAAAAGCTTATTGAAATAGAAACCCTTTTCCATTTTCTACTTGGTAAAAGTAGTAAGACGAGAACCAAAAATGGCAATTAAGATATATTGGTGAGACCTATTCCTCTTCCTTAGAGAATTTCTTTGAGCACACATGGCTATGTATGGCTCTCTAAAGGAAGTATCTACAATCCAAAGCCCATCAAAAACATCAAAGGATTGGCTTTCATTTCATGTTGTTAATATTAGATACATTAGTTTAGTTTTCCCTTTTAATGGCTTTATCTTGATGTTTATGTTGAATTATCTTAGTTATTGAATCTACTTGGTGCTAGGTTCTATTAATTAGCTTAGCTTCTTTAACATATATGCATATGGCATGCCCGGTGCAACATCCCTTTGTCTCACACACATATTTTTGTTGAGTTTAATTTTTTCATATTAACCCTCTTTTTTTCATATTTTGAATTAACTAATGTTTCTTAACATTTTGTGTTGAGTTTGCATGTGTTAAATGTCTCTTACAGGTGAGAAACAGGTAAATTTCTGCCAAAATTAGAGCTTATCATCAAACAAAATATATTTTTGAAATTTTTTTTCGTCTTCTTGAAGGTACACAGACTTCATGCACTAACGTTTAGACTTCACGCACTATCCTACATTCTGTCTGCATCTGCACTTCCTTTCATGTGCTACCATAGTTGTCCTTGCGCTAGCATTCTTTGGATCTACGCTAGTGTTATGTGTTTTTGTGCTATGTTTTTAATCTCTTTGTGTAAAGAGAGCCTTCACATGTTATCGTTAACCTTGCACACATCTACATTTAGTATTTATGTGCTAGTGTCATAGTTCACGCGCTAGCATACTACTTCACATGCTAGCATCCTGCTTCATGCGCTATCGTCATCTATGCATACACCTGCATATTTTTATATTGCACAGTTGATTTTTGCTTCATGCGCTAGTGTTTTGATTCACATGCTATCATCATGTTCCATGCCACGTTCACACTTCACACGCTAGCATTATATGTATTTTTGGGCCAAATTTTGAGATTTCTAAATTATTCTTTATGTTTTCCTACTGTTTTTCCAAGTTTTTTGACTTCTAACTTGCAGGTTTTTGATTAATAAATTAGTTTTCTAACATAAATGCTTTGATTTAGTTTTTTTCCATTTCTTAAAATGGGATCAAATGTTGAGTATGCTCTTATGTTGCGATTTTGAGCAACCTTGAGAAACATAAATGACCTTAATCCCCATTCTAACATTTTTGTTTATATGGATAAAACTAATCATTTGACTTATCATTTAAAAATAAAAATTTGAAAGAATTTCCTTGTTTTAGTTACATTTTTCCCATTTTTTTACTTAGTTGGATTCAACGTTATGTATGATCTTCTCTTACACTTTTGAGTGACCTTGAGAATAAAAAACAACTGCAATCCTCTTTCTACATGGAAAACTACTAAACCTTTATGCATATGACCAATCACTCATCAAATAAAGGAATTGAAACAATTATTAACTACATTGTGTATAGATTGCCAATGGCATGCAAAACCACATTAAGATTAAGATAAAAAAGACACCATTCATTCACATTGTATTTGTAGATGTGACAGAGAAGGATAAGTCCCAATTGATTTAAATATGGGAAGTATCTTAGCATAAGCCATAAAACTCATTGTGAGTATTACCACATGAACCCCAAAGTAGTCAACAACTTGAGGGAACTGGTTGATGAAACGAGAATCCATCACCTACTTGATTATAAAGTCTCGTGAGGATTGTTAAATGTTGTTTGTATGAGGCCTCTTTCATTAATTTAATTTTGGGGTAATGGTCCTTTGTCTATGACTTATTCTAGAAAAGTGTACCTCTCTTAGACAAGTTATTAACGAATGTTGAGAACAAAAGCCGAGGGAGCCATTTGGCTTTGGGGATAACTTGACCATATCAAAAATCATGTTTCAAAGATCTATCAGAAAGAAAGAACTTCTTGGATTCGTAACCTTATTTTTCAAACAAGGTGAGAGTCCATTTAATTTGTGCCTTTTATATATTTCATCAGGAATCATACTTAGCCAAACTTCCTCAAAGTTAAAACCTTGTTGTTCGAATAAGGAGAAACTCCATTGAATTTACGCCAAGTAATTTTCATCACCACTCATACATTCCCTTTTTGTTATTTTGACATTGGTTGGTTAAAAGAGAACACCTAAAAGTGCTACCAAAATTCTATCCACCACTTTTGCACCCAATCAAATAATTTTTTCCTTAACAACTTGATTTAAGTGTTGAAAGTATGTTGGTATGTATTCGTATTTTTGGTGGTGGTCTTAAACTAACATTGGGATGTTTCACCCCAAGGATAGTTTCCTCTTGTGGTTGTTACACTGCGTGCATTATACCAATCTATTTTAGATACTTACATATTGTTCCCCTAAAAATTAATCTAAGTATTGGCATTGTATTGCTATGCTGCTAGCATTATATTGACCCCTTTTGGGTACTTATACCTTTTTTTCCTAAAAACCTTGAGTTGAGTGGTGACAGTGTGTCGTTACACTACCTAAATTTTTGTATATTTCTCTAGATATTCCTTATTATATATAATAGACACTTAGATATATCTTACTTGGTAGTTGTTACGTTGTTTACATTTGCATGTATCTCTTTAGATATTCCTTGTTGTATATCCCATATACTTAGAGATTTATCACCTTATCATCGTATATCGCTGCCCATTTTAACAGGGATTTATTGTGATGTTTGTTTTCCCAAGCTTACTTGATTATTGAACTCATGTAATTATGGTGTTTATTTCTCCTAGGTGTTCTTTTGAGACCTATATCAGAACCCCCATTCTTCCACAATGTCTATTTTGTAGTCGTTATGCTACTCAAATCAACATAAAGCTTCCTTCCATTTGAAGTAGTTCAATCAAACAATCTAGGTCTAGGAATCTAGTCCCAATAATTCCAACCATGACTAGATATCACATGGTTCCCCACACTTACGACAATAAGGAACCTAGGTTTCGGTAATCACATCAAAGGATACCCATCATGTTTAAAACTTGATTATTTCTTTAAGCTAAAGAGCTCATTCTGTTATCCACTTCCACACCTTCATCTTCTAGTCCACAATATGAATCTGATGTTTCTATTACGTGGTACGATTCTGATTCTCTTAGTCATTCCTATCCTTATAATTCTCCCCATCATTCCTCTAATCTGACTCTTGAGTCATGGTCCTCCCTTTCTCTATAGGACCCCATTTATCATTCGTCTCAAAGACGTCTTCCTCCATAAAAAATATGGGTCAAACCGTATTCCTCTAATCAATCATCCAAGTTGACCCCTAAGTCGTAGTCCACTAGCTTGATACACCATCCACTTCTTCTATTTGCACTAAGAAATATTCTAGGAAAACCAATGCCAAACTATCCCAAATCAAAATCTAGTAAAACTCTTAAGACATCCAAATCCAACTCTACTTCATCTCTTTAACGATTATTAAACTTCTTCTGTCAAATCAATCTCATATAATTAATCTACCACACTTTCCGACTGACCTACTTCAGAAAGAAGAAGTAATCGGGGAGTTCATGGACTTACACGATTACATTCCTTTAGAAGATAAAAAAAAGGATTCAATTTTTACCTCGATGCATACACACATCTTGGGGAATAAAATGAGTCATATGTTCCACAAATGGAGGAATATCCTAAGATCGTCGAACTTGATGCTCCTCTTTTTCTTCCAACTTCATCTTTCCCATTGCATGATGGAACGGATGGGTCTATCCTTGATCCATCTTCTATGCTACCATAACTCCATCATTATTTACATATCACAATTCCTCAATCAGAATCTATTTTTGGGTCACGTCCCTGATGCATAGCAATACTATATTCAAGCATGCAATCAACCAATAATAATACTTCAAACCAACAATCTCACTTACTCTGCCATGAGGGTCCTTAAACAATCCTACAAGACTAAAAATTTCAAAAATTTATGTTTACCAATCATGAGTTTCATCATCATCATCATAATTTGTCCCATCATGGTCATACCATGTCCTTTCATGCTCCAAGGCCATCTAACTTCATGAAGTTTTCACAAGCACTTGCCCTTTCTTATATTGCCCTTGGATCCGCTTCACTAGCTCTCATTCTTCATGAGCTCACATTAGTCATTTTTAATCTAACTTCCTTCTAACCCATTTTCAACCTCTTTATCTTTGTCAACATCTTCAACTAAGTTAGTATAATCATATGTTTATTTCAAAAATGTGACCTACACGCCTTTCCTTTCTAACTTATAATTGTCTTGTAGTATTCATAACTAGTCTCTAGCTCTCATAAGCAATAATTGACTCCTTTAGTCTCTGATGACCCCTCTAATGGCATACCCATTGTTCTTCATGTAAAATAAGGTTAGATTACTCATAAAATGCATTCAAGATAATCAAAATGCCCACACCTATCCCCTTAAGACAATGTAGTTTGCTTCACTCATGAAAATAGGTTTCTAGAGCTACCTAAAAGGAACTATCACCTTCTTTAGATATCTCTCAACATCCCAAAAATTCATGTAAAATAGTATCACCTAAATCTTTGTAGTTATCTTACTTTCTCACTTTTTGCATTTTTGCTCTTGAAAAACTAAGTATCCTGGGAAATTCTTGAAACTCACATAAATTTCAATGTACACCCTTGCAAGACACAAATTATATCATTTCAAGTACCCATTATGGATTTATTCAGGCATGAAAAGTTTCAAGTCTAGGATCCTTCATTAGCACCTACTTGTTTTGTAAACTAGCCTCTAAACTAGACTTTGGACTGTGTTTCAGGACATCTTCCCCAACTATTAAGAAAATATCAAAAAATAACAATGGAAAAGCCAAAAATATTTTTGAATCTCTCAAGGGACTCTCCTAACATGATTAATTCCAAATTTTATGGAAAAATAACTTATTTTTCTACCTCAAATTTCATGCCCTAGCTCTGTCTCCATGAAACCCTCCTAGTGAACCCAAAAGAAGTTATTTGACTATAATTTTCTTATAGCATTGATTAAAGTCTTGAAATTTTCCACACATGTTGATTTAAACATCATATAAGATATTTTATTACCAATATGATTTGAGAAATATGATAAATACTCCTTTCATGCACTTTTCCATTGTCCCGGTCTGCACACTTCACAGTCAAGAATGTGACTTTTTTGCTAGCACAAAACAAAGTAAAATTTTCTTATTAAGGAATAGACTTATTCCAAACTCAGATTACTCAATAAAATCAATGATCAATCATTCACTAGGCCATAACAAGGTATCTCCCGATGTCTTCATGGAAAGCTCACAATCTTATGACTTACATGTATAATATCAGCTCAGTTAGACAGGGTATAAAATCTTTCAAACTCCCATGTTTTATGCATATGCCCTTAACCCAACACAAGGGACATTTAATTTAAATTCATACCTATTTAGATTCATACATGCAATGGCTCTATGACCACAACACACACATTCCAAACATATTATAGTTTGTGCATTCATTAGTTATCAAAACAAGGTATCTGCAATTTCAAGATTACAACCAACATTCTTAAGGGTCTAAAGTTGTGCTTCCATGCATTGGAAAGGGAAAGGAATTAATTCTTAGTGAACATTCAAATATAATCCTCCAGGACAAGATTAAAACATACAAACTATCATAACATATGTCTATTTCTTCCTTGTACAAATCACTGTATTTTCATAGAAAACCCTTATCTTCCATTCCTTTCCTTCAGCATTCTCTCATCCTCTCTACGAGGAATGATCCTAAAAATTTCTAACTCTTCTCCTATACTTGAACTTGACACACATTCATGTACCTAATTTCTCACATAACTCACATTTAGTAGTGACTCTTGAACTTCCATTCTATGAGGGTTCATAATTGCCCCTTTTTCGTTATTGTAAGTATCTTAATGATGCACAAGCACACAAGACCCATCACACAACCTATACCCTTATAAGATACTCAATGCACCTTAACAAACACCAAACATTATTGGATATGCCCTTATGATGTAATTACATATTTTTGGAAGGAAAACTCCCATTTGAAAAATCAAAATATCTCACTCTTATCCCCCATGCTTCCATAAGTCCTAGAACACTCCCATGACATTATAGATAGTAATAATTGTATTAGAATGCTTACTTGATGATTCTACTACATCAGTATTGGTAGCCCATTATCATTTATATGTGTCTCACCTGCTGGTAACCCATTATATTCAATTCCTGGGCTTCCTTCTATCCCATTATCTTCTCTCATTGGGTCACTGCCGAGTATACCATTATCTCTTATTCATGGCTCACCACTGAGTAGCCAATTTTATTCTATTCATGGATCACATCTGAGTATCCCATTATATTATATTTATGGGTCACTGATGTGTAGCCCATTATCTTATATTTATGGGACACCACTGGGTATTCCTTCATCTTCTATATATGGGTCACCACCGTGTAGCCCATTATCTTCTATTCTTGGGCCACGTCCTAATATCCCTTCATCTTCTATCTATGGGACACCTCCGGATAGCCCATCATCTTAAATCAATGGGCTTCATTCTAGCCTATCATCCTCTACAAATGGGACACCTCTGGGTAGCACATCATTTTCTCCCCTTGGTATTTCTTCTAGCCAATTATTGTCTATCCTAGGTCCACCTCTTGGTGGTCTGTTACCTTCTATTCTTGGGCATCCTCTTAGCCCACTTCCTTCAATCCTTGGAAATTATCCTCTTCATCCATCATATCATCCCTCTATCAATAATTGTGGCAATCCTATCATCATCCATAACACCAATCCTCAACATCCTTCTTCTTCTCCCACTTTCATGGATTAAAAAAATCATGTATTAGCTTATATGAAAGCCCCGTAGTTTCTCCATCAAGCTAACATCAAAAATCCAAAGATCTCCAAAGCTCCAAACAAATCCAACATCCACAAATCAAATTTTCAAATGTGATTCAAGAATGCACACCAATGCCAATGCCAAGTCTAGTGTAAAGTGCATAAATATATAGATAGGGAACTCAAGATCCCATATACAAAGTCCATATTCCAAGATAAGTCACAGTCACTTATCGTGTATGATCTCACTAAGATCATTGAGCTTGGATATCATATCACTCTTGATAAACAAAATCTCCTCGTCTCTCTCATAAAATAAATCGCGACCATTATTGTTGGATCTTATCACGTAGAGTGAAATTTATGGTCCTGAATTCCGAATCGGTCATCTTCATCATATTTTACCTTCGCGGTTTTCCGTTCTAAAACTGTCAAAAAGACAAAAAAAAAAGAATGAGAAAACATTAAAACATTACCAAAAAAATCAAAGGTACAAATATCCAACATTATAATCAGGTATTGTATACATATGGATGTTCTTTCCTTTCTTTCCATTCCTCTTCAAATTACCAACTTTCATCCCTTCAATTATCTTTTGGTTTGTCTATTCACGCTCATTGTGCAACATTTATCTCTATGGTATCCATTTGACCTTGGTCTTTCATAACCTTGTTAAATTAAAGAACGATTGACCTCTTGGAGATCCTATCACAATATTCATTTAATAAACTTGTTGTGAAGACCTTTTGGGTGTATTTTTTGACACTAGCCAATGTCCTCATCATAATCACTTACACCTCCTTCCATCAAGCCATCAGTAGTTCTTAACCCCTTATCAAAAAAAAATAAGAGAGCTTAAATCAATTTTTAGAAAGCAAAATAAATCAATCCAAAAATCAAAATCAAAAGCAAATCAATATATAAATCTCTCTTGGGGGTATTTCTAGTATCTCTATTGGGGATATAGATTCTTGGATGGTAGTAGAGAAATGTTGTAATTAGAATTTAATTCATCTCCATCAGGGCTATGGAAAACTGGATGGTAGAAGAGCAATGTATGGCTCTCCTTCAACCCTCCATTCAATAATCACCTTTCAAATATGAATCATTCTTACACATTTTCTAGTTTGTCTTCACTTGTTTTCTATCAAACCTTCCCTTCTAGTGGTAATTCATTTCCACATGCTCATATTGGTTCTCTATGAGAAAACAATATTAGTATGTTACCAAGTGTTATTTGGACCTTGTTCTGACTCTTGTTTTAGTCCTTCTCTTGTCTCACAATTTTTGCCTTTGGCTCATCACCTTTTCATCGTGAGTCTTCTAGCTACATTTTCCATATCCTTTCATCACATTCATTGTTCTTCTGCTTCATTCAGAAAATCCATGTGTATAATATTTCCTTTATACCATGTTTGAGGGAAACTTTGTCCCCATTTCCATAAACAATCTTGTCTTTATTTTGATCATCTTTTTCTTGGCCAACTTCCACTAGGGGCACTCTTGCTCCTTATTAGCTCTTCATTGGCTTAATTTCATCATATTTTTGAACTTATGCTTCTTCACCTTGATCCAACTTATCTTCTTCTTGTATATATGCACAGGATTCACCCTTGTATATTCTCACCTCTCGTTGGGGGATTTTTTGCACTCAGTTCTTCATGTACATAGTTTAGGAAAACCTTCAAAAATCCAAAAACATTCACAAAACCCTTGAAAATCCTAAACACTAAAAACACCATCAAAATCCAAAAACAGTTAAAAAATCAAAAACACAAAACATTGGAAAATTTACTACAAAACATCCTACTTAAGTGCTTGCTTATTCTAGTTCATGACATGTGGATGATCTTGCGATCTTCCTTCATTAACAAAGTTGGTTTTCTTGCTATGTATGTCTTACCTTACATATATTGTTTCTTAGGGAAGTTTCATAGTACACATTTATTTTTCATAAGAATTCTATGTCATTTGTCTATTACCTTACATGTATCCTTGCTTGGGGCATCATTTTAACCCTTTTCGTATAACTTGAACATTTGGGAACTGAAGATGGATAACAAAAAAATTGGTACAACTCTCTTGAACATTGTTTGTTTGAGTATGTTTGTGTGTGCTTGTTTTTTTACATTCCATCTTGTTTACTTTCTTGTACTGCTTTTCTTTATGTATTTTTCTTTGAGTCAATTCTTTAGCATGGAACAAAAATTATTATTATGAATTTTTATGTCATTTTACCCTGTTGTTGTGTGCTTACATCAAATAAATAGCTACTTCCAAGCCAAGATGGTACTTCACCTACGTCGCAATATTTTCATTTCCTGTTCTATCTTATCTTCCATTCTAATTCACTTTCTACTTATCATTTTCTTCTCCCCTTTTTCTTCCACATTAAAAGGCCCGGGTTCTCCTTTTCTCAATCAATCAAATTTGAACAATGGACAACTAGGCTTAGTTCAAATCCCAATCACCACAGTGTATTATTCTTCTATTGTGATCATTTTCTTCTTCTTTTTGAGTGTCAATCGACCTCTTATATCGCCCCATCAACACTCAAGGGGGCATCATCTTTCCTACTAATTTTTCTTCTACCATTACAAAATTTAATTGTCTGTAATTATCTACTATATTTGAAGTGGCGTCGCTCGTGCTACACCACATCAAAGAGGGGTAAATGTAGACACCTAAATATGAATACGCATTTTTAATACTGAAATTACACTTATTATCCTATTTTCTGTCATTTAGTTATAATTAGTGTCTTTCTCGCTAATTAGGTAACACTCATCTTCACCTAAGTCAATTAACGACACTTCATTAATGAACTAGTCTCCCCCTTCATTCTGGATGCAAATTAACACTACTTTGTTAGTTATAATACTATTCTAATTAATTAATTAATTGACCAATATTGGTTAATTAATCCTCTAAACAAAAATTTACCCTCTTATGGGGTCATTCCCCTTCTTTGATCCTTCATAATACATCAACTTCTCTCTAATTGGCTATTACAAATGTAGCTTGTTCTATGAACCAATCTAATTGATTAATTTAAATCACACCCAACTCACTTAAGTTGGAAATTATAATCAACCTTCACTAACCATACTTAATTATTCCTAAGCATGAATATCCCTTTCTAATCCAAAAAAAAATCTTTCTATCCCACATTCATCAAGGTGAAAGTTTCTCCAATCTGGAAAACTATATAAAGAACCCTACCCCCTCCCTTATAAGTTAACACCTATATCCCATGTCCTTGGTAAGGCATTAGCATAAGATAAGAGCATTTCCCAATTGAAAATCGTATTGATCTAATAACCCTTTACCATTTTCTACTTGGTAAGAGTAGTAAGAGGAGAACCAAAAATGGAAACTAAGCCATATTGGTGAGACCTCTTCCTCTTCCTTAGATAATTCCTTTGATAACACATGGCTACGTGTGGCTCACTAAAGGAAGTATCTAAAATCCAAATCCCATCAAAAACATCAAATAATTGGCTTTCATTTCATTTTTTTAATATTAGATGCATTAGTTAAGATTTCCCTTTTAATGGCTTTATCTTGATGTTTATGTTGAATTAGCTTAGTTACTGAATCTACTTGGTGTTAGGTTCTATTAATTAGTTTATCTTCTTTAACATCCATACAACACCAATATAAAATGATGTGATAGTAGAAATTAAGTGCATACAATTTAGAAACAAGTGCAAAACATGTCAAATAATGTCATACAAAAGGAAAAAATTCCTGCAAATATGGCACACCCGTGGTGTCACAAGAGAATCAAGGCATCTAAACCTTTAAACAAGATATATCCAACCACATGAAAGGAATAATTCCATAATCATGGGACATGCATGGTGTTACAAGAAAATCAAGGCCGTTAGGCCACAATCAAAGTAGAAAGCAAGCATACACACACAACTAGCAATCATGCATGAAAAACAATCATAGCAAGATGTGATAAAGAGCGTATGGTATAGGATATATGGAATTGAAATTTTGGACCCAAAATATGTCAATAAAAAACTATATAGTAGGGTCAAGTTGTAGATTTGGACAGACTGACCCAAACTGGTGGTTTTGATCTAGAGGGAAAAATCATAGTCTAGCTTTCTAGGTTGAAGGATGGATGTATCTAGATGAATTTTATGCTATGAAACCTCAAGAAGTAATGAAAGAATGGTGTGAAAAGGTAAGAAATTATCCAAAGAGTTATCAAGGTATGCTAAGAAAGAGTGAGGAGGGTGTATTTTTGCATGCAAGTGTGCAATGTCAAGACTAGTAGTATCAAAGGATAAATTTTCAAATTTGAGTGTCTACAATGCATGGGAATTTAATTTGTTATCTATCATAATTTCATATAAACCATCATTCAACCTATATCACTAAGCATCTAGGATTATATTTCTTATTTCACTAAATTTGAACTTATTCCAATCCGAACAATTAAAAAATATATCTCATATTGGAATCCAATGTTACTAGTTTTCGATTCCAAAACTTTAAATATTGGAATATACCATACTCCAAAATCAAAAATATTGGAATCCAAAATCATAGATATTGGAATCTAAAATCATAGATAGTGGAATCCAAAATCACAGATATTGGAATCCAAAATCACAGATATTAGAATTTACTATAGTCCAAAATCATAGATATTGGAATCCAAAATCACTGATGTTGGAATCCAATATCACAGATATTGGAATCCAAAATCACATATGTTGGAATCCAAAATCACATATGCCAGAATCCAAAATCACAGATATTTGAATCAAAAAAATAAAATATTGGAATCCAAAACTTAACATATTGGACCTTGTTATACCTATTTCCAGAATCCATATCGTTTAACGCTTTATGTACGATTTGAAAAATGCTTCTTTTTAGTTGTAAAAATCCTTTAGGATTGAAATAATGTGATTTAAATAATTAAAATGCATAACGGCCACTAGGATTTAATTATGATTTTAAATATGTTTCTTTTAAGTTGTTAAAATCCTAGTAGCCACTAAGCTTTAATCTCAATTTAAAATATGGTTCTTTTAAGTTGTTAAAATCCTAGCGGATGCTAGGCTTTAATTGTGATTTCAAATATTATTCTTTTAAGTTGTTAAAATCCTAGCGGCCATTAGGCTTTAATCATGATTTCAAATATGATTCTTTTAAGTTGTAAAACTCCTAACGACTGCTAGACTTTAATTATGATTTAAAATATGGTTCTTTTAAGTTGTTAAAATCCTAGTGACTACTAGGCTTTAATTATGATTTTAAATATGGTTCTTTAAATTTGTTAAAATCCTAGCAGCCACTAGGATTTAATTACGATTTGAAATATGGTTGTTTTAAGTTGTTAAAATCTTAGTGACCGCTAGCCTTTAATTATGATTTGAAATATTGTTCCTTTGAGTTGTTTTCAAGTGTGGTGAATAATATGGTGATTCTTTTGGATTATGAAAATTTTGACGTCATTAATTTTTTTTAAAGTAATAGGCTTGAAATAGTTTGGTGTACTCGTCTGACAATGGGAGCGCCACCCCTTACTACAATCCTTTTGTATCTACATGATAAAATGGCCACTACCAAGGAATGCAAGAATAATTTTCAAAGTAGCATCAAGAATGAAGCTAGGAAATTAAAAGATGAGAGTGGAGATGGAGAGAGAAATAGAGAACAACTGGTTAAAAGGAAAGTGTCAGATGCTAGATCTAGACAACATTTCATTCCATCAAGGGAGAATGATAATAAATATCAAGAGATGTGAGATACCTCCAAGTTCATTTAGAATTTTGAGGAAAGGTTATGAGTAAGCTCATTTCCTTGCTTTAAATCCAAAACCCCTTGTAAAAGGGGAGAAACTAGTCAAAAATATCATACATGTTGAATTGGGAAGAGTATACATTCAGGGAAATGAAGCAATTGAATAGAGTGAAGAGAAGAGAGTTTAAAGCTTCACTATTTACCGAAGAGAATTTACTTTTTTTGCATAAGCATAGGTGTTGATAAGACCAATGTTGCGATGTTAACCATAAGTCAACAAATTTCTCTCATTTGGAGTCTAGATGGTTCCATTGATTCAAGTAAGTTTAAGATTGTTTACATGGTACTTATGAAAGCATTGGTTGTGGAGGTGGTTGAAATTTTTTCAAATCGTTAAATTCCCAACCACCATTGAAACTAGTGTTTTATTTGGTGCCACAAAAATAATCATAAACTTAATCGAGTCAATAGAACCATTTGGACTCCTATTGAGAGAAATATTTTGAAGTATGGTTAACATGGCTACATTAGTCTTACCAGCATCTCCGGTTATGCACAAAAATAAAATTATCATCAGAAAATAATGAAGTTTGATACACTATGCTTTACACTCTATGCAGTTGTTTCATTCCCATAAATGAAGGATATTCCCAAGCCAACATGTATGATATTTTGATAAGTTCCTTCCCTTCTGCAAGGGGTATTGGCATCAAAGATGGGACCTTAACTTCCTCATGACCTTTCGTAGTCTAAATATTTGAATCTGGATGAAGCTCAGATATCTTTCTTTCCATCAATATCTCCCCTTGGTGGAATTAAATGTTATCAAAAGCCAATATCTAATATTTTCCTCTCAACTAGCTATTCTCTTAAATATGGTTCTTTTAAGTTTTTAAAATACTAGAAGCCGTTAGGATTTAATTACAATTTGAAATATGGTTCCTTTGAGTTGTTTTGCAGAAAATGAGATAGGGTGATGATTAAGATGTGGCGAATACACTGGTGATGCTTTTGGATTATGAAAATTTTGACCTTATTAAACTTTTTAAAGTAATATGATCAAAATAGTTTTGTGTACTCTTCTTCCCATGACAGAAGATAAGAAAGAAAGTAATAAGAATGAGTATGAAATGACAATGAGAAAGCTTGCCCTTACTAAAGGCATTTAGTATCTACATGCTAAAAGTTCCACTGCCAAGGAGTGTAAGAATAATCATTAGTGTAGCATCAGGAATGAAGCTGGGAAATTAAGAGATGAGGGTAGAGATGGAGAGAGTGGGAGGGAATGGCACGGAGATAGAGAAATAGAGAATAACTAGTTAAAAGGAAAGTGTCAGATGTTGGATCTGAATAAAATTTCATTCCATCAAGGGATACTGCTAATGATAAATAAGAGATGTGAGATACCTCCAAGTTCATTTAGAATTTTGAGGAAAGGTTATGAGTAAGCTCATGTCCTTGCTTTTAAGCCAAAACCCCTTGCAAAAGAAGAGAAACTACTCAAAAATATCAGACATGTTGGATTGGGAAGAGTATACATTCAGGGAAGTGAAGAAACTGAATAGAGTGTATAGTACAGAGTTTGAACTCTTTACTATTTACCAAAGATAATTTAGTTTTTTTGTGCATAATAGAGTGCACATGTGCTGGTAAGATCAATGTTGTGATGTTAACCATACTTCAAAAACTTTCTCTCATTTGGAGTCCATATGGTTCCATTGATTCGAGTAAGTTTAAGATTGTTAACATGGTACTTATGAAAGCAATGGGTATGGAGGTGGTTGGGAATTTTTCAAATCCTTAAATTCCCAACCACCATTGAAAATAGTTACTTTCATAGGTGCCACGAAAATAATCATAAACTTAATCGAGTCAATAGAACCATATGGACTCCTATTGATAGAAATATTTTGAATTATGATTAACATGGCTACATTATTCTTAGCAACATTTTTGGTTATGCAGAAAAATAAAATTCTCATCAACAAATAATGAAGTTTGATGCACTATGATTTGCACTCTATTAAGTTGTTTCATTCCCCAAAATGCAGGATCTCTCCAAGTCGACATGTCTTCTGACAATTTTCTTCCCTTCTTCAAGGGATTTTTGCTTCAAATATGGGACCTTAACTTCCTCATGACCTTTCATAGTTGATCTAATTGAATCCAGACGTAACTCAGATATCCTAATTTCCATCAGTAGCTCCCTTTGGCAGAATTAAATGCTATCAAAATCCAACATCTAATATTTTCCTCTCAATCAAATATTCTCTATTTCTCTATCTCCCCATTTCTCCCTACCCCTCTCCATCTTCCCCCTCACCTCTTAATTTAATAGCTTCCTTCTTGAAGAAACGTTGAAGCTTGGTGTGTTGTTCTTTGGAAGTGGCACTTGTACCATGCGACTGCTTAAGAATTGCAGCAAGGGCAGGTTATCACACTGTCACAAACAAGTACACCAAACTATATTTAGACTATTAAGTTAAATCAATTTAAAAAATGTCAAACCTTTAATAATCTAATAACATCACCAACTTGTTATATAATTTTTTGTAATATCATTCCTCTTGTAGGCTATATTTACATGTTATAACTTTACTAAAGGAATAGTCAAACATAAAGTAAATTAACATTAATCACAACAGAATCCACCATATAGAAAAATATTATTTAACCTTTTTTATATACTAGCACATCCATTGAAAAAAAATGTTTTAAGCCTTTACCATACTATAAAATTGCTAAAGAAAGATTTAATTACATTTTACATAAACATAAACATTTTAATATTTTCTCATAACATGGTTATGAAATTGTACTTCTGTTTCCTCACATGCATATATGTACATATGAGACCATTACTAAAAATAGACTCAAAAACTACAAAAATGAATTCTATGTTTTTTTCATAACATAGTTAAGTATAAAACCATTCCCAAAGATATACGTAAATCAAAAAAAGAAATTACAAAATGATGCTTTCAAATAAATTTAGGTACATTAACTAATTATAATTTGATTTTTGATTTAATGATACCTCGTACGTCTTCCACATCCTTCAGCGGTTGTAACATAGGCCACAACTCATTTATCAAGTAATTGTTTATCTATTTAGATCGTATCTTAAATGTCTTAGCAATTAGGTAGTTCCCATACATCATTGAACTTGTTTTTAAATTCTAAAGAGTCATCTATAAACAGTGTTTTTTTACAATTATAATATGCATTACACTTGCTTTAAACGACACTAATATTTTTAAGAAATATGTTTTGATTCTTGAAACCTTGATAATCGGTACATTTGACACATGATGCAATCTTCTTGTGTAAATATAAACTTGAAGCTATCCATCTCCAAGCCAATGTATTCCCTGAATGAAGGCATCAGTTGGCATTAAATTTGAACTTAACTCTTTCCAATGTCCATAGCACTATTTTGAAATATTTTTTTCAACAGTGCAATAACTCTTTGACATTAGGTCTAAGAAAATAATATTTATTTTTGAGGTTGATGCTACCAAGTTTTTAACATCTCATGTGACAAATCATCCTTGTGAATGGTGTGTGCCAAAACACCATTTATATCAAATATTATCAGTTTCATGTTGCATATGTTCTTATCTATAAATGAAGAAAAACATAATCAAATGGTTGTGGGTGGTGAATTAGGCCAAAAATAAAAGTTGCATTTATTTTTTCACATTGTACTGGGAATAACTTTTGTGTTGAAAAAAATGAAATAGGAAAAAAAATTGTGGATGACAAATCTTTAAAAACTTTCAGGTAATTATTTTTTTCAATATAAATGTGATATATAGTGTCTATTTTAGAATCAATAAATATAATTCAAGCAACAATAGTGTGTTTGAAGGTTTTCAATGATCTACACATGTTATTGTGTTGTCTTGCATGATTCAGCCATATACACAATTAAATGTAAATAAATGAATTTGTTTTATATTTTCCATCAAATCTCCAACAAGTTGGGATTTTGAGAGTAATTTTCTCATTAACATTGTAAGGTATGAATCTCTCGTCATCAATCAACAGAATATTTTTTTCACCATAGACATTACCAAAAATGTCTAGTATCTACTGACTGGTATTTGTTTCAGTCTTACATTGGTGACATCCCCAAATGAACATGAGGTGGGTATCACACAACCAACTAAATTTATTAATGAAAATGTTCTTCATAAGTATAGAATCCATACATGTAGACCACAAGGAAATGTCAAAATTTTCTGTTGCAGTTCTTATCAAAGCAACACTAAATACTCATTCAAAGTATTTAGTATTCCCATGTGTAAAATATAGAACCCTATTATAAGGTATTTTGTCACCAATACCAGAAATTCCAAACAACAAACCTTCAACTCCCAAAACTAGTAATTTCTTAGGCTTCCCAATTGAATCTATAAAAATAACTCAGAATTAATTTAGGCTTCCCAATTTGATCAAGAAAAAAAAATAGCTCACAATATTGTTATGATAATATTTTATTTTGGTAATTCACACAAACAACTTATAAATTTATACTCTCAACTTATACACAGTGAACATATAAATACTCCCAACTAATAAATGTAAAATCTCAACATATAAAATAAAGATGGAAGATATGAATGTATCTTCTTTACAAAGTTTAGTAGTATAATTTTAAAAACATTTTGAAATGGTAAATAGTTATTTAGTTTTTACTTGCTCCAATGTTTTCATGCCCTCTACAACACCAAAACACTAAGACGTTATGAGTGATAAGTTTTTATATAAATCAGTCACCAACCACATATCTTTCGAACAATTTTATCCATTGCTTTTCCTACCCACCATAAAATATTCCACAGGGTTTCCCCTTGTACTTATTTTTATACACAATGTGTCTCTAGAGCTTAACCAAATATCGTCTCTACTCCCAACCTTTCGCAGATCTTTAATTGCAATTCCATCTTGGACATTACAATGTTCTTTTCCCCAAATAAGTATTCGTTTCAATTCAATTACTATTTTTTCAAATCCTTTGTCAGGTTTTCAACTTCAACGGAAGCTAGATTGGTGGACCACAAATCCACTTCAAATTTGTGTGAGAGTAACTTTAAATATTATTTGAGGCCTCCTTGCAAGTTGATAATCTCCTTTCCAAACTTGAATTCCATCTCCTTAGGTTTTTTGTTTTTATCATACAGAAAACCACCAAATCTAAAATAATTAAATAATCATTTTGGCTAACTGCATGGAAGTAAATAATTTTCTTTTCAATCGACCATAATTTAGTTATACAAAATAAAACAAAGAACATTTTAGGAGGCTACAACTCATTGATTGAGCTAGCAGCATGGCTTGCTTCACCCTCGCCTGCTATCGGTTCTTGTGATGGACGTTCTATTTCTAAAAATCATTATTCAATTCATAATAAATTTCATGTCGTGGTAAATAAAATAATAATAGTACTTTTTTCTATGCGTTGTATATTAACGATCACTAGGAAAACTATCAGTTCCCTCTGGTGGAGATTATTTCTTAGCTATAGATGTAGATTAGTGACTACTAGGAAAAGACACTATTGGTTGAAATATACTTGGTTGGATAACCCATGATGAAAACAGGGAGATTAGAGGCCACCAGACTTCGTATGAGCTTGAGATAAAATAAATATAAAAAATAGACCACTTTATTATTGCTTTGTGAAAATTGGTTTGTTTTCTTCATATAGTTGTAATGGGTTCCTATAAATTTGCGCGGATCATAAATGGTTTTTTTTATATTTGCACATGAACGACATACCAGATTATGACTGCCTATTCTTGCGTGATTTTCCCGTGCCCTCCACATTTGTCATCAACATTGTTAAAAAGTAAAGTATTGTTAAGTTAATGAAAAATATGATAAAATAAAACTTAGCGCAATACTTATTTTATAAAATTATTAAAGGATAATAACTTGGCATTGATTCATTGGTTGTTTGGGAAAATACTTCTAGCGGAACAAATTCAATTGGTTGTACGTCAAGAACTACATCATCTCTAGTAGTTTGAAGTGGATTGGAACTGACAATTACTTCCTCTCTTTTTTGGTCATCTGTATAAATATTGAGTGTATTAGTATCGTATTTTAGTTCAAAGGAATTAAAATAATATTTTTTTAATTTGTCTTAATCAAAAAACCTTTTTTTAGATGAGAATAATAATGTTCTAAAAACAATTATTGATCATATGTCTCAACAATAAAAACCACAAATAGACCGGTGTCAACCAAAGCATGCAATGCAACACTACCACCATAAAGTACTATTAGTGGAGAATTTTTGGAAGATTTTTGAGTGAACATATGAGACTAGAACTCATACTATCTCTCACAAATAAAAGGATGTGTCTTTCCTCATAGGCCAATTTCACTTGCAGTCGAAAATTGTTATGGCAGTTGCTCCATCCAATCCCTGTTGAATACTTCTCTCTTGTGATCATCAGTGTCAAAATTATGCACACCAGTTATTGTGTAAAAAATAAAAATTATTTTAAATCTCCTATTGTTGTCATAAAATCTATAATAGCCATCCATAATCAATTCCCCTTGTCTTTAAACTTTTCCATGTATTTTTTTTATTCTTTCTCTTAACAATTTTAAATGTGAAACTGGTAAGAGAACAATAATAAATCAATTTAGTGAGCTATATCTGAAAATTATAAGAATATCCATTATTTATTCTGAAGATATATCACTAGAAAAATTGTAGAAATTTGTGATCACACATTCTGCATTAAATGGATTAGTCGACAAAATAGCTGATATAGTTGACAAAATTTGAAAGGGATATGCACATTGACAAGTAAATTCTATTGTGTCTTCCATCCTTGTTGGCATGTCTTCTCTTTTGAAAACACATAGTTTTCTAAAACTCTTTGAGCCTCGTATGGAAGAACCTCTACCTCTTCAGGATCAATTTTTCGTTTTGTTGATTTTTCACTTCCTTGTGAATCATCTTTTATTTTTATTTTTCTCTCTTCTCCCAAGAGTATAGACAACTAGCGATAGTGAGATTCATGCATTCTAAATTTTTCAATAACATTGGATTCATTTCATTTTGCAAATATAGTATTATCTAGATGTGTATTTTTCATATGCTTCAGTACTTTTCATCTCATTTTTCTATCACCTTTTACTCTTTAGGGGTAAGCTTCAAATGTCTTCACTATGACACCACCTCAATAGAGCCAGATATCCATATATTCTCTAATTGCACTTTTTTTTATCTAGTATTAATAGTTCTTCATTGGTCATTCCTCTTTCATCCCTGAAGGAATTGGCCTCAAACCTTGCTAGTGAATTTGGCTAGAAGTTAGGTTGGTTATCCCTAGAAGGAGAACAAGAAAACCCACCTGATCTAAAATACTCAAATCTTGTTATCTATTTACTCCATATATCATCAGGTAACAATAGAAAATTCCATTTTTCATACAGACTCTTTGTATTTTGAATGACAAAAATAGAAATACATTGTTTCTCAAAGCTCTGCATCTAAAGCCTAAACAATATATTTACTTTTTGAAATTTACAAAAATAAATGATAAATACTAATGCAATAAAATGGAGTAAATTATTTTGATGGTGAATATACTGTCCAATATGGGTACAACTCCTTTTTTGAAAATGCTCATTGTGATTTCAAGTGGAGTAGAATTTGGTTGCCTGAGCTAAATCCCAAAGTCAACTTCTTTTTTTGGTTTGTTCTTAAAGTAAAGATTCTCACAAATGATAATTTAATAAAAAGGGGATTTATTATGCCGAATATGTGTTGCATGTGTAAAAAGGAGGATGAGGATATTAAACACCTTTTACTACATTGTGAGTATGCTTCAAAACTTTGGTGTTTCATTTTTACAAGATTTAATATATATGTTGGACCTTTCCAAATGAGTTCTTACAAACTTGGGAACAATGGGATCCCCATATAGACAATGCATGGTTTGAAGACTCTGGAAAGTGATCTTGCCTCATACCATCTGGAGACTCTGGAAAACCAAGAATGATATAATATTTAGGAACAACAGACATATTTGTAAAAAAAAATTCAATAAGACTGTTAATGTTGTAAAAGATAATATTGAGAGATTTAAATCTCCCAATAACAAACAATATCCTAGAAATGAAGAGGTTATTATTTCAATTTGGAAAATTGATATTGGAAGCCTTTAGAGACAAAGGAATTCAACCATTGATAGGTCTTTAATCCATTGGATCCCTCCTCCCAATTCTTGGTATAAGCTCAACTTTGGTGGTGCTTCAAAAGGCCATCTAGGTGCAACTGCTGGAGGAGGAATCATAAGGGATCACAAAGGTTGTTTAATTGTTGATTTTACAGGAAGAATGTGACACCAAACAAACCATTATGTTGAAGCCTTATCAGCTCTATGGGGCTTAATAATTTCTAAGGAATGAAATATTATGAACATATTATAGAAGGAGATTCATTGAATGTTATAAATCATCTGAATCAAATTCATCCCCCTAGTTGGAAAATACAAGATTTTATTCATGAGTCTTTAAGTATTTACCATGCCTTCAATACCTTCAAAATTGTCCACACATATAGAGAAGGTAATAAAGTGGCAGAAACATTGGGAAATTATGGGATTAATAGCAACTTTACCACTTGGTATCATGAGGATAATATCCCCATCGAAGTACAAAATTCTCTCATTAATGATTAATGTAATAGATCACTTCCTACTCAAAATATTTTATGAGATATCCTCCATTATATTGGGAATGCAAGCTCACACATGTAGGAGGATTACAAGCATTTATTGCCATAAACTTTCATGTGCCTGTTAGATTTGTACAAGGACAGTTAAAAAGTGGATTGGGGAAGAAAGAAACATATTTTTTTAACCTATTTCAAGCAACTTAAATGTAGAGGTGAAAGAATGGGTGGAGCTCCTTGCCAAATTAAACCTCATTGTGACCCTACGTGGAAGGAGAATGTTGATCTTTGGAACTTTTTGCAGCTAGGAGGGGTTTCCAATTTCATTGAGAAGATTCGAGGGTATGATCAGAACATTACCCTACATTTTTCCACAGCTTGGAAACAATGAAACGTGAAGTATGACAAGAAAGACATTCAGATAACAGAGGAGCTAATCGTAGAAGCTATGGGCCTTAGTTTAGAATACATCAGATTCTTTAGTAAGAGACAAAATAAGAACACGGAGGCTATAAAATTCGTAAAATCATATGAGGAACTTCAGTTTTTCATAGCGAGCATCAAGGTAAATTCCATCCCTGTGTCATTTGATGAACTTTCTAGGATGATGGTTCATTTTATTATCCTTGAACGCAATTATATCATGGTTCTCATAAAGCATTTGATATTTTAAAGCCATTTTTTTAGGAACCTATTTGTTTGCTTCCCACATTATATTCTAAATTCCATGGAACGCTCCATCCTTGAGTACCAAAATCATACTCGTACCATTCCCCTCCATTAGAACTTAATATTCCTCCTTCACATACACTGCATTTCCCATCACCCTACCATACCTATTACTCTTGTCATTCCACCCACTCTTGACTCCCTCAACCATGTTCCTACCGTCATCCCGACTACTATCCCTAGACAGAGAAAAATCAAAACCAAAAATCCCTGTTTTTCTAAAACACACCCTTATCCCTCCAGTAGAGTCCTTCAAAATAGTAAGGACATGGAAACTACAAAAAATATCTTGCACATCAATGGCACATGACACAACAATAATACTCAAATTGAGAAGGATGATCTTATAAATAGAATTGAAAACATGGAAAAAGAGCTAGAAATTCTTAAAAGGACATGCATCAGCTGACTAAGAAAAAAGGAAAAAGGAAATTAAATGATGCTGTTGGTAATGGTGAATAAAACATCAATGAAATCTACAAGAAGTTGAATTCCCTTGACAAAAAATTAGGGAATTCTAAGGAAAAACATGATCATAACATTTTAGTTTTTAAAGCTATTTGTGAATTCTTGGAATAATAGGTCAGAAGTATTAGCATGCTCAACGGTATCTCTGAAGATATTTGGGGCACATATGTTGAAAGGTCTATTTCCTTTCTCAACTGGATGTCAATGATCCTATACATGTCACTACCCTTACTCTCTTTACCTCATTGATGTTAAGTCAAGAATTGATAGGACTTCTAAGAAATAATCTACTGTAGAGCTGGTTTGGTGTTGTTTTGATGTTGTTCTGTTATTGTTTACTCGCTACTTTTTGCAGTTTTATACCTATATTATCTCCTTTTTGTAGTTCATTTTTTGACTACAGCTAAGCTTCTTGTAATATCTACATTTTGATCTATTTTTGCTATTTCCTCCTATTTATCTAGCTCTTGAGCCTTTGGTAATAGGGTATGGTACCTTCAAAACTATTTTCCAATAATAATAATAATAAATTCAATAAAATTAAAATCCATTACCCTCCACTCCTCAGTCTTTATGTTTCCCACTCTAGGCCTTTGAGGACATCCTAGCAATTTCCAAACTGATCGAGCCTTGTAGAGCATATCAATAAACTTGGTTTCAATCCAATTTTTTTTTACTTCATTTTGTTGCTTACAAATAGTAACAATGGCTTCGTTAGATACTTTTGAAGATAGAATATGAACCTTTTGAAACTACATCCTAGTATGTAAATATTTGTAAGTGCCTTCACCTAAGAAAATTTTTGGGAAGAAATTGTGTGTTGGTCGTCTAGTATATAGTAGTGCACATCATCCCTTTCTAGGTCATCTGGATGCTCGAGTTCCACAACCTCATTTGTGGACTACAAGAAGGGAAGAATAATTACGTCCCTTTATGTAGGAATAACATTTATCAAAATAGGATGGACAAGAAGGTCAACATTCTCCTCATCTAGAGGATGTTACTAACTCTGGAGGTGTTATATGGCACTTAGAAACTTCAATTGGAAATACATCACCATTGAACAAAAACAAATCAAACTATTGAGTGATTGAAGATTCAGCCTTCTTGAATATATTGGTCAATTTCTTTAACAATGTTACATATTTATTATTATTTTTATCCCATGAAACTTTGAATTAGAGGGGTCTATCTCCAATTTAGAAAAATGAGATCACCTTAGCATTGTAAATAGCTTTTCATGTTTCAATGGAGAAATAAAACCTTTTCTATTCAAATGACGACAAACAGAAGAGGTATTATCGTATCTATATAGTTTTTTAAATACCGAAATCATGCCATTATGAATTTTAACTGCACTTACGTAGTTGCTTTTGTCAGAGTCTATAAAAATCCCCAAATTCCAACCATATTTAGAATAGGAACCAATTTGATTTTCTATTGAGTCTTACACTCCATATCAAGAATAAGACACTTATTAATTTCAACGTCAATGTGTTTAACCTGAATACGTATTGTTTGCACATCAAGAACATTTAATGATATAACCATACCGACTTCCTGTTTTACATCATCATCCACAAAAAATAATCACAAGTCGGTGTGGTAGTTTTCTAGGGAACGGATTTCTAAAAACCATTCCTCATTTATTTTCTTCCAACAATCTACACCTTCAATGAAAGGTATTTCTGTGAATGGTGTGTGACCAATGAAAGACATATCACCTGTAAGTGGAAACAAATGCATTAATAATTCACAAATAACAAGGCTAGAAACCACTAATCTCAAATGGTTGTTATGTTGCATCAACATAGTGTAATACACTTTGAGCTTAGAGTTCGTTAGGCTTAGGATATCGTGTTGGAATATCTAACCATAGTAATGGAGCTTATCTTAGTTTCCAGGGAAACATTTACTAATTGTCTTGTCTGGAATGTAATAACTAGCCTAGTGGACGCTAATCTTAAATGTTCATAAGGTTGTATCAAAGCAACATAATAAATATCGAGCTTAGAGGATTTTAGGCTTGGAATATCATGTCGTAATATGTAATCATAGTCACGGAGATTAGATGTAGCTAAACATTGTCTTTTATGCAAGCCGTCGAGAAAATTTTTTATTCTAGGCATTTCGTATTATATAGGATTATATTACCACTCTTAGGAATCATTTGCATTCTTGTGTTTTTGTTACTGTGATTTGTTTGGTAGATTGGTAGTTAAGTCTTTTGGTGAATGACATCTAAGGATGTAAGATTTCATGGTTTTCTAGTTCTTGCATTCATGTTTGTGGGATTTCACAATTACTTAATTATTTCTTCTCACAATTGTTTATATTAGAAGTGGGTAAGGGAGAGGAGCTCAACCAATCACTGTGAAGTACACTTAATGGTCTGTGAATATATATGTATATATTAAATTTTAATTTTTTTAAAATACCCTTTTATAGAATGACATGTCTCCAATATAAAATTTTCGTTTTGAGTTACATTAACCATACCACCCATGTTTTTAAGGTATGCTTTTTAACATTTTAAAATTCCACATTAAAAATGTTTGCACTACCAATCGACACTTTATCTCCCAATAAAAATTAAAAGATAACTATATTAACGTTAAGTTTTAATGTTATTGTATATAATATAAAAAACCAATATTAAATAAAATAATTCCAATTCAAATTGTTAATCTCCATTTAATATTAAATGGAATCTCGTATTAAAAAATAAAAGTAGTTCATTGTTTGCATTAATGCCACCTGTTCTGATAAGGAAAGTGTGTTGTTGTAGCCTAGCATGCATTAGTTATCCACACATTCGCTACCAACTCTCCATTAACTCTCGGATGGGATGATTTAAATTGTTTCCATAACACAATCAGGATTGTTTCAAGACAAGCAAGTATGGGTGAGGTGTGCCAAATTTTGTAGTGACTACTTGTTGTATTTGCTACTTCAAAAGTTTAAATTTCATTGTTTGCATAATGCCACCCGCTCTGACAAAGAACGTTATTTTTTGTATCCTGGCATGCATTAGTTATCCACACATCCGCCACCAACTCTCCATTAACTCTCACATGGGATGAATTAAACTTCCCTCATAACTCAGTCAGGATTATTTTGGGAAAAGCTTGTATGGGAGTTCATAATTTAATGTTATACTACAGGAAATGCTTAGTGACCGCTAACCTCTATATTTTCTAGGATTTCATTCTACCAATGTAAAAAATATCTATACAGATTTACAACTCTAGTATTTTTCATTATTTATAATTATAGCATATTGGTTAGACTATCCCTAGCGGAGTTAAGTGTTGCACTACATACCCTCGAGAGGAATCAAGCCTTATGTATTTCTCATAATATATAATTTGTATAACACATAAATCACATCAGTTCGTAACTCATTTTGAATTTCACTTGGTTCATGAAAAATTTCAAAGGGTTTTTGGTGAGGTTGAGAGGTCATAATACGAGGGAGGGTGGAGGAGCGAGGTGTGCACGCTTCAACCTTGGATCATGTAATTCACTGGCATGCTGGCGAGAGTCAGTTAGTGCGAGGTTCAATTCTTAATAAGGATCATAATACTGGAATCCCCCTCTCCAGTGTCAACACTATCCCAATTGGTTGGGACAATCATTCCAAATGGACATCGACGGGGTGGAAGGATGTTATTTTCCCACTAGAAAACAACAAGGATTTTAAATTTTCACGTGAGGTTTTTTAGTCTAGGAACCAGAACTCCTAGTTCTCCTCCTTTCTGGAAGCCCTTATTTCACTTCAGCTTCGGAACACTTTTGATCAGCCCCATTTAGGTGATTATGGAATTAGGCTCCCTTCAAACCATAGCCCCAGGTAGAAGGCTCACCCCTTTATTTCCTCTTCAGATAATGTTTCTTCTTCACGAAACTCATATCATTGGGATGTCATGGTTGAATGGGAAACAACCTTTGAATAATTTTCTCCAGTCTTCTTCTCAATATGGAAAGGTGGAGATTTTCGAAGAGGATGGGTTATGAGGACAGATCAACCTCTTCAAGAGAATAGTAGTCATTTCCAAATTTACTAGCAGGTGGTTATTAATAGAGGAGATTATTTCCTGTTGCGAAGATAAATGGGGCAAGGGCTTGTGAATTTTTTTCTTAGCCAGATGTTTCTTTCTGATTTTATTTTGTAGTGAAGCTCTCCAAGAGGATGTTCTCAATAATAGGGACAATTTTCATCTTAATTAGATCCTCCTCCATTCTTGGTCTCCCAATTTCAATCCGTTGAATGTTGATGTCGAGGTCCAACAAGTATGGATACATCTTTATGCTCTACCAATTGAATAGTGGAATCCCAAAATCCTCTCCAAAATATGTAGTAGCTTAGGTAGAGTTGTTCGAATAGACTCTAGAATCTTGGAAGGATTTTTAGCAACATTTTACAGAGTATGTATCGTGTTTAACCCATCCAGGCCTCTTCTGGATTTGATCTCGATCTAGAGTCCTCTTGGTACTTGGATTCAAGTCGATGAATATGAAATATTATCTAAGAAGTGTTTCACATGTGGTCATGTAGGACATTTGTAGAATGATTTTAAACCTCCCTCAAAGCCTTTCGGATCTAAGTGGATTCCCAAGGCAGTTCCCAAGTCCCATCCTGCAAGGAACAATTCTCCTCCAGCAATAATTCAAAATATTCCTATCAAATATATTCCTAATATTTGTCCTCGATCCCTCATTAGAGATGTTTTTTTTATCAGAGAAGAATCGGCACATATCATTAATCTTATGGAAAAAGTTGTAGAAGTGGGTCAGGGTTAGTCTATGGAAGAGCTAGACAAATGGGTTTAGGAAAAGGAAGCCTAAATAGATACGTACCGTGCCTCTCAAATAGTAGAATCTTAGTCGGAAGGCAATGAGAAAGACCTCTTTTTGAGCCCTTCTTTGGAATGTTCATTAGCATAAACTCCCATCCTCTCCAAATTCCCCAATCCAGGTCCTTGTATGCCATTGGGTAGCCCTAATAATGAGGCCAATAATAACAAAGAGATTTTTGAAGGTAAGAAAAATCATATTAGAAATTTTTTCCAAAAGTTAAGTAGGGAGGGTCAATCCCTCCCGAAGGACCAATGAAGATCTTATCTTGGAATGTTAGGGGACTCAACGCCCCTAACAAGCAACACTTAGTCAAGTGTTGTATCCTAGAGAAAGAGGTGGATATTTTCCTGATTTAGGAGACAAAGATGAGCACATTGGAATTGGGGGTAGTGGGTTGTCCAAATTGAAGGGTTAGTAGGGTCTCTTTTTTTATTCTTTTGGTGCCTTGGGAGGTTTAGGTATATTTTGGAGATTTCATAAAGTTGTTGTTTCATTCATCAAAGATAGTATTCACTATCAATGATTTCGAGTTCAAGTTCTTCATTTTGATCTCATATTTCTTTCGTGCAACATATACGCACCCACTAATCTAATTACCAAAAGTAACATTTGGCTATCTATTTCAAGAGATATGGAAGGATTTGAAGATGAATTAATTCTTGTAGTTGGGGATTTCAATGCAACTATCTCAAATAGAGATAAGAATGGTGGTATCACAACAAATTCCCAATTTCAAAAATACTTCTTCTCTTTCATCCATAAACACATCACTGGTTGATTTGGAACCCAAGCAAGTTTGGTTCATCTAGACAAACAAAATAGTCGGTTTCAGCAAGATTGTGGAAAGACTTGACATATTCCTTTCTAATGAGGAATGGTTCCAACACAATATCATCTTGGAAAGTGTAGTTCTTCCTATTTCTAGTTCTAGTCATTTTCCCATATCTCTTCTCCTTTCCTTTGATCTTCCTCCCAAGAAATCTCCTTTCAAATTTAAGCTTATGTGGTTAAGATACCTAATCCTTTTCGGCTTGGTTAAGGAGTGGTGGTCTTCATTCTAGTTCAAAGGTACCAAGATGTTTATTCTATAATAGAAGCTCTCCTGGTTGAAAGGTAAGTTGATAAGCTGGAATAAGAGTCATTTTAAGAATATATTTTTGGGAAAAAAAAAGTAGAAGCAAAACTCAAAGAGTTGAATGAATCAATTTTTAGATCGGGGATGGGGAAGGATGAATACAAGAAGGAAAATATATTGTTGGCAGAGCTAGGAGAGCTTCTTTTAAGAGAAGAAATATTTTGGAAACAAAATTATAGAAAAACCAAGTTGAAGGAAGGGGATAGAAACAAAAAATGATTTCACTCTTCTCTCAAGGTGAGGAGAAGCTCCAGTTACATATCAAAATTAAAAATTCCCAATGGAGATTTGGTGATAGATCAATAAAAAATCAAAGAAGTATCATTTTTTTACTTCTCTTACTTGTTAACGGGTGATTCCTTCTCTCATCGTGTCTTGCAAAATTCTCTATTGTCTTTTGTGCCAGAGTCGGTGGATGAAGCCTAGAACAATCAAATTTTAGATCCTTCACTAAGGAAGAAATTAAAACAATGGTTTTCTCTATGGAGTGGGATAAATATCTTGTTCTCGATGGTTTACCCGTGGCCTTCTTCCAATAATTCTAGGAAATAGTTAGTTCAAATGTCTGGGATGCAGTAGAGGAATCTAGATCTTCTGGGAAAATTTTAGGGTCCCTAAATCACACATTAATCTGTATGTTCCCTAATAAATCCCTAGCATAAGCACTAGATGATTTTCACCCTATTTCACTGAGAAACACAACATACAAAATCATTTCCAAGGAAATTTCTCTTCATTTAAGACCACTCTTTCATTCTATCATTTCAAAAGAGAAAAGTGGTTTCCTGTCTAGGCATTCAATCTTTGATGGTATCATTTTATCCCATGAGCTAATGCATTCCTTATCGATGAATCATCACTCCAGTATGATTCTCAAGTTGGATTTTATAAAATATTATGACAAATTGAATTAACACTTTCTCATCCAAATTATATTAAATTTGGGCTTCAATGTAGCCTTATACAATTGGCTTTTCAGTTTCATCTCTTCCCCTTTCTTCTCAATCCTTGTTAATGGTTCAGCGAAAGGTATTTTCTCAATCAATAGAGGGATCCAGCAGGGGGACCCCTCTCCTCCTTTCTTTTTATCCTTGTGGCTGATTCTTTTAGTAGAGATTTGTTTAATGTAATCAAAGAACGACATTTGAAGGGTCTCCAAATAACATAAGGATTCAATCCAATTTCTCATCAACAATTTGTTGATGATACATTTTTAATCAGTAAATCTTCAATGGCTAAGGATAGAGAGCTAGGAAACATTCTAGGATTGTACTCTATAGTTTTTGGTTAGGTAATCAGTATTCCTAAGTCCTTGATCTTCATTTTCAATTCCTCTCCCAAGATTCAAAGGTGTATCAAGAAAACTTTGAGCTTCTCTGTGGGGTCCCTCCCTCAAAATTACCTAGGTATTCCTCTTTTTACCAGCATTGAAGATCATCCTTGTGGCAAGACCTCATTTCATCCTTTAAACATCGGTTGTGTTCTTGGAAAGGTAAGTGGTTAACCTTTGTAGGTAGAATCCATTTTAATCACTCTCCCAATCTATATGCTCTTAGTTATGAAAATTCCAAAAATTATTCTATTGAAGATAGAGAAAATCCCTCCACCCCCTAGGTTTTGTAAATTCAATTTCAATGGGGATTCCAAGGGGAACCCTAATCTTTCAGGCTAGGGTGTATCATTCATAATGAGTTTGGGGGGTTTATTAACATCAGATAATTCCATCTTTAAGATGGATCTTACAACCTGGATGAGGCTCAATCTTGCCTTTTTGGGGTGAAAAGAGTGGTGGAATGTGGATGTTATAATCTTCTCATTGAAGGATATTCACAGGTTATCATTTAGGCAGTTAAAATGGTAAGGCCTCTCATTGGTCTCTAGACTACTATATTTCAAATTTTTTTGTTTAGCTAGACAAGTTGGATACCTAGAGCATTGGCCATGTGTTTAGAGAGACCAACTCATTGGTTTCCTATTTAGCCAACTGTGGGGTGACACAAGTAAAAGAGGTCTTAATTTCCAATGATGAAGCTAAGTGGCCCTCCTTAGCCGCAATTATCGATGGTGATGCCAAATTGAATAAAAGTTAATTTGAAAGGAATCGGTACATGGGAATATTTCCTTATATGTGTTTCATGCCCTTTCATTTTTCATGCATATCTCTCATTTTCTATTGTGTCAATTATGTTTGCAGTTTCATGTGAGCTCTCATGGCCTCCCTTCCCTATGCTTACCTATTTCTCAAAGGGGAAATAAGAAAAATGGATTTCTATTGATACATCACTCCCTTTAGGTTTTGTATTGGCTCTAGTTTGGTTTGTAATGCAGTGGAGTGCATCTTGAGTGTTTTCTATGTTCAGGAAAGTGATCGAGCAAGATTAAACGTTGAAATTTGCCTCAATTTTTATCTCTCACCTGTTTCTTATTGGAAGAAGAAAAGATGAAACTCTACAGATTTCCTACCATTTCATTTTTCCAAGGCACATGATATGGTTATAGGATGAGGTGGCCAATTTTTTCATGCCCATGACTTACTTACAGGAATCTATTGTAGGGGAAATGGAAATGGTAGCTCAGGAACATGTGATTGAGATAGAGAAAAGTAACTGGGCCCTCTAGAATTTCATTTTGGAGGTTCACTAAAAGTGCCACATGAAATAATCTGGTCTGGCTTACATTTTTCCCATGGACCTAGACTCTCTCTCAGTGCTGATTGGACTAGTGCCATCTCGCATTACTCAGCTTAGGGCTAAAGCAAAAGCTTCCTACGATTTTTTGTTGAAGGCTGCTAGAGCGAGAGAGGTTGTTTACCATTTCAGTGCCCACAAGAAAGAATCATAAGCTATTGTTTCTCTAGGGGTTCATGTGAAGGAGGAGGTGCTTGAATTATCTGACTAATTATATGCTTCAGGTTGCCCTAGCCTATCCAATAAGGTTTTGGTGTTTTCAATTTCAAGGTGGCATAGTATAGTTGTTTTGTATATAGGTTACCTTGATTTTTTGTTATAGAATATATAATACAATGTAAGGGAGGGAACCCAAGAACCCCCCAATTCATAGCTCTGGTAAAAAGTGTTTACTTATCCAAACAAATCACATCGGTTCATATCAAGGAAAATACTTAGTGACTACTAAGCTCCATTACTTATTGAAAGGAATGGTTTGGTGGTTGCTAGGCTCAAATGTTTCTTGTTTTCAAAATAGCAATCAAATAACAAATCATGTTCTACCTTAGTAGCCACTAGTCTCCTACCATTAGATATAATCATTGTAAAAACTATTTTTACAGTTTTGGATCGCTACTATTTTTCATTGTTTATAATTGTATCATACTAGTTGGACTATCCCTGGGGGAGCCACGTGTTGCACTACATACCCTCAAGAGGGATCAAGATTAATAATTTCTCATAATATACAATGTTTATAACACATAAATCACATCATTTTATATCAATATAAATGTTTAGTGAATGCTAAGCTCCATTACATATTGAAACGAAAGGATATTTCAAAATTTTAAATTTCATTGTTTGCATTAATGCCACTTTCTCTTACAAGGAAGGCTAGTTTTTGTAGCATGGCATGCATTAGTTATCCACACATTTGCCACAAACTCTCCATTAACTCTTGTATGGGATAGGTGCCAAATTTTGCAGCACCTGTTTGTTGAAATTGTTAGGTGCAATGCATAACACAAACTTCCATTGGAAATTCCTTGTTGAAGACCATTGTTCATAAAAGTTAGATAATAGTAATATAATTTCAAAATTTAATCCTGAAGGAGAATCATGTGCATCTTTTCCTTGCATATTTGGTAAGTCATGTGTGTCTATTTTATTTGATGGATGGTTTTCATAACAATATTCTCTACGCCCACAACAAGACTTTGGAGTTGGTCTGAATGCTATGTTATAATAGACAAACTTTCAACTTACCATTAAGGTACCTTACAACATGTTGGGTAGATTCACCATCGAAAAATAAGGAGGTGCTAATAGCCATCAAAGTGTTATTTATTAATGATTTGTAATTTTATTATGATTTTATTATGGAAAAAATGTTTGCGTAGTCCTCTTTAGGTGATTTTTCTACACTTTTTTCTACTGACCTCGTCAACAATTTGTTTTAATTTACAATTGTGCTTATAAAGAGATGTTTTACCTAGTTTTGTATATGTAAATTTTACTACATCGAAGGCATGTTTATTCTTATAAAGAGATGATTTACCTAGTTTTATATATGTAAATTTAATTATGTCGTTAATGGTGGTGTCAGAGCTAGGAGGGAGGTAAGATATCCTCTTCCAATATATTTGTGATGCATGGATTTATCTTCTAAGGTAATGAAGATCCTACTTATCTCTTTATAATAGTTATTATGATAAAAGATAATAGAGACATGGATCTCCTTATCTATTTTAGGCATATGAAATGGGATATTTCTAGGCCACAAGATTCTTGGGAAATGTCCACATCTTTTAAGGTGTTCTTCTCCAAAGAGGTCTATACAACTAAGTAGATTAAATGGGAACAATTGACTATAAATATGCACACCTAGGTGGGTGCACTTTATTTTAAAAATATATATTTGGAAGTGTTAAGGGGCTCATTTCATGCCTCTAATTGTTTGATGATCAATAGGGGTAAAGGAGTAGAGAAAAATACTAATATGCCTACTCCTAAGTCCATCTCTTCTTGGTATTAGTCAATACCAGATGGATTGATTAATTCAAAGATTCTTATATAATGTTTTTTTAAACTAGGAATGGTCATGTGAAGATCCCAACTCACGATTAAGAGAATTGATAAAAAAAAGAGAGGAAAACATAGGCTAAGATTTGGTGGCATAGCTTTCTAATAGCTAAAATTTGGTGTGTTTTCTTTTTAGTTGATGTAATTAAAACTAATAATGATGAACAATTTAAAAACTTATTTAAATCAAAAGAATCAGAAATGTTCTTTTAATTCATTTAATTTGTATTTAATTACTCCTTCAATAAAACAAATGACAACTACTCTAACTTATTTGCTTTTGTATTTTGTGAGGAAGAATTTTAAAGATACAAGTAAAACTAAAAAGTAGCTAAAGTTTTTTAGAAATTTTCAAGTGTCTAAAAACAATAAAAAATAATTAATAAGATAAGAAGAAACAAATTTGTATCACTTTTGAGAATAAAATGAAACTAGACAAATGATAATTGAATATAGCGACCTCTATGTTGTAGAATCTTAAACTAAATAAAATGGAATCTTTTAGTGAAATAAATGCAATCTTGATTTTTAAATAAATTTTCCTACATGAAGTATTTTACCTTTCGATTTCTAGGAGGGGAAGTTTTTCAAAATATTTTCCCATTAACTTGAACAAATGGTCCCTGGTAAAATTACATATTGAAATTTGATATAAAATAAATTAAATCCCACTTTCCCTAAGCCAATCTACGCGAGAATAAGCTAGGAATTGATTATCAATGGTGAATATTCTTTGGGAAAAAATATTCGATATAATATAAGAAAGGAAGTATTTTCAATGGTTCCTTTTAATCTAATGTGGATATAAACAAACTCCTACATATATAAAAAAATCAAATGATAAAGCTTTTAGAGATATTAAACATATATTTTAATAACACTAAGGAAATCAAAATGTAAATAAGCCTGGTCACTACATTCCTATGGAAAGTTTGTTCCAAGTTTTTGTGATGATTTGTTGTCTCCTCCAAATATGTGCTCCTGCCAAATTGTAGATTTCAATATGATCTTGATAGGAAAATGAAGGAAGCAGTAGTAGCAATCAAAGATCCACAAAGAGTTGGATGGTCTAAAATAAACAAATGGTTGCAATGTAGATGAGGATAGCTTAATAAAGAACTCATTATCTATAGAAAAATATCTAAGGAAAACAATAGCATAACCCCACTCATAAATCAATTATCCAAAATAGAAGTGAGTTATGCGTAAGATGTTAGAAGTAAATAAATCAAACTTGCACTCTAACTTTGGAAAGGATGAAAAAAATATGAATAAGAAATCGATTGGATAAATATAGTGAATAGGAATGGCTAAGTAGAGAAAAATTCAACAAGCCTATTCTTAGAAAAATTTACAATGTAATGAAGGTGGAAATTAAATTTCAAATGATAAGGAAACAAAGTAACCCATGTTAAATTTCATTTACGCAGTGACAAGATAACTAGTCAATCCAAACTAGTGGTTCCACAACCACTAGCTAAGCTTAGCTGGAAATTTTTCCATAGTAAACAAAACTTAGCATTAAAATTTGAAAACATTAAAATTAAACTTTTTGAAAGAAATAAAGGAGGCACAAGGGTTTTTGAAAAGAGAGATAGGGAAAGGATATGAATTCCATTATGTCCTGGAAGGATCCTCATCATCATTGGAGAATTGTATTTTGTTTGGTGCACCATGTTAATTTTGGGTGCATACACACCTAGAGTTATTATGTCGGTTTGTTATGGCCATTAATACATGGGCTAGAGATAAACCCATTATAATTGTCAAATCATCTCTCTAGAAGTGTAGACACCTCTTTTTCACCCCTAGGTGATTCGACACACATTAATCACATTATTATAGTTATCATTATCATATCTATCCTAAGTACCTTATAAAACTACCATTGTAAACCCTAAATTACCCACGTCAAAATCTCATCTACCCTCCCCTAACTACTTAAAACCAACCTATCCTAATTTACCCTACCCATTACACCCATTAACCTCTTCCTACCCAAATACCTAACCTCCCACCGATCACCAAACAACCTAAAACCTTGGATGGCAAGTGGTCTCAACCATTTTCCATCTTTCCTTTCTTGGTTTGTCTCTCTAGATAAATTGACAGTGATCCATGATCGATGACAATTGTTGTAGATGTCGTCGATTCTATTTATCCAACCTCTTCCTCCAATTCTCAGTTAGTTAGAATATGGATTCAAGGATGAACTTCTACATGGTTTCGAATAATATCATGATGCTTAGGATCATTAACACCTTGTTGCCAAATTTTTGAAGAGCATCATCATATCATCAAGCAGCTATCATAATATCAATCAGTCAACCTTTGTTTTTCTTCTTTTTCAATCTTTTTTACATTGGTTGTGGCCTACAAATAGTCATATACATAATCTTTCATAGCCCTTCCAAACTCTATCTCTCATTTGGTCATTCAACAAATATTTAGAATATTTGTATTTTTAAACATCGATCACCGTCGATCAGTTTGTTGACCTATTTTTCCTTCATTAGACTCCCAAATACATCAAAATATAATTTTTAAGGATCTCGTGGGTTCTTAGAGTCCTTATAATTTATCTTAACACTTTAAATTTTATTTAGCATCAATCATTGTTTGTTTTATTAGTCTTTTGTAAAAATTAGCATTTTCTCCCTAATCGTATTTAATCCTTGATCACCGTTGATCCCTATATTTTTTAATCACTCTTAGCATATATAATATTTTTTACAATTTGTTTTGATCTAGCCATTTGTTTTCAAGATGGATGTTCTATAGATGAATGATCCAAGTCCTTCACACCCAATTACCAACACATACCATCTCATTATCATCCACTAACCATTCCATTTTCCATGTCGTGTGGGAATATATTTGACATTTTCCATGAACTTGGCTTGTGTGTCATCACATTTTCTTCCAACATTGAATATATCAAAAAACAACTAGAGATCATAAAAGAAGAACGATAACTCACTAAAGATTTATGGTATGACTACTTTGATGATTTAGAGCTTGCCACTGCCCTATCCTAGGCCACCTACAACACTGAACAAGATCTTCCCATCTTCCTTGGATTTGGATATATCATTGTAAGCATTGATCTTATCATTATCAAATCACTTAATTGTATCAAAATAGTTGACACCCTTCAAGGAAGCTCCTTCGCATTCCTGTGATCATCATTTATCAAGTAACTTGTTATATATTTTATCTAATATGTATTTATTTAGTTGTCATTAAACACAATTTTTCTCACTTGACAAAATGAGTCTCTTCTATTGCTTGTGTACCCCATCATCCTGATATTGTAATTGTCGGTGTAGGTATCGGTAAACACTATCCTATTTAATTTTTTGGTATTTTTAGCATTTATAACACCTAACCTAAAAACACCATAAACATCATATAATTTCAGGTGGGACCTTCTTAGTTCTTTTTTTCATTTAAATTTCATATCTCTTTATTTCTTCTATTTTCATATTGTAGACACATATAATTTGGATCATGTAATTTAAATGCTTAAATTGCACTAATTATATCTTTCCCTGCAAATTGAGAACATATTGTCGATGTCACACATTTTCTCTTCTATAGTCATTAATTAACTACATTACTCTAGTTAAATAACCCTTCTTCCTATAAAGATGCCAGTTAATGACCTTTCGTTAACTTGTTCCCCTTTCTATCTAAACTAATTAATTATTTCTAATTAATTAGGCTTCCCCTTCTACTAGATCAATAAGTCATCATTTATTTGATCATACCCTTCCTAATCCCCCAATCATACTAAATTTCTTCTAAAGCTTCTATAAGCCACACCTATCTATTTATTAAATCACTTTGGTTAATTAATACACCCCTTTCAATACCCATGGGTCACTAAAGGAAAAACTAAACTCTCCTAAGGTTGACTCAACCCCCTTTCAACCATGTTCATCCCCAACTAACTCAACCTTGCTATTATCTCACATGTAAAGGGATACAAAGCTTCTTTTATCCATTGGGTTATAAAAGGAACCCTCCTCCAACATTTCTACTTACACCTTTACACACCTAAATGATCATAGAGCCTAAAGCTATAACCATTTTATCATCTTAGAGAATTCTTCCTTAGAGTGGTTCTAGGCATCATCCATTTACATTAAATCATCCAAGAAATTTTGTGAAGATCAATGGAGTTTATCAAGAAAGGCCTTATTGTCATGAATTGATGAACCTCCATCCCCAATCCTCTTGGATCAAGCAACAAATATCAACACTTTGATAGCTAAAGGATCTACCTATGTCCATTTCATTGATTTAGCTTTCTAAAAAGTAGAGCAATAAGTGTTAGCATGTTAGCTTGAGGTTTATTTTCTAGGTTCTAATGTAAAGTGTTGATGTTTATTACTTTTTTAGCTCTTAGCATGATGGTGCATAGATTTTAGTTTAGCATTGTATTGAGACTATTAGGTGTGAGTCTTGATTTTATTTGCATAGCTAACTAATTCTTGCACAATTATCATCTAACCTTTTAGCTTGGAGTTACTTGTTATTACTATTACAACATTAAAACATTAAAATCAAAAAAGGAAAAAGTGATTACATTTACACACTTTTCTTTCCTCATTTATTTTAGCATTTCATCTTGTGTGTTTGTTCTCATTGAACTAAAACACTTCCTTTGGATCTTAAAATGAACATTGATACTTATTTTCTCACATTGCTTAATAAGGAGTTAAAAGAATTACATTCAAAAAACTCCCTTCACACACAAAAAAACCACGTCAAACTTAATTTGCATTTAAACACTCCTTCCCATGTGGACCTACTTGGATTTGATCACCAAGAGGATAAGCCAAATTAGTGTTCTGGCCTGAGTATAAAAATTTTTGTGGGTGGTATATCGGTTAAGCACTCGATACCCTTATCACCACAAGACAATGAAGTGAGGGGGTAGGCCTCAATATCATGCCTTGTACTGACACCAACACATATTCAAGCCTCATTTACCTTTGGGTATAGTGAGGACTCCATCCTTTAACTTACCAGAAACTAGCCTTAGATAGCCTTTTCTTAGTAACTATTTAGCCATTTTTCATATTTTACACCTTTCTTAATCTAATTAAGATAAGTAAAAAATTCTTGTCTGACTTTTTTGTAGTTTTCGTAATCAACCATTTTGTTATTTATTTCTTTTTCTTCATTGATTGTGTGTTACTTCATGGTTCTAACCAGACAACAATCCCATCTACAAAACATTGATAACATGTTAAGCCCTCTTCAAAAATCTTGGTATTCTCTTGAATCCCAACTTCAAGACATCGAACACATGATGGAATAGTTATAATCACTTTCAACAAAAAATCAATAACCCACACATTCCCCTAGTTCCCAATCAGCCACATCATAAATCCCATATCCATTTAGCCCATGATTTTTCAATAATGATGATCTAGCTTTACAGAAATTTTAGATTATAACCCCATAGCCCTTAACATTTACCTTACTTCCCAAGGTGTCTTCCTCCAACAGCTAACACCCTAAACAATGACCTCTGATCACTACTGTCACCTTCAACACTTCCAGGCTTGTCAACCCCAATCACAAGCTGCTCATCCAACAAATTCATCCTTACTCATTGTTGGTGGAACAAGAGCATCAATCCCCATTTCACCAGCCACTGTAATTATTTTTTATCTTAATATTGTTTCATTTAAAAACATGTCTAACTAATCACTATCCCCATGATCGTCATCAAGATTGATGATCTCTCAAACCAATTCTAACACATCTCCTTTCACATCCAGTCCCATAGCTTCCAATGCATCTCCTCTACCTCCTATAATATTGGTCAGTATTCCTAATATAACTCATCTTATCCCCTCACACTAACCCATGTCCTCCATCCAAAATTTCGTCATGTTCATCCCAACATCTATACCTCTCATTAATACTAGCTCCATTACTAACACTCAATCCTTCTTTTAATAAGTATATATTGCTCTTGTCTCACAGTATAACACCATCCCGTATCAATTTATACCACATCCATCTCAACCTCTTATTAACACTTTTGTTCCATCTCAGTATATACCAAAGTTGTCTCAACCTCTTATCAACACTTCCATTCCACCTCAGTATATACCATATGCTTTTCAACCCCTTATCAATACATCTATTCTTATCCCTTGTCAGTATATCCAACCATCAAAACCTTTGGTTTCACAACATACCTACAACATTTCCATGAGCATTCCTCTTCATCATAATGTCTCACTACCTATCATCTATACTAATAAACAAATCGATACGTCTATAATCAACCTAGCTTGTCATCATTTAATCCCCAAAAAACATTACAAAATGATCTTTTACAAGAATTAATGAATAGGATTTCAAGTCTTAAATATGCCACCATAGGTCCTAAAAGTACCCTATTATACGAAAAAATATGTAATGAACCTATTCATCCATCAGTACCCTTCAAATCATATCCCCCACTCTGGTGAACTCCTAAAGTTCAATAAATTATATAGTAAAGAGGACCCTCAACAACACATCTGAGCTTTCTATCATGCATGCTACCTTATCACACATGACCAAGATATTATATTGAGGATGTTTCTTATGCCCTTAGTGAGGCCTGCACTTGATTGGTACAACAATATCCCATAGTATTCCCTTTTTTCCTTTGCATAGCTCACACAATTGTTCTTAGAACACTTTTCCATCAATATCACCCATAATATTTTTAGTACATATCTCTATGCTATTAAATAGTTTGAAGATAAATCTATTGCATATTTCTTCACTCGCTGGTGAGGTATCATCAATAAATTATCCTTATTACTCACAGAAACCAAGTTGATCGATTTGTTTTCTTGATCATTTGCTAAAAACAAATTGCCAACACTTTAGATATAATATTTCCAAACATTTGATGAATCCTTTACCATGGCCCACAAATTAGAACTTCATGCCCTTGAGGATGGTAAAGTAAAACTCATATCAAAGAAACCAAAATCATGATTCCTTGTTCAAACATTATTCCAGTAACGATAAATCCAAATGTTCAAAAAACATAGTCGTCATAAAATACCCATCTAAAGGTTGTTTAGAATTTGAACGCACCCATCCCTAATGCAACTATACACCCATCAAAGAATCCTATAACATGGTATTTGATAAACTCCTAGTCACATTTATGATCCATCTTCCTCTTATTCACCCCATAGACACATCCTTTTAAAAATCCTCATGGTATCGACAAAATGACTATTTTAAATACCATCGGGTTCGAGGCCACAATATTGAAAGGTCTCATTCATTTAGAAATTTTCTCCATGATCTTATTGACTGAGGTTACCTATAACTTGAAAATCCAAATGAACCTTTGAATCAGAACTTGGATGTCTTTAAACAAACCTTTACTAATCATGCCCCATCCACTAGTCAACCCCAATCCAATATCATCAATTCTCAGCACACCATCAACACTATTAAATATCTCCCACTTACACCTCCAACACCTAGTGATTATACTATGGAAGCGCCAAGTGAATCATCCAACCCCTCTAGTATTTCCACTGACAAGACCATATACCCTTCTACATATACCATATATAATTCAAACTTGTCTGTGATCTCTTCGAAATTCTCATAATAGAAACCCGTCATAGAATTCACTAAAATCTCTTTCAATTATCACGTCACACATCATCACATGTAAAACCTCAATAAATCCACCATACAACCCCCAAACCACTTATCTAGAAAAATAAAAACTATATCACAAAATCATCAAACAACCTCATCACAAAATATGAATCCCTTACCTTCCATCTTAGGGCCTCATACTTCATCTAAATTCACAATCACTTTCACCGAGTCCAAGGTCTTTCCTTAACTGTAACCTAAATGTGTCACAAAAACAATAACCTCATCCGCCTTAACTTCCAAATCATTAAACAAAATACAAATCCTCTCAACTTTGGCATCGACGCAGTATTATACTAGAACCCTTGAAAAACTTATCCAAACAACTATCGTAACATTACCTCCTCTTAATCCATCAAAATCCCGAGGGTGGAAACCATCTTGGTATAACTTCAATGTATAAAGAAATTATCATTATACTTCGTGACACTCTACCAAGGATTGTAATCCCTTTAAAATCATCAAACAACCTCATCACAAAATATGAATCCCTTACCTTCCATCTTAGGGCCTCAAACTTCATCTGAATTCACAATCACTTTCACCGAGTCCAAGGTCTTTCCTTAACCATAACCTAAATGTGTCACAAAAACAATAACCTCATCCACCTTAACTTCCAAATCATTAAATGAAATACAAATCCTCACAAAACTTTTGCGTTGATGCGGTATTATACTAGAACCCTTGAAAAACTTATCCAAACAACTATCGTAACATTACCTCCTCTTAATCCATCAGAATCTTGAGGGTGGAAACCCCTTTATGACTCTTGGTATAACTTCACTCTATGTATCCCTTTAAGAAATTGATCATTGATACCCTTCAGTGACATATCTACCATTAGGACTCCCTAATCCCTTTAAAATCATCAAACAACCTCATCACAAAATATGAATCGCTTCACTTTCCATGATTAGGACATCTCATACTTCATCTAAATTCACAATCACTTTCACCGATTCCAAGGTCTTTCCTTAACCGTAACCTAAATTTATCACAAAAATAATAACCTCATCCACCTTAACTTTCAAATCATTAAACGAAATAACAAATCCTCTCAACTTTGGTGTGGACGCGGTATTATACTAGAACCCTTGAAAAACTTATCCAAACAACTATCATAACATTACCTCCTCTTAATCCATCAGAATCCTGAGGGTGGAAACCATCTTGGTATAACTTCAATGTATTATGGAAGTATCATTATACTTCATGACACTCTACCAAGGACTGTAATCCCTTTATGCCAAATCTATTCAAAGGCTTGTTAGCAAGGTGCTTCTCCCCGCAGATCTAAAACATATAAATCAAATCAAATAGACTTATATGATCCCTAAATCCACAATGCATAATCCATCATCCAACACCACATCGCCATCCAGAAAGGGTGATTCCACTTCCTTTAAAACCTCACTCCATCAAATTGATATTATTTATATAACTACCAGAGACCACATACAAGACCCTAATGCTTCAAATCAAAATATACCCAAGGTCTCTATTTCACTTGCCCCTGAACCACCTTATCCTCTACCCTCTTCTAAGGAAAAGGTATCCATCCTTTCCACTCCACACACCCAATCCACCTCCTCTTTACAAAACACATCATCAAACAACTCCATCAACCTCCTATGAAGATTTTTATTTACAAGATAATCCAAACCTCGCCACAACATTGACAAGTTATGATTGAACCATTCCCTTTGGGGAATTTCTATCAGTACCATCAGACAATCCTCAACCATTCACAAATATGTTGGGGAACCTCAAAATGTTTGTTTGCTATTACTTTCTATGATTCCTAAATACCATTCTTACAACCTAAAGACCATGACGTTCCACTATTTGTCACTACCCAAATTAATGATACTCTTGTCAAGAGAGTTATGATCAATGACGAAACTATCATTAACATTATATCATCTCAAGACTTTAACCAACTCCAACTACCTAACACTATCATCAGTCAGTCACCTATAGTATTGTGTTCCTTCAATGACACCATTGCCTCTATATTAGGCATACTTATGCTACTTATCAAAGTTGGCATTAATTGCCCTCATGAACTCTTCTATCTTGTAGAAGGAGAATTTTTCAGTAAAATATTTTATTAGGATGTCCTTGGATACGTGTCATGTGTTGTATCCCATCCACCTTACATTTTTGTCTAAAATATGAACATGAAGGTAAAACCTATACCTTTCCAGATGACCCTGACCCTTTCAAAGTGTGTCATATGACTTACCAGTCGAATGACATACTTATTTTAAATTAAAACTTGGGGTCCTTTGATGAATATTATACCAGCACTTCCATCTCCACATCTAATTTACTAGATGACAACTCCTTCGAGGATGTTATACAATATCTTTCATTGGGGAAGTATAAACTTCTATCTCATAAATCACTTAATACACTGAAAACATATGGTAGGCCTTATAAAAAAAACTAATGTACAAACCCACTATTGGAGATATCATCTCCTTAGGCCCTCCTCATCTTAAAACTAACCATTTCTATGGAGGGATTGATCATCCTTCCCCATATCATGACAATCAACACCATGTTAATCATTTGTATCTATATTTTCATTCTTATACAACCAATCTTCTGCTTAAATGTACCTTCATCATCATGCTTGGAAAAAAATTAGCCTGGGACATTATAAATAGGGAATACATGACTTGGTCTTTGACCAATACCTCAAACCTTATGATAAATATGGAATAGGTTTCAAAAAACCCTTTTTAGACACCTTTGTAACCATTGTATTTGGATCTATAATAGACCCAGATTCATCATCTTCATCTTCACATCACCACTCTATCGATGTGTATGATGTCATTTCTAACCTCTCTGACTTTTTTTAATCAATACAATCACTTTAGTACCACTCACTTATCAAAATAATGATGTAACTATGAACATTACACTAATATTACCTACAATGATAGAGAAAGAGTCCCCTACCATCGATATTCTTCAATGCCATGATGACTAATCCATCATATATTATATGGGGGCATAGGACCATTACCTTCATAAGACTCTACCACTATACACATCGACACTCCTTGATGAATCCACTATTAATGTCAACATAGGCACTTCACAAGACCCTCACATAGTTAAAATTTGTAAGTCCTTAGATTTAAGAGAATTGAAAGAATTCACCACCTTCCTTTCTAAACACAATAAAGCCTTCACACGGTCATATAGTGATATACTAGGAATTGACCCTAACATCATCGTTCACAACATTGTCACAATCCCTAATGTTAATCCTGTCAAAAAAAATTATGTAGGATGCACCCTCACGTAGCCCTCCTTATCAAAGAAGAGTTACAACATCTTCTTTCTACCAACTTCATATTACCCATTGATTATTCAAAATGGGTGTATAATATCATACCCATAACCAAATCCTTGAGAAAGTAATATATTTTCATATACTTATGATATCTTAATCTTTCCTATCTTAAAGATAACTTCCCTCTTCCTAACATCAACCAACTTGTCAACCTCACCATTGGCCATGAAATGCATCTCTCATTGATGGCTTCTCTGGATATAATCAAATCCTTATCGTGACTAACGACCAATGTAAAACCTCCTTCATTACTCCTTGGGTGACATTTTGCTACCACGTTATGCCATTTGGACTCAAAAACATGGGGTTACTTATTAACATGCAATGAAATACATCTTCCATGATCTCATTCATAATACTATGGAAGACTATGTTGACAACCTCTTAGGTAAGTCTAAATAATGCAAATACTATCTCGTCATCCTTGACATCATATTTTCCTGTCTTATCCACTACTTCCTCCACCTTAACCCGACCAAGTGTGTGTTTAGTGTTCTCACTAGTAAGATCCTATGGTTCATCATTTCTATCAAGGGAATTGAAGTGGATCTTACCAAAATAAAATACTAAGATGCCTCCTCCTTCTAACCTCAAACAACTTCATAGTCTTCAAGGTATACTTCAATCAGTTTGTCGCTTCATCTCTTAGCTTTGAGATCATTTTCAGCCCTTCTATCATCTCCTTCAAAAGGATGTCTATTTCAAATAAGATCCTAATTTTCAAAATGACTTTGAGGACCTCAAACAATATCTTCTATCACCACTTATTCTCACACCTCCACGGGAGGGGGGTGTTTTATCTATACATATTTACCACTAACCATGTCATCGGTGTTATACTAGCACATCGAGATGAAAAGGGTAAAGAACATGTTGTCTAATACATAAGAAAACACTTCATGACTACAAAACATGTTACACATAAGCAAGAAAAAAATATTTTTCCTTGTACTTCATAACTTCCAAACTTCGTCATTATCTCCTTAATCATTAAACTTGCGTAGTTACCAATTTTGATACCCTGAAAGATATACATTCTAAACCATACCACAATGACCATATCATTCAATGGCTCATGCTCATGACTTAATTTGATCTGGAATTCATGTTGTAAAAACCTATCAAAGGAAAAGACATCACTGACCATCTCGTAGAAGCTCCCCTTCATGATAACCAACTACCCCATGAATATTTTCTTGGTTAATCCATCAACACCATTGATCAAGAATACACATATCTCATAATTACACTCTTATTTGATGGATATAAATGTCAGAATGGAGGAGGTGTTGGTATTATCAGTATACCTCCTTGGGGGTCTCCTATTTTTGTATCCTTTAAACTAAATTTCGAATGCATTAATAACATGGCTAAATATAAAGCTCTCATCATGGGTCTCCAAACAACAGTCATGCTTGGTGTTCAAATCCTTAACATCTATGGAGACTATCAACTTGTCATCAATCAAATAAAATGAATTTATCAATGAAAAATGAATTTATACAAAAATATAAGAACATTTTCTAATTCCTCCTAGAAGCTTTGATCAATAAACCATACAAACAGTTACACGATCTTCCAATAAGTTCAAAGATGTACCATGGCTTCTATTGTATCACTCATTCCACTATCAACCTACAATTACAATTTTTTTATGGTTGTTCATAGACTTGATCAACCATCTCACACCAATGAACTCCCCTCTATCAACCTTATCAAAGAACAATCTAATGAACCTTTGGTACACTCAAACCTATGATTATCTTTCTCAATCTAAAATACCACCCATGATCTATCTAAAAATGCTAAACAATCTTTTCTTCAACGTGCTACCCAATACCATTATAGGTGGTGTCCTCTAAGAATGTGGATTTGATGGCCTTGTACAATGATTCCTCAAATCCCATGAATTCACTAAAGTTATCTAAGAATTTCATAACAATATATGTGGTAGACACTTCAAGTTGCTTGGTTGTTTCCAAACGTATCCTACAAATGGGCTATTACTAGCCTACCCTTAATCAATATTGTTGTGCATACATCAAGAAATGTGTTAAACATCAACAACATTCTAACCTCACTCATATTCCCAGTTAGTCCCTACAATCCACTCATGATTTATGGATTTTTTCACAATGGGGATTGGACCTCGTTGGTCTCATCAACCCTCGATTATCACAATGACATCACTCTATCATCACCACCACTAAATACTTCAAAAAATGTGTGGAAGTTATTTCCTTGGTCTCTACTAAAGTAAATAAAATCTTTGATTTCATCTATCAACATATCATTTGTTGCTTTGGCATCCCTCACAAGCTCATCACTAGATAATGGAAAGTATTTCAAAAATAAGGAAGTGAAGAAATTATGTGACACTTTCAACATCAAACTAATATTTTCATCCCCTTACTATCCATAAGAAAATGGTCAAGCAGAAGCTTCTAACAAAACACTCAACAAAATCCTCATGAAAATCATTGACAAAACATGTAGGAATTGACATCTTCAATTTTTTTTTTCTCTATGGGACTATCGAACTAGCATCTGTACTCCTACAAGTACTACACCCTTCTCTTTATTCTATGGATTCGAGGTGGTCCTACCCCTTGAAGTTAAAATTACATCTCTTCATATCCCTAAGAGATTTTATCTCTAATGAGGATTATCATCAAGAATGCCTAACACAACTTGAACTATTAGATGAACACCTAAATCCCTTGAATGTTCATCATTTCTATCAAGAACACATCAAATGAGCATACAACAAATGTGTCAAAAAACATGACTTCAACTTTGGGGATCTTTTCCTTAAAGAGAATCAAAATGTCACTACTCTGGAAAGGAGTAAATGTGGAAAGGTTTCCCCTAACTGGATAATTCCATATGTCATCACTCACAAATATGGGTCGATAGCCTATCACTTAGCCTCCCTTGATGGTAAACCTCAAAAAGAACCTCTAAATTACTTGCACGTGTGCCCTTTCCATTGTTAACACATCTACTTTCAAGACATTAGTCACATTAAAGATCTCATTCCATCACTAGCTTGTCATTTGCTATCGTAATGATTTGGAATTATGTGGTTCTCCATCAGTATCCTATATTCACAACCTTAAAGGTGATCACCATGGCTCTATTCATCTAATCTTCAACATGGAAAATTTCCTCCTTATCAGGAACTTGTTAATCATTACTCCCATCTCTCCCATGTCTACTAACTGAAAACATGCTAAGGGGTACACATGTGTAATTTGTACACACATTTTTCCCCTCCTCAAAATGATCTACTAGGCTTTCCCTTAGCCTAAAAATAAATTCAAAAATATACATTTGGATGCATACTATCAAAAATATATAGATTGATCCCTCGAAGGAAAACTATTAATCATACTATCAAAATACAGACTGATCCCTCGAAGGACAAATGTCAATCAAAATATAGACCGATCCCGTGAAGGATGACTATCTACAAAATCAAAATCAAAATCATAGACCACTCCCTCGAAGAATGGCTACCCATATCATTACAAAAATCTTCCTGCATTGATCAGTCTTCATATCAAAAATATCAAAAACATCCTACAAAATCTTCCTGCATCGATCAACTTTCCCATCAAAAGGAAACTTCCCACATCGATCAGTTTGCTTGTAAAAATATAGTTGGGGAATAAGCCTACAAGCCATCAAAAAGGAGAACCTACTCCCCCTTAAACTACACATCAACCCTTCCCATGTTGTAGGAAGGTACATAAGCTCATTTCCATCTATATCTAAGATCCTACATGTGACTAATTATTGTTAATTATATGTTAACCTTTGTTACAAGGCCTCAAGTGCATTGTCATACATAATTTACCATCAGATCACATATGTATCATATCCAATTTAAAAAGAAAACATTTTACATTTATTCCTAACCATGATTAAAGTACATTTTGAAACACGTACATCAAGATCACTACACATTATAAGTCACATCACATCAAATAGTAACATCATATCTAAATATCACATCAAACATCTATTTAACATCATATCAAATACATCTAAACTATTATATCTCAACATTTCATCACAAACTCATATACAAGACCAACATCAAAATAAATCAATAACACATGAATCCAAAATCATATATATATATATATATATATATATATCTATATATCTCTCATCAATAAATTTTATACAAAATGCCTCAAAAAGGCTCATATAAAAAATCATCTATATCCACGTCATGTACAAAACCCACATACTAACTGGTAAAATCAAAATAAAATACTCACTCACCACCCTGGCCTCCTGCAGGTCCTCCATCTGGCCCCAAATCACTCTGTGGATGTGAGATACTCCCAGTGCTCACCGAAATAGTATGACGAGCTGATATATACACTCACTCACTCAAAAATCTGCATAACACGGTACACCAAGTAGGCCCTTTATCACTAAGCACTGATAGTACCTCATCTCCTCACCCAATGCTCGATACTACTTAATGGTAACAAAACCAGGAGGCCCCATCTACCCTCCTTTTGTTGGCACTCCTCCTACATGTACCATTGCTTCCTTACACTAGGCCTTGCTCCCTAGGAGACACTCCCCACAACCTCAGAAGTTTTCCCCACCTCCCCATACTTCACCCCACAGTGCCTCTCATTGTTAGCAATATCTATCTCGATGTTGCTAATAGGTATCACACTCTAAGTGTTCCTGGCCTCTCTCCTATTGTAACATGTCTCTCTCCTGGCAATCCATGTCCTGACTCAACCACCATCCTATCCCTCTCCAATCATAAGGCATCAAAATATTCTTATAACTTTTTCAGCTCCTCCCTACCATCACCCTCTTCCTCTATCATCACCCTACCCCCTCTGCCTCCTCCCCACCCTATCTCCATGAGCCTCCCACTATTGTGTCCACCACCGGATAAACCCCTCCACCACCTGAGCATCATCCACATCCACCACCTTTGACTCCCCTGCCTCCTCATCCTACCCCACCTCATCTCCTACAGGTGCAAGCAAGTCTCTCTCTGAATCATCACATAATAGACAATCGGATTATCCTGGTATCTATTGCGGAAACAAGAACTGCCTCTACACCTTGAGGAAATTATATTGCCTCTATCATCTCCACCCACCTCCCCCTAATCCATCATACTCACCTCATTCCCACAAACTCCACATCCATCGCAGGCCATACAGTGTATCTAACATATGGCCTCCAGACTACATCATCTATGGATAAACTCCATAGTCAATCAACATAGTAAGTCTGGTCCCTCTCCACTCCATCATCCCTCATCCAATCAAACCTCCACCTCATGAATCCCACCACATACTCCTTCGGGTCTCCTACCCTCCAAGGTAGGCCAAGGTGGCCTCACAACAACTATATGCTCGTATGCACCAATAGTGTAATAAGAACCCCACATCTAATCCATACCTCCTCCTGGTCAATAAACATCCACATCTCATGATAAACCTAATCCAATAAGTGCATAACCCTAAGCATATACAATTTGAATGCTCCATAATCTCAACCATGACACCCACAAGTGTCCAAGGAAATCTACCACCCCCTGAATCTGGCAGTGCATAACATGAAATAGTCAACATCACCATTGACATCAGTTGGTTTCCTAACACCTCTCCATCATAGTAGGTCTCAATATGAAATCCCCCTACTGTATACCCAATATAGGGAATCATTTCCATATAACCATATCATCATCTCAAGACAGGCCTCTCAATTGATAGATACTATCTTCTCACCTTGGACCAACAATCTCAGGATCCTATACATGTCCTCTAATGTAACAATCGTGTCGCTAGTATGGAACAAGAATGTCCCTGTGCTCATCTCCCATATGTCAATCAAGGCTACCATCAATCCTTGCATCTCAATGAATCCTCTGGTAGTGGCAGAATCCCCATAAGTTGACGACTATCAAATGGGCCCACTCCACATCTATCACATCTTCTCTAATCCTCTCCAACATCTCTGGGACTCTATCATGGAGATAAATTGTGTCTCTTTCCAACAAAACACACAAAAAACACATCACTTAGAAAATTTCATCTGAAAATCAAACCAATCACCACTATTTAAGATCGACGACATTTTCATTAAACCAATCAAAAGTAATCCACCCGATCACCATCGATTGTACGATCGATCCGATTGGGAATTCCCACCCCAAATTTTAAAAAGGCACAAAAAATAAAAAATAAAACACAAAAATCAAAAAAACAACAAAAATTTAAACATACTTACCCCTCTCTAAGTGTGTTGCCTCTTCCTGCCATCGTCCACTCACCTCCATCTCTCAAAAACATTCAAAAACTACTCAACTTAGAGGTCTCGAATCACACAAATACACATTGCAAATGATCCATTTGTGCACCAGATTGGCTTATATATTTATATATTTTCCATTTTTAGAATCACTGGTGATCCCAAAATCGCCACTCGATCTCTCTTCCCAAATGTTGGCGATCCATAATCACCGCCGATTTCAACCCTTTTTACACATCGTACCTATTTTGGTAACCTAGACATATTTTATCACACTGCAACCTCATCAAAAGCTTTATGCATTTTCTTTGATGCATGACACCTTTGTAAAACCATTTTTTTGACCATACATCAAGTTTTTACACCCTGCAGATGTTTCCTTTGACCCTCTGGTCCCATGGCTTCACACATCCCCATGAGAGTGCTCCCATTGGATCTCTCCATGTAGTCATTCTTCCCCAAACATGCATCTTTAGGTGGTCCACATTAGCATCACCCTTTAGAGGTAATTATAATGTCCCCTACTAAGTGTTTCCAAGATTACTACCATCTCTACAAGCTCCTCTACTATATTCATTTCATACTACAATTAAATTAGGGAGCATCTTAAAGCAAACCTATCCAAACAATCCAAGTCTCTTTAATCCAATGACCAACATAGTCATTCATTGGCTTGAGGGGGGAACAATATCATTATCACAAAACTAGGGCATCCTGGCACTATTTTTTGTCTTGTAGCCTAATAGACTACTCAACAAAAAGGGGAAAACGTATACACTTATTTTTCACCCCTAGGTGACCCAACACACATTAATCACATTATCATAGTTATCATTATCATCTCTATCCTAAGTACACTTTAAAATTACCATCGTAAATCTAATTTACCCATGTAAACCTCATTTACCCTCCCCTAACCACTTAAAACCAACCTAGCCTAATTTATCTACCCATCTTAACCCCCTAACCTCTTCCTACCTAAATCCCTAACCTCCCACCATTTTCCAAACAACCTAAAACCCCAGATGGAAAGTGGTTTCACCCATCTTCCATATTTTTCCTTTATTGGTTTGTAGCCTCTACAGATAAATCGAAGACGATCTATGATTACTATAGATCATTATGGACGTCGTCGATTCTATTTAGCCATCCTTTTTCTATATTTACCAGTTAGTTAGAATTTAGATGCAAGGACCAACTACTACACATGCAAACAATGTCATTAGACTCGTAATCACTGACCTCTTGTTGCCCAAGCCTTGCAAACCTTCATCACATCACTAGTCAACTTTTTGGGAGCTCTATCATCTTCACAACAGTTATCAAGGTTAGTAAAACCTTTTTTTCCATTATCTAGCCTTTTTGTACTCATTACAATCTCTTATCAATCATCTACATCATTGTGCATAGCTCTCTCAAGCCCAGTCTCTCATCTAGTCATTTAGCCAACCTTTACGAGTGTCTCTAGTTTCCACAAAGTCTTTGATCACCAATTTTTGTCGATCGGTACCTTGACCTCGGTTTCCTTCATTAGTCTCCTAAACACTCCCAAATCTATGGTTTTTTAGAATTTCACAAGTTTCTAGAATATTTATAGTTCATCTCAACATTGTTAATTTTTTATAGCATCTATCATTGTTTCTGATTTATCAACCTTTTGTGGAAACTAGTATTTTCTCTCCGATCATCCGTCGATCTCTTTCTTTTCTAATCATTTTTATCATTATCATATTTATATCAATCTAATTCTTGTCTAACAAGTTGTTTACAAGATGTATGTCCTGTATGATTGATGTCCTTCACACCTAATCACCAACATATACGATCTCTCGATTGTCCAACAATCGTTTATGTGGGAACAATGTTCAACATCTCACACGAGCTCAACCTGTGCACCATCACACTCACACTAGAAATCAAAGATATCGAAGACCAACTAGAAGATCATTAAAGAAGAGCGAGAAACGGTTGAAGACTTCCTGTATGACTACTTCGAGGATTTTGAGCTTGCTACTGCCCTTTCCTGGGCCACTTACAACATTGAACAAGGTCTTTACATCCCTCTAGAATTCTAAATAATTTTTATCATTTATCTTATTATTATCAGATCACTTAATTATATCAAATGAGTTGACACCCTTCAAGGAAGTATTTCAAGTTCCTAGGATTGGAATTCATCAAGCAACTCATTATCATCGTTATCTAATATCTCTTTTTTCTAACTATCTTTGTAAACATATTCTCACTTAGCGATAGGAGGATCCTCTTTCATTACTCACGTGTTTGTTCATCCCAACATTGCAATTGTCGGCACAGGTATCTGTAAACCCTACTCATTTGAGTTTTTGGTACTTTCAGCATTTATAGCACTAACTGAAAAACACCATAAAATGGAAGACATGATTTTACCTCTTATCATTTATCACTTTTAGGTTCACGCCATGTGGACCAACTCATACTTTTCCTACTTTCAATTCTTTTTTTCATTGATTAATAGCATTGTCTTCCCGCCCACTATAAAGATGCAATTGCATAGAAGCATATATTTGTTGTTGATGAAGTACTATTTAAGCACATTATTATCCATGAAAATGAAAAGGTCATGAACTTTAGTATTTTATATTGCAAGATTTGAGACAAAGTTGGGGATTGATGATCAATTTTGTGGCCCATTTTATAAATTACTCACTAGAGTGATCACTTGAAGATCCATTTCACTATTAATTTCCTTCAGGAACATGCAATTTTGGGCCATTTTGATCTTTGAAATCATGTTTTCATTAGAAATTTGATCAATAATTACACAAACATTTTTCTACAAATAGACTTTATACCCCTTTTGTATAAGTTGGTTAACACTCATTAAATTATAATTTAGACTAGGAGCAAAGTAAACATCTGGGATGAACTTATTTTCACCATGTTTTGAAAAAAACATTAATTTTTCCCTTTCCCATTATAGAAACTAAAGCATTATTTCCCAATTTCAATTCTAATTTCACTTAATCATCTAAGCTTGCAAACATATTTTGTTTTCCTATCTTATGATTATTGCACTCACTATCTCAAAACCATATATCACTATGAATTCCTTGTGTGACATTGCATGTGATAAATATTGAGCCAAAATTTGACTCTGACCGATTCTCTTTAGAAAAAATTGCATTTTGTCTACTTAGATAAAATTATTTTTTTCTACATTAATTTACATAATGACCATTTTTTTTGCAATGTAGTGACACTGAATGTTAGCTTTATCATACCTTTAATATTAATTTTGATTTTTTTGGCTATTGTTACACCATTTAGTACTAGAAAAATAGGAATTGTAATTGGTTCATATGCCATTTTCTAGAGTATCGTTCCTTCCTCCTCCCCTCTAACCATTTCTACATATTCCTCTTGAGTTGAACCTTCCTCTGCCTCTACCTCTGCTAACTAAAACTAGATTTTGAAAGCATGTTCTAGGGATGAATTCCCATATTTGTTAATCCTCACCTCATGTGATAATAGGGAATCCATTAATTCATTAACTATGAGTTGGGTGAGGTATTTTGACTACTAAATGGCCACTACAATAACATCAAACTTTCTTGGAAGGATCCTAATAACATTTTTTAAAAAATTTATATGTCAAAGTATCACGATAAGCCCTAACTTGATTTATAAGACCCTTGACTTGGGTGAAGAATTGATATACATATTCAGATTCTTTTTACTAAAAATTTCGAAACTCCTCAAAATTTACATCTCAACAATTTTTTACCTTATCGAATCCTTGATAAGAAGTCTCAAAGTTATCACAACCTTGTTTATACATGGTTTCTAATGAAACTTTGGGGAAAATAGACTCATCCATTGCTTGTTGGATCATAAATAGGGCCTTCACATACTTATTTTGATTTTCCTTCAATAATTTTTTCTCAACGTGTGGTAAAGCCTAATAAGTTGCTTGATCTTGAGGTTTTGAAAACCCACTTTCAACTAAATCCCAAAAATCTTGAGAACAAAATGAATTCTTCGTCGTGATGCACCAAAATCATAATTTTTTCTTCTGAAAAATGGAATCTGAGCTTGAGATAGATTGTTGTTGTTCGTTGCTACCATAATGACTCCAAATTATGTGATCAGATACAAATCTCAAATAATGTTTTTATTAGATAGGGTAAAATAGGGATCAAATCCTAGAGACCAGTACATGAAAGTTAGCAACGTGAAATCTCACAGACAGAAACAAAAAGATCTTATGCTAATATGAAATTAATTTCTTTAATACCAATTTGAAGAGTGGATAATGTTAAAACCCTACTAAGGGTGTGTGATCTCAACATATAACAAAATAGAAAAATCAAAGCTACAACTTATATAGCTGAAATGAGAGTCAAAACAAAAGTTCAACATATAAAAATGAATAACTTCAATTAGAATTTTGAAATCACTTTGGTGATCTTTTTCTTCCTTTCTTCTTTCTTACAGAACACTTGCAATGAAAACTTATTTATAGAAATTTTTAGGGTTCCTGGAGAGTTTTATCTTCTACTACAAGCTACCCAAAAAAAACTTAAATGTGCATAGAGACTCTACCCTCCTTGAATTTGGAGAATACATTAAAATCATTCATATCCTAATATTGACTTCGAAATTATAAATGGTAGTTGGCAAGATTACACATTTTCCAATATTTTATAAAGTCGATTATTTTGTAACATGACATGTCTCCATTTTTTGGTATTTTTTACTGTCTCATCCTTTTAATTATATGGGATTTGGATTAGTGGTAAATATTATCATTTATGAGACTAAACTAAGCTCATTGAATAAGTCAAATATTAATTGCATGACAAGAATTATGTAAATGGAATATTATCCAATGACCTAAAACATTCATATTGTGCAACTTGCTCTTTGTAAGAAATTATATCATCATTTTACCTAAGAAAGCAAATGGAAGAGGAATAAGGAAGAGTAGAGAAAGATCCAAGTAATGGATATGAGAGTTACTATTCCATAGTATGAGATGATTGGAATGTGTTTCCGGAAACACAAGGAATGGGAAGGTTTCTGGGTAAACACAACAAAATTAGGATCGAAGACAAAAATCATGGTTGAAACAATTGTTATTTTCTTTCAAATTAAATAGAAACGGACTTCTATAGGATTGTGGTGTAACACTTGCTTTTTTTATTAAATCAAAAGCTTGCCCGGTTTAGGTGCACAACATTCTTAAATGTCAAGGATTTAGGGGTATCTAATTCTTTTGAATTAATCTAGGTATGATCCCAACCTCATCTCATATTTATTGGTATCTCTTATCATTTTTACCTTGGTAAATGAGTAAGCAACACTTTTTACACTATCATTGGACTATAACCCATTTTATATGCTTGCTTTTTATCTTGTATTTCCTCCCATTTCATTGTAGGTGGTTTTTCTATTTGTTTTCAACTGCTTCAATACTTTTTCGAGTTTGGGACCTTTGAAAACAACTCTAACTCAAACCATCAAACAATTAATATAATATATATTTATGCTTAGTATGCCACTTAATTTTTTCAATTTTGAAAATTAAAAAATAATTTATTATTTTTAAATATTTTATATATTTGATTTTTGTTTTATTGTAAAAGATAGATAATTGTTTATATTAAATTCATATAGTTATATTTTCTTGTTATATACAGTCCTATTAATTGTGTTGAAGCTTCTTTGATTGGAGCTTATAGAAATTGCCCACACCTTTCATTCAAAAAAATATTCCTAAACTAATTGTTAGGTTTCGTTTGTGGTAACATATAAAACCCAATTGATATACCATGATCCTTACATGTCAATGGATTTCATGTCACTATGGAAATGACACTCTTACAACATAATGTGGATTGATTTCAATATGAGTATGTTTTTTAATATACTTAGATCCTTATGCCATTTTTGTTGTCACTAGAGCATGGAAATGTCCCTCCTAGTAACATAACGGTAGGTTAATTGTGGTATGAATATGATTTAATCAGTAGCTTCTCATCTCCTTCTCCATGGATTCATAAGGATTTTTTATTTTAAAAAATTAATCTCACATTAGTATTTTTAGAACTTTATAACCCTCATATATTCAAAAGAATTATCCCACATTAGTTCTAGTAGGTTTGGTTTGATGAAACATATAAACCCTAATATAAAATGAATTTAATACTAGTAAGGGTGATGCCTCGTACTAATGTAATATCGTAAAATATATTAGTATAGTTAAAATAATATCAGCACTTAAATCCATGATAAAAAATAAATAGTCCAACTATATATAACATTGTACGAAGTTAATTTAATGTTATGTTTCTCAATACATAAAAAAAAAATTGTAAATTGTAAATATTATTTATTTTTTAATTTTTTATTTAATTTTCAATATATTTTAAGTTTGACTAATAATTTTTTCATAGAGATACTAAACTAACAATTAACATTTTTTAACATTAAAGATAAAAGATTAAAATAGCCTATTATGTAAAAAAAAAAAACTTAGTTATACCTATAAAGTATATGTGCCCCATTGTTATATATTATTAATTAAAATTTAACATTTTTTTTTTCATAATAATAAATCATAGTCTAATCCTTCAATTGGAGTTTCTAAATAATAAAACCATAAATTATTTTTACTCCCTTTCCCATTTGTATAATTTACATTTGGTTTTCATACGTCCAACCAAGCAAGTACATTGAGGGGCTAGGCAATATTTGATCCGCCATGAAGAAGCACAAGAGACCAAAGCTTAATCAATGTTAATACATAAAAGTTATATCGTCTCTCACCCCATAAGAAAATATAAGGCCCAACCGTAATAACGATGTCCAATCCCACATTAGGATGATGTGATGTGAAGAGGGAGTCATTTTGAGTTATTTTTAATTGAGAAGTGCGCTTAAGTGGGCACTAGATTACATAGATTATCGGTATCTCTGTGCATGCTTCAGAGGAAGCATATAGCGGATTTACAATTATGAGTAAGCATACAAACTAGACTAGTGATCACCTAAACGAGTTAATTTTTAGATGTTCATTCTTATCAATAACTGATACCCTTGACCCATTAACGGGGCAATAAAACCATAAGTTTTATATATGTGATCCATATTTTTAAATTTAAATATTCAAAGAACATTGTTAAATTTATATAGAATTTTAAATTTGGGTTTATTATTAAAAGGTATATTTTATTTTCTATAAATTATAAATTGAAGTTTAATTATTTAAAAATAAGAACATATTAACCAAAAGTTATACGTGAGTGCATGCCACAAGCTACTGTATCTTTTGTGATACAGTAAGACCAATAGACAAAAATAAAATATTCTATCAGGGATCACCTATACTTCATTTTATTATTTAAATGGACAACACCTAATAGACTATTTCTTTTCTTATCTACCTTACGATAACGCCAAAGGTGTTGTAGTTAGTTTATTGCTATATACAATCCTTACAATTTATTGGAATAACGATTATTATTTCATCAAAGTTTTTTTCTATTGTATTTTAACAAATTAGTGGTCTTCTTATTCAAGAGTTTTCCATGTTTCCCTATCAATCTATATCATTTATAAATAGAACTTTCACTTTACATTTGTAATCAATTAACTATCATAACTAATATGATCATTTATTAATATAATATTTTTAGAAATGAATATATAAATAAATGTTCTTGTTGACCAATATCTTCATGTCCCCAAAGCTACTACGAAAAGGACTCCATATCTGTGTATACACTAAAACATGTACATTTGTTTTCACCATAGCTTGCTAAATAAATGTCAACAATTGTTCACTTTTTTTATTAAAGATAGTTTTTTAGAACCAATCACAATGTAGCACATAAAGCGTTCGGTCATGGGTCCATTTTTCAATGTTTTACATCAATTTTTTTATACTAAATCAATTCAAATTTTATTTTTCCTTTTAGGTAAACACCCAAAATGAAAAGGATGATGTGCCATGATCATATGTTATATAATGATCTAATCCTTTTATGTTGATGAGATGCCTACATATATCTACACACCTATAAAGTTAAGATGCATACGTTCTTTTTACCACAACCCAAATTCATTTGTACAAATAAAAAAATATAAAAAAATATTTTCTATTTAAGAAATTATTCCACATTGAAGTGATTATGAGTGAAGAAGGCAAACATTTCTATAAAAGAAGTTGCAATTTCTCCACTGCTACAAATGGTTAATAGATTTTTGAAACTTATTTAGATCCAAGAAGTGAGTGGATAAAATTATCCTTTGAACAAGGTGCAGTAATTATATCTCAATAATGTTACCTTCACATCCTAGAGGTGAATGAGAGAAACTAAAAACTGTCATAGTTTGTTTAAAGCTCTCTTTAAAAAGCATGTGAAACGAAGTGTGTATTTTTTAATTTTGCTTTTTCTTTCTTTTTTGTTGTTGGGTGAATATGGGATCATATTCGTTTGAGTGAGATTATTTGTGGAATAATTACTTTAGTGGAAAATGTTAAAAAGGATTGAATTTTTTAAGACCATTTTTTGCCCTTGTATTAAAGAGGGGATTTATTGGAGATGGAGCCTAGTAATATGTATTTGTCACACATCAAAATAAATATGAAAAATTAGTGTGATTGGGTGTCTCGTTTAGAGATTTGTTAGTAATATGGAAAAAAGGTCCACGTTTCTTGATAAAGATCAAAATAGTTGGATTAGATGAGATAAGATTGTGACAACATGAACAAAACTTACACTTTTTTATCATGTTTTTGGAGAAATTATTAATGAAAGAACTAGTGTGTATATATATATTGAAGTTTAAATCTTACTACAAAATTGTATTTTATGAGGCTATCATATATAGAAGAGCTAGTCTCTCTTATAGTTAAGATAATTGAAAAAAATGAACTTGCTTCTCTACTAAATAATACAAACGATAAAATTTTTTGTATAAATAATATTACAAAGTTTTCTATAGTCATATCAACTATATATAAGAGGCCTAATACATTGACAAATATTGAACCTGAAGAAATATGTGCAAAACTAGTCTAGGAAAAGAAGTGACTATCAAATAAACATAAGACTTTCAATGATAATTCTCAAACATTTATGACAAAAGGAAAGAAAAATTACAAGTTTCTATATTATCAATATAAGTCAAGAAAGAGGAACTAGAAGTACAACATGTAAAACTCTTTTAAGAGTCATAATGATCATAAAGATAGACCCAAATAGAAATACAATTATTGTGGTAAGCTAGGAAGTAATGCAAATGAATGTTGTAATAGAATCAATGATATGGAAAGGAATCCATGCAAGTTTTCAAAAAGTTTTGATTCTAAAACTAATGCTCTTTTTGTTTCTCTTAAAGCAAATGCTTTTTATAAGGATGATTGGGTCATTTTTTATGGTGTTGTACAATGTCCCATAATGAGGAACAATTTGAGTCATTAAGAAATAATAGCACCATAGGAAAAATATTCTTGGTAAAATAAAATTGTTTTAGAAGTTAACAGAAGTAGAAATTTTCAAGTCAAGTGATAATGGCGTGTTCAAAAATGTGAAGCTAGTTCTAGATTTGAAAACAAACCTTCTTCCTATGTTCCATATCATAAATCAAGGATATAAAATAACATTCTTCAATGACGAATTTCAAATCATAGATGTGAATGATATAACTCTGCAACTCCATTTTGTTTCAAGGTGTGTAAAAGACAATAAATTCTCTCTTTATATGATGTTGTTTGCAAAATTTTAAGAAATCTCTATTCATAAATTTTGTACCCCTATTTGTTTTTTATCCTTATAGATCTTCCACTTTGTTTGTCATTTACATCCTTAAAAATATTTGAATTCATTAAACACTCCATCCTTCTTTAGTAGAAAACAAACCCAAATTCCTCTACTATAATGATCTAAGGTAGTAAGCACACATCTCAATCTTACAAATGGTGGTGTTAGAAATGGCCCCATTACATCACTATGAAATAGAAGCAAAATATATTTGTCCCTTTACGATTTTCCTTGTGTGAAGATTTCTACAGGTTGCTTTATCATATCACAACCTACACAAATATTAATTATTTATGTGAAATATTTGAAAGCCCACAAACCATGTTCAAATGTTTCATAGGCCTGCGACTTTTATAATTGATATGCCCCATATGCTCATGTCATAACCAACTCACATTATTATGTTTTGTGATAGTACACACTTGCATATTTTCACACTTTGAAGCAATTTCTTAAAATATATACTCCTTTCTGCATTTTACCAATTACAATGAAAGAATAAAAGTCTAATGGCAATGGCTAGGCATATTTTATACTCTGGAAACATAAAAATTAAATTTAGGGCTGATGTAATTCATATAATGTTACATATATTCTGAATAGGTACCATACTAAGGCTAAATCATAAACAAAAATCTATAACAAGCATGGAGTAGTAGAAATCCCACTATTTCTCAATCAAAAGCTTTTTTGTTCCAATGCATATGCCCATATTTCTTATCAAAAAGGAAAGGTTAGGTAAGAAAATGAAAATTATTTAATGGTTCAATATAGTGATGAATTAAAATCATATAAGATGTATAATCCTAAAACATAAGAAATCCATATGAAAGGGAGTATATGATTCATGAAAATATTAGAAGTGATGATTATGTTAAATCTTCTATTACAATCTTGATTGAAATAGATGAGCCTACTAATACTAACGATTTAAATGAAGGTTTGTCATCTTTTGTACTAGAACTAGGAACTTGAATTGATTCATTGAGTAAATGTGACAAAGAAAATACAACAAACACAATAAGTATTCATAAAATCAGTCAAGAAGGTTTTAAGAACGATTTTTCTAGCTATGCTCTTATGACTGACTAATGGGAGTTGATGATCTAAATGTGTATGAGGAAGTAAAAATAAATTATGACTGAAAGCAATTATGCATTGCACTCGTACATATCTATGATGAAAAGTGACACTTGGAACTTGTCTATAGTTCAAAAGAAAATAATTTAGTTGGTTGCAAATGGACTTACAAGACAAAATTCACATTGGATGAAGTTGTGGACAATCACAAGGCAAGGTTTATGGCCAAATATTTATCGTAAAAAGAAGGTTATAACAATATTGGAACATTTTATTCAATTGTTAAAATGATATCCAGTGTACTATAGTTTCCTTAGCTACAAAATTTGGATGGAAAATGCATCAATTGAATGTAAAAAGTGTATTCTTAAATGGTGATTTAAAGAAATAAATTTACATAGCAACCGCCGGGTCTTTCTAAATCGGGTGAAAAATATCTAGTGTATAGATTTTTTAAAAAAATCATTATATGGTCTTAAACAAGCTTTAAGGGCGTGGTACTCCAAAATGAAACAACTCTAATCCAAATATGTATGTAAAGCACAACGATGGTCGATTTGTTATATTGTGATGTAAATTGACAATTTAACCATTATTAGAAATAGTATGTAGTATAATGTAGACACTGGAACAAGTGGAATAATATTTTGATATAATTGTTTCCCAATAAGTACTCATGCTTATTCAGAAAATTTATTCCATATTCTAGACTTAGGCGGCCTCAGGTTGAAGAGGTCGCGACAAGAAGATACATAGTGTGTCGCGGATGAAGAAAATGATGTACTGCAAAAAAATATAAAATCAGCGAAACAAAGGAAAAAACCACAGAGATATACAATGCGGAAAAGGTCACAAAATCCGCACAAGGCCACAGAGCAAAAGAGAGGTGCCGTGCCCGTAATGCTTAACCTAAGTTACCCATATAGAAAACCATAAAATTAGGGTAATTTAATTAATTATTCCAAGTTAATAATTTTATTGAGTGTTGAAATAACCATAAAAATATTTGCATGCAAATAAAGCAACTTAAGATTAATAAGTTTCCCCCACCAAAAAGTTTAATTTCATAATGTAAAAATAATTCAACTAAGAGTTAAGGCCAAGGGGTTCATTATAAATTTTTCAATTAACAGAGTTAAGTTACTTAAGTTGGGCATGGTTCTATTTGGCTCCATCCAAATGGACCCATGCTCTTTGTACCCAAAATTAATAAAAGTAAATTTATATTAAAATTATTCACCCAAATTTTGAAAGCAAGAGGGAGCCCACTACGTCAACTACCAAGTCCACTCCCCCTTAAACCAATAATAGGTTCCCTAATTAGAGCAACTAATAAAACTTAAGTTAAATGTGGTCCTTTAGATCAAAGGGATTTCCAGCAAATGATCTAAGGTACCCTAAATTTCTTTTTGGAGGCTTAATAAACTTTTTAGCATTTTTATTCACTCATTTCTAACTTGTTTTTACAGGTTGCAAGAGGAGACTCCATTGTTGAAGGAATATATATACATTATATATATAGTCTACCTAAATAGTTTATTTGTGTATCTATTTTAATAAAAACTCTTTAAGATTTGAAGATATATATATTTATATATATACACACAAATTGTGTATATACACACACACACACATATATATGATTGATTTAATATTTTCATATTCATATATATTGCATATGCATACATACATGTGTGTGAGTTTAATATTTTTATTTTTTATTTTTTATTATTTTCCAAAACCCTATCTTAAAACCATGATTTCTCCAAATCGGTGGTTTAGGTTTTTCTGAAATCTTGACAATAAGATAACAAACTAGTTACCTAAAAACTCATTAATTTATTTTGGATTTTAATTGGGAAAAAATATTAATGATAAATGTAGTGGTTGTATCCTTTTCAAAAAAATTAATCAAAACCCAATATTAAACTCATGATTCCTCCTCTTTAGGAAAATGATTTTTCTTAAATATTTACATGTAGTTTTTAACATAATAATGTACGAACTTTTTAATTTATTTTATAATCCAACATGTACAAAGAAAGTTATAATCTTTTCAATCTTGTGGTTTAGTATATTTTTATTATAAGAAGTTTCTTAAAAACAATTGTAATCATTTATGATAAGGGCAAAAGTGATAAGTTAAAAGCTCATTTTTTATTAAAAAAATTAAATGATAAGGTAAAAAATAGAAGAGTTATAAATCAAAAAACAAACTTAGACTTTAATATCTAGTAGTGAAGGGCTCTGCTAGGGTTTAGGCTCGCTGTGAATGCTCGGCCTTGCTGTATGCCGCTATCGCGTCACACTATCGATCTTCAGATCTAGGCGAGAATATCTACATTAATTTTGTATTGATCGCCATTCCGCCCCTTGGGCGGTGGCTTATAAAATGACTACCTCCTCGGGCCATGCATCTATTGATGCTGGTCTTATCGTGGGAGCTCTAGAAAATGGTGCCGAAACGAGCGAGGAAGTTCGTCCCGAAGGTATTCGACGAGGTAAGGAAACTGATACTCCTTCCACGAATATTGTTCTTGATTTACCAGCTTTTGACAAAGCTTGCAACTGGTTTGAATCTTTTTCTCTTGTTTCTTATTTTGTGGGTCGAGTTCCCCCTGAAGGTATCCTCTGCCAATGGATTCATAATCATTGGCAACCTCATGGAGTCAAGGTAGAGGGAGTCCAAAACATGACCACGGGTTTCTTTCTGTTTCTCTTTACCAATGTTGAACATTGCAAAGCCATTGTTAACCACAGTCCTTGGTTTATTCGCACTACCCTTGTGGTTTTCTCCCACTGGACTCAAGATTTTCAAGTCTCTGAGCAAGCCAAACTCAAAACTCCTGTCTGGATAAAATTTCCAGGCCTCCCTTTGCCTTTATGGGGATTCGTTGATCAACTTATCAAACCCTTGGGTCACCTCATCTATCACGAGCAAAGTAAGTTCTACTCGGCTTGACCCCAAAAACGGGTCTATGTAGAAATTGATCTCTCAAAAGACCTCAAAGATACCCTCGATATTCAGGTTAGAGACACGTGTTTTGCGCATAAAGTTATATACATCAATTTTCCGAACACTTGTTTTCGGTGCCAATTTTCTGACCATATGATCAAGGATTGTCCTCTCATGACTCCAAACCCACCGCTAGTTTTGGAGAAAACCCCGATAGACCCTAAATCCAGCACTCCCTCCTTTGATGGATGGACTACTGTCAATGGCAGAAAACCTTTGGCCTCGACCCGAAATAAGCACCAACAGGCTACTTACAAACTAGTGGTTACCTCTGCTTCTGATCCTTTGAAGTCGTTTGCTACGACCCCTCCCAAGCCTACGCCCGCCATCTCTCAGTCTCTGCAAGCTGCAATTGTCATCAACCCTCACCCCTCAACTCCTTCTCTTTCACACCCCTCATTTCCCGAGACCTCAAGCTTTCTGGATCTCACAACCGATGGTTCAGCTACTCAGATAGATAGAAATGTTGCCTTTCATCGTTCCCAAAGTCCTTCCCCTCCTTCTGAGGAATATTTCTCGCAAAGACCCCATCGACAGTTCAATCTCAATGATTTTATTCATGGGAATGCGTGGCAAGTCACTTTCTCTAACCACTTTGGAGCATTAGCCAACCTCGAGGAGGAAAACATGCACCTTGATAGTTCTCCATGTTAGTTTACTCATGGAATGTCAAGGGGCTTATTGATCTGACTCGCAAATATCTTGTCAGAGATAGTTGCAAGCATTTTGCAAAGTTTCAAGTGTTGTGTTTACGGGAAGTCAAAATCTCTAGCTTCCATCTTTCTGCTACTATGCATACCATCTGGCCTGGTTCTCTCTGCTAAATGTCAGCTCATGATAACAGTTGAGGTGGTGTTGTCACTCTTTTATGCCCTGACCTCAGCTCCAATCTCATTTCTTGGGGTTCTGACCCCACTCATCGGGTGGTGTGGACCCTTTTTTATTTTGACGGCCACATTCTTGGGTTGGCCAATATTTATGCTTCTAACGATGCCTCTGAGCGTTCTTCTTTTTGGTGGTGGTTGGTTGATCATCTATCCTCTGCTACTTGGCTTTTTTGTGGTGATTTCAACATGGTTGAATCCCCCGAAGACAAATTGGGCCGACTTCTTATGCATTGGTGTACTGGCGAACGTGAAGCCTAGTTTTATTTGCGTAATAAATTTGGTATTTTTGATCCCAACCACCGCAAGCACTCTTCTACTTCCACTCCTTGGTTCACTTGGTCTAATTTTAGAGCTTGCGATGACAGAGTTTATAAGCGTCTTGACAGAGCTCTACTTTCAGAGCAGCAATGGTTTTCCTTTGACTCTTCATACAGCCTCCCGGTCTAAGTGGTGGACAATGCTTTGATTTCTAACCATAAGCCTATTTTCTTTGGGATTCAATGGAACTTTTAGTTCCCCAAGCCCAAGTCCACCCAGTTCTATTTAAATACGTCCCACCTTTCTCATCCCAAGACTTTGGATTATATAAGACGTATTTAGAATCTTGACCAGAGACTGTCGACACTAAAATTTTCCTCCGTAATTTCTATTTCATTAATGTATGTATTAAGAATAGGATGTTGTTAAGTATAATTAGTAGTAGCATCTGATAGAAGATAACAGCGTCGTCAGTACGATGCCGCTAATAATGTGGAGTACAGTAACAGTCAAAGTACAATAGAAATGTTGTAAAAAGTAAATATTTATCGTAAGTGGTCCGGTAATGTTAAAATGTCAAAGTTTGGGTAATTAGAGAAGTAGGGTTTACATGATTAGGAATTAGAAATATTATATTGGTAATAAGGACAAGGAGTGAGGTCATAAATATTTTGTGTGGAACCCATGTAAAATGATAAGGTTTATCTTATCTTAAGAGATAAGCTTACATGTACAGATAAGAGTTAAGGTATGGAATATGATTCGTCAGAGTGGATTTCTTATCCTATCTTAGAGATAGGATGGATAATCCTGGAAGTTCTATAAATAGAGAGGTCACCCCCCTCATTTAGCATAGAAGGAAGTAGTGAGAAATATTGTAGGAAGTGTGCAAAGGAAGCCATCAGTTTAAAGGTGTGTTGAAGAAGCCATTAAGAGGTGTAATTGTAAAGTTTCTCCCATAGTCTTGTTGAAGTACCTCATGGGTGAGATTGTAACAATTTCATGTTAATATTATAATTTACTTTGATATTTCATATTTGTCATCATTCCGTCTTATCATAGTCGATGGTATTCTTGTGTTATGTTGTTGTTTTGTTTCCAGATTACATTCACCAAACTAAAGGCTGTGCATTAGTAAATAATCATAGCACGAGGAGTTCCCGGTGAAGAATTATCATAATGTCGGATTGGTGATGACATTTTGGTTCCGTTGCCGAGACCATTCCTCAGTGGATTTTCTGGAGAGATATTCCCACTTAGTCAAAAATCAATTGGAGGATAACCTTGTTTTTACTGTGCATAGTAGTTACCATGGTAAAGTCATTTTTACCGTGAATAGTAGTTACCATGATAAAGTCATTTTTGCTGTGAATAGTATTTATCACAGTAAAGTCACTTTTTACTGTGAATAGTATTTACCGCAGTAACTTCACTTTTTACCGTGAATAGTGTTTACCATAGTAAAATCAGTTTTTACCGCAATAAGTCAAGTTTTACCATAGTTTACCGTGGTCATTTCTATAGTAATTCCAATAATTTGTGCACATAAGTCTTGTTGATTATACTTGTGGGTTGGTATTTCACAGTGGTTACTTTTGAAAATGGGAAAGATCCCTGTTTTTTCAGCTCAATCTAATGAAGATGCTTCTTCTTTCATTCAAGAGTTTAAGCGATCTTGTATTTGTAATGGCCTTATAAGAAAGGAACAATGGACTGAATTTTTTCCTACCTTTTTGGATGGTTCAGCACTTAGGTGGTTTGAAACACTAGGTGATAATGTGAAAAACTCATGGGATTTATTAACTGAAAGTTTTCTTGAAGAATTTGGTGAACAACAGAGATATGCAGACCTCATGATTGAGATCACAAAGCTAGCCCAAGGAGAGAAGGAGAAGATAAGGGATTATCATGCTCGTGTTCTAGAGCTAAGGAGGAAGCTCGATGCCTAGATCCGGAAGGAAGGATTAGCGGATGGGTTGATGAATGGCTTGGATAATCTCCTATGTAAGCACTTCATTCTTGGGATGAAGTCAAAGATTAGACAACTTGTGAAGTATGACTGCTCAACTACCCTCAAACAAGTAAATGAGATTATAAGAAGGTAAAAAGAAAGAATGGAAGAGGATCCCAAAGAAATTATTGCTAAAGTAGAGCCTACACCAGCACCTTTGGTCCAGAATCCACAACCACTCCCGGTGAGCACAAATATTTCTCCTAGTACATCTACTGAGTATGAAGATCTGCTCAAAAAGATGGGTCAGTTAACTATTAATCTTCTTCAAGGAAAGGAATTTAGTTCTCAGGGAGGAGATAGAGGTCCAAAAAGAAATCTTTCTGAAGTTGTTTGTTATGGTTGTTATAAAAAGGGTCATTATAAGTATAATTGTCCAGATAGAGCTTCTACATCTGGTAAAGGAGATAATGATAAAAGAAAAGCACCTGTGAATTCTCTTGGTGTAGTAGATAAGAGTAGAAATAATGAAGTAGATGTGTTTGTAACAAAAAGAAAGAAAGAAAAAGATAATCAAGATGAAACTGATCCTAAGAAGATGAAAGGAGAAACTAGTAAGAAACATAGGAGAAGAAAGTTGGGTGTGCAAGATTTTCTGATTTCACAGGGGCAAGGACCATACTCCATCCTGGAAGATCTTTCCAAAAGGCCTGCAAATATTACATATGGTCAACTCTTGGCTATGTCTTCTGAGAAGAGGCGGGAGTTGCGAGGTCGACTCAATGCTCGACGAAGAAAGGAGGTTGAGGTCCCTGTTTTGGAGGCAGAGGCGGATCCCTATGCTCCACAAGCTGAGGTATTATGTAATGGTATTTCAATTCATGATGTCTTAGTTGATGGAGGTGCTACAGTTAATGTAATAACCGAATCTGTAATGAATATGTTGGGGTTAAAAATTGATCACCCTTCAACACTTATGTTAAGGTCATTAAATAAAGGAAAAACTAAACCAGAAAGTGTAGTTTCAAATGTGGCAATATCTGTTATGGGTGTTGTATGTGTGGTAGACTTTCAGGTGATAAAAAATGGTACTGTTGCGTACCCAATGTTGCTGGGAAGACCATGGCTAAGGAGAGTTCATGCAAGAAACTACTGGAATGAATGCTTCATGACACTTGGACGTGGTAGAGAGAGGGTGAAGATAAATGTGATCCCTCGACATCATAAGGTAAAACCTGTGGATTCAAGTGATGAAACTGATGATTGGACATCCTCTGATTACTCTAGTACCAGTGAAGTGGACACAGAAGATGAATAAAGTGAGGTGGATGTTTCAGTCATGGATATCCTTCCAATCACACCAACTTATGACCCCATAAAATTATCTGAAGAAGAAGTTGATGATCGTCTCCAACAAATAAATATTGGTGATGCTGTGATGGAGAGTGAGAAGGAATCCTACCTCCAGCTCTTTCAAAGGTACATACACCTATTCACTTTTGATTACAAGGAACTCCGTCAAGTAAGTTGGGTAGAACATTGTATTGAGCTGGTAGATGGTGCTAAGCCCATAAAGTAAATGCCATATAGAATGAATCCTAATTTTTCTAAAATTGTAAAAGAAGAAATAGATAAGTTGATTGATGCAGGATTCATATTTGCTGTGGAGAATTCAGAATGGGTTTCTCCCATTATGATTTCAATAAAAAAGAATGGGAAGCTACACATTTGTGTTGATTACAGGAAGCTCAATAAGGCAACAAAGAAGGATCATTACCCTTTTCCATTTTCAAATCAGATCTTGGACGAAGTAGCTGGCCAGGAGTGCTATAGTTTTGCTGATGGATATAACGGCTACAACCAAGTTCGTATAGCAGAGAAAGATCAGCTGAAGACCACGTTCACCACTCCTGGGAGAACGCTTGCTTATAGAGTTATGCCTTTTGGATTGTGTAATGCTCCAGCAAACATTCCAGCGTTTGATGATTAGGGTGTTCGAACCCTACATTGGGACCTTCATCAGAGTATTTCTGGATGATTTTTGCATCTATGGGAGCAAATTGGACCACCTGCACCAGATGGAGACAGCATTTCAAAGGTTAGATGAAGCACAAGCCTCACTAAACCCTACAAAGTGTGTCTTTGGATGTTCTAAAGGTGTTTTGTTAGGGCATGTTGTATCCAGAGATGGTATTGGTACTGATCCTGATAAAGTTTCAAAAATCAAAGATTTACCATTTCCTATGAATAGAAGTAAGTTGAGATCATTTTTAGGCCATGTGGGTTACTATAGAAGGGTCATCAAGAATTTCTCAAAGATTGCACAGCCACTAACCCAATTCTTGAAGAAGGATGTTACTTATGAACTAGGAAATAAGGCGCATAAAGCTTTTGGACAACTGAAGGAAGCCCTGGTGTCTTCCCCTGTTTTAAAGAATTTAGATTGGAGCAAACCATTCATTGTGTACACTGATGCCTCAGATACAGCACTAGGAAGTACTTTGAGCCAAAATGATGAAAATGGGAATGAACATCTAATTTACTTTATGAGCAGTGCTGAGGTAAATTATACTGTAACTGAAAAAGAGGCTCTAGGTATCATTTTTGTTGTAAAGAAGTTTAGAAATTACTTGCTAGGGCAAAAATTTCTAGTTGTAACAGATCATCAGGCTCTAAAATATATTGTAAATAAGCCTAACCCATCAGGGAGGATAGCAAGATGGATAATTTTGCTATAAGAATTTGAATTTGATATTATAGATAGGCCAGGAAAGAAGCATGTCAATGCAGATGCCACTCTCTCGAGCCTATGATGGGTTAGGATCATCTTGTTGTGAATGATGATGATTTCCTCGATGCAGCATTGTTATCCCTTGACACAATCCCTAATGAATACATAGATATTTGGAATTATCTGAATGAATTCAAGTTTCCTGATGGTGCCAATGCAAAGACTAAGAGAAAGATTACTCAAGCCAGTCGTCCATATTCAATTCTGCATGGAGTATTATTTCGAATAGGACCTGATGGACAGTACAAGAGGGCAATTAGACGTGATCAAGGGAAGGAAATACTAGAAGAATTCCACAATGGTACATGTGGAGGGCACTTCTCCTGGACAACTTACAGCAAGAAGGATCTTGGATGCAGATTATCACTGGCCCACTCTTTTTAAAGATTGTTATCATTATTGTAAGACATGTGATATTTGTCAAACACATGGTAACCGTAAGACTTTCATCAGCTCCATTATGTCTTATTCTTCCCCTTGGTCCCTTTGAAAAGTGGGGAATAGACATTGTAGGTCCACTTCCAACTACATCACGCCAAATGAAGTATATTGTAGTTGTCACAGATTATTTAACCAAGTGGGTTGAAGCTAGGCCGTTGAAAATAGTTTTCCATGGATGAAGTGGCAAGGTTCATATATGAACGCATTGTCACCAGATTTGGTTGTCCATTAGAAATTGTAACAGATCAAGGAAGCCACTTCATTAATGAGGTGCTAGAAGCCCTAGTCAATAAGTTTTATATTAAGCACAAGAAGGCAACAACATACAAGCCAAGCACAAATGAACAGGTGGAACGAACAAATTTTGTGTTATGTCAAATTCTAGCAAAAGATGCAGCCTTGCAGGTACATAAATGGGATAAAAGGATTCATGCAGCATTGTGGGCATATAGGGCAACATCAAAGTCAGCAACAGGATACTCCCCATTTCAGTTGGCTTATGGCATTGATCCAATTCTTCCTATTGAGTTTGATATTCCCACGGTCAGAGTTATGGAAAATTAAAGGATGGATGAAAGTGATTCAGTAAAAGAAAGATACAAAAAAAGAAGACAGAGAAAATTTCTTTCAAAATGGATGGGGCCCTATAAAATAGCAGCTGTGCATGAAAATGGTACGTACCGACTGGAGGAATTAGATGACACTCCCATTACAAAATGGGTCAACCACGACAAGTTGAAGATTTTCCAAGCACTAGAATAGTCTACTCCGAGGACGGAGTAGAAGCTAGGAAGGGGGAAGATGTCGACACTAAAATTTTCCTCCGTAATTTCTATTTCATTAATGTATGTATTGGGAATAGGATATGTTGTTAAGTATAATTAGTAGTAGCGTCTGATAGAAGATAACGGCGCCGTCAGTACGATGCCGCGCCAATAATGTGGAGTACGGGTAACAATCAAAGTTACAATAGGAATGTTGTAAAAAGTAAATATTTGACTTAAGTGGTCCGGTAATGTTAAAATGTCAAAGTTTGGGTAATTAGAGAAGTAGGGTCTATATGATTATGAATTAGAAATATTATATTGATAATAAGGACAAGGAGTGAGGTCATAAATATTTTGTATATTTTATTTGTAAAAAGTCTAAAAATGTGGAACCCATGTAAAATGATAAGGTTTATCTTATCTTAAGAGATAAGCTTACATGTACATATAACAGTTAAGGTATGGAATATGATTCGTCAGAGTAGATTTCTTATCCTATCTTAGAGATAGGATGGATAATCCTGGAAGTTCTATAAATAGAGAGGCCACCCCCCTCATTTAGCATAGAAGGAAGTAGTGAGAAATATTGTAGGAAGTGTGCAAAGGAAGCCATTAGTTTAAAGGTGTGTTAAAGAAGCCATCAAGAGGTGTAATTGTAAAGTTTCTCCCATAGTCTTGTTGAAGTACCTCATGGGTGAGATTGTAACAATTTCATGTTAATATTATAATTTACTTTGATATTTCATATTTGTCATCATTCCGTCTTATCATAGTCGATGGTATTCTTTGTGTTATGTTGTTGTTTTGTTTCCAGATTACATCCACCAAACTAAAGGCTGTGCATTAGTAAATAATCATAGCACGAGGAGTCCCGGTGAAGAATTATCATAGTGCCGGATTGGTGATGACAAGACCTGTTGATGGGATTGGCTGGATTGACTGGTGGTCTCATGCCATCACTCGTACCACTTCTTTCCTTCGGCTCTATGGCAAATAAGCTGCTCTTTTTCACAAGAATGCTCATGAAGCCTCTCATGTTGAATATTCGAGGGCTATTCAAGACCTTAATTTGTCTCCTTTCAACATCCACCTGCAAGTGCAAGTTGCTCACTGGAAACATAAGTTTCAAATTAAGGATCACTATAAGGTTAGAGGAGCCCAATTTCTAGCCCGTTTGCACTAGCTTCGCATTGGTGCCAGAGTTACGAAGGATTTTTTTGCTTCCCTTAAATCTAATCAAACTCTCACCAAAATCAAAGCAATCAAGGATGGCAATCAAAGGATTAATCTCTTACCTAATATTCTACAAGCTTTTGTGCATCACTATCATGTTGTTTTTGTTGCTCAACCTGCTACTCTGGCTCGTGATGTTGCTCTCCTCTAATGAATTGAAGTTGTTCCTTGCAAGCTCTCTGAAAGTCAGCGCATCACTTGTGATAGACCTCTCACTCTTGATGACTTGAAGCTATTATGCAGATGGCCTCTGATAAAGCCCCCGGTGTTGATGGTTTTCCCTGTGAATTTTACCAGTCTTTATGGATGACTGTTGGTCTGGATCTGCATCAGGTCTATCTAGAAGCTATGTCCTCCAACACCCTGGGCGATTTGATCAACCAAGGCAACATCAAATTCATTCCCAAGTCTAGGGATCCTGTGCTTATCACCAGTTGGTGGCCAATAACTCTGCTCAATGTCTCATACAAAATTATTGCCTAATCCCTTGCTATCAGGCTCACTAATTTACTACCCTTGATCATCAGGAGCGAGTAAACTGGCTTTATCAAGAACAGATATATCTTGGACAACATTATTGCAGTTTGGGAGGGCATGGAATATACCCGTCAGACTTCCCAACCAACTCTGTTTGTTAAAATTGATTTTGAAAAAGCCTATGATAGAGATGAGTGGCCTTTCATTCTAGCCATGCTACATGCTATTGGTTTTGGACCCAAATTCATCTGCTCTGTCGATATGCTCTTTCAAAATTTGAGTTCTTGTATTACTATCAATGGTCAGCAGTCTGAGAGATTCTCTCTTCATCGTTCCATCCGGCAAGGTTGCCCTCTTGCTCCTTCTCTTTATGTCATTGCTGCTAAAGGTCTAAACTACTTGCTTGCTAATGCTGCCAATATTGGTTTAGTTAAATGTATTCAAATACCTTCCTCTCCTAAGCAGTTGATTAATGGTCACTTTGCAGATGATTCTTTTCTCACTCTGGTTGAAACTAAGGCCTCTATCACTAATGCCATGAAATGCCTTGATATTTTTTGTCTTGCTTCTGGTTTTTCTATCCAATGGAAGAAAACCCAATGTTATAGACAGGTGGGTCCCAAACCTCCTTGGCTAGAGGGATTCTAATGGCTTTGGATTGAACCTGGTGTTCAATTCAAATTTTTAGGCATTCCTTTTGCCTTTATGGCATCCCCTACTGACCTTTGGAACTATGTGATTCAACGAGTTGAGCAAAAAAACTCTTTTTGGATTACCAAGCATCTGTCTCTTGCTAGAAAATTCTAAGTCTGGTCCAAGGTTCTTGCCTCCACTCATGTCTATTACTCATCATGTTGGGCACCCTCTAAAGCCGCTTACCACAGGCTGGAGAAAATTCTGCATGATTTCATGTGGACCAACTCCGAAGGGAACCATGGTTTTCATAGAGTTGCTTGGGACATATGTTGTAAGCCTAAGGACATTGGTGGTCTTGGCCTAATCAACATTCATATGCAGGGGTTTGCTCCCACTGCCAAATGGATTATTCGCAGCCTTGAAGGTAAGGAATCTTAGAAAATTCTTCTTAGAAATTGTATATCTCAAGGGTCTCTGCTTAATCGAAAGGCATGGCAGGGTTTGAACTACTACTCCTTACTTCTATGCCCTGCTACTGTTAAAATAGGTGGCTCTTTTGTGGCAAAAATCATATGGAAAGCTTGGGAACTTCTCAAACCCCATCTTCTCTAGTAGGGTGATGGTTTCCAGAATGGGCTCTCTCTTATCTCTTTTAGTTTGTGGTGGAATCCGGTGCTTCAATTTCATGACAAACCCCTTGCTCTTTCCTTGTAGCTCAAGGGTTTGCAGATTTTCAAAAAAGGGATTCGGTATATTCAGGACCTTTTTTGTCCCATCACCAGGGATTGGCTTCCATGGGATAGCATAAAAGCTAATTTTTCTCTAAATGACGATGACAAACAAGCCATCTCTATCATTCAAGATCTCATACCTGGCGATTGTTTTCATAAAATTGGTGTTACTACACAGCGCCCGTGGTGGTTTGATTGGCATTGGCCCTTTGCCACCCCCTTCAAAAACTATCAACCTCAGTTGGGCTACAAGCTTCTCACCCAGAAGTAGCTTCCTCTCAAAAATTTAAATGCTCGATGGAGCCTGCATTCCACTAGTTTTGGGTGGAAGCAGCGCTTCAATGTTGTTTGGGCCATTCCTATAGATCCCAAAGTTGTGCACTTTCTTTGGAGCATTCTTCATCAAGGGCTTCCTGTGGGCAAGCGCCTTGTTCTTTTGGGATCTCCCCCACCACGTTGCCCTTTCTGTAACCACATTGAGACTCTTCTTCATCTCTTTTGGTTCTGCCCTCATGCTCAGTCTGCCTGGCGTTGGATTCATACCCTTTTCCAACCTTTTTGCCCACCTTCTTCACATGGAAAATGGTTCTTCTGGGGGATCCGACCTTTATTCCTACAAAATTTTACAACATTTGGCATTCTTTCAGAGCGGCTATTTTATATCACATTTGGAAATCTAGAAATGCTATTATTTTTAATAAAGAGACAGTGGATAGAATTTTTGATATTTCTAACAAGCTCGTTGTCATCTCCAATGTTTCACTTCAGATCCAAGTTCAGGTAGAGAAAGTCCACATAGAAGTTGAGCACTTACAAACTCTTTTGGACCATTGGGGGAGTGCCCCTTGTGCTGTTAGTCATGTTCTACCTAATTCCCCTAGGTGTCGCTCCCACTCGCAAGGTCGCCGCTTGTTCCATGGGCAGCACAACTTCAACCGGGGTCCGGCTAGTGGGCGACATAGCACATCTCCTCACCAGCGGGTCTCTCCACCTCCGTCTTGGACTCTTCCTGCTTCCAGGGTTTTTGGTCGGTTGGGCTCTGGGATTGGTGGCTCTGGGAGGCAGGTGCCTGACCAGTCAAAGTTCCCGCAGCTATCTTTAGCTATCTCATCCTCCCGACGGGGAAACAAAGAGGAGCAGCAGTAGACTAATGGCTAGGAGCAGCCTGATGATGCCCTCGATACTACTCTTAGTGGTTGGGGTGACCATCCAAAGAGCCCTCTGCCACCATCACCCTCCTCCATGTTTGTTGATGTTGCCTAGCTCCATGTTTGGAGTTTCTCTGGTTCTCTATTTTTCTGTTTTAAGCTTTTTTGATTGAAAATGCTTCTATTGACATGACACTTTGCTACTCATAGCCTTTATGGCTACTTTGATCTTGCTTATGGGGTGTGATATTTTCCACCCGATTTTGTATGATTAACATTGTACTTCATCTTTAATATATGGTTATGATTTTCAATAAAAAAAAAAACAAACTTAGTTTGTACAACAAAACGTATTTTAAATAAATAAATTACAACTATTATCAAGTTTTCTTTTCTTTAACAATATTATAAATTTGCAATTAAGTAATGATATTTGCAAGTAAAACAAGCCCAACAATAGCATTTTATAACACTATTTTTAGTTGCAAAATCATAGCTTGAAATGTATATTAATAAACTCAACATAACATTCTTTCCTTTTTTAAAAGATGAAGTATGATAAAATGTATATTAATTTTTTTTTTGCACAAATTTATAACGTTCACATTCCAAAAAGTAAGATTTACATGTTTATTCTCAAACAAGAATAATAATAACAAAACTTGATTTCTTCATTTATAAATACAAATTAAAATACAAGTTTGATAACCCTCCTACAAGTGAGAACAACATGACCATTTTTCATTGAATATACAAATTACAAAACAAAACAAAAAAAACTCTCAAATCCTCCTTTTCTTCGAGTTCTAACTCCATCATGCAAGTATCTGAAAGCCACAAGAGAAGGCTTGGTTTTGCACCCAATCAAATAGCATCATTACATGCCACAACCAACCAAATGGAGGACATGCTAACTTCCCTCCAAGCCCGGGGGAGAGAGGAGTGTGCAAGCCTCCATGTGTGCACAAAATGAAAGGGAAAAAACTAAAAAATCAAGACAACCAAAAAGTTCATTTTACAACCAAACAAAAAATCACTCCAAGAAGTATTCATGTTTCTTTTCCAAATGGAAAAGAGAGAAGAGTAATCCGACTCTTAACATAACTAAAATGAGTAGAAAATAAGATTTCCATAAGTTTCCATATAACCAAATTTTCCTTCAAATAACTTCATATTCACCAAAACCACCAAACTAGTATATCTTTCTTGTCTCTTCCTTGCCAAGAATTTTCAAACCTTTGAGGTTTCCTTAGCAAGGAAGGGAGATGATTCCCCAAACCATATAAGAAAAGATCTCCCTCACCAAACCATATGGAGGGAGATAAAAAATAATAAGCAAGGTGAAAATGACTTGCCCATCAAGTCTTGTAGGAACAAAAAATATTATCCCTTTTCCCCTACAATTCCAAAAGTCACTCCCAAAAGAGATGGATGGAGAAAATAACATTTGCAAAAACATACAAATTCAAATGCCAAAATCTTCAACAAGAAGCAAAGTAAGTATTTTTTCCTTGTAATAAACACAAGTGCAAAAGTGTGAGGCCTACCTCACAAATACAAGAAGGTTTTTGAGCTTCCAATTCCAAAATCAAGATCTCTAATCCCAAAATCCAAGTTTCTCTTCAACAAATTATTTTTTCCTTCAAAAAATAACTCAAAATGAATAAAAGTAAAGAACCTCAATAACCTCCAAGTTTGAAGATTATAAATGAAACAAAAAACAAATTTCAACTCAATATGAGGGTGAAATGTGTCACTCCACCAAGGTTCCAACTCACTAAAAGTACTTCCAACAAACTCTTACAGAACCATAAATAGAATTAATTCTAAATCAAGCATTGCAAGCCTCCACTTGGAGAAACCCACACTCAAATCTCAAAACATTTATTTAGTTCATAAACAATAAATTAAGGTGGTTGGGAAAATGTCAAAATGGGGACAATTAGACATTATGAGCATTGAAAAGAGCTCATTCACCCGTATGCATGGTACTTGGGGATTTTTTCAAGGCAAATGTAGCCTCTTCTTTCACACACCTCCCTCAAATCATCTCTTGTCCAATTCCAGATTTTGAGGAAGTAGTCTTTAAAAGAAGCGTTGGATCCACCTAATTATGGATTAGGTGATCATAAACCCAATCAACAATAAAAGAGTCACGGTAAATAAACACATACAAGTGAGGAATGATTAACTTTATTAAAAACAATTTAACTTGCAATAAGAAGGTGGTTAAACCAAATAAGCATAAGTGAGTGCAAAACAAGATAATAAGAAATTAATTAAATCAATAATCATAAGCCAAGGGGTTACCTCCCCTTTCTAAATTAACTAGACAATATAAACATCACAAAGGAAACCAAAATCAAGTAAAGGGTAAATTCAGCCTATAAGACCAATTGTGCGACATGAAGGAGCATCTTTTGACACCTCATATTCTCCTATAGTGTGAACATGTTACGTGCACACTCAATTTCAAAAATCATACATGCTCAATATAATATGTTAAATAAAGCAATCATTCACATCTCAAACAATCAAGTCATACATACGCTAACTAATTAGTTACAATTTCATCCATTCACCATACAAAATATTAACAATCGCGATAATCATCTATGACACATTTTACAATTAAAATATGATACATGCTAATCTAAAAAACAACAACATCAAAGTCAGATAATAATTATGAATTGGCCATGAATTAACTTCATGTGTTAAATACAAACATCTTGTCAAAACAAGTTAGCATATAAAAGATAATGTGATGACAATAATATATCATGATCAAACAACCATGATAATAATGTGTCCAATGTCTCAACATGAATAAGTACAATGAGTTAGCATAATCATAATAAAGAGAGAAAATAGTAGGCACTACAAAAAGAGTGAAGTGCAAAAGAAGCAAATGAAATTCGCAGGACAAAAGAAGATTCCGTGGGGAAATTTAAAGCCGTGCATGGTTAAAAGGTCGTGGGATGAAGCAAAACAAGAAAATCCACAATATAAAGTAAAATTCACGAAACGACGGATCTATGGTACAAGGTGAAAGACGCGACAAACAAAGGACTACATGAAACAATATGAGTTACGAAATGAGGAAGTGGGAAGGCCGCATAATGCAAATTAAAGTTACAAAACAAGAATGAAATCATGGAACAAGGTGAAGACCAGGAGCAAAATCGTTGATCATCTAAAATCTGCCAAACGATGCCAAAAGCCATGAAAGACAAATGCAAAGGTCACGAATCACAGAAAATTTGTGAAATGAAACAAAGTCGTGCCTAACTCAGTTTGAACATTTAACCACCCCAATAGCCAACATTAAATTGTGAACGACACAAACCTCGTTCCTAAATGGTTTGATAGAGTGTGATTCGAGCAACCTCATGTGCCCATACTTAGTTTACAAAATTGAATGTTGACTAGCCTTTGGTGGTTGGTAGAGTGGCTGATTTTCTTCATTGGTGAGTGCAATCTAATATTCTCTCTTTTCTCTATTTCTTATATAAACAAATGTAAGGGGGTAAGTTAAAGGTCTTTCTGCTAGTATTAGAGCTCTACCCTTTTGAGTGCTAACGTTTGTGGACCTTTATAACGTGTTTGTGGAGTTTTCACACACCCTGGCTTTGTAGGATCGTGTATGAATAAGTTTTTGATAGTTTTTGCAAGTGTGATCTCTTTTCTTCGAATGCATGCATGTTTACTATGAATATTTCGACCCTCTTGCAATATTCTAATTTTATTGTGATCGATCTATTTAGAGTTTTTGTGTGTATTTTTAGAACTCCATGTGCTAAGTTATATTTGAATCTCTTAAAGTCAAAATTAAACCCTATTTTAGTTTGGTGCATCACCTTTTCTTTCTTTCATTATTTCATCCTTTTGAACCTTGGTCCCTTGGAAAACTTAAGATAAAAACTAGAACCAGTAGTTTATAGTGCTAGTTAGATTAGTTGCAGTGAGCTAGATTAAAAGGAACCAACATTCTATGGAGATTGACCTTAAAGGCACCATTGTCCCACACACTTTGAAGGTCATTCCATGTTTCCCTAAGGTGTTGACCTCAGCTTCAGAAAAGGGTGTAATTTCATAAGGCAACAATAACTTAGAATTAATGCACTATTTTTAGGTATGCAAGAGGAAGGTAGGATGTTTATTTCTCAACTCAAATATGCCCTTGATGTATTAAGAAAATTTAAGATACTTGAGTGTAAACCAACGAGTATATGAAATGTGAAGTTGGATTGAAAATGAGTGCTTGCTCCAACCTAAAGAAAGTGTATTGAACATTATACTAACACTTATTAGTTATTGTCGTTATCTTTTAGTTTTGATGGACCTTTACTATCGTCATGTCAAATATTGCATATGTAGTTGGCATTGTGTCTAGACCCATGGAAAATCCTCATGTTGACCATTGGAAAATAACAAAGAGAACACTAAAATATATCCAAGGTACATATCAACTTAGGATTGAATACACATAATGATGTGAAACTACCATAGGACAGCCCTGCATATGAATTTAGATCATGTAGACAATATTGCTGATACAAAATCAACTTTAGGATAATGTCTTTCACCTTGATTCAAGTCCAATCCCATAGAGTAATAAGATGTAAACAATTGTATCAATCTCATTTAAGAAACAAAGCTAAGAAGATTTATTGGGAAAGTACATCTATCTCAAAGTCATGTAACTACTATACTCTTTGATAATCAAAACACTATTAAATTGGAAAAAAATCCTATATTTGTAGACAAAAAATCACACACTTTGGGTAACTATCTAGTCTTGATTACATACTATTATTCATGTGATTCCTACGTAAGAAAAGTACTAATTAATCCATGTATTTGGCCACCTTGCTTTACTTTCGGTTGTTGCTTTTGGTCGTACAACCTTACTTTCTCAGTCTGCCTTTTCACTCTTCAACATTTTTCATCCTAGACACCAGCACCCAGCCAGGACACAAGCGTCGATTCTGGGCGCCCCTGTCCTCTTTGTACTTTACTCATACTTTTTGGGTCTTTTCTATCCGTTTGAGCATCTTATATTTTTGGTATTCGGCCTTTTCAGGGTTAATTACGAAATTCAAGCAAGGGAATCATATAAATATAAAGTTATGTGATCATAATAAAGGACCAAGCACTAAGCACTAGCTATCACCACCTAAGGTTGCATCCATCAAGGCATATAAGAGCTCCATTGCATCCATCTAGCTCCATCACAAGGGACACAAGGGCTGATTTTCTGCATCACACTTCATAAGAGGGAAGTTCATTCTATTCCATGCACATATTTACTACATTCGACATCTAGCCACTTGCTTGTTATCCAAGTGTGACACGCACAAGAGCAATCTAGGGCATAATTCCACACATACACATAGAGAACTACATTGGGTCTGAGATGTAGTGCAACGTTTAGTCATAAGTTCGCCATTGTGACAACTGAGGACAGTCTAATCCCTCATTCTGCATCTTTCTTTTTTGGGGGATTTGATGTCTATTTGAGGGTTTTGCAGGTTCATTCTTCATTGTAGGTTTACAGTGACCTCAGCGATCTTGGTGTGACCTCAGAGTGATTAAAGGTGACTAAAGGCGAACACCTTGCGACACCTCAAAGGAGGTTTTCTGAGCTCTTCCACAGACCCAAGCACCCAGAAATAGGTCAAAGGCGCCCACAGGCACCCCTATCCCTCTCCAGGCACCCCAATCCAGCCTGCTCCTCCAGTTCTGCATTATCCAAGGATTTTGCACGACACTTCTTCCTCTTTATTCATTCAGTCAGAGCTTTGATCTGGTCCAAAATTCACTACGAATCAGCTAAGGCTTCTTACCCTCTCTTTGCATTTAGGTTTTTCACTTTATTGCTTAGTTTCTTTGGGTGTAATTTTCTATATTTCATTGTTATTCATTTCTTGTTGTTATAGCATTCATATTAGGCTCATAAATTTACATTTTAGCTTAATCATTTTGGTGAACCCAAACTCGATCTTCGCACTCCTAGGATCCTCATTATTTTATTGCTCATCTTTCTAGAGTCTTATCATCATGAGTATCTCCATTAATGATTTCTTGCTCATCAACCCTGAATTAAGAGAAAGAGTCAAAAATCTCCTAGCTACCACTCGCATTCCTGCTAATATGCATCCAGATTCAGTCTATCAAACATTTGTAGATGCCTTCTCTCAGCATATTGCTTTCCCATCTAATCCTCATGTTGATCTTACTATTTTTGACAATGACCCAACATTGCACATCATGATTCACATTTACAATGTGGGTGTCAAATGTACTTTAATTGATAATGGATCTAAACTCAATCTTTGTCCCATGTCATTCCTTGAAAAGATTGGTCTTTTGGCTACTAATGTCATCCCATCCTCTCTTTCTCTTCGCGCATATGATGGCTTTGTTCATCCATGCTTAGGTCACATTACTTTACCTATCACTGTTGGACCAAAAACTCTTAACATCGTCTTATTTGTCATTGACTTCCCCGTTTCATACAATTGTTTACTTGGTAGGCCATGGCTTCATGCCATGCAAGTGGTTCCCTCTACCATGCATCATTGTGTTAAGTTCCTGCATGAGGGCATCGAGTATACTATTTTTCGTGACCGTCATCCGTACAAATATTGCGACCATGATCCAAATACTACACTTCCTACTCCAAGAACTGATACTACTGATGAACCCCAACCTATGGATACTCCACCTCATTTGCCACCACTTGAAGGTGTTATTTGCATGATAGATATTGTCTCATCTACACCATCACCTCCACCTACTACTACTACTGCTATGATTCTTTATCGGGGGCTTGTCCAGTCTAGGGACGTCGATCCATCCCCTACACCTTCACATGGGTCATCTCCATTAGCACGCCCACCATTTACATGTACACTTTTCATGAATGACTCTTATTGGGAACATATTCCATTCGATCCTACTTTATCTGAATCTGTATGCACACATGATGGGTTGACTCGGCTAGGCTTTATAGTTGACGACATCTTTCCTCCACCTTATGATCATCATCTCTACCATGGGTTTTTTTACATCACCGTTGCTTATGGTCTTTGAGTCTTTTATCTCATTGTCTTTCTTGCACATGCTCCCCGTACTTCTCCACTTACGTTGGGATAGTCTTGGCTTGATTACATTGGGTGCATGTTAGATCCTGATCACACTAATATCTCATTTCCTATGCCCTTTGGTCGTGTGTTCATTTGTAACAGTTTTTTTCTTGGCTATACACAAAACCTCACTCGTTGGTATGCACATGGATGCCCATTACCTCCTTTCACTAATGAGGAATATGTTATGGGCATGTATAACTTACGCCTCAATGACTCCTTGATCAACCCGACACTATCACTTATCAAGTGTTGTATGTTTCACCATTCGGTTTTGATCATGACAATGACGACCTCTTAGATGACATTACCTAAATACACTCATCAATGCATACCTGGGGGAAATCACGCTTATCTCCCCCCTTAACATCAACATGTGTATTACATCTTCATCATACCACAATTAGACATTCATTTACAACACTAGCACCTTGGCATGTAATCATATCATCGTTTCCCTATGACGCACTCTTGTGCTTTTGTTCACACTTGACTGTTGAGGGAAACCTATACACATGAACCTCACACTGCACAATACATAACATCCTATTTCACACTCATACATCATCACTTTACAATCATACCTACAAAATTTCTTTACTACACACATTCCACTACAACCCGCAATATCGACATATCTACAACATCTATTACGCAACACTTTTCCGACAATACATCATATGATTTGCGCATCAATACATACATCTTACACAAACAATTACCAATATGTTTACAATCAATCTTTTTCGCAGACATTCAACACAATGCCTTACACATCCAACATGCCTCCCTCAACATACACATTACACACTAGACATGTCTACAACATACCTCTTCTATTGCGCGTAATTAACACAATACATACATATACACAACAAATCACATATTTGGCGCTTACACGACACATCTCTCTCCTATGCACTCAACATAACACATCACACATTAGACAACAAGCAATACACACTCAACATATTCACATACAATCTCTTTCGCAGTCATTCAACAACACAACCTACATAATCAACACAACATACTACCCGACAACGCACTCTAGTTCCACAGTCCATACTCGACTGCTGAGGGTATACATATCAAATGGACCTCGTCAGACTCAAACGTTCAATCATTCAATCCTCTTACCTTGCAACATTCATAGCTAGTGCCTTCTTCACACATATTGTGATATACGCTTTATGCTAAATCATCACCCCTTTTCTAGCTTTCATGTTTATTCATCTTGTGATATACACTTTATGCTACATCATCACACTTTTTGACATCCTACTCATGCACCTCGTGATATACGCTTTAGGCTAAATCATCACACATCTGAGCTCCTCATTATACAACTTTAAGATCACTCATCCATATGTCGCATTGCATATCATATACATATCATCATTATACAATCAACACGTCATGCTCTATTCATCAACTCTTTCTAACACACGACTACACATTATTCAAACCATTTCCCAATGACGCACTCTCGTTTATGGTTCATTCTTGACTGCTAAAGGGGGCATAAACAAATGAACCTCATTGCATACATACACATCCACTCGGGGGGGGGGGGGGGGGGGGTAAGTTGCTCCTATCATTCACTCTGCATTCCATTCTTCATTCACAACATACTGCATATCTTGGTTGCATTTACTCTTGCTTACTTTACTTTTTACATGTTCATTTATTACACATGCTAGATAGATATCTTGTATGTCATTATCTTTATCATACACACATGTGTTCACTTGCTTTCTAGTTGTGATCGCAGATTTTATAGATCTATTACACACCACATGGATGCTTGCCACAACACCTCTTACCAGTCCCATAAAGGCTCCTAGGGGCATCCACTTTCATACACTACAGGTGTTATTGCTTCATTTTGTTTCATAGCACACTACTTTATCAGCGTATACACGTTTTGACATACTTTTTCTCTTTTCTAACATGTTAACAGGTGCTTCATGTGCAACATTTGTTATGCAGGACTATTTGCTTCCATGGTTGTTTGTTACATTGTTTGCCATTGTTTGTTCTTTATATGCTCTTGTTTGTGGGCTTTGCCCTATGTCTTGCTTGTTCTCTAATTACTTGCGGCCACTACAACCTTGATTGTCTTGCGACATCGTGAGTGATGTCCCATGTTTGCAACCCACTTTTCGCGGTCTACATTGTCTTCTACTTGCATCTTAGCTTACACATTGTCTGCTTAGCTTACATTTCGTCTTACACATGAGTCTTTTTCTTTGCTTGTACTAACACTTGTTTCCCAGCCACTTTGTTTGTGTGTGCCTTGGTTTCTACCAAGCACATTCCCTCCCCCCTACAGGGCACAATTTCAGTACAACGGTCGATCCTCTTTTGGCCACATACTCCTTCAACGACGTTGCATGCACCCTAAACGAGGGGGGCATCATTTGGGTGAATCAGTCACCCCATACAACGTTATACACAACATGGTACCAGTACAACACAGTTTTCAGTTTCAGATAGGACTCAAAATCTGACTTGGGTCCTTAGCACAGCGGCCTTTCCTGGATGCCTGAAACCAAGGGGAAATTACATAGCGATTAGTAGTTCAACATAGTCTACAGAACTCCATACACAATGGCTTTTATAGGGCAGCCAGTCCTTAGCACATACGTTTATACACACCATCTGTAATGGTGTTCTACATTGCAGGGAGCAATTAAAGGTTGGAGGATGATACCAAACTATTCTCCCTACACTTCTTCCATTTCATTGGCGTGAAATCGCCCGAAAAATCTCGTGCGTCGCCATCATCTACAGGATCCTTTCCTCATCATGGATCAGGTGCACATGTTCTTTTTTCACACTTTCAACGTTTTTACATAATTTTCTTACAAAACTTTTTACATATTTTGATCATATACATGCGTATTTGACTACTTATTCGACTTCTCTTTTGCATGTCCATTTGTATGGGAAGCGGTAGTCAACATCAACAATGTCAACATCACACACACCAACAATGACATCGACATCAACAAGTACATCGCGACATCTACACATGTGTTTCCGCCCTAGGTTCATTTTATCATCACTTTTTACACTTCCTCATTCTTAGCATCCAAGTTCTACACTTTTTATCACTCCACATTTTGTCTTGTCCCTCGGCACGTTTTCATCATCGATCTACATGGATATCAAGTACGCATCTCTATCTACTTTATGTTACCGAGCGTTGTGCTCACCAACATAAAGTAGGGGAAAATGTAGACACAAAATCACACACTTTGGGTAATTATCTAGTCTTGCTAACATACTACTATCCATATGATTACTAAGTAAGAAAAATACTAATTAACCTATGTCTTTGGCCACCTTTCTTTGATTTCTATTGCTACTTTCTGTCTTGCACCCTTGCTCAGTCTATCTTTTTACTTTTCGACATTTTTCATCCTAGACACCAATGCCCAACTAGGACGTCAGCCCCAAGTGTCCTCGTCCCCTCTAGGTGTCCTTGTCTTCTTTGTACTTTACTCACACTTTTTGGGTCTGTCATCACCAATCCGTCACCATGATAATTCTTCACCGGGAACTCCTCGTGCTATGATTATTTACTAATGCACAGCGTTTAGTTTGGTGGATGTAATCTGAAAACAAAACAATATAACACAAAAATACCATCGACTATGATAAGACGGAATGATGACAAATCTGAAATATCAAAGTAAATTATAATATTAACATGAAATTGTTACAATCTCACCCATGAGGTACTTCAAGTGTTATTGACTTCACTTGCCTTTCACCAAGACTATGGGAGAAACTTTACAATTACATCTCTTAATGGCTTCTTCAACACACTTTTAAACTGATGGCTTCCTTCGCACACTTCCTACAATATTTCGCACTACTTCCTTCTATGCTAAATGAGGATGGTGGCCTCTCTATTTATAGAACTTCCAGGCTTATCCATCTTATCTCTAAGATAGGATAAGAAATCCACTCTGACAAATCATATTCCATACCTTAACTCTTATCTATACATGTAAGCTTATCTTTTAAGATAAGATAAACCTTATCATTTTACATGGGTTCCACATTTTTAGACTTTTTACAAATAAAATACACAAAATTTTTATGACCTCACTCCTTGTCCTTATTACCAATATAATATTTCTAATTCCTAATCATGTAGACCCTACTTCTCTAATTACCCAAACTTTGACATTTTAACATTACCGGACCACTTATGACAAATATTTACGTTTTACAACATTCATATTGTACTTTGACTATTAATGTACTCCACATTATTGGCGGCACCGTACTGACGGTGTCATTATCTTCTATTAAACGCTACTACTAATTATACTTAACAACATCCTATTCCTAATACATACATTAATGAAATAGAAATTACGGAGGAAAATTTTAGTGTCGACATCTTCCCCTTCCTAGCTTCTACTCCGTCCTCGGAGTAGACTCTTCTGGTGCTTGAAAAATCTTCAACTTGTCATGGTTGACCCATTTCGTAATGGGAGTGCCATCTAATTCCTCCAGTCGGTACGTACCATTTTCATGCACAGCTGCTATTTTGTAGGGCCCCATCCATTTTGGAATAAATTTTCTGTCTTCTTTTTCTGTATTTGGAATCATATACTAGAACCAAGTCATTCACATGAAATGGAGACCACCGGATCTTTTGATCAAAGTATTTCTTCTGCTTCATTTTCTTCTTATAGCTTGTATCCTTGGCTATTTCCCTCATTTCCTCTAACAAATGAAGATGTACCAACTTTTCTTTTACTGAATCACTTTCATCCATTCTTTCATTTTTCATTACTCTGACTGTGGGAATATCAAACTCAATAGGAAAAACTGGATCAACGCCATAAGCCAACTGAAATGGGGAGTATCCTGTTGCTAACTTTGATGTTGCCCACAATGCATGAATCATTTTATCTCATTTATGTACCTGCAAGGCTGCATCTTTTGCTAGAATTTGACACAACACAAAATTTGTTCGTTCCACCTATCCATTTGTGCTTGGCTTGTATGTTGTTGCCTTCTTGTGCTTGATAGAAAACTTATTGACTAGGGCTTCTACTACCTCATTAATGAAGTGGCTTCCTTGATCTGTTACAATTTCTAATGGACAACCAAATCTGGTGACAATGCGTTCATATATGAACCTTGCCACCTCATCCATGGAAGCTATTTTCAATGGCCTAGCTTCAACCCACTTGGTTAAATAATCTGTGGCAACTACAATATACTTATTTTGGCGTGAGGTAGTTGGAAGTGGACCTACAATGTCTATTCTCCACTTTTTAAAGGAACCAAGTGGAAGAATAGGGCATAATGGAGCTGATAAAGTCTTACGGTTACCATGTGTTTGACAAATATCACATGTCTTACAATAATTATAACAATATTTAAAAAGAGTGGGCCAGTGATAACATGCATCCAAGATCCTTCTTGCTGTAAGTTGTCCAGAGAAGTGCCCTCCACATGTACCATTGTGGAATTCTTCTATCAATTCCTTCCCTTGATCACGTCCAACTGCCCTCTTGTACTATCCATCAGGTCCTATTCGAAATAATACTCCATGCAGAATAGAATATGGACGACTGACTTGAGTAATCTTTCTCTTAGTCTTTGCATTGGCACCATCAGGAAACTTGAATTCATTCAGATAATTCCAAATATCTATGTATTCACTAGGGATTGTGTCAAGGGATAACAAGGCTGCATCGGAGAAATCATCATCATCACAAGATGATCCTAAACCATCATAGGCTCGAGAGAGTGTATCTGTATTGACATGCTTCTTTCCTGGCCTATCTATAATATCAAATTCAAATTCTTGTAGCAAAATTATCCATCTTGCTATCCTCCCTGATGGGTTAGACTTATTTACAATATATTTTAGAGCCTGATGATCTGTTACAACTAGAAATTTTTACTCTAGCAAGTAATTTCTAAACTTCTTTACAGCAAAAATGATACCTAGAGCCTCTTTTTCAGTTACAGTATAATTTACCTCAGCACTGTTCATTTGTCTGCTCCCAAAGTAAATTGGATGTTCATTCCCATTTTCATCCTTTTGGCTCAAAGTACTTCCTAGTGCTACATTTGAGGCATCAGTGTACACAATGAATAGTTTGCACCAATCTAGATTCTTCAAAACAGGTGAAGACACCAAGGCTTCCTTTAGTTGTCCAAAAGCTTCATGCGCCTTATTTTCTAGTTCATAAGTAACATCCTTCTTCAGGAACTAGGATAGTGGCTGTGCAATCTTTGAGAAATTCTTGATGAACCTTCTATAGTAACCCACATGACCTAAAAATGATCTCAACTTACTTCTATTATAGGAAATGGTAAATCTTTGATTTTTGAAACTTTATCAGGATCAATACCAATACTATCTCTAGATACAACATGCCCTAACAAAACGCCTTTAGAACATCCAAAGACACACTTTGTAGGGTTTAGTGAGGCTTGTGCTTCATCTAACCTTTGAAATGTTGTCTCTATCTGGTGCAGGTGGTCCAACTTGCTCCCATAGATGTAAAAATCATCTAGAAATACTCTGATGAAGGTCCCAATGTAGGGTTCGAACACCCTATTCATCAAACGCTGGAATGTTGCTAGAGCATTACATAACCCAAAGGCATAACTCTATAAGCAAACGTTCCCCAAGGGGTGGTGAACGTGGTCTTCAGCTGATCTTTCTCTGCTATGCGAACTTAGTTGTAGCCGCTATATCCATCAGTAAAACTATAGCACTCCTGGCCAACTACTTCGTCTAAGATCTGATCTGAAAATGGAAGAGGGTAATGATCCTTCTTTATTGCCTTATTGAGCTTCCTGTAATCAACACAAATGTGTAGCTTCCCATTCTTTTTTATTGAGATCACAATGGGAGAAACCCATTCTGAATTCTCCACAGCAAATATGAATCTTACATCAAGCAACTTATCTATTTCTTCTTTTAAAGTCTTGAAAAAATTAGGATTCATTCTATATGACATTTGCTTTATGGGCTTAGCACCATCTACCAGCTCAATACAATGTTCTACCCAACTTACTTGACGGAGTTCCTTGTAATCAAAAGTGAATATGTGTATGTACCTTCGAAAGAGCTGGAGGTAGGATTCCTTCTCACTCTCCATCACAGCATCACCAATCTTTATTTGTTGGAGACGATCATCAACTTCTTCTTCAGATAATTTTATGGGGTCATGAGTTGGTGTGACTGGAAGGATATCCATGACTGAAACATTCACCTCACTTTCTTCATCTTCAGTGTCCACTTCACTGGTACTAGAGTAATCAGAGGATGTCCAATCATTAGTTTCATCACTTGAATCCACAGGTTCTGCTTTATGATGTCGAGGGATCACGTTTATCTTCACCCTCTCTCTACCACGTCCAAGTGTCATGAAGTCTTCATTCCAGTAGTTTCTTGCATGAACTCTCTTTAGCCATGGCCTTCCCAGCAACATTGGGTACGCAACAGTACCATTTTTCATCATCTGAAAGTCTACCACACATACAACACCCATAACAGATATTGCCACATTTGAAACTATACTTTCTGGTTTAGTTTTTCCCTTATTTAATGACCTTAACGTAAGTGTTGAAGGGCGATCAATTTTTAAACCTAACATATTCATTACAGACTCAGTCATTACATTAACCACATCACCTCCATCAACTAAGACATCATGAATTGAAATACCATTACATAATACCTCAGCTTGTGGAGCATAGGATCCGCCTCTGCCTCAAAAACAAGGACCTCAACCTCCTTCCTTCGTCGAGCATTGAGTCCACTTCGCAACTCCCGCCTCTTCTCAGAAGACATAGCCAGAGTTGACCATATGTAATATTTACAGGCCTTTTGGACAGATCTTCCAAGATGAGTATGGTCCTTGCCCCTCTGAAATCAGAAAATCCTACACACCAAACTTTCTTCTCCTATGTTTCTTACTAGTTTCTCCTTTCATATTCTTAGGATCATTTCCATCTTGATTATCTTTTTCTTTCTTTCTTTTTGTTACAAACAAATCTACTTCATTATTTCTGCTCTTATCTACTACATCAAAAGAATTCACAGGTGTTTTTCCTTTATCATTATCTCCTTTACCAGATGTAGAAGCTCTATCTGGACAATTATACTTATAATGACCTTTTTTATAACAACCATAACATACAACTTCAGAAATATTTCTTTTTGGACCTCTATCTCCTCCCTGAGAACTAAATTCTTTTCCTAAAGAAGATTAATAGTTAACTGACCCATCTTTTTGAGCAGATCTTTATACTCAGTAGATGTACTAGGAGAAATATTTGTGCTCACCGGGAGTGGTTGTGGATTCTAGACCAAAGGTGCTAGTGTAGGCTCTACTTTAGCAACAATTTCTTTGGGCTCCTCTTCCATGCTTTCTTCTTGTCTTCTTGCAATCTCATTTGCTTGTTCAATGGTAGCTGGGCGGTCATACTTCACTCGTTGTCTGATCTCTGGCTTCATCCCAAGAATGAAGTGCTTACATAGGAGATTATCCACGCCATTCATCAACCCATCTGTTAATCCTTCCTTCTGGATCTAGGCATCGAGCTTCCTCCTTAGCTCTAGAACACGAGCATGATAATCCCTTATCTTCTTCTTCTCTCCTTGGAATAGCTTTGTGAACTCGATCATAAGATTTGCATATTTCTGTTGTTCACCAAATTCTTCAAGAAAACTTTCAGTTAATAAATCCCATGAATTTTTCACATTATCACCTAGTGTTTCAAACCACCTAAGTGCTGAGCCATCCAAAAAAATAGGAAAAAATTCAGTCCATTGTTCCCTTCTTATAAGGCTATTACAAATACAAGATCGTTTAAACTCTTGAATGAAAGAAGAAACATCTTCATTAGATTGAGCTGAAAAAATAGGATCTTTCCCATTTTCAAAAGTAACTACTGTGAAATACCAACCCACAAGTACAATCAACAAGACTTATGTGCATAAATAATTGGAATCACTATACTAGAAAGTGATTTTACACCTTTCTACAATAAAATAGAAATGACCACGGTAAATTATGGTAAAACTTGACTTACTGCGGTAAAAACTGACTTTACTGTGGTAAACACTCTTTACGGTAAAAAAATGAAGTTACTGCGATAAATACTATCACGGTAAAAAGTGACTTTACTGCGGTAAATACTATTCCCAGCAAAAATGACTTTACCATGGTAACTACTATGCACAGTAAAAACAAGGTTACCCTCCAATTAATTTTTGACTAAGTGAGAATATCTCTCCAGAAAATCCACCAACGAGGAATAGTCCCGACAACGGAACCAAAATGTCATCACCAATCCGACACTATGATAATTCTTCACCGGGAACTCTTCGTGCTATGATTATTTACTAATGCACAGCCTTTAGTTTGGTGGATGTAACCTGGAAACAAAACAACAACATAACACAAGAATACCATCGACTATGATAAGACGGAATGATGACAAATCTGAAATATCAAAGTAAATTATAATATTAAAATGAAATTCTTACAATCTCACCCATGAAGTACTTCAAGTGTTATTGACTTCACTTGCCTTTTACCAAGACTATGGGAGAAACTTTACAATTACACCTCTTAATGGCTTCTTCAACACACCTTTAAACTGATGGTTTCCTTCGCACACTTCCTACAATATTTCTCACTACTTCCTTCTATGCTAAATGAGGGGGGTGGCCTATCTATTTATAGAACTTCCAGGCTTATCTATCTTATCTCTAAGATAGGATAAGAAATCCACTCTGACGAATCATATTCCATACCTTAACTCTTATCTGTACATGTAAGCTTATCTTTTAAGATAAGATAAACCTTATCATTTTACATGGGTTCCACATTTTTAGACTTTTTACAAATAAAATACACAAAATATTTATGACCTCACTCCTTATCCTTATTACCAATATAATATTTCTAATTCCTAATCATGTAGACCCTACTTCTCTAATTACCCAAACTTTGATATTTTAACATTACCGGACCACTTACGACAAATATTTACTTTTTACAACATTCTTATTGTAATTTGACTGTTACTGTACTCCACATTATTGGCGGCACTGTACTGACGGCATCGTTATCTTCTATCAGACGTTATTACTAATTATACTTAACAACATCCTATTCCTAATACATACATTAATAAAATAGAAATTACGGAAGAAAATTTTAGTGTCGACAGGTCCTTTCTAGCCATTTGAGCATCTTATCTTTTTAGTAGTCGGTCTTTTCGGAGTTGATTACGAAATTCAAGAAATGGAATCATATAAATATAAAGTTATGTGATCATAATAAGGGACCAAACACTAAGCATTAACTACCACTACCTAAGGTTGCATCCATCAAGGTATCTAAAAGCTCCATTGCATCCATCTAGCTCTATCACAAGGGACACAAGGACTAGTTTTCTACATCACACTTCATAGGAGGGAAGTTCATTTTATTCCATGCACACATTTACTATATTCTACATCTAGCTACTTGCTTGCTATCCAAGTGTGACACGCACAAAAGGAACCTAGGGCACAATTTCGCGCACGCGCGCGCACACACACACACACACACAAACAGAACTACAGTGGGTCTAAGATGTAGTGCAACGCTTAGTCGAAAGTTCGCCATTTGAAAGTTGAGGATAGTCTAACCTCTCATTTTGCATCTTTCTTGTTTGGGGGGATTTGATGTCTATTTGAGGGTTTTGCAGGTTCATTCTTCTTTGCAGGTTACAACGACCTCGGTGATCTTGGTGTGACATTTGAGCGATCAAAGGCAAATAAAAGCTAACACCTTGCGACACCTCAGAAAAGGTTTTCTGAACTCTTCCCCAGACCCAAGCACCTAGAAATAAATCTAGGGCGCCCACGGGCGCCCATGTCCCTCTCTAAGCGCCCCAGTCCAACCAGCTCCTCCAATTATGCATTTTCTGGGGTTTTTGTGCGACACTTCCTCTCTATTCAATCGGTCAGAGCTTCAATCTGGTCTAGACTTCACTATGAATCAGCTAAGGCTTCTTACCCTCTCTTTGCACTTAGGGTTTTCACTTTATTGCTTAGTTGCTTTGGGTGCAATTTTCTATATTTTATTGTTATTCATTTACTGCTGCTATAGCACTCGAATTAGGCTCATAAATTACATCTTGGCTTAATCAATATTGTCTCTCTCTATGTGATTAGATAGAAGAAACGGTCATGGAGCTGAAGTTTTGTTGCATTGAAAACCAAGTTGTAGATATATTCACTAAAGCATTGCCTATGACAAAAAAAGATAGATTTTCAGACATGATACATCTCAAGGATGTTCTTCGTAAGTGAGATAATGTGTTATGGAGGGGGGTTGGAATAATGTAAAATTCATCGACCTTCTAGAATCTTCTTCTAGTAGCACATTCCAGCATGTTGGCGGTCTTCTTCGTCAAGAATCTTCCTCTCTATACTCTTCAAAACTTCCCTCCCAATCCATATCATCAAACACTTACTCCACATGCGTAATCAATCAAGCACTAGAGCTGATCTGATTCTCTATTGTAATATATTCAGTGATTAATATATTTAACTAATTTTACCAATTTGTTTCCTCGTTTCTAGTAACATAGATTAGGAACCCTCTACATCTGAAAAATGGTTGTTATCGTTTAGTATTGATTGACCTTTGAAAGAAAATATAGGGGCTGCCGGAGTGGGTCTAGAGTCAGTTTGGATGGTTGAGGAACTATTGTGGTCAAGTATGGTGAAGTTTTAGGTTTAGGCAAGAATTCAAATAATATGGCTGGGGTTTCAGCTCTTTTAGGGACTTAAAATTTGATAATATAAGGTCTCAGTTTTTGGTGACTCAAAGTGATCAACACAACGAAAGGAGTTTGGAAAATGGACAAGCTTACTAATCCAGCACTTCTTTGTAACAGGGAATCACTAAGCTGTGCAAATGTTTTCAGACTATCGGATTTAATTATATTCAGAGGAATTTTAATACACATTCTGCTTTGCTGGCCAATAAAGGTGTTTGCCTCAAGCATGGTCAGATATGTGAATGAATGGTGATATAGGGCTATTGTTGGTGCTGTTTTTCTTGGTTGGAAATTTTTTCAATGAAGGGGTCTTGTCTACTGCACTAAATGCTGCAAGAAAACCAGTTATATACAACCCAATCTGACTAGAAATTTTGCCAACAGAAAACAATCAAATCCCAGCTTTTAATCGAATCCCAAAGTTCAACCCATAGCGAGCATTTTCAAAGAGAACCAAACATCATTGGATCTTAACTTTTTAAATCAGCATTATTTCTATTACTTCCTTTCAAATTACCACAAATCTAAGGCCAAACATAAATACAGGATAACTACTTACATTGAAGGTTACTACTTACATTGAAGGTTAGATAGGAAATCACCTATATAGTGTTGTTGAGATAATCAGAGAAATATGCCCACCTCCCTCTTCATCCCCTTCTTCCTCAGCAACATTGAGTTTATTACTATCCTGCTCTTTGACTGCCAGCACTATCTTCACTACTTAGTATATACAACCACTCTCTTCTTCAATAACCGATGCATAAGTAAAAGAAAAGAAATGGAAAGGCCTTTTTAAGGTCCACAATGCAGGGCGCCCTGCCTAAGTCTGTAGGGTAGCTTATAGCATATGAGACAAGACTTTGATAGCTGTAAGTTTAGAATGGGTTTGACAAGGTCTCCCTGAATATCAATTTGCCTTTACCAATCACTGAAAATATCCAGAGCTGGTGTTACATATTTCAAAAACAGGTAGACCATACCCAAATTTTGATACTGCAGAAAAGGGGAAGATGTCCCTCTAGAAAAGCAGAGAAAAAACCCAAAGAAGCACAGTACCCTATTCTCTGCACTGACATGTTTTATGCAGTCACAACAGTTGCAATAGCAACAGCTCTTCCTGAGCGGACAACATTATCATAGCTATCATCATCTTCCCAAATCTCAGGCAAGGCTTCCTTTATGTTGTGAATGCTTTCAAGTGCAAAGTCCGCCCCCTCTGTGCGGATTGGAGAGCCCACCTATTAACATTCAGAAACCAAGGTCAAGTTTAGATCAGACAAATCAACCTGTGCTGAAACCTTTCTTTTTTAATACTCATCAACATTAGACCCAAACGGTCATACCAGTACAGTCTGCAGGCCTGCATGCTTCCCTGCTGCTATATTCCTAGTACTGTCATCAAAGAAAATCTGCAGAGAAACAATATCATATTCAAAAAACTTAAAATAGATGTCAAAATGACAAGTTATACGTTCGAAGAAAGGTGATTAGAGCCCTTGGATTCATACTGTTCTTCCTGGATCAGCATTTGCAAGGCAAATAGCACGCTCCATAGCATTTATTGATGGCTTGCAAATAATTGGAGTTTTGGGAATAAGTCCCATAGGTGTATCCCAGCCATTACTGTTTTCAGCAGCTTCCGGACCAGAATTGAGCGTCTCAAAGCATATCACACCTTCAAAACAATCTTCCAACCCAAGCCTGCTAAGCACTTTTGCAGCATGAACCTTGTCACCGTTTGTAAATATCTGTTACATGTGATGCACAGTTTTATTTATTTATCCAAACATTCAAAGAATTTTAAAGTGCTTTGAAGAGACAGGACACTGTTTTTGATTTTTCCTGTGTTATAATCAAATTGACAACTGAATATAAAGAGAAAACCATTTTCAGGTTTCAAAAAACCAAAGGTTGTCTAGTTGCACCAGGTGTGGGTTCACACCTGGTGCACATGAAATTAAGGGAAATGCACGGTGTACTAGTGTGGATTTAGGTGTCAGCACCCAGACAACTTTGCAAATGAAACCCAAGCATGACAACCTTAAGCCATATAAACTTACAATTTTTCGCTGAGGCATGCTTAGTAACAAGTTCTTCAGCACTGGGTCTGGTTTAAGGTTCTCATATGGTAATCTTCCATGAACAAAACTGTACAACAAATACTGGTTTTAAGTATTTTCAAACAAAAATAGACCTGGGAAAACCAAACAAACTGACTTTCAAATCTAACCTAACTTTCTAATTTGCAGAATCACAAGTACTACAAATCTAACTTGAAACTGTAATATCACAAACCAGCAGGCATAACATTTTGAAGCATACCTATGATAATCATCGTAATCAAAGTCATAACCCACTGCCTGTATAGATCCAGAAACAAGAAGAGGAAATAGTCAAGTATAAGAAAATAATCTCATATGTGTTTCAAGAATATCTTATATTATAGCTGGTTTAATTCTGTAAATGAAGCTGGGATCCAATTAATTCATATTTGCACCACAATCTCAAAACTTTCAATAACTTGTCAATGGATTCCCAGCGTACTATTTTTTATGAAATGGCACCACTAAACAAACAGTGCTTTCTAGAAAACCAATTTAATATTTCAGACTATTTCCTAGACCTAAAAACAAAAACATCAATGATATTCTTGCAAACAACTGAAAAACTTAGCTAATGCCAGCAATCCACAAAATAATGTGCAACCACCAAACTAGTATTTTCTGAAAATATTCGAGATGATACTTGAGCTATTTGCCGGACCTATATGGCAGGAGGTAAAAAAATTCTACAGTCTATTGCCAATACCCAAACCCAAATTCTATACTTAAATCTACATCATAGACCTCAAAACCCAAATCTGATACATTTCTTCAGCTCTCAATTTAAGACCCACTATCAAAATTCTTCAATAAAAAAATGGAGTGAATACTAACCCTGAGACCAGCCATGGTTGTACCATAATTCTTATACAATTCTCTGCAAAAATCTGTGACTTTGTTCTTATCAACTCCAATCTTTTGGACCACATAATCTGTTATAAGCATTAATAATATCTCATCAGCTCAATCGGATTCAAAATAAGCTAAAAATTAAAGAAAGGGTATATATACCCTCTGAAATATTACAAAACTAAGAATGGATATTCCACCAACGACAGTACCTCCAATATTCTTGGTGCATGCTGCAGCAAGGCCTGAACTAATGGGATATAATGTATCATCAAGATCTGAAACAAACACCTATTAAATCAGAAACTGGCAAAAATTTGAAAAGGGTCTGCTATACAGCAAAGTTGGGAATTATTTTCTAAAACAAACTCGGATTTTTGTATACACCCACCAAAGAGAAGGCAATCATATCGAGACCTCTTGTCCACCACGCGTGTTTCATCCACCGCCATTGATTCCACTATTATAAACCCGAAGGAAAATTGCAGAGAAATTCAAACAGCAATGTGGGTATAACTAATGCAGATGACCCTGCAAAACAAAGAAGGAAAATGTCGATCCCAAACAGGGAGAGATGGATCGACAGATCGAGGGGGAGTTGTAATGGAGACATGGAGGGCATTAAATAGCTCAAGAACTCACCATGGACAAATTCAACTCAAGTGAAAACAGAAATCGTTATTGATGTTTTTACTCGTTAATGTGATTCCAGAGAGGGCATAAGGACAGGAAAACGAGGAATCTGCAACGTAATCAAGTGAGGAGCGGACAGGAGGCGAGAGAAACTTCTGTGAGCGTAAAAAACACGAGGACCCACTTCATGGCGGTAGGAAAGGGATTTGGTTCACATGGGTTTTGGCGTAACATCTGTGTCAGTCATCCTTTCGTGTATGTAACTTGTGATCAGATACCACCCTTAGATCTTATTGGGATTCTCGCCACTGTGGCGAGCCACCTATGGTGACCTTTCAAATTAGTGGGGGCCTAAGATGGCGCTGTTTCTTCAACGGATCTTGTGACTCTCTCATCATTTAGCTATTTTTTAAGCTCTAGTGTAGTTTCCTACACATTGTACACACCTAACTTTGGTAGCTGACTAGCCAATTGCTTTGGTGCTAGTGGTTTTATGTGTTTATTATTTGCTCTGGGTTAGATTCTTGTTGGCGTGTATTTTTTGTGTTGTTTATAATTGGATTTATTTTTTGGTGTGTTTACGAAGTCTTATTGACAATATCGAAAGGAGTCCTACCTATCCTTTATGGTATGTATGTATTTAGGTATTAGGTCTAGGTTCCGCCCTCTCTTTATGGATGGGGTCCCCCCCACCCGCTCCTAGGGTTGTGCCCCCACTCTCCCTCTAGGAGGAAGTGTTGTCCTCTCCTTCGTTGGAATGATGGATGGATTGGAGCAGGCCCTACCCTTTATATGATGTTTGATATCTTCATTCTCGTTTTGATTGTCTAGATTATATATTTTACCTCTTTGTTATTCTCTATTTAATTTGATATATGATTGTCTTTCTTTTTATGTTTTCCTTGAGGTTTTAGATGATTGTTGGTTTTATACTTGTACATTTATGGTTTGCCAAATCAATACTCATATCGATTCTAGCTCCTAACTTTGTGGGGCCTTATGCCCCTTCTTTATGTTTTCCTTGGTGGTTGTATGCCATTTTTTGGCCTTTTCTATTTGTTATGAGTGTCAATAGAATCCTTATTTGAATTCAAGAAGCTTATATGTATGTGGTTACATTAGTGCCTTTGATACAATCAAACAATGAATAGTTGGCTCACACATGAGTGGTATTGATGGTGTAAGATCAATATTTATTGTTTTCAAGAGCATCTTGGTTTCAAAAGTAGAATTCAAGTATTTTGAGAGCATTCTAGTATTCACTAGATGTTTTGCGTCCATTGAAAGATAAGTGTTAGGACATTTGATTACTTGTTGATTTACATCAAATGATGATTACCAAATGATTCAAGACATGAGGGGCATAATAGTAATGGAGGATTAACACATGTCATCTCTAACACCATTAATTTTTATGGGTCTTGAAACGTTTTGAGGTCAAATTAGGGTTTGTAGTAACAAAAACAATTTTCCAATGATCCGCCATGAAACCAAGAAAAGTAAATGAGGTTTACGAAGTCCAAATTTAGGTGGTTGCATATACCAGACCAAGTTCACAATTCCTAGAGACTGCCATTTTTATACTCATACGGTATTAAAAAAGACATTGTTTATACTTGTATGGAACTTATTAAGTTGGCCACACAACTTCGTTTTTTTATGTTTGAATCATCTTACTTTCTAATTGTCTTTTTTTACTAGCGAATGTCCCCATATTTTTTTTAAATTGGTTATTATCTTATGAAACCAGAATTCACTTGTTTTTCCAAGCATTTCAATCATTCCAAATATTTTTAAAATTATCCTAAGTTTTGGGTATGCCCCTTATTTCTATAATTAGGTCTAATTTATTATGTTATGCTAGATTTAACATAATTTCCATTGGATGTGGTTATTTTAGTGAATTATAAACATCAAAACTATTTCCATGTCTACACTTTTGTGGATCCGACTGATATGGAACATTCAACCTTATGATTTCCCCTTTTAGTAAACTTAAATTGTTTCATAATTACTTACTTGGTTTATCTAGGTCCTACATTAGACCAAACCCCATGCAACATATAACACAACACACTCGCATCTATGTTGGAATTTTCAGTAAAGCAGAAGCATGAAGTTATCACCCAAAATCGGGGGGAGGGGTGGATGGGGGGTTACTCAATAAAAAAATGTTTAAAACATGTGTGATCATGGGATTCTAAATATTACCCTTTATTTTTTGTGCTTATCACTACATCCTCTCATTCTCAGAGACCCTTTTTCTGCTACTACCCCTATTTGTACGATATAATGGTGTAAACTTTATAAATAAAAATTACCCCTTATATGATTGTATGTGTTATGTACCACCTACTCAAGATGACCACCCCATGCACAAAACATAAAGAAAGTACATTGAGTGCATCATTGTAAGATATTACCACAAATAATATATGTGAGCATGTAAAAACCCTAACTACAAAGCATTTATCAAACACGTATAAGAAACATGGAAACATAATCAACAAAACACACACTAACAACGATAATCTTTCTTACAAAAATAACTATGCAAATGTATATACCTTTATTAACCAAGGTACATCGAATACATTTTTATATTTGTGCATCACACATGATTCATTTCATGATTACAATTATTACAATATCATGCATGTAAGGCTTACATGAAAAATGTATCACTAAGATTCTATTGTCCCTAAATTTTGAACTTAGAAATTTGTGTCCACCAAGAATTTTGTCCACAATCGATGAAATTTAGTCAAAAAAAATGAAGTGTTGAAAAAATGGGAGTTTTCTAGTGTTCTTGACTTCTCAAGCACATTTGCAAGCTAGTTGTAAAATGTTTCCAAAACCCCAAATTTTGAAAAGCACTTCTTGGTGTTAATTAAACATTCAAACTTTTGGTGAGCATTTGTAATTTGCATCCAAACCTATGATTCTCCGATTTACTCTTCATCCTTTTTTAATCATACTTTTGAATTACACGAGAAGGCCAAAATTATGCCCCATTTATTGATCAAATTTTTTTCTTATAGCGAGCAGGACAAAAGTTCGCACCCTTTGTTGATTAGAATTTTGACTTGCATGAGAATTCCAAAAATCTGCCCCTTCGCTAATCAACCTTTCGACTAATTTCTATTTTGTGCAAATTGATTTTGTCAATTCGTAGGTATTTATGCTATGAAAATTGACTTTGTCAATTTACAACTCTCTATGTTGTGCAAATCAAAATTATAAATTTATAGGTTCTTGTGCTGTGTAAGTCAAACTTATTAATTTGCTTGACTTTGTCAATTTATAGGTTTCTATGTTGTACACATTGACTTTGTCATTTTGTAGGTTTGTATGTTGTGCATATTGACTTTGGCAATGTGTAGGTTTCTATTTTTTGTAAATTAACTTTGTCAATTTGCAGGTTTCTATATTGTACAAATTGAAGTTGTTAATTTATAGCTTTTTATGTTGTGCAAATTAAATTTGTCAATTTGAGGTTTATATGTTGTGCAAATTGACTTTATCAATTTGTAAGCTTTTATTTTAGGAAAAATGACTCGTTTAAGCTTGCATATAGCTAGTAAATAGAGATATCTATCCTATAATTATATATTTGTAAATCATTTTCTTGAACTTTTATCAATTGAAGTTTTTTACTTGCTAGAGAAACTATTTTGAGAGAATTCTAGAAGGGATATATGTAGGTATTTTTGGAGACACTTTTCTTTTCATATGATATTGTAAAAGGGAACTTCATTTCTTGAGGGGATTCAAATTTATAGAAGCTTGGAGAGAGTTTTGGCTAGACTTTGTATTGTCCATGATGTTGTACAAGATCTTGTTTGGGAGGAAAGTGTATGAAACTTGGTGTTCCTATTTGTGAAGAAATAAAAGGAGATTTGTTGAAATTTGTGTCATCATGTAGTGTCTGCTTCCCTTCGACACCTTGTGATATTGATCCTGATACTGTTGACTATATTATGGACATTGTTATAGTTTGATTTAGTATGATGTTAGATGTTAGATCATGATTTATTGTGGACTTTGATTCATATGTGGTGCATGATGATTATTGGAAACTTTTTATATATTGATGTTGATATACTGTTTGACATGGTTATATTATAGATGTGGTTTGGACATGTGATATTTGGATATTTTGAGTAGACCTAGAAAGTGGAATTAATTTGATGATCATATAGTTGTTGATAAAATTGCAAATGATATTGTTGTTTGCCTTGATGATGTTGTGATTCATATGTATATATGGTTTTGGAATTATATTTATATTCATTTTGGATGTTCTGATGCGGCCACGAGGCCGAAGGAGGTATTTGTATTTTGCAGGTTAAAAATATCACAACAAACATCGGGGGATTGGAGACCAACCACATTGGAATTCTAGATGAATTCAACAAGGTCACCATGGAAACTTGTATTTGTGTGTGTGTGTTGAATTTTGTTAGGGATTCCCATGGGGGGGAATCACCTTCAAATGTGACCAAGGGACTTTATGTTTTTCTTTTATTTGGTCTTTTGTTAATGTTGTATGTGTTTTATAAGTGATGTGTTTTCCCTTTTCATTATTTAATTAAATTGTGATTTGAGAATGTAATTAATAGAGTTGTTGGTCTTGGTTTAAGTGTTGTAAGAGATGTGTAAGTGATGTGTAAGTTGATTTTAGAGTATGAAACACTCCACCTTCTTGGAAATTCAAATTTTTCCTTGGAGGCTGATTTTGGAGGCTTGTGGGACAAGTTAAACTTGTCCCATACCTCTTAAATTTATTTACCAACCATACCTATGGTTGGAGAGTTGAATTTAGACTTTCATTATGCATTTTTGTAAGTCAAGTTGTAAATTTTAATTGCACTTTTCTTACATGTTTTAATTTTAGTCCTTTGGAGTGTGGGCTTGTTTTGGAGTGTGTAAGTAATTTGTCATATTATTCACCCACCTATTTAATATGCCTTGGAGAATGAAGTTGACTTGGGTGTTGGAGTTGAGGATGTGTGATGTGGCATCCTACATGGATCCACCTCATCCTCTTCTCTTCCCTCTTCTATATATTCAAATTCCCATGCTTGTTTTTTGGGTTACTTCACCTTGGAATGCTTCATTTTTGGGTGAATTATTTTGTTGTTTGAGAGCTCTTGCTTTGGAGGGGTTTGAAGATTGTTGAATGTTTGTGCTTGGAGGATATTTTGGATCGCTTGCATTGGAATAAAGCTTGCTATTTTTGAACTTGGAACAACTCCATCATAGAAAGGTAAGAGCTTGGCTCTTGTTATGCTCTTCTTTCATTTTTATGCTTATGTGAATGGTTGAGTGTGTGAATGTGTTGTTTTATTCATTGGCTGGTTGGGTAGATGGCCTAGGAAAGGTGTAGGAGAAGACTATGGGGATTCTTGTGGGGAGACATAAGTGTTATGGGGAGGTATAAGTGTGGAGGGAGTTGGGATTTGGGTTCCACCTTGCAAAAGAAATAGCTTGCATTTCTTTACTTGTTATGGGGTGCCATAAGAGGTTAGGGAGGCATAAGGAAATGGGAGGAATAAGGGGTACTTGGGGGAGGCATAAGGGCATGTCAGGGTTTTGAAATGATATGTTTTGGTGGTTTGTTCTCAGGTGGTGATACCCATTTCCCCTTGGGAGGCATAAGCAGCATCCCCCATAGTTTCTTTCTCCTTTGGCTTGCATGAGGAAGCCTGAGTGTTGTTTGTTGTCTTTTATCTGTGGTTGCAAACTACAGTTTTGTTCTAGACTATGTTTTAAATATGAATTTGTTTGTGTGTTGTGGAAGCCTATTGTTGCTATGAGTTGAAACACATTTCTTATTTCATTGTGGTTAGGGCTCAGGGCCCAATGAAGAAGAATGAATTCTCCTTTTCATTGGATGTCTTGGTTGGGTGGAGAGCGTTGTCTTTCTCCCATTTTTTGTTGTGATCAAACTGGAAAATGGAGGATCTTCAGGTTGTTGTACTAGAGCAGAGGAAAAAGACAAATTTGACAGTCCTTGTTGAGATTATTTCTTATTGTAACCTTTTCCCACTTTGAAGTGGATGACATTGTATATTATTTGTGATGGAAAGGCTACTCTGTTTTAGTTATGAAAGTAGTTGTGATTATGGAAGAATATATCTTGTATTCAGTTCTGTGAACAGAAAAGAAAGATATGTATTTTGTATGTTATATTCTGAAAATAAATGGGAAAGAAGTCATAAAAGATTCATTTGAATTAATGGAAGTTGTGTACCTTGCTCAAATGATTTTGTTTTCATTGGAAATATGCGTTTGAAATATAGTATAAAAGCTTTGGTTGGAAAATTGAAAAGTAAATACACATGAAGAAATGTTATACTGCTCTATTCTTTTGAAATGCATGATTTAGAAATTAGAACTGTACGTTGGCTTTTGAATACTTGAATTGAAAAAAAAACCAACTTCATATGTTAGATTAGATTGGGAATAAATTCCATATATCAAGTTGGTAAAGGAAACCTAGATCTGTTTAAGATCAAGTATAAACTCCATCCTTTATTTCACTATATACTTGCAAAATTTATCAAAAAGTATAGAGTGACCCTGCAACATTGAAAAGATAAATTGAAATACCAATGGAACTTGTGGGATCAAAATGATCCCAAGCAAACAAAAATACTTAAGGAATTTCCATAGAACCTTTCAATTCGGGCTCAAACAGTTTCACAGTCGTTGTTGTCAAATTGGGAAATTTTCAAAATGTAAATCAACCAAACAACTTAACCCTTGTAATCTATCCTAAAATCTTCCAAGAAAATTCCTCCATGCCTGTTTGGCATGTTGAGAAGGAATTATGGCAAATTCAGACAAATTTTATAAGTTGAACAGTCCAGTTCACGTTTTAAGTGACAAAAAGACGTTTTCTTAAAATTGACCCTTCAAACTTCATTAAAATTTAAATCTTAAGCTTCTTGTGCAAAGAGGACTTTGAGAGATTTCCAAAAAGTCCTCATTTTCCAAGAAACGGAGCTCCCAGTCGAAAGTTATGGCCTTTTGAAGTTCCACTTCATTTTGGCTTCAAAAATTTTCTAACTGTCAAATTTAATTAATAAAATATTCTTGGGCAGACCTGTAGACTAAATCCTTCCTTATTGCACTTTTTTCCCAAAAACCCTTAAGGCATGAAGTTCCCTGCCGCTCCACTGATCCACAAACAATCTAAGTTCAAAAAAAAATTGGGAAAAATTTCTACATTTCCCACGCGTCCCCGTAGGCCCGCAGCCAATCAGGTGCTACCACGTGGCTTAACGAGGCTCTGTCGAAGGTGCGGAATCCCTTTTAACCTTGGTGCTTGCAAAATTAAAATTTGGAAACTTTTCCTAGTTTCCTCTGTGGCCCCGCCGGCTTGCCGCCAATCAGGATCTGCCACGTGGCATCGCGAGGCATCGGCGGAGGTGCAGGTGAATTTTACCCTTTTCTCCCTTCTCGGCGTTAAAATTATTTTATCCCCACCACCCCACTTTCCCCGCATTGGATTAGGAGGTTCCACGTGTCCCTTATAGACCTGTAAACTTGCGAGCGTGCGGGTGCAAAGGTGGCTTTTCGCCCCAAGCAGGAAAATTTCCAAAACGTCTCCTACGGCTCCGCCAGCCCATGTCTAGGATGAGATTTCATCCCCAGCCCCGCCGACCTGACTCCTCCTCTAGGAAAAATTTCCCCCTGTGGCCCGTAGACCCACCCCTGGGGAAAATTTTCTCCCCTAGGCCCATCGGCCCGCCTTGGGAAAATTTTCCTCCCAAGGTCCGCCGACCCATAACTTTTGAAATACAAGGAGTTAGGAGGACTTCTTTATATCACTGGAAAGGTGAGAAAATTTCCTATCTAATGGGAATTTTTTAGAAGGTTTCAAGTGCATTAATTTTGAGAAAAATTAGGTTGAATATCTTAATCCTGTCAGAGGGTGGGAGAGTGAGAAATTACCCTCTTAATCCTAATGATTATTCTAACCCTAAGTTTTGACCCTGTAAATTTAATAATTGTTGTAATGGGAAAACTATGAGCTAAGATTTTTATTTGGCCTCTAAACCTTGCTTGTGGCAACTGTTGTTTTGTAACCTGGTAGCAGACACTTTTATACAAAAAAATTATCCCATAATTTTTCTGACTAATCCTAGGTTGTTCTTGAGTCTCAAGTGGGTTGTTTTAGCAGGCGTTACACTTGGTATCAGAGTGGAGGTTCAAAATCTTGGACCCTTGGGCACACTAGAAAACTTGAGACATGAACTGTAAACCTAGCACACTTTTAAAATTAGAAAACAACCCTGTTTAAAAAATTGCATATTTTAGTAAACATGGAAACTAAATAAAACTTAGAAACATGAACTAACTCTCACCTTAGTCGGTGTAGGAGGCATAGATGGGACGAGGGGTCTTTCCACTTAGACTTAGACTTTCCACCACCAAATCATGTTGTAGCAGCCATCTTACCACATATTTTATAGACACTCCAGGATGTTAATGCCACTTTATGCAGAGGGTCTGTGGGAGCACGTACTGCTAGACATGATAGAGAGCCATCAGATGAGGCTCGGGAACCTTCTCGACACAATGATGATAAAAGATCAGAGAAAACCCATGTGGAGTCAGCCAGAACAGAGTCACCGTAGAGGGGACAACGAGACTGGGTTTCAGGACATAGAGATAGGTCTCAGATCCCTAGGCTTAGGGATGAGCATGGAGAGAAGCCTAGGGGTCGCCAGACCACCGCTGCAGACTATATCAGGGAGATCTTGAAGCTTCAGACATCATATTATTTAGGTGAAACAAGTGGTTTTTAGGCAGAGGCCTAGATAGTGAGCTTGAGTGGTTTCTTCAAGCTCTGCCCTTGTTCTAGCAACACGAAAAGCTCATGTTGTGATCCATCTTCTGAGGGATGGAGCTGGTGTTTGGTGGAGGACCGAGGAGTAGAAGCTCCACATTGATTTAGATTCAGTCACCTAGGAGCTCTTCAAGGAGTGGTTCAGGAGCATATATTTTTCATGGAGGTTCATCCAGCAGAGGATAGATGAGTTCCATGACCTCCGACAGACATCTCTTATAGTAGCTGAGTACGAGAGTAGATTTCTGGATCTACTCCAGTATGTTGAGTACATGTAGGATGAGGAGGTGTGGATCCACAGGTTCATCTAGGGCCTAAATCTTGACATTGGAAGTGCGGTTCAGATCCATTTCCCACAAACATTAGCTGAGGCCGTCAAGAAGGCCTACATAGTAGAGGAGACTCGGGGAAAGACCCAGCAAGCCAGAGACCGAGTCTAGAGCTGCATCTAGCAGATGCAAGACAACATATCGAGGGGGTCAGCTCCTCCTCCTCATGGTGTACATGGTTCATCTTAGCCATCTTTTAGATCACAACATCAGCAACAGTAGTCTCACCCACCTTACAGACCTCCACAAAGATTTTATGCACAGAGGGGCCAAAGTATAGGGCCTCTTCCTAGGGGTCCCAATAGGACACAAGGAGCACCTAGAGTTCAGTCAGCAGGAGCTCACCAACAGAGACCTCAACAGTCCACAACTGGGTCATTGGGATCTACATCACAACCCTCTAGAGTACCGACTGGAGCTGCTACTCAGGTGAGAGGATCAAGTGGTTGTTTTGGGTGTGGTGTTACTGGACATTTTTGGAGAGACTGCCCACAAAACCCTAATAACAGGGGTAAGACATAGATCTCAGAGCCTATTGTTGGTGACATAGGGCATAGTCACAAGATCTATACAATGGTCGAGGACCGCCAAGCTGAGTATCAGAGTACAGTTATTGAGACCACATGTAACATTGGTGGTGTTCCTACCACTGTTTTATTTAATTCTAGTTCTTCTGATTCTTTTATTGCACCATCATTAGTAGAGTGATGCAGGCTGGTGGCAGTTAGAAAAGGTCATAGTTGGGATGTTGAGATGGCTTCTGGAGCCAAGATCTCTGTAGAATCCTTAGTCAAGGAGTGTGTAGTGGATTTGGGACCTTTCACCACTACCTCGGATCTCTGTATCCTTCCGTTGGGATCTTATGGTGTCATCTTGGGCATGGACTGGTTGTTTGCACACAGAGCCAGAGTGGATTATTACCACAAGATCATATCTTGTACAAATGATCTAGGAGTTGAGGTAGTGATAGCTGGGGTCAGGATACCCATTTCTATTTGCACCATCTCCGCTATGAAGCTTAAGTGGTGTGTGCGATGGGGTTGTCAGATGTATGTGGTTACAGTTAGTGACCAATCAGAGGATGGTTCTAGTGAACTATCGCTAGATGACCATCCCATTTTGAGAGATTTTTATGATGTCTTTCCAGGGAAGCTATCGGGGATACCACCCCCACGTGAGATAGATTTTCATATAGATCTGGTTCCGGGAGTAGAGCCTATCTCACGAGCACCTTATCAGATGACTACCCCTAAGCTTTGCGAGCTCAAGTTGCAACTTGAGGGCCTTTTGGAGAAATGCCTAATTTGTCCTAGTGTATCCCCTTGGGGTGCACCGGTAATCTTTGTAAAGAAAAAGGACAGATCCTTGCGGTTGTGTATTGATTACCGCCAACTAAACAAAGTAACGATCAAGAATCGTTATCCCCTTCTGCACATTGATTATTTGTTTGATCAAATGAAGGGGGCCATAGTTTTATCAAAGATAGATCTTAAGTCAAGCTACCACCAATTGAGGATTTCAGAGGTGGATATTCATAAGACCACCTTCCGTACGAGATATGGACACTATGAGTTTACAGTGGTACCTTTTGGTTTGACGAATGCCCCCGCAATGTTTATCATTTTGATGAATTGGGTATTCAGGACCTTCTTAGATCGCTTCGTGCTCATCTTCCTTGATGAAATTCTGATCTACTCACGTATGTGTGAGGAAAACGAGGGGCACCTTTGCTAGGTTCTCCAGCGTCTTCGTGAGAAGAAACTTTACGGGAACTTGGAGAAGTGTGCATTCTTTCAGGAAGAGGTGCAGTATCTGGGCCACATCATTTATGGGGAAGGTATCATTGTCAATCCTCCCAAGATTAGAGCTATTATGGATTGGCCATCACCCAATACTGTGACAGAGGTGTGCAACTTAATGGGATTAACAGTGTATTACAGGAGATTTATTCAGGATTTCTCTCGGATTGTGAATCCCATCACTTCCCTTCACTGGAAAGGGAAGAAGTTTGTTTGGTCATTCAGATGTGATCAGGCCTTTAAGACACTGAAGGAGTGCCTCACGACAACACCTATTCTTGCAGTGCTCAGATCCTCATGGTGAGTTTTTCATATGCACAAATGCTTCATTAGTAGGGCTTGGAGGTGTGTTGATGCAGAAGGGTAGAGTAGTTACTTTTGAGTCCCGCAAACTCAAAGATTATGAGCTCAATTATCTGACTCATGATCTTGAGCTTGCGGCAGTGGTTCACAATTTGGTTCGATGGAGGCACTTTCTTCTTAGTTGGAGATTCACACTTAGGACAAATCACTTGAGTCTTTGCCACATCTTCACGCAACCCAATCTCAACATTCGCCAACGGTGTTGGATGAAGTTTCTTTGTGAGTATGATATGGAGATAGAGCATGTGAAAGGGAAGGATAATGTGGTTGTGGAAACTCTTAGCAGACAAAGACATGTGGCTATGGCCACCTCAATGAGCACAAATTTGTAGAGTAGGATTCTACAACAACTTCCTCACGACAGCTTCTACATTGCAGCCAGAGTAGAGATCGAGTCTTAGAGACCCCTTGAGGGGAATTTCGATGGTTTTTCTTTATAGGAAAATGGCATTCTCAAGCACAGAGGTGTAATGAAATTACTTATATAATTCAGATCATGAGCAGAAATATAACACCAAATAACACAATATTCCAGAATAATGATCTCAATATGCAATTAGAATAGCTTCACCACTTCGAGGGGGCAACCTCCAAACCATACAATAATACTCAAATGCTCCAATGATCATAAACTACTACCTACTAACCTCTATATATACTATTCCTATACTATGGCCAACACCAAGGCTGACCCACTAATGAAAATATAACATATATGAAAGAGATACATAATGATAAGAAGTTATGATAGCCATAAGTCGACTATATACATCCAATATAAGATATATGATTAAGGGTGTAGCACGCCCCTCCCCTTCGAAGCAACATTTTCCCCAATGTTGAGAAGATCTGAATGTTGCTGCAGGAAATTTGTATCCTCCCAAGTTGCGTCTTCATTGTCTAGATTTTTCCACTTGATCAAATACTCAATGATGACCCTTGTCCTCAACCACTTAGTGCGTGTCTGAAGGATGCATTCTGGTTCCAGGATGATTCTTCCCTCTTCATCAAGCTCGGGTAACACTGTTTGGGTTGATATTGTTTGTCCAATTACCTTCTTTAGGCAAGATACATGGAAGACTGGATGAATTTGAGTAGCCGGAGGAAGTTCCAGTTTGTATGCTACATTGCCAATCTTCTGTAACACTTGATAAGGACCATAATACTTAGGTGAAATCTTTTTATCCTTTTTGTGTTGTTTTAAGGACATTTGCTTATATGGTTGTAAATGCACAAAAACCCAATCACTGACTTCAAAATGTCTTTCACTGTGATGTTGGTCTGCCTGCTGCTTCATGCGGTTTTGTGACATGGCCAAATTCTCCCTGAGACTAGAAAGCACCTTTGTTGGTGTTGAGTATGTTTTTCAACTGCTCGAACCTTTAGCTAGACTCTCAAAGATGAAGTGATAGATGGTGGATGGTACCCATATAATGCCAAGAAAGGAGACATTTTAGATGAAGTATGAAAGGAGGTGTTATACCACCATTCTGCCATCGGTAACCATTAAACCCATCTCACTTGCTTATCTGATGTAAAACAACAAAGATATCCCTCCATGCACTTGTTTACCACCTCTATTTTCCCATCAGATTGGGGATGATAAGAGGAACTACGAGCTAGTTGTGTGCCCAAGCATGAGAACAAGTCAGTCCAAAAATTACTAATAAAGATAGGGTCTTGATCACTTACTATAATCTTTGGTGTTTCATGTAGCTTCTGAATTGTATCCCTAAAGGCCGTTGCTACTGTACTCGCAACAAATGGATGTGAGAAAGCTCAAAAATGGGCATATTTGGTGATTCTATCCACCACCACCATGATTACATTTTTACCTTATGATTTAGGCAATCCTGTGATGAAGTCCATAGACACCTCTTCCCACCTTTGGCTAGGAATAGATAGAGGTTGTAAAATACCTGGGGACTTAATTGTTTCGCCCTTATTTTTCTGACAAACCATGCATTCTACCACAAACTTTTGGACATATCCTTTTAGCCCTTCCCAGAAAAAATCATGTTTGATTCGATGATAAGTCTTTAAGAAGCCAGAATGACCCCCTACTGGAGAAGTATGAAGCTCAGATAGAACCCTATTTTTAAGGATTGAATTCTTACATAGATATAATCTATCTTTATACCATAAAACATCTCCTTTCCATAAAAAAATTTCTAACATGTTTGGATCTTGTTGGAGATTCTGAATGAGATTTTGTGTACTTGGGTCATTTTCCATTCAGACCTTGCATCCTCTATCCAATCCTCCTATAATATAGATACGGCACACAACAATGCCTGGGCAGATTCATCCTTTTGAGATAAAGCATCAATAACTACATTCTCTTTCCCTTTCTTGTATATTATCTCAAAATCATACCCCAACATTTTTGAGACCCATTTCTGTTGTTCTTCTGATGATAAACATTGTTGTAAGAAGTATTTCAAACTATCATGATTTGTCTTTACTTTGAAATGTCGTCCCATTAGATATGGTCTCCATTGTTTCACTGCATGAAGTATTGCTACCATTTCTTTCTCATAAAATGGTTTAGAGATATTCTCACCTTTGAATTGGCGGCTCTCGAAGGCAATGGGTTTCCCTTCTTGTATGAGTATTGCCCCCATACCATACCCTGAAGCATCACATTCAACAATGAATGTTTTTGAAAAATCTGGGGTGGCTAGAACTGGAGTGGTGCACATGGCCTCCTTCAACTTCTCAAAGGCCATAGTAGCTTGCTCATTCCAATGGAAAGAGTCCTTCTTCAATAAAGTTGTGACTGGTGCTACCATGCTACCATAATTCCTTACAAATCTACGATAATAACTTGTGAGCCCCAAAAATCCTCAGAGATTTTTTAGGGTTTTGGGAACCTTCCATTCAAGCATGGCTTTTATCTTGTTAGGATCCACTTTAACACCTTCATAAGAGACAATATGACCCAGATATTAAACCTCCTTGACACCAAAAGAACACTTAGAAGGGTTTGCATAAAGTTGATGTTGTTCAAGAGTTTCTAACACTTTATTTACATGATGCAGGTGTTCCTCCCATGTTTTACTATAGATTAATATATCATCAAAGAACACTAAAACAAACTTTTGAAGAAATGGCTTAAAGATGGAATTCATCAAGCTTTGAAATGTAGAGGGTGCATTTGTTAGTCCAAAAGGCATTACCAATAACTCATAGTGTCCTTCATGTGTCCAGAAGGCTATTTTATGAATATCTTCATCCTTGATTCTAATCTGATGATATCCAGAATGAAGATCAAGTTTTGTAAAGTAATCAACACCATGTAACTCATCTGGAAAATTGTCAATTACAAGAATAGGAAAATTATATTTAACTGTGTACTTATCGAGTTCCCTATAATTTGGACACATGCACCAATTTTCATATTTTTTCCGTACCATCACTACAAGAGAAGAGTAAGCACTTTGACTATGAAGAATAATTCATGCTTCTAACATCTCTTGAACTATCTTCTCAATCTCACGCTTTTACATATAGGGGTACCTATAAGGTCTGATGTTGGGTGGTTGACTCCCTAATACTAGCTGGATGGCATGGTCATGGCCTCTTTTTGGAGGTAACCCTTGGGCATTTCTCCAAAAAACCCTGAGTGCTCATCTATAACTGCTTGCATATCTGTGGGTATAAATGTATTGGAATGATTTGCTTCCAATGAAAATAGTTATGCTACAAACCCTTCTGCACCCTTTCTAAGAAATTTTTGCATTTGATGAGAACTTACCATCTGTGGGGACTTTGCTCGTAGTCCTTTTAGTTTAAAATTCCTCCCTTCTGACTGAAATTTCATGAACAACTCTTGGAAATTCATTTCAATGGTTCCCAAGGTGGTAAGCCACTGAACTCCTAACACAATGTCTGCTCCTCCCATGGAAATGACATACATATTGCTAGTTAGCAAGTAATCTCCCATGGAGAGATTAATGTTATGGCATTTTCCTGAACAACTAACAGTTTTCCCATTAGCGATCATGACTTGACATTCTAGAGCTGGATAAACAATGTAGTTCAAGCATACCGCTAACTTATGATTGATGAAATTGTGAGTACTTCTCGAATCAATCAACACTGTTACCCTATGTTTTTTTAAGAATCCAACTACTTGGAGAGTTTGGGGAGTTCTAATACCATAAATTACATGGCATGATATTGTTGGTTAGGGATCTCCTAATTCCTCCTCTGGCTCTACCTCTTCATCTTCTTCATTTTCTTCTTCTTCAGTAGGTCCCTCAATGTAGAACAACTTTTTTTTCGCACACTTATGTCCTGGTCTAAATTTGTTGTCACAATTAAAACATAACCCTTTGGCTCTCTTTTCTTCAATTTGTTGAGGTGTCAGTCTCACTAGCCGAGGGAATGATGGTGGAAGGGTGCTACGATCTCTGATAGTACTAACAGTTTGTTTCCGACTTGAAAGAAATTTTTCCTCCCCCCTACGTGCCATGATCATAGAGTCTGAAACCCTATGAGGATTAAATATATGCACATCAGTCTCAATTTGTTCTTTAAGACCCCAAAGAAATAAGTCATTCAAATTATCTTCAAGAATATTTTCCACCCATAAGGAAATGTTTTGGAATTGATGGATGTAATCTTTGACTGTTCTTGTTTATCTGAGCTTTGCTAATTGGCTGAAATAATTCTCTGACACACTAGAACTATAGTGCAATTGCAACTCTTCGGTGAATACTATCCATGTAACATTGAGGCCACTCTTTTTCCTTTGAGCACATAACCATCGATACCAAATGAATTGGTCAGGTTCAAGATACAACGATGCCATGGTAACCTTTTGTCCCAATGGAATCTGATGAAGATTAAAGAAATTATCCATTTGGTTAATCCAATTGAGTGGATCCTTTCCATCAAACTTACACATTTCCACTTTTGGAAGCATGTTACGGGCTTGTAGAGTGTTTGTATTTGGATTGGTCATGTTTGCAGATCCACCATGGCTAGTTTGTTTATTACTTTGACCTAAAGATCCACCCTAGTTAATATGAGTATGATTGAGTTGTGATTCATTAGGAATGATATGATGACCCTGATGATTGAAAAACAGGGATGGAAGCCCGATCAATTTATTAATCTCAACCAATCAACTATTACAGAGAATGGGCTGTAATATTTATAGATATTGCATAGCCAAATACAAACAAAGAATTCAGTTCCACAAGTGAACCAAATTCCTAAATATACAGGCTTCCAATAACATTTGGGAAGCAACAATTAGATACAAACAAATATATTGTTTAAAACAATATAACAGTATGTATAAAAGACAAATATGGTTGATTAACCATATAACAAAATAACTATTATTATTTAATTAATAAAATTAATTAAATAATTAAACTATGCATAATTAAATATTAGGATAATAATATTTTATCCTAACATTCCCCCCCTTAATTGTGTATTGTCTGAAGAGATGAGGAGAGGAACTCTCTGAACAACTCAAACTTGTCACGTGCAAGTGACTTTGTGAAAATATCTGCTCATTCTTCAGCCGTTGAACAAAATTGAAGCTGGATGTTGTGCTTCAACACATGTTCGCGTATGAAATGAACCTGAACCTCAATGTGTTTTGTTCTCTCGTGAAAAACTAGATTGTGAACAAGTTTGAGAACACCTTCATTGTCTACATACATGGTAGTAGGTTTGTCCTGTGGTATTCCAAGTCCTTCCAGTATGCGACGTAGCCAAATCGCTTCACAGACAGCTTCTCCTGCAGAACAATACTCGGCTTCTGTGGAAGAGCGAGAAACAAAGTGTTGTTTCTTACTTCCCCATGATATTGGTCCAGATCCCATAAATAATACAAATCCAGAAGTGAATTTTCTATCATCAATGTTACTTGCATCATCTAAATCCTCCAATCGTTGTCTAATCTTTTCTACATCTTCTTTGTTGGCCACTCTACCTTCAAGGTTTCGCAACTCTAACTCAAGATAGCTGACCTTATGGTCAGTTGAAGTAAAACCTAACCCTGAGGACTCTGTAGATACCCCTTCTGACTCTAACTCCTCAAATTTTATCTCATCCTTATCAAGGTTTTTACCCAAAGTGATGGGATTCTTTTTGCCTATTGTTAAAGGCCCAACCATGATGCCCCAAAATGGTAAAATTTAAGGATCAAGATCAAAATTTAGGGTTTTGTATTTCAATAGGAATTCGGCCAAATTTTTATAAAACTCAAAGAACAAACTCAAACTAATTTTTAATCTTATTTCTGGAAATGTAAATAACTTTGAAAAATTCCACAAATTACACCCTATGTAGCCGAATTATGAAAAAACATAAAACCGCTATAACTTTTGAAAAACTAATAAAAAATTATTAAAATTTTTAGGGAAGATTACTTGATTGATTTTTCCACACCAAAAAAAAATTTACAGAAAAATTCACTATCTATGTTGAGATATGAATGAACCTTAGATATTAGGGTTTGACACAGTGTTGGCCGAGGTCAAGCTCTGATACCACTTGTAATGAAATTACTTGTATAATTCAGATCATGAGTAGAAATATAACACCAAATAACACAATATTCTAGAATAATTATCTCAATATGTAATTAGAATAGCTTCGCCACTTCAAGGGGGCAGCCTCCAAACCATACAATAATACTCAAATGCTCCAATGATCATAAACTACTACCTACTAACTTCTATATATACTATTCCTATGCTATGGCCAACACCAAGGCCAACCCACTAATGAAAATATAACATACATGAAAGAGATACATAATGATAAGAAGTTATGATAGCCACAAGTCGACTATATATATCCAATATAAGATATATGATTAAGGGCGTAGCAAGAGGTCAGATTTATGTTCCCAGAGATGGAGGCTTGAGGTAGGAGGACATCTTGGTAGAGGCACATCGTGTACCCTATTCAGCCCATCTCGGGGTGAAGAAGATACACACCACCTTGAGATAGTTATTTATTTGGAGGGGAATTCATAAATACGTGGCTCAATTTGTGTCATGCTATTTTCCAGAGAGTGAAGGTCAAGCATCAGCATCCAGTTGGCCTTCTCTATCCTCATGTTATACCGGAATGGAAGTGGGACACCATTTCCATGTACTTCATTGTTGGGCTATTGATGTCAAGATACCACCACGATGCCATCATGGTCACAGTGGATAAATTGACAAAAGTGGCTCATTTTTATCTAGTAAAGACCACTTATATAGCTAGTGTAGTGGCACGGGTATATCTTGATGAGATTGTCAGGTTGCATGGGATTCCGTAGAAGATCATTTGTGACTGCGATCCTTTGTATACTTCCCATTTTTGGACCACCATGCAGTATGCCCTCAGGATGAGGATCAACTTCAACACAACATATCACTTTGAGACAGATGGCCAGACCAAGTGGATGAATAAGATCTTGAAGGACATGCTTAGGATGTACATTATGGACCAGCAGTCCAAATGGGAGGAATATCTTTACTTGGTGGAGTTTGCCTACAATGATAGTTTTTAGAGTTATATAGGCATGGCTCCTTTTCAGGCTTTATATGGTAGAGAGTGTAAGACACCCCTTAGCTGGGACAGGTTAGAGGACAAGGTTTCTCTAAGACTAGCTTTATTGCAGGACATGGAGCAACAAGTGGTTATGATCAGATAGAGGCTGCAGGAGGCACATGACATGCAGAAAAAGTACATGAATCAACATAGGACTGACCATAGTTTTGATGTGGGATGAAGGTTTTCCTTCGTGTCAGGCCACATAAGAGCCCTATCCGTTATGGAAAAGGTTCTAAGTTAGCTCCTAGATTCGTTGGTCCTTTTGAGATCTTGGAGCTTATCAGCCATGTGGCCTACTGTCTAGCATTGCCACCTAGCTTGTCTCGCATCTATGATGTGTTTCATGTTTCAGTTCTTAGGAGATATGTTGCAGATCCTTCTCATGTGTTAGATGGGATATCATTGCAAGTACAGGATAAGGGGCAGTTGATGGTGGATCCCGTTTGCATTATAGATTGCAGGACCCTGGGCCTTCGAGGATGAGAGATTGATTAGGTCTGGGTGCAGTGGGACAGATATGATGTGATTGTAGCTACATGGGAGGATGTTACATTGCTACAAGTTCAGTTCCCACATCTGTCCCAGTGACTTTCAGGAGGAAGTCGAGTCTAAGGGGAGGGGGATGTAGTGCCCACTTCCCTTCGACACCTTGTGATATTGATCCTGATATTGCTAACTATATTATGGACATTGTTATAGATTGATTTAGTATGATGTTAGATGTAATATCATGGTTTATTGTGGACTTTGATTCATATGTGATGCATGATGATTATTGGAAACTTTTTATATATTGATGTTGATATACTGTTTGAAATGGTTTTATTATAGATGTGGTTCAGACATGATATTTGGATATTTTGAGTAGACCTAAAAAGTGGAAATATTTCGATGATCATATAGTTGTTGATAAAACTGCAAATGATATTGTTGTTTGCATTGATGATGTTATGATTCATATGTATATATGGTTTTGGAATTATATTTATATTCTTTTTGGATGTTCTGATGCTGCCACGAGGCCAAATGAGGTATTTGTATTTTGTAGGTTAAGAATATCACAACAAACATTGGGGGATTGGAGACCAACCACATTGGAATTCTAGATGAATTCAACAAGGTCACCATGGCAACTTGTATTTGTTTATGTGTGTTGGATTTTGTTAGGGATTCCCATGGGGGGAATCACCTTTGAATGTGACCAAGGGACTTTATGCTTTTCTTTTATTTGGTCTTTTGTTAATGTTGTATGTGTTTTATAAGTGATGTGTTTTCCCTTTTCATTATTTAATTAAATTTTGATTTGAGAATGTAATTAATAGAGTTGTTGGTCTTGGTTTAAGTGTTGTAAGAGATGTGTAAGTTAATTTTAGAGTATAAAACACTCCACCTTCTTGGAAATTCGAATTTGTCCTTGGAGGCTGATTTTGGAGGCTTGTGGGACAAGTTAAACTTGTCCCATACCTCTTAAATTTATTTACCAACCATACCTATGGTTGGAGGGTTGAATTTAGACTTTCATTATGCATTTTTATAAGTCAAGTTGTAAATTTTAATTGCACTTTTCTTACATGTTTTAATTTTAGTCCTTTGGAGTGTGGGCTTGTTTTAGAGCGTGTAAGTAATCTGTCATATTCTTCACCCACCTATTTAATATGCCTTGGAGAATGAAGTTGAATTGGGTGTTGGAGTTGAGGATGTGTGATGTGGCATCCTACATGGATCCACCTCATCCTCTTCTCTTCCCTCTTCTATATATTCAAATTCCCATGCTTGTTTTTGGGTTACTTCACCTTGGAATGCTTCATTCTTGGGTGAATTATTTTGTTGTTTGAGAGCTCTTGCTTTGGAGGGGTTTGAAGATTGTTGAATGCTTATGTTTGGAGGATATTTTGGATTGCTTTCATTGGAATAAAGCTTTCTATTTTTAAACTTAGAACAACTCCATTATGGAAAGGTAAGAGTTTGGCTCTTGTTATGCTCTTCTTTCATTTTTATGCTTATGTTAATGGTTGAGTGTGTGAATGTGATGTTTTATTCATTGGCTGGTTGGGTAGATGGCCTAGGAGAGGTGTAGGAGAATACTATGGGGATTATTTTGGGGAGATATAAGTGTTCTAGGGAGGTATAAGTGTGGAGGGAGTTGGGATTTGGGTTCCACCTTGCAAAATAAATAGCTTGCATTTCTTTACTTGTTATGGGGTGCTATAAGAGGTTGGGGAGGCATAAGGAAATGGGAGGAATAAGGGGTACTTGGGGGAGGCATAAGGGCATGTCAGATTTTTGAAATGATATGTTTTGGTGGTTTGTTCTCAGGTGGTGATACCCATTTCCCCTTGGGAGGAATAAGCAGCATCCCCCATAGTTTCTTGCTCCTTTGGCTTGCATGGGGAAACCTAAGTGTTGTTTGTTGTCATTTATCTGTGGTTGTAAACTGCATTTTTGTTCTGGACTATGTTTTAAATATGAATTTGTATGTGTGTTGTAGAAGCCTATTGTTGCCATGAGTTGAAACACATTTCTTATTGCATTGTGGTTAGGGCTTGGGGGCCAATGAAGAAGGATGGCTTCTCCTTTTCATTGGATGTCTTGGTTGGGTGGAGAGCATTTCCTTTCTCCTTGGTTTTGTTGTGACCAAACTGGAAAAATGGAGGATCTTCACGTTGTTATACTAGAGTAGAGGAAAAAGAAAAATTTGACATTCCTTGTTGAGATTATTTCTTATTGTAACCTTTTCCCACTTTGAAGTGGATGATATTGTATATTATCTATGATGGAAAGGCTACTCTGTTTTAGTTATGAAAGTAGTTGTGATTATGGAAGAATATATCTTGTATTCAGTTCTGTGAATAGAAAAGAAAGATATGTATTTTGTATGTTATATTCTGAAAATAAATGGGAAAGAAGTCATAAAAGATTCATTTGAATTAATGGAAGTTGTGTACCTTTCTCAAATGATTTTTTTTTCATTAGAAATCTGCGTTTGAAATATAGTATAAAAGCTTTGGTTGGAAAATTGAAAAGTAAATACGCATGAAGAAATGTTATACTACTTTGTTCTTTTGAAATGCATGATGTAGAAATCAAAACTGTATGTTGGCTTTTGAATACTTGAATTTAAAAAAAAAAACCAACTTCCTATGTTAGATTGGATTGGGAATAATTTCATATATCAAGTTGGCAAAGGAAACCTGGATCTGTTTAAGATCAAGTATAAACTCCATCCTTTATTTCACTATATACTTGCAAAATTTTATTAAAAATTATAGAGCGACCCTGCAACATTGAAAAGATAAATTGAAATACCAATGGAACTTGTGGGATCAAAACAATCCCAAGCAAACAAAAATACTTAAGGAATTTCCATAGAACCTTTCAATTTGGGCTCAAACAATTTCACAGTCATTGTTGTTTAATTGGGAAATTTTCGAAATGTAAATCAACCAAAAAACTTAACCCTTGTAATATATCCTAAAATCTTCCAAGAAAATTCATCCATGCCTGTTTGGCATGTTGAGAAGGAATCATGGCAAATTTAGACAAATTTTATAAGTTGAACAATCCAATTCACATTTTAAGTGATAGAAAGATGTTTTTCTTAAAATTGACCCTTCAAACTTCATCAAAATTTAAATCTTAAGATTCTTGTGCAAATAGGACTTTGAGATATTTCCAACATGTGCTCATTTTCCAGAAACAGAGCTCTCAGTTGAAAGTTATGGCCTTCTAAAGTTCCACTTCATTTTGGCTTCAAAAATTTTCTAACCGTCAAATTTAATTAATAAAATATTCTTGGGCAGACCCTCAGGATAAATCCTTCCTTTTTGCACTTTTTTTTCCCAAAAACGCTTAAGGCATGGAGTTCCCTCCACTCCGCTGACCCGCAAACATTCTCGTTGATCAAAACAATCTAAGTTAAAAAAAAAAATTTGGGTAAAATTTCTACGTTTCCCATGTGTCCCCATAGGCCCGCAGCCAATCAGGTGCTGCCATGTGGCTTAACAAGGTTTTTTCAGAGGCACAAAATCCCTTTTCACCTTGGCACTTACAAAATTAAAATTTGGAAACTTTTCCTAGTTTCCTCCATGGCCCCGCCGGCTTCCCGCCAATCAGGATCTGCCACGTGGCATTGCGAGGCGTCGGCGAAGGCGCGGGTGAATTTTACCCTTTTCACACTTTTAGGCATTAAAATTATTTTTTCTCCATCACCCCGCTTTCCCTACATTGGCTTAGGAGGCATCACGTTTCCCTTGTGGACTTGCAGACTTGCGGGTGTGCGGGTGTAAAGGTGGCTTTTCGCCCCAAGCGGGAAAATTTCTAAAATGTCTCCTGTGGCTCTGCTGGCCCACATCTAGGATGAGATTTCATCCCTAGCCCTACTGACCCGACTCCTCCTCTAGGAAAAATTTCTCCCCGCGGCCCGCAGACCTATCCCTGGGGAAGATTTTCTGCCCTAGGCCCACCGATCCGCCTTGGGAAAACTTTCCTCCCAAGGTCCACCAACCCATAACTTTTGAAATAAAGGGAGTTAGGAGGACTTATTTATATCACTGGAAAGGTGAGAAAATTTCCTATCTAATGGGAATGTTTTAAAAGGTTTCAAGTGTGTTAATTTTTATAAAAATTAGGTTGAATCTCTTAATCCTGTCAGAGGGTGGGAGAGTGAGAAATTGCCCTCTTAAACCTAATGATTATTCTAACCCTAAGTTTTGAACCTATACATTTAATCATTTTTGTAATGGGAAAATGATGAGCTAATATCTTTATTTGGCCTCTAAACCTTGCTTGTGGAAACTGTTGTTTTGTAACCTGGTAGCAGACACTTTTATACAAAAGAAATTATCCCATAATTTTTTTGACTAATCCTAGGTTATTCTTGAGTCTCAAGTGGGTTGTTTTAGCAAGTGTTACACATCATGTCTTTTAAAATAACATGTGTTCTTATGTCACATATTTATCGTTCCTCATTCCTTTCATGCATGTAGAATCTAAATCGTAAGTGCATCTTATATTAAACGATCTTCTTGCAAACTAGAATACGCTCTACATTTAAGTTTATTTAAAATGAATGTTTTCCTTCCCTTATTTCTCTCTCTAAATTATTCATTCCTTTTTTGTCACATTTAAGCTTATATTCATTTCCCAGGAGTAAAATGCCACCCCTTCAAGTTAGATAGTGTAAATATTATACAAATCCTTTCTTGTTTGTTTTGTCTTTTAATAAAGGGCACCTAACCTTGCAATAGAGGAGGGAATTTGTCCCACACATTGTTGATAAAGCACCATATTTTTCCTATAACAAGAACTGTTTTCTAAAACATTTTGGTGACACTATTGGGGAATTTCGATGATTTACATGAAATCTAAAAGGAATCTTTAGAACATAAAGAGTCATAGTTTTTGCTTTTGAGAAATTTTAGTTCTCTAGTCTTGTTAAAGAATAAGATTTACTCACAACAACAAAATAACTTGGTCTATTAGGAGACATATTACTTCCATGTGTGATAACAATGACAATAGTACCATGGGGACAAACCATAAGGCCATTGGCCCTAGCTAGATGCTTACATGAAAGTTTTAGGGTTTTGAGGAAGTTTTTTACCAAAATATAAAGGTGCTAGGAAACAATAGCCAGATGAACTCATTAAAACCTTCTTTGTTACTTGTGGGGATTTGAGCATTGAACATGAAGATGTATTTTTCAAAATTTTCATGGAAAAACTACAAGATGAAAAAACTGAGTGGTTCTATCATCTACTAACTCATTCCATCACCAACTAGGTTACTATGAATATTAAATTTGAAGAAATATTTAAATAACCAAAATATGACCATGCTCCCTTGAACCAATAACTCAAATAAATAAATATGTGCATGAACCTATGAGATATTTTCTTGAAAAGTTTAACACAAATTTGCATATGATACCTCAAGAAGTCATACTCATAAAAATAAATAAACGGTTCTTCTTCATCAATGCTAAGGTCCTTGAAGTTAGCTTTATCATGAGAATATCACAAGTGAAGTACTTAAATTCCACCAAATCATTGGCCATTGAAGTTGAAAATGATCTAATCTTGGATGGAAATGTATAAATGAGTCATATAAAAAATAAGGGTAAAGTATCAAATCAAGGTACTGCAAACCCTATGGTTTAAAGTTGGAATATGACAATCATTTCCTTAAAGAACAAAACATTTCATATTGTATGAAATGATTTATGCAATGACATACCAAGAATAAAATTTTGAATCCATAATGGCAATAATTGTAACCACTTGCAAGTACCTCAACAAAAAAATTCACTTGAATATCCTCATCATGTGGTTGCTTCTATCTATTCTTTCTTTAAAGTCTAATAGGAAGATGATATAGAAATTTCTAGTTTTTCAAAACTTGAGGTTGAAGAACTAGATGATGACTCCCATATTGGGTATTTAGAATACAAATATGGTGGTAGAGATTGTAATGGCGATGTTAGAAAATAAAAATTTCACTCTTATGTTATCTTCAAAACAACCCACAATCATAAAAAGGAAATCGGTCATAATAAGGACAAATAATTTGTCACTACTCTACCACGTCAACCTAAGGATAAACAACTAGAGAAGACGGTCATTTCATCATCCCATTATTCTAATTAAAATATTATAAATACCATAAACATGTAGACCAATTAAAAATATCATTTAAATATTGAAGCTTCCACTCCTACCTCTTTTCCATCCTTTGACATCATTGATCATGTAAAAATTTCAAAGATCCAAAATTATGAGGTTGAATACCTATAATCCAACCCAAGTCAACTTGATTGGTTGGTCACATTCCTCAAAGGGAATATCTCAAGTGCTTCCAAGACCCCCACAAATGGTATTATACATACTCTTGCGACACCACCTTCTAAAAATGTCATGGCGTCATCTATTTCCACCTTTGGAATAGTTGAGTCATTATTTGTTTCCCTCTTCATTGGTGGATACAAACTCAACAATTTCATTATTGACTCTAGATCCTCAAACAATGTATTTCATCCTTGAAGTTAATTGTTCCCTTAGTTTGATGCTTACTTATATAGGTAAAACATGTACCACTATGGAAACCAAAGTAGTCCCTTTGGTGTGTCAAATTAAATATGTTAAAGTTGCCTATCTTCCTATCTAGAGAAGAAATTGAAAACAACTATCCCCGTGGATGATATTCAGTAACATACATGATACTGTTGAGTAGATATTTTTGCAAAGATCTTGGAGGTGTAATTCAACTAGATTGGTCATATTTTATGATGCTAATAAAAGGATCTAAATAGATATTATAACCTGAGATAAAGGCCAATTACTTAGTATCGAAACCTAAAGATCTTATAGTTGACATCTTATATGAAAGAATGAATTTTGGGTCTTATATGGTGTTGAAAAAGGAATATTTTATGATGCCAATAAAAGGATCTAAATAGATATTATAACTTGAGATAAAGGCCAATTACTTAGTATCGAAACCTAAAGATCTTATAGTTGACATCTTATATGAAAAAATGAATTTTGGGTCTTATATGGTGATGAAAAAGGAATATTTTAATGCACCCAAATTGGATAAAGAACATAATGTCATTTGATGGATCTTGAAATTTATATTATTCAAATTTATTTGATTTGAAATATGAGTCATACATATGAGGTTAAAGTAAATCATGGGAACAATTTATCAAAAATGAATTACAAGAAATGGATTGATGATACTAATAATGAGAAACTTAAGATATCTAGTGACATTTAGAAGAGTGAAAAACTTATTTTATATCATCTCCTCAAGATGCATGGTGAGAACTTGATAAGTGAATATGAGATTTTTTTTTTCTTTTTAGTGAAAAAACCTCTTTCAGGTTGGATTAAAAAATGGGAAGATGATGAAATCACATGAAGATGATATCATTCAAAAGAAAGAGGCATGTTGGATGGAGATTGGTTATGTAGCCCATGATGGGTGCCAATATTTTAGTGTTGTCCTTTTTTTTCCTCATCTTGGTGTTCATTCTCCTTTCAAAAAGAAGGGGCATTATGTGAGTAACACCATAATCATGATAGTAGGCATGAGGAAAAAAGAAATTTTTTATGTGAAAGGGATTTTTTGTGATGAAAGGACAAGTGTTGATAAACATGAGTCCTTTGATGGTCTTGAGCATTATGGAAAACCCACTATGAGGTGATTCCCAAAATTTACCCCCAAAGAGGGCATGAAAAATAGGGAATCAAGTTTTGTTTATGGAAGGAAGGAGGAAATATAACTTTATGAGCTATGGGTGATTGAGAAAAAGGTTTTTATTTGTGGTAATATGCAAGACACATAATAAAAGGAAAGGCTAAATGTTTAGATAATTTGGAAGATGGAAAAATTACTTCATGATGACAAGAATGATGATACATTTGGAGATCCCTTCATCTTTGACCATGATCATACCAATTGTTTCAAAGAAAGGAATGCATCATCATATTTCCTTAGAAAATGAGGATCCTTTATTTCACCTACTTCTTCAAAGAAGTCAAGGAAAGGTTATTACTTCATTTATCTTGTCAATGGGTTTGTGGATCATCACCACTTTACGCTGCCCTTAGAAAAATGACCTCTAAAGTTAAAAAAAGTATTGAATTTTTTTGTCCTCTACATGTTTTACGTGATTAGGATATTTGTTTATTATTGTTTCATGTGTGTGGGGTTGTTTTTTTTCAGTTTTGGTGTGTTTCCCTTTCCCTTGTTATTTACCTCATTTTCATATGTGGGTCTCCCTTTTCTTCTCCTTTGTAGTTCAAGTTAGGAAAATGGGTCATTTATATGTTTGTAATTACGACTCCTTGGCCGAATGGATAAGGTACTGATTATACATGACATCTAGAGTTCATTCATGCCTTATTTTCCTTGTGTACAGTCCAAGTCATGTACCCAAGCTAGACCTAGCCGTTGTCCCCAAATTTTGAATTTAGGCAAAAAATTGTATCCACCAAGAAAAATTGGTCGCAATTAATTAAGTTCAGTCAAAGTATTGAAAAAATGAGAGTTTTTGTAGTTCCAAACCTCTCAAACACATTTGTAAGCTAGATATAAACTATTTTCAAAACCCCAAAATTTGAAAATCACTTCTTAGTGTTAATCAAACTCTCATAATTTTAGTGTATGTCTACAATTTGCATGAAAATACCTTATAGACCTTTGATTCCCTGATTTAATATCCCCCTTTATTTATCAAACTTCTTAACTACACAAGTAGGCAAAAATTCAACCCCTTTTATTGATTATACTTTTAAATTGTGCAAGCAAACCAAAAGTCCACCCCCTTTGTTCATCAAAGTTTTGATTTCTATGTTGTGAAAATTGAATTTATCAATTTACAAATTTCTAAAACTGAATTTTTTAATTTATAGGTTTCTATGTTGTGCGAATCGACTTTATCACTATTTTTATATAAATTGACTTTTATCAATTTACAGGTTTCTATGTTATGTAAATTAAATTTGTCAATTTGTAGGTTTCTATATTGTGTGAATTGAATTTGTGAATTTAGAGGTTTCTATGTAACAAATTGACTATGTTATTTTGTAAGTTTCTATGTTGAGTAAAATGATTTGTTAATTTGAAAGTTTCCATTTTAGGTAAATTGACTCATTAAAGTTTGCATGTAGCTAGAAAATAGGCAGATCTCTCTTATAAGTATGTATTTGTAAATGTTAGTGTAGGTTATTATTTATCCTTTTATTTGGATACTAGGATAATTATTGTACTTGGGTTATCCCTACACTTGTTGGGTTAGCTTGGTTATGTGTACTAGTTGTGTGGAGTTAGCTTATTAGTTGTGTTGGATTAGCTTATTAGTTGTGTTGGATTAGCTTACCAATTATGTGCAGTTATCTTGCTAGTCTTGTGGAGTTAATTTAAATGCCAATATCAGTTAGTGTGAGTTCTTTGCCACTGATCTAGATAGTGGTTGCATTTCCATCCTCCTATATGTACATCTTTCTTATTGAGTTAATCAATGACATTATGATGGATTTCTATTTATGATATTTTAGCTCTTTTTTTGTAAATCCTTTTGTAAGGTTATTCTGGTGAATTCCTTTCAACTTATCAAATGTGGAGTGTTATTATCATATGATATTTTCATGTCTTGAAACAATTTTGTATCATTCCTTTTATGGTATTAGAGCAATAGATGATGTAGACATCCATTTGCAATTTTTTTGCAAGCTAGATTTTACTTGTTTTCATATATTTGGAAACTTTTAACACTTTTTTATAGCATCCATTTTTACGCAAAATAGAGGGCTCTTTTGGATTCATAAGGTAGAAAAACCCCAGAAACGACTGTAAACTTGGTCATTGAAGGAGACAAATTATTTTTAAGTTTGTTTTAGTTTTGCAGAGGCAAACACATATATGTATAGATCCTCTTGTAAATCCATGTCATCAAGGAAATCTATATTGGGGAGGCAGAAAGTCTAGAAAAATGGTTTCTAGGTTTTTTCGTATTCAGTATTGGGTTTTTTCTTCCACTTTATAGAGTTCTTGTTTGGTGAGGATATGGACATCTTAGAAATACGTGCCAACGAGGCAGAAAGTATAGAAAATGTTTTCTATTTTTTGGGGTTTTTTTGCATTTGGTATTGGGTTTTTTCTTTCATTTTGTAGAATTCTTATTAGGCAAGGATATGATGATCTTGGAAATCCGTGTCAGAGAGGCAGAAAATCTAGAAAAATGATTTCTGGGTTTTTTGCGCCATATACTAGGTTTTTTATTCTGTTTTGAAAATTTCATGTTTGGAGAGGATTTTAGAACCTTTGAAATATGTTCCAAGGTCTAGGGATCTTAAAAATCCATGTCGATGAGGCAAAAGGTCTAGAAAAATGATTTTTGAGTTTTTCTAGGTTTTTCACATTCAATACTGGTTTTTTTTCTTCCATTTTGTAGATCCATAATTGGAAATTTTTTCTAGAAAAGGTATTTTGAAGAAGAGTGAAGGAAAAAGACATTTTATGTTTTTAAAAATAAATATTAAAGCACAAAGTAAAAATCTTGTAACTTTTGATAGGTAACTCAAAATCGAGTGTCATTTTTTAAAAAAAGTGCTTATTTTTCTGTGCTTGTTCCATGGGAACTATTTAATTTTAGAAACCCAATAAAATCATAAAATGTTATTATTATAACACACTCATTTATAAAGTGTCCAAATTTTGGGGGTGTTGTACTCACATGTGGATGCATTTTCAGCCGAGCCTGACGTCTTAAATTTTTGAGTGTTGAATTCTTGTATCTATCATGGATATTGAGAATGAGATGATTTTGTCTGAAGTGTGTGGACTCCAACAGAAGATGGTCACATTTGTGGACAAAAATAAATCACTTAAAAAGTAAAACTCTCTTCTTCATATCCTCATTTATGACAATGATAAACTAATACACTCACTACAACAAACTTTTTCTTATTTACAACATCATCCTCACATTATGGACTTTCAAACCCCTACTCATGATCCTAGTCCACTTGCATATATTGCTCATGCACCCACTAACCTTTTTTTGTCAATTTTTGAGCATGCTCCTGCATCTGATGCTCCTAAGTATATTGCACTTATTATTGCATGTTCTACTTCCACACATATACCTATTATAGTAACACATTATGTGTATCCCACTTCTACTCACAAATATATCTCTTTTGAGAAGCATACCACTACATTCAATTCTCGCATGCTCCATTCTACTGGTTTTATTGGTGGAGCTATTGGCACACATTCATAGGGCATTGCTTCCCCTATACATCATGTTAAGTGGCATTCTCGCCACGACATTAGTTTTTGAGTAGGTACTTTATTGGGATCACACATTGATAGAGCTCCTGTTTTTGTTCACTCGACTCTTTCCGATGACCATGATCTATACACGAGTTCTACAATTTCATCACTTAAGATTGAGAAACCTGAGATTTCATTTATCACACATGATCGAATCGACACATATTCTGATGTTCCTTTGCATAACCCTGTTGTGCATTTCACACCAAATCATATGACGACATCTTCTTCATCCATTCATCTTTATTTGGGGTGGATTTATGATCAATCATGGCGGTGACATAGGAATTCATTGAGAGGACTCTACAAGCATGGTGTAGACCCTAAATCATGCACTTTGGGTATTATTTAGTTTTGGTCTCATACTACTATTCATATGGGTTTGAGTGAAGAAATTACTAATTAACCCCCGTCTTTTGGTCATTTTACTTGACTTGCTATTGTCACTCCCAACCTCCCGCACATACATGCCCAATATTTTTTTGTCATTTTGCATCATTTTGGCCTTAATTGGGGCACCCACATGTGCCCTGGTCCCAGTCGTGGCGCCCTGTTACTTTTTTCATTTTATCTCCATCTTTTGGGCACTTTCTAGCCATTTGAGCATTCTATAAATTTGGTGGTCGGCCTTTTCAGGGTTAATTGTGAAATTAGAACAAGAGAACCATATAAATACAAAATTTATGAGATCATAATGAGGGACCAAGCACTAGGCACTACTATCATCATCTAAGGTTGCATCCATCTAGAGCTCATTTGTATCCATCTAGCTCCATCAAAAGGGACAAGGCTAGTTCATCTGCATCACACATCATAGGAGGGAAGTTTATTCTATCCCACCCACCATTCTATTACATTTGATACACATAGTTATATCTCGCTACTTCACAAAGTGTGACTGACACAAGATCACATAGGAAATGATCACACACACATTCACATAAAACTACACCGGGTTTGAGATGTAGTGCAACACTCAGTTAGTAAGTACACCATTGTGGCCGTTGAGGATAGTACGAACCCTTTATACACATATTTATTTTTTAGGGTTTGATGCTTGTTTTGAGGTTTTACAGGTGATTCCTTATTACAGGTATTGCAGTGACATCTGATATAATTCAATGAAGTTGGTGCAATAAAAATAAATCATAGGAAAATATCTAGTGACACCTCATAGGAGGGTTTTAGGATATTTTCGTAGACTAGGGCACCCGGAACTCAGACTAGGGTGCCCATAGGTGACCTGATCCTCTCCCAGGCACCTCAGTCCACTAAGACTGCTTAGATATGTACTTCTCGGGACCTCAACATGGTCGTTTCCTCCTTATGTCTCGCCAACCATCTTTGTAACATGGTCCAACAAGTTTGTTGAATCAACTAAGCTCTATCTAACCCTCCATGCACTTTAGGGTTTCATACATTCATAGCTTAGATTGCATGGGTCACTTTCTCCTTTTTTATTTAGCTTTTATTTACTGTTGAACTTATTAGATTAACTCATAAAATTCACATTTTTAGTTAATCATTTTGCTGAACCCGTACTCGATATTCATGCTTATAGGACCTTCACTAATTGCTTATCATCTTAGGGTTTGGTCATCATGAATATCTCTATTCAAACTTATCTACAAAATCACTTTGATTTTATCAGTAAGCTTAAAAAGTACTTAGCTACTAATTATATTCCTCCTTACATGTCACCCGAATATGGATACCTTAAGTTAAATTATTCTCCACCCCTCAATGAGGATCAAATAAATTTCACAACTGATGACTTACCTTCTCAAGCAATAATACAACTTAACCCTCCCTCATATATTCAAGTTTGTGTTAAAAAATTTGGAGTCAAACACATTTTAGTTGACAATGGATCATGCCTCAAAATTTGTAACATCAATTTCCTTCACCATTTCGGCATGTCAAAAGCATCTTTAACTCCTTCATCCATCTCTATCCATGGCTTTGATAACATTCCTAAGTGTGTATTAGGTACTATTAGCTTACCTATCACTATTGGTCCATGTACATTTACCATTTTGTATCATGTCATGCCCAATAACCTTAACTATAATATTATTCTTGGACAACCTTGGATCCATGTTATGCATGTGGTTCCCTCTATGCTACATGCATGCATTAATTTCCATCATCAAGGAATTGTTTATGATGTTCCAGTTGATCCATCCCCTTTTGAATATTGTAACTCTGTAGAGCAATCTACCAATACTTCCATTTCCTCTTATGCTCCTCTCAAATTTTCTCGATATGTGTTAGGGTATGAATACTTGTACCACTTTGGATTCATTGATGAAAATATATATCAACAAGAACATAATGTCACTGATCTTTGGGATCTTCCTACGTAGTCACACAATTTCAGACTAGGGTATCAACCTTCTTCTATACTTCCTACAGACGCTTATACCACCTTTCATGTTACTTCACTTTCCGTAGTACATCCTGAACTCATTAGTGATGATACATCCACCATTTGGGACACCATGGATACTTTCCCTATTGATGATGCCCTACTGGATCATATGGGTGTTTATGATCATCTTACTTCTTTTCACCATAAAAGAATCTTCCATTATCTCTCACTAATATGACATATTTTGGAGAATCTAATGTGTCCCCTAACAATGATGACCATCCCAACACTATTCCTATTAATCCATATATTGAAGATTGTTCGACTCTTCTAAACGAAGAGACAATACAATACAACCTAGGTACATGTGAAAAATCCATGATTGGTTTTTCTCGCTGCCTTCCTCCCTCCAACTAAACAAAAAGATATCAAGCAAGTCCTTCAAGATTTCTTTGATATTTTTGCATAGGACTATAGTGATATGATGGGCATTTATCCATTAGTTGTAATGCACAATACCGTCCTCAACCCTGGCGTTAAACCCGTCTAACAAAAAAATTGTAAAATGAATCCTAAAGTAACACTTCTAGTTGAAGAAGAGATTTAGAAGCTTCTCGATGCCAATTTTACTCTTGATCACCTTCAACAATCCTAAATGAGGAAATCTCCATGGCTTCACACACAGTCATGAAACTCTGGATAAACACTTAATTCATGTACATGATAGCCATGATTTAAAAAAATCTTGACCTACATCATACTTGACCTCATGCTATTGACATCCACATTGATTGATATAGACCCTATGACCTTGCCATCAATCGTATCCATTGTCTCATACCAAGAAGTGACTCTATACATAGATTACCATGAAATCAAAGGAATCAAGCCCACTGACTACACTAAATAAGTCATTATACCACTGCCACAGGGACACATCATGCTATACTGATATGACATAACATTGTGAGTCTTAAACTCATTCCTACTTAGAGACCTACTTATCAACGGGAAATACATAGACTTATATTCACATGATTGAATAATCAAGTAAATCATCACAAAGCATTACTTAGAATTTTTTTTGAGACAAATCATACATGGCGTTCTTCCCATAGATAGAGATACTACATAAAACTATTCAAATGACTACGACTTCAATATCAGGTTCTCATCTAAATCCGAAAAAGTGAATTTTTGGGGTCATAATGGGTAAGCTTCCTGGAATATAATATCTCTAAATGTGGCATTGAGATTGATCCTGTCACTAAATTAAAGACCATTATCGATATGTTGTACCACCCAAAAATTTACATCAATTATGATCATTACAAGGGAAGATTTATGTTATTCGGCGATTCATTTCATAGCTCGCTGATAAGACCCAACCATTTAACATGGATCATTGAACAAGAGATAATAATTTTACTTTGGGATGAGAAATGTCAACAAACATTCAATGATATCCAAGAATACTTATTAAACACACATTTCCTTAGTCCTTCCTTTACTTGATCAACCTTTTTTGTTTGATATATCCTATCCACTACATTTCATGCATTAGGTTTGACCCTACAATAAGCTTGCAAACGTGATGATTTTCAACTTGAAAGAAAACATATAGTATATCATTCATACCCTAGTTTCTTACGAATGTAACTATAGATACATTGAAAAACTATGTCTCGAACTAGATTTTTGATGACAATAAATTATGATATTATGACCCATAAATAATGAAGTACATATCATGCACTAAAATCGATCCTTTGTGGTAATTATTATCTCGCAATTCATCTATTTAGGATGACTTAGACATGATGGGTCATGATTCTAATATGACTTTTCTTTGACAAGTTTATACCATAAAAATCCATCAAAGGAAAAGATTATAGCTAATCAATTAACTACGGCACTTCATTCTTAGATGCATCACCTATTTTTGATTCTTTTCATGACCAGATTTCACTACATATAGTATTGAGCCACACACATTGAAAATGTAGCTTGATGGATTTCATTGTAAATCTAGTGCTTAGAGCATGGGATTATCTTGATTACCCCACACAATTACCCACATAGCTCTTGATAGCATATCGATTAAGGGTTTTCTTCACTACAAATAACATCAAAGAGTATGAATCTATCATTTTAGGCCTACTTACCACTCAAAAAAATTCTCATTTGTAACTTTTAGTATACATGTCATTGACTCTCAAATTAGTCATCTAATCTCTTAGGTCAATAATACCATATAACTACAAAAATCTGAGATCATTAAATCCCATACAATTCATGTTTGTTAAAGATCTCCTTTGCTAGATTTTGATTCCTACTCCATTACTATTATTCCTCGCAAGTATTTTTTTCATGCAGATGCTATGGCTAGTGTTGTGTCACTCATCCTGTAATTCATTACCGATGAACAAGCTACATTCATCATTATGCATTTGTGACATCCTTCTAGACATCTCATGCAACTTACGCCATTACCTCATGAAAATTCTGAATGGTTTACGCCTATTTATAATTACTTATATAAGAAAAATATCCCTAACTCCTTACAGCCTCATGAAGCTCACCGTTTATGTCATGAGGCTACTCTCTATGTTATTGTTTGGGAAATAATTATTTAAATGTGTTATTGACATTCATATCTTACATTTCCTCGCACTTGCATACATTCCCACAACCATCTTGTAGATTCATGAAAACATATGTGGTGGTCATTTTTTGGGCAAATCTATGTCATAAAAACTTTTACACCATGGGTATTATTGGCATAAAATGGAACAAGATTTCCTTGAATATGATACTCGTGAAAATTTCCAAAAATATGGTAATCTCTATCATGCAACTGCATATGACCTCCAACCCATTACACCAACTTGGCCTTTCTCCCTTTGGAAACATGATCTTATCACTATGATCAATCCTGAGTCTAGTGATAGACACAAATATATTATTATGGCTACTGATTACTTTACCAAGTGGGTTGAGGTGGCTCCCTTACACTCGATCACTGACACCGACATTTACACTTTTCTCACCACGCATATTATCACTTATTTTTGTGTACCCTCTTCCATAATCACTGATACTGGAACTTCCTTAAAAAATAAGGATGTTAAAAAGTTTTGTGCTAAGTTCAAAATAAAAAAATCATTCTCCACCCCTTATTATCTATAAGGAAATCGCTAAGCTGAGGCTACAAACAAGACCATTATAAAAATATTACATAATATAGTTGCCTCTACTAGCATTGATTAACGTAACCAATTATTCTACGACCTATGGGCTTATCATACTAGTGTTTGCACACCTAGTAAAATTACCCCATTTGCCTTAGTTTATGGTGCTGAAGCTGTTATTCCACTTGAGCTTGAAATACCTTGTGGATTTCTTCAAAGGAATGCTTACAGAAAATGAATATCGTGAAAACTGTGTACATGAACTATAAATGTTAGACTCACGTCATGTGCAAGTGCTTGAGCATCTTCGTGCATATCAATCTCGCATTACACATGCATATAATCGAAAAAATCATTCTTGAGAGTTCAATATTGGTGACCTCATCTTAAAACAAAATCAAAAGAATATGAATGTTGAGGTGCCTCTCAAAGGAAAATTCAATCCCAATGGGCTTGGTCTATACATTATCACTAAAAAACTTGGTTGTGGATTTTATCGCCTTGCCACCCTTTTAGGAAAACCACTCAAAACTCCACTCAATGTAATGCATCTTAAGAAATACTATGCTTAAATGCAACATCGACCATTACCCAATGACACAATCTTTTGATTTGGATCACACTTGACTGTTGAGGGTATACTACACATGAGCCCCACCCACTACATAGTAGGTACTAGACATTTGTTCGAATCTTCACACATCTCGCATCATACTGTCTTGCATCCATAAATCTTACATTATTATTTTATTCTACATCATCCACATTCATTGACAGTTCTACAAATCTATACATCATACTCATCTATTATTCATAACGTGTCGACTATCACCTACATGTATAGCATTACATACTACTCATATGACATCATGTGCACACTTTACACTTTTAGTCGACATACACATCTTGCATTGTATCTTATACATCATATACTACACATTATACATGTCATATGGTTTGTCTATTATCATCATGCATCCTACTATCTTATTCTATGCACGGTTCAATCACTACCATATGATGTACTTTAGTTCCCTTGATCAATACTTAGACTATCAAATATTTAAAAATCAAATGGACCTTATCATCACTCTACATGTTCATCATTTAAACCTTTGTTCATATGCAACATTACTAGGTTACTAAACATATGCTATAAGGCTAAATGGTAACCTATTGCTTCATCTTGTAGTGGTATACACGATTTACGCTACATCACCACTCATTACCTTATTCGTATTGTAGTGCTATACACTCTAAGGTTATATCATCACTCCTATTCATCTTGTAGTGATATACGCTTTAGGCTACATCCTCACTCTTTCAATCAGATTTTCATGTTTTAGTAATTTGGTTATAAGGGTCACGCAAACACTTCATTTCTAGGTCACATATCATCATTACATATACACACCTCATCACAACGTGTTAAACACAAGAAACATTTTGAACTTTTTCCTTATGACGGACACTCTCAGTTTACAGTTTATTCTTGACTGTACTGATGGGGAAAATATAAATAAACCTGATTGCATACATCTCCATGCACTTCAGGGGAAACACATGGTGCCTACCATCAATCTTACATTCTATTCCATCCATCCATATACATTTCTACATATCTTTGTCACATTTACTTTTAATTAATTTTTCTTATACATGTCTCACTTTATTACACATGTCTGGATAGATATGTTATATGTCCATTTATATTTACCATATAGAAAAGTGCGTTCACGTCTTTCTCTATGTTATGATCATAGATACATGGTTTGTTACACGAGACCATGGATGTTCATCTTCTACCACTCCTACAACGGTTTCGTAGGGGGATCTTCGACATTCGTACTCTTTCAGGTGACTATTGATTAATTTTTTTACTTAGCACTTTTACATTACTTTCTTATACATGTTTTTGACATACTGGTTATCTTTCTAACATGCTAAGGGGTGCCTTCATGTAAAACATTCATTTTGTAGGATTAATTTTTTTTAATGACTATCTATGTCTTTTTGTTTACTATTGCTTTGTTCATTGTTTTCTCTTGTATGTGGGATCCTTACCCTATGTTTGGTGTGCACCACTTGTTTGTTATATGTTTCCATTGATGGCCTTGATGTGTCTTGTGACATCATGAGTGATGTTCTATGTTCACAAATCACTTTGTGTGGGTAAACTTTGTCTTCTTAGCGTGTTTACATTATTCTATATTACTTGGTAGCTTGCTACATTGTTTGTATTTAGCATATACTTGTCTTCTATATGACGTTCTTGTATCGTAATAGCACTTTTTTTTCACTATCCTTCTTCATTTGTACGTGACCTTGGTTTCTACCAAGCACATTCCCTTCCCCTTACAGGGAAGATTTATAGAGTATATGTGGTTGGTCCTCATTTGGTGCCTGCATTCTCTTGTCAGTGACATCACATGCACACCTCGACGAGGTGGTCAAAATTTTGGATTTTACATTCTACATAGCAATTCTACACCGGTTCACCTCAATTCATTTTCTGCCCTTTTGCATTTTGGGTTATACCAATGAGTGGGTTTCAAAACAGTCTATAAACACTCATAAACAATCGAATTTTACAGGACATGGTTGTACCTTAGAATTATGGGGAAACAATTAAATGCTAGAGGATACAATAGAATTCCCTCCCTATACTTCTTCATCCATTAGCATTGGATAACAAAAAAAAACTAGGCAGTATAGAGATCTCTTCACACATATTTAGGGAAGTAGTTAAAGTTTCGAAGGATACAATAGAATTCCTCTCTATACTTCTTTAGCCTATGGCATCGGATTGTCAAAAAAAACCAAGGAAATAATATCCTCTTTCTACACCCTTTCTCTCATCATGTATCAAGTGCACATGTTCCATTTTAAATTTTCATATTTTATGTTTACATACTCTAACATATATATAAATTCATATTTTACATGAATTTTTGAAACACACACACACAATATATATATATATATATATATATGGATATATATACACACATACTTGACTACATGATCACCTTATCCTTGCATGAATCCGACCATATGAAAAGAAAGAACTATTCAAACAACAATGAACTACATTTTGTGGTAGCACACACACACTCATACTAACATGTACGTATATCTCACACATCGGTCAAATATGCACATGCGTTTCTTCCCTAGGTTCATTTTCTCATCAATTTTTGTGCTTTTTTCATCTTTAGTTTCCATGACTCCATCATATTTTTGTCACTCCATGATTTGTTGAGTTCTTTGGAACATGCTTTATACATCACTCTACATGGACATCAGCTACGCATTTCTATGTACTTTATGTTACCAAGCATTATCGCTCACCGATATAAAGTGCGAGGGAAAATTTAAACACTAAATTAAAGATGCACTTTGGGTATTATTTATTAGCATTGTTCATACTACTATTCATATTGTTTTTTGAGTGAAGAAAGTAATAATTATCCCCCATATTTTGGAAAAATACTTTGCTTGTTTTATCGTCATTGCTAGACCTTCACTGCACATACTTGTCTAGTCTGTTTATTGTCATTCCCTGCGTCATTTTTTTAGCCTTCATTGGGGTGCACAAGCTACTACTGAGGCATTGAAAAGCATCCTAGTCCCAATAAGGGTGTCCCTAATGATCCTTTTTACACTTTCCCGCCACCTTTTGGAAACTTTCTAGCTCACTTGATCTTTCTATATTTTTGTGGTTGGTCATAATTTTCAGGGTTAATTATGAAACTAGAACAATAGAAATTATATAAATATAACAGTTATGAGACCATAATGAGGGTACCAAGCACTAACCACTGCTATCATCCACCTAGATTTTCATCTATCTAAAACGCATCTAGAACTCATTTTCATCCTTCTAGATCTATCACAAGGGACAAGACTAGGTTCATCTGCATCACAAATAATTATAGGGAGTTTTATTCTATTCCATCCACCATTCTATTTATATTTACTACACATAGTTATAGCTCAATAATTCAAAAAGTGTGACTGAGTACAAGAGTACCCAGAGGGCATTATATCACACACACACACACACACAAACACACAAAAACTACGTCATGTCTGAGATGTAGTGCATTACTCAAGTTAGTAATTCCACCATTATGCAGTCACTAAGGATAGTCTAACCCCTTGATTTACATATTTCTTTTTTAGGGTTTGATGTTTATTTTGGGGTCTTATAAGTGATGTCATTATTATCAGTTATTGCATTACGACATCTGACATAATTCAGTAAAGTTGGCACGACAATGAGTTAACACATGTGAATATCCAATGACACCTCAGAGGAGGGTTTTCAGGCATCATCTTCCACAGACTAGGGCATCCAGAAATCAGACTAGGGTGCTCCTAGAGGCACCCATGATCCTCTCCCAGTTACCCCAAGTCTAGTAAGATTTTTTCAGATCTGCACATCTTAGGACCTCTGCACATTTGTTTTCTTCCTCTTCTGTCTCTCTAACCATTTCTGGGACACAGTCCTAACAAGCTCATTGAATCAAATAAACTCTATTTAATCCATCTATCTGCACTTAAGGGTTTCATACATTTTGTTTACTTACAACTTGCATGGTTCACTTTTTATATTTACTTATTACATTCATTTAGCTGTTATTTATTACTCTCCCTAGTTTAGATTAACTCATAAAATTCACATTTTAGTTAATCACATGACTCCTCTACCATTTGGATTCTTGCTCCACTTTCTATGCCATTTGTATTGTAATGCTCCTTATTTTAACATTTTTCTTTAGCAGGTGTAGTATATCTCTCTTGTTTGTTAAGAGATTTTAGATTTGTATTTTTGACACTTTTAGGCATGTTGAAAGTCCCTCTTGTGGGGGATCTATTCTGGTGAAGCCCAGTGTTAGTTTATCAGTCTTTGAGTAGCTGTTTTGACAACTCATACAGATTTGTAGCGTCACTCTACCCATTCAAAAATATGGAAGGGTGTGGTGTTGTTCTTTATTTTTAGGGTCTTGCGTCCTTACCTTGGATCTTTGGATTGCAACACTCCTATTACTTTGGATCTTTTTTTCTTGTCTTGTTGCCTTTGTTATTATTCTTGGATTGTGGCACACCTATTTATAGTAGTCAATCGAATTATGTTTGATGTTTTTTTACTCTTTTTACATCACTCCATTGACATTCTCCTTGTATGGAGCTATTCTGGTGAAGCCCAGTGTTATTTGTTTTTAATTTTTGTGATCGAGCAGTGGATTCATACCACAATGCACACCAAAATTCTTTAGCACTGTATGAGTTTTTTTATCCAAGATTCTTGGGATGCCTTGTAGTGGGGGTTTTCTCCCTCTACTTTTTTATTACTAGTTTTGGGTGCCTTGTGGTGTCCTAGGGACTTTTTCCCTTGTTATTGTATGTGTTTACCTCATTAGGCCTTGTTATTGGGACCCAACAATGTTTCTACCCACCTAAGCTATGCTTATGGAGGATGTTAGTGTAGGTTATTATTTATTCTTTTATTTGTTAATTAGGATAATTATTGCACTTGGGTTATCCCTACACTTGTTGGGTTAACTTGTTTAGGTGTACTAATTTTGTGGAGTTAGCTTACTAGTTATGTTGAGTTAGCTTACCAGTTGTGTGGAGTTAGTTTGCTAGTCTTGTGGAGTTAATTTAACTACCAATATCAGTTAGTGGGAGTTCTTCACCAATGATCTAGGTAGTAGTTGCACTTCCCTCCTATATGTGCATCTTGATTATTGAGTTAATCAATGACATTATGATGAATTTATATATATGATATTTTAGCTCTTTGTTTATAAATCCTTTTGTAAGGTTATTCTGGTGAATTCATTTCAACCTATCAAATGTGGTGTGTTATTATCATATGATATTTTCACAACTTGGAATAATATTATCATCGTTCCTTTTAGTAAATTATTTTGTGGGATTTTTACCAAACAAATATTTTTTAATTACTAGAGGAACTTGTTTACACCCTAATTAAATATATGTTATTAAAAGTACACAACAATAAAGAGGATATAAGGGTTTGTACATGGGATTAGTATGATCTAATTAATTCACCATTAAACATTCATAACCAAAATAACACATTAACATTGCAACAATTGATAATATGGTAAATAATACCTCAAATGCATAAGAGGAGAAATAGACTTAGTTTTACAAGTCAACATAGAAATATTTCAGATGTATAGATAAGTGAAAAAAGAAAACTAGATACTGAGAGTGCTTTGGTAAAAGTTATAGAACTATACATTGAGAAGGGGCATGATCATACAACTATTATATGGTCCATACTAAAACTATATGGTCATGAACTAGATTTGTATGGTCTTGGACCTTTCAGTAATATGGGTTTCAAATTTCATGTGTGATTCTCTTACATGGAAATGAAATTCTTTGCATGTTTATTTTTCTCACATAACTTATGTATGACCTAAAAGTATATGCACAAAGTGGAAACCCTAGAAACTTATAAAACCCTTCATCTGAGTAGTAGAAAACTAAAAGAAGAAAACATGTGTGTAGTTAAGATGGACTACCCTTAGCAGTCAAACCCAAATACTAAACCTATCCAAGTGTTTTACTACATTCCCTAATTGTGGGGTCAAGCCTCATGTAGTTCTCTTAGGTTATTGTGCTAGTGTGAGTATAAAATATCCAACCACTAAGGGTTCTCTTTTGTCTATGGATACCAAAATATAGGGTTGAATATATATTATATAATGTAACCAATGTGGTAATAGCGTGGCATCTTGTTCTTCAACTAGGTGACCTAATCCTTTATTCCTTAAAACCCTTAAACATGTTTGGAGTGACTTTTCTCTTGATAATACATAACTTTGTGGCATTTACATGCTTGAAAATGGAGGAAGCTAGACTCTTTGACTTAGTTGAATGCTTCATACCTATAATAGGTATTGCTCTAATTGATGTGTATTTTATTTGGGAAAATTTCTGAAATCCTTAAGTACATTTGGAATGATTTTTTTAATAGAAGCTTATGAGAGTGCCAAGTGAACTATTAAGTGACACTGAATTGCTTATATAGCCTTTCGTAGGTGAAATATTTTAATAAGGCCAACCCTGGGAAGATGAAACAATCCAATAAAGATATTTACATTGAAAATATAGTTAGATGACGTAAAGGGGCAAGAATGTACAGGTCATCCAATAATGGACCCCACATCCTTAACCTTTGTATGGTTATGAACATGAAATACACAAATCAAAATATAAAATTGTGGTATAAAGTAAAAATGTTATTCACTGCTTAAATTTGATAATATTCCTCAAATTGATGACATAACAAAGGGTAAAGATAAGCAAATCAAAAAAGATCTAGAGATATAAATTGATTGGATTCCAAAAGCGTGCATTTTCATAGTAAGGGAGCATAGTCAAACTTGGAATTGTAAATGACAAGTTAATAAACTTTAGTGTCTAAATTTTACCTCCCTTTAAATGTGTAATTTTAAAATTGCATTCTTAAAGGAAAAACATACATGAGTGTGCACACTATCTTTTTCTTTACTCAAGAGTTGTTCTCTTATGTGTTGGTGTTGAAATACTCCATGATGAAACCTGCAACATAGGATGTAGTTAATGTATATTATGGAAACTAAACCATAACTCAAGATATAAATAATTATTGTAACTTTGAACTTGTAAAAAGTAAAAAAAGGAGATACAAAATATGGAAGAAATACACTTGTTCATTTTATGACGGGAGGATCTCCCTTTCTTGTCATTACTTGAAGGCTTGGGATGTTACTGAGATGCTTGAGGATTTTGGGTGATAAGTGTATAATTTGTGCCAAAGGAGAGACTGGGGTGTTTAGTGAAAAATAACACCATAGAGAGAAAAGAGGAACCAAAGTTACCCTTCTTAAAACTTTGTAAATAGGAAGGTCATCCTATAAATAACTTATCTACTTATACACCTTCAAAATTTGAGAATTTGGTAAGAGAAGAGGAAGGAAACCCTATGAAGAACTTGACCACTTAGACACCTTACATGAAACCTCCAAACCACACCACTGCAAATGGATCTAGGTCTAATTTTATACTATTATAACTGTTGAATAAGATAACACCACAAAAGAAGTGGAAATTTAGATGCCCCTATAAGGTGTTATAATTTTGAAAACAAATGCATAAATTTTAAAATTTCATAAGGGAGAAGGAGGACCATACCCCCAAACCATGTTATTACAACTAATTTTCAATAATGTAGAGGATAAAGAATGAATTACTCATGCCCCCTGCATCATACTTTAAAATTAGTAAATTTGTACATGAAACTATATCAAAATCCTAGAAATATCTACTAGCATTTAGAGAAATTAATTTGGATGTGGCATTACTAACTGTAAAGGAGCCGACTGAGATGGAAGGTGAGGAGGGAGTAGGGTGAGAGTGGATGCACAGGGGGAAGTGGTGGGCTATGATGATGTTGGTGTGATGGAGGCTTATGCAACCTGATTGGAGGGGCAACTAGATGGATTTGAGAGGTGGGTGTGAGATCATGTAGAGGATATAATGAAGGGTGGTAATGAGGGAGGGAATGAGGATGATAGAGTGGATTTATTGGAGGCTATCATAGTGATATCAGAGGTTGAGAAGGATGCGTTGTTAGCTGAGTGGGTAACATTGATTGGTTAGAGGAACACTATGACTAGAGAGAGAAATGGGCTGAGCAAGTAACTCACTACTGTACAAGTAGACTTACACATACTAGAGATGATAGAGACATATAAGGGGAGATAAAGAGGCCTTGTGAAATGCATTTGGTGTGATAGGCCCATCGATATTAGGGGTTGATCCATAAGATACTATGGCTTAGACTAGTGGTCAGATGGGGCCACCTGGTAGTGTAAGTATGGCTAATTACCAAGCACTAAGTGAGGAGCTTCATTATTATGAGAACCTATTAAGGCGGAGGCTTCTGGATGAGCCTTGCTATGATGATTTTTTTGGCTTGATGATGACAGTATCAATCAGGTAGTGATGCAAGTGTGGGTCAGCCACTGAGAGGTCCAGGTGAGGGACCATTCAGATATCCAAATGACAATTAGGGGAACTACGCCAAAGGGAGTGTTTGATTGATGGACATTTAGTTCACTAGGTAGTTTTGTAGGCCCATTTTGATAGATTTTGATGTATGAGGATCTTCTAAATCCCTTGTTGATGACATAAAAATATATTTTTGATACGTGAGGCTCATTAAAGCCCTTGATGATGTATAGACACTTTATATACATATGCACATGATTTTGATGTTTGAGTTATGTTTTTAGTTTTTTAATGAGTGCAATGTGATGGATATAGATGTAGTTGGTGATGATTTAATTAATGAGTTTAGTTATGATTTTGATATGATGAGTTATGGATGAATGTAAAATGTGTATTTTTTAGATTAGAGATGTATACTGTGATTTTGATGATCTTGGACATGTTTGTGACAAATGATGATATTGTTTTTTAATTTACACACTATATGATGGATAAGAACATAATGTGGGATGTTTACTTCCTTACTATTATGGATATATATAGTGTATGATGGTAAATTGTTTATATCTATGATACTGCACATGCAACTTTGTAAATAATATTAACATATGACTCACAATGGTTAGTCATACTAGGATCATAAATGGATGTGGGATAGTTGTATATATCCTTTTGTTACATGAGCAAGGGTTGTATGTAGCAAGCACGGGGAAATGAGTTCTTCATGATAGTTCCTAGGGTTTTCCCTAATCTTAATATATTTTACACAAACTGATCAATGCGGGAAGATTACGTTTGACGGGAAAGCTGATCGATGTGGGAGGATTTCTTAGGATGGTTGCTTTTTTGATTTTGATATGAGGTCTGATTAATGCGGGAAGATGTTTTTGATTTAAGGATTGATCAATGTAAGAAGTCCTTTTGTGTATTTTGATTGGGTAGCCATCCTTCGAGGGAGTGATCTACAATTTTATTGACTTTGATTTCATGGTATCCATCCTTTGAGGGATCGGTATACAAATTTATTTGACATAATTTTCTTTTTGATACCCATCCTTCTAGGGATCGGTCTATTTTTGATTGTATCCATCTATAGATATTTCAATTTTTGAGCTGAGGGCAAGCCTGGGTAACCACTTAGAAGGGGATAAGTAAATGTGCAAGCTACACATATATACTTGTCATGTTAAAATAGGATAAGATAGGGGGATGGTGAGAATAATGATTTTGGGCTCCCCCAATTGTGAGCAGGGAACCTGTCCATGGTGAATATGCTATGAGCAGAGTTGCCCATATTTAAGGTCATGACATGTATACTAACGGAATTTATCACATGATTCTAGATCATTACAAGGGTGATATGATGTGTGGGTTTGATGGATGAAGATCGTAATGTGACTAAGGCCTCGTGAGTCAATATTTTAACAATATAACAACCATAAGTGTAGGGTGTTAAAAGGATCTTTTTTAGGTTTACCATCAAGGAAGGATAAACGATAATCCCCAGACCAATATTTATGAGTAATAATATAGAATCCAAGTCAGTTTAGAGAAAACTTCCCATGTTTAATACTTTCCCTGTTAATGACATATTATTTTTCTTTGAGAACATGATCACCAATGTTAAAGTCACATTGTTTGAGATGTTTTTTGTAGGATTGTTTAATTTGTTCTTGATAGATGTTGATATGTTCGAGGGAATTTAAACGATGTTCATCTAATAATTCTAGTTGTGATAGGAATTTTTGACGATAATCCTCATCAGGGATGAAGTATTTGAGAGAAACATATAAGGATGGGATCTGGACTTCAAGCGAAAGAACAACTTCGGTGCCGTATACTAATGAGAATGGTGTAGTTCCCGTAGTGGTTCAAAATCTAGTCCAAAAGGCCCATAATGCAAATGGGATTTGAAGATGCCAATTTCTACTAGCTTGGTCAATAGTTTTCATGATAATTTTGTTGGATGCTTCGGATTGGTTGTTTAGATGAAAAATTGAGCTTGATGTTGTATGTGTCACAATTTTTTTGAACTTTCTTGTTTTTGAAATAGTTTCCATTATATGTGACGATTTTATGAGGTATACCAAAGCGATAGATAATGTGATGATGGATGAATTCGATGATTTTATCTACTTTAGTGGAGATAAGGGGGATTTCTTCCACTCATTTTGTAAAATATTCGGTTGTTGTGATGATGCAATTGTGTCATTTTGATGAGCGAGGGTTGATAAGGCTAATAAGGACAAGCACCCATTGCGAAAAGGGCCAAATATCTTGAGTGCACTGAGGAGCATGGCTAGGGATATGTGTAAGGTTGGAATGTTGTTGACATTTGACACATTTATTAACATAGTCACAACAGTCTTGGTTAAGCATGGGCCAATAGTAGCGCATGCATAGGATACGTTTATTGAAGTGTCCACTACATATGTTGACATGGACTTCTTGAATAGGTAGACGAGCCTATAGAGTTTTAAGACACTGGACGGGGAGGTTTTCAAATCCTCTTTTGTAAAGGATACCCCTAGTGTGACGTAGTGGAATGCACATTGTTGAAAATATATATTTCCGTTTATTGGATCAATATGAAGGTTTTTTTCTAGTGGAAATATAGTCATATGTTTAAGTATACTAGGTGTAAGCTGTGCTATCTTCTATGTGATTAATGGTGGGAAGTTTAGTGTTAGTATAGGAGGGTTGACCGAGTTTGTGTATGATGACGAAGAATTTGGAATCATCTAGTGATAAAGGAATGAGAGAGGCAAGGGAAACCATGATATCTATGAATTTATTAGATGATAGAGGGGTGGTTTGGATTTTGTAGTGGTCAAAGAGTTGTAATAAGTCTTAGAAAATAGTTTTTTATTTTTGCAGGACCTTATTTTTAAATTGATAGACCCCTTTGATTTGGTTGATGACAAGTTGTGAATATCAGTAGATGTCAAAAATTTTTAGACCAAGAAAGGTTGTGGTTTGAAGTCCCATGATGAGAGCCTCATATTTCTCCATGTTATTAGTGCATCCAAACTTTAGTTTGAAGGATAACAGAATAGGAGTGTCCCAAGGGGGAATTTTGACTATTCTAGTGCCCCTTATTTGCATTTGGACCCATCGAAGAACAAGGTCATTTTAAGAGGGGTAGTTTTATGGTTGAGAGTGTTGATAGATTTTTCGGGAAAGTGTTTGCAAGGTAATTGATTAGAAGGAAGGGGAGCTTCTACGCGATGATCTGCAATGACATGTCCCTTAATATATTTTTGAGATATAAATTTAAGGTTGAAATCAGTTATGAACATGAGCTATCTAGTGATACAATCATTGTGATAAAACTTAGAATGCATGGATTTGAGCAGATTAAATTTGGTGGCAACGTAGGTTTTGTGATTGAGGAGGTAGTGAAGGAGTTGTGAAGTTGTGCAGTACAAGTCACAACAACACTTTTTGACTTCTAAATAGTGAGTTTCGTAATCATGAAGTGTGTAGATAATGTAATAGGAATCTTTCCCCTTACCTTGTTCATCTCGATGTGCCAACATGAATCCCAAGGCATGGTCAGTTGTGGAGATATAAATATATAAGGGATCCCCCTTGTGTGGAAGTGTAAGCATTGGTGAATATAAAAGATATTGTTTGAGGGTGTCGAAGGCCTATTGACAATTATCGTCCCATTTAAAGTGAATGTTTTTTCTTAGAAGATGATGGAAAGGTTGACAACTATCTGATAGTTGAGAAATAAAATTATGGATTGATTGAAGCTTTCCTTGAAGGATGCAAAGTTGTTTGCTATTAGATGTTGGAAGAATTTTGATGATGGATTTGAATTTTTTAGGGATAAATTTAATTCCCCTAATGAAAACTATAAATCTTAAGATTTTTCCTTTGAGAACTCCGAATACACATTTAACAAGATTAAGACAGAGAAAAAACTGTAATAGACACGTAAAGATCACATAAAGAACAACTAGGATGTATATTCAGTGTTTGGATTTACCTAAGAGATCGTCGACATATTCTTCTACGGTTTTATGGATGAGGTCATGAAAGATGTAGGTCATGACACGTTGATAATTAGATCCTACATTTTTCAGATAAAAGGGTGTTACTCTGTAGTAGAAGGTTCCCCATGGGGTGATAAAGGAAGTCTTATGTTGATCTTCTGGTGTGATGAGGATTTGATTTTAACCAAAGAAACCATCCATAAGAGACAACATAACGTGGCTTGGTGTTAGATCAATGAGCTAATCAATGTTTGGTAAGGAAAAATCATCTTTTTGACAAGCGAGGTTGAGGTCTTAGAAGTCCGTATAGATGCAAAATTTCCCAGTTGAATTAGTGATGCGCACGATGTTAGAAAAGCATTATGGATAATAAATAGGTAGTATGAATTTGGAAAAAAGAAGATGTTGAAGTTCTTCTTTGACTAATAGTGCAATGCGAGAATGTATCCTAAGAAGTTTTTGCTTCACGAGATTGGCATCTAAGATAGTGACGATATTATGGATAATGATTTTAGGAGCTATACTAGGCATGTCACTATAGGACCATACAAAGGATTGAATATGTTTGGATAAACAAGAGGTGAATTATTGGAGTTTAGGCGAGTCTAAGGCTTGACTGATCTTGAAAATGTCTGACTCCTATGATGTGCTGATATTAACATCAGTGGTCGATTCGTTGAGAAGTGTGCATGTGTCAGAAGGTAAGGTTTTCTTAAGATATTTATCCTCAGTGCCTAAATAAGTAAAGATAACATTGTTTTCGTGGTGATGAAGGATGTCGATAGTAGGGGAATCTTCCTCTATCGTATGTGGTAACATTAGGGGAAGGGTTTCAGTTATGATGTCAACTTGATAAGTTAGCAGTCCAAGTGTGATGACATTGATTAATAAAAGTTAGATGAGATAGATAAAGTATCATCAACATCAGAGGGTGAGTCTGAGAGTGGTGATACTGGTTTATGAGGTTGAGATGTTGATGGATTAAAAAGAGATGATTTGAAGCCGAGGACGTGTTTCTTGTGAATTTTCCTTAATTATTTGAAGGGTAAGTCATTCGGTCCCTACTCGTATTGACCCAAAATAAAGCACTTCCACCCACAACAATGGGGGTAGGTTCAGATGCATTGTGGTTTTTCTAAAAATGAAAGTATGAGGAGAATGGTTTTTCATGTGGTTGATCATCAAGATGATATGAAGGGTGGTTGATACCTCCATAAACAAGTTATGTTCGTAGAAAAGGAGGAAAAAAGGAAATAAGATTTCCTATGTTAAGTTTATAGAGAGGTTATTTGTTAGGTCTCTTGTATGTTATAGTCATAGGAAGTTCATTAAGATCTAGAAGGTGATAATCCCTGAGCGAGAGATGTTATATGACGTCTTCAAAGGATTAATTGTTTAGTAGTTTGGATGTAGGGATGGAAGAGCATGTAGAAGCTTGATATGAAGACAAAAAGTTTTGTAATGAAAGAAACACATCATTGGGTATGTAGGTCATGTGACAATATCTGAATGGATTTGGATCGACGGGGATTGTAAAGGTTTTACCATCTTGTTCATATTTTAGACATCAATGCAATGTGGATGGGATACAACACATAACTCGTATCCAAGGATGACCTAGTAGTATGCTATATTAGAACTGCCCTTCTACAAGATATAAGAGCTCATGAAGGATTTTAACACCTATTTTAATAGGTGAAATGACCATGCCTAATGTGGGAGTGACAATTTTGTTGAAGGTACGTAGCACGATAGGCAATTGGGTGACTAGGATGCTGGGTAACTAAAGCTATTTGAAGGCGTGAGAGGATATTATATAGATACTGACATCATTGTCAATCATTAATCTCTTAACCAAAGTGTCGTTGATTTGGGAGGTAATAAAGAGAGGAAGATTCTAGTCTTCAAGATGTAAGGACATAATTTCCATGTCTTCAAATATGATGGTGGTAGAAATTTTAAGGGCGCCAAAAAGGTTAGAAAATGGCCAAGGGTTGTCTGATGGTACTAAGATGGATTGAAGAGATTCAATCATTGCTTATCAACGTTGAGGGGAATTTTAAAGTAGATCATAAAGAGACATCTTAACGCGAGCTTGATGTTTGTTCGGGGACAATGTTTTTTTATAGATGTAGTGGATTGGGTTTAAGGTTCCTCCAAGATGAAAACCTTGGATTTAGAAGTAGATGGGTTGGGTGATTCAGGAGGAGCGATGGAGATAGAGAATTTAGGCCTGTTTTGACATGTGGTTTTCAAATCCTGAGTATGCACTCTGGTGGTTATACAAAAATCTATTTGGTGGAGTGGGGATTTACTGGAGAAAGCCTTGATTTTATTGGATACAATGTTAAGTTATGGTCTATAATTGACATGTTTAGGGATTTGAGAGGTGGGTTTGCTTTGATGTTTGAGTTTTATTATATCTAGATCGGGAGGTGGATGATATTTATATGCGGGGAGAACTCCTTTACTAGCGAGACTTCAAATGATGGCGTGGACATATTTTTAGTCCTCAGTGAAGTGTCATGATATTTTATGGTAAGCGTAGAATGCCTTGTAGTTACACCAGGAAGGTTTCCACCCCCTAGGATCAAAGGGATTAATAGGTGGTAGTGTTATGATTGATGATAGGATGATTTTTTCATGGATTTTAATATAATATTTTCATGTGGCTGACTGAGGTGATGATGCATGTTGGGTATCATTTGATGGTTTAGAAGTATAAGATACTTGAGTTATGTTTTTTGTGGCACATTTAGGTGTTGGTTGAGGGACGGGTTTAGATTCTGTGACCATGATTACAAATTTGGATGAAGGATGCAACCCCAAAACAGAGGGTAAGGGTTGTATGTTTCATGATATGATTGTTTGGTGAAGATTTGATAGGGCTTATATTTTTTTAAGTGGATGATTTGTAGGTATTTTAATTGGTTTACTAAGGTTCTTGATTTGATTTTGGCTGATGTGGTCTTGGAAGAAGCTATTTAAAATTTTAATGATGGGTTTCTAATCTTGTGATTTTGAAGGGATGGTAGGGGAAGTTTGTGTAATAGTAGATGTGGTAGATTCTGTATGTTCTGATGTGGACGGAGTTGATATTATAGTAGTGAAGAGATTAGAAGAGTCACATTGTTTAATTTTCATTTTAGCTGCGGAAACAAATGGTATTGTGGGTGTAGATGAGATTTTGTTGACAATGTTGATGATATGATGAGATCCTATGGCGTTATACCGAGGTTGACTACTAGGTGGGGGATGATTCGGGAAAGGATGTTTAAACACGTCCAAGATTTGAGTAGGAGGTGCGTTCGGATTATCAAGTTATAATTCACCTCTATTGATAAGGTCTTGGAGGAAATTTCTAAACAAGTGACACTTTCAATGTCATGTTATCAGAATTAATTACATTTACAATAGTCATTGTACCTATACCATGATAGATTGAATGTGGATTTGATAGGTCGGATGGGAGGGAGCTTAATCATATAAGCGGTCAAATTTTTTTCAAAGAAAACATTATAGAATTCCTCCAAAGGTGTATAGTTACGTTGAGGTCAGGACCATTCAAAATCTGAACGACCTTTGGATGCAATTTTTAGAATAACAATGTTTTTGGCACCTTTAGATTTTTCATTGTTAAAAGGATTTTTAAAAGGGGAATCAAGATTTGGGTTCTTAGGTTAGAGTTTGAATTTACCATCCTCAAGGGCATGGAGTTAAAGTTTCTAGGCCATGGAAAAATCTTCATTGAAAGTTTAGAGTAATTGAATTTGAAGGGTTGACGATATATGTTTTAAGTAGGATCGAGCGAAAAATTGATCAATTCAATTTTTGCAAGTGAGAAGGAAATTTGATTGATGATCTCTTGCCATCTAGTGATGAAATAAAAAAAAACTCATCCTTGAACTATTTGATGGCATATAGGTCGGTGATAGATATTTTATGGGTGATGTTAATGGAAAAGTGTTCTAGGAAAAATTGTGCTAGTTGTGTGAACGAATAAAGGGAATGTTGCAGAATAATATTATACAAATCAAGGGCAGGGCCAACCAAGGACATGGGGAATCTCCTCAACATTAGGTCTTGATCATGGGAGATGACATAAAAGACATTAAAAAATTCCCTAATATGTTATTGTGGGTCCTCCTTATTATAGACCTTGATGAATTACCAGTGTGGAGGGTATGCCTTGAAAGAAACAGATGGATTGATATGTTTGTGGCATATTTGTTCATAGGAAAGGTTATTTTTGGATCTTATGGTGGAGGCTTCGAGGCTAGCTATTCTTCTTAAAAGTGAATAAATAGGATCATTTTAAGGCTATTGGATGTTTGAAGAGGACAAGTTGGTTTGGTTAAAGTGAGAGGGTTTGATTGTTGATATAAGTGATATGGTAATGAAGTATTTTGAGAGAGGGAAATGTTACATAGAATGTAAGTGTATTGGGAGACCAATGGTTATTAGGATGATTTAATATTCTGATATGGTTGTGACTGTGATGGATTTTGATGAACTGAGATGTATCTGTAGTGCAGGACATGCATAGAGGAGATAACATGTGAAAGAGGATGAGTTCTAGTGATGAAAATCATATTGATGGGTGGTAAGAATATAGGGATAGAAATCACTAATTTTTGAGCTGTGGATGCTTGTTGCTATGAAATGGTAGGTTGTGTGATGGCCAAGGGGTTTATGGAAATGGGTATACTGATAGAACTTGTCAAGGGAGGAAGAGGAGTGGAAGATGTATGACTGATTATGGGGGTTAAAGTTGCAGAGGGGTTTTTTGAACCTTGTGGATTAACTAAGGATGTAGATGTTATAGGTCCCTATTGACTAACCATAATCTTGTGTTTTTGTAAGGGGAAAATTCACTTGAAAACATGACAACTTTACCCTAGTGTCAAAAAAATTCATTATAACCCTTCCTTGACACCTCTTCAGGTTAATCAATCATCTATGTCATGCTTATCCCTCATTTGTATAAGGTCATTATATTTATGTTACCCTTCCCCATAGATGATTTAGGGAGAACAATATCATCTAATAAATTTTGAGGCAGTGCCTCTCAAGGCGGATTCTCAAGAAAGCTTAGGAAGGGATATCATCAACCTTTCTAAGATAAGTACACACCCTCTTGAGCTGTGTTGAAGGCCTGTTGGAGAGAAATGTTTTCAGGTAGAAAAATTAGTGGATATCTTACCCATGATCTGAGACTCTAGGTCCCTATGCTTGGGTGGTGTAGCTTCACTATATTGGGAATGAACAAAAATGAAATTTTTTTTTGGCCAGGAGGTTGGGGATCCAACATGCACACTCCAATGTACTTGCGGAAAATGCTTGTAATGAATTTCAAGGGAGGAATTTGTTCAAAGATAGGGGAAATGGAGTGAGAAGTTAGGTAAGGGGAATTAACTCTGCAAGTAGAAAATTAGATTCTCGCTAAAGCTAATTAGAAGTTTCACATTCACAAATTATAGGAGAGAAACAACTATACTTAGAACATCAACAACCAGAGAAAACCATGCAAACAATTTTTCACACATTCATGATTCATGAAAAGAAACAATCCCTTTCTTTATTGACATCTTAACAAGTTGTACAATGATTAAAAATAGATGAAAATAGGTGGAGAAGTAAAAGAATAGCTATCTACTTTGTCTTGCTAAAAAATATCTCTCTTGAGTGCAAAAAATTGACAACCCTTAATAATGAGGGTGTCATTACATTTATAGAACTAGAAAAGTATTTTCATCTACCCCCCATGGTGTGATTTCACTTGCCTTTTTCTAATGTGACTTTTGGTATTCCTAGGAAATAACATTAAGTCCCATTTTAAAAAATAAGGGTTACTTATCACATTATAAGACTATAGTCACATTAATGAATAATACGAAAGAAAAATTACACACTCTTAAAAAAGAATTAAAACATGAAGGAATAATGGGGAGGGGAGAGAAGAGGAGAAGAAGGAAGAAGAGAGAGAACATTATTTTAAAGAATAGCCCGCTACTGAAAAATCCTTGGAAAGCTTTGCAGGATTGATCTCTATGCTTTTGAATTCTTTGCTGAATCTCACAGCTGCTAGGTTTACCTTTTTCTCCCAAGGGATTTGAACAAAACCAAGTGAATTGATCCAATTCTCCGCAAGGGAGTTGATGTTTCCACACTTCGAGTACCAAGTCTGATGATTATCCATGGTGATGGAAATGATTTCCTTGATATCTGATAGAGATTCCAACATGTTTTCATTGAATGAAAATGGGTCTATGACCTCTTCATTGACTTGAACCTCGAATTCCTTCAATAGATCGTTTGTTGAAGTATCTAGGTTCACTGCTAGCACCCTAAGCTTCTGAATCTGGGCATCTGCATCCTTTTGCATTTTCTCAACATCCTCTTTATATGGCAGAAGCTCATCAATGATGTGATTTATTGATTCATACCTATCAAATAGAGTCTTATCCCAAACCTAAGATAAGTCTTTTGTCACCGAAAAGAACACAAATTTGATTACCAGAAGAGATGAATTGACTCTGTCCATCTCCATGACCAATGGATATAATTGGTCCCAATGGTATTTCTCAGCCTCAATTGCCTCCTTTGTTGTGAGTATCTTCATGATTGTGCCATCCATGTATCTGTACAAAGTCATCATTTGTGGAAACAATTCCTTTCCTTTCTCAAGGATCATATTCACCCATTTTTCATTCACCTTTCCTTGCATGGTGAATCCCCGAGTCTTCCTAATGGACTCAGGGTCAAAGATGCTTACTAGAGTGACTTGTTCAACTGGGAGAGTATTTTCAACACTTGGGTCTAGGAGAAATTGGACATATGATGAGGGTTCGAATGTGGTCATCCACTTAATTTAAATTTTCTTTGTATTCCATAATCCTTGCGACGAGGGGAGTGGATAAATCATGGAACAAGTCCAGATCACTTCCATGTCTTTCTGGTCCAAGGGTAATCATACTTGTTTCATAATCAACTGGGGTCATCTCTTCAATGGGTTTAACAACCTTCGCCTTAACTATCTTAATGTATTAGTTTACCGAGGGACCACTGTAGAATATGGATCCCGCTTGAGCTAACTTTCCCTTCTTTGACTTGACCATTGAAACAATCACCAAAAATTTAGGAAAAGACACTTGTTACACCATGAGGGTTTTAATCGTGATCATATATTTCATCTAGGGGAAGCTATTGTTGATCTCTAGCTCGGTGGTGGGAAACATTGCAACTTATTTCTCCACATGAGAAGGTGGGTCCGGTGCAGGTGGGGCTGATGCAGTAGTGGGAGATGAAGGACATGGAGATTGTTGTGGGGTGAATATCTCGGATAGGGAAATTTCTCCTTATTCAAGATCCACCATGAGTATTTATTTTGTTCTCACTCTCTTATGCAGTCTCTTGTAACAATGAGCCTTAGGTTCCTTTGTTTTCCTCTTCAAACTTTCTCCTAACTGAGTTAAACTGGGGGCTTTGTCCTTGGTCTTGGAAGAGGAGTGATAAGATGATTTTCTATAAAGGGATGGGAAGTTTCCTGATGAAATTATATCATCCCTCCTTTTTATAAACCGCACCTTTGATCTCTTGATCACTATCTCTATGCATTTTTGATGTTAACTGACTCACACACACTCCAAGTCACCTGGAGAAGCCTTGACTACAAGGTACTTAGGATCGAACATCTTCGATCCATATTCTGGAATACCATCCTCATACCATTCAAACCTAAATTTATTCATCTATTCCATGGTCATCCTCTTATGGTCATGCTCGTGGACCTCAAACTCATCAACACAATTTTCCAAAAGTCTTCAATTTGGGGCACATGACACAAATAGAGAAAATCGAATGAATCTGGATCCTCTCTGATATCAAATTCTACCTTGGAAGTGTACGAGTACATATTGATGGGGGATAGGGAATCTTCAACATTCACAAACTAATGAGATATCTTACAGGTGAAAATACCCAATGAAATAGGGAAATAAACCTGATTCTTCTTCCTACCCTTAAACTTGCTATTCACATGTAGCAACTGTCTACACAACCCCATCAATACTATATTGTCACTTGGAAAGTAGGGAAACCTCCATTACATGAGATCATAGCCTGATACTTGGATGTATAAGAATGTCGAGAAATAGATGAAGCATGAGCCATACTTCCTGACCAAGGTAGTGGCTTGCGAAGACATTCTTAGGTGTTCATTTCCTTCCAGCATTTTGACTATGAAAATTATGAACATATCATTCACCTTGGCATAATATTTATTTCTCTCTTTTAGGGTCAATTGGGGATACTTCTCAAATGTAGGGGATTTTTGAGGGACATTTTGAATAGGTGTTAAGCCCTTGAATGATCTTGTTTTTGCTAAGGCATAAAAAAGATACAAGGTCATGAAGAATTTATTTGAAGTATGCTCATGTAGTAGCTTGAAGTGTAGGTTGTCATTGATGATCTGCCCCAAATCGATATTTTTTTGGCCTTATATGATCATGAGGATGAAGAGTTCCATTTAGTCTTGAAATAATTTTGTGCTTTCTCCTCCCTTTATTTGACTCAAAAGGATGATAACATTAGAGAAAACATTATGGAACTCACTACAAGAAAGAGTCTTCAGTGTGCAAGAAGGCTTCCTCTCGTGATTCATCCAAGAGTCGAGTAAAATCCCTTGGAGATAGGAATCAGTCCTGGACCATTCAAAAGATGTAAATTGTTTGGTGATTATGACCATATCTTTCTTATTGGGGATCTGCATTCCTTAGATTATGGATTGTGGATTAAGCACAACCAAGATTGATTTATCATCTTCCTTAATTTTCCTCATGTTTGGTTCATTGTGTGGGTACATTCTAATACTAATTCAATATTATAGAAAGACATGATGTGTCCACCTACGATGTACAATCCAATGCAAAAAATATTCTTGTTAGAAGCACAATGGACTGACAGCGGGGAGATGAATAATTCCTTATAAAAAAATTTAATTATACTTCAGATCTGAAACTCAAAATACCATATGCATTCAATCACATCAACCGATTATTTAAATTTTAATGTGTGCACACCATAAACCATCAATAAAGCATATAACCATGAAAGCAAAGTAACACCATAAGAACAAAAAATATAAGTGGGAAACCCTCAAGTGGAAGAAAACCCACTTAAAAACTATCTTATATTAATCTATTTCAAATTTAGTGAGGCACCAACCCAACAAGTAGCACAAACCCCTAGTTTAGTAGAGTACTAACCTTACAAGGAGCACAAACCCCTAATTTTGTGAAGCACCAACTCCACAAGGAGGCTATAACCCCCCAAGATGATTAAGCACCAACTCAACCACCTTAAAATGTGTAGATATTTGATTTTTTGCTACCACAACTGATGCGGATCCAATATTTAGCTAGCACTTCTTCACTGAAACCCTAGGTGATCAATCTTCACAAAAAAGCTCTTCAATCACTCTAAAATCCACAAAACTCTTTCTTTCATGTTCTTTGATGTTTCTCAACCTGCAACACACTTGAATTTTCCTCAATTCATGCTCCAATAACTATAAAAAATTTCCACTTAGGTTTCTTTACCTTGCACACACTTCACTAGTTTACAAAAGCACCAAAAATATACTTTTTATATGCTTTTCACCTTTCAAAATTAAGACCAAAATTTTCCCTCCATTTGGTTTAACTAATACATCAATGAAACATTTAAAATTTTAAATACAACATCTACAAGTGACCCAATTAGGTCGACCTAGCCAAAAACATCATTACATGTGCTAAAATTGGCTCAAAACCCCATGGGAACAATCTTAAAATTTCCATGAAATGATTACCATACTTTTGCATGACCCATTAACCCTTATAAATGATTAAAATTTCATAAAACATTCTTACATGGTCAAAATTAATATCAACCAATCAAATTATTTAATTTACTGGGCCCAGTTTCCTTTACAATCTTCAAAATAGTTGTTTCCTTCATCTTTTAGCACCCTGAAAACTTAATAATGACACAAAATGAATTATACTAAACCAAAACATGAAATGTGACCACTCAAAACATATTTTACTTCAAACTATAACAAGATTTTCCTTCACCAAATCAACCTGCCAAAAACATTATTTTCAAAGGTTAGCTATTAAAATCACATATAAATGTAATAAAGACCTCAAAATGGATTCATTGTATGTCAAATTCATACCTCGCAATTTTTTAGGTGATATTAAGCATCACCCAATCCATTTCATTCTTAAAAAACATAAAACTTCCATAAAAATAGATCCTGTCCTAAATTGCCAAAAAAATCTTGCTAAAAGAATGCCTTGAAAATCATAAAAATCACCTCATCATGATGCAAGCCAATCAAAAAATTTTCACAACACTTCACCTTTTGCAAACTGCTCCAAACTAGGGTTTAATTAGGGTTTTAGACCTCTTTACCTTTTTAACATTCATTCATAAAAATGTGAGAATCAACTGACCTCATTATTTTTTTGAAACCTTATAAACTCACCTTAGAAGCATATTTGAAAGGAAAAAGGTCCCATGAAAATCAAACTATGCACAACGAGCATGTGAAGTTGCACTTCGAGCCGGATTTTACATTGTTTTTCATCCAGTCTCACCAAAATATTCATATCTTACAAAATTCACATCATGGGCACCTACATTTTTTTATAAGAGCATCATAAATTATCCTTATAACATATAAAATCATCATAATGTGAATTCCATGTCCCAATCTCTCTAGTAACTAAGACTTATCTTTTCTTACATGCTAGATCGTTATAGTAGTAACTAGGGCCAACTAAATAAATGCTAGAATTGAACAAGAAAAATATGAACATGATCCAAAAATACCTCAGATGACATGATATACCTGATATAATGCATCCATGAGCTCATATGGCTCCAAAACACACTATCACACCTCCAAGTTGCCATACCTGTTCCCAATGAGCACCTGTAACATGGAAAAACACATGTACATGCACTATGCCATTACTGTGAGTGATAAAAAAATATCAAATCATGATAGTAAACATGAAAAAATGCTTCCCAAGTAACCAATAAGCTCACACTATCAAGCTACACCTCCTAGGCACCTGTATGGGCTTGTTTGAGCAAACATGCATCACGGAATTCCACTGTAGTAGGTGATAAACATATGAACCAGACTATTAGCACCTCATACATCATCATGAAATCATTCTAAAATATTCAATTTTTCATTACTGTGGTGTTGTATCAATGAAAACACCTACTAGAACACCATGCAAACACTTCTCTTCAGCAGGTTCCCTTGGTCCATCAAACATTCTATGCTTGAGTTCCTCCAGGTCCATGTGAGAAACATTAATGTCACCCACACTTAGGAACTCCAATGTGAGAGCCAAAAAAGGATCTGTTTTAACTTCATGATGGAGAAAAGAGATGATATATGTTACTACGGAGGTGGTAGCAACTTTTTGCACTCGAGACCAAAAAATGCTATTTTGGGCAAGGTTACTTTTTTCCTGTCATTTATACTACAAAGTTTCCTTCACATTCTAAGCATGTTAAAAATGATTTGGGTCCAATTTGGAGTGCTTTATATTTTTAGAAAGTTAATTTTTAGCTTTTTTGATTTTTTTCTTTTTCTACTTTTTTGACCCACGTGCCCTAGTTTTCAGTTGGTATGATTTTCAGTGTTCTTTCTTCTTGAGGGTTTTTCCATTTTTGGAAACTTAATAAAAATGAAAATTGTGAACCAATGACACTTTGTATTTTTAAAAGCTTAAAATAACCATGCAGGATTGATGAAAAAAATTTGGATTCTTTCTAGGTTTTTGCTATAGATGCTCTATTCCAAGTTTCGAGTTCACCCACTTCCCAGATTGAAGACAAATGCAAAATGAATACTCTAAGGAAAGGATTTTTAAATGGCTTCCATTAAAAATCAAGGATTTCTCTGAGGTGTTTATTTTATGCAGCTTCAAGATGCCTGGATGAGGATAATTTTCCCAAAATTTCACAAAGATTTGATGAAAGGTTTGGAAGATACGAGAAAATCTTCACTTTTTGCCTCTAAGGTTTTTGGTAACATATGATCATGATTTTTTCTCAGAACTCTTGGTTTTTCATGTTGTAGCAAGGAGGAATGGTGGAAATATGATGATGAAGGTGATATGAAAGGTTTGGTAGTAACAGTAATGGAGAAGAGGAAGACTTTCTGGCAGTTGAGTTTTCATGAGCGTGCGTGCAGGTAGCACTGGAAGCAACTAGAAACAACAAAGGAAATGAAAAACTTGCAAATTTTAACAGGTTGGGAAGGAGCACAATTTCTTTTCCTAACCATCCTAAAGGATTGGGATGGTTGGTGATGAGCCCTTTTTATTTACTATTTCAAATGCCTCATGTGTTGTGTTTTTTTATCCATGTGTACCCCCCTGAACTTTTGTTTCCCATATACTACTGAACATATCTACTATATCTTGAACTTATGGCACTTATATTAGTTAATATAATTATTACTAAGTTTACTTTATTTTGTGGATTATGGATGCATTTATTCTTTTGAATTCAATATGATGATTAAATAGTGCTTTGAATAAAGTTCAGCCTTGATTGCCAAAGAGTTGTTATGTGTATCCACTAACATGCAATGAAAGAAACTCATTCACAATGTAAAGGGACTCGTCTGCAGCAAATGGGACTCACCTGCAACCAAGGGAGGTCACATGCATATAAAAGACCGTAATTATGGAAATATTGAGCAACATGGAAAATTCACTTGAGTTTTCACATGTTGATAAATGAGTAGTTATGATAACATGAAGAAGATTAAACGTTGATCACCTGATTATGCTCTGCAACTCCAACAAGGAACTAGTTGATTTAATTTGATAACTTGGTCGTTTAAATTGATCAGTTTGTTAAGTTATGTCATTATATGAGGACACCTTTTAACAGTTATGTTGCATGCATGAAAATATTTGGATTGCTTGGTTATGATCTTGTACTTAATCAAATTGTAACTATTAGTAATGAGGTAGTCTCTTCACATCTCTTCTGAAGGGAAGAATATAAAAAGAATGTTAAGGCTGTATAAAAGGGATCGATCCATAGGTAGAGATTTTGTTGTAAGTTCCATTTGTAATCTTCATGATATTGAATAAAATATGAGTTCTGTTAAATTGTTTTAGACACGGGCCTTAGGAGGGATTAACACCCAAGGCAGGGCCCACTTGTGGTCTGCTAACCCTCTCCTTTTGTTTGTTGTTATAGTTTCTTGCATGATTAAATTAGATTTGCATCAACTTATCCTTCATTTATGATCTGTCTTTTACATACTTTAATGATAGCCATAGTATTCATTTCCAGTCATAAACTAGTTCATTTCCAGCATTGTATTTCCTAATTGTAGTCACAAAAAATTTCCCTTAAACCTCCCAACATCTGTAACTATACATACAACACTGGAAATATTGAAATTTTACGTCCCTAGGTATGATAATTAAATGAATGTGGATTAATAAACAACATACTAATAGTTGTGAGTTAATTTTCACCACCATTTTTGGCATCATTCTGGGGATACTGCCAAGTTATGAGTTTGTTGAAGAGGGTTTTTCATTTCTTAGAAGCAGTCTAGGTTTTAGGAATTCACCTCAAACTAAACCCCCTACTAATTTCCATTGAATGAGTTGAGTAGTTGATGCATGCACCATCCAAGGGATGCCCATGGTATATTTTTACCTAATCCACAAGTAGCACAAATATCCTCATTTACCTATGAAGATTCTGAATATTCTGAAGAAGAAACCTCCTTACTAGGTTTTCTTTTCGAAGACAATCCTCCAAGTGAAGGCTCTGAAGCTGCTCCTGAACATCTTGGGATGGCATAAGAAGTAAATCAAAATTCTCAAAATGGGGAAACCACCTTCAAGTTCCCCATCATTGAAAACAATGCAGCTACTGGTATGAAGAATATTTCTCCCTCAGCCTTGCCCAACTTTCATGGATCCATGGTAGAAGACCCAAACACCTTTTTGTTTGAGTTTGATGTTTTGTGCAGAAGTTATGATTATACTACTTGTGCACATAAATTGAAGCTATTCCCTACTACACTCAAGGATTCGGTCTTGAGATGGTTCATGGGATTGGGAAGAAATGTTGTAACCATGTGGGCACAAATGAAGGAGAAATTCCTCGAGAAGTACCAGGATTATTGCAAACAAAGCAGAAGAGGAGGTGATGAAATCTACAGAATGGCACAAAAAGAGGATGAACCATTGGAAGACTATTTGGAAAGGTTCTTGTTCTATGTTTAGAAGTCAAGACACACCACCGATATACCACCTAACTTCCTCACATTACTCTTTTTGAAGGGACTCAGTGAGGAGGACATGGATGTCTTGGATCTGATAGGAGCAGGGAACATTTCAAAAGATACTTTTGAAAAATCTTGTGAAGCCTGTAAAAATTACTCAAGAGCTACTATGAAGAGGGTAATAAATGTAAGATCAAGAGGTGGATTAGCTACCAAAACAATGGGGGACATATCCAAGTCATATATTGTTAGCATGTTCAAAAACATGAAGCAAGAGATTGTCAATGATATGGCCAATCAATTAGATGCTCTACATGCCAAAAAGAAGAAATAAGATGTAGAAGCAACACTCACAGAGTATTACTATACATGCAGAACAAAGAATTCAAACCGTAGATGCAGATAATTGGCCAGTATTGCTAAAGAAAGGGAGGCTTCACCTGATTTCAAGATGTTGGAGACAAAGGATGGAAATTTTTTCTATGTTGCTCAAAGAAAACCATGGCCACCAAGGCAAGGAGGTATGACACAAGACCCTATGCATTCATTTCAAAATTGGTCTAATAATTCATATATATAGCCCCCACCTTGGGCTAACCCTCAAGGATGGGCCCCATATCCTAACCAATATCAACAATAGTGGAAACCTCAATTCCAAGGCCAACCACAAAAACAATGGAAAAAACCTCCTTAGTCATGGAAACAACCTTGGAGAGGAGTGCAGCAGTGGAAAAACCCACCTCCTAATTACCAACAAGCTTAACCACAACCTCCTTATCAGTAGCAACAACAAGCTCTGATGCCAAACCCCCAAGTAGGCTCCCAACCAAAAGCTACACAACTACCTTCTCAACTAATGCCTAATCCTAACAATAAATCTTCTCATCCAACCTATTCCACTAAACTAACTCAATAACATACCTTTTCTGTTGATATCAACAATATCCATATTCACTCAGGAAGAGAACTTCCTCCACCAGCTGGACCCACCATTACTAGAATTACAGACGAACCAAAGTTACTGCATGATGACCCGCAACAAGGCCAAAAGATGCTGTAGGTTGATCCACAACAACCTGCACAAATTTCCAGCAAAGGTAAAATGTAGGGTAATGAGCCACCATTTCCTGAAAGGTTACAAGAAAAGAAGACTGACCTCATATCATAATCTAATTCTGATTTTTTCAACCAGTTAAAAGACATCTGTGTCAAAATTCCATTGATTCAAGCTATCAAGGATGTGCCCATCTATACAAAATTGGTTAAAGATCTATGCTTAAAGAAAAAGAGGAAGGAAAAGGATATATCCATCTACTATGTAGGTCATTGGATAATTAGCTGATATTATGCTTGGGAACTCAATTCTGCCCAAATACATAGATCTAGGAATCCCTTTAGTAAATGTTACAATTAATGGCACATAGTGATTAAAAACACTCTGATTGACTTGGGGAAACAATAAATTTAGTGACAAAAAAATGATGGATGATTTGAAGTTAGAGGGACTAAGACCAACAACCACAATCTTACAGCTTGTGGACAGATCAACAGTTAATCCTGAAGGAGTCTTGGAGGAACTATTAGTAGTTTTAGACTCTTGGGAATACCCGACTGATTTTATTGTTCTTCAGCCAAAAAGTAAGTTTGGGAGGATATCCTATCATCCTAGGAAGACCATGGTTAAAACTGTTAATGCATTCATAGGATGCAAATCTGGTAATATGATCATCTCTAATGGAAGTGGCACTAAAAATCTTATGCTTTACCCCCTACACAACCATTCAATGAAGAAGACCAAACCATTTGGGTGGAAGAACCAGAAGAAGATCAGAGCTTAGTTCAACATCTCATGATGCTGGAGAAATCATGCATAATTGAGGGACAGGAAGAACATGTTGTCCTTTCTAACGTCTTGCATAATAATTATGGTAAGAATGAAGAAGAAGATGGAAAATTGTAATGCATAAGTTGTCCTAAGAATCAAATATTACCACAACAAAGTACTATGAATGTTCCAGGTAAGAATTGCATCCTACACCAGCTTCTTCCACATGATTGTATATTGAATTCTATAAATATCAATCTATGCTCTATGACTGATCTTTCTAAGCAAGTGGAGATTGCACTGGGAAATCCACTTAATGTGAACAAAACGTTGAGCATGTCACAAGAGCAGCTGTTAATTGCTCTTCTTAAGAAACACATGACAACATTTGCATGGGACTATGGAGATATGCATGGGATCCATCCATCCTAAAGATATATATCAAAGATCTATAAGTACCCATAAGATATATACATTAAAGAAATTATTGGTGTTACAAGCCAATAAGACATCCAAAAATAAGAATGAATCCTACAGTGAGGGATACAGTGAAAGAAGAATTAAGAAAAATTGGATGTTTGATTCATATATCTAATTTCAGAAGCCAATGGGTGTCACCCCTTACTATTTTACCTAAAAATAATGGATGGAGATATCTATGATGACTATAGGATCATTTTCCACTTTCCTTTCATTGATCAGGTACTCAACACTCTTACTGGAAAGAAGTATTTTTCTTTTCTTGGATGACTATAGTGGCTACAACCAAATCCATTTGCACCAAAGGACCAGGACAAGACCACATTCACATGTCCATGGGGAACAGTTTGCATACTCTGTTCTTCCCTTTGGTTTGTGCAATGCACCTGCCACATTTTAGAGAACAATTCTTAGCATCTTCTCAAATCTAACCAATGATTGCATGGAGGTATATATGGATGATTTTACAGTCCATGACAGTACTTTTGATGAAGTAATGAAGAACCTAGAAAAATTTCTCAAGAGATGTAAGGAGCATAACCTATCCTTAAGCAATAAAAAATGCTACATGATGATGTCTGAAGGAATAGTGTTGGGACACTATCTATCATCTACTGGAATTCAGGTAGATCCATCAAAAATATCTGTGATTATAAATCTGCTAACACTTAAGAAGCAAAAATATGTAAGAAGTTTCTTAGGTCATGCCAGGTATTACACAAGATTCATTCAATATTTTAGTAGAATTGCAACACCTTTGTTTATCTTATTGGGAAAATATGTTGCCTTTGTGTGGACTGAGAAATGTGATTATGTATTCTAGACCTTAAAGTAAATGTTAACTTATGCACCTATGTTGAGAGGACTAGATTTGAATTTTCCATTTCTCATACACATTGATACTTCAGACCACACAATTGGAGTTGTTCTAGGATAGAAGGATGGGATTCTTAATTATGCAATCTATTATGTTAGTAAGAACCTACAACATGATGAGCTCAACTATATAGTCGCTGAGAAATATTTTTTGACAGTTTTATACGCCATTAACAAGTTTAGGCACTATATCACAGGTTATCCAGTATTTATCCACAGATGACCATGCTGCCATTAAATATCTGATCAAAAAAATATTTGTATGTAAAAGAATAATGAGATGGTTGCTTCTCATACAAGAGTTTGATGTTACAATTATGGATAAGCCTGGTAAAGACAATGTTTTTGTTGAATTTCTCTCAAGAATGGAGAATAATACTGAAGATAAAGTAGTGGATGAATCTTTCCCAGATGAACACTTATTTTCCATCTCCACTAAAACACCCTGGTATGCTGATATAGCTAATTATTTGGTCTTAGGTAAGAAACCTCCACACTATCTATACTCTGAAAAGAAATATATTGTTGAGAAAAGTGTGAATTTTTCTTGGATAGCTGGTTTCCTATTCCACACAGGGCAAGATAATGTTATGAGGAGGTGCATAGATGATGAGGAAATATATTCCATCCTCAAATCCTGCCACAGTGAGCCATGTGGAGGACACTTTGTTGCAAAACTAACAACACAAAAGTGTTGACAATAGGGTATTACTGGCCTACATTGCACAAGGATGCAAAATTGTATGCCAGAAGGTGTGATAAATGCCAAAGAATGGGTCAACCTACCAAGACAGATGAGATGCCACTATAGCCTCAGCTGGTATTGCAGCCATTTGAAAAATGGGGATTGGAATTTATTGGTCCCATAGATCCTAAGTCTCATAAGAAAGAATATATTTTGGTGTGCACAAATTACCTCACTAAATGGACAAAAGTGAAATCACTACCAAATCAGAAGAGTGAGAAAGTTTCTAAATTTATATATGACCACATCTTCACAAGATATGGTGTGCCAAGAGAAATTGTTATAGATCAAGGTACATACTTAACTACTAAACTCATCTCTAATTTATCTAAGGAATATGAAATTAGGCATAAAAAATATACACCTTATCACCCCCAATCCAATGGCCAAGTTGAGGTAACAAACAGGGAAATAGAAGCCATCTTGACCAAAACCGTTTCACTCCATAAAAGGGATTGGTCAGAAAGATTTCCAGAAGTAATTTGGGCATTCAATACAACATGGAAGATAAAAAATGGATTTACACCATTTGAACTTTTGTATGGTAAGATTATTGTTCTCCCTATTGAATTTGAGCATAAGACACTAAGGACTACACTTGAATTAGGCATAGATTTTTCTGAAGCTCAGAGACAAAGGATTCTCCAACTCAATGAGTTAGATGAAATGAGGAGACAATTTGTTCATAATATAGAGGTGGTACAAAAGAAAAATATCAAATGGCATGACATGTTCATAAAAAAAGACAATTTTAGGAAGGATATTGGGCTCTCTTATTTGACTCCAATTACAAGGACCACATGGGAAAACTTATAACAAGCTAGTTAGGTCCATATGAGATCAATAAAATATTTCCTAATGGGGTTGTGAAACTAACCACCATAGATCTTGTGAGATTCAAACTACTGGTTAGTGGTCACATATTTAAGTTGTATAAGAATCTAACTGATAGGAGTAATTTCATGCAATAATTCAGAGGAGGTCAAAACATGACGGAGATGAGAGCAACAAAGTTAAGATCAGAAGTTGAACTTGCTAGTTCATCTTCTGAAGTTGCTGAGGAATGAGATGTTCAGTGGCCTTGGTATATGCATCTTGTTGGATACTCCAAGGAAGAATAAAATTGGTGTGATTAGACTTCTTGGTGATCATCACCACTCAACTAACATGTTTTGTTTTTATAATTTTTTGTTTTGCAGGTTTTGGTGTATTTGTTCCAAGGAGTGCATAATATCTGATAGAAGGAGATGATGAAAAGACTAAAACATCCACTTGCATCAGCATGTAGAAAATCTCTGTTTTACTATCTTGTTGGCATAACTCATGATTATATGGAGAGATATAAGGATCAAATTGTGCCTACAAGAACTTATGAAGAAGATTGACACCATAAATGTTCAATATTCCCTCTCCAGGAATTTACTGATTTTACTAAGGGACCTCTAACATATATTTGCAACACTCTATACAATTCTTACAACAACGTAGCACCTCAACTTACAAAGTCATGATGAATCTGCATGTAGCCAAAGGCACAAATTCTAACAAGGCACATGTCACAATCATCAAACATACTTCTTGAGATAAGTGCACTTAATCCACTTTATTAAAGTAGTGATAGAATAATTATAAGTGATTAATATTTGTGCCATGTCATCAATAACTTTATTTGCCATAATTTTTCCCTGACCTTCCATAATGTGAGTTGTCTCCCACATCACCCCACTTTGTCACCTCACACGGGTGCATCCTTCAAATCCAATTAATACATGCCCTTTCAAGTTGCATGTGAGTCGGCTACAAACTTTGAAAAACACCAATTACTCGAGATCTTTACACTCATTCAAATGTTTACAAAATCAATTCCAACTGTAAAAATTTCTTTCCTCTCAGAGCTAAAAGAAGTTGTAGAATTCAAAAATGGGTGGTGACCTAATTAGGAATGAGCCTACAAATCATTCACAGCTCCGTAATCAACCACAAATTCTATAGTATTTCCATGACAGTGGTTGGATGGAGTATATTAATAAATTTCAAGGATTTAATGAGTCAATGATAATAGAGTTTTTTTCCACCTTCAAGGACGGAAAGGCCATAGTTAAGGGTTTGATAGTAAAGGTAGATGACAAAATTTTGGTTCAAGTAACCATATTCCCGACAAAAGGAGAGTTGTATCCTACCAAGGAAAATACAAAATAATCTCGCATAGAATTTGGAGACCCAGATGAATTCATCAGTGACACACAAGTTACCTTACAAACTTCTTTAAAATCCTTCTGGTCTGATGTTGCAAACTATGTTATAAAGTACTTCACCTATGAGGGTAGGTACTCACGGTTAAACAATGTGCATTTTAAATTGCTCAATCATTTGAAAAATGGAAAACATGTCAATGTACCTAACTTCCTACATGAAATCCTAAAGAAAATGAGTAAGGAATCTCAAAGGGGTAGGTCTCCATTGTCTCACCATTGTCTTGTCACTTTAGTTGTGAAACATGCATTGAAAATGAAACACCTTACAGTAAAATGGGGAGAGTTTTTTAGTAAAAAATACTTGAATGATTTATCGGGGAAGGGGAAGAAAAAGATGAGAATATCATCTAGTTTTTCAATGGTTGTACCTTAAACCTTAGCTTCCACCTCCATCCCTACAGAAACCTCTCTTCCTACAAAACTTTCGTACCTACAGAAACTTCTATTCCTAACAAACCTCCATCTCCTAAGAAGGACCCTAGGCCAATCTCCCTTGATAGAATTCTTATTACAGAAGCTCTGTTGGAGATATCTACCCATGAATCCTCCTACCCCAAAGGAAAATTAAAATCCTCAATTAAAACCCCTGAAACATCATTGAGATCCTATAGGCTCTATAATAAAAAGGCCAAAAAATCAAATCCAAGGAGAAACATTCAAATCTTTCTGGACAATGATGAAGAGGAGCTAGAAAATAATGAGGAAGCTATTCCCATGGATGTTGAGTAGGGAGATCATATAAAAACATATGAAGAAATAGGCATGGAAGATACAACTAAGAAAGTGGAAGAGGAAAAGGAGGATGAGTTAGAGGAACAACCTACTCATAAGTTCCCTAATGAGCCAATTGGAGTTCAAATAGAGGCCATTCATTCTGGGGAAACCCAAATACAACATGAAGGAGAAATATCAAAAAAGGAAATTGAAAATGTAGCCAATGTGACCACAAATAAGGAAGAACATATAGAGGAAGCACTAGAAAACTCAATACCTAGACCAAAAATTGATGTAATTGACACTATGGATGATTTTCCACAAGATATTGAGGAAAAAATTGAGAACATTGGCCAAGATCTTGAGCCAAAAAATTTTCATGAACCTATTGAGATAACACAAGTGGACAATCCTACAGCTTCCCAAGATAAGGTTCACGGAGTATTTGAGCCAGTGCATCCACCATTTCAACCATTCAACCTATAGCCACATGTTGTGATCAAGGAAATTTTAAGAGAACCTCCCAAACAAGCTTGTAGGGATATGGAAACTCAAACCACCTTGTTGGATTATTGGGTATAATAATTTGAGAATTATGTTAACAAGATACAGTGAAAGTGGGACAGAGAGAAGGAAGAATTTCTCTTCCAACATCAACTAGATATTGAAGAGAAGGATATGTAGCTCAGGGCTAAGGATAATGAGATTGCTAGAATGAAGAAGAAGAAAGAAGACACTATTAAGGTAACCAATGAAATACTCTTATGCAAGACACCTTCAAATTTATATGTTGTCTTCTTGAAGGAACAAATGCTGCAACTAAAATTTACTTGTATCAACTCATATTTTTAGTTTGGCATTAATGTAGCTCACAACTTATTCATATTGTATTTAAAGGTACCTCATGAAATTCAATTATTGTTATGTGAATTATATATGTATAACTATGTTCTAGAGTATGATGAAAATTGGATACCTACACTTTACATTGAGGATGTGTAAATTAGAGCATTGTGTTCCTACTTTAACAATGAGCTATATAGGGAGATGTAGATTATGGATTACCAACACTTGTGTAAGGTACAACCTTTGAGGATAAGGGCGGAGACAGGAAACACTAAAAAATGATTGAACAATATGGGAAGTTTATGGAAGTTCAGAAAATAAAACATAGGGTTTACAAGATGAGACAAGAAGCCCATGATGAGGCAAGAAACTACATTATATTTAATCACATAGAAATAGTACATGCCTGTAGGGAAATATGGGAAGAAATGTCAAAAGAGATGCAGAGAAAGGAAATGCATTCTTATCCTAATATCATACCAAATTTCAGGAGGATAAATGCATATATTGAAATCTCTAATGGATGTGGAAAAATTTGGTTTCCTATTGGTTTTTATCCACCAATTTTCCACTATCCTATCCCCCATTGGTTTGGAAACACAGAGTTGAATGAGGACTTATGGGATAGATTAATGAAAAGGTACAAATGGAATGTAGGTTATTTATTCTCAGAACTAGAAGGTACCTCAACATCAATGGAATTCAAAAGATTATGAAACATCATCCAAGAAAATCGTAATCTAGAAAAAGAACCCAAGAATTATTGAATGAGGACATTCAAGAAGCTCAGTTTGGGGGTGTGATGAGCCCTTTTATTTACTATTTAAAATTCCTCATCTGTTGTATCTTTTTGTATCCATGTGTGCCCCCTGAACTTGTGTTTCCCATATACTATTGAACATATCTGTTATATCTTGAACTTACGGCACTTATATTAGTTAATATAATTATTATTAAGTTTACTTGATTTTGTGTATTATGGATGCATTTATTCTTCTGAATGCAATGTGATGATTAAATAGTGCTTTGAATAAATTTCAGCCTTGATTGCCAAATATTTTTTATGTGTATCCACTAACATGCAACCAAAGAAACTCATTAACAATGTAAAGGGACTCAATCATAACAACTGACATGCATCAATTAAGACTCATCCTTAGCAAAGCACCTACAACCAAGGGAGGTCATACACATATACAAGACCGTAATTTTGGAATCCTAAGCAACGTAGAATTTTCACCTGATTTTATGTGTTGCTAAAGGATCAGTTATGAGAACACGAAAAAGATTCAACTCCATCACCTGAATATGCTCTGTAACTCCAACAAAGAACTAATTGATTTAATTTGATAACTAGTTGTTTGAATTGACCAGTTTGTTAAGTTATGTCATTGTATGAGGACACCTTTTAATAGTTCTGTTGCATGCATGAGAATATCCAAATTTCTTGGTCATTGTATTGTACCTAATAAAATTGTAACTGTTAGTAATGAAGAAATATCTTCACGTCTCTTTTGAAGGGAAGAAGATAAAAGTGTACTAAGGCTGTAGAAAAGGGGATCGATCCATAGGTAGAAATTTTGTTGTATGTTCCATTTTTGTAATATTCATGCTATTGAATAAAGTATGAGTTCTGTTAAATTGGATTAGAAATAGGTGTTAGGATGGATTAGCACCCAAGGCATGGCCCACTTGTGGTCTACTAACCCTCTCCTTTTGTTTGTTGTTTTAGTTTCTTGCATGATTGGATTAGATTCGCTGCCACTTATTCTTTATTTATGATCTGTATTTTACATGATTTTATGATATCCATAATATTCATTTCCATCATTTTATTTCCTAATTATAGTGAAAATAATTTCCCTTATGCCCCCAACATCTATAACTATGCATACATAATTGAAAATATTGGAACTTTACGCCCCTAGGTTTGATAATTAAATGTCTATGGATTAATAAACAACATACTAATTTCTGTGAGTTAATTTGCACTACCACCACCCCTTCCCTAATGGGTAAAGTGGTAATGCATGGTTGGTTGGAGTTGAGAGCATGGATTTGGTGCACGGGGGCTCAAACTTGATAAAGGAGCTTGAAATGGGTCATGTTGAAGTCCAAAGTATTAACTGGGAGAGGGGTGTTTTTTCTTGCACCATATGTCCCAAGGCCTTTAGATGGTTGGTGCATAAAAGTGTGCCACCTTCCCATTGGATCAAATTTCAAGGCAAAATTTGACTAACTCCTTAAGTTGTACCTTGGGGAACAACTTGTCGAGGCCGTATCTTGAGTTCTTGAAGGATTTTTTTGATGATTATCTCTATCAATTTGTATGAAAATTTCCTAATGAACATAATGGTGATGGTACCATTCCTTGATTCTACCTGTAACCCCCTGAAAAGTAGGATTTTTATTCATGCTCCAAGGTTGTGCATGCTAAAAAAAAGGTTGTGATGAGAATCGCCTGAGTTTTGTGAAAAATATGAGACCACCATCCTATAGGGATATGAATTAGATTCTCGATGATATTTTGTTTGGATCCTAAATCCTCACAAAAAACCCAAAAATGATTCCCAAAGCTCAGGATCTATTTTTGCACTGTGCATTGCTTTTCCCTCAAGGACCCACTTTTGTTGAAACTACTCCAAAACTCCTGAAACTTACTAGAATCTTCCAAAAAATGATTGAAAAACGTTCTTGGCTCTCTAGTACACATCCTTGATGAGTTTAGGCCTTCCATTAAATTTAGGGGGGTGCACACAAGCCCCAAGAAGACAAAAAAATAACCTTTCACAAGCTTGTAAAAAATCTTGTCTTGATAGATCTTACTTTGGAAACATTTGAAATGACTGGATATTCCTAAATAACCTATGGGAATATTGATACGAAACATTAGACTGATTTAGAGAGGAATGATAAGACAAATACAAGGATTAGGGTGATTTGGAGGAGGGTACTAGATGACCTTCAATCAAACATTTTCAGGTACGATATGGTTGTCATGCTTTCAAGTGTGAATTTTTCCCTTGCAAAAACTCATGACAATAGTTAGCTCTAACTTAGGGACATGTTATGTATCGAGTGCAGTGAGGACATAAAATGTGAACTCCAAAATCTCAACGCATAAAATTAACCAGGTCCTTATCCTTTGGGCTTAAGATAACACACCACTTGCAAGAGATTGACAAAAAGGGGTGAAACACAAAAACACACAACTGAAGGGAAAAACACCACACAACAAGGAAAGGGAGAACAAATCTAAATCACCTATAATACAATGTTGGGGATAACCCACTTTCACTGATGCTACTGTTTCACATATTTCCCAATGTGGGGAAACTCTAATGGTGTTCCATCCATATATGATAGAAGGAATGCATTTTCTACACAAGTCTCATGGGCCTAGAATGGACCAAGCCACAAGGAATCAAAATCTCCATGGTTTCACTTTAGCTCCCTCCTCTTGTCCCAAAGTATAATAAGATCTTCAAATTTAAATTATTTGGCCTTACCATTCTTGTCAAAAATATTCTTCACTTTCAACTGATGTTATTTGATGAGGTCCACCACTCTGAGCTTGTTTTCCTCTATCTTCTTGAGAAACAAGATTCTCTTATCTATTGAATCTCGATATTGTTCATCTTCTACTTCCTGGAGAAACTTGAGAGATGATATCTTGAACATGATGGGAATATTATCCTCAATTTCATAGATCAATTGGAAATGTGACATACCAATTTCTTTCTTCAATGTTATCTTGTCCACCCACAAGCATTGTAGAGCTTCTTGTGCTAATTTATTTGATTTTCATCCAAAAGCTTCCGTACTATGATCATGAGGTTCTTGTTGCTTGATTCAGCCTGAATGTTTCCTTGCAGATAATAATCCAATGAGTGAGATAGGGATATCCCATATCCATAGAGAAATTTGGTTAACTCTCTTGAAGAGAAGTAGGTGGCATTATCTACCATGATCTTTTGCAAAACTCTAAAACAAACAATGATATTCTATTTGATGAAGTTACACATTGTTTCAATATTGGCTTTCTTGTCTGGGATAAATTCTACCCACTTTGTGAAGTAATCCATTTCCATGAGAACATATTTGTGGCCTACACTTGAGTGAGGGTTCAAAACACTGATGAAGTCCATTTCCCACTGCTGAAATGGTTCTTCAATTACAACCGACCTGAGGGGAAGCACTGCGAGTTATGGTTTGCCAAAAAACTAATAAGATTCCTCACAATTGGGAACCCATTATTGAGTATTTGTAAAGAGAATAGGCCAATCATACCTTCTACGAAGAATTTTATTAGCTGTGACCATCGCTGAAAAGTTCCTACCATAGGCTTGGTCATGGTATGATTTCAATAGTTTCTCTTGTTTTTCTTTATCCACACATCTAAGAAAGCACATATCAAGACCTATCTTGTAGAGAAAATGGTTATAAATGGAAAACTTAGCTACCCTTAGCTTGAGTGTTATCCTTTTCTTTTAGTCAAGATGAGAAGGGAAATCACCATAGGTCAAATAGTAAGAAATGTTTGCATACCACTCATCTGTGGTGTTTACAAAGAGAACTTGTAGAATATATTTGAAAAATTTAGAAAAATAACATTCTTTCTCACCATGTTAGGCTTTGAGAGCGTCATCTTCTATAATCAGCATGTACAAACCATTTCCTATGACTAGATTGGAAGGTCGTATCTCTAGATCATACTCTTGAATTTTTGTAACCAAATTTCCTCTCTTGGCTCTAGGGTCTTGTTGAGTTAGAATGGACTTGATTTCTGTGCATGGAACCATCACTATGGTATGAGAGTTGAGGATGTATAATCTGAATTTATTCACAGCTTTAACCACCATATAGGCATGTTTCTCCAATTGGCTATAGTTCAGCTCATGGTTCTTCAACAGATAGGTCATGAAAGCAATAGGTGCTTCTACTCCATCATTATTTTGGACTAGGTTAGCGAAGAGCATGTGCTCAAAGGTTTAACAATACACGGTGAAATATTTATCAAAATTAGGACATACCAGGGTTTGAGATTTGGAAATGGATCTCTTAATTGCTTCAAATTTTGATTTTCCGTTCTCACTCCATTTGAAACTTTCATGTGGCTTCATTATGGCTATTATGTGTTTAGTCAATGCTGCAAATTCAAGAAAAAAGCACTAGAGGAAGTTGAATTTTCCAAAGAAGGAATGTTCTCCCTTCTTGCTTTTGGGTAGGGACAAGGCTTAAATGGCCTTCACTATTTCAAGATCAATGTTCGCCCTTTGTTTATTACAATGTGTCCCATAAGTTTTCGTTCAGTCACAGTAAAAAAGTACTTCTTGAGATTTAAGGATATACTATGTTTTCAGCATTGGATGAGAACCTGTTCCAAGTGCTCAAAGTGATCTCTTTGATAATAATGTCAAGTCATCGAGATAGATGACGATGCAATGTTTTAGATATTTTAATGCTAAGTCCATTACTCTCTAGAATTCTTCCCCAACATTTATTAACTTAAAAGGAATTCTACTGTTTGCAAAATTATCCCATGGAATGGTGAACGCTGTCTCAATACTATCTTCTTCTGCCACTTCAATCCGATTCTATCTTGAGAAACCATCAAGTAGTGAAAGAATTTTTGATCTAGTAACTGCTTGTAGAATATGATCCATGATTGGAAGTGGATAATTATCCTTCAGAGAATCCTAGTTCACATTATGAAATTCTACACATATTCTTATCTCTTCATTAGTTTTCAGCATAGGGAAAATATTTTCTACCCACGTAGAGTGGTGGATAGGAAAAAAATTCTTGCATTTGGCATCTTCAAGACCTCTTTTTTGATGGCATCAACAGTATTTTGAATTATATGGCCTTTGCTTTTTTCTGAAAGGCTTGGCATTTGACTTCAAAGGTATTGAATGATGCATTTCCTTCAGTTGGAAGGACTTAAGTTCATCATAAGAATATGCCAAAACATTTGAGTAATTTTTTAGAAAATAAATAAACCTTCTCTTTTCCTCTGGAAAAAAACACTTTCCAATATTGACCATTCTTAGCTATTCTATGGTGTCAATGTTTTCTTTCTCAAAATTAGCTAGGCACCTAGAAGATTGTTTTGTTTTCTCTTGGATGAATCTATCATGTTTGTTAAACAAATCCCTTAAGGAGATAAGGCCTTTCGACATATTATTTCCTTTAAGCTTGATTACTCCTTTGGAATCAACACCTTTAATTCCTTCTTTATCCACTTCTTCTAGTGACTCCCTATGCACATTTTCACTACCTTCGTAGAAGAGATTTCTAAAACTATTTTTTTCTCTAAGAAGGCGAGGATCTATTTTTCATCATAAAAAACTTTCCAGTTATTTGCATTTTCTGGCACACTTGATCAGAACACGATTTCAATAGTCACCTTATCCCTATAAAAAGATGGGTGAGGAGTCATCAATGAGGCTAAGACTGTAAGGGAGTATGATTTTTCATTCTGTTCTTTTGGGATAGGGTGGATTGAGAAATCATTGAAAGACTCAATACAATCCCAAACTCTGTTTCTATAATGTCCGAGCCTTAGAATTTTTAGTTTATATTGATATTTTTCCTGCTTCACTATCACTTTAGCATCACCTATACATATTAACTACTTTATTACCATATCTTCGGCCACACCCATTCTTAGGAGGAGAGCCTCATACTTTGTTATGTTGTTTGTGCTATCAAATTCTGACTTATAGGAAAATGGGTATAACTCACCCAAAGGGGAAGTTAATATAATTGTCTCTCTAGATCCAACACTAGAGTGGATACCATAAAACTCCATTTTCCAAAATTGATTTCCTTCATCCTCCATGAGAAGAGGAAAGTTATCATCCCTATCTGATGTGAAGAAGTAATTGCCTAGTCCGATGTCTTGAAACATGATGTTTTCTCTAGGACTTTATGAATTTTGGACCGTATATTTCATCTTTCATACCATAAATAGCTTCATCGTCTCTCCCTTCACTAGAATGGTCGTAGAGGACCAATCCATCTTAATTTCACCCCCCAAATATCTAAAAAATATTTTTCTTAATAACATTTTGAAAGAAGTTAGGATGTCAGCCACTAGAATGGTGAGCAATACCTTATTCTCTGTAAAATCCGCCAAGCACACTTGAGTGTCCTTTATTCTACCCACCAATATAACTTCTTTGGATTCCATAGAATAACAAGAACCATTTGCATGGGTAAAGGTAAGTCCTAAGGAATTTTATACCTTGATGGGCATAACATTGTTAGAGGCTCCAAAATCTACGATACAATTGTTAAGTTGGTAGCCTTTGACCAAAAGGGATAGGTAGAATGGTTTTACCTTATTATTCTTAGATGCACTAAGTGTTAGAATGTTCTATGAGGAAGGTGTAAACAACGTAGGGAGAAGACCTTTATTTATAGGATTTGCAACATTAGGCTTTGGGGTACCACTTCGGACGGTATTAACAAACCTCTCAAATTGAGTTGGGTGTGTTTGTAAATATTCCATCTCCATTATTTGAACTTTGGTTCTATTTGCATGTTCAAAATAGTCAAATAGAGATGTGGGGAGTGAAGATGACGTTTTAGGAATGGTAGAGGTTTTACATGGTGAGGATGGTGCTAACTTGGGAGTTTTGGTATCTTTGGCAAATGTGTTACTAGATTTAGAAGGAGATGGAGTTGTTGGTTTTGGATGGGATTTAATAGGTACTAGAGGACTTACTTGACATAATGAAAGGCTTATTTCTTTCTAGCGGTTCTGGTTTCTTCTTGGCTGAGTCCATTGATGGTGGTAGTGGAGATCCCCTATTAATGATTTTGTTCTATGGGACTTCCAGGGGAGGATATCCTTTTTTCTTATTTGTTTCCACCTCCAAAGATGAATCTCCTTTCTTAGATTGAGCACGGGTAAACAATGCACATGAGAATCTTGGTTATTCTTCATCTTCATCCCCTTTGACATATTCAATGCGGAAATTATGAGTATCACCATCAACCTCTTCAACTACAAGATAATATCCACCATCTCCCTCTTCTTCTTCTTCCAGTTATTTTACATCTAGTTCCTCCTCTGGTTCTTAAACATCACATGTATCATTGATTGACGATGCTTTAAGAGCGAGCTGAAGAGGAGGCATAGTAATTATTAGCCTATTTAGAGGATTAGGCCTCCTTGGTACATTCCTCATGGTGATCCGAGAGAGTTTTTTCTTCATATAAATCATATCATTAGTGATTTTCTGAATCATTGGATTCGTGGTAGTTGAGCATGAACTTTGACCATTTTGTTTTCCATTGGGATTCTTTACTTTTCTAGACAAGATCAGGTCATCTTCTACCTCAATTATATAATCTAACATTTCTTTCAAACATCTAGGTTTAGATCTTCTGAGGAAGAACTCAAATTCTGGTTGTACGACACTAATAAATAATCTCTTCAAGTTGTTGTATGAAGGTACACCATCTTGAGGGATTCTTTTGATTAACTTGTTGTATTTGGATATGAAGTCTCTCATAGATTATGTGGAATCCTCATTTATTTGTACTAAATGGACCAAGAGATCTTGGAAATCTTCTATAGATTTGAATCTATATTCAAATCATTTCCTTATATCATCCTAGCAAGTGATTGACCTTTCCGACCTAGAAGATAAAACCATTCAGTTGCCTTTTCTTGCAATGATTCCACAAACAATTTGATGAACACATCCTCATGGTAAAATCCCAACACTCCGCATGCGGTGATGAAAAATGCTACACGCTCTTCAGGGAGTTGGGAACCATCTCCTATGAACTTAGGAAATATTTTCTTTGACCTTTGTGGTATCTCATGAAGTGGTTGTGGCAGTGCAAACAGGCCAGTGTTCCTACCCCATGCTAAAAAATTTCTGGGTTCACCTTGGTCTACTATTTCTTCTTCAACTTCTTCTTTGAACCTTTCTTTGTCTGTGACTCTTGCGTCTTCTGTTTCTTGATCTCTTTCTATTTCTTCAATTTATTCTCTTATCTCAACTTCAACTCTTGCTTCAGCTTCTTCTCTGGCTCGATCTTCTTCTTCAATCTCTTCGTCAGTGAAGTTTTCAAGATTTTCATTTATGTATGGAAAATCAATGTCTAATGGATTAAAAACACTTAGGATGTTGGTGAGAGAAGTTTCCAGATGAAGAGGAGACCTTGAATTTCTGATTAGCTCTTGTCATCACTGAAGTTATTCAAAAATAGGTTCGGTATGTCTATCTTGCCATTATGAGCGTGTGTACCTTCGATCAACCAGTTTGAAAATCTGAAGTAAATTTAGGCCCTTCTTGGTGGTGCTTGAATTTGTCTCACTCTTTCTAATTTAGAAGCACGTTCTTCTTCAAGATCCAAAAATCTTGTGGTAATGAAGAAATATGTGAAAATTTGTCTGTTATGCTAAATAGCCTCTCTTAAATATGAAGTAGTATCCTCTTGAATGTGGAATGAAAATTCAAGTCTTTCAATAGGAGGATTACCCAAAATGGCTATGGGTATGAGACATATGCTCTAGTGACTCTTCAAATTCTAGAATTTTTATTTTTTGAATTTCTATTTTTTTTGGTATTTTCTTATGGTTTGTATTTGGGTACAGGGGCTATAAAATATGCCCCATGGTGGGTGCCAAAAACTTTCGGAGAGAATTTTTTTTGGGTAGACAAATTGGTGGATATCTTTCTAACTCTCTGAGACTCTAGGTCCCTCTGCTTGGGTGATACAACTCCACTTTATTGTGAATGAGCAAAAATGAAAATGTGTTGTTGGCCAGGAGGCCGGGGATCCAATATGCACACTCCACTGTACCCATAGAAAATGCTTGCAATGAATTGCAATGGAGGATTTCGTTGAAAGATGTGGGAAAGGGAGTGGGAACTTTGGTAGGGGAATTAACTCTGCAAGTAGAAAATCAGATTCTTGCCAAAGCTAATTAGAAGTTTCACATTCACAAATCATAAGAGAGAAACAAATATGCTTTGAACATAAACAACTAGAGGAAACCATGCACACAAAGTTTCACACATTCATAAGTCACGAAAAGAAGCAATCCATTTCTTTATTGACATATTAACAAGTTGTACAATGCTGGAAAATAGGTGTAATAAGTGGAAGAATAGCTATCTCCTTTGCCTTGCTAAAAAAATCTCTCTCTCTCTCTCTCTCTCTCTCTCTCTCTCTCTCTCTCTCTTGTGTCACACCCCACAAATTCCATATGCCTTGTTTAAAGGGATAGGTCATAAATGATGGGTGGAACACATGAAGCAATGGATAAAATCTATTGTGGAGTCATATATGGAGTCACATGTGCGTGTGTATAACCTAGGAAGGATATGCACACTTACTTGTAGATTGCATGTGCAACCCCGCAACAACGTTTGTCATTTGGCACACGAGGTGTACTCAACATTTATGATGTCTTCATGCTTTGTTTTGTCTCCCAAGTTAATTATCGTGCTATGCAAAATACTTGTGGTTCATATTACACCATTGTTTCTATACATGTTTAAGACTTATGAAGTCATAAACAGTTCTTGTGGAAACATTAGTTAGATTGAAGGGTATTATTGTTGATGGTTAATAGGACATGAGTATATATGTTTAAATAACCATGGTCCTGAATAGAATACCAAAGTACTTGACTTTTTATTAATAATTGTAAGGCCATTAAGATGACATGATCGTTAATTTGATGGTATAAATAAGGTCTTTAGACCATACTCTATATCAAATGTTTATTGATAATGGAATTTTCTTATTATTGACCACAATGAAGGCATTAATAATATTGACAAGTTACAAATGATAGGATAACCCCCTTTGACCGAGTATCATGGCAATTGGTTAGAAAAAAATGAAGGATTTGCAATTGTTATGGTATATATGTGACTGACCACCATGCAATAATGTAATTTGTGCTGCTAAGTGTTTATTATGGACAACAATTCAATCACAAACATGACGAAATAAACATGCAATGTTTTTTATAAAATCTTAAATAACACTACACTTCAACAAAATTCTATTTGAAAACAAATTATTAATATTATTATTTTTGATGTGCTTAACAATCTAGGACCATTCAGTTCACCGCCAACCGAGGAAGAATTAATGGAAAAATAAAATAACTGCCACTACGTGGCACGGAAGAAGTAAATGCATTCACTGTCCCTCGAAAATATCGAGGCTTATTGTGAAAACTATCTCCCATACATGAAAACTGGGTCGATCATTTCATTGTTTTTGAGATGCTTAGATAGAGAGAGTAGTGCGTTAGGGATTACTCTGAGAGTTGTTTAAGATGTTTTTGGTGATAACAGGAAAGTGTGACTTCATTAGTATATATAAATATTTTATGCATATTGAAATCTTCATCTTGTTTACTTATGGGAATTTTCTAGTTCGTTTCTACATGAAGATAAATGAGAGAGTTGCTAGAGAGTCACCAGTCTGCAGGCATGGAATGTCTTACCCTTTTTATTGTTTCTTACTTCTATGCAATGATTATATTTGGTTATCTTATTTGTTCTTGTGGGGAGTTTTTGTGGTTGCCAAACATGGATAGGTGCTTATACTATTTCTGAAATTTGACTGTGATTTTAATGAAGGCAAGCAAATGTTAGATAAACTAGTTATCTCTCTTTATTGTTCTGCATTTTGTTCTATCATGAAAGATCTGGAAAAAGGAAATTTTAGAGATTAATAATAAGCCAATTTAGGGCATAAACTGAAATCTGTGGCTTGTATATTTTCACCATTCGAGACCATGAAAATAATGTCTTGAACCATCCGCGCCACGAGTAATCTTGGGTTTTCGACTCACTGGCGGAAATTTCATTTCAAGATCTCTAATTGTATATCATTCCTTTTCTAAGGAAGGGGAAATTAAAAATACTCGAGATTTATTTTGTTTAGTTAAAAGAAAATATTAAGATTCTTTTGGGCGTTAACATGGGTGGGGGACCCAATACGGGAAAACCCATTCCTTTCTGGGAATCGTTTTAATTTTCTCAAGGACTGACTAAAAAGGGTTTCTATATTCAATATGGATAGCTGATGATTGTCTTGGTATAGGTAAGTTTTATTTTGTTTCTAAAGGACGTATGCAGTTGACCGCCTTGTTTGTCTGGTGAAAACAAGTATCAAATGTGTTTAGTTGGTCTGAGTAATCATTACATACCCGCTAGAATTAAGGAAAAATTGTGTTAGTCATGGAGATTAAGATGTTCATGTTTTTGCTTGACAAGGTTAAGGAATATTTGATTGCCTCATATAAATAGAGATAAGGTGTTTGATTTTCATTTTTCGAAAGTATGAAACCCTTATTTTGGTTACATTGAATATGAGAAGTCACAATTTCCTTGATGAGACTTAGAAAAGGTTTTACCACTGTGGGATTTACTATAAGGATTTATTAATTCTTCCTGAAGAGATTAAGCCATACTTTTGTACTTGTTTGAGATGACTGTTTGAAACCTTTAATTCTATATAGAAAGGTAAAGGTCAATCATTGATTTTAACTAATAATATTATGGTTAATCATTTCCCTTTTAGAAAGGAATAAAGCTAGGAAATACAGTGAGTTGATTTCACTGTGGCAACATTACTTCTGCTACTCGAATAAAGGAATTTAATCTCTTGATATCTTAAGATTAATCATTATCTTGATAATTAAGGTCATGTAATATAGTTCTTGATGATGACTGACTTGGGTAGGGTGGTAACTACCAACTTGGGTGCATATTGTATTATGGAATAAGTTTACTGTTATAAGTAAATGAAGAGGATGAACTTAATATTGATTATCTATATAGTCAAGCTAGATTGTTTCTTTTGGATGTCTTGTAAGCATTACTTACTGAGAGGATATTATATAATCATTATATAGGAGTAATCTTCAAGTTGAAGAGAAAGGAAATTCATTCCAGTTCTCATAGAATTTCCCATGTACAATATTTTGCATTATTTTCAGTTGCAGGTTAAAAGGATTATCAGGTTGCTAATGAGGGAATGATTGAGTTGCATTTATTAGCTGTACCTATCTCATGAATGAAAAAATTTATTCTTATTTGATCTAAGTGAAATATATATATTACATTGTGTTTAGATCAAGAGAAAACTTATTTTTAAAGGAAAAAGGCTTGGAGTTATGTTGATCTATAATAAGTCACTTTGACCTTGCAATTAGAATCGTCAAATCTTTATATATATATATATATATATATATATATATATAGAGAGAGAGAGAGAGAGAGAGAGAGAGAGAGAGAGAGAGAGAGAGAGATTCTGAAAAATATGATTGTGTTTGAAAGGTATATTCATATTGTTATATTTTATAAACATTATCTGATGATGGAGTTAAATAGGAAATATTCAATTATTACAGAATGCCAATATGAAGCTTTAAATGATTAACAAAATAGTAAATCGTAACAAGAACAACACTATGAAAAAAGGAAGAAAATAATTCCTAATAATTGAAATCTCATCTTCCAAACATGAGATAAACTGATTCATGTAGTTTCTCATATAACAAAAATTACCATAAGAATGATCAGATAAATTAATCAGTAATGAAAGCAAGTGCCTATAATTGTGAACTAGACTAAATTATTGCAAATGATGCACTTAATAAGTAAGAAAGCATACTGGAACAAGTGATGAATAAAAGAAGTAATTTTTGTTTATAACCACGTAAGTTTCCAGATGATAAAAGTGTATTATGATAAATAAATCTAGTACAAACTGTAATGAAATAAGAAATGATAAAAGTGAAAAAAGGGGATTTAAATTAATGTACTTACATAAGTGAGATGTTAAGTGTCTGATTATGAAAAGAGTTTATTTGAACAATGGAGTACAACGTAACATTGAAAGGAGTCATGGTTTGGAAATACCTATTAATAAATAACTCACATGAAGGCATAATCTAGATTAAAAGTGTGAAAGTGTACTTGTAGGAATAAGTGTAAAAGATGAACTTGTTGTATAGGAATAAACAAGTTGGTAAAGGATTAATATACTTGATTCTAAGCATGATGTTTAACTAAGTTATACAAAGAAAACATTCTGAAAAGGCTACTACCTTCTACCATCAGCGACACACAATTATGTGGTAGATTACCTTCATGAACAACTAAATCATGATGGTATGGAATGAAGTACTTAGAAACTTTGTGATTTATTGGTTAATACAAATGTACTTACCAATATTAATAAAGTAAATGAACCTAGTAAATAGGAACAGAAATTAATGAATGCTTAAGTTAACTATGAACGTAATAACTTAAGAAATGGAAAAAGATCCAATTAATTGAATTAGGTGAAGGACAAGCTCCTAACGATGAATGTGCCATTACGGAACCGAGCATGACAAACATGTCTCTGAAACTTTGGCCAAAGTAGTGTAAGCTGCTGATTACATTGTCCCGATTCACCAAGATATAATATGTAGGATACCCGATGGGATTCAAATGATCGAGTTCTCGGTATGCACTTAGAAAAAAATACTTGATTATCAATGCCTGTAAAAGGAAACCAATAGTATACCTGTTTACACACTCATAAAGAGTAATCTTTGAGCGATTAGTTACTGACTCTTACAGCTACACATGGTTTATGACTGTTATCGGATGGATTCAATTTCAGATTAATGTTAGATTTAAATGTTGTGTATTTAAATTAGTGAAGCATGAAGTTAATATTAAAAAAAAATTCCTAGTTGAGAAGCGTAATAAAGAGGTGTTACATCTTGAGTGCACAAAATTGACAACCCGTAAGAATGAGGGTTTCATTACATTTATAGAGCTATTAAATTCTCTTCATCTACCCCCATGGTGTCTTTTCACTTTTATTTTCCTAATGCGACTTTTTGTATTCCTAGGAAATAATATTAAGTCCCATTTTATAAAATAAGGGTGACTTATTATATTATAAGATTATAGTCACATTAATTCATAAGATGAAAGAAAAAGTGTACACTCTCAACGAAGAACTAGAATGTGAAGGAAGAAGGGGGAGGGGAGAGAAGAGGAGAAGAAGGAAGAAGAAAGAGAGCACTATTCTGAAGAAGAACTCACTGGTGACAAGCCTTGGGAAGGCTCTACAGGATTGATCTCTATGCCTTTTAATTATTTACTGAATCTCGTAGCCGCCGGTGTTACATTTTTCTCCTAAGGGATTTGAATAAAACCAAGTGACTTGATCCAATTCTATGGAAGGGAGTTGATGTTTCTACACTCCAAGTAACAAGTCTAATGATTCTCCATGGTGATGGAAATGATTTCCCTAATCTCTGCCAGAGATTGCAATGTGTTTTCATTAAATGAAAATGGGTCTCCAACCTCTCCTTTGACTCAACCCTCAAATTCCTTCAATAGATCATTTGTTGAAGTATCTAGGTTCACTGCTAGAACCCCAAGCTTCTGCATCTAGGCATCTACATCCTTTTGTATTTTCTCAACATCCTCCTCATATGACACAAGCTCATCAATTGTGTGCTTTATAAAGTTATACCTAAAAAATAGAGCCTAAGCCTTTTGTCCCCGATGAGAAAAAACCTTTAGTTACTAGAAGAGATGACTTAAATCTACTCATCTCTATGACCAATGGATATAATTGGTCCCAATGGTCTTTCTCAGCCTCAATTACCTCCTTTGTTATGAGTCTCTTCATGATCGTTCCATCCATGTATCTTTATAGAGTCATCATCTCCGATAGCAACACCTTTCCTTTCTCAAGGATCATATTCACCCATTTTTCATTCACCTTTCCTTTCATGGTGAATTCATGAGCCGTCTTGATGGAATCAGGGTCAAAGTTACTTACTGGAGTGAATTCTTCAGCCAAGAGAATGTTGGTGCCAATCGAGTCTAGAAGCACTTGGACATATGAGGTGAGGGTTCAAATGTGGTCATTTGCATGGTCCAAATTTTCCTTGTATTCCTGAATCCTCATGACGAGGCAAGTGGATGCCTCATTGAACAAGTGGAGGTCACCCCCATGTGTTTCCGGTCCAAGGGGAATCATGATTATTTCATAATCATCTAGGGTCATCTCCTCAATGGGCTTAACGACCTTTGGCTTCACTATCTCAATGTAGTAGTTTCCTGAGGCACCACTATAGAATCTAGAAGCCACTTGATCCAACTTTCCCTTCGTTGAATTTACCATTGAAGCGATAACTATAAAATTCAAGAAAAAAACAATTGTTGTACCATGAGGGTTTTGGTTGTGATCATCTCCCACATCTAGGGGAAGATCTCATTAGTCTCTGGCTCGGTAGTGGGAAAAATTACATATTTTTTCTCCACATGAGAAGGCAGGGCTTGCGTCGGCATGGACGGTGCACCAGTGGAAGATGAAGGACATGGAGATTGTTGTGGGACAAAGAGATTGAATAGGGAAATTTCTCCTTGTTCAAGATCCACCACAATTATTTCTTTTGTTATCTCTCTCTCTCTTGTGCAAACTTCTATATTGGTGAGCCTCATGTTCCTCTACTTTCCTCTTCAAAACTTCTCTCAAGTGAATTGAACTGTGGGCTTTGTCTTTGGTCTTTGAAGAGGAGTGATAGGAATATTGTCTATGAAGGGATGGGAAGTTGCTTGATGAAATGAGATTAGTCCTCATTTTTATAAACCACACCTTAGATCTCTTGATCATTTTCTTTGTGCATTCTTGATGTTACTTGACTTGTGCACACTCCAAACTAATTGGGGAAGGAGGGAATCCTTGACTGTAGGGCAATCAGGATTAAGCATCTCCGAGTCATCTTCCAAAACACAATCCTCATACCATTAAAACTTGAATTTCTTCATCTATTCCATGGTCATCCTATTATGGTCACACTCATAGACCTCAAACTCATCAACACAATTATTTGAAAATTCTTCAATTTGGGGCACATGGCACAAATCAGGAAAATAAAATGAATTTAGATCCTCTCTGATATCAAAGTCCACCCTGATAGTGTAGGTGTGTATATTGGTAGGGTTTAGGGAAGATTTGAAATTCACGATGTCATGAGATCTCTTACATGTGAAAATAATCAATGAGATAGGGAAAGAAACCTACTTCTTCTTCCTACCCTTTAGCTTGTTGTTCACATGTACCGACTGTTTGCATAGCTCCATCAACATTATCTTGTCACTTGGAAAGAAGGGAAACCTACGTGGCATGAGATCATGACATGATACTTAGATGTATGAGAATGTCAAGAACTGGAAGAAGCATGAACCCTACTTCTTGACCAAGGTAGTGGCTTGTAAAGAAATTCTCATATGTTGATTTCCTTCGAGCATTTTGACTACGAACATTGTGAATGTTTCATTCACCTTGGCATAGTGTTGATTGCTCTCGTTCAAGATCAATTGGGGGTACGTATCAAACGAAGGGTATTTTTGAGGGACATTCTAAACAGGTATAAATCCCCTAAATGATCTTGTATTTTCCAAGGCATAAACAAGATACGAGGTCATGGAGAATTTCTTTGAATTATGAACCTATAGAAATTGGAAGTGCAAGTTGTCACTAATGAGCTGCCCCCAATCGATCATTTGTAAGCCTTGCATCATCATGAGGATGAAGAGTGTACCATCACTTCCAAAAATAATTTTGTGTTTTCTTCTCCCATTATCTGACTCAAAGGGATGACAACATCAGAGAAAACATTGTGTAACTCACCATGAGTAAGAGTCTTCGGTGTACAAGAAGGCTTCCTCTCGTGCTTCAACCACGAGCCAAGTGTGAGCCCTTGGAGATAGGACTTGGTCTTGGAAATTTCGGAAGATGAAAATTATTTGGTGATTATGATCATATATTTCTCGGTGGGGATTTTCATTCCTTGGGTTATTTCTCATGGACTAAGTGCGGCCAAGACTAAATTATCATTTGCCCTGATTATCCTCGTGTTTGATTCATAGTGCTGAGAACATACCAAAACTAATTCAATGTTTTTCAAAGACACAAGTTTTCCACTTGCATCATACAATCCACTGACAATGATATTCTCTTTAGCAGGTTCTCATGGTTCATCAAAAATTTTGCACTTGAGCTCCTCCAGGTCCATCTCAACAACATTGTTGTCACCCACACTTAGGAACTCCGATGTGAGAGAAAAAATGGGATTTAGAGTTATGAATTTGAACTTAATAATGGAGAAAATTAATAATATATGTTATTATGGAGGTGGTAGAAATTTTTTGCACTCGGGACTGAAAACTGCTATTTTTGGAAACTAGGTCCCAGGAGATGCTATTTTTGACAAGTTTGCTTTTTGTCCAGTCATTTGCACTGAAGAGTTTCCTTCACATTCCAATAATGTTCATAGATTTTTTGGGTCTAATTGGATCAATTTTTATATTTATAAAGTTTCTTGTTAGCTTTCTTGATTTTTTACTTTTTCTACTTTTTGACCCGTGTGCCCTAGTTTTTAGTTGGTATGATTTTTAGTGTTCTTTCTTCTAGAGGGTTTTTCCGTTTTTAGAAAATTACTAAAAATTGCAAGTACAAACCAATAGAACTTGATATTTTTAGAAGATGAAAATCCTCATGTCATATTTATGAAAAATTTATGGATTATTTTTGGGTTTTTGATTTAGATGCTCTGTTCCAAGTTTCGAGTTCGCCCGCTTCTCGGATTGACGACAAATGACAAATAAATAATCTAGAGCATGGATTTTAAAATGGATTCCATTAAAAATAAGGGATTTATCTAAAGTTTATATTTTATCCAGCTTTAAGACACTTGGATGAGGATGATTTTCATAAAATTTCACGAGGATTCAATGAACAGTTTGGAAGATATGAGAAAATCTTAGCTTTTTACCTCTAGGGTTTCTAACAACATATGATCATGGTTTTTTCTAATAAATCTTGGTTTTTTGTATTGAAAAAGTGAGGAATGGTGGAAAAATTATGATGAAGGTGATATGAAAGGTCTGGTAGCAACAACAAGGGAGAAGAGGGAGAATTTATGGTAGTTGAGTTTTCACGGGTGTGCATATAGGTAGCACTAGAAACAACAAAGGAAATGAAAACCTTAAAAGTTTTTAAATATATGGAAGGAGTGCACTTTCTTGTCCCAACCATCCAAAATTCGTGGGACATTTTGTACAAAAAAAGTGCCCCCTTCCTATTGGGCTAGGTGGCATAATGCAATTTGTAGTTTAGAAGGAGAGGGGGGCTTGAAAATGACACTTAAAACACCCACCTGGGTCACATGGTTGATCAAGGGAAAAAAAGGGAAGGGGGAACATATTTTTTTCCCAACCATCCAAAGGATTTGGGATGGTTGTTGCAAAAAAGTGCACCCCTTCTCTATTGGGCCAAGTGGCGTTGCCCTGTTGGTTGGAGTTGAGAGCATGGATTTGGTGCTGGAAGGCTCAAACTTGCAAATTGAGCTTGAAATGGGTCACGTTGAAGTATAGGGACTTAACTGGGAGATGGGAAAATTTTATTGCACCATCCTTTCCCAAGCCGTAGGACCGTTGGTACACAAAAGTGTGCCACCTTTCCATTGGCTAAAATTTCAAGGTAAAATTTGACTAACTCCTTAAGTCGTACCTCGGGGAACAAATTGTCGAGGCCGTATCTCAAGTTCATGGAGTATTTGTTTGATGATTATTTATATGATTTTTTATGAAAATTTCCATATGAAAACAAATTTGATGTTCTTAGGCCTTGATTTTTCCTGAAACCCCTTGAAAATTAGGCTTTTTGTTTCGGATCTAATGTTGTACATGCTGAAAATAGTTGTGAGTAGAACTGCCCGAGTCTTGTGAAAAATATCAGATCACCATCATCTAGGTATGTGAATTTTATTTCCGAATATATATTTTTTGGCTCCTAACTCATTATGGAACTCCCACAATCATTTTCCAAAGCTCAGAATTTTTTTTGCTCTATGCACTGCTTTGCCCTCCAGTACCCACTTTTATTGAAATTGCTCCAAATTTTTTCAAAATTCCTAGAATCTTCCAAAACTGATTGTAAACTTTTCTTGGCTCTCTGTTACACCTCCTTAATGTGTTAAGGCATTCCTTTCAATTCTGGGGGGTACGCATAAGCTTAGGAAGACCAAAAAATAGCCTTTCCCAAGCTTGCCAAAAAGTCTGTCTTGATAGAGCTTACTTTGGAAACATTTAAAATGATTGGATATCCCTAAATAACCTATACACATATTAATATGCCATATTGGAATGTTTCAATGAGGTGAGATAAAACTGACATGGGGATTACGGTGATCTGGAGGAGGGTACTGGATGACCTTTAAGTAAAAACTTTCAGGTAGGGTATGGTTGTCATGCTTTCAGGTGTGAATTTTGTGCTTGTAAAAACTCATGAAAACAAGGAACTATTCCATAAAGGAGGTGTATTCAAGATCCAAGATAAATTTTCAACTGATTTTGGAAGATTTTTGAAATATTCAAAGGTTTAGGAGCCAGTTCATCAAAAGTGGGTTTTTGAGATTGAAGGAACTTCCACCATGGATGAGAACCTGAGATTTGAGAGTTGATTTCAGGAACTATAGACTGAGTTAAGAGCTAAAAAATATGAATAGAAATATATTTCAGTCCTCTACATGGAAGTAATTTCAGAATCTTCTCAAGTGTCATGAATTTTTCTATATAACACATTCTTCACAGACACAATTGGTGATCCCAAGAATAAATGGGTTTTTTGATAGGGTTAAAAGTACACTAAAGGAATAATAGCCATCCCATCCTTTTTAAAATTCCATTTCTAGTCAATATCATATTAATAAGTGTTAAAAAATTTATCTGAGAGCTCAAGTTATGCCATTTTCAAGTCACCACCGTCCTTTTCTAAGGGAATAAGTGGGACAATAAAGTGTTCCCCCCACCTTAAGCACGATGGATACCTCATGTGACCCCGATGAATTCTTTCAGCTAAGTTTTACCATTTTCTTGTCCCTCTCTCCAACTCTTGCATGTGTGATAAGTGTCACCTTGAGGTGAGGGCACACTTTTTTGTCCCCATCGTCCCTTTCCAAGGGGACAAAAAAATGTGCACCCCAAAGTTGATTAGCCACCTCTTATTTTTCCCCCTCCTTACTTCCATCAGGTTCTCCATATGAACAAAAACTTACCCCCAGGGTCTTAATCGCATCCCTCCCCCTCCATATTCTTCACTTGTGCATGAGTGACAAGTGGAAAGCTAGGGGAAAGGTGCACTTTTGTGCCCCCATAGTGCTTTGGGAAAAAAAAATTGCTTAAAAAAATTTGTAACCCAAAAAGTGAGATTGTTCATATCTTACAAACTAGTGCATGAATCAACATAGGTTTTTTTACATTCATTCACATTTCCAAGTGCTTTGAGGACTCAAGTGGAATATTTTGCATGCACGGCCCAAATTTTTTCTAGTGAGAAAACCCCAGTTTTTGTCCCCCAAATTTTAGAAATTTAATTTATCCTATTCCAGAGACTAGATTGAGATGAAATTTCATATGTGAGATAAATAGGAAAAACCCATATCAATTTTTTTTTTTCATCTAAATCTGAGGCTAGGACACCCACCTTCCAAAAATAGCAAGTCTCTACACAAGAGCTTAATATAAATAGCAAACCTTCATATAAAGTAGTTTTTGTAAAAGCAGAGTTTCCAGTAAGCATTCAGAGGATCAAGAAATGTGACCAAAGGTGGTCTGAGTTGAAAAAGGTGAATAATTTCATTTACTAAACATAGTAAATTGTCATTCCAGTCAAATAATAGTGCCAATATCGAAGATGAAGTTCAAGTTTACAGGAATCAAACCAGTCTCAGCTTTATCCTCTGAGTATTCAGAAGTGGGGGAAAACGATGTCACTCACATGGACCTCGAAAATCACAAGGGAAGAGAACACAAGGGACTTCCAGGATTGGATGGAAATTTCATACTCATAAACATCAAGGGGAAGTAGAAGATTGATTGGGGACATATCATTAGTGGTAACCTTCACCGCTTATTGCTCCAGGTTCTAGTCTTGAAGAAGTTATCCATGCATTCTTATATGGTATGTTCTCTCATGAGCTCAAGACTTTTCAAGGGTCTATAACTTGTATAGGATATCTCTCCCAAGGCCCAAACATTTGAGAGATATCCACAGTTGGTTTTGAAGGAGAGAAATAGACATTTCACAAAGGGTAAATGATGCCTTCACTATGATCATCATCAGGACACTGGAAGGAGACCTCCACTCAAGGATGTCTCCATAAGTGACTTGTTTGATCAAGAGATACGGATCATATTTCATATAATTTTCCACTTTTTCATAGATCTGACTCTCTGGATTTGATCATACCCCGCTAATACTACCTTGATATCTTATTGAAAAGATATTATTGTTCGAGCTATGTAGACAAATTTTTCAGGTTCACAATAAGCTCAGAAACTGAACAATGAAGATTGTATCATTTCCCATCTCTCTGGGAGTCTTCATCTACAAGAACATCAATGATGCATCACACTAGGAAATGGCCTTCCCACCCCGAATATTACAGTCATATAATTCGAGGGCATATTTTGACATCTAAGTTGATACAGAAAATTTCCATCTTCCAGAATCATATCATGTTCCGCAGGTTGAAGATTATTGGGAAAACTGAATAGATGAATTGAATGTTAGGGAAATATATTAAATGTGAATGACCACCAGAGAAATGAGAAGGTATAATTTTGAATGGTATAGACGAATCTAAGATGATGGAATGGATCTGTATGATCTATAATACAAAATAATGAAGTATTCCCATTATGCACAGGTAAATTGGAGCATATGAAAGTCTGGAGACATAAATGAACACATTGAGGTTGTAATAAAAAATGGAAGAATGGTTCAAGAAAAATAAGGCCATCATTCTCACATTAGGAATTTTCCCCACCCTTCAAAGATAGGAATCAAATCACTCTTCATCAAAGGTTGTGAAGGTAACTTCAAGTTCCTGTCACTTAGGAGGGAGTTGGAAGCACAAAGCAGGGGAGTTGGAAGCATCCAACTACTAGAGATCACACAAGAAATTCAAAACAACATAGGTTCCCATACTAGGAGCACAAATTGAGGAGAATGATTCAGTCCATATCCCAACTCCCGAGTAACCCCAGAGAATTCCATATCCTACTGCCACTCCTACCCCTCTTCGATAAGATGAACCTCATCCTCCCAAGTAAGAAAAGATAAACATGTCAGTTGTAGAGCTTGAAATGGATGAAAGAAATTATTATAAAAGAGGCTCGTACAATCCAACAAGTAATGGTCCCTAATATTTTGGTGATAGAATCATTTTCCAAAGGGAAAAAGAATAAATTCTCTCAAGTGATTTCTCGCTTTTTCAGTGGTGCCACAAGCAATCAATATGTAGAGGCACTCAAACCAAAGGTGATAAATCTAGTTGAAGAAATGACACCAGCTGACTTTGAAATGAGCACTATTCCCTTGGGCCCGACCACTCACAAAGGATATGTACACATGTTCTAAGAGTCTTAAATTGGCCTCCTCGGGAGGAATCAAGAATACAAAGAGAAGATAGATCAGTTGGAGGACCAGATATAGACACTCTCCTCATATGTGAAACACTTAGTGTACCCCAATGCTTCATCACTCCCAATTGATGAAGTCACTCTAATCATTATCTTCGATATATATTCTATTAATAAGACACAAGAATTCACTGTGCATGGATGAGTGAATAACAAATGGACAAACATGATCATAGAAAAAGGAAAAACATTGCTTCCAAAGATAATATCTATATTCAAATATATGTGTGCAACTACTGACAATGCCCAAATTATAAGGGAAGCATTTGAAAAGGAAAAATAATATTGGGACCCACCTCATCCATTGGTAATAGAGATGGGATATGCTCATTCTCGAGAATTGGTGAGTAGGAAATTTTTTAGTGCTTTGTCTGAGGATTTTTCACATGTGTGGGCAAGGAATCTTGTATCTTGATATGAAATTTTTAATCAGTCTATTGGAAATTGGACTCAAATAAGGAATACACCTAAAATATGTAAGACAACATCAAAAAAAGTATTTAGAAACTTGAAGTTCTCCTTATTGAAGAAAATAATACTGTAGATGATTTCTTGGGACAATTTGAGGAGTATGTATAGAAGAAGGTCGAGGGCCCATTTTCCTTCAAAAAAGATACACTGAAGTCTCTATCTGAGATGAGAGCCACCATCTCACTCATTACAAAAAAACATCAGTCATGGTTCAAAAAATTCAAGAACATTAACGATGTCTCATATGGTTGGTCAGAGCCCTGAGTTGTGTACGCATCCCTCATGCGGATAAAGTGGCACCTACAACAACTCGAAATAGTAAAGAGTGTAAGGGAGTGGAAATCTATCCAATGGAGTTCGAAAAGGATTAGTCAAGAAATGAGGTGAAACCAGGAGACGTATAATCTTCATCGACCTAGTTCTCTCTCTTTTCTCTCCCCTCCCTCCTTTTTTCTCTCCTACACATTTTATTTCTTTTTTAGGGGTTGCAATTTTTTCATTTTGTTTTATTCATTTAAAATGTGACTTTAATTTTTAATGTAGCAAGTCACCCTTAATCAAGAAAAGGAAACTTAATTCTATTCCTAAGAATATGAAAAGTCACATGTTGTGTGAGACATATGACAAGCCATGTGAGGGGTAGAAGAAGAGTCTTCCAAAGTTCTATAAATTGTAATGACAACCTCATTATTAAGGGTTGCTAATTTTGTGTGCTCATGAGCGATTACTACTTGTGAAGAAGCAAAAGAGATATCATTTCTTATTTTTCTCATCTATATGTTCTTCTGTTTCTCACTATGTAAATTTTTTCCAGAACATAAATGAAGAAGGAAGGAGCTTGTTTCCTTTTTTGATAAGGATATTATTGAATTTTTTTGTTCTTAATCTTAGCTTGTTGTATTTCCAATTGCAAAATTGTTTTTCTTCTGAATACATGTGTGTTTAATTATTCTCATTAATAGTCGAAGGAATATAATTTTCTACCTACAATATTAATCCCCATCCCTTTCTCCCACACCATTTCCTACTCTTTTAACAATTTTCTCCCTTGTAAGTAATTGTAAGCATTTTCCGCAGGTTCCATGGAGTGTCCTTGTTGGATCCTCGGCCACAAGGCCACCACAAAAACTAATTTTACTCACATATAATAATATGGAGCTGTACAATTATTGGGGACTTATATTCCCAGTGTGTTGGTAGGTACTGATCAATTTTTACACCTGAAATTTTTTCTTGCCAATAGTTTTTGGTGCCCAACGTGGGGTAAACTTGACAACAAACTACACCCAAAATATGATCACAAGAAAACCCCCCAAAAAGTTAAATATATAAGAAATTAAAAATTGGAAGTTTAAGAGTCATAGATCTCTATGTCTCATATCCATAGATATTCCTAGTAACCCTCTTCTCAAAAGGCTTGCATTGATATTTCATATTCAAGAAGATATTATATCTGAGTTGAGGGAAGCTGGCTAGTACAAAAGGGAAAGTTTTTCTCATTAATTCATTGCTACAAGGGTGTTAGACACTAAAGAAAAAGAAAATGAAGAACAAGAAAGGGAGAGGTATATTCAAGAACCACAAAGAAGAGCCTATATCTTTAAACACGCTGATAGAAGATATACCCAGTCACAAAGGTGAGGAAATACCGACTCGATATTTGAAGAAATTCAGCGAAGGTAAGAACTAATAAGAATTTCAAGGCCTCCCCTTTGTCCAAAAAATTCTCTCACTGATGGTCCAAATGGTATCAACCCATTGGACATAGAATTTCCAAATATCAACAAAGATTTTGAAAACTTCACAGACATGGAGATTGAAGTAGCTGTCAAAGCTAGAGTAGAAGCGAAAGAAAGAGCTAAAGAAAAAGTAATAGTGGATCTTGAAGAAGAAACAAGATCTCAAGAAAGAACAGAGGCAAGAGCCACATCTAGAGTGAGAATCAAAGAAGATGCTGAAGATGTAATGGAATAAAAAGAGAGTCCTCAACCGATAGTACCATGAGGCAGGAACACTAACCCACTTACACTCCCAACAATTCTCCATAAGTTGCCACTAGGGTCAAGAAAAATCTTTCCAAATTTTACGGGATATGATTCCCAAATCCCTGAGAAACATGTAGTGGCCTTAATCACTTCCTGTGGTGTGTTGGGTTTTTAACATGAATACGTATATGTTAGATTGTTCATGGAGTATTTATAAGACAAAGCAAAAGAATGGTTCTACCTTTTACCAACAAGATCAATCACTTGTTGGGATGATATAAAGAACATGATTTGAAGATAGATTCAAGTCTATTGAGGACTATTAAGATCTCTAGGTACAAATAGTGCATATGAAGAAAGAATCTAATGAAGGCATGAGAGAATTCATAGCAAGATTTAACAAAGTGCTCAAGAGGTTCCTTTTGAAGCCATGCCCTCGGAAAATAAATTGAAAATATTCTTTATAAGTGCTTAACTACCTAAAGTTGGGTTTATTCTCAGGAAGTCGTAGCCTAGAAATTTGAAAGAAGCTCAAGATTGCAACATTGAGACAAAGGATGATATAATTTTTTCTGTAAAAGTGAAAAATCCCAATGGAAAACAAAAGGGTTAAATTTTTGGTTCATAGACATAAAATCACACACTTTGGGTAATTATCTCATCCTGATTACATACTAATATTCATATGATTCATAAGTACAAAAAATACTAATTAACCCATGTCCTTGGCCACCTTTCTTTGTCTTCTGTTTCTCCTTTCAGTATTGCACCCTTAATTTCTTAGTCTTCCTTTTTATACATTGACTTTTATCATCCTAGACACCAACGCCCAGCTAGGATGCTAATTCTAGATGCCCTTGTCCTTCTGGGAGCCCCTGACCCCTTTGTACTTTAATCACACTTTTTGGGTCCTTTTTATCCATTTTAGCATCTTATCTTTTTTGTATTCGGGATTTTCGGGGTTAATTACGAAATTCAAGCAAAGGAATTATATAAATATAAAGTTATGTGATCATAATAAAGGACCAAGAACTAAGCATTAGCTATCACTACCTAAGGATGCATGCATCAAACATCTAAGAGCTCTATTTCATCTAGCTAGCACCACAAAAGGGACATAAGTGATGGTTATTATACATATACACTTTATAGGAGGGAAGTTCATTATATTCCATGAACACATCTATTACAGTTATTTACTTCTAGCTTATTCGCTCACTATCAAGTGTGACACACATAAGAGCCATCTAGGGAACGATTTCACACACACACACACACACACACACATGCAGAACTACATTAGGTCTAAGATGTAGTGCAGTGCTCAATCATAAGTTCGCCATTGTGACAACTGAGGATAGTTTGAACCCTCATTTTTCATCTTTATTTTTTAGGATTTGATGTCTATTTGAGGGTTTTGTAAGTCCATATTTCATTGCAAGTTTCATGTGACCATAGAGATCTTGGTGCGACCTGAAAGTGACCAAAGGAGACTAATAAAAAACATCTGATGACTACCCATATGAGGTTTTGTGAAATTTTCCATAGACTATGGCGCTAAGAAATAGGCATAGGGTGCCCGCGGATGTCCCTATCCCTCTCTAGGTGCCCAAATCTATCATATCTCTCTAGATATTAATTTTATGGGTCTTTGTGTGATGGTGATTCTACTATGTTCACTTTGTTAAAACTTTGGTACACTCCATACTTCAATGTAAGTTAGCTAAGTACCTCTTTCTCCTCACAATTAGGGTTTCATAATTTATTGCTTAGTTGCTTAAGTGTAATTTTGTACTTAATTACATATTTATTTCACTACTACAATAACATCACATTAGGCATAAAACTCACATTTATCTTAATCATGGTTCTAATACTAGAGATTTGATGATCCAAAAAATGGCCAATGATATGATTGCTCTTAAAAATCATATCTCCTAGATTACCATGCGAAATGTGCCAAAGAAGACCAATATCCCAAACAAGTAGAGAATAATTCCACCTCCTTGTAGGATTACCCTTGAGGCACCTCTAAACAATGCAACATAAGTAATTGAATAAACAGAGGAGGAAGTAGAAGTGGAAAAGTGAAAAGAAGAAAAAGAACATGATGATGGCAATGTTCTTGAGATTGAAGAGGTTGAGGGAGAGGCTAAGAATGGTCTTGTTGAATAGCATTCAACAAATGAAGATGATGATGATGAAGAAGAACCAAAATTCTCATGTACTTTATTCACCCAATCATAGTCTAAAAAGGGAGCTCCCTCCTCGGAAGCTATGATAAAGAAGAAAAACGAGGTTCCTTCTATAACAGTTCTAGAGAACAAAATCATCAATAGGGGATCTCTACTTCCACCATCGATGGATTCATCTAAGGAGAAACAAGATCTGATAATAAGTAAGAAGCCTAATTCCATGATAAGTAATTCCTATGGCGTCTACCTTAGTTTAAAATCTAATTCTAAGATAATATTTCACCTAATGCTACTCCCACAAAATCCTCTAAGGCTCAAACAAAGTCTACTACTCACTCACTTTCTAAACCTGCTACCTCATCCACCAAATATACTCAATCACCCAAGGTATCACCGTCCCCAAAATTAAAAAATTTCGTTATCCCTGGAACATGTCAAGTTCACCCAACCATAGCTCCATTCGATTATGTCGAATATGCGAGCAAGACCAAAGTTTAGATCACAAAGATCGAATATTTGCAAACACACTCAGCTCAGTTCAAGAGGTTAGTCACTGTTTTCCAGTGTGGTAGCCCAAAGCCTAATAATATAAACCCTAATCCTAAGGGTCTACTACCCACACCACCTACATGTCCCTTCACAGAATATGTTGGTACTTAGTGCATCTAAAAAAAATAAGGTAGAACCCTTCTACCTATCCCTTGTAGTCAATGGCTACCAACTAATACAAATTGTATCATAGACTCTGGAGCCTCTGACAACGTCATGCCAATCAAAGTAGCCAATGCCTTAGGACTTACCTTGATCACGTGTAAATGGATCTTGTTATTCTATGGAATCTAAGGAAGTGTCATTGGTGGGAAAAATCAAGGATGCACAAGTGGCCTTGGTGGAATTTCCGAATAAGAAGGTATTGCTCACAATCTTGGTGGTAAACATCCTAGCATCCTTTGGTATGCTTTTGATTAGAATCTTTTGTAGAGACCTGGGTGGTGAAATTCAAATGGATTGGTCCTCCGTGACCATTCTAGTGAAAGGAGAGATGAAAAAGTCTATTGCCCGTTCGTAAAATGATGTATAAAGTTCAAAATTAGGATGACCCAAGAGCAAACATCTTGTTCTAAGATAGTGGAATGGAGAATTATTTCCTCACATCTGAAAGAGATGAAAATCTGCCTTTTCTCACATATGATGAAGAATATCAACTGTGGACCATGGAATTTGATGGAAGTCACTCAAATTTAGGTTCCCGAGCTAGCGTTGTCTTGACTTCTCCCTTAGGTGAATTCTTCCCATTCTCATATAATCTGCAATTTGAAAATACTAATAACACTACAGAATACGAGGCTCTACTAACCATAATGTATTTTGTTGAGTCCATGGGTATCAAGAAGCTCAAGTGTCTCAGAGATGCGGAAGTGATAGTTAAGCAAGTAAGAGACCAGTACCAAGTCAAAAACCCAAGACTTAGGCACTATAGAAACAGAGTGTGGGACTGTATTGAATCTTTCGATGCTTTCTCCATCCAATCCATTCCTCGAGAGCAGAATGAAAAGGCCGACTCGCTCGCTGTCTCAGCCTCGTTGGTGACTCCACATTTGTCCTTTGATAAGGACAAGGTGACTGTCAAAATCTTTTTTATACCAAGTGTGTCAACCAATGTGAACCATTGCCAAGTCTTCAATGATAAGAGTCAGCTCCTCGCCTTCCTAGAACAAATGGACAACTTCAGCAGTCTCTATTACGATGGAAGCGAAAATCCTCATTGGGAGTCAGTGGCAGAAGAAGATAAAGAAGGAATTGAAAGATTTGATTCGAAGGGAGTAATCAAGCTAAAAGGAAACAAGATTCCGAAAGGCCTGGTGTCGTTGGAAGATTTGTTTGAGAAGCATGATCGATTCATCAAAGAAAGGGCAAAGGAATCATCAAGGTGCACAACTGATTTTGAGAAGGAAAACATTGACACCCCAGAGAAAACCAGAATGGTGAATATCGGCAAGTGTTGTTCACCGGAAGAGAAAAGAAGATTCATCTCACTATTGAAGAGATACTCTGATGTCTTGGCCTATTCCTATGATGAGCTTAAATCTTTCCAACCAAAAGAAATGCATCACTTTATTCCTCAAAAGCCAGAAGCCAAGCCTTTTAGGCAAAAGCAAAGAATCATCAAGGAGGAGGCACTGAAGATGCTCAACGCAAGAATCATCTTCCCTATCCAGCATTCCACGTGGGTACTGAACATCGTTCCGGTGCGAAAGAAAAATGGAGAAATAAGGATTTGTGTGGACTTTCGCAATCTGAACCAAGCCTCTCAAAAAGACAACTATCCGTTCCCGATCATGGATCATATCTTGCGATCGATCACAGGGTCTGAAATGCACTCGTTGTTTGATGGCTTCTTGTGGTACAATCAAATTGAAGTAGCAGAAGAGGATAAAACGACAGCCTTCACAACACCTTGGGGCACATTTGCATACAACAAAATGCCTTTTAGTCTAATCAACATTGGGAGCAACTTTTCAAAGGGCGATGGATCTAGCATTCAAAGACCTTAAGCATTATATCATGTAATCTATATGGACGACCTCACACTCTTCTCAAAGAAGCGAGGAGACCATATTCATCATCTCGAACAAATACTCATAAGATGCAGGAAGCATGGCATATCCATGAATCCTAAGAAGTGTATCTTCGAGGTCACTGAAGGCAAACTCCTTGGGCACAGAGTGAACAAGGGGCGAAGATTGATCCAGAAAGAATAAAGGCAATCCAAGAACTATCATTGCCAATAAGCAAAAAAGGAGTACATTCCTTCTTTGGCAAGGTCAATTTCCTCTGGCGTTTCATCCCAGAATTCACCAAATTGACCAAGCACATATAACCGTTATGATGAAGCCACAAACTAATTTCAAATGGAACAAAGAACGAAAGATTGCGTTCGACGCTATAAAAGAAGCAATAGATAAAGCTCCTACTTTGGTACAACCAGATTTTGATAAAGACTTCATCTTATATTGTTATGCTTCAAAGAACATGATATTGGCCATCTTGGTGCAGAAGAATGAAGAAGGTCTAGAAGCTCCTATCGCCTTCATGAGCTCACCGCTGAAGAATCACGAATAGAAATATAGCCAGCTGGAAAAGCATGCCTATGCGGTCATCAAGGCAGTAATGAACTTTAGGTTCTACATCCTCAACTCACACACCATAGTGATGGTACCAGGATCGGCTATCAAGTCCATTCTCACTCAATAAGACCCAGGATCAAAGAGGGGAAAATGGGTGGCAAGAATCCAGGAGTATGATTTCGAGATCAAGCCTTCTAACCTAGTCATGGGAAATGGATTGTGTAGACTACTTGCAAAGGATGATGCATTCATGGTCAAAAGTTATATAAGAGAATGTCTATGTTGTGAATATGTCAGCAAGGACTTGCCTCAAGTCCTTTTTGTAAGCACGACAAACGAGTGGTATGCAAACATCGCTTACTTCTTGACCTATGGTAAATGCCCTCCTCACCTTGACCATAAACAAAAAAGAACTCTCAAGCTAAGAGCATCCAAGTTTGTCATATGGAACCATGCACTCTATAAGAAAGGATTCGATGGTTGCTTTCTGAAGTGTGTAGACAAGGAGCAGCAGAAGTAGTTACTAAAGGCATATCACGATCAAGTGTGTGGAGGACACTTATCAGCAATGGTCACAACTCACAAAAGCCTTCATGCGACCAGTACTACTGGCCTACTTTGTTTGCGGATGCCCAAGAATGGGTCTCCAAATGCGAAGCATGTCAACCGTCCATTGGGAGACCACAGCTCGCTATACTTCCCCTCAGGCCAGTGACAATTGAAGAATCGTTCCAACAATGGGGTCTAGATTTCGTTGGAGTCTTGAATCCTCACTCGAGCATAGGTCACACCTATGTGCTCATGATGATAAATTATTTTTAAAAATGGGCCATCTCAACAAACCAAGTAATACCAAAACAATGCCATCTCAACAAAACAAGTCAATACCAAAACAATGTGCAGTTTCATTACGGAGAACATCATTGTTTGTTTCGGTATACCCAAAAAGATCAACGCCACAAATTTCTCCTCCAGGGATCTAATTCAGTTCTACCTATGGCTATGAAATCTCTCTATCACACGCCTCAAACTATTACCCGCAGGGAATGGTCAGGTAGAATCAAGCAACAAAAACATTATGACCATAGTCTGAAAACTAGTAGATGAGAAACAACGAGACTGTCACAAAAGGCTATATGATGCGTTATGGGCAGATAGAATAACTCCAAAGAAAGCAATTGGTATGTCTCTGTTCCAATTGCTCTATATGGTATAGAGGCAGAGATTCCAGTCACGGTGGAGATGCCAGCACTCAAGCTGCTTCAAGCAATAGCTGATGGGAAATATCGTGATGTTATTCATAAAAGGATCCTATTTCTTGAAAAGCTTGAAGAAGATAGATTCAAGGTAGTGGATAGAATCAAATCTCTCCAATTGAAGGTCAAGAGATTGTTTGACAAGAAAGCAAAGGCTCGAGAGTTCAAATTCAGAGATCTTGTTCTACTTTGGGACAAGCGAAGAGAATCGAAGGGTAGTCACGGGAAGTTCGACTCGTTATAGCTCGGACCATTCTAAATTCGCGAAACATGTGGAGAAAATGCCTCCTATCTGTCATATCTGGATCGAACACCGTTGGAGTTTCCCCACAGCGGGCAATATCTAAAATTGTACAAACAGTAAAAACGGGTTGTCCCCCACATTGTACCATAGGTGATTTAGGTGTGTGTTTCCCTTTCCTTTTGTGTGTTTATTTCCTTTTCGTGTGTGTTATTTCATTTCCGTGTGTTGTGTATTTCCTTTGTTGTGTGTGTGTGTATTCCTTTCTACCAATCCATTGTTAACGACTCTTTGAAGCCCAATGGAGAAGGCACTAGTCCAATTTATAAAGTGAGATTTTGGAATTCCTTCTCATCTTGTTCTCGCTTCTTTCGATCCAAAATAAGTCCGCAAGCGAGATCCAACTGTTGTCACGTGTTTTTGCAAGAGTAAAATTCACTTGAAACCAACAACTTTACCCTAGTGTCAAAAAATTTCATTGTACACCTTTCCAGACACCCCTCTAGGTCAGCATGTTCCTTGTATCAGTCCTATCTTGTCCTTCCAGTGGTTCATATGTGTGTCACCCTTCCCCATACGTGATTTAGGGGGAACAAGATCATCCAAGCACTTTTGAGGCAGTATCTCTTGAGGCGGATTCTCAAGCAAGCTTAGGAAGGGCTATCATCAACCTTTCTAAGACAAGTACACACCCTCCAAAGTTGTGTTGAAGGCCCGAATACATCAAGGAGGTGTATTCAAGAGCCAGGATCATTGTGCGAATGATTGTGGATGATTTTGTAAATATTTGAAGACCCAGGAGAAAATTCATCAAAAGCGGGTTTTTGAGGTTGAAGGAACTTGCACCGCAGAAGAGCACCTGAGCTTTGGGAGATGATTCTAAGAGCTCTGGAATGAGTTAAGAGCCAAACAAAATATCACTAGAAATCTATTTCAATCCTCTACATGGTGGTAGTCTCAGATTCCTCTCAAGCCCCATGCATTTTTCTATGTAACTCATTCTTCTCAGGCACAACTGGTGATCCCGAGAAAAAAGAGTGATTTTGAGAGAGTTTCAAATAGAATCAAGGCATGAGACCCATCCCATCCTTCTCAAAATGCCTTTTCTAGTCAAGTTCATATAAAGCCCCATGCATTTTTCTATAACTCATTCTTCCCAAGCACAACTAGTGATCCCGAGAAAAAGGGGGTTTTGAAAGGGTTTCAAGTAGAATCAAGGCATTAGACCCATCCCCTTCTTCTCAAAATGCCATTTTAAATCAAGATCATATAAATAAGTGTCACAAAATTCATCCAGGAGCTCAAGATATGTCGTTTTCATGAGGTTGAATACTTGGCCATTTTCTCTGGTGCCACGTGGCACCATGACCCTTGAGCTTTTGTGCCCACATTGTCCCTTTCCAAGGGGACAAGGGTGACAAAAAAGTGCACCCCCCACCTTAAGCATCATGGACACCTCATGTGACCCCGGTGACTTCTTTTAGCTCCTTTCGACCATTTTCTTAGCCCCCCCTCTCTAGCTCTCGCATGCATGACAAGTGTCAACCTGGGGTGAGGGTGCACTTTTGTGTCCCCATTGTCCCTTTCCAAGGGGACAAAGGGGACAAAACAATGTGCCTCCCTCCTTGCTTCCCTCAGGTTCTCCATATGACCGAAAAGTGGCCCCAACATGCTAAATCTCAACCCCCCTCCTCCATCCTCTTCGCCTGTGCGTGAGTGACAAGTGGCAAACTAGGGGCAAGGCGCACTTTTGTGCCCCCAATGTCCCTTTTCAAGGGGACAAGGGGGACAAAACAATGTGCCCACCACCCTCCCTCAAGGTAGCAAGCTAGGGGCAAGGCGCACTTTTGTGCCCCCAATGTCCCTTTCCAAGGGGACAAGGGGGACAAAAATGTGCCCCCCTCCCTTAAGGTAGCCAAGCCTATAAAAACCAACTTAGCCATTTTTCACTCTCTACCCTTACATTTCTCCATTTACACTCGGAACTCTGGCGAAATTTTTCCAGATTCCTCCATTGCATCTTTCTTTCTTGCATCCATTTCATCATCCCTCTATGATCTCAACAAAAGATTTCTTTCAGAAAAATCTCAAAAAATCAAACTCAAAACTCATATTTGCATCAGAATGACTACATGCACATGAAAACAAAAAAAAACTCATATTAAATAACTAGGGTATGGCTTGATGCGCGATTTTTCGCTTAAGTCACATTTTCAGAGACCCTAAAAACCCAAGTGGTGGATTTTATCATGCATAGCCCAAGGATTTTTTACAACAAACAAACCCTCGTTTCCTTACACCGGATTCTTAAAATTTAATTTCTCCTGTTCTAAAGATTGGGTTGAGCTGAAACTTGATATATGGAATAAAGAAGAAAAACCCATATCTAAAAAGTTTATTTCATCAAAATCCGAGATCGGGAAATCCACTTTCCAAAAATAGTAAGTCTCTACATAAGCTCTTACTATTTTTAGTAAGCCTTCCACAATGAGCAAAACTTTCAGAAGCAGTGTGCACAGGAACATCCAGGAAGAGCAAGCAGAGTGATCAAAGCCGGAAAGGCTTGAAAAATCTCATTTACTATTTTTAGTAAACTCCCATTCCGGATACAAACAAGTGCCCATGGCAGCTATGAAGTTCAAGTTCACAAGCATCAAACCAGTCTCAGCTCTGTCATCTAAGTATTCAGAAGTGGGGGATAGCGATGTCACTCACATGAACCTCGACGATCTCAAGGTACGCATGTCAGTAGCCCAAGAGAGCCAATAGAAGAAAGTTTTCTTGAGTGGATTGTACGTGGCGGGTGGCCACCCTATGTCACTGTAGAGTATTGAATTGGTTTTGGCGTGCTCTCACAACTACGAACCTGAAAAAAGAACCATCCGAGCTAATGATGGCTTAGCTATGGCAGTACTTGCTCCTAAGGCCATTTCCTATTCAATGTAAATCCCTACTTCATCTCAATATGTTCATCATCTCGAAGGAGGTGGTAGTGAATGAATGGGCCAAAAGAGATTCTTGTCTGCAAGGTCTCACATTGGGATCATCGATAAAGCAGGGAAGAAATCCCTCTGGCGTGCCAAAGTCTCTATCACAGAGCAAGTTCCATGAAGGATATTCAAATGCAATCACCCTTCTCAGTTGGGTGATGGGAGAAGAGAACACAAGGGACTTCCAAGATTGGATGGCACTTTTTATACTCACAATCATTGAAGGGGAAGAAGAAGATTTATTGGGTACAGATCATCAGTGACAATTGCACCGCAAATTGCTCCAAGTATCAGTTTCGAAGTTCTCCATGACTTCTTATCTAGTATATGCTCTCGCGAGCTCAAGACCTTTCAAGGGGTGAACACTTGCACAAAACATCTCTCCTAAGGCCCCAGCATTTGAGAGATATCCACAGTTGGTTTTGAAGGAGAGCAATCGGCACTTCACAAGTGTCAACGCATTTCACTATGTTCATTGTCAGGAAATTGGAGGGAGACCTTCACTCAAGGATTTTGCCACAAGTGACATATTTGATAAAGAGATAAGGCTCATATTTCATATAATTTTCCACTTTTTCATAGATCCGAGTCTTTAGATTTGATCATGCCTCGCTAAGACTACCTCGATATCTTAGTGACAAGATATTAATGTTCAAGCTATGCAAATTTTTTTTTAGGTTAACAATAAGCTCATAAAATGGAAAAGTAAGACTGTCTCATTTCCCATATCTTTGGGAATCTTCACTTGCAAGAACGTCAACGATGCATCACACTAGGAAATGGCCTTTTCACCCCTAAGCCTACATTCATATACTCCGAGGGCATATTTTGACATATGAGTTGATACAAACACTTTCCATCTTCCAGAATCATATCATGTCCCACAGGTTCAATATTATTGGGAAAATTGCATATATGAATTCAATGTTAGGGAAAGAGACTACATGCAAATGACCATAAGAGAAATGAGAAGGTTCAATTTTAACAGGCATGAAGAAGGAATCTAAGATGATGGAACAGATCTGTATGATCTAGAATATAAAGAAATGAAGTATTCCCATTTTCCATAGGTAAATTAGAGCATCCGCAAGTCAGGAGACATAAATAAGCACACCGAGGTTATATTCTATTGTTGTACAAATGTGCAACAGGGAAATTGAAAGTTTCCAAGCATGAAAACTATACCCTTGTGTTGAATTTTTCATGTTTTATCATTCCCAGGCACCCCAAGTCAAATCCATTAGTAGGGTCACCCCCTATTTGATGTCAAATTGGTCCTAGGTGATTAGGAAAGTCTTCCCTAGGTGATTTTAGGAAGTTATGAAAAGATGCTATCTTCTGGAAATATTGGAAAGGGCTATCCTCGTCCTTCCAAAGATTTAATAAAATCCCCTGGATCAGAATGAAAGGGAAAAATTCAACATGGAGATGAATTGAAGACCTTAAAACATCATGGAAATAATTTTGGAAGGCTTGGGGAACTTCTTAAAGACTTGGAGTAGTTTGAGTAAAAACTAGGGTTCACAAGCCTAGGTAGTTCACAGGCCTAAAACAACTGTTGGGATTCAGAAGACGATTCTGGGAGCTTCAAATGGAGTTAGAAGTAAAAAAAAATTCCGGAAAGATAATTACAAGCCCTAAATGATGTTAAAATCATATTTTTCATAACACTTTGGTGCATCAGGTCTGCAGGTAATTTTTCTCAGGCATAAGTGGAGTACCAAATCAAAACTCCACTTTTTCAAGGATCAAATAGAAGAATAAAGACATGATATCCCAACCATTAGATTTAAAATTCCATTTCCGCTTAGGATCATATAAAATGTTTCCAAAAAATTTCATCGAGATCTCAAGTTATCACTATCACAAGTTCAGGACCTAGCCAAATTTTTGGAGGACACGTGTCAGCTCCAGGAGCCTGGCAGGATTTTGTGTCCCTGACATCCCTCAAGGTCAGGGACATAAAGGTTGGAAAATTTTTTGCAGCCCCCTTGAAGCCATCTCAACCCCCATGTGACCTTTGGAACCCTAATGCGACCTCCAGACTTGATAGTTCAACCCCCAGGTGCATTTTTGGAGCATCCATTCCCTGTTGTCAGATCAAGTGCCATGTGTCAGCTCTAGGCCCACTGTGGAAACTGATGTCCCTCATATCCTTGAGGTGAGGGACATAAAACATGGAAAATGGTGTCTAAACCTCTAGGAGAGTGTTTTGGTCACCCATATGACTAGTTTCCAGCCCCTCGATGCTTTAAAGCTGATTTTGGAGCACTCATTCCCTACCGTCGGATCACCACCATGTGTCATCCTCTTGACCACCATGAAATTTGATGTCCCTCATGTCCCTGAGGTCAGGGACATCAAACATGAAAAATGCACCCAAATCCAACCTAAAAATTTGAAAAAATTTCTAACTGTTAGCTGCTTCTCCATTACCAAAAGAAAATTGTAGAGAACACCAGTCCACCATTGCCAAAGCTTGAACCAACTCCATTATAACACATTATCCTTCACTCCATGATGGCACACAGGTCTCATAAGAATAATTCATTGAGATAAGAAGCATAAAATAATAACAAATAAGAAGAATAGTGGAAATCTCCATTGCCATGAAATCAAAATTTGAAGAAATCTTCCAAATCGGAGCACAGATTGACAAACTATTTATTGCTGAGTTCTTATCTCTTGAAGGACATTAAAAATTAATATTCAAACCTCCAATTTTCAGCAAGGAATGCTTGTAGTGAAGAAATTCTCTTTCTATCTACGAAGGAAAAAACTTGATTTCCCATCAAACCGGTCATTGGATTGAAGAGAAATTTCAGGTGAAGCGCCATAATGAAAAAAATATTGTAATGGAGTTGATTTCGTTGCGAACAGAGAAAAAAAACAGCCCTACAAATTTCAAACTCCCTAGTAGTGGAAAAAATCAGTGAGCTACCTCTCCACTTCGCAAGGTTCTAGTTGGTGAAATCACGCAAAAATTAGAGGTAATGATCGTAAAAAAATCTACTTTCATACGAATTATTTTTCATGCCATTAAGTTCCTATTTTTTAGGGATATGGAGGGCTGTGTTTTTTATCAACATTATTCCCTCTTTGAAGAAATTTTAAAATTCTTGAAGATCCAACGGGTGAAATCATCTGAAAATTGGAGGGAATGATCGTGAAAAATCTAGTTTCATGTGAATTAGTTTTTGTGCCCTGAAGCCCCTATTTTTTAGGGATATGGAGGATTGAATTTTTTTGTCAGTATTCTTCCCCTCATTGATGAAAAAATCATTTTCCCACTTGTTCAGATGAAGGAATTACTCAAAATTCAGAGTGTGGAACCCTGGAATAAAACCTAGAATTTTAAGACCCATTTTGTCACAATTCGACATTCGTGGCATACTTACTAAAAATAACATGTCTCCTTGCATAAGGGTCTGTTACTTCAGGTAAGCCACCATTTTAAGAGCATATGAAGAAGGTGGTAAACATAGAGGGAGCATCAGAAGCAAGGTCATCAAAAAGGTCATCTCGGCTCACAATTCACACTTACTAACAATAGTAAGTTACAATCAAAGAGTATTTTTGGCACAACAGGTCATACAAGGATAATCATTCAAGGGGACATCATTGTGTAAGATCATTCTAATAATATTTTATAGGGCATTTGAGATCCATTTTAGTTCATTCAACTTGGTGAGCATTTGTGAGCTAATTGGAAGGAGTTTCATAGTGTGCAAGGAGTTAAAAGTTTCAGAGTTTCACTGTATTCGGTGCTTTCCATCGAAGAGGATCAAAAAACTTCATCAGGAATGACATATCCTCTTCTTCTCTCTCTCTCTCTCTCTCTCTCTCTTTCTCCCAAATTTATCTCTCTTCTCAAATGTTCTAATTTTGCATTGTGTTGCACTTTTTCATGTCTTAATGTTCATAATGTAATAAGTAACCTTTATGTTAATAAAAGGGACTTAAAAGTTTCCTAGGAAGTTGAAAAGTTTTAAGTTGTGTGAGGACATATGAAAATCCATTGGGGTTAGACGATAAGTCACCTTTCATTATATAAATTATAATGCCATTCCCATTTCAAGGGGTTGGTCATTAATCTTGTAAGCTCAAGAGTGTATTATACCTTGAGAGAAAAAAGGAGACAACCAAATTCTTCCTTTCCCCCCTTCTCAATTTCCTCCATTTCTCCACTATGTAAAACTTTTGTTTGAGAAATTAATACAAGGAGTTTTCAGCTTTCTTTGACTAAGAGATTTCTTGATACTTTGTGTTCATCAAATTTCATTTGGTCTTAATGATGCTTAAAAATTTGTTTCTTCTCATAAATGCATGTGGTGATACTTCTGACTAGTGTGTGTAGGAATCTGATTTCCTACCTACAACATTAGTTCTCCTACCTCTTTTCTCACTCCCCTTTCCCGCTCTTCAAATGAATTTCTCTCTTGCAGGTATCTGTAAGATTTTCTGCAGGGTTAGTGGAGTATCCCTGTTGGATTCTTGGTTGAAAATCCACCACAGAAATCCACCTTTTTATGCTCATGCACATATGGAAGCTGTACCGGTTAAGTAGAGGGACTTTGATATCTAGAGCGTTGACAAGAAATTCATAAGTTATTCCACCCGATAAATTTTATTGCCAACAGTTTTTGGTTCCCACCATGGGGCAGACTTGGCAACATTTGCATCCAAAATATGACTGCAAGGTCTAAAAATTAAAAAAAATCAAATATTGAAAAAAAGAGTTCATGAAAGTTTGTTGCCGAAAGAGACATTGCTGATTTCTACACGTGACTTTTCACATTCCATATTTTTTTTCATATTCCCATTGCAAAGTTTTTCAGTGCCAGAATTTGAAAAAGGATTTGATGAAGCAAGAGTTAAAATAGAAGAAGAAGAAACAATGGTGGACGAAGAAGAAAGACCTCAACCCATTGTTCCATGGGGAAGAAATACAAGCCCACTTTCTCTTGAACCCCCTCTCCACAATCTACCGAAAAATTTCTGCAAGAAATTACCAAAGTTCAAAGGCGAAAAAACAAAACATTTTGAAGAACACATTGCTGCCTTCATGACATCATGTGGAATTCTCGGTGTCCAATATGAAGATGTTGCTGTAAGACTGTTCGTGGAGTCCCTCTAAGAAAAAGAAGTGGAATGGTTTTACCTCTTGCCTGCCCAATCCTTCACGGGTTGGAATGATATCAAGGATGCCTTCCTAGAGAGATTTAAATCAACTGAAGACTATTAAGACCTCTTAGTTCAGTTGGCTCAAATGAAGAAAGGATAAAATGAAACCATAAGAGACTTCATGGCTCATTTCAAATGGTTGCTTTGCAGGATACCTAAAGAGGATTCACCATCTAAGAAAAATGTCAAGAGATTCTTCATCAATGCTCAATCACCGGAGGTAGGATTTCTCCTATGAAGAGTTCAACCAAGGAATATTGCAGAAGCACAAATATTGTCCATTGAACTTGATGATGATCTCATCATATCTAGAAAGATCAATAATCCCTCAAAGGGTAAAGCTCAATGTTCTGGAGATGAAAGAACTAATCCATCGCTGAAAAATTTGGTGAATGAGATGGAATCTTTGAAGAGGGAATTATTTGAATATCTTCTCAAAGAAGCAATACAAATCAAATTGTAGGAGCATCCCAAATGCTTTCCTTAGAGGCCCCACCTGTGAACGTAAAATGTAGATTTCAATAAAGTGAAGAAGAGCTTGAACAAGAAAGTGAAGGTGGAACTTCCTAGAGATTGATGAGCTTGAGGATGATAGAAAAATCAGATTTTGTGAGTATTCTAGAGGTGATGAAGAAGACAAAGAAGATGCACCTAGTTTCTCATGCGCGTTATTCACTCATTCTCAGTCTGAGAAAAGAGCATCTCCCTCCATTACTACAAAAGAAAAGAAGGTTGATGTTCCTGTTGTGGAGACTCCACAAAACAAAATAATAAATTGAGGATCTTTACTTCCACCTTCCACGAATTCTGCATTTTTTGAGATTGACCCTGTAGCAAGTAAGAAGACTCCCACAATCCCAAGTAAGTATTCTGATGTCTCTTCCAAGTATAAATCTAAATCTGCTCCTACAAAATCTAATACCTTGAAAGCTCCTAGTGTACCTTTTAAAAATACCCTCCATTCCTCAAAAATCTAATCCTGCTTCCTAAGCCTGTCCTAAATCTAAACGTAGTCCCTTTAACCCCTTATCCACATCTGCTCCCTTTGAATTCATAGAATATGCAAACAAAGGCAAAGTGCAAATTACTGAAACTAAATATTTGTGGACTCTTCCTGAATAATTCGAGAGGTTTGTCCAATACATCAGGAATGGTAGTCTAATAGCCAATTATGTAGCTCATCATACTAAAGGAATAATACCAAACCCACCTACACCTCCCTCATAGAACATGCTTTCTCTGAGTGCATCAAAGAATGATAAAGTTAAACCTTTCTACGTCTCCCTTCTTGGTGGAGAATATGAATTAAATAATTTCATAATAGATTCTGGTGCCTTAGACAACATGATGCCTTTGAAGCTATCCAAGGATCTCAAACTTACCATGACTCCACCTAGCATCTCTTGTTACTCTTTGGAATCAAAAGAGGTCTCACTTGTAGGGAAGGTCAAAGATGCACAGGTGGCTCTCGCCATATTTCTAGATAAGAAAGTTTCAACGATGATTTTGGTAGTAGACATCCCAGCCTCATTCAGAATGTTGCTGAGTAGAAAATTTTACCGAGACTTGGGAGGGAAATTTTAGATGAATTGGTCTTCTGCAACCATACCAGTGAAGGGAGACATGGATAAATTTATTCTCAAGAAGAAGACGAGGTACATGGTACAAAAGTATGGAATCCTGGAAGCTAACATCTTGTATCAAGATAGCAAGCATATGAATAACTTGGTGGAAACTGAGGAGAAAGAGGATATTCCCATCTTGATAGGTACATAATTTCCTTCCCAGAGATATTTGGACTTTGAAGAAGCATTGAGGAGATTTGAGTTAGAAGAGGGAAAATCTAAATTTCCAGATGACGCAAACCATGAAGAAGAGGAAATGGTTCTTGACAATTTTCAAACAAAAAAATTAGCTTATATTTTCATCCATGATGAAGAAATTTTCTCTTTCCCATTCTTAGATAAGGACTCCCTTGATCATGTCACCCATGAAGAGACCAAGCCATTCTGTAATGAACCCTCAAATAGTCGGGAAGAACCATCTGTACAAGAACTACTAAGAGCCGTGGAAGAAACAAAAGACCCTGAGACCAGTCTTGAACTTTTAATGCAAGCCACTAATCTTGAAGACAAGCATGAAGCTAACTTGGATAACTCAACCAGTGTGAAGATGGGCTATGTTGAAATAAATATATATGAGAAATATGGTGTCTCTCTCGAGCCAATGGTTGGTGGATACAATGAAGAAATGGAGGTATTTTCTTTCCCATTCAAAGAGGAAGAACCTTTCCATGATAAAGAAACTAAAGCAAAGAGTTTTGAGACCTCTGAAGATGAAGCTCTTTTCGATGAAGGATCAGTAGAGTGTAGAAATTCCCAAAATGATGAGGTAATCCCTCTATATAGTTTCCTTGAGCTACAAGATAAAAATTCTTCAAAGGCGTAAAGAGGAGCTATAGGAAACTATGAAGCATAAATCCATGTAAGAAATCCTTGATGCAATAGAAGTTGTGGAAGATCTTGAGCTGATTCTTGATCTCTTCACTAGTGCCATGGAAATACAAGACAAGTATGAGTTCACATCCAATCCTTCTGTTAGTACTCAAGCACCTCACAGTGGAGTGAAGGAAAAGGATAAGTCTAAGGTTTCTCATTGAAAATATGTCAATGAACATAGACCTGGGAAAGAAAGTAACTCAGAAGATTCAAGGAATTGGAATGAAAATAAGCTTTGGGGAAGTGATGAGATGCTCGATGGAGAATCAACTATATGGATAAACATGGAAGGAAACTGACACAATGAAACCAATTTCAAAGAACATGAAGGTAGTGGAATTTCCAAGCAAGGACCTGAGCATCAAGAAGCTCACATGGAATCACTCCTATAAAGTAAAAGGACAATCATGGAAGCACCTGGCTTCCATAAACAATTAAGGAAAGGAGGTTACTTTCTTGAACCAGTCAATGGCTTTGCAAAACAACATCACTCAGTGTTTCCCACTCACATGTAACTTTTGAGAAACAAAAAGTGCTTCAGTGAAAGTGGGTTGTCCCCCTCCCTATACCATAGGTGTGTTTCCATTTCTATTGGGTGTGTTTCCCTTTCTGTTGCTTGTGTTTCCCTTCCTGTTGTGTGTTTCATTTCCTTTTTGTGTGGGTGTGTGTGTGTTTCCTTCTCCCCTCTTTCTCTCTTGTTATAGGTTGTACATGACTCTGTAGGGCCCAATGGATAAGGCACTGGTCAATATGTCGTGAGTTGAGATTATGGATTCTTCATACCATGTCTTCATTGTACTCAGTCCATGTCATGTCCCCAATCTAGAGCCATCTGTTGTCGTGCAAATGCGCAACAGGGAAATTGGAAGTTTCCAAGCACAACATCTATACCCCTGTGTCAAAATTTTCATGTTTTATCATCCCCATGCACCCCAAGCCAAATCCATCAGTCTGGTCACCCCCTATTTGATGTCAAATTGGTCCCCTAGGTGATTTAGGAAATTCTATTCATTCCCCCTAGGTGATTTTAGGGAGTTCTGAAAAGATGCTATCTTCTGGCAATATTGGGAAGGGCTATTGTCGGCCTTCCCAGGATAGGATCAAACCCCCTGGAGCAGAACGGAAGGGAAAAATTTAACATGAAGGTGAATGGAAGACCTTAGAACATCATGGAAATAATTTTGTAAGGCTTGGGGAAGTTTTGAAAGACTTGGAGCAGTCTGAGTAAAAATAGGGTTCACAAGCCTAGGCAGTTCACATGCCTAAATCAGTTGTTAGGATTCAAAAGAAGATTTTGGGAGCTCCAGATGGATTTATAAGTAAAACAAAACATTTCAGAAATAGATAATTCCAATACCTACATTATGGTGAAATAATATTTTTCACAACACTTTGGTGCATCAAGTCTGCAGGCAGGTTTTCTCAGGCATAAGTGAAGTACCAAATAAAAGCTCCACTTTTTCAGGGATAAAATGGAAGAATAAAGACATGATACCCCAACCATTGGATTAAAAATTCTATTTCCAGTCAGGATCATATAAAATGTTTCCAAAAACATCCATCGGGAGCTCAAGTTATCACTATCACAAGTTTAGGACTTAGCCAAATTTTTGGAGGACACGTGTCAGCTCCAGGAGCCTGACAAGGATTTTGTGTCCCTGAACGTCCCTCAAGGTTAGGTACATTGAAAGGTTGGAAAATGGAAAAAGGCACCCAACCCATGAGCAGTCTTTTGGTCACCATTTTTGGAGCCCATTCCCTTTTGATCCCTCTCAACCACCATGTGACCTTTGGGACCCTGGATATGACCTCCCTATGGGGACTTGACAGTTCAGCCCCTAGGTGCATTTTTGGAGCATCCATTCCCTGTTGTCCGATCAAATGCCACGTGTCAACTCCAGGACCACCATGGAAACTGATTCCCCTCATATCCCTAAGGTAAGGGACATAAAACATGGAAAAATTCATCCATCCCTCTAGGAGAGTGTTTTGGTCACCTATATGACCAGTTTCTAGCCCCTTAGTGCTTTAAAGCTGATTTTGGAGCACTCATTCCCTACCGTCAGATCGCCGCCATGTGTCATACTCTTGACCACAATGGAATTTAAATTCCCTCATGTCCCTAAGGCTATGGATATAAAACATGAAAAATTCACCCAAATCTTACCCAAAAATTTGAAATTTTTTCTAACTGTTAGCTACTTCTTGTTGCTTCTCAATTACTAGAAGAAAACTGCAGAGAACACCAGTCCACTAGTCCAACATTGAAAAATCTTGAACTAAATCTATTACAACACATTATCCTTCACTCCATGATGGCACATAGGTCTCATAATAATAATTAATTGAGATAATAATAAGAAACGAATAATAGAGAAGAAGAACAGTGAAAATCCCCATTGCCATGAAATCGAAATTTGAAGAAATATTCCAAACCGAAGCACAGATTGAAAAACCATTTGTTGCTAAGTTATTATCTCTTGAAGGCCATTAAAAAATCATATTCAAACCTCCAATTTTCATCAAGGAATTCTTGCAAAGAAGAAATCCTCTTTCTAGCTCTACAAAGGAAAAAGCTTGATTTCCCATCACACCGGTCACCGGATTGAAGAGAAATTTTAGGTGAAGCACCATAATGAAAAACCTATCGCAATGGAGTTGATTTCGATATGAATAGAGAAAAAAATTAGACCTAAAAATTTCAAGCTCCATTAATGGCTGCCATTACAGAGTAGTGGAAAAAATCAGTGGGCTACCTCTCCACTTCTCAAGGTTCCGGTGCGCGAAATCACCCAAAAATTGGAGGCAACGATCATTGAAAAATCTAGTTTCGTGCAAACTATTTTTCACGCCATGAAGTCCATATTTTTAGGGATATGGAGGGCTGTATTTTTTTATTAGCATTCTTCCCTCTTTGAAGAAACTTTCAAATTCCTGAAGATCCGATGGGAGAAATCATCCAAAAATTAGAGGGAATGATCGTTGAAAAATCTAGTTTCAAGTGAACTAGTTTTTGTGCCATGAAGCCTCTTTTTGTTAGGGATATGGAGGACTGAGTTTTTTGTTAGTATTCTTCCCCCCACCGATGAAAACATCATTTTCCCACTTGTTTAGATGAAGGAATTACTCAAAATTCAAAGCGTGGAACCCTAGAATAAAACCCATAATTTCAAGACCCATTTTGTCACAATTTGACATTCGTGGCACACTTACTAAAAATAGCATGTTTCCTTGAATAGGGGCATGTTACTTCAGGTAAGCCACCATTTGAAGAGGATATGAAGAAGGTGGCAAACATAGAGGGAGCATTGCATGCAAGGTTATCAAAAAGCTCATCTCGACTCACAATTCACACTTACTAAAATAATAAGTTACGCTCAAAGAGTAGTTTTGACACAACAAGTCATACAAGGATAATCATTCAGGGAGACATCATTTTTCAGGATCATTCTAATCATCTTTCACAAGGAATTCAAGATCCATTTTATTTCATTCAACTTGGTGAGTGTTTGTGAGCTAATTGGAAGGAGTTTCATAGTGTGCAAAGAGTTCAAAGATTTAGAGTTTCACTGTATTTAGAACTTTCCATCGACAAGGATCAATGAACTTCATCAAGAACAACATCTCCTCCTCTTTTTCTCTCTCCTCTTTCCCCCAAATTTCTCTCTTCTCAAATGTTCTAATTTTGCATTGGGGTTGCACTTTTTCATGTCTTAATGTTGATAATGTAATAAGTCACCTTTATGTTATAAAAAAAGACTTAAAAGTTTCCTAGGAAGTTAAAAAGTTTTAAGATGTGTGAGGACATATGAAAAGCCATTGGGGGGTAGACAATAAGTCACCTCTCATTCTATAATTTATAATGCCATTCCCATTTCAAGGGGTTGGTCATTAATCTTGTAAGCTCAAGATTGTATTCTACCTTGAGAGAAAAAGGAGATATCCAAGTTCTTCCTTTCCCCCCTTCTCAATTTCGTCCATTTCTCCATTATGTACAACTTTTGTTTGAGAAATTAATACAAGAAGGAGTTTCTATATTTCTTTGACTAAGAGATTTCTTGATACTTTGTGTTCATCAAATTTCATTTTGTCTTAATGATGCTTACAAAGTTTTTTCTTCTCATAAATGTATGTGATGATACTTCTGACTAGTGTGTGTAGGAATCTGATTTCTGACCTACAACATTAGTTCTCCTACCTCTTTTCTCACTCCCCTTGCCCACTCTTCAGACAAATTTCTCTTGCAGTATCTGCAAGCTTTGCCGTAGGGTCAGTGGAGTGTCCCTGTTGGAACCCTAATTGAAAGGACACCACATAAATCCACCTTTTCATGTGCATGCACATACGTCAACTATATACTAGTTAAGTATAGGGACTTAGATTACCAAAGAGTTGGCAAGAAATCCACAAGTTTTTCCACCCGAAAATTTTTCTTACCAACATATTCATAAGAAAAAAATAATGGTTCAAGAAAAAAAGGCCACTATTCTCGCATTAGGAAGTTTCCCCACTCTTCATAGATAGGAATCACATCACTCTTCATCAAAGTTTGTGGAGAAAAGTTCAAGTTCAGGTCACTCAGGAGGGAGTTCGAAGAAAAAAACAGTGGAGTTGAAAGCCTCCTACTATGAGATATCACACAAGAAAGTTAGAATAAAAGAGGATCTCGTAGTAGAAGCACAAGTAGAGGAGAATAATTCTATTTATCTCTTGGATCCTGAGGAAATCCAGATAATTCCATATCCTACTGCGACTGCTGCCCCTTTTGCATAAGATGCACCTCTTGCTCTTGAGCAAAAAAATATAAACATGTAAGTTCTAGATGTGAAAATGGATGAAATGTTTCCTTAGATGCAAGAAATTATTAAAAAGAGGCTCATATAGTCTAACAAGTAACAATACTTGATATTTTGGTGATAATATCATTAGCCAAAAGGAAAAAGAAGAAATTCACTCAAACGGCTTCCCACTTTTTTAGTGGTGCCATAGGTAATCAATATGTAGAGGCGGTCATATCAAAGTGATCAAGCCAACTGAAAAAATGACACCGACTGACTCTGAAATGAGCACTATTCCCTTAGGATTAGCCACTCAGAAAGGAGGTGTACACAAATTCCAAGAGTCTTCCACTTTCCTCCTCACAAGGAATCAAGAATACAAAGATAATATAGATTAGTTAGAGGAACAAGTACAAATACTCTCCTCGTATGCGCAATCCTTAGTGGACCTCAATGCTTCATCACTCCTAATTGAATAATTCACTCCAGTTAGTAGATTTGATCTCGATTCCATTACGAAGACACGAGCATTCACTGTGCAAGAACACAAGAATACAAAATGGACAAGAATGATCATAAAAAGGGGAAAAACATTGCTTCCAGAGGTAATATTTGCATTCAAATATATGTGCATAATTTCTGACAAGGATTATATGATAAGGGAAGGATTTGGAAAGGAAAAATAATATCTTGACCTAGTTCATCCATTAGTAATAGAGATGGGAGATGCTCATTCTTGAGAATTGGTGATCAGGAAAGTTTTAGTGCTTCGTTTGAGGATTTGTCACATGTGTGGGTGAGAAATCTTGTCTCTCAATATGAAAATTTAAATCAGGCTATTAGAAAATTAGACTCAAATAAAAAAACGTGCCTACAAGATGCAAGACAATGTTAACAACATGATTCAGAAACTTGGAGTGCTTGTTATCGAATAAAATACTACCACATATGAGTTATTAGGACCATTTGAGGAGTATGTCCAGAAGAATGCCGGGGACCCATTCTCCTTCAACAAAGATACACTAGAGTCTCTATATGAGATCAAAGCCACCATCTCACTCATTACAGAAAATAATCAGTCATGGATCACAAAAAGAAGGAACATTAATGATGTCTCAGATGGTTGGACAAAGTCTTTGAGTTGTTTACACATCCCTCATGAAGATAAAGTTCCAGCTTTGGTAGCCCGATACAATAGAGAGTTCAAGGGAGTGGAAATATGTCAAGTGGTTATTGACAAGGACCAGTTAGGTAGTGAGGAGAAATAAACAGAGGAAGTGTCTTCATCAGCCTAGTTCTCTCTCTCTCTCTATCCCTTCTCCCCTCCCCCTTTTTTCTCTCCTCCACATTCTATTTCTTTCTTGGGGGTTGCACTTTTTTCATTTTTTCTTATACATTTAAAATGTGACTTTAATTTGTAATGTAATAAGTCACTCTTAATTAATAAAAGGATACTTAATTCTATTCCTTAGAATATGAAAAGTCACATGTTATGTGAGACATATGAAAATCCATTTGGGTGGGGGGTAGACGAAGAGTCTTCCAAAGTTTTATAAATCGTAATGGAACCGTCATTCTTAAAGGTTGTAATTTTTTTGTGCTCATGAGATATTAGTACTTGTGAAGAAGCAGTAGAGATAACATTTCCTCTTTTTCTCATCTCTATGTTCTTCTTTTTCTTGCTATGTAATTTTTTTTCAAAGCATCAATGAAGAAGGAAGGAGTTTGGTGCATTTTTTGATAAGGATATTATTAAAACTTTGTGTTCTTAATCTTAGCTTATGTTGCTACTAATTGTAAAATTATTTTTCTTCTAAATCTATGTGTGTTGAAGTATTCTGATTAATAGTCATAGGAATATGATTTTCTAGCTACAATGTTAATCCCCCCTCTCTTTTTCCCACTCCCTTTCCTACTCTCTCAGTAAATTCCTCCCTTGCAAGTAATTTCTAGCTTTTTCCATAGGTTTAGTTGAGTATCCCTGTTAGATCCTCAATCGGAAGGCTACCAAAAAAATTAATTTCATTCACGTATAATAATATAGAGATGCAACATTGAAGTAAAGGGACTTATATTCTCAGAGAATTGGTGGATACACATAAATTTTTCCACTTGACAATTTTTCTTGCCAACACTAACCAAATGTGGTGTAGTAGTGACGAGGTTTTGAGCACCTTAAGGGTTAGTCAAATATGTAGAGTATGTGGGGCCTTGTTGAGTAGTCTTATTTTGTGATGATATGTCATTGAGTTTAAAAATATCATCTTGAGAAGATAAAGCAACAACAGATGTTCCCAAGTCATTAGAGGTAGGGTAGGGAGAATTTTTCTCAATATCTAGTTGATAGTTAGGGTGGTAAAGTCAAGAATAGTCACACATAATAGTAATGATAGGTGTGAAGTATTATGGATTGGGATAACAGAGATGAATGCCTTATGTAGAAACACATCTACTAAGGGAAATTGTATTTGAGTCTAGGAGTTCTGCAAATATTGGGTCACCACTTTGGAAGAACTATAGAGGGTAGAGATAAGGAACATCTAATGTTTTGAACTAAGTGTTGGGAGAATATGGAGGTTATTGAGTTGATTCTAGAGATTTTTGAAGCAGGTATGACATGTTGGGGATGTAAGATGGGACAATTACCTAGCTAAAACCATGAACTAAATAATCAATCAATAAATAAAAATAGAGATGGAAGTTTAAAGGAAACTAAAACCACATAGTCACAAGAAATATTTATTTTTATTATCTTGATTAATTTAGAAAAGTGTGAAATGAAAATGTGCTTGAAAAGGAAATAGGAAAGAGGCTTGATAAGGTTGAGTTCAGGTGTGTTAAGGTTATACTCCTTGATATACCTGAAGGTATGAGAGGCCCAAGTCTATGTTGGTGTCAGTACGAGGTGTGATATTGTGGCCTACTCCCTCAATTCACGATCCTTCATCAATAAGGGTGTCAGGTGCTTAGCCAATATACCACCCAGAGTTTATTTATACTCGACTAGAACACTGAGTTTACTTTCTCCTTGGTGATGAAATCCAAGTAGGTATACCTATAAGGGATTGTTTAGATGAAAGTTTGATTTATTATGTAGTTTGTTTGTGTGTGAGGGAAAATTGTGAATGTAGTCTTTTAACACCTAATTAAACTATGTGAGAAAGAAAGACTTAAGGTTTACTTTAAGACCCAAAAAGAAAGATTGATTTTGGTGACGATATATTAGAAACAGAAATGCAATACTGAAAGAAAATGAGCATACCTGTGTTCACTATTCCTTTGTTATTTTTTTCTTATTTTATGCATTTTAGAAGAAGTGATACCAAACAAATTTAAGATGAAAAGTTAGATGATTTGACAAAAAGAAACAAGAAATACAAGATATACTCAAAAGGTACTAAAGGTTCCACCAAGCATGCCAGAATATTTGTACTGGATTTTAGTTTGTTAATTATGTAAAAAAACACCAAAAACTCAGAGTACAATAGGGATTAAGGATACCTACATCAACAATGCAATTTCAAGATGTATGGATGTAAAATGGTGTGAGATAATCCTAATCCAATGAATGAGAGAACATGTACATACACAAATAGATGAAAAAGAAAGATATTAGATAGAATATGATAAGTTACTCGGAAATGGAAGATCCTAGGAACTAATGGGATTCCTTTGAAGGGTTTCAACTCAAAAGTGATAATGATAAAATAATAATTGACGATAAAAGGATGATTACAGCTCTAGAGGGATACAAAGATCTTGTTCGACATGATAGGTGGCCTAGGAGAGGGCTACAAAAATATTGAACTCCATAAAGTAATAAAACCACTCTTTCTCAACAATGTCATGTTCTTCTCGTATGAGTTCTAATTGACTTTTGATGTCATCGATGTTTGGTATCAAGGAGATGGCACAAAGAATTAGCTCATGTGTAATGCAAAATTGTTCCCAGATTAGAGGCTATGAGATAATAAGAAGGTCATAGATGCTTTTAGTTGGATGTGCCTAACCTGGTACAATCATCTACAAGAAAAAAAACTTTGAAAAAAACTGATTAAATGAAAAATAGACTGATATAATGATTACGAATGTGAGAAATATGTTTAAAATGGTAAAAAGACATGGATTGCTAGCGATTTGAGTAAATTGTTGGTGATTACCATGGAAATTTTTTATTCCTTGAGAAGATACAAATTGGATGTGAAAAAAGTGATTTATGGATTGATATGGTCTTTAATATGAATCATTGATAAATTGAACATGAAAGGAAATGAAAAAATCTTACCTTTAATGAGGAATGTTAAGAGACGATGTTTTGGGAGTCTTACAATGTTTTTGAAGCTTCCAAGAATTTGACTAGGATGTAGGAGATGTTAGGATGTTTGTAATGATGTCATCTAGGTTTTCATAGAATTAGAACTTCACTGCTAACGCTAGAGGATCACCATTCATAAAGTTTGAGAATCCTTATATAATTGCCGACGATTAGTTAGAATCATTGAGAACTTGGAAAATATGTGGAAAACCTCTTAGAATTGGTTTGAACCACTTGCGAATGGGTTAATTCGGGTATGGGAATGAGTGGGGATGGTTATGAATGTGTTGAGGGATTTGAGAGGTAAGAGGGTTACGACTAAAATGGGTTAGGATGAGTTTTAGGTTGTTAGGGTGTTTTAGGTAAGTATATAAGTATTTACTAAGGGGGAAGATGATATTTATAGGGGAGAGGAGATGATTTATAGGGTAATAAGATAATTTTTAATATTTTGATTGAAAAATGTGAAGAATATGGATAAACAATGTAGGGTACCAAAAAAAGGTGTCTGCAAAGTATTCCAAGGTATTAAGTAACTAATGGATTCAGAAGCCAAGAATTTATGCTACTAGATACCACAAGAAGTTGAGCAGGGATGAATTAATTGAAGCAATTGGGGACCTCATCACCTTGTTGAATAAACTTTTAGGGAATGATTTTGTTTAACATTACCATGATTGTATTTTTAGGTACCTTCAAATAATTCTATGTGGAAATATACCTATCTACTGGAAGAGCTTATAAGTGACTCCATCTATTAGTAACTCATCCAGATGGTAGTGCATATTGAAGGAGTGTCTAAAAAAATGGGAATTCTACATGAATTCATATATAATATATAAAATTTTATGCCAGAGATCATTCCCATGATTGGTAAAGAACAAGGAATTTTTAAGGTATATGATGTATACCCACAACTCAACTTGGAGAACCAAAATTATAACTTTAGGTTGGTTCATGATGCATTCTTTTTCCCTATTATTTGGTTATTTAGACCTAAATGGGAACAATATAGGATATCAACCAGGGTGAGAGAAGGGATCACTGAATATGTATGCTATTTCATCCAATTCAAATTATTCACTTACATTAGAGTAAGTGGCTTCCAATGCACACCGTACATGTTTCCTAGGTACCTAGATGATAAATGGGCACTTTTGGAATTGTAAAGACAACTTGTGGAGGTTCACAACCTCATTGTAAAAAATAATAAAAATAATGTCAAGTTCCCAATTACTATTTAGAGATATATATGCCCCACTGTGATTAATTCTAAACTCCTAGAGGTTTAAGTGAACATGGTTATCGTGTATGAGTTTAAGGACATGCACAATTATGAAATTAAGTAGATAGTAAAATTATCCCTAGGTAATACATATGATCATGAGCCTCATTATGAGGAGTACTGGATGAACTATAGGGATGATGAAGAGGTGATACCTAGAGAAATTTCTAGAATGAACCTCATCTAAGTCATTGACTACATAATTGAAGTTGATCTTGAGGGTTTGGTGGATGAAGGAGATACGACGAGAAAGTATTACATAGATAAAAACATTTCAACACAGTTGATTATAGCTCTTGATTGGATTGTAAAAGAAACCACAATTTTTTTATGAAAGGAAAACTCACATCATTAATAAGACCCTATTTCAGTTGATAATAAAGAGATTTGATGTTTCCCTAAAAAACACTATAGTTTTGAGGGAATATAGGGATAATGGTACAATGAAGGATGTAATCCCACATTTTGAGAAGGGGGCCACAGGTATGGATCCATTGGAGATAAAATATCTATATATTTCCATTAAGGGACCAACTACAGGAGCAGTTGAAGAGACAAGTGCAACCACTAGCAAGATATTGATATCTGTATCTGAATTGGATCAAATAAGTGAGGAAATATTAGAGAAAACAATAAAGGATTTCCCTTTAATTGAATCCACTCCCATTCAAGTTGTCACCCATCCCATTTCCTGGCATAAGAATACTATTTCTCAAGAAAATATCCAAATAGGTGCATCATTAATTTCTACTCTAGAATGTTCATCTAGTAAAGGAAAGAGAATGAGAGGAAGTGTTTCACTAAGGCAACCCAGGATGAATCCAATATTTTATCCCATCAATGATGAAATGGAGGAGGATCCAATAAATAATTTTTTTTTAAGAATTAAGAAGGAAAAAGTGGCAACACCAGTAGTAGAAGAAGCTACCTATTGGTTGGAAAATTGTTGTTGTAGAAGAAATAAATAGTTTAGGGGGTGAAAATCCCTCTTCCTTAATGGGGAGGTTCCCTTATTGAGAAAAAAAATTGAGTCTATAAAATATTTACAAATGCATAGACTAAATAATTTTATATGAGAATATTTGTGAACATGAATGACCTCATGATTCTCAATAAAAAAATAGATAAGGAACTAGAAATGAAATAATTACAACAACAAGATTGTGGTAAGATAAGTTGAATAGAGAAACACAGTTACAACTAACCAACTAATCAAGGATATGTAGTTCCTCCTTAGTTTTACAAGATTACCGTCTGACTATATGAGTAGAGGAGGGAGGAAAAAAACTTTTAGATAAGAACACCATAAATATTATCATAATCTTGCATGTGACTTGTTAGAATTTGAAGATTCTAATAAATACAGATTTAATCAACTTACATATTACATAATGTCACAATAAATATTTAAATAAAGATTACTTCATAACATGAGTAAATAAAGAAATACTTACAGGGAATAAATAACATAGGTGACACAATATTTATAGTGGAAGACTCCAATAGGGTAAAAACCAATTTAAAAATAACCTTTTACTTTAGAGAACTTATTTTACATCCAGTAAGATCACCTCCTCTTTTGAAACCCTATTTACCAAGGGTAAAATTAAATCACTTGATTTGCACACCTTTGATATATTTTCTGAATATATCAAATGAGGACCTAAATTCCTTTTCATATAGGGTGATCAGGTATGTCTCCTGACCCACCTTTTCAACCTAAAATGGTCGACACATACACCTAGGTTTATAATATTCAATATTAGAAATATAATCATTTCATGATATTAAATATTTAACCTAAAGTATATACCTAGGTTAGCATATTTAATAATAGAAATATAAATATTTCATATTATTAAATATTAACCTATATATTAGTGATGGACCCATATACATTAAGGGTTGACCAGACCACTTAATCATTATGTTCCAACACTCCCCCTTAATATTAAGTGGGATAACATAACATATGCCAATAGACTACCTGCCCGTAGTACACTGCAGGATTTACAATCCTTAAACCATAAAGGTTTTAGGCTAGCATATCGGTTGAAATAATTATAACACCTTCATCATACTCAAATTACCTTTTGGTACAAAAGGATTTGGAATCTCAAAGATCATCCCATGATCAATGGCTAAGTATGATTTGTGAGTTTTACATGTTCTCATAAAAGGTTATTGAACCCAAGCATATAGGATCCTTTTACAACTAAGGACCTTCTTAACAACATGCTTGTATTGGATTTTTAATAATAAAATCAATAACACTAAAGAGTTTACTGAAGACCGCTTTAAGATCTTTCTACACTTATTTCTAAAAAAGAAGCCGATGAGGTATACATTCCCAAAAGTCTTTTTTTACACTTACCTGAAGGTATTTTACATATGTCCAAAGGTATTTTTATAAAAAACAAGTTCCATTAGGAGGTGACATTGTCATGCACACTCCCCCTCAATGGAAACTCTGACAATCCAAGATTTTCACGAAAGTGACAAAACTTTGTAGCACTCAGGGACTTTGTGAAGATGTCAACAACCTGCTCTTCAGTCAACATGAACTTGAGATTTATCTCATCACTTTGCACCTTCTCACGGGTAAAGCGTATATGTATTTCAATGTTCATCATCCTCTGATGTTGAATTGGATTCTTAATCAAGAGTTATACAACTGTGACCACCACATAGAAGATAAATACTTCATTTAGCTTACATGTGTATCTCTATCAACAGCTGTTACAATCACATGGCTTCTTTACTTCTTCCATTGTACTTCTCTTCCTCAGTAGAAGAAATGGAGACTGTTGATTGTATTTTTTGTTCCAAGTAATGGTTCATATACCAGAAAAATTGAACACATACTTGGTATATTTTATAACACAACATCGGTATGGTTAGAATAAAAAATCTATATAAGATAACATTTTCATTCTTATTATAATGCAACCCATAATTGATTGCTCCTTTCAAATATCTAAAAATTCTTTTTGCAAGATTCCAATGATCTCTAAAAAAGGTTCCTGCATAAACCTTGAAGTAATTCCTTCTGTATAGGAAATATCTAATCTAGTTATAGTTAGATAAATCAAACTATCAACTAACAACGTATATAAAATAGGATCAACCTTTTTCATATGCAGATTTAGGATCAATATTTATTCCAACTTCTATTGAAGTAGAAAATAGTTTACAATCAATCATAAAAAACTTTTTCAATACAATGGTTGCATATTGTGTTTTAAAAAATAACATTAGAATAAAATACACTCATACAAATAACATGATGTGAGAGACCTAACTCATTCATTTCAAAGTACTACTTCAATTTCTCTTTAATCATATGAATTAAATTATAATTGTCACCAAACATAAGCAAATCATCAACATATATACATATAATGATAATATGTGAGCCTTATTACTTGATGAATATATCATTGTTAGAAGAAAAATTAATAAAACCTAACAGTTTAAATAAGGAAACAATTTTCACATACCAAGCTCTAAGAGATTGTTTTAAACCATACAAGGATTTCTCAACTTACAATCATAGTTTTCTTTACTAGTTTCTTCAAATACTTTAGGTTGAAAACATGTAAAGTTCTTATTTTAAATCACAATTTAAAAAAATATTTTCTTATCCATTTGGTAGATTTCCCACCCAAATTGAGCAGCAATTGCAAATAAGACCCTAACAATACTCATTTTAGCTACAAGAAATGTCTCAACATAATTAATACCAGGTTTCTGAGTGAAAAATCTAGCAACAAGTCTAGCTTTATGTTTGTTAATACTACCATCAACATTATATTTTACTTTGTATATCTTACTAGACCCTATAATACTTCATGGCTCAGGTTCATACAAGGTAATTAATGCATGGTACATATGATGGCTTTTGGTCATTTTCCTAAGGTTAATAGGATTTGAAATTTCTAACATAGATTGAGCCAAATTTAATTTCTTATCTATGAAGATAAGAGTTTCAAAAACATCTATAGCATCAAAACATCATCATGACCATTTACTAAATTAGAATCAAAACCATAATTTAGAAGCATTTAATGAAGTAACTTCAAGAGAAGAAGACAACACATGTAAAATTTTCACTAGATTATATCTAAACATTTCATATAAGCTTCGATAATTAACATGTCCTAACCTTTCATGCCATAGTTTTGAATTATTCAAACTTTGAGATATAAAACAAGATACAGAAGAGAAATCATCAAAAATATACAAAACATTTATTTGAATTCCTTCAGCTATTTTACTCTCATTACTATCCTTGATATACTAAGTATCATTTATGCATGGATTCTAGTTGTGTCCATACCTCTTTCAGATGTTTGATATTACTAATGTGTAGAAGGTACTTATTGTTCACATTGCATAGAATCATAGAAAGAGCCTCCTGCATTCATTACAAGAATATATTCATGTTATCTACAGTTGCTTGACAACCGGTGGGAGCAACCTTAGATCTAGAAACAATTGTTTAGAGTTTTTTCGCCATAAATTTTGTTTTGATCCAAATATTGTAGTTGGTTTCATCCAGGATTCAAGTTTTATTAAGACATAAATAGTTGGATGCCATTGTTTTCCTAAACTTGTACAACACACCCCATTATATTATATAATGTACCATAGAGTTAGATACATATTTATTGACAATAAAAACAACATTTTTAATAGAATCAAATCTAAATTTTATAGATTTAAAGAAACTATTTGATCATAACTAATTCTGTCACTACAATGCATACTAATTAACCTCACATGATCAAAATAATAACCCGCAATATAAAGGGTTCTGCATTATACCTCATATCTATATAAAAAATATTTCCGACCATATAGACGTGAAGAAGAGACCCTTAAGAATGCATAACTTCAAATTTTTGAAAAAATTAATGTAGACAAAAATCATGTCAGCTTAAATTTGACGTCTAAATGACCGTCATAACGACTTATTTTTTGGTATATTGTGATGGTTATTTGACAGTCAATTTTATCACAATGAAAGTTTATTGGAACCTATAGACTTAAATTTGACGTCTAAATGACCATCATATTGTCTTATGTTTAGTCTACAGTGATCGTCATTTGACCGTCAAATTTAATGAAGCAAAAACTTGTTGTTTATTTCCAGAATATGAAATTTCAGAATGTTTTCTTCTGTATAAAATTATGGAGGTTATATTTTAACACATTATAATAACCTATTATAATTTATAATGTAAAAATATATACACTTTTTGAAAAATAAAGAGGTATATATTTTATAGAATGTAAATAAAAAACAACATATAGTTCATAAAAATGATAAACTATAGTATTTTTTTATAAAAACATATAACCCTTATTAAAGGAGTTTAAAGGACATAGGCTAGGTAAAATAATTTTACCAGTGCAAGTAGATTTATGAGAATATAGATTAACCTACATATTTTACAGAGGGGACAAGTAATTTCATCCGACCAATTAAATAAATTCAAATCCTTATTTTCATGACCCTTGTTTTCTCCCTTCATTTACTCTTAATTTTACCCTACACACATTTAAAACTATAGAAATATTACAAAATATTTTATAGAATTCTTACAAGCTAAAAACTTTAAAACTTTTATGTGGCTATAACTACAAATATTTTAATAAATATTTACCACACTTCACGTGGGCCACCAATAAACTAGCCCCTTTTTTAATTCTCCATTTATACTTGAGAGTTCAACATTTATACTTGAGATATTATCTCATTTTATTCTCCACTCCCACTCTTATATAAAAGAAAACCTTTAAATAGGTTCATTTATATAGTTTTTATAAACTATAAGATATAAATGAATGAGGCCGCCTCCTTATATGGATAATATAAATGATTAGGGACACATGTTAGGTTTTATTTAATAAATATTAAGATTTAAAAAGTAATCCCTTCATGGCCAAGCAATAAACATAGGCCCCCTCTCCAAAAAAAGTAAGCACTTAAGTTTTTTTAAAACATATATAAACCAAATCTAATAAAATTTATATTTTAAGAAGTTAAAACTAACCATATATAAAATATGATTTAAACTTAGGCTTAGAGTATGGTCTGTTGACTCTTCCCTTAATCCCATGTAGTTTTAATATCGTTAAATACTTTTAATCAACTTACATATTACATAATGTTACAATAAATATTTAAATAAAGATTGCATCAAAACATAAGTAAATAAAGAAATACTTACATGAAATGAATAACATAGGGACACAATATTTATAGTGGAAAACCCCAATAGGGTAAAAACTACGTTGAAAATAATCTTTTACTTCAGAGAACTTACTTTACATCCAGTAAGATCACCTTCTCCTTTGAAACCCTACTTACCAAGGGTAAAACCAAATCACTTGATTTACACACTTTTGATATATTTTGCGAATATATCAAATGAGGACCTAAAGTCCTTTTTATATAAGGTGATTGGGTATGTCTCCTGACCCACCTTTTCAACCTAAAATGGTTGGCACATACACCTAGGTTTATAATACTTAATATTATAAATATAATCATTTCATGATATTAAATATTTAACCTAAAGTATATACCTAGGTTAGCATATTTAATAATAGAAATATAAATATTTCATATTATTAAATATTAACCTATATATTAGTGATGGACCCATACACATTAAGAGTTGGCCAGACCACTTAATCATTATGTTCAAACATGACTGAAATTAAAGAACGTCCATGCTTTCTTAAATGAAAATTCCACAACACATAAGATGTAGATTGAATCAAATTTCATAAGATATTACTCCATGAAAATGATACAAAGCTTTGAATTTCAAATAAAGAAACCATCCACTAACTGAATCAAGACAAGAAGGTTGGAAGAAAAAGAAAGGAGAGAAGTAAGGTCCTTTTGTATTTCTAAAAATATGTATCTTTTTACATTTAAATGCACCAACATCCAACCCTTTTTACAAATTAAATGAAGCCTTATATAGGCTAAGGGGAGGAAGTAACTACCTCAACTAAATAATAATTATTAATTAAGTTTTAAAACACTTAATTAATTGATTTACATAAATTGGATTTACTTTATAATTTTATTTTTTTATACAATAAAGAAAATTACAAAATAGAAAAAATAGTGAGACTAGGAACAAAAAGAAGAAGGAATGGAAAAAATAGCTAAGGCAGACACTTTGAGCTTGAAACACACATTCATAACTTGGTGACTACAATGAAAATATTTGTATCCTTTGGGATGATAGTGTTTGAAATATTTTTTAACCAACAACCCATGGAAGAATCCATTTCCTTTCCTATCCCCCCATATTGTGCAAGTTCCTTAGCTACTTCAATGATGACATTGTTGATCTCTGATAACTCATCCATCCTTTCTTTTTGAATGACTATTCCTTGAACAAATTTTACTTAATGAGTGAGTTGACGTTCCCCTTAACTTGATCAACCTAATTTCTATTCAATGAGTTTTCTTTGAATAGTTAACAAAAAAGGGGTTGTAAATTTGTAAAGATGTAATCTTTCAATGATTCTCCCTTTTGAACTACACTCTTCAATTCAATGGAATATTCTTTAAGTACTCTAATTCTCCATTCCATGTTGAAAGTAAAAGTTATAGATAAATTAATTTTAAAATCATCAAAAATATTCTTCGAAAGGAGGATTTTTTTCATCTGTGAGCACCATGATTCTAATATCCTAAATAACATCAGCCCAAATATTAATATCCTTATCAATGCTATCAATTATTCGATTGATTTGATTTTGGGTTGAGACGATGTTATCATAAATCTTACATACCTCATCAATGAATTATAGCCCTGAAAGAATAATTCCTTCAACCTAGGATTCAAAGCTTTTCCAAAATTCACATGCTTGTGAATCTCAGTGATTTCCTTCAAGTTAATTCTGGCGGTGGAAGAAGTGGGTGAAAGAGTGGATAGAGGAGTAGGATCAAGAGGAGTCTTATTTGATGAGAGGAAATCCTTGATTAAACTAGAAAATACCTATACTTATTCTTCTAGTTGCTCCTAAGTTTGTTTCCCCTTTTCAACTCTTTCAATGACCTTAGAAACAATTTCTCTAAGGTTGTGAACTTCACCCTTAGGATTTGACTCACCCGATGAATCTTGTCCTCCTTTGGTCTAGTCATTTATAAGAATTAATTCCCTATTGATTCAAAATCAAATAATAATTTTTATTGTCTTTGTTCAGAGGAGGAGAAGTACCAAGGAGGGAAACCATTACATCAAATTCAGGGACTTCTACTCGAGATTGAGCCTTCTTCTTCTTACTATCAACCATGTTTTGAACCTAGGTGAAATAATCTATAAAATATGTTGTTAGAGGAGGTAGTGCAAGAGAAATTTTGGAACTTTGAGGTTGACATACAGTAACCTCAATGGTGGAAGTCACAATGGAAGAGGAAGAAGCCTTCCTTACCTTAAACCATTTAGCCTTAAAACATTAGTCTTTCATTAATCAAGTGAAAATATTTCAACCACATCCTATTCTTCATCATTTTTTTTAGATTCTTCTTCTTATTCTAGTTCATCTTGCTTATTCTTAGCTACTTCTTCCTCAGTAGGATGTGGTGTCTCCTCAAGAGCTACCTCACTTGCCAATTAGTGTGTTCTATGTTCCTCACTCCCTTTCTTAGATGTTTCCACTCTCTTCTCAATCTCTTCGGACTTGTCTTTATTCATGTAAATCCTGGTTCTTAAATCCAAAGGAGAGGAGGAAGGGGTTTACTGAGTCAAAACATAATTTTGTGAAGAAGATACTTCTTGAGAAGAGGACATCTTTTGAGATTCCTTAAATTACTTAAATTTTCTATTGAATCAATACCTTGTTCTAAGGAGCACATGAGTATTTAAATCTCTAGGGTTATCCTTTTCCATTTGGGACTAGTAAATAGTGGGTAGAGGAGTTATTGAATATATTTTATGTATTATGCAGTGAAAAGGTTAGAACCACCATCAAGAGTTACTTTTGGAACTGTATACAACTTAAAGTCCTTGATTTGCTACAGTGATAGCCTACCAAACATTATTTTCCCAAATTCATATTCATCAACACAATCATTCCAATAATCCTCAAATACTAGAAAGTGATAGTGTATAATCCTTAGATTGTTTGAAATGACACGCTTGCTATCAAAAGAAGCCCTTATTTGGTATGAGTGGAAATTTAACTCAGAGATGGTTATTTTAACGTTATGAGAATCCAGGGCTGATATACATGTATAATTCCAAAAAGTGATGGGAAATTGGATGTGTGAGATGTTTTAATCTTTGCAATTTTTGTGAAGAACATCTAGTTGCCTATAAATTTTAACCAAAACTATCTTGTCAGTACAGTATATTGGATGATTGTATGGTGCTCCTTCGAACCCAATTATTCAAATGTAGGAGAACTTCAAGAATTGTATAAAAAAGATACCATAGGTGGTGTTGGGCCTTAGAATATTAACTAAGACCCAGAGGGCACATGCGCGCATGGGTCCAGTAAAGAAGAAGGGCATACGGGGAAAAGCACATAGGACATGGGTTTTAGAAGGGTTTAGTAGGAACCATGGGCACAAGGTAGAACAAAGGATCTCAGGACTTAGCCATATTCATCTCTCCAAGAAGCACTTGACAAAAAAGATGGCTTAGCATAGGTGTGCTGAACAGAAAAGGTTCTACCATGAGGACATATGGTGGTCTAAACTATAGAGACTTGTGACTCACAGGAAGGATATTCTCAGAGAATACTATCATGGCTGTCATGAAATGATAAGGAGTCAAGGTTGAATCAAAAGAATCACTGACTTCATTGCAGGACCACATGGACACTTGGAGGGAAGCTAATTTGGTAAATCTTCAGAGGAAGGCTTGGTGGTGGTGATAAACCTATATAAGAGATGCTCAAGAGTAGAGCAAAAGGGATGACTGGGCACCTGGAATTGGAGAGAGATTACTCTTGAGGAATGCTTTACGCATCATCATAGAGAGGATGAAAGGCAAAGCTCTATAGAAATAACAGAGTAGGAGGGTGTAGAGCATGAGTTACTCATTAGAGGGTTACCAGGAGGGATATTAATCATATCTAGTAGGGATGGGTCTGGCGAAAAGTTTGATGTAATAAGGAAGCTCTAGAATAGGAACATTTATCCGATGACATGAGTCATGTCTATCTTGATATATTCTTGTCTATTATGACCATTGGCTTAGAATGTAATGTGGTTACTAAAACACGATCAATGATGCATATACAGTATTTGTTTTAACTATATTGTTCATGGGTGTAAATCATAGTATATCTTTTTTTCATGTTATGGATTTAGATCCACTCTAGTTGTATGATGTTTCTATTATTTGGAATGCATCTAGACTATGAGTATAATGCTTGCATCTTAAATGCCTGGAGAATGTATGCATGATCATTTACTTTTCTGCATGAATTAAATCCCCGTATTATCAATGACAACATATTCTCACAATGCTCACATAAAGGAGGGGCTTAGGTACCCGCACGTGCCTTAGGGTGAGCATTCCTATCACTAATCTTGCATGATAGGCTGATACACATGGGGTTAGAGTGTTATTATAAGGGCACATAAAAATGACTACATCTTGGTTTCTGTTTCGGGACCTCTTTTCGAAGTTGTTGTGAGAATGATGCATGATGATAGAGCACTTGACCTTGGAAAGTATTGAAGCATGGTTTAAGAGCACAGAGGATGAGTTTTCTCAGATATTTAGTATTGGACCTGAGTTTGATGCACATGCAATGGGTAGAAGAACACCTGTATCATGAGTTGTATGAGACCTTATTTTGTTACTTTCTAGTAGAATTGTATGAATGGCTCTTAGCATATGCATATAGATCAACATGGTACATATATATCATGTGTATGGACCCAATAGGAATATCAGAGGCTACATGATGCTAATCTGACTTAGACACATGTTGTTGATCAGTAGTGGAGAAGAGTGTTGACCAATTATACCCTAGAATATGCCATTTCTATGTATTCTTGTCTGAAGATTACTGATTTTTAGTTCCTTGAGGGAACCTAGAGGATCATTTTATTGCAAGCTTATCCCATTAGATATGAAGATCTTGATCATTACAATAAGTTTGGAGGCATTTACCGTATGGCTGGCTAAGCTTCTCTAAGCACGTTGGGTGAGGAAGCTAGGGTGGAGGAGGATGGTAGACATTACGTGGTTGAAAAGGAGAGGGAAGAGAGATGACTCAAGTATAAATGAAGCTCATGAAAGGGAGTTGTCATAGACAATGTGAGGTTGCAGGAGTGATGGATTTATGGAGGTAGACATTGCTGGGAAGGAATTGAGGTTCATGCAGAAGGATGTGGATCCTAAGAAGTCTCTGTTACCCCATCTTGGAAAGCACAAGGAGAGATTTACCCCTTCAGCTTCTGATGAGATTCATTTACTTGGAAAAAAGAGATCCATGTAGGCGCGCATCTTGAATGACACCTAGTGATCAACCCCTTGGTGCTTAGTTTTCCAAATCCCTAAGAAAATGTATTTACTAACCTAGTTGGTATTGGTGGAAATCATTGATCAACACCCTAGGAGGTATAAATTTTCATTTGGAACATCTATGGCCACATAGTCATTTCCTATGTTTGGAGGTATTTTTTAGTGGACAACATTTGGGAAAGGTTACACAAAGTTTGGGTATCACATCCGAGAATTTGTGCACAGGACACTCGTTTGGTAGTGGTGCATAGTATCATATAACCATCAATGGTATATAATTTAATGTGGACAGTAGGGCGAACATTAGGTGCAACCAGCTTCAGGACCCGTTACCATCTATGGTAGTTGGATATGGTAGGTTAAGTGGACTACGAACTAGCGGTCTTGCAGGATCTGGTGGAACTAGAAGATCTGGTGGGTCAGGAAGGTGTAAGATTTAGTGGATCTAGTGGATCTAGTGGTGGGGGAAACATCAAAGAGAATCATAGGTTCTAGATCAGGTGGACGAGGGCCTCAAAAACCTCAGTAAGTATTTTTTGAGATATCTTTACACCTACCATATCATACAAGGGCATTGAGAATGTTACAGAGGCACGTGCACAAATGTGAGCTAATATGGCATGTGAATGAGATCACTACCCTGAATAGAAAGGCAAGTCAAGTTTGCAACACAATGTTTAAGGGTGTATGCATATAGATTGGTACTGGAAGTATGAACCCCACCAGATAGTATTAGATTACACCACACTTCGTAATGCCATTCTTGGTTGAATTTCATATGCTTGCAATTTGAACAAAAGTGAATTAATGCACTTTGAAAGGAGATTCAACAAGGAATGGCAGAGAGTGTGTGGGTTTATGATGCATGGTTTAATGACTCTCTTATCAAAGATTTCTTATAATATTCGTTGTTCTTACTATTCTCAATGATTTTGTTGGAGGACTAATAACACCATTTTAGGAGAGAAATTTCACATAAGACTCTCATAGACTTGCATGAGGCCTTGGATTCTTCCCTATGCATTAAGGTTATAGTAAGTGTGGATATCAGTGTTATCCCTTTTATTGAAGGCTCATATTGTCTGTAATGGTGAAATCAGCTGGAGAATCTATTTGCAAACTTATCCGCATGAGACTCGTAGTGGCCTATTTGGTGCAGGGAAGGTGATGGTAAAGTGGCATATAAAAGAATAGTTTCCCCCAGAGAGTCGGTAGGTACCATGACAACAAGACTATGAAATATTCCGACGGAGACCATAATACAAGTAGATGTCTCACTACTGCAACACATGATCTGTTAGAATGTAGTCTCGCTACTGCAAGATTTGTACCTCTACTGACTCATGACACCAAGGATTGTAGATTGATTGACCAGATACATGATGGCATTGATATTGGTGTGTGTTAGACTAGTGTTGCAAACAATTCCAAGTTGATGATTTCCACTATGAATAGTGAACAGATGGAGGAGTACACGGGATAGGTTTTTAAGGAGGATTTCATGGTCATGGTAACTGCAGAGGAGGAAGAAGTGAGTTCCCTCATGGGATGTGTTATAACTATGGGTCTACAGAGAATTATAAGTGTGAGTGTCCTGATCTACTGTAATGATCGTGGTGCGGAAAGAAGCACAAGTATGAGGAGTGCCTAGAGTTATTTAAGCACATGAGCCAATAACACCGAAAATAAAAAGGCACTAGGATGGTAAGCATAAATAAGGCTAACTCATAGTGGATGCCAAAAGTGGTGTGTGAGTCAGGAATAGAACCTATACTAGTGACGATGCAAGCAGAGGCCATGTGTGCCAAGGAGATACTAGGACAAAGAACACTGGTTATAAGGGAAGAAGAAGTATATGGAAATTATCTAGACCCTGCTCATTAGAAGGAGGTATATCAAGAAACCATGGATGTGATTCGGAGTCTACAAGGAGAGATGTAGTGTCTGAAGGAGTAGTCAAGGAAGTTAGAGCAAAGGAAGAATGTTGAGTCTTTGTAGAAGGATCTGGATGAGGTTAGGGAAGTATGTAAGATGTTAAGGCAAGATAATATCATCCCCTTGGGAGAAGGTACCACATGCTAGAGGAGAGTGTGAGAGGTAGGTTTTGCATGCTAGCCTTCCTCCTCACAACCTTGACTATGACAAAGAGATAACATTGAATGATATTGTAGATGGATGGATTTAGAGAAATATTTTGATCGATACGGGTGCAAAAGTCATTGTTCTCACCTTGGATGCATGACATCAAATGGGAAGGCCCCTATTACAACCATGTTCGAATTTTCTGTATATGGAAAATAAGACAAAGGAAATTCCCATTGGTGTCTTGAAGGTCACTGTTATCACTATTCAAGGGGAAAAGTTCACTGGGGATTTTTGAAGTCTTGGTGCTACAAAGGAAAATCAAATTCCCAGTGCTACTTGGGTGCCCCTGGTGTTACAAAAATAATTCTAACCTAAGGTTTAATAAGGGATACATAAGTTTTGAAAAAAATGAAGAGCGGGTCATCATCCCCTTAACTGATGGAAAATAGACACCATATACTGAGCCCTTAGGAGAAGAAGTTCTCAATAGGATCTATGTGCTCTCTATTAGGGACCCTGAGGTGATTCACCCTACAGAAGGAGTTATCTAGTTTGAATATTCTTAGTCTATGATTGATAAAACTAGTGTGGTGTGTGAAAATTGGGCACAAGAGACTTATGAGTTTATTAGGTGACAGTTAAGAGGCTCTGTGACAAGGGTAATAAGGGTGTGCTTAGTCAAGCACATGGGATGGAAAAATTTACCAAGTTACTCTTGAGGAGCCAAACTTAATGAATTCTTGCTAGAGATTGAGGTTGAGTGGAAAAGTGAGGTCGAAAGAAGAGGAATGCTCAGTTTTAACTTGTTTGGGACAAAAACGCGTTAGTGAGAAACACATCGCAATAGCTTTCTAGACTAGCACGAGGTGAGATTCATGCTCCTTGTTAGGTTCTACAAAAGAAATGTTCTCACTATCATACAAGACTACCATGGTAAATAACCCACCTCATTTCACGTCCAAGCACGTGAGACAGCCTGGATGGAAGGCACGAAAGTGTTTCCACCTTCTTTATGGGTGCATAAGCTGTATTCTATCTTATAAGGCTATGCACACGCATGGTACATTCACTCAGAGATGAGCCGTTAAATGTGGAATTGGTAGAAGTTAGCGGCTGATCTCATTCAAGCTTTTGAGTATCAGAGTACAAATCCATCAGTGGATAAGGTGTTGTAAGTTTTCAAGTGCCTTACAATGGGAGATAGTTCTATGGTTGAGGAAAGGATACTAGAGCTATTAGGTGAACATGGTATGTAGACACACCTAGATGAGAAAGAATTAGAGGAGATAAAACTTGAGCGTGCGTGCAGGGAAGAAGAAAAAGGAAAGATGATATATGTAATATATGGTGAAGAGTTGAAGAGTTTGGATATTAACCATACTAAAGGTATGCAAAAAGTCATGGATAGTGCTAATGAGCGAGCACGCACTTACCATGAGCCCTTGAAAATAAATAAAATTAACATTGGTTTGGAGGCAAAACCTAATGAAGCTATCATCGGGGATTATTGGTCAGAGAAATATATTTCTAAGATCATTGACCTTTTCCGTAAATTTTAGGACTTGTTCCCACACGGGTAGCATGAAATTAAAGGTGTTCACCATTCCTTCGAAGAAATGAGGACCAAGTTGAAGGAAGGTGCGCTCTCGATCTAGAAGAGGCCATATTAGATGAATCCGAATTTTCACATACGGGTCAAGGAAGAGATAGACAAGATGATTGCTTCATGCATCATTGAAGTTGTGGAGGAATTAGAATGGGTAAGTCCAATGGTCATAAACATTAAGAAGAACAGAAGGATAATGATCTATTTTTACTATAGGGACCTGAATAAAGTGTGTGTCATTAACCCTTTTATAACCCCCTTCACTACATAAATTATGGAGGGAGTATCCATGCATGAGGTTTATTCCTTCACAGATGGGTTCTTAGGGTATCACCAACTTAGGATTGCAAAGGAAGACCAAAAGATGAAGAATTTAACCACTGAATGGGGAAGAGTTTTCTACACAGTCATGCCTTTTGGATTGAATAATTTGCCTTCCATGTTCTCGTACATTGTGGTATAAGCATTTCAGGACTTTATTAATATTTTTTTACAAGTCTACCTGGATGACTAGACTATGTATGGACTAGTAAAATATCATTGTGAAAATTTGAGGTTGATGTTTGAGAGATGTCGGCAGTTGAGGATATCCTTCAACATTAAGAAGTGTGTTTTTGCTACTCCATTTGGAACCCTGTTGGGACATATTATAGGTAAGAAAGGTTTTCTTTTGGATCCCATCAAAGTTGCAATTATTGTGGGACTGGGGGGTCCTACAGTTCACAATACAGTGCGTGGATTTCTTGGACATACGGGATACTAAAAAAATGTATTAAGGGATATGCTAAGATCGCTGTGCCATTAGAGAAGTTATCAAAACATAAGAGTGCCTTTCATTGGGGAGAGGTGCAAAAGATGACATTTGACACTTTAAAGGATATTCTTATCATTGTGCCCATATTATGGTTTCCCTCTTAGGATAAACCTTTCCATGTGATTGTTGATGCCCCAGGGACTGCCATTGGAGCAGTGCTAGTATAATTTGGTGAGGGAATTTTTGATCACCCCCTTTGTTTTGAAAGTAGTAAGTTGACACCAAAAGAACAGAACTACACCACTATTGAGTTCAAATCACTTTTGATTATCTACGCGCTGCATAAGTTTAGACAGTATCTAATGGCAACACCCTTTATATTTTACATAGATCACATGGCCTTGAAGTACTTGGTGAACAATCACATTTTGCAAGGGCACATATGATGTTGGGTCTTATTATTTCAATAATTTGAGTTTTTAGTTGTGGTAAAACAAGGAAATAATAATTCAAGACTTTACCATTTATCAAGAATTGAATTAGGGGAGGATGTGTAGAGCATTAAGGATACCATGCCAGACATGCAATTTTTTAGATTGGGGCATGTTCCATCTAACTTATAGGTTATTACAGTGTTTCTTAAAGTGGGTGTGGTGCTAAAAGGAATTAAGGATTTGGAGAAAAATTAGTTGGCTATACGCGCCGCACCCTACATGCTAATTAGTGGGGATTTGTACAAGTTAGGATGAGATGAGGTTCTACACCAATGCGTATTAGAACATGAGTGAATTGTAATTATGGAAGAAGAACATGATGGGATTACAAGAGGAAACTATGTAGGAAACATAACCACGTGGAAGATTATACTTGCAGGGCTTTGGTGGGAGAGTATTTACCAGGATTGTATTGAGTTTTGCAAGGCCTATGACCATTTCCAACACCTATGAAAACCTGGAAGGAGGGATGAGATTACCTTAAGACCAATAGCTAACATAGAACCATTTGAAAAATGGGCAATTGAATTTTTAGGACCTATTTCACTTCCCCCGCAAAGGACTAGCTCACGTTACATCATCACTTGCACTGACTACTTGACAAGATGGGTAGAGGAAACACCTACAAAGGATTACATTGCAATGATAGTAGCTAGGATTTTATGGGAGAACATAATCAACAGATATGGATTTCCTTTAAGCATGACTAGTGATAGGGGTACACATTTTCTGAATGAAATGGTCAGGATTCTATTGGTAGAATTTATGGTGGCCCATCACAAGACCACCCTTTATCACCCCCAAGTGAATGTAACTACCAAGGTGTTTAACAAAATATTGAGTCACACTTTGAAAAAAAATTGCGATGTGGGAAGACAAGATTGGGATGACTAGGTATCATCCATTCTATGGTCATACAAAAGAATGTAAAAGAGGTTGAAGAAGGCCACACCATTTCAATTGGTTTTTGGAATGGAGGCTATTTTACCAGCTGAGTTTATGTTACCATTACTACATATAGTGCGCATAGGAGGATTGGCTGATGAGCAAGTGCTTGAAGAGAGGATTGATAAATTAATGAAGCTAGATGAAAGGTGATCACTTGTTAGATGGATTAAAAAGACAAAGAAGGAAAGAAAAAAATCATGACATGATCGTCATATAAAAGAAAAACAATTTGAGGTTAGGCAGATGGTTTTTTATATGAATCCAAATTTCTACGCCATCTTGGGAAGTTGAAATTCCATTGGTTGGAACCATACATCATCTTATACATCCTTGGTTCAGGCACTTACTAGTTACAAGTGTTGGATGGGACATGACTACTAGGCCATTTCGATGGGAGTAGGCTGAAGCCCTACTATTAATAAGTCTTGTGTTTGTAAATAAGGTAGTTTTTCCAGTTAGCATAGGATTTCCCTTAATGCATTTCCTTTCCTTGTGTTTCCATTTCTTGTCACTTGTTCCTTTCTATTATGTTGTTTTTACACATCTTGTGTTTCGATGGCCCAAGTTGAAGGATCAAAAGTGCTTAGTTTGGAAGAGCGTGCGTAGAAAAGGTGAAAATGAGGATTTTGGTGTCAAAAATGCTTTACAAAAACTATGTACAAGGGTACTGTACTGCCAGAACAGTGTAACAAGTGCCCCGATGATGATACAAGTCTCCTCGCAAGGTGTTCGGGATCCAGAAATGCCCTCGGAGTATGCGTTAAGATCCCACATGCCCCACTTATCCCCCATGCCCTTTGTTTTCCCATTTTTCCCTCTTTCCTTGGCCTCTTGACCTTCAGTGACGAAACCGCCGCCCTGCAGGGCGGCGGTCTCGTGACCGCCGCCCTGAACAGGGCGGCAGTCCTGTAACCGCTGCCCTGCTCAGAGCGACGGTCCTGTGTGTGTTTTCCAGAATGATCTTTTGATGTGACTCGCGTGAAATATCACGATTCACCAGCTTTTCTTTTCCGACTTGAGCATGCATTTATGTTTTTGGTCCCCTGGAATAGTGTTTTTCCTTTGTTTATTGTTTAGGAGTTCAATTTGGTTTTGGTTTTTGAGTGTTGGAATTCCTATAAATGCATAGCTTGTGCTGAGGCAAATGGCCACCATTTTGGCTGAGTTTGTTGTTAGAGTCTTCTGATTTTCAGTGGTTTGGTCTGTCAGCTTGCTTAGGATTGATAGCATAGTTCATTTCATACTTGGTTAGTATTGTTCAGCTGTTGGTAAGCCACAGACCCATCTTGTGCAGGCAGTGCTGTTATCTCATCCCAATCCAGTTAGAAGCTTGCCTCTGAATTTCTCTTTGCTGTAGATTTGTTTTATTGTGTCTTGGAGTTCTTAGTTCAATCCATTATATGCCTGGTTAGCTTTATTCAACTGTTGGTAAGCCACATATCCAACTTGTGCAAGTAGTGTCTTTATTTTATCCAATCCATTGGAACAGAATAGCTTAGGAAGCTATTAAAGTTGCAGGTTCTGCTCTTCCTATAGGATAGTTACAGGTTCTGGTCACTTCATGTTGCATGACTCACAGTAAAATCCCGCTAGGAATCGCATAAGCCAAGCTCTGTAATCTTGCGCTATCCCTCTCCTACTCGCATTCTCGATCTGCATTCTGAGCTGTCCTTGTCCCAAAATCTACTCTTATCGGTGCTAGCATTACACACTTTTCTGGATCCACGTGAACAAAAAATAATGAGGAGATCATACTGAGGGGACAAGATCACATACACCATCAGATTCGCCACTATTCTGCGGAGTCCAGGTTTTACATTTCAAAGTTCTAGTCAGATTCATATCAAATAGAGTAGTTAATCGCTTTATTTCAATAAATTCTATTCTCGATATTGCCAAGGAAGCTGTGGGGATTGATAGTTTCTGAGAAACTATGATTCACTTCTCACTTCTGAGGTAGGATCGAGAATCTTGCCGGTAGATTAGACAAACTGTTTTATTTAGAGTAATTCTACAAAATTGCACAGGCAAATAACTACACTTGGTTATCTTGTCTGTTTCAAATTATTGTTTAGTTATTATTTCTAGATATTCGTAAAATAGTTTGCTTTCCTTAAAATTATTAAAAGTTTTCTTAGAAGAATAAAAGTTATACAGTTAGATTTATTTCACATAGTTAGAATTTGCTTCATTACAGTTAGATTTGAATTTTGTTTCGTATGACAATCACGGGACCTCAAGAGCCCAGGGAATATATATTTGAGCCAATCGTGCCTCAACCAAACCTAGTCATAGCAATAGTTGACATAGACCAAAATCTCATGATACAAGTATTCCGAACAACCACAGATTTACAACTGATCAATTCTCAGTTAAGAGGATTAAACATAGAAGACGACCAAGCACATGTGTTTTGGTCAAGTAAGCCAAACTATAGATTACCCTAGAAAACATCCACATGACTGTAGAAGGGCTCGAAAGAGAAAAAACATTCAGGTGTGATCCTCTAGTTCCACAGCCAGACGCTGGAGACACCCTCGTAGATATAGATACCAGCTTAAGAATCCAGGTTGCGAGAACGCCTGTAAGGTATTCTGAGAAGATTGCACAACTATTGGTTCTAAACATAGAAGCTGAGAAAGCATACGATTACTAGATACTAAGGATTAGAACTTGATCTCGCGTATGACCATAACAGGACCGCAACAACCAAGAGTCTATGGTTATGATCCGCAGATCCCACAGCCCAACGAATCCACAAGTCAGTTAGACATAGACACTAGCCTACGCATCTTGGTATTCAGGTCCACTCCACTTCCACCTATCATCATCGAACAACTGTCCTTACTAGCTATAGCAGCTAATGAAGCTAGGGCATTCTGGGCTAGGCCAGAAAATCATCCATAGAGTCATTTATATTCATCATCCACTATATGACCTTATCGGGAGATATACACGAAACAATCCCAGGTAATTTTCCACGTATTCCGCAACCCATAGATCGAATCACACCAGAGCTCGATATTGATTGGAGCCTTCGAGCAGTCATCCTTGCTGATCAATCTATCACACCAGTCCAAGTTAGAAGGGCTTCTTTTCCTTAGATTCGCAAATTCCACTAGTGCGTGTCGAAGACATTAGACTGCCTAACTAGTTTGTCTGCATATTCTACCCCCACCGGCTGTCTCGGCACAACCTCGGGAGGTTGGGTACACGGAAGAGTTACTTGTTGATTCTCATGCTCGCCTGTCATTTTTCCGACGTACAAAATTGGTGAACCCGATGTGAACAAACAACTGTTTCACCTTCTCTTTGAGAAGTTTCAAATCTTCTCTCAATCACCTTCGTTCCTTCCCATTATTCTGCGGGTATTCATATACCCCCCGAATATGTTGGGATTCGACGCATATGGTAGACCCCTCCTAGGTCTTGAGGCATATTATGCCCAACAGAATAGGCAATCATCACCCTCACTCTCAGTATGGGGTGACAACTATTCAAATAATCAGTTGTCAACACAAACCCCAAGAATTAGATATAGTTCATATTTTCAAATTGAGGAGTTAGATCAACCCCCTCGAACCCAACAAATAGAGCCTTCAAGTTCAAACAATATGACATTTACCGGAGAATCTGGTTCATCTTCTCAAATGCTACTCAGACCAAAAATTAGTAGGTAATCGGATCCATACCTGGTCTTAGATGATGGACAATCAATACGTTATCCTAGGAGTGAACACCGCTCCTGGGGAATGTACCCACCTATAGGAGGTTTACAAATACAACCCAAAATATCTTTTCAAGAAAATACCTCTATGCCGCTGCATACAGGAAATATTCTTGGAGAAACTTGGTAAGATAGTGATCAGTTAATGATAGGATATCACGTACCTTTACAACACCAAGGTATACAACAAACGTCGCTTAGGCAAAGTACCGTGACTTCACCAAATGAAGTCATTTCAACGTTAGTAGAAAGAGTGAGAGGGTTAGAACTGGCTCAAGCAAGTCACAATTCTCCGTTTATACAAATAGGAAGTTCCAATCCTCCATACCACTCTGGCCAGGTAGATCTCCTTACGGGAGTAGGCACGTTAGGCATGCCTCCTCAATATCCACAACAAACTCCAACCAGGCCTATCATCTCTAACACAATTCCTCCCGGTCTAATGTCGAACAGTCCGTTCCTTGACAATACCCCATCCTACTTAAACATATACTCTAAATCACCACAAGGAGATATGTTCTCCTCTCCCGGCATGTTTGCTCAAACACAGGGACCTCCCTATGCCCCTTCCAATGCATACGCTGCACCGTATCAACAACTTATCCCACCACCACTCCCTCAGCAAACACCATCAATGGTCGAAAGCTATGTGATAGGGACTTATTCAGAATACCTAAAGGAACCATTAGATTTCACCATACAAAGCGTCATGCTTCCAAGACCTCTCCCTGATTTTCCCAAGTTCAAGGGTGAGGGAGATCCAAATGCGCATATCAAAGCTTACGCTACAGCCATTCGGGAATTACTCCCATGGGATGGGGTTGTTGCTAAAATATTCCCCAAAACGCTGGAAGGCATTGCTCTCGATTGGTATTACAGAATACCTGAGGCTTCCATACATTCATTCAAACAACTTGTGTCTGAGTTCATCAAGGCCTTCGACATGAACAAACTATTAAGAACAGGAATCAGGGAGTTCTTACACATCAAACAAGAGCATAATGAGTCTGTCACCCACTTCATCCAAAGGTGGCGTACCTTCCTTTATTCATCAACAAGTGCTCCAAACATGGATCAGATGGAACTATGTGATTTATTCCTTCATTCTCTCAGCAAGGAGGTGAAGGAAGAAGTCTAGAAGTTCCCACTAAGAACTTACGATGAAGTACTTGAGAGCACTCTTCGGATAGATCAAGCAGTGATAGATAGTGGTCGTAAGACATATGGAATAAATGGGAGGTTAATCACCTCCACTCAAAACACTACAACTACCACAAATGTCAATCAAGGACCCAAAATCCTTAACAAAAATCGTGGGGTAACAACGGATGGGGTAACCGACCAGCCCAAGAGGGTAAATGTTGTTAATGCTCCGTTACAAACAAACAACCAACGAAACAACAACTTTACCCCGATAATCAATACAGTGGATTTTAACCATCCACAACAACAACAACAACAACGGTGAAATCCCATACAAGGGCCAAGCCAAAACTCATTTGGTTACCAAAACCAAATTCAAAACCAGAAACAACAATTCCAAAACTTTGGTCCTAATAGGCAACAGTTTGATCAGAATTTTAGGCCACAATACACACCAAACCAACAAAATGGGAATTACAACCCCAATTCTTATTGTGGTTTCCATAAAATTCAGGGTCACGATACTAGAATGTGTCGTGACTACAATAAATTTATGCAACGCTTGCCAGAAGAACAAAGACAGTTCTTCACAGACCTGTTTTTGGCGGATCCCGTCTCATCATCACCAAATACTCTCGCAGGGGCAGTTTCTCCTCAGAATGCTCCCCTCAAGATCTTTAATGATCCGCTCCCAAATCATGATAGCAATAGGATGAATCCAACTGGAACAAACAAAGGTACAGTGACGAGAAACAATGATCATGAAGCCTCGACTTCATTAAATCCGTCAGTTGCGCCACAGTTGGGAGCTCAACCGAGACCTAAGATAGTCAGTTTGGTAGAATTAGATGCTGAACTACCTATCAAAGCTATAACAAGAACACGAGAGTATTTCTCTCAACCGAGCCCAAGTCATCTGCCAGAGACAGATAAGAGTCATCAAATAGTTGAAAAACCCATCGGTACCTATGATTTAATTAGTGACCTAACAAAGACCTTCTCACACATTTCATTTTTGGACTTACTAAAGAACTCTCCCCCTCACAGAGATGCTCTTTTAGAAGCATTAGGTCTAGGCTATCTAATTAACATCACTCCACCTCCCGAAACACAAGTAAATCACGTAGATTTTGATATCCACCCTCCGAGGCAGCTAGACAAGGATGTCGAATTCATTTTCGAAATAAGTAAAATGCCCACAGATGCTGAGATTGCACGCCGAGGTGACCCAGCCTTACACTTGCAAGTGTGGGTTTATAATAACTATGTAAAACGGGCAATGGTTGACGATGGGGCCGTAGTTAACATAGTCCCTTTCTCTTTCCTCCAAAAACTTGGATATGGAGAAACAAACTGTTCCACTACATGAAATACCTTAAGAGGCTATGATAGCCTTAAAGCCACTTCGATAGGAACTATAATACTGTCGGTCACCTTAGGGCCCAAAACCATCTTGACTGAGTTTTATATTATAGATCGGGAAACTAACTTGTAGACACCAAATTCGTGTCTTACGACCCCTTGTGACCCGCATCCCATTTCGCAACCTAACCTCATTACCTAAACCTTACACAATTATTTATTAATTACCTTGTAATTGATAAATCCCCATCACCTCACCTACCACCTCATTTTGCCACCTCATCATGACCTAGCCCTAATCCTAAACTAACCTAATTAAAACCTAAAACTTGGTCTACACCTACACCCATGACTAAGGACCCCTTTCTCGCACCTAAAACCGACCTTCTAGTCACTTGACCAAGCCCGCAACTAATCTCTCTCGAGAAAAGCAGGGAAGGTGGGCTGTTTTACTAAAAATAGCCTACTTTTTCCTTACCGATGCCGGTTCCTACTCGACCGCCGTCGGTTACGTCACCGCCATCGGTTCCCTGTAAATGGCCTCCCCAAACCAAAAACAAAGGATCAGAATTTCATTTTTGGATCAAGAGAGATCATTTGGGAGAGATCAAGAGAGAAAACCCAGATCTTCACTTGACCGAGCAGAGACGAGTGAAGAGACAAGAAGAGTTGCAGCAAAAGGAGATCAAGCCCAAAAATGTAACAGAACTGCCAGAGTTCTCAGATACTCAGCTGATCATCGGGAGGGAGATATTTCATCTTCTGTTTGTCCAGCCATCCTACCTAGAGTTCTGCCTTTGTCATCAGAGTTCTTGGACCTGCATCTTCGTCAATAACCAGTAAGTTACATCTTGCATGTCCTCTTTAATAACATTTCTTAGACTTTTTGAAGCACAATCCTCACAAATCCATTCCTAGATCCACTACCCAACGTGCTATTGCATCTAACTATCATTCATCTACCTCTCATCACCTTATTTCCTAATATCACCTATATACAGCCTTACAAATAACACAACTACCAAACAACACAACCACCCCACAAAACAACCAACCTTCAGATCCTAGACCATACCGATATCGGTTATCAGTAACCGGTATCGGTTATCCTGACTATAACCAAAAACCAGCCTTTCCCCTACCCAGTTCAACGAAGCAATTTAATTGATATCTTACAGTCTTTTGTGTTAATTCATATTAGCAGGGGAACTGACCACCTTCGAAAGGAAGTTTTATATTTCCTGGGCCCAAGGCAGTTCCCTCATTTATTGTCTAATCAAAATCTTGTGGTCTTGTGTTCTTATTTGCAGGTAGTCCTTCCAAGACAAAAAGGAGTTCTTCGCAGTCAACCTGATCTTTCTCTACGGTACGCGCACACCATCTCGACATTCAACAGGTATTCCTCCTAGCCCTAACCTTATCTGTTTCTAAAAGGAATGAAAGGATAGAAGCAACTCTATTCCCAGAAGCCGAAACATTCCGAGCGAAACATTTTGGCACGCCCGGTGGGACCCATTTTGGGTTTCTGTCTTCTCTTGCTTATTTTCATTTTAGGAAGCATACTTGTTGTTGCTGCTTTTCTTATATATTCACAAGGTAAAGATTATTTTGATAAAAGAACTTGCTTTCCTAGTTCTCGCATTAGTGAAAGTCATCTCTCTTGCTTCATCGAATATCATTTTCGATTTGGGTTTAAAACACGTGCATTGCATTCTTGCTTGTTGTTTTTCAATTCTAGTGAACGTAGATTAAGTAACAGGTCATACACGTGGGGGTGATATCCACGGTATTGACAAGAAATTAATCTTACATTCACTGCACAACACATACCGAATCACTTCACAATTAACACAACAGCTCAAACATCCCCCCTTTTTCCGTGGTATTCCTCCGCCTGATTGAGGTAACCTTATAAGCCAAAACAAACTTGACATTTCCCCTAAGTCTTTTGTTTAGGATTCTGACATCATTCTACGTCTAAAGGCATAAGCCCACGATAATTAAAATTAACCCTAGGGATATTCTCTGGATTTGCGTGTGCATCTTGCTTGTTTTTAGTTCTGTTTTCTTTCTCATACTCTGTCTTCTGTGATCAATAATTGGACAAGTATACTAAACGTTGTTAAAAATCAAATTAGCAGCCTTTTATATCTTGTTAGCCCAGACTTCTTACACCGACATCGGTTACCTGACCGACGTCGGCTATAGTATAACCGACATCGGTTACTAGACCGATATCGGTTACTGTCTTTTCCAATTCCTGACAAACCAGCAACCTACCAATTTTACCAGTCTAAGTTTGTTTCTGTTCCTGACAGATTGAAACCCTACTGTGAACTCCTGTCCATGGTTGTTATCACTCGAAAGCAAGCCGCCGCCATGGTTTCACATGCTTGCTCTGTTTCTTTGCCTGAATCACCCCCTTCACATTCTGTGGGGAATCCTACGGATACCAGCGAGGTTCCTAAAATTCCTGTGGGAGATAAGGACTTTGCCAAGTTTCTGGATGCTAATTCTAGCGCTGTACAATACTATTTGTCTCATACCCCTGACCGTACGCCTGATGGTCAGCTCCTTGTTGGTATGCCTATTAGTATAGCTGCTCATTTAGCTCCCACTCCGCCTGATAACACCGCCTTGCTTCCTGCATCTTTAGCCCCGTCTCCCAATCCGACGGCTTCAGAGGTTCATACGACTCAGATTGGCTTTCCTTTGGTTAATCTTGGACCCCACATATCATTACCACCGACTTCCCCTACCTCATCTCTCTTGCAGACTGCTCCGTTCATGACTTGCTCTCTGCCACCTATCCACACTAGCTTTCCTTCTCAAGCTCCGCCTACCTTTTCATTCCCATACACGTATCCAGTGACCTCAACATCTTATATGGGACATCCCTATTCGGTCGCCTCAACATATTCATCCCCCATACCTTATCAACACTTAACCCCACCATTGTCCAGCGGAGGCCCTTGGCCCAATTTGCCTCCGTTTACCACAACCGCACCATCATCTCATCCAACCACGGATTTCATCAAACAAATGATGGACAAAATGCATAATCTGGAGGCTTCTGTTTCAGGAGGTCGTAGCGCCTTGACATACGAGCAAGTTTGTCGGGAGCCTATTCACCCTTCTGTCCCCCTTCATTCATATCCTCCTCAATGGGAATTACCAAAATTTACTCGTTTTAACAGTAAAGAGGACCCTCAACAACACTTGCGATCATTTAGACATGCTTGTTATTTGATTGCTCATGATGATGCCTTGTTACTCCGCACCTTTCCCATGTCCTTATCAGGACCCGCCTTGGAGTGGTACAGTGCTTTAACCCAGCACTCAATCTTCTCTTTTAACCAACTAGCCCAATCTTTCTTGGATCATTTCTCCATTAACATTGCCAAGAAAGTATCTATCACTGACCTTTATGCCATCCGACAATTCGAAGACGAATCTATCGCAGATTTCGTTGGACGATGGCGGGGCCTTATCAACCAACTTACATATGCCTTGCCTCAGACTGAACTTATCGAAATTTTTACGCGGGCATGTGCTAAGCACATTTCTCCTACTCTTCAAATTCAAACTTTCCATACATTCGACGAGGCCTTTACCATGGCTCGGAAACTAGAAATTCGAGCCTTAGAGGAAGAGAAATTGCGGTTGCGCAACAAAAACCCCAATTTCCGAACTCCAGATTCTACCAATAAACCAAACACCACCACTCCTCACACGTCCACTTCTTCAAAATCAAAAGGAGCTGTCCACGCGGTGATGGTCAAATCTCAAACACCGTCTAATACCCCACCAAAAACCACCTATAAGTACAAAGCATAAGCCCATCAATTACACTCCCTTGGGAGAAACTTATGGTGTCATCTTGGAAAAATTGCTCAAAGCCGGAGCTATCACCTTGCCTCCTGTTAAACCCCACTCCGGGTTTGATTCTACCCGCGCTATACCTTCCTGGTACAAAGAAAATGACTTCTGTAACTTTCACCGCGTAAAAGGACATAGTCATGAAAACTGCAAAATGTTGAAAAACATAGTGCAGGAAATGGTTGACGCAGGTGATATAACCCTCGATAATCCTAATGCCCCTGCCAACCGAAATTTGAAAATCTTCAACAAACCATTCCCAAATCACTCGTCCAACAGTAACACAAACCAGGATATCTTAGCCGAGGAGAGTGTTCATGAGATCCATGCAGTCTTCGACTCCCAGCCAAAAGCCTCTATCGAGAAAATTTTGAATCAAGCCTCTCCACTAACACAGGAGTCCGAACCTCCTTCACCACCATCAAGCCAAAGCGAAATCATTCCTTTACCCATAAAAGAGTTAACTGCCCAGACTTCTCTTCTCATCAATGAGTCTTCTTACACCACATCCCTACAAGACTGCGAACGGATGTTATCTAATTTATCTATTTCCCAAACGTCCCCTTCTACCGCTCTTGCTGCACAAGAGGAAGGCTCGCCACTCCTTTTGACATCCTTAGACGAGAAATCTCTTGCACCAACATCACCAAATTCTTTAACCATAACAGACCCTCTCAAACATGCCCTCCTGCCTATTAGTCCTTCATCGCCTAAATCTTTTCAACAACCGGTCGACCTCTTAATATCTATTGATACAGTACCTCATCTACCCCCTGTATCACACCCACAGTGGACTGGAATCACAACCCGTCTTTCTTCCGTACCAAATTTACAATTCATGCCTGAAGATTGTCATTCTCCAGAAGATAGACGAATCCTATGGGAACGTTTGAGTACCCCCTATTCTACTCAAATGCAGATGACTGATCCGGACACCTCTACCATATACCCTAAGTGTTTACAGAAACTCAAAATGCCTATGTCCTCATTCTCACCCCCCGTATCTATACCAAGTAGCCCATCCACCTCTATTAACCTAACCAAATCTTCCCCTACACTTGGGACCTCACCAATGCCCAGTCTAACACACCCGCCTAAGCGACTCGATTTATCCAAAAATAAAGCCACCCCGCCACCTAGGAGACAAACTCAATCCGTGCCTCTATCACAATCAAAACCATCATCGTCACACCTACCTTCCATATTGGGACCTCATCCCTCCACCTTGCATCAATATATCATACCTCCTGCGTTTTCTTCAAAACGACCTACGCCTTCTGCACCTATACAGAGATCAAAGGGTATATCAACATTGTCACCCCACGTATCCTGTCCACCCATCAACCCTAAACAAACTCCATCATCAAAGGATTTATTTTCTGTCACTCCCCTTTCTCCGTGGTTGTTTCCCACTACCACGTCATCTGTAGCCTCATCATCTAACCAGCTGAATATAGCTTCTGCGCCAAAGAAACCACATTTAGTGAAAACCACGTGTCAACACCCCTCGGCTAAACCACCACCCGTACGAACCAACCACGCCCAAACATTACCAAAACCCGCACAACCAATACCCTCATCCTCCTCTATTTTGACCCACTCAAAGGATCTTACGCCAAAATCCTTGCTATGTTGGTGGAGAATGCGACCATTTCCCTACCCCCACTTAGACCTTATGACCCATCTAAACCTCGACCTATAGGTTATGATGAGTCTAAAATCTGCGCTTATCACCGCACACCAGGACATGATGTGGAGGGATGCAAAGCTTTAAAAACCATCCTTCGTCAGTCACCTCTCCCAGATAGAAAGGTTAAGAAAGACAACTTACGAAGGGAGAGACCTTTAGCTTCAATTCCCTCTACTATACCATCTGTCCCCGCCTCACCAAGATCTATCATTATTACAACCCCACCTCTTGAAGACCATGATTTATCCCAACCATCTTCCTCATCTCAGGTCTACGAGATTAATATGATTAGTGTTGCTACTCGAGCGCAGAAAAACAACGAGAAAGCGAAAGAAAGCACACATGCGTCCTCTCTTTCTCCATCCAGCATCCCGATTGCACCACCACCCAAAGTGGTTATTCGTGGACCCGCTTACCCCGTCTCTAATGGAGTTGCCCATCGAGCCATGATCAAACAGCTTCACCAATCACCCGTAAAAATGACACTATATGATCTCATTTAGACTTCTGAATCTCATCGACAAGCTCTCGTTGAAATTCTTCAAGGGATCGAGGTCTTACCTAATGAAACCCTGCCTGTTGCCTCCATTCTAACACCCAATCACGTTGCTTCTCTCACCAAACAACCCACTGTCCCAACCACTTCTGTCTCTGTACAACAAGCTGCGGCAGTCAGTTTCTCTGAAGATGAAATTGTTGACTTTGGTACAGAAGACCCTGACCCTGCCCTTTTCATCTCCGCTTACGTCCGGGACATTCGGGTACGTCGTGTTATGATTGACGGGGGCGCTAGCCTAAACATCATCTCTTCAAAAGCCTTCCAACAAATGAATATCCCCTCTAGCTACATGTGTGCCAATCCCATCATGTTACGGTCATTCAATGACGCTATTACCTCTACCTTAGGCACCGTGATCCTCAACATTCAGGTAGGACCACGTACTTTACCTGAACTCTTCTATGTCCTTGAAGGAGAGTTCCAATATAACATATTGCTAGGTCACCCTTGGATCCGGGCTATGGGATGCGTTCCCTCAACATTACATAGATGCATAAAATTTGAGTACGAGGGGAAGTCCTACACCGTAAAAGCTGATCCTCCCCCCTTTAAAACCTGCAATATGTTATACCGCCCTAACGATGTGCTTGTACCAATCAAGACACCCATTCATTCAACCCAACCATCCTCTTCAAATGTACCTCAACCATCCACCTCAACCGCACCTACGCCTTCAACTGATGAAACCACCGTCGCAAAAACCACTTCCCTTCCCGCAGCTAACATCCCAACCGCAGACCCCTTAGTAGATGTTTTTCAACGCCTTACGCTGGGGGAGTATCGCCTATATAACGTTAGTTCTTTCCATACCCCACAGGAGTACGGACAGGTACATGCACATCCTACCTATGACCGTCGTGTGGGGGAAGTAATCTCTTACGGACCACCCCATTGCCGCACCAACCTAACGTATGGGGGTGTTGACGCATCCTCCATTACCCCTGAACCCCCTCTTGGTGTGGTTCCCTTCCAATCCGATTTTCAATACTTGACAAATCGTCGTTTCGCCCTCACCTTCTTGACTCGCTGTGCTTGGAAAGGCTTTGGTTTTGGTCTTTATGAACAAGGCCGACATACACTCATTCCCGTGACTACACGCAAACACAATGATCGCAGTGGTCTCGGTTTTCCTGAAACACCTACACAGGAGGAACCTCATGTCAGTTGTCTTCTAGAAGACAACGACGTCACCCCTACCGAACCATCATCACCCATTTTGCCTTCGTCACCCACAGAGTCGATAGATCCCTGAATCCATCCCTCCTAACTTTTTTTTTTCATAAATGCTATCTTCATAGGTCCTCTCACTTATCAACGCGATAATGAGGACCCCTCTTCTATTCCCCTTCTATATCCAGACATGATTGAAGAGGACTCACCTTCAATTAACGTTGTTGAGTGCCAGGATGATGACTCCATCCTCACTTACCTTGGCGCGGATGACTCTTATATTCAACGCGCCTTACCATCTGAAACTCAAACCATGCTGAACGAATCTACTATAGAAATCAACATCCACACGGAGGAGGATCCTCACATTGTGAAGATCGGACAATCCCTTAACGCATCAGAACAAGTCGCCTTTACTACCTTTCTCCGTGCTCGCAACCAAGCTTTCGCTTGGTCCTACGCTGACATGCTAGGAATTGATCCTGACATTGCCGTCCATAACATTACACTAAAACCTGATTCCAAGCCAATTAAACAGAAATTGAGAAAAATGCATCCACGCATTGCTCTCTTGGTCAAAGAGGAGCTTCAACGACTCCTTTCTGTTTCCTTCATTCTGCCTATTGACTATCCTCAATGGATTTCTAACATCGTACCTATCACTAAAGCGACGGGGGGACTTCGGATATGCACGGATTTCTGGGATCTTAACCTCGCTTGCCCTAAGGATGACTTCCCCCTGCCTAGTATTGACCAACTTGTTGATCTCACTGCAGGCCATGAGATGCTCTCTCTCATGGATGGCTTCTCGGGATATAACCAAATTTTGGTTGCCCCCGCCGATCAACATAAAACTGCCTTCATAACTCCTTGGGGAACCTTCTGTTATCGTGTAATGCCATTTGGCCTTAAGAATGCCGGTGCAACCTATCAGCGGGCTATGACCTACATTTTTCATGACATTATGCACACTATCCTTGAAGATTACGTCGACGATCTTCTTGGCAAATCTAAACATCGTAGTGAACATCTCGATGTTTTAACCATTATTTTTGATCGCCTGTTACAATATTCTGTCCGTCTTCAACCAAAGAAATGTGTCTTTGGTGTCCTTTCAGGAAAACTTCTTGGCTTTATCGTCTCTTTGCGTGGCATCGAGGTCGACCCATCTAAAGTCAAAGCTATCCTAGAAATGCCCCCACCTACCAATCTCAAACAATTGCGTAGTTTACAAGGTAAGCTCCAATCTATCCGACGTTTCATCTCCCAACTCTCGGATCGATGTCAACCTTTCCATCACCTTCTTAAAAAGGACATTGATTTTCAATGGAGCGAAGAGTGCCACCAAGCCTTTGAAGCTCTCAAAACTTATCTCTTGCATCCACCCGTGCTTATCCCACCTCAGGACGACCGCCCTTTCTACCTTTACCTTTCCGCCACTGACCACGCTGTAGGGGCCATGCTTGCACATCGTGACTCTGAGAATCGAGAACAAGCCGTTTATTATATAAGTCATACTTTGGTGGACTATGAGACTAGGTATACACATGTAGAAAAGTTATGCCTAGCCCTATCATTCGTGGCTACCAAACTCCGACACTACCTTCTGAATCACAAAACTTTCGTCATCACCAACACGGACCCCATCCATTACATGTATGCCAAACCTCATCTAAACCAACGCATCGCCCGATGGCTCATGCTCCTCACCGACCTCGACCTTGAGTTTGTCCACCAGAAATCCATCAAAGGACAAACCATCGCAGACCAACTTGCGGAAGCCCCTTTACCTGGAGAACAATTTACCAATTTTACATTCCCAGACGAACTCATCGCTACTCTTTCCCTCAAGGAGGAGTCGTATCCAATGACCCTCTTCTTCGATGGATCCAAATGCCACCGTGGTGGAGGAGCCGGCGTTGTTCTCATTCCTCTCGACGCTGAGCCTATGCCTCTTTCATTCCGACTCGATTTCCCTTGCACTAATAATACAGCGGAATACGAGGCCCTTGTTCTGGGTCTCCAAGTTGCGTTACACTTAGGTATCAAATCTATCAATATTTTTGGTGATTCTCAATTGGTAGTCAATCAAGTTATGGGCATCTACCAATGCAAAAATGAGGAACTTCAAAAGTACAAACACTACGTGGACTCACTTCTAGCCTTATTTACTCACTATTCTATCCAAACCATTCCCCGCTCCACTAACAAATTTGTGGATACTATGGCTTGCTTAGCCTCGCAAATTCCAGCCTCATCAACTGACTCTGACATTTTCATCTTGGTCCAACAACTCTTTGCCCCATCTTATTCAGCCCCGGTTGTTTGTACGATAAATAATGTGTCTGCTAACTCGCAGGATACTTGGTATCACCAATTCCACGACTACCTTACAACCTCTGTTCTCCCTTCTGACCTTACTAGTACTGGCAAACGCGCTTTTCTTAAACGTGTTTCTCGTTATGTTGTTATGGGGGGACTCCTTTATAAACGTGGCTTTGATGGCATCCTCCTTCGATGTCTCACCGGCGCGGAGGTCACCCATACCATCCAACAAGTCCATGACGGTATTTGTGGCGAGCATTTTAGCGGCCTTGCCATGGCCAAATGAATCCTTCGCCTTGGTTATTATTGGCCTACTCTCAATAACGATTGCTACGAATATGTTAAGTGTTGTGTTATGTGTCAACAACACGCCAACCTTCAACATACTCCTAGCCACCCCCTACAGGTCGCCCGAGATCTTTGGCCTTTCTCACAATGGGGTTTAGACCTTATTGGTGAGATTCACCCATCCTCTTCACAACGTCACCGATGGATTATCACAGCAACCGAATATTACACAAAATGGGTGGAGGCTATTCCACTCATTTCAACCAAAAAAGAAAAAATTGTAGAGTTCATTAACCACCACATTATCTGTCGTTTTGGTGTTCCTCATCGCCTGATAACAGATAATGGAAAATCTTTCAAAAATAAGTTATTGCAAGACCTTTGTGACAACTTTGGTATCAAACTTAGCTTCTCATCACCCTACTATCCACAAGCAAATGGACAAGCCGAATCCTCTAATAAAACCCTAACTAAAATCCTCATGAAAGTTGTCAATGAGTCTGGAAGAAATTGGCACGATCACATCCCCTTTGCCCTTTGGGCTTATCGTACTAGCATTCGTACCTCTACTAATGCCACACCTTTTTCTCTGGTATATGGTACCGAGGCTGTCTTGCCTCTCGAAATACAAATACCCTCCCTCAGGATATCTCTTCAGGATATTCTCACCAACGATGATTTCCGCCAAGAGCGGTTAGCCCAATTGGAGCTTCTTGACGAACGTCGTCTTACAGCTCTCGATCACCTTCAAATCTATCAAAAACGCATCAAGCGTGCTTATGATAAGCGACTTCATGAGCGTACCTTTAAAGTTGGTGATCTTGTCCTCAAAGAGAATCAACATGTAACCAAACTGGAAAAGAGCAAACGTGGAAAATTTGCTCCTAATTGGATTGGGCCTTATATAATCACTCACACTTATGGATCAGGTACTTATCGTTTAGCTTCGCTTAATGGTAAGCCTGAGCCTGAACCCCTTAATGCCTTGCATCTTCGACCATTCTACTGTTGAATTTAGTGTTACATCACTTCCTATCTACCTACTGCTCGTCCCTTGAGCTCATTTACCACTACATACACTTTGTTTCCTACATCTCCAAATAAAATCAAGCTCACTTCTCACCTCCCCTTAACAATGCCTTCCCCTTTTTAGTCTAGTCCATGACTTCAAAGTATTAAAATAACACCTTCTTATGGGATTTTCTTGAGTCAAACTTCCTACCAAACTAGATGCTTCACGCCAAAAGAACATCTAGCTATCTAAATTATATATAGACTGCTCCCTCGAAGGACAGCTATATGCCAAACTATTGCTGCTATTATATATAGACTGCTCCCCCGAAGGACAGCTATGCACTAAAATCATAGCTGCTACTATAAATAGACTGCTCCCTCGAAGGACAGCTATGCACAGTCAGCCTTTTATCAGAAGCTTCTCGCATTGATCAGCTTCGTGAAGACCTCAAGAATAATACAATCATTATCCCTTGTAGACTTCCCGCATCGATCAGTCTACATTCAATAAATAAAAGCCTCATTCAAAAGAACTTTTGCATCATGGACTTGTCTATTTAGGGTAGGTTCTCTTTCGTCAGAACACTCACTTTGTAATAAGTTCTCCGTACCTCAGCTATACCATTCACCTCACCTCACCATTTGTTTCAACTCAAGGGACGTAACGTACACTCGATATGTTGTGATCATACAACTCTTTTCACCTATTGACTTCTCGTCTATGCATCGGTACCTAGGGCTTCAAGCTCATTCTACGTTGTGTGGTTTGTTTAGCTCTTTTCACCTACGGAGCAATCTTTCCTCTTTGCCTCGCATCTAGGATTGTGTGTTGATCTTAATCAGGGCATGATTCCCTACCACTTGGGTAGGCTAACTTTCGCTTCCCTTATACCTTTTACAACATCACCAATTCATTACCAACACCCTCAACCTTACCTTACCAATATTAATATCAACATTTTTACCAACCAACCAATTGCCTAATCGTACCAAGTTGCCTAAATTCACCTCTCCCTGGTCCTAAGGGAGAACTACATCGGTCTGAGGCCCCTCCTTGCTTTGTGCAATGGGCTATGTAGGCAGCACTTCGGAGACATGGGGTCTCCCAAGGTTAGCTCGACCATCCCCTTACCATAACCTATCATGTGTGGTAAATATAAATATTTTTGTGTATTTCTATTTAATCACATTCCTCTTTTATCCTTTTTCAAAACACCAACAGTCAAAACGACAACATTCTTATTATTATCATAACTCAAATCAACATACATATTCAGTTTTATTTAGATGTTAAACAAATACATCTTCTCTATCATCGACACGCAGGTCGGCATCCTTATTTATTCTTATACCTCGATAACATTTACTTAGACCCTCACGACTCATCCCGACCCAGGTGATGATCTGTGATCGTCGACGCCTCTCACCAGGCCTCTTTGTCCTCAACGGTACCACGGCTATTGGTACCGCCCACTGATCTACCAATCTCTTCTGTAACATATGAATACGCTCCCTCGCATGGAGGAATTCAGCCTCTAGTCTCTCCACCCGTGACTCTACAACTGCTAACAATCCTCTTACCTCATTCACCTACGTTTGGAGCTGCTGAACTAAACTCTGCAGACGATCTCTCTCCGCTGTAATCACAGCTATGTCAGGGCGATCACGTACACCTCGCAGCTCTGCTACCCACCATAATCTATAGGCCTTTGTCATTCCTGCATCCATTACCCTGCGATCGGCTACTACCTCTTTAGGACCTTCTGGAGGTGTTAGTCGGAGATGTGAGAATGTTGCCTCGGCGTCGATCCTCATATATGGTCTATAAGCCAGGGGTATATCCTACACAAATCCAAATTGTCGCCGCACGCGATCTATAGGAATCCTCTCATACTCACCTGGCCTGTGCCCCGCGATCCACCTCAATCGCTCTACACCCCTCAACTCCTCAGCTATGCTCTCTGTTACCATATAGTTCCTGTAAGGCCTCCAACAGATATCCGCAATCGTCACCCTCTCCCATACCCGCCTGTAATACTCAATGTCACCCGTCACAGCCTGGGATCTTGCCTCTTGTTCTGTCTGGACCCATCGTTTGAACCCCAACCTCTGTACTCCGGTCTCTCCTGACTGGATGGGTCGGCCTATTGGTCGCACACAAACAATGTACTCATAGGCCCAACAGTGTAATAAGTATGAACAATCCAGTGTCGTCCTGTGATTTCACCTACAAGCCCATAAACCCCTGTATAGTTCCGCCAAATATGCAGGTGCCCATGCAAAAGTCACATCCCTGTCTATCATCTCCCAAATAACACACATCAATGCCTTTGGAAATCTTCCCCCTTCCACCCTCGGTAATGCATAATACCCTACCGCTATCATTAATATCACTGCTAACCTTGTCTCCTTAGGGTGTGTTGCATACATTATCCCATATGTGAATGTCAAACCTCGCTGTGTCAAATCATGTGCGTATGGACCAAATACTGCTGTTATCGCTGCCCACCCTGCGCTAGGCATTGCCTGATATACTGGTGTTCCTATAATTGGGAGTCTCAAAATCCGGAACACATCTTCTAATGTTACTGTCATCTCCCCTGTTGGCAGATAGAAGGTATTTTTCTTGGGATTCCATCTCTCAATCAATGCCTGCAACATAGTATGGTTACGTGCGATTCGTGAATAATAGCAGATTCCACTTAACCCCAAATGATTTATCAATGTCTATTCAGCTGGTATTACATCCGCTCGGATTCGTGACAACAGCGCTGGCACACTATCATTCATCCTCAAACCTTCCTCTGCCTGCATACATCAAAACAACAAACAACCATTCAATCCATCAAATCCCCATGGGTTTTTTCTCACATTCTGGAAATGCCTACAGGTACCGGTATCGGTTATAGCTAACCGCTACCGATTTGGTGACCAATACCGGTTCTCTCTAACCACTATCGGTCACTGTTACCTTCATACAGCCTTGCCAAAACACACCGCCTACGACAATAAATTGATCGTTTATTCCTCTCTGTATACACAAACATACCCGAAACCCTTGATTACTTATCCCGTAACACTCACCTCATCTATAACCCTTGTTATCATGTTTTCTTTCTCATATCTACCCACTTAATCTCCCTCATCCTATTCACACAACATGCAAAAATCAAATCACACCCAAACCGTTTACCTCTTGGGCTGCAGCAGCTTGAGATGACACTTGTCTTCCCTCTCGTCCCTGCCTGTTGGATGCTTCTCCTCGTTCTGCCATGATCACCACCCTTTGTAAATTTACCTTTCTGCCTTCTGAATCTCAGATCACATTCACTTTCCTTGTCTCTCTTCTCCTTATCACTCAAATCTCTCATGCAATTACCTGTCTCAGTCGTCAAAAAGCGTCGCGTTCGCGTATTTAACTTCTTGCATGGCGCTCAAAATTAGAACTTAAGTTGCCACCCTAGCTTTTCTATTTTTAGAAAAGCTCATACCTAAATAACCGGTATCAGTTACATAACCGATATCGGTCAACTAACTACTGCCGTCGGTTACCTAACCGATATCGGTTACACACCTGCCTTTTTGAAACATAGTTCTTTTCTTCATTTTCTACCTAATTTTTTATTGCGCCCGCCTCTTTTCCTGCATAACAACACCATTATCCATATTTGTCCATCCAATCCACTTCTCATTATGATTTCATCCATATCATCTATCTACATTACCAAAACAAACATGCCATCATCTAAGGATATCAAAAAAATATCAATCTATACACCATTTGGATCCAACTCATCAGATACATATATAACAATGTCACCAAACCAGCAACAAAACATGCCACATTTCATAATATAACATGACTGCATCCCATTAACAACAAACATCAACATCATCAATATATCAACATGTCAATTAAACTTATCATACATCAAATATCACAAACCATCGACAAAATACTTAAAAACATTTTGAACACAGCATGTGAGTCAAATCCTCATATCTATATATATATACAAGGTTTCAAATATACAATATGCCCTACATCGGGGCCTCTGTGATCTCATAATACAACAACAAAGCCGACACGCAGGCCGTAATAAATGTCAATAACCTCAACTCATCTCGCAGGCCGGTCCCTCATATCAAAAATATACTCGGCTCGCAGGCCAGTATCAACTGTACAACCCATACTCGGCTCGCAGGCCGGTCTATAATAAATGAATGAATCAATGAATCAATGTAGGCACGTAGGCATCTATCAAACACAACCGGTTCGCAGACCAGTTCCCATGCCTAATATACAAATGTGCAGGGACCCCTCAGCTCTCTCTACCTCCCTTTGCCTGTCTGCCTGCTGGTCCCTGTCCTGCCTTCCGCCTCCTACCTGTAACAGACCCACCAGCTGTGGCTGCACCTCCCTGAGACCTCTGGCTCCGAGAGGTCTCTACTCTATGTGCCGCATATGGCTGATAATCAGCCCCGGTACCATCAAGAATATCCTGATAATGCCAGGCCTCCGCTCTAGCCTCCATATAACGATCCCGAGCCACTGTAGGTGCTGGGGCTAGTCCCCTGACTCCTACTACCAGTGCTCCCTGCGGCTGTGCCGGTGCCTGTGCTGGTGCCACTGGTGGTGCCTGTGGTTGCGGTGGTGCCTGTACCTGCGGCTGTGCCGGTGCCACTGATGGTGCTGCGGCTGGTGCATGTGCCTGTACTTGAGCCTGTGCCTGTAGCTGAGCCTGGGCTAGCTGCCCCTGTAAAATACCTATCTGTGCCTGTGTAGCAGCCAGCTGCCCCTGTAATAGCTGCACCTGACCCCTGAGCTGATCTCACTCTGCCATCACCGCTGCCAAGTCTAGCTGTGCAGGCGGTACTATCCTAGCTGCTCTCTGACCAGCCCAGCACACCATGTATGCTCCCGTACAACCAGCATCTACACCATCACCTGCTGGCCTCTCAGCAACCCAATCTGGGTCCAAGGGCTGTGGTGCAGGCAGTGGGGCCTCTACATCATCCCTCCTATACTGAGGGAAGGGAGGTGGCTCGTCTTGTCGTAGCCCCATCTGCCTGCGTACCCTCTCCAGGGGTATCCTCTCGTACTCTCCCGGCCTCCGTTCTGCTATCCAGAATGTGTACTGGATCAGGCGCAATTGTAAGCGGGCTCCTCTGCGAGGGTGATGACCTCTATAAGGTCTCCATACGATATCTACCGCTGTCAGGCCCTCTAACAAATGTCTATAATAAGCAACGTCCCGACCTGCAAGCACTGCTCGTGGTTGCCCCATGACCCCCAACCACCTCTGAAAGCCGTATCTGTATATGACCTGTGGCCCTGGCTGCTGGGGTAACCCTACTGGTCTGATGCATATGATGTGCTCATATGCCCAACAGTGAAGTAAAAATGTCAAACAAATCCTGAATCGCCTCATCTGGTGATAGCCCCACAGCTCCCTGTATAACTGCACCAAGTATACTGGTGCCCAAGCGTAACAGGTGTGCTCCTCCACCATCTCATGCAGCACCCCCATCAATGCCCGTGGAAAGCGGCCTCCCTCTGAGTCCGGGAGGGTGAAGCAGGTGATCCCGATCATCATCAACACGGCAAGCCATGTCTCATGTTGGTGCGCACGGTACATATCACCATACCCGATGCTCGCGCTGTGATATGTCACTAGCGCAACTGCATCCCCAAAAACCTATAGGATGCTATCCATGGCTGTCTCTGCATCGACCTAAAAATGGCCTCTCCATCAATAGGTAATCGAAGGATGCGATATACATCCTCCAATGTGATGGTCATCTCTCCAGTCGGGAGATGGAACACATTGGTCGCCGGATCCCATCTCTCGATGAGGGAAACCATCAAACTATGATCTCTGTCAATCGCTCTATATCGATAGACTCTGCCGAGTCCCACCTTGCGCATGATAGCCTAGTGCACTGCAGACACATGTGGTCACATCCACACCAACATCGGAGGCATCCTGTCCCGCATCATCAGCTGCTGACGTGCCTGCAAAACCCACCCACTACATTAGCCCTACTCTTTATCACGATATCTACTTATACCCCCTTTTATCCCCCTGACCACATCCCGACTCTCTAACCCACCCCTCTACCCACCTATCTTCACCACACCCCGACTCTCTAACCCACCCCTCTACCCACCTATCTTCTCCACTATCCCCCTCCCTCTTCACATTACACCGAAACCCCGCAACCAACACCCCAACAACAAACAACACAAACAAAATAAAAACAATACAAACAAAACAAACAACACAAACAAAATAAAAACCACACAAACAAAATACAAACCACACAAACAACATCAGAACAACACAACAAAAATAAAAAAACAAACAAAAACAAAACAAAATAAAAAAACAAAACAAACAAAACAAACCAAAAACACAAACAAAACAAAACAACACACAACACCCACCGACGCCGGCCGATATACAACCGACGCTGGTCAAGCACAAAGTGCCCTGCCTGCAAATTTTGCGACCGATGTCAGTCGCTTAGAAACCGACATCGGTCGCTATAATTTCCCCGAGCCGAACCCCCGCGCGGCCCCCCACCTCCATTTTTTCATCTTTCTACCTACATACCCACCCAAACACCCTAAAAATCTACCCACCCAGCCGCCTTGGCTTATTTCACCTATCTACCCTCTCCCTTTTTTGAATTATTTCCATTTTCTAATTATTTCCTAAAACATGTAAATTCCTACCCAAACCCCCAATCTAGCTTAATAACATCAAATAAACACAATGAGGGGTTTCGAACCTACCCGTACGACGACACGTCGTCATGGTGGGATGGGTGGTGGTGGTCTAGCTGGTCCAGCTCCTCCAGCTCCTCCTGGCTGTGCCATGGCTCCAACTGTCCTCTTCTGGGTCCTCAACCAATCAACTACTGCCTCCTCCTCACTCGGGCCCGCTACCAACTCACTCCTCCAGCAAAATAGCTCCACCTCACTCAATAAAAACCTCCAATCTCAACTCTCCACGTCAGACAAATCAATTTGGTTTTCAAATAACAAAAGTGACAATGACAAGCCGTATTTTTTCTTTTTTTAAGGTTTTTCGCCCATAACCGATATCGGTTTTCATTTTGCCCTAATGAACCGGTATCGGTCCCTTAACCGATATCAGTCATGTAGAATCGACATCGATTTTTCTGCCAACTTTCCCCCAATTTTTTTGCCCCTATTTACCATTTGCCCCTTTTTTAACCACGTATCACCTATATCCACCTTTGCTGCACACCATTTGTCTACCTATTCGGCCCGACCCAAGGCCTCAACCTACCTATTCGGCCTAACCCAAGGCCTCAACCTACCTATTCAGCCCGACCTAAGGCCTCGCCCTACCTATTCGGCCCGACCCAAGGCCTCAACCTACCTATTCGGCCCGACCCAAGGCCTTAACCTACCCATTTGGCCCGACCCAAGGCCTCGCCCTACCCATTTGGCCCGACCCAAGGCCTCAACCTACCTATTTGGCCTGACCCAAGGCCTCGCCCTACCCATTTGGCCCAACCCAAGGCCTCGCCCTACCCATTTGGCCCGACCCAAGGCCTCACCCTACCCATTTGGCCCGACCCAAGGCCTCAACCTACCCATTTGGCCCGACCCAAGGCCTCAACCTACCTATTTGGCCCGACCCAAGGCCTCAACCTACCCATTTGGCCCGACCCAAGGCCTCACCCTACCCATCCGACCCGACCCAAAGCCGCCACCCAACAACTTGGCCCAACCCAAGGCCTCACCCTAACCATCTGGCCCGACCCAAGGCTGTAACCTAACAACTTGGCCCGACCCACAGCCGTATCACTTCAATACCATACCCACAATCAACGTTTTATTTTATCCATCCATCTTGTACCTTTTGTTCAATCGAGCTCACCTGTTCGTGTTTTAGCATGATTAGGGTCCTTGACTTGATCTGTCGACCAACTTTGCCTAGACCTAGACCGTGACGTTTATCTCAACCAAACCAACCATTTGGTACTGCTGAACACGCCTAAACGTTCTTGTACCTTACCTGTTATATACCCTGGAGCTACTTCCTATGCCTTGGATACCAGGATTATATAACCCTTGTTTGGATAAACTATCGACCTTTGCCTATACATTGCTGGTTTGCTCACCAAATCATGTACCCTAGTCGCACTATTACATTTCAACATGCGTCTGCTGCCTTGGACCTCCCCCACCACCTTACCATCCTCTCTACAACATGTACCCTTTATCAACCCTATCCTTGATTTCTTGTTCACTCAATCTGTGATAGATTTGAGGGGGATTACCTATATCCTTAACAGGAGAAACCACTTCATATTATTGTCCGCGCAGCTTTACAACACAAGCTACACGACAATAAGGGGCTAATGTAGACACCAAATTCATGTCTTACGACCCCTTGTGACCCGCATCCCATTTCGCAACCTAACCTCATTACCTAAACCTTACACAATTATTTATTAATTACCTTGTAATTGATAAATCCCCATCACCTCACCTGCCACCTCATTTTACCACCTCATCATGACCTAGCCCTAATCCTAAACTAACCTAATTAAAACCTAAAACTTGGTCTACACCTACACCCATGACTAAGGACCCCTTTCTCGCACCTAAAACCGACCTTCTAGTCACTTGACCAAGCCCGCAACTAATCTCTCGAGAGAAAAGCAGGGAAGGTGGGCTGTTTTACTAAAAATATCCTACTTTTTCCTTACCGATGTCGGTTCCTACTCGACCGCCGTCGGTTATGTCACCGCCATCAGTTTCCTGTAAATGGCCTCCCCAACCCAAAAACAAAGGATCAGAATTTCATTTTTGGATCAGAGAAAAGGATTCTTTGGATCAAGAAAGAGCATCAGGAGCGATCGAGAAAACCTGGATCTTTACTTGACTGAGCAGAGACAAGTGAAGAGACAAGGAGAGTTAGCAGCAAGGGAGAGCAAGCCCAGGACTACAACTGGATACCAGAGCCCTGTGATACTCAGCTGATTTGATCTGCTGTGTGCCAGACCATCCTACCTCATTTTTTCCTTTGCCATCAGAGCTCTTGGACTTGCATCTCCGCGAATAATCAGTAAGCTACTTATTGCATGTACTCTTTAATAACATTTCTTCGACTTTTTGAATCATAAGTCCTCACAAATCCATTCTTGGATCCACTACCCAACGTGTCATTGCATCTAAATTTCATTCATCTACCTCTCATCACCCTATTTCCTAATATTACCTATATACAGCCCTACAAATAACACAACTACCAAATAACACCACCACCCCACAAAACAACTAACCTTCAGATCCTAGACTCTACCGATATCGGTCATCAGTAACCGCCATCAGTTATCAGTAACCGGCATCGATTATACTGACTATAACCAATAACCAACCTTTCCCCTACCTAGTTCAACAAAGCAATTTAATTGATATCTTATAGTCTTTTGTGTTAATTCATATTAGCAGGGGAATTGACCACCTTCGAAAGGAAGTTTTATATTTCCTGGGCCCAAGGCAGTTTCCTCATTTATTGTCTAATTAAAATCTTGTGGTCTTGTGTTCTTATTTGCAGGTAGTCCTTCCAAGACAAAAAGGAGTTCTTCGCAGTTAGCCTGATCTTTCTCTACGGTACGTGCACATCATCTCAACATTCTACAGGTATTCCTCCTAGCCCTAACCCTTATCTGTTTCTAAAAGGAACGAAACATTCTGAGTGAAACATAACTATAATATGATCCTCGGCTGACCTTGGATACATCGAATGAAGGCAATCCCTTCTAATTTATTTCAAGAAGTAAGATTCTTGCATCTAGGAAAGGTTTTTGTAGCCAAAGGTGATCCAAAACCTTTTGATTTGCACCTAGCTGATTTAAAGAAAAGACCAGGGGTGCACTCAGAATTTGAACTTCCAACAAACCAACTTAATAAACCCTCTGACCCAAAGCCAGAGGAAAATTTGGTACCTACGAAGGATCTTGAAACTACCAGTGTAGCCAAAATAATTCCAACCCCTAAAGATAAAACTAAAGAAACAGTATCATTAGGGACTACTGTGAAAATCGTTGAGTTGATAGAACAAGATTCACCAATGTTCTTACCATTTGATTCAGTAGGCATAGGATTTTCCCTAGGTGTTGGTTCCTTGCCAGCAGAAGATCTCTGTATGGTAGAAGTAGAGTGCACAAACGCAACAGATGCCCCAACAACTATACTCCCGGCTAAGTATTGGACTCTCCATTTCGATGGAGCTAAATGTTGTTATGGAGCGGGGGCAGGTATAATTCTTACTTTGCCCGAGGAGAAAGTCCTCCCATTCACTTTTAAATTAAACTTTGAATGTACAAACAACGGCGCTGAGTATGAAGCCCTCCTCCTTGGCCTTAGCCAAAAGAATTGGTATTGATAACATCAGAGTCCTGGGAGACTTGCAATTAGTGACAAACTAAGTTTCTGAGGTATATGAGACTAAAGCCGAACATTTTCAACTCTACAAAAATGCTGTATTAAATTTAAGCAAGGCGCTTAACTTTATATCCATTGAAGCAATCCCTCGAGAGAAAAATCTTCTCGCTGATTCAATAGCAACCTCAGCATCGCGTTTTACTCCAAGAAATGAGTTAAAATATACCCAGTTCACAGTGTCCATTCGTGATGAACCATTGATAAAAATAATGACAAATCCTCTTTCAAGCAGAAGTGAATCTACCATCCTAGACCATGTCAGAAATGATGCGGCTACTTTGGATTACTTAAATGCCTATGCAGCACTACATCTCTCCTATCACATGCTAGATTTATCCCTAATTCTGCATTCGTCTTCCTACTTCGGAAATCCCGTAATAGATCTTCCCTCACAAACGGAGCCTAGCATATACACAATAGAAAATGGGGATGATCTAGATTTACCTCCAACACCACCTGAGTTCGAAGAGGGTAATGCCTCTTTAATCGAGGAAACAATCGATGTCAACATCGGGACAGAAGATGAACCCAGAATATTGAAACTAGGTTCTTCGTTAACCCCAGAAGAAGTGGAAATACATACAAGGATCCTCAAAGAACATCAGAAGGTGTTTGCATTTAATTACAAGGAGATGACGGGAGTCGCACTCCACATTGCGGTGCACAACCTCGTCACTAGATCAGATGCAAAGCCAATTAAAAAAAAATCAAGACCCATGAAGCCCAAAGTAGCTCTCATGGTAAAAGAGGAAGTAATAAAACTCCTTCAGGTAGGATTCATCAAGCTAGTTAACTACTCCCAATGGGTATCTAACATCGTTCCCGTTCTCAAGAACTAAAAGATACGCATTTGCATAGATTTCCGAGACATCAACAAAGCATGTCCTAAGGATGATTTCCCATTACCATCCATAGACGTTATCATTGATACAATAGCTGGTTTTAAACTCTTGTCTCTCATGGATGGATTCTCTGGATACAACCAAATCAGAATATCTGAGCAAGATCAAGCTAAAACCACATTCATAACTCCTTGGGGAACCTATTGCTACGTTGTTATGCCGTTCGGCCTCAAGAATGCCGGTGCTACCTACCAGCAAGCTATGACATACATATTTCACGATCTAATTCATAAAATCGTGGAATCTTATGTAGATGACTTATTGGCTAAAGCTAATAAGTGTTGTGACCATCCCGAAGTACTCTGCGTCATTCTTTCATGTTTAATAGAATACGGAGTCATGCTAAATCCAGAGAAATGCGTCTTTGGTGTAACAGGAGGAAAACTCCTAGGATATATCATATCGTCATGGGGAATAGATGTGGACCCAACCAAAATTCGGGTTGTCCTTGAAATGGTTCCACCTTCGGACGAATCTGGAATCAGGTCATTTCTCGGAAAGCTAGGTGCAATCCGAAGATTTATCCCAGACTTAAGCTTTGCTATTCATCCAATCAATAATTTACTCAAGAAAGACTATAGAATTGATTGGACCGAAGACTGCAACGAAGCTTTCAATGCAGTTAAACATTTCTTGTTGTCACCACCTACGCTAATGCCACATAAGTTGGATCGCCCGTTAATCCTATATTCGTGAGCTACCACTGTCTCGCTGGCTTGCATGTTGGCCCAAGAAGACGATAACAAAAGAGAACATACAATTTATTTCATTAGCCGAACACTGCTCGACTATGAAACACGCTATACACAGGCAGAATGAGAATGCCTTGCCATAGTCTTTGCTACTAAATGCCTAAGACATTTTATGTTGAATCAAGAAATGAAGGTCATGGTAAAAACGGACCATTTACGAACTTTTCTCACAAAAGGTTCCTTGTCTAAAAAGGCTGGATGTTTTATAACCTTAATGGGAGAGTTTGAATTAACATTTGTAAACGAGAAGTCAGTTAAAGGACAAATCATCGTGGATTGGTTAGCTGACAACCCATTAGACGGAGACGATTTAGTAGATTTAGACTTTCTAGATGAATGCGTATACTACATTGAAACACGACCCGCTATCTCTGAATGTCCTTGGTACACTGACATCGTTAATTATATCATGGACCATACATACCCGGAGGCAGTTACACCACAGAAAAGAAGGTGGTTGCACATAATTGTAGCCAAATATGTCATTATAGAGCAGGTGCTCTATCGAAAAGCATTCGATGGAATGCTCTTAAGGTGTGTCGACACAGAAGATTCCAAGAGGATTCTCCATGAATCCCACAACGGTATATGTGGAGGCCACTTCGGTGGCCATGCCACCACTCGAAAAATACATCGAATGGGCTATTTTTGGCCCACTCTAGAATGTGACGTGATAGAGTTTGCACGCAAGTGTCATAAATGTCAAGAATTCTCTCATGAGATCCACATGCCGGCACAAGCTCTGCAACCAATCGCTACTCCATGGCCCTTTTCTACATGGGGTCTAGACTTAATAGGGAAATTCTCTCCCTCATCCACAGATGGCCATAATTTTATAATCACGGCCACTGAATATTTTACCAAATGGGTGGAGGCCATGCCTCTTACTACTGTACCTAGTTCTGTACTCGCTAAGTTCATTTTAAACCAAATCATTTGCAGGTACGGTATCCTGCAAATCATTATCTCCGATAATGGAATTTCTTTTAAAAATGAAGAAGTTCATGAACTATGCAGTAGATTTAAGATAAGCCATCATACGGCTTCCTTGTATTATCCCCAAGCCAACAGACAGGCTGAAGCGACAAACAAAACACTGAAAGCCATTCTCCTTAAAACGGTGAAAGAAAACAAGCGAGATTGGCATTTGAAGTTATATCCGGCCTTGTGGGCCCACCGAACCTCAATAAGAACACCAACGGGAGCAACTCCTTTCTCACGAGTATTTGGGGCAGAAGCAGTTCTCCCGCTTGAGGTCGAAATACCCAGTCTCCGCATTTCACTACAAGGGATTCTAGATGAAGACGCTTACAGAGAAGCACGTCTTTCCCAACTAGAAAGCCTAGATGAAACTAGGTTAGATGCTGAGCAGTGGCATAGAGCTTATGCTGACCGAATGTTTCGGTAGTACAACAAGAAGGTCTATGAAGGTGACATATACGAAGGTGATCTAGTTCTAAGACTAGACAATCGGATCGATAAGAAGACCGGTGAAGGAAGGAAATTCTGGCCCAAATGGTTGGGCCCATACCGAGTCATGAAGTACTATGGAAATTGTGCATACCTCTTATGTATGTTAGAAGGTGAGGAGTTTGGTGAAAGAGTCAATTCCCTACACCTCAAACGTTTCTACGCATAAGCAGCTAACGCTACGTATATAGCTATCTACATTACATTTTCATATAAATTAGGATCATTTTATCCATTCGTTTATTACACAAATTGTGATCAAGGAGTCTATTCTCAAAAGAAATTCATTACAAACTCATGATGTTATTGGCACAAAACTTTCTAATCATATCTCTCCATTTTCACGATATCATCAATCACTTCAGAATCTTTTATCAAATAAAATCAAACATGACGAAGTCTTAATGGTAACCATACCAAGATCTGCAAGTTTGTTCTCGCTTTGATTTCTTCTTAGGATAGGTGTCTTGCCTATGGTCTGTTCTAGAAGCTTCATGGTGTCACATCTATCCCATATATACATCTCTTTGGAAATAAGCATATACTGACATCTTACTCAAAAAGACAAGTCAAAAAGTGATTAAACAGAAAATTTTATTTTTACACATTTCCTTGCCCCACCAACCTTCGGTGATGAGCTTGCATCTCTTACTAGTGACGTAGGGTTGGGAAAGGATGGAAATGCCCTTACTCGCCTATGCCTTGCCCATGGTGATAAACCCACGCTTATTACTAGTAGCATGGGGCAAAGTGTAGGGGGTCCTCTTGACAAGGCAAACATTAAAAGGTCATAAACAAACTATTCAAAATTTGAGTCAAAAACGAATGAATCAGATATTCAAAATTCCAAAAAGAGTCAAAAATCCTAAAAACCCAGGTTTTGTCTACTATGTGGCCATCTACGGGTCTAAGTCTGGATAAACTGCAAAGCAAGTTGCATCCAAAACTATGAAGTCATTCGAGTGGAGTAAGCTTGTAGTTTTCAATTTGGTTCCACCAAAGCTTCGTCTGTCTTTCATCACTATCGTTTCACCATATTTCATAACTTGCACCCTTCTTGGCTCTTGGTGATGAGCCCTCGCATCTTACTAGTTGCGTGGAGTTAGTAGTGGGGCAAGTTAATCTATTCATCATACTGGTTATTTTCATCACTTTGCCAAAACAAACATGAGGTATCCAAATTGCTCACAGAAGCTAAGATTTAAGATCACAATATATCTACAATATCATGTATCAGCATCATGAAACACAAAAAGAAAGCAAGCATTTGCATCATCTGTTCTCCATTGCATACATATAAAAAAAGCATATAAAACATACATCGTAGTATACACGAGGAAGCTGGAAACAGAAAGGGAAAACACCAGTGACAATTTTTGATCCAAAAATGAATGCATATATATAAATAATCAATGTTTATATACAATGCCATCATGCTCTAGGCATGGTCAAAATGCTCAAAGAGCCCATGATATACAAAAGAATCTATAGTACAAAACGCATAGGAGCCAAGTAGTCTCTCAACCCCTGCGCGACCCCTCTGAAGGTGCACGCCCTCGCCTAGGGCTCCGGCTACGCCGGTGCTCTGAATGCACGGAGGGCTCAGGGTCCCGAGGGGCAGCCACGGTCTCACCACGAGAATGGCTCCTCATAAGACGCTCGGCTGTCCTATAGCCTGTCAACTTTGTACGGAGAGTCAACACCATCCTGGCCACGTGCCAAACGGGAGCGAAGACGTCAGTATGCCTACCAGCTGCTGAGGGCTCCCCAGCATCTACAGATAGCTCCGCACGGGTCCTATCCATGGAGATCATTAAGGAATCAGTGCATACCCTATGGATCAGATCCCGCCACTTATCAACAGTCTCTGCAAACAAAGGAGAAAAATGAATCAGAAACTAGACAAGAGGCTAAAAGATACAATATCAAAACACAAGGAGAAATAGCAATTAAAACAAATCCTAAACTAAATAAGAATTGAAAGGAAGAAAGGATAACTTACTCGGATCACTGGGCCTCCAAGATGGGTCGCTAGGGCCAGCACCCACCGCAGATGCCGCTGCCGACTTAGGGGCTGCTCCTGTAGTAGGAGCAACATGACACCCCGCAACGGACTCATCCTCTCCACCATGGCCCTGGGAGAGTGGCTCCTCTGAAACTAGAGTCTCTCTCTCTGCACTCTACTCGGCCCTCTCTGCCTGCATGATGTCCTGAGTGTCATACCACTCAGGATCATTGTCATCTGTCTGCTCCTCCGATCCTCCCTCTGTAAACTCCTTAGAATCAGAGTCAATATCTATGGGGTCATCGCTGCTGTGAGCAGGACCCGAAGAAATCTAAAGCAAAGGTTCCTGAGGTGCACCAGCTCTCCCTCTAGCCCGAACTATCCTCCTAGCTGTAATGGGAGTTCCAGGAGTAATTACTATTCAACCATGGCCTCTAGGCCCCCCTCTAGCCTCGCGGACTAATCTATAGACTGGTGCCACTGGAGGAAGCATGCCTGTATATGGTAGGCCAAACTGTTGAGGAACCTTGCTGAAAGGATGTACCTCCACTCGTCCCACGCGGTCAATAAGCTGCCCTATGGTGGAGCAAGAAATCAATGTAAGAGTCTCCTCTCCCCATATACCGGCCATAAGCTGGTACGGTGTCACCTCCATGTCTTCTGTAGTAAGAGAGGCAACTGGCTGGTGAGGTGCTCTAAGCACCGACATATCTGTCCATCTGGCTGCCCTCACAGCCCCGGGATCTACCACCTCCACGCCTCTACCATAGGGGATAAAACACTCATACACCCAACTCATGACTAGAGTAGGGTGGCTCAAATACTGTCCCTGTAGATGGACCACCCTGTATAAATCATGGTAGGTGGTCCCCAGAATATCTGCACCCTAGGCGTATATCTGGCCATGCCCCTCTATCTGTGTAATGATGGGGGCCCAACAGTATAGTAAAGTATCCCCTCCCTTGTCCCCGATCAGCCTTGAGGAAAGGATCCCCATGATAGCCTGTCAAAATACGGGGATGGGCAAAGAAGGAATGGATCGAACTCTCACTCCCTTCTTCGACCCCGTCGAGATAGCTGCATCTCCCATGTAGCTTTCCCACTATGCAATCTGTGCTCCGGACCCTGCCGTCTCTAGTGTGAGTCTCCTCCCGATGATCGGGACCCCCAGGATATGGTAGGCATCCTCCAAAGTGATGGTCCACTCACCACGGACCCCTGGTAGTCAGAAAGTGTTCCAATCTGCGTCCCAATATGAAAATAAGTCACAAAGTATGTGACTGGATGGTGTGACATGGGGCACGTGTGATATATGCAATATGTCGGCCCTCTGTAATGTATCCTCCTCATCCTGAGAAAGGGCATCCAATACCCCCGAAAGCCAATCACACACTCTCTCTCTCTCGGCTCCATCTGATATACTCCTCCCTCGCCTGCATACACCCAAAAACACACAAAACAGGGCAAGTTAGTATCTGAATAATACCAAGAGAATCATAAAAACGCATAGAAGTGCAAGAAAATACAAGTGCATTCTCCAAAATAAGTTCTTTTGCATTCTGTGCAAAATTGTTGCCCTGAGTAGGGAGGCGGTTTTGTAACCGCCGCCTTGAAGGTGGCAGTCGTGTAACCGCTGCCCTGATCAGGGCGGTGGTCATGTAACCGCTTCCCTAATCAGGGCGGCGGTCGTGTAACTGCCGCCCTGGCCAGGGTGGTGGTCGCGGTCCAAAAACCCGCGTGCGTTGTTAACCCCAAAAAGCCTAAAATGAGCAAAAATAGACCATTTAAACTAAAAATGGAGCCTACTCAGTAGGCGCCCCCCCTAGGTGGACATTTTGAACCTAACATTTTCAAAAATAACCCCCCCATTATGACGAATTTAGCATTTCAATTTTAAAGGGGGAAAAACACAAAATGGAAGAAAACCAACCTGTGATCGCTGAGGTCGGTGTTCCGCTTGTGGAGGCATGATCACAATCTCGCTGTGAATGCTTCGACTCTACTCGAGTGAGAAACCATCACCGTGGGTCCCAGAGCTCAAAATCAATCAAATCGACTCACACAAATGAATAGGAAAATGGGCCCACTTTCATATATATATCATTCTATTTCGTTTTAAAATGACTTTTTTGCAGGTTTGGAGCGCTGATGGAGGTAAGTTTCTATCCCCGTATGAATGGTACATTCTCCTTCCCTATTATTTTAGCGTTTATCTTCCAAGTTATTGTATCTATCTGCACTTGAGCTCTTTTTTTTCATTTTGCAGGTAGCGGGAATTTCAATGGTGTCATTTCAACACACGTACGAGTAAGGTATAGCTTCTAACTCCCCATTTCGGGACTGCCATACTCAGACCCAACGTTTTATGCCTCTTCATGGCTAAAACACTTCTCCGAGGGGGCAATATGTACGTACCCAAAATTGTAAGGTACTGTACTGCCAGAACAGTGTAACAAGTGCCCCGATGATGATACAGGTCTCCTCGCAAGGTGTTCGGGATCCAGAAAAGCCCTCGGAGTATGTGTTAACATCCCGCATGCCCCGCTTAGCCCCCATGCCCTTTGTTTTCCCCTTTTTCCCTCTTTCCTTGGCCTCTTGACCTTCAGTGACGAAACCGCCGCCCTGCAGGGCGGCGGTCTCGTGACCACCGCCCTGAACAGGGCGGCGGTCCTGTAACCGCCACCCTGCTCAGAGCGGCGGTCCTGTGCACGTTTTCCAGAACACTCTTTTGACGCGACTCACGTGAAATATCATGATTCACCAGCTTTTCTTTTCTGACTTGAGCATGCATTTATGTTTTTGGTCCCTTGGAATAGTGTTTTTCCTTTGTTTATTGTTTAGGAGTTCAATTTGGTTTTGGTTTTTGAGTGTTGGAATTCCTATAAATGCATAGCTTGTGCTGAGGCAAATGGCCACCATTTTTTGTTAGAGTCTTCTGATTTTCAGTGGTTTGGTCTGTCAGCTTGCTTAGGATTGATAGCATAGTTCATTTCATACTTGGTTAGTATTGTTCAGCTGTTGGTAAGCCACAGACCCATCTTGTGCAGGCAGTGCTGTTATCTCATCCCAATCCAGTTAGAAGCTTGCCTCTGAATTTCTCTTTGCTGTAGATTTGTTTTTATTGTGTCTTGGAGTTCTTAGTTCAATCCATTATATGCCTGGTTAGCTTTATTCAGCTGTTGGTAAGCCACATATCCAACTTGTGCAAGCAGTGTCTTTATTTTATCCAATCCATTGGAACAGAATAGATTAAGAAGCCATTAAAGTTGCAGGTTTTGCTCTTCATATAGGATAGTTACAGGTTCTGGTCACTTCATGTTGCATGGCTCGCAGTAAAATCCCGCTAGGAATCGCATAAGCCAAGCTCTGTACTCTTGCGCTATCCCTCTCCTACTCGCATTTTCGGTCTGCATTCTAAGTTGTCCTTGTCCCAAAATCTACTCCTATCGGTGCTAGCATCACACGCTTTTCTGGATCCACGTGAACACGAAAGAACGAGGAGATCATACTGAGGGGACGAGATCACATACACCATCGGATTCGCCACTGTTCTGCGGAATCCAGGTTTTAAGTTTCAAAGTTCTAGTCAGAATCATATCAAATAGAGTAGTTAATCGCTTTATTTCAATAAATTCTATTCTCGATATTGCCAGGGAAGCTGTGGGGATTGATAGTTTCTGAGAAACTATGATTCACTCCTCACTTCTGAGGTAGGATCGAGAATCTTGCCGGTAGATTAGACAAACTGTTTTATTTAGAGTAATTCTACAAAATCACACAGGCAAATAACTACACTTGGTTATCTTGTCTGTTTCAAATTATTGTTTAGTTATTATTTCTAGATATGCTTAAAATAGTTTGCTTTCCTTAAAATTATTAAAAGTTTTCTTAGAAGAATAAAAGTTATACAGTTAGATTTATTTCACATAGTTAGAATTTGCTTCGTTACAGTTAGATTTGAATTTTGTTTCGTATGACAATCACGGGACCTCAAGAGCCCAGGGAATATATATTTGAGCCAATCATGCCTCAACCAAACCTAGTCACAGCAATAGTTGACATAGACCAAAATCTCAGGATACAAGTATTCCGAACAACCACAGATTTACAACTGATCAGTTCTCAGTTAAGAGGATTAAACATAGAAGATGACCAAGCACATGCGTTTTGGTCAAGTCAGCCAAACTACAGATTACCCTAGAAAACATCCACATGACTGTAGAAGGGCTCGAAAGAGAACAAACATTTGGGTGTGATCCTCTAGTTCCACAGCTAGACGCTGGAGACACCCTCGTAGATATAGATACCAGCTTAAGAATCCAGGTTGCGAGAACGCCTGTAAGGTATTCTGAGAAGATTGCACAACTATTGGTTCTAAACATAGAAGCTGAGAAAGCATACGATTACTGGATACTAGGGATTAGAACTTGATCCCGCGTATGACCATAACAGGACCACAACAACCAAGAGTCTATGGTTGTGATCCGTAGATCCCACAGCCCAACGAATCCACAAGTCAGTTAGACATAGACACTAGCCTACACATCTTGGTATTCAGGTCCACTCCACTTCCACCTATCATCATCGAACAACTGTCCTTACTAGATATAGCGGCTAACGAAGCTAGGGAATTCTGGACTAGGCCAGAAAATTGTCCATAGAGTCAATTATATTCATCATCCACTATATGACCTTATCGGGAGATATACACGAAACAATCCCAGGTCATTTTCCATGTATTCCGCAACCCATAGATCGAATCACGCCAGAGCTTGATATTGATTGGAGCCTTCGAGCAGTCATCCTTGCTGATCGATCTATCACACCAGTCCAAGTTAGAAGGGCCTTCTTTGCCTTAGATTCACAAATTCCACTAGTGCGTGTCGAAGACATTAGACTGCCTAACTAGTTTGTCTGCATATTCTACCCCCACCGGCTGTCTCGGCACGACCTCGGGAGGTCAGGTACGCGGAAGAGTTACTTGTTGATTCTCACGCTCGCCTGTTATGGTCTATAAGCCAGGGTATATCCTGCACAAATCCAAATTGTTGCCGCACGTGATCTATAGGAATCCTCTCATATACTCACCTGGCCTGTGCCCCGCGATCCACCTCAATCGCTCTACACCCCTCAACTCTCAGCTATGTTCTCTGTTACCATATAGTTCCCGTAAGGCCTCCAACAGATATCCGCAATCGTCACCCTCTCCCATACCCGCCTGTATAATACTCAATGTCACCCGTCACAGCCTGGGATCTTGCCTCTTGTTCTGTCTGGACCCATCGTTGAACCCCAACCTCTGTACTCCGGTCTCTCCTGACTGGATGGGTCAGCCTATTGGTCGCACACAAACAATGTGCTCATAGGCCCAACAGTGTAATAAGTATGAACAATCCAGTGTCGTCCTGTGATTTCACCTACAAGCCCATAAACCCCTGTATAGTTCCGCCAAATATGCAGGTGCCCATGCAAAAGTCACGTTCCTTCTATCATCTCCCAAATAACACACATCAATGCCTTTGGAAATCTTCCCCCTTCCCCCCCGGTAATGCATAATACCCTACCGCTATCATTAATATCACTGCTAACCTTGTCTCCTCAGGGTGTGCTGCATACATTATCCCATATGTGAATGTCAAACCTCGTTGTGTCAAATCTCGTGCGTATGGACCAAATACTGCTGTTATCGCTGCCCCCCCTGCGCTAGGTATTGCCTGATATACTGGTTTCCTATAATAGGGAGTCTCAAAATACGGAACACATTCCAATGTTACTGTCATCTCCCCTGTTGGCAGATAGAAGGTATTTTCTCTGGATTCCATCTTCAATCAATGCCTGCAAATAGCATGGTTACGTGCGATTCGTGAATAATAGCAGATTCTTAACCCCAAATGATTTATCAATGTCCATTCCGCTGGTGGTTACATCCGCTCGGATTCGTGACAACAGCGCTGGCACACTATCATTCATCCTCAACCCTACCTCTGCCTGCATACATCAAAACAACAAATAACCATTCAATCCATCAAATCCCTAAGGGTTTTTTCTCACATTCTGGAAATTCCTCCAGTAACCGGTATCGGTTATAAATAACCGGTACCGAGTTGATACCGGTTATTCCTAACTACTATCGGTCACTGTCAATTACATACACCTTGCCTAAACAACCACCTACGACAATAAATTGCTCGTTTATTCCTCTCTGTATACACAAACATACCCGAAACCCTGATTACTACCACGTAACACTCACCTCATTTATAACCCTTGTTATCATGTTTTCTTTCTCATATCTACCCACCTACTCTCCCCCATCTTATTCACAAACATGCAAAATCAAATCACAACCAAAACGTTTACCTCTTGGGTGAGTTGCAGCAGCTTGAGGTGGCACTTGTCTTCCCTCTCGTCCCTGCCTGCTGGATGCTTCTCCTCGTTCTGCCATGATCACCACCCTTTTTCAAATTTACCTTTCTGCCTTCTGAATCTCAGATCACATTCACTTCCCTGTCTCTTTTCTCCTTATCACTCAAATCTCTCATGCAATTACCTGTCTCAGTCGTCAAAAAGCGTCGCGTTCGCGTATTTAACTTCTTGCATGGCTCTCAAAATTAGAACTTAAGTTGCCACCCTAGCTTTTCTATTTTTAGAAAAGCTCATACCTAAATAACCGGTATCGGTTACATAACCGATATCGGTCTACTAACTACCGCCGTCGGTTACCTAACCGATATCGGTTACACACCTGCCTTTTTGAAACATAGTTCTTTTCTTCATTTTCTACCTAATTTTTTATCGCGCCCGCCTCTTTTCCTGCATAACAACACCATTATCCATATTTGTCCATCCAATCCACTTCTCATTATGATTTCATCCATATCATCTATCTACATTACCAAAACAAACATGCCATCATCTAAGGATATCAAAAAAAAAAACTATCAATCTATACACCATTTGGATCCAACTCATCAGATACATATATAACAATGTCACCAAACCAGCAACAAAACATGCCACATTTCATAATATAACATGACTGCATCCCATTAACAACAAACATCAACATCATCAATATATCAACATGTCAATTAAACTTATCATACATCAAATATCACAAAACCATCGACAAAATACTTAAAAACATTTTGAACACAGCATGTGAGTCAAATCCTCATATCTATATATATACATATACAAGTTTCAAATACAATATGCCCTACATCGGGGCCTCTGTGATCTCATAATACAACAACAAAAAGCCGGCACGCAGGCCGCAATAAATGTCAATAACCTCGAACTCGGCTCGCAGGCCGGTCCCTCATATCAAAAATATACTCGGCTCGCAGGCCGTATCAACTATACAACCCTACTCGGCTCGCAGGCCGGTATACAATAAATGAATGAATGAATAAATGAATCAATGTAGGCACGCAGGCCTCTATCAAACACACCGGTTCGCAGACCAGGTGCCCATGTCCAATATACAAAAACAATGCAGGGATCCCTCAGCTCTCCCCACCTCCCTCAGCACCTCTCCTGCTGGTCCCTGTGGTGCCTCTCGCCTCCTGCCTGTAACAGACACCACCGCTGTGGCTGCACCTCCCTGCGATCTCTGACTATGGGAGGTCTCTGCTCTATAAGCTGCATATGGCTGATACTCAGCTCCGGTACCATCAAGAACATCTCCTGATAGTACCGGGCCTCCGCTCTCAGCCTCCATATATCTGTCCCGTGCCACCGTAGGTGCTGGGGCTGGTCCCCGACTCCTACTACCAGTGCCCCCTGTGTGATGGTGCCTGTGTGGTGCCTGGTGGTGTGCTGTGGGTGCCTGTGGTACCGGTGGTGCCTGGGGGTGGTGCCTGTGTGCCTGCGGCTGTGCCTGGTGGCTGATGTGGCGGCTGGTGCATGTGCCTGTACTGAGCCTGTGCCTGTACCTGAGCCTGGGCTAGCTGCCCCTGTAAAAAAACACCTATCTGTGCCTGTGCAGCAGCCAGCTGCCCCTGTGTAATAGCTGCACCTGACCCCTGAGCTGATCTCGCTCTGCCATCACCGCTGCCAAGTCTGGCTGTGCAGGCGTGCTACCCTCGCTCTCTCTGACCAGCCCACCAAACCACCATATGTATGCTCCCGTACAACCAGCATCATCTACACCATCACCTGCTGGCCTCTCAGCAACCCAATCTGGGTCCAAGGGCTGTGGTGCAGGCAGTGGGGCCTCTACATCATCCCTCCTGTACTGAGGGAAGGGAGGTGGCTCGTCCTGTCGTAGCCCCATCTGCCTGCGTACCCTCTCCAGGGGTATCCTCTCGTACTCTCCCGGCCTCCGTCCTGCTATCCAGAAAGTGTACTGGATCAGGCGTAACTGTCTCAAGGGGCTCCTCTGCGAGGGTGATGACCTCTGTAAGGTCTCCATACGATATCTACCGCTGTCAGGCCCTCTAACAAATGTCTATAATAGCAACGTCCCGACCTGCAAGCACTGCTCGTGGTTGCCCCATGACCCCCAACCACCTCTGAAAGCCGTATCTGTATATGACCTGTGGCCCTGGCTGCTGCTGGGGTAACCCTACTGGTCTGAGGCATATGATGTGCTCATATTCCCAACAGTGAAGTAAAAATGTCGAACAAATCCCGAATCGCCTCATCCGGCGATAGCCCCATAGCTCCCTGTATAACTGCACCAGATATATTGGTGCCCAAGCGTAACAGGTGTGCTCCTCCACCATCTCATGCAGCACCCCCATCAATGCCCGTGGAAAGCGGCCTCCCTCTGAGTCCGGGAGGGTGAAGCAGGTGATCCCGATCATCATCAACACGGCAAGCCATGTGTGTCTCATGTCGGTGTGCACGGTACATATCACCATACCCGATGCTCGCGCTGTGATATGTCACTAGCGCAACTGCATCCCCAAAAACCTGTAGGATGCTATCCATGGCTGTCTCTGCATCCACCTGGAAAAATGGCCTCCCTCATCAATAGGTAATCGAAGGATGCGATATACATCCTCCAATGTGATGGTCATCTCTCCAGTCGGGAGATGGAACACATTGGTCGCCGGATCCCATCTCTCGATGAGGGCAAACCATCAAACTATGATCTCTGTCGATCGCTCTATATCGCTGGACTCCGCCGAGTCCCACCTCGCGCATGATCACCCAGTGTGCTGCAGATACATGTGGTCACATCCACACCAACAGCGGGGGCATCCTGTCCCGCATCGTCAACTGCTGACGTGCCTACAAAACCCACCCACTACATTAGCCCTACTCTTTATCACGATATCTACTTACCCCCTTTTATCCCCCTGACCACATCCCGACTCTCTAACCCACCCCTCTCTACCCACCCCTATTCTTCACCCACCACACCGACTCTCTAACAACCCCCCCTCTACCCACCTATCTTCCACTACCTCCCCCCCCCTCTTCATTACACCCAAACCCCGCAAAAAACACACAAACAAACAAACAAAAACAAAAAAAACAAAAACACCAAAAACAAAAAAAACAAAAAAAACAAAACAAAAAAAAAAAAACCAACACAAACAAAAAAACCAACACAAACCAAACAAAAACACAAACAAACAACAAAAAAAAAAAAAAAAAAAAAAAAAAAAAAAAAAAAAAAACAAACAAACAAAACACAAACCAAAAACAAAAAAACAAAACAAAAAACAACAACACCCACCGACGCCGGCCGATATACGACCGACGACGCTGGTCAAGCACAAAGCGCCCTGCCCCTGCAAATTTTGCGACCGATGCCGGTCGCTTAGAAACCGACATCGGTCGCTGTAATTTCCCCGAGCCGAACCCCCGCGCGGCCCCCCACCTCCATTTTTTCATCTTTCTACCTACATACCCACCCAAACACCCTAAAAATCTACCCACCCAGCCGCCTTGGCTTATTTCACCTATCTACCCTCTCCCTTTTTCAAATTATTTCCATTTTCTAATTATTTCCTAAAACATGTAAATTCCTACCCAAAACCCCCAATCTAGCTTAATAACATCAAATAAACACAATGAGGGGTTTCGAACCTACCCGTACGACGACACGTCGTCGTGGTGGGATGGGTGGTGGTGGTCCAGCTGGTCCAGCTCCTCCTGCTCCTCCTGGCTGTGCCATGGCTCCAACTGTCCTCTTCTGGGTCCTCAACCAATCAACTACTACTGCCTCCTCCTCACTCGGGCCCGCTAACAACTCACTCCTCCAGTCCAATAGTGCCACCTCAGCGAACAAATGCACCAATGTCAATATTCCACCTCAGACAACTTAATTTGATTTCCAAATTGACAAAGTGACAATGACCAGCCGTATTTTTCTTTTTATAGGTTTTTCACATAGAACCGATACCGGTCAAATCGTGCCCTAAGGAACCGCCATCGGTTACCTAACGGGTACGGTCATAGATAACCGATATCGTTTTTTCCTTTCCTCACCCAACTTTTTGCCCTTATTTACTATTGCCCCTTTTCCACCAACATCGCCTATATCAACCTTTGATGCAAACCATTTGACCCAAGGCCTCACCCATTTGGCCCGACCCAAGGCCTCACCCTACCCATTTGGCCCGACCCAAGGCCGCAACCTAACCATTTGGCCCCCAAGACCCAAGGCCCAACCTTAACCATTTGGCCCGACCCAAGGCCTCACCCTACCCATTTGGCCCGACCCAAGGCCACAACCCTAACCATTTGGCCCGACCCAAGGCCTCACCCTACCCATTTGGCCCGACCCAAGGCCTACCCCTAAACCATTTGGCCCGACCCAAGGCCTCACCCCTACCCATTTGGCCCGACCCAAGGCCCCACCCTAACCATTTGGCCCGACCCAAGGCCTCACCCACCCATTTGGCCCGACCCAAGGCCGCAACCCTAACCATTTGGCCCGACCCAAGGCCTCACCTTACCCATTTGGCCCGACCCAAGGCCGCAACCCTACCCATCCGGCCCGACCCAAGGCCTCACCCTACCCATCCGGCCCAACCCAAGGCCTCACTCTACCCTTCCGGCCCGACCCAAGGCCACAAACCAACCCAACCGCAACTTTGGCCCGACCCAAGGCCGTACCACTTCAATACCCTACCCAACATCACCAACATACACTCTTATCCACCCATCCTGTGATTTTTTTTTTTGTTTAATCGAGCTCACCTGTTCGTGTTTTAGCATGATTAGGGTCCTTGACTTGATCCGTCGACCAACTTTGCCCAGACTTAGACCGTGACGTTTATCTCAACCAAACCAACCATTTGGTACTACCGAACATGCCTAAACGTTCCTGTACCTTACCTGTTATATACCCTGGAGCTACTTCCTATGCCTTGGATACCAGGATTATATCACCCTTGTTTGGATAAACTATCGACCTTTGCCTATGCATTGCTGGTTTGCTCGTCAAATCATGTACCCTAGTCGTACTATTGCATTTCAACATGCGTCTGCTCCTTGGACCTACCCCACCACCTTACCATCCTCTCTACACATTTACCCTTTATCAACCCTATCCCTGATTTCCCGTTCACTCAATCTGTGATAGATTTGAGGGGGATTACCTATATCCTTAACAGGAGAAACCACTTCATATTATTGTCCGCGCAGCTTTACAAAACAAGCTACACGACAATAAGGGGCTAATGTAGACACCAAATTTGTGTCTTACGACCCCTTGTGTGACCCGCATCTCATCTCGCAACTAACCTCATCACCTAAACCTTACACAATTATTTATTAATTACCTTGTAATTGATAAATCCACATCATCTCACCTGCCACCTCATTTTGCCACTTCATCATGACCTAGCCCTAACCCTAAACTAACCTAATTAAGACCTATAACTTGGTCTACACCTACACCCATGACTAATGACCCCTTTCTCGCACCCAAAACCGACCTTCTAGTCACTTGACCAAGCCCGCAACTAATCCTCCTCGGAGAAAAGCAAGGAAGGTGGGCTATTTTACTAAAAATAGCCTACTTTTTCCTTACCGATGCCGGTTCCTACTCGACCGCCATTGGTTACGCAACCGCCATCGGTTCCCTGTAAAATGGGCTCCCCTAACCAAAAACAAGGGTGGAAGGATTTTTGAATGAACAGAGATCATTTGGGAGTGATCAAGAGAGTCCAGATCTTCACTTGACCAAGCAGAGACGAGTGAAGAAACCAGAAGAGTTGCAGCAAAAGGAGATCAAGCCCCAAAACTGCAACAGAAAGCCAGAGTTCTCAGATACTCAGCTGATCATCGGGAGGGAGATATTTCATCTTCTGTTTGTCCAGCCATCCTACCTAGAGTTCTGCCTTTGTCATCAGAGTTCTTGGACCTGCATCTTCGTCAATAACCAGTAGTAAGTTACATCTTGCATGTCCTCTTTAATAACATTTCTTAGACTTTTTGAGCACAATCCTCACAAATCCATTCCTAGATCCACTACCCAGCGTGCTATTGCATCTAACTATCATTCATCTACCTCTCATCACCTTATTTCCTAATATCACCTATACAGCCTTACAAATAACACAACTACCAAACAACACACAACCACCCCACAAAAAACCAACCTTCAGATCCTAGACCATACCGATATCGGTTATCAACAACCGGTATCGGTTATCCTGACTATAACCAAAAAACCAGCCTTTCCCCTACCCAGTTCAACGAAGCAATTTAATTGATATCTTACAGTCTTTTGTGTTAATTCATATTAGCAGGGGAACTGACCACCTTCGAAAGGAACAGGTATTCCTCCTAGCACTAACCTTATCTGTTTCTAAAAGGAATGAAAGGATAGAAGCAACTCTATTCCCAGAAGCTGAAACATTCTGAGCGAAACAGATCCTTAGCCGACCTTGGATACATCGAATGAAGGCAATCCCTTCCACTTTATTTCAAGAAGTAAGATTCTTGCATCTAGGAAAGGTATTTTTAGCCAAAGGTGATCCAAAACCTTTCGATTTACACCTAGCTGATTTAAAGAAAAGACCAGGGGTGCACTCAGAATTTGAACTTCCAACAAACCAACTTAATAAACCCTCTGACCCAAAGCCAGAGGAAAAGTTGGTACCTACGACGGATCTTGAAACTACCAGTGTAGCCAAAACAATTCCAACCCCTAAATATAAAACTAAAGAAATAGTATCATTAGGGACTACTGCGAAAATTGTTGAGTTGATAGAACAAGATTCACCAATGTTCTTACCATTCGATTCAGTAGGCATAGGATTTTCCCTAGGTGTTGGTTCCTTGCCAGCAGAAGATCTCTGTATGGTAGAAGTAGAGTGCGCAAATGCAACAGATGCCCCAACAACTATACTCCCGGCTAAGTATTGGACTCTCCATTTTGATGGAGCTAAATGTCGTTATGGAGTGGGGGCAGGTATAATTCTTCTTCGCCCGAGGGAGAAGAAAGTCCTCCCTTCCACTTGTAAATTAAATTTTGAATTTACAAACCACGGTTGCTGATATGAAGCCCCTCCTCCTTGCCTTAACTTAGCCAAAAAGAATTGGTATGATAACATCAGAGTCCTGGGAGACTCGCAATTAGTGACAAAACCAAGTTTGAGGGATATGAAACTAAAGCCGACATTTGCAACTCGACAAAAAATGCTATAGTAAATTTAAGCCCAAGGCGTTTAAATTATATCCGTTGAAGCAATCTTATTGAGAGAAAATCTTCTCGCCAATTCAATAGCAACCTCAGCCATAGTGTTTACTCCACGCAATGGTAAAAGATACCCAGTCACAGGTCAATTAATGATGAACCATTAATTAAAAATAAGGCCAAATACTCTTTCAAGCAGAAGTGAATCGACCATCCTGCCATGTCGGAAATGGATGGCGGCTACTTGGATACTAAATGCCTATGCAGAGCACTAAAGATTCGCCTATCACATGCTTAAAGATTTATCCCTTGATCCGAATTCTGTCTCCTACTGCGGAAATCCCGTTAACGGATCTTTCCCTCACAAAGTTGGTAGCCTAGAATATACGCAATAGGAAAATGGGGATAGATGATCTAGATTTACCTCAGCACCACCTGAGTTCAAAGAGGGTGTAACGCCTCTTGATCGAGGGAAACAATCGAGGTAAAACATCAGGAAGAAGATGAACCCAGAATATTGAAAGAAACTAAGGTTCTTCGTTAACCCCATAAGAAGTGAAAATTACATACAAGGATATCAAAGAACACCAGAAGGCATTTGATTTATTAACAAGGAGATGATGGGAGTAGCCACTACATTGTGGTGCACAACCTCGTCACTAGATCAGATGCAAAAGCCAATTAAAAAAAAATCAAGACCCCGGGTCGTGGGTTTGGGGCCCATGAAGCAAAGTCGCTCTCATGGTAAGAAGAATAATAAAAAACCTCCTCAGGTAGGATCATGCAAGCCAGTGACTACTCAAATGGGTATCTAACATCGTTCCCGTTCTCAAGAAGAACGGAAGGAACAGGAAAAGATACGCATTTGCATTAGATTTACGAGGAATCAACAAAGCATGTCCTAAGGATGATTTTCCATTACCATCCAAGCGTTATCGGATGAACCGCTGGTTTTGAACTCTCTGTCCTAATGGATGGATTCTCGGATTAAACCAAATCAGAATATCTGAGCAAGATCAAAGCTAAACCACGTTCATAATCCTTGGGGAACCTATTGATACGCTGTTATGCCATTCGGGCCTCAGAATGCTGGTGCTACTACCAGCGAAGTATGAATACATATTTCACGATCTAATTCATAAAATCATGGAATCTTATGTAGATGGACTGATTGGTAAAGATAAGAAGCGTTGTGACCATCCCGAAGTACTCAGCATCATTCTTTCATGTTTAATAGAATACGGGTCACACTACACCAGAGAAATGAGTCTTTTGTTGTAACAGGAGGAAAAACTCCTAGCTATATATATCTCACAGGGAATAGATGTGACCCAACCAAAAGTTGGGCTGCCCCGAAATGGTTCCACCTTCGAACGAATTTGGAATCAGGTCATTTCTCGGAAAGCTAGGTACAATCCGAGGATTTATCCTGGACTTAAGCTTTGCTATTCATCTAATCAATAATTTACTCAAGAAAGACTATAACATTGATTGGAACGAAGACTACAAGGAGCTTTCAAACGCAGTTAAAAATTTCTTGTGGTCACCACTACGCTAATGCCACCTAAGCTGGATCGCCCGTTAATCCTATATTCTGTGAGCTACCAATGTTCGCTGGCTTGCAGGTGGCCCACCAGAAGACGATAACAAAAGAGGAAACATGTGATTTATTTCTTAGCCGGAACACTGCTGGACATGAACCACGCTATACACAGGCGAATGAGAAGGCCCTTCGCCAGAGTCTTTGCTACTAACACGCCTAAGGACATTATATGCTGAATCAAAAAACGAAGGTCTGGTAAAAAAAAAACGGATCATTTACGAAACTTTCTCACACAGGTTCCTGTCTTAAAAAGGGCTGGAGGGAGTGTTATAATTAAGGGGAGAGGTTCGAATTAAACATTTGTAAACCAGAAGTAGTTAAAGGACAAATCACACGGATTGGTTAGTTGACAAACCCATTAGACGAAGGCGATTAGTTGTAGTAGATTTTAGAACTTTCAGATGAATGCGTATAATACATTGAAACCACGACATGCTATCTTGGAAGGTCCCTTAGTACAACTAAACATCGTTAATATATCATGGACCCATACATACCACCGGAGGCAGTTACAATGCAGCAACAGAAGGCGGTTTTGCGCATAATTGTAGCCAAATTGTCAGTCTAGAGCAGGTGCCTATCGAACAGCACGAGGCAAATGCTCTAAGTGGTCGACACAAAAAGAGTCATGAGGATTCTCCATGAATCCCACTGTGGTATATGTGGAGCCACTTCGGTGGTTCATGCCATCACTCGAAAAATAAATCGAATGCGGTAGTTCTAGGCCCACTCTAGAAACATGACGCCGATAGAGTTTTGACGCAAGGTGTCATAAGTGCCAAGAATTCTCCCATTGAGATCCCATGCCAGCACAAGCTCTACCACAATCGCCAAACTCCATGGCCCTTGTTCTACCTGGGGTCTAGACTTATAGGGAAGGAATCTCCCTAATCCATAGCGGCCATAATTTAATAACACAGCCATTGATATTTACCAAATGTGGAGGCCATGCCTCTTACTACTGACCTGGTTCTGTGATGATCGTCCGTTCATTTTGAAGCAAATCATTTGTAGGTACGGTTATCCCGAAAAATCATTATCTCGCTAATGGAAACTATTTAAAATGAAGAAGTTCATGGAAACTATGCAGTTAGATTTAAGATATAAAGCCATCATAGGCGTCCTTGATGTCCCCAAGCCAACGGACAGGCTGAAAGAGTGACAAACAAAAACACTGAAAGTTATATCCTTAAAATGCGCTTAGAAAGAAAACAAGCGAGATTGGCATTTGAAGTTATATACAGCCTTGTGGGCCCACCGAACCTCAATAAGAACACCAAACGGGAGCAACGCCTTTCTCGCTGTATTTGTGGCGGGCAGAGAAGCCAGTTCTCCGATTTGAGGTCGAAATACCCAGTCTCCGCATTTCACTAAAGGAATTCTGGATGAAGACGCTTAAAGAGAAGCACGTTCTTTCCCAACTAGAAAGCAATAGATGAAACATGGTTGGATGAGGAGCAGAGTGCCGAGAAGCTTATGATACCGAATGTGCCTGGCAGTACAACAAGAAGGTCTATGAACGCGACATATCGAAGTGATCTAGTTCTACTAGCAGACAACCGGTCGATAAGAAAGACGGCGAAGGAAGGGGAAATTCCGGCCAAATGGTTGGCCCCATAGAGTCATGAAGGACTATGGAAATGGTGCATTACTCTTATGTACGTTAGAGGTGGGAGTTGGCGAAATCAGTCAATTCCATGCACCTCAAACATTCTACGCATAAGCAGCTAAACGACACCTATATAGCTAATCGACATTGACATTTTCATTAATAAATTAGGATCATTTTGTCCATTCGTTTCTTACACAAAATGTAATTCAAGGCGTCTATTATCACAAAGCAATTCATTACCAACTCATGATGTTTTTGGCACAAAACTTCTATCATATCTCTCCATTTTCACGATATCCTCAATCACTTCAGAATCTTTTATCAAATAAAATCAAACATGACGAGTCTTAACAGTAACCATACAAGATCTGCAAGTTGTTTCGCTTTGATGTTCTTATTAGGATAGGTGTCTTGCCTATGGTCCTGTTCTAAGAAGCTTCTGGTCACATCTATCCATATATAATCTCTTGGAAATAGCATAAGGACATATTATCAAAGACAAGTAAAAAGTGCATTAAAACAGAAAATTTTATTTTTACACTTCACTTGCCCCACAACCTTCGGGGATGAGCTGCATCTCTAATAGTGACGTAGGGTGGAAAGGATGGAAATGCCCTTAACTCGCCTATGCATTGCCCCACGGTTGATAAACGCACGCTTCTTACTAGTAAGCATGGGGCAAAGTGTAGGGGGTCCTTGACAAAAAGCAAACGTTTAAAGGTCATAAAAAAACTATTAAAACTTTGATCAAAAACAAAAAACGCATGCATCAGATATTTTCAAAATTCAAAAAAAGACGTCAAAAAATCCTTAAAAAAACCCATATTTTGCTCTACTAGGTGGCCATTTACGGGTCTAAGTCTAGATAACGCCAAGGCAAAATTTGCATTCGAAAACTATGAAGTAACTAGAGTGGAGTTGGCTTGTAGCTTCCATTTGGTTCCGCAAAGCCTTGTCTGTTCTTTAATCACTGTCATTTCACCTATTCTAACTTGCGACCTTCTTGGATCTTGGTGATGAGCCCTCGAATCTAATAGTTGCGTGGAGTTAGGAGCGGGCAAGTTGATCTGTTTCATCATGCTGGTTTTATTTTCATCAACTTTGCCAAAAACAAAACCTGAGGTATCCAATTACTCACAGAAGCTAAGATTTAAGATCACAATATATTATACTATCATGTATCAGCAATCATTGAAACACAAAAAGAAAGCAAACATTTGCATCATTTGTTTTCCATGCTTAATTTAGAAAGAATATATAAAAAACATACATCGGAGATACAACAAAGCAGTTGGAAATGAAAGAAAACGACCAGTGACAAGTTTTGATCCAAAAAGGAATGCCTATATATAAATCATCAATGTGTATATACAATGCCATCACGCTATAGGCATGGTCCAAAACGCTCAAAGAGCCCGTGATTATACCAAAGAATCTATAGTACAAAACGCATAGGAGACAAAAGCTAGTCCTCAAACCCCTGCGCGACCCATTCTGAAGGTGCGGCCCTCACCTAGGGCTCCAGCTACGCCGGTGCTCTGAATGCACGGAGGGCTTCTGGGGTCCCGAGGGGAAGCCCGCGGTCTCACCACGTAGGATGGGTTACTCAGAAGACGCTCGGTGTCCTATAGCCTGCCAACTTTGTAAAGAGAGTCGACACCATCCTGGCCACGTGCCAAACGGGAGTGAAGATGTCAGTATGACCTACCAGCTGCTGAGGGCTCCGGCATAACTACAAGATAGCTCCGCACGGGTCCTATCCATGGGGATCATCAGGGAATCAGTTGCATAACCTGCAGATCAGATCCCGCCACGCGTCGAATGTCTATGCAAAACAAGGAGAAAAATGAATCAGAAAACTAGACAAGAGGCTACAATATACAAGATCAAAACACAAGGAGAATAGCAATTGAAAACAAATCCTAAACTAAACAAGATGAAGGAAAGAAGAAAATATTACACTTATGGATTCACCGGGCCTCCAAGATGGAGTCACTAGGGCCAGCAACTGCCGCAGATGCAATGCCGACTTGAGTGGCTGATCCTTAGTAGGAGCAACATGACGCCTGCGTTGCAACGGACTCATCCTGCCACCATGGCCCGGGAGAGTGGCTCCTCTGAAATGAAACTAGAGTCCCTCTCTCTGCACTCGGCTGGCACTCTCTGCTGCATGACTGTCCTGAGTTGTTACATACCACTCAGGATACCACTGTCACTGTCTGCTCCTATGATCCTCCTCTGTAAACTCCTCAGAAACGAATTCAATATATATGGGGTCATCGCTGCTGTGAGCAGGGACCCGCAACATAATGAAGCAAAGTGCCGAGGTGCACTAAGCATATACTATAGCCCGAAACATCCTCCGGCTGCAATGGTATGTTGCCAGGAGTAATTACTATCCAACCATGGCCCTCTAGGCCCCCCTCTAGCCTCGCGGACTGATCTATAGACTGGTGACCACTGGAGGAAGGATGGCCCGTATATGGGTTAGGCCAAACTGATGAGGAACCCTGCTTGAAAGGATGTACTCCATTCGTCCCATGCGGTCAATAAGCTGCCCTGTGGTGGAGCAAGAAACAAGGTGAGAGTTCTCTCTCCCCATTATACCGGCCAAAGCTGGTACGGTGTCTCATGTCTGCTGGTAGTAAGAGAGGAAACTGGCTGGTGAGGTGCTCAAGCACCGACATATCTGTCCATCTGGCTGCTCACACCCGGGATATGGCACCTCCACGCCTCTGCCATAGGGATAAAACGCTCATACACCCAATCATGACTAGAGAGGGTGGGCTCAAAGGCCTGTCCCTGTAGACGGACCACCCTTGTATTAAATCATGGTTAGGTGCGTCCCCAGAATATTTGCCGCCCCAAGGCGGATATTCGGCCAGCCCCTCTATGCGTAATGAGGGGGGCCCCAGAAGTTATAGTAAAAGTATCCCCTTCCCTTTTGTCCTGACAGCATCGGGCAAGGCTCCCCAATCTGAGTCGAAATAAGGGGATGGGCAAAAGAAGGAATGGATAGAACTCTCACTCCTTCTTCAACCCGTTCGAGATAGCTGTATCTCCATGTAGCCTGCCCATGTGTGCAAGCGTTGCTCGAGACCCTTACCGCTCCAGTGTGAGTCTCGCCCGATGATTAGGCCCCAGGATATGGTAGGCGTAATCCAAAGTGATGGTCCACTACCACGGGACCCTGGCAGTCGGAAAGGTTCGATCTGCGTTCAATATGAAATAAGTCACAAAGTATGTGACTGGATGGTGTGGACATGGGGCACGCGTGATAGACACAACGTATGAAGCCCTCTGTAATGGATACTCCTCATCCGTGCAGAAAGGGCATCCAATACCCCTCGAAAGCCAAAACACACTCTCTCTTGGCTCCATCTGAGATATACTCCCTCGCTTACATACACCCAAAAAACACACAAAAAACAGGGGGGAAGTTAGTATCGAATAATACCAAGAGAATCATAAAAACCACATAGAAGTGCAAAGAAAATACAAGTGTAGTCGGCCAAAATAAAGGTCTTTGCATTCTGTGCAAAACCGTTCCGCCCTTAAGCAGGGAGGTGGTCGTGTAACCGCCGCCCCTGATCAGGGGGCGGGTGTTAACCGCCGCCTAGCCAGGGCGGCGTCGGGTCCGAAAACCCGGCGCGGGTGTTAACCCCAAAATCCCAAAATGAGCAAAAATAGACATTTAACTAAAAATGGAGCTTACACAGTAGGGCCCCCCCCCTAGGTGGACTTTTGACCTAACATTTCAAAAATAACCCGCCCATTATGACGAATTAAATTTCAATTTTACAGGGGGAAGGAAAAACACAAAATGGAAGAAAACCAACCTGTGGATCGATGAGGTCAGTGTTCTACTCGTGGAGGTGATCATGATCTCACTACGGAACGTTTTCAATCTCTACTCGCGTGAGAACCTGTCCTGTGGGTCCTAGATCTCAAATCAAATCAAATCGAAGCTAGCGCAATGAATCAGGAAAATGGGCCCCCCAATTTAATATATAATTCATTCTATTCAGTTTTTTTAAAATGACCTTTTTCACAGGTTTGGAGGATGATGGAGGTAAGTTTCTATCCCCGAATGAATGGTACATTCTCCTTCCCGATATTTGGCGTTTATTTCCCAAGTATTGTATCTATCTGCAACTTGAGCTCTCTTTTTTCATTTTGCAGGGGGTGGGGAGCAGCGAATTTCAAAATGGCGTTATTCAACACACGGACGAGAAGGTATAGCTTCTAACTCCCCATTTCAGGACTGCATACTCAGACCCATGTTTTCTGCTCTTCATGGCTCTTAAAAACACTTCGCCGAGGGGGAATATGTACGTACCAAAATTTGTAAGGTACTTATACTGCCAGGAACAGTGTTGTCAAAAGTGTGCCTGAGTGATAAGGTCTACTCCAAGGGGTCGAGATTGGAAAAGCCAGAGTATGCATTAAAATCCCACATGCCCCTATTAGCCCCGTGCCCTTTGTTTTCCCCATTTTCCCTCTTTCATTGGCCTCTTGACCTTCAGTGATGAAACCGCCGCCTTGCAGGGCGGTGGTCTCGTGACCGCCGCCCTGAACAGGGTGGTGGTCCTATAACTGCCGCCCTGATCAGAGCGGCGGTCCTATGCGTGTTTTCCAGAACGCTCTTTTGACATGACTCGCGTGAAATATCACGATTCACCAACTTTTCTTTCCCGACTTGAGCATGCATTTAGTTTTTGGTTCCCCGAGAAATAGTTTCCGTTTTTGTTTATATGAGGAGTTCAATTTGGTTTGGTTTTGAGTGTGAATTCATATAATGCCATGAGAGCTTGTGCTGAGGCAAAGGCCACCATTTTTTTCAATGGTTAGAGCTGCCTGATTTTCAGGGGTTGTGGTCGGTTAGCTTGCTTCCAATTGATAGCATAGTCATTCATACTGGTTAGTATGGCTTAGATGTTGGTCAGCCAACAGACCATCTTTGTGTAGGCAATGTGGTTATCTCATCCCAATCCAGTTAGATACAATGGCCATCACGCTTATGCCACTGGCAAAAACGCTTAAAGAGCCCGTGATTACAAAGAATTATAGTACAAAAACGGCATAGGAGCCAAGCGTCTCTCAACCCCTGCGCGACCATCTGAAGGTGGGTGCCCTCACCGAGGGCTCCCAGCTACGACGGTGCTCTGAATGCAGGAGGGCTCTGGGTAACGAGGGGCAGCCGCGGTCTCACCACGAGAATGGTTCCTATAACGACCTCGGCGTCCTACTAGACTGCCACTGGTACAGAGAGTCGGACACCACTGGCCACGTTGCCAAACGGGAGTGAAGATGCAGTATGCCTACCAGCTGCTGAGGGCTCCCCGGCATCTACAGATAGATACGCAGGAGTCCTATAAATGGGGATCATCAGGAATCAGTGCATACCCTGAGATCAGATCCCGCCACTCATCGACTGTCTCTGCAAAACAAAGGAGAAAATGAATCAGAAGAAAACTAGACAAGAGGCTACAATAACAATATCCAAAACAAAGGAGAAGAATAAAATAGCAATTGAAACCAAATCCAAAACTAAACAAGCATTGAAAGGAAGAAAATATAACTTACTGGATCCACCGGGCCTCCAAGAGGGGTCACTAGGGCAGCACTAGCAGCAGATGGCCACTGCAGACTGAGGGGGTGGGCGGGCGCTCTGTAGTAGGAGCAACATGACGCCCTGCAACGACGCATCCTTCCACCAGCGGCCTGGGGGAGGGCTCCTCTTGAAAAGGAGTCTCTCTCTCTGCACTCTGCTTGGCCCTCTGACCCTGGCATGATGTCCTGAGTGTCATACCACTCAGGATCACTTGTCAAGCTGTCTGCTCTCTGATCTCCCTTGTAAACTCCTCAGAACGAATCAATTATCTATGGGGTCATGCTTGCTGTGAGCAGGACCTGCAACAATCTGAAGCAAAGGTGCCCGAGGTTGCACTAGCTCTCCCTCTAGCCCGAAAAACGATCACTCCTAGCTTGCTGTGCAATGGGTGAAGTGCCAGGAGTAGGGAGTAATTACTATCCAACCAGGCCTCTAGGCCCCACCTCTAGCCCGCGGACTGATCTAGTAGACTGGTTGCCACTGGAGAAGAATGCCCGTAATGGTAGGCCAAAATGCTGAGGAACCTGCTGAAAGGATTGTACCTCCATTCGTCCCATGCGGTCAATAGCTGCCCTGTGGTGGAGCAAGAAATCAATGTGAGAGTCTCTCTTCCCCATATACCGGCCATAAGCATTGGATACGGGTGTTACCTTCAAGTATGCTGTAAAGTAGCGAGGAAATGCGTGGTGAGGTGCTCTAAGCACCGACATATTCTGGTCAATTGGCTGCCATACACCCCCCGGGATCTGCCACCCTTCCAAGCCTCTGGCAATAGGGGATAAACGCGCATACACCCAACTCATGATAGAGTAGGGTGGCTCAAAGACTGCCTTGTAGACGGACCACCCGTATAATCATGGTAGGTGGTCCCCAGAATATTTGCGCCCAGGCGTATATCGGCCATGCCTCTATCTGCTGTAGTAATGATGGGGGCCCAGCAGTATAGTAAAGTAGCCCCTCCTGGGCCCTGATCAGCCGAGGCAAGGACCCATGAGGCGGAAATCGGGGAGGGCAAAAGAAGGACTGGATTCGAACTCTCATCCTTCTCAACCCGCTCGAGATAAGCTGTATTCCAATGTAGCCTGCCCACGTGCAAGCTGTGTCGAGACCCTACCGCTCCAGTGTGAGTCTCTCGATGATGGACCCCAGGATATGGTAGGCGTCATCCCAAAGTGATGGTCCACTTCACCACGGACCACTTGGCAGCTGGAAAGTGTTCCGATCTGCGTCTCAATATGAAATAGTCACAAAAGTATGGACTGGATGGTGTGACATGGGGCACGAGGGATATAACCAAATATGCCAGCCCTCGGAATGTATCTACTCACTGAGAAAGGGACATCCAATACCCCCGAAGCCACAAGAACGACCCTCTCTCTTGGCTCCATCTGATTACTCTCCGCGCTTACATTACACCCAAACAACAACAAAACAGGCAAGTAGTATCTGAATAATCCAAGAGAATAAAAAAACACATAGAAGTGCAAGAAAATACCAAGTGTAGTCTCAAAATAAGTTCTTTTGATTCTGTGCAAAACCGCCGCCCTAGCAGGGAGGGGTGTAGTGTAAAACCGCGCCTGATCAGGGATGGCGGTAGTGTTTGTACACGCGCCCTAGCCCGGGCGGCGGTCGCGGCCGAAAACGGCGCGGGGTTGTTAACCCCAAAATCCCCAAAATGGCAAAAAAAAAAAGGAGACCATTTAACAAAAAATGGAGCTACCCAGTAGGAGCCCCCCCAGGTGGACTTTTGAACTACATTTTCAAAAATAACCCCCCATTTGATGACGAATTTAACATTTTCAATTTAAGGGGGAAAAACACCAAAATGGAAGAAAGAAAACAACCTGTGATCGATGAGGTAAGTGTGTCTACTCTGGAGGCTATGATCATGATCTCACTACGAACGTTTCAACCTCTACTCGCGTGAGAAACTGTCATGGGAGCGTCCTAGATCTCACAAATCAATCAAATCGACTCGCGAAATGAATAGAAATGGGCCCACTTTTCCTATATATATCATCTATTCGTTTAAATGACTTTTTCACGGTTGGAGTGCTGGATAGGGGGATGGTTAAGTTCTATCCCGATGAATGGTACATTCTCCTTCCCTATTTATTTTGGAGTTGATTTCAAGTATTGTATCTATCTGCACTTGAGCTCTCTTTTTCATTTGCCAGGTAGCAGGAAGGAATTTCAAGGCGTTTATTTACACAACGACGAGTAAGGTAGGCTTCGAACTTTCCCCATTTCAGGACGCATACCTCAGACCCAAGGTTTTATGCCTGCTCATGGCTTAAAACACTTTCTACGAGGGGGCAATATGTACGTACCCCAAATTGTAAGGTTATCTACTACTGCCAGAACAGTGTAACAAGTGCCCTGAGATATTACAGGTCTCCTGCAAGGTGTTCGAGAATGGAAAAGCCCACTCGGAGTATGCATTAACATCACACATGCCCTCTTAGCCCCCGTGCCTGTGTTTTCCCCATTTTCCCTCTTTCAATTGGCCTCTTGACCTTCAGGCTGAAACGCCCCGTTGCAGGGCGGGTGTTTCTGTGACCGCCGCCCGAAGGGTAGGTGGTCCTATAACTGCCGCCCTGATAGAGCGGCGGTCCTATGCGTGTTTTCCAGAACGGCCTTTGTGACGGACCTCGCGTGAAATATCACGATCACCAACTTTTCTTTCCCGACTGAGCATGCATTATGTTTTTGGTACCCTTGAATAGTTGTTTTCCTTGTTTATTATTTAGGAGTTCAATTTGGGTTTTGTTTTTTGAGTGTTGGAAGTCCTATAAATGCTGCTTGTTGCTAGGGCAAAATGGCCCCCAGTTTTTCCTTGGTAGAGTCCTGCTTTATTTTCAGTGGTTGTCGGTTAGCTTCTTACACTTGATTACATAGTTCATTTCATACTTGGTTAGTATTGTTTACTGTTGGTAAGCCACCGACCCTCTTGTGTAGGCATGTTGTTATCCTCATCCCAATCCAGTTAGAAGCTTGTCTCTGAATTTCTCTTTGCTGTAGATTTGTTTTTATTGTTTCTTGGAGTTCTTAGTTCAATCCATTATATGCCTGGTTAGCTTTATTCAGCTGTTGGTAAGCCACATATCCAACTTGTGCAAGCAGTGTCTTTATTTTATCTAATCCATTGGAACAGAATCACTTAAGAAGCCATTAAAGTTACAGGTTTTGCTCTTCATATAGGATAGTTATAGGTTCTGGTCACTTCATGTTGCATGGCTCGCAGTAAAATCCCACTAGGAATCGCATAAGCCAAGCTCTGTACTCTTGCGCTATCCCTCTCCTACTCGCATTTTCGGTCTACATTCTAAGCTGTCCTTGTCCCAAAATCTACTCCTATCGGGCTAGCATCACACGCTTTTTTGGATCCACGTGAACACGAAAGAACGAGGAGATCATACTGAGGGGATGAGATCACATACACCATCGGATTCGCCACTGTTCTACGGAATCCAGGTTTTAAGTTTCAAAGTTCTAGTCAGAATCATATCAAATAGAGTAGTTAATCACTTTATTTCAATAAATTCTATTCTCTATATTGCTAGGGAAGCTGTGGGGATTGATAGTTTCTGAGAAAATATGATTCACTCCTCACTTCTGAGGTAGGATCGAGAATCTTGCCGGTAGATTAGACAAACTGTTTTATTTAGAGTAATTTTACAAAATCGCACAGGCAAATAACTACACTCGGTTATCTTGTCTGTTTCAAATTATTGTTTAGTTATTATTTATAGATATGCTTAAAATAGTTTGCTTTCCTTAAAATTATTAAAATTTTTCTTAGAAGAATAAAAGTTATACAGTTAGATTTATTTCACATAGTTAGAATTTGTTTCGTTACAGTTAGATTTGAATTTTGTTTCGTATGAAAATCACGGGACCTCAAGAGCCCAGGGAATTTATATTTGAGCCAATCATGCCTCAACCAAACCTAGTCACAGCAATAGTTGACATAGACGAAAATATCAGGATATAAGTATTCCGAACAACCACAGATTTACAACTGATCAGTTCTCAGTTAAGAGGATTAAACATAGAAGACGGCCAAGCACATGCATTTTGGTCAAGTCAGCCAAACTACAGATTACCCTAGAAAACATCCACATGACTGTAGAAGGGCTCGAAAGAGAACAAACATTCGGGTGCGATCCTCTAGTTCCACAGCCAGATGCTGGAGACACCCTCGTAGATATAGATACCAACTTAAGAATCTAGGTTGCGAGAATGCCTATAAGGTATTCTGAGAAGATTGCACAACTATTGGTTCTAAACATAGAAGCTGAGAAAGCATATGATTACTGGATACTAGGGATTGGAACTTGATCCCGTGTATGACCATAACAGGACCGCAACAACCAAGAGTCTATGGTTGTGATCCGCAGATCCCACAGCCCAACGAATCCACAAGTCAGTTAGACATAGACACTAGCCTACGCATCTTGGTATTCAGGTCCACTCCACTTCCACCTATCATCATCGAACAACTGTCCTTACTAGATATAGTGGCTAACGAAGCTAGGGAATTCTGGACTAGGCCAGAAAATCGTCCATAGAGTCAATTATATTCATCATCCACTATATGACCTTATCAGGAGATATACACGAAACAATCCCAGGTCATTTTCCACGTATTCCGCAACCCATAGATCGAATCACGCCAGAGCTCGATATTGATTGGAGCCTTCGAGCAGTCATCCTTGCTGATCGATCTATCACACCAGTCTAAGTTAGAAGGGCCTTCTTTGCCTTAGATTCACAAATTCCACTAGTGCGTGTCGAAGACATTAGACTGCCTAACTATTTTGTCTGCATATTCTACCCCCACCGGCTGTCTTGGCACGACCTCGGTAGGTCGGGTACATGGAAGAGTTACTTGTTGATTCTCACGCTCGCCTGTCTCTTTTCCGACATACAGTAACCACATTAATTTCAAGGGTTATGTATGTGTAGAGGGCCACACATCTGTTTTAGTGTGGGGTGGAGTAGAGCGAACTGAAATAAAGGATGGGAGTTAAAGTTATGTTTTAGTATCCTAGGTTAAGAGATCAAAAGTGCGTAAGGTAGGGGAGCACGCTTGGAAAATGGTGGAAAATAAATTTTGGTATTAGGATTAGGCTTTACAAGGATCATGCACAAAGGATGAGAAGCGCATGAACAACATGAGGTAGGAAAGGGAAAAAATTAGGTCAAGGATAGAAGAAGTGCCTTTGGCGCTGTAGACAAGCATGTAAGAATCTTTAGTCAGTAAGGTTTTTTGCACGCCATAAGGTTGTAGATATTTTTCATGGAGGATTGGGCATGTGGGAAAGAGTGTTTAAGATTGGTTTTAGTGGAAAAAGACACATATAATGCTAAATTAAGTTGGTAGGTGGCATAAAATTTATTGCAGAGATAGGAAAAAAATATATAAGTAGAGGATCCAGAACACTATTATTTACCTTGCTATTACGACATTGAAGAGATCTTGTGAACTAGAGCATCCATGAAGAAAGATATGTGAAAAGGAAGAGTGAAAATTTGAAGTGCATGACTAGGGTGATCTGCGAACTAGAGTGGAAGGAGTACACAGGTGTAGGGAAGAAGGTTTCAGTAGAGTATGTAGTCTTGTTCAAGGGCTTTCCATGTTAGGGTTTTACAGCTAGGGCATGAGAATAGAAGGATTTTTTGTGGAGTTGAGCCATAGATTTGAGCAGGGTAAGGAAGAGGAGCAAGGAAGATTTATTTTTGACTTGACAAGAAGATGGCACCAAAGAAGGAAACTGTTTCACCTAAGAAGGGCAAGGCAAAAGAAAATGAACTTCCACCACCCATTTCAATGAGGTGTGGTATAGAGAGATGCAATACCTAGATGGAGTGTTACATGGAAAATAATGGCTATCCCATGTGAGGAATATGGCCATGAGCGACTACAACCATTACACAAGTACAAAAAATAAGAAAATGACGTTAGAGTTGGTTCGTCCAACAAATAAGAGGACACTAGAAGGGATGTAAATCTACAACAATGAGGTGAAGGAAATATTGGAGAAGAAAATGTTTCTACAACTTTACGAGTTTCCCTATTTTGGCAAGCTTGAGTGGCTATACCAATGGTTAATGTCGTGCATGTACAAGGACCAATTCAACTTTGCGGGCTGTAGAATGTGCATAACTCCTCAATTCATCTCTAAGTTTACCACCCAGATATACAAAGGAGAATCGTTAGATGATGAACTAAAGGATAAAGAGGATATTAAGTAGACCATGGAGGAGTATGACTATAAGAAGGGTTCTCTCTAATTCGACATTCATGATATCTCTAACCTAGTGATGAGGATGGCCACACACCTAGTAACCAAGTTGCAGGGTCAAGAGAGAAGAACACAGGTAAACAAGGCCTAGTTGAATGTGTGTCGGAAGATTTTAGAAGGAACCATCTATAACCTGTCCACCTACATTGCAGAAGAGATCATCAGTGCCACACAATAAGGAGATAAGATTATGTTTGGAAATGTTCTTCATAGAAATTGTAGTGCTTGATGGGATAGAGAATTTCATATGGGAGTATCTAGATGAATACCTCTATCCTATGAAGAGATTTGAAAAATAAACTTGTGATACCATGACGAATGCCCACAAGGCATGCCTAGAGAAATGGTTCAAGAGAATGTGTGATGCATTCGAGGCTGAGTGGATGATACCTGAACAGTTGCCAACACTAGTAGATGGAGAAGCTGAGTTCGCTATCTATCAAAACTTTTTCACTGGAAGGTTCACTCTGTCAGATGGGACCAAGAGCCCATGGTGTAAACTACCCTTCTCTTTCACTGCATAGTATTTCCAAGCAGGGTTCAACTGCTTCAAGGAAGCTAAAAGACTAAGGTTTGACCTTAGCAAGGTGGACCAGAACGACCATGACTTACAAAGAAAGATCATATACCCCAAGAAGTGCACTTATGTGGAAAAGTATGTCTCCCATGAGGTGCACATGAAAAAACCCCTAACGCTGCCAACTGCTGAAAGAACCACATCAAGAGTATACTTGCGCATTAAGCCCAAGTATGAAAAGGGAACTTACTTGGAGAATGATGTCTCCATCCCAGAGGATCCCACTAGTAGGAAGAAGGCCACACCAAGGAAAAGGGAGAGGGAAGATGCACCAGAGAAGAAAGCACCAAGTGTGTATACAACACAATCTGTGGGTATGCCAGATTCAAGTACCAAGCCGAGCACATACACGTGTAGGAAGAAATATTCTATTAAGGAGAAGTAAGAGACTCCTACGAAAGCATTACCAAAGAAATAAGAGTTGCCAAGAAATTAATCACCTACTGGAGAGGAAGAAGAGGAATAATCCCCAATTAAGAAGAAGCAGAAGAGATCAGAAAATGTAGACTCATAAGAGACAAAGATCTTGGAGGCCTATAGGAGTGAAAGAGACAACAGGGAGGATGAAGAAGTTTAAGATCATCCTATGTACGATGTACATGACTCGGAGGAAGAAATAAGTGAAGAAAAGGGTGAAGAAGAGGAAGGTGCTCAAGGAAAAGGGGAGAGTGAAGAAGTAAATACTAAGGATTAAAGGAACCCTAGCCTCACCAAGGAGTAGATAGAAGAGTTCGTAGATACATAAGTAGCAAGCATAATAGAGAAGTTAGTAGAGTAGGAAGTGGAGAAAAGCACTGATGAGATAATCAAGGAGATAGAAGAAGAGAGCATAGGAAAGGAGTATGGAAGCATGGGTGGAGATCCCAATTTAGCAGTGAGCTTTCCAAAGGCAGTGCGCACAGGAGGAAATAATGTGGTAGTAGTTCAAGGGAAGGGAATGGGTTATATCCTTTCCAAATCACCATGCCTATAGAATAAATCCTGATAATGTCTTCATTCGAAGAAGAAGACACATACCTACAAACCAAGAAAATTCTATCTTGGGCATTTTTGTCCCATGTCGACGAGCCTAAATTCAAAGTTAACCAAGGGGTGTTGATGAAGGTGTCTGAGACCAAAGGAATAAACTCAATGGTAAATGCTTATTAGTTGTCTGATGAGCAGGACTGCAATGTACTCAACAAGGTGTCAGTTGAGGTGGAGGCAAGAATTTTTGGGAGGAATGACAAGGTAAGATTCCTAGAAGGATAATTGGAGAATAAAAAGGAGGATATCATTGAGAAAAGATAAGATCTAAAGCAAGAAGAGATGATCAGTGAACAATTAAGGCACGAGATGAGGGAGTAAAAGGAAAAGGTACATGAGATATACAAGAAAATTGAAATGATTACAAATGCTATTTTCTTGAAGCATCCATATTTGAACCTGCCTGAAAAAAAAATGAGTTTACATTGTAATGCCTAGAAGATTTGACTTGCATCCTTACGATGGAAAGATGGCCAATCACCTTAGAGTCAAAAAAGAGGTACTGACGTGGCAGGGGAAAGAGGAAAAAAATAAGGTTGATGAGATAGTCGCTAGATATACTAAACTCCTTGCCACTGTAAATGCCTACGTGCAGATAACTTAAGCTACTTATGACAATTGCGATGACAGGGATAAAGTAGCAAGTAGTATAGTTGCTACACATGAGGTGTATCTCAAGTAGTTTCATGATAAAAATAAGGGAAACATGGTAGAGTGGGATAAAATCCTAGACGAGGTAGAGAATAAGTCAGAAGCCATTGAGACCTTAAGGGGCTTGATAAAAAACTAGCTTAAGGAATTATATCCTCAGATCACTCGTAGGAGGGATGCACTGGATGACCTTGGGAAATAGTTGGAAGACATTGTCAGTACGCTGAATACTAGGGATGATGAACTAAGTTTTGATGAGATAAGTGCTCTAGTAGTTGACCTCTATCAATAGTTACAAGGTGAAGTGGATGCTTGGCAAAATATTGAGGCAGACACAAGGAAGGATTTCCCACTCATTCTTTAGAAATAAACATATTCTTCTTCATTCTTCCATTTTTTATTTCTTCATTTTCTCATTCTTCATTCCTTCATTCTTTATTCCAACCATTCAAAGTCCCGCCATTATTTATTCTCTAAAGAGAGGATTTTTCCGAGGGTAGAGAATAAGCTTAGTGCGGGGTGATGTTAGGGCTCAGAATATTGGCTAAGTGCCAAAGGGCACGTGCACGTGTGGGTCCAACAAAGAAGAAGGGCTTGTGGGGGAAAAGTACGAAGGACAGGGGTTTTAGAACGATTTATTAGAAACCACAATGCACATGCAAGGAAAAACAAAGGATCTCAAGAATTAGCTCTATTTGGCTCTCCAAGAAGAACTTGAGGAAAAATGTGAGCCGACTAGGTGTGATGAGTGGATAAGGTGCCAACCTGGTGACTTGGTGGTCAAGGAAAGAATATCCCACATGTAGAAAATTACCAAAAGACATCATTGCAGAAAGTGGAGAGCTCAGATAAGAAGAAGCATGCTCTATTGGAGGACCACATGGACACTTGGAAAGCAATCTTCTCATAGAGGAAGACATGGTGGTGGGTGCTAAACATTTTTATAAGAGATGCTCTAGAGCGAGGAAGACACAAAAACACTTGAATGGAGAGAGGTTGATAAGGGGAAGCTTCAGGATCAACATAGAGAGGATAAAAGGCAAAGCCCTATATCCCTATAGAAAAGAGTAAGAGGTTTTAAGGGCCGAGGTTACCATTAGGGGTCTATAAGAGTGATATCATATCTAGAGGGATGGGTCTGTGAAAATTTATGTAATATGGGAATCATAGCTAGGGTCTCTGATACATGAGTCTTGTCTATCTTGATACATTTTGTCTGTTATGACCCTTTTAAATGTAATGTGGTTATTGAAACTATGATCAATATAAATATATGTCTCTGTTATGAGTATATTGTTCATGGGTGCAAACCCCAGTATCTTTTCTTTATGTCATGACTCAAATATGCTCTCTGTATGATGTTTATCTTATGTGAATGGGGATATTAATATAATAGATCATCCTATGGCTTCAAAATATATGCATGATCATTTAATTTTCTACATTTAATCTATTATCAATGGCATCATCTTCCCACAATGATCACATAAAGGAGGGGCTCGGTTCCCACACATGCCTCGGGTGAGCACCCAGTGCTTGTTGGGTGAGAGACCGGTGCACATGGGATTAGAGTGTTGTTTGAATGGAACATAAAAATGACTACAGGTGGAAATTAGTTTTCTAGCCTCATGAGATACCCTATTAGTCACATTTACTTCAATAATCTAACCAAGAAAATGGTGAAGGCATTATTAACTCTCCTACATTGTCTTTTGTTGTTCTTATAGGTGATTTGAGTATAAAAATTATATATGGCTGAACTTAGCCTATTTTCCTTCTCTGTTAATTGAATCCATATTATATACCTTGCTATAGTATACATAAAATATGAGGTCATATAGAATATTTTTCTCTGGTGAACTTGGGTGAGTTGTTGAGTCAGATTTTCACAAATAATCTCTGCCAAGTTCAGGTGTCCCGAGCCTTCAAAAATTATGTTGATATACATGTTCATCCAGTTTTAGAACTCATTAATTGATGGTAGACCCACTACCCTTGCAAGTAATGTTATTATATCAGAAAGTTCCTTTAAGAAGTCAATTCTATAGAGGGTCTTGGGTAATTTGTATAGTCCATTTATTTTAACTGTCATCTACGTCTTAAAAATCATTGTCTTATATTTTTTTAGATTGAGGTAAAAGAATATCTGATCTTCTGCCTTGGTTAATACCTTAGATTCTTCAAGAGTGGGACTACCCAGGACATATTAATATGGTGGGCATCAAGTTGAGAAATGACTTGTCCATGGGGATCCTATAATTCTTTTGTTTTTGGATCAAAATTGGAAGTAGAGGCTAGGACCATGTCAATGCATTGAACTGAGGTGGGAAAACTATAAGCATGAGCCAAACCAATATCTCTAACACATTGGGAAAATGAGGTTGGGTTATCATCTCTTACCTTAGTTCGAAAACCATCAAAATTCATATGTTTCACATCACTGTCATCAATCTCAGGCACATAGGTTTCTAGGGAGGAAATAGGCTTTTATCCAACATATTGGAACTTCATGATGACTATTTAGGTAGGATTCAAAGAAAAATAATTAGTTTTCAATTATTTTTGAAGATATTATGAAGGGAAGGGATTCAAAAGTCAAATACTCGTTAAAATGGAAAAAATTGGGGTAAAATGAATCAACTCTTAGTGAAAATGATTGTGACTTCACAATGGTCCTAACGCACCTGGAATTTTTTAATTTGGACAATAAATGGATAGGTTATGTGAAAAATACCAACTTAACATGTGGGAGGAGGGATGGAAATCGTATCAAAATTGAATACAAAATTGAAAAATAAGTAGTGAGAATATGGTTTATATAATTCTAGAGGTTCAACAGTCTAATTAACACATAAAATAACAAATTAGGTATCTAGAGGTGTGTGGGAACACCTTTTTATAGAATTTCACTCATCTTTCTCTCTTTAATAAGACATGACGAGCTTGGAGAGAATAGAATGAATAAAACATATACAATTCCATTTTAATTGAGGGTATATAAAATATGTGGGGATCTCAAGGCATGAAGGAAGTTGGTTCAAGTGTTCCCATGATTTATGTGATTTTTGATTTGACTGAAGAGAGAGAGGGATATGGAAGGAAGGGGCATGCAGATAACTTAATACCCAAAGGAACTTATTCCAACTATTTTTATGGTTCCCGCATACTCCGATCTATCCAAAGAAAACAATGTAATGTGGAAATTTGGGTCATGAGGGAATCAGGGAACATGAAGAACTAAATAACTGTTCGATACATTCCATTAACATCTAATTTTCCCAATCAAACCAAGGATGTGGCTCAAGTGGAAATGTGGGGAACTAGAAGAATGGAGGAAATGTTCCTCCTATTCCATAGAATTCTGATCCATCTGATCCAATCCCTAATTGATTCAAAAATGACTAACTGTTGAATTTTTCTTCATTTTTTTGCATCAACAAGATAAGTGCAACCAAGAGAAGTAAGTGACTTAGCCAAAATTTCTTATTGTAAATTTCACATTTTCAGGTCTGCGACAATATTTGGCTCTTTATGGGGATTGAATGGGTTTGAAACAAGCTAAAAAAAAGAAAAATAAAAGAACTCTAGAATCTCTTAGTTCACAAGACCAATGCAAATCCATTGGGAATAATATAGACAAACACACAGAAGAGAACCAAAAGATGAAAAACATAAGAATAACTAAAAATTAAATAAAATATATGTATAAGAATATGTACAAGGGAATGAAATCCTCTCAGGACTTGAATAACTTGAGATATTGTCTACTTTATGGTAATGAGAGAGAAGTCCCATCTATATAGTCCAAATAATAATAATTTTCTCTAGTAAAATGTCAAATCTGAAATGGACCAATCCAAAGTGAGTCAAACTTACAATGGTTCCCACAAGGTTCTCTTCTTTGATATCTTTAACTTTAAAATCTCAGGGCTCTGTCTTCTTGTCAAAGATATACTTGACCTTTGCTGATGTGATCCACCACATGAGTGCTTTCTTCTTTCAATTCATACAAGTACATAATCCTCTTTTCCAAAGCATCCTTAAACTGTTCATATTCAATTTCCTTAGCTAGATGCAAGGATGGTAACTCAAGAATGACTTGAAACTAAGAATCCACTCTATAAACCAATTAAAATGGTGACATTCTAATATCTCTTTTGGGTGTTATTCGATCATCCCAAAGAGAATCATACAATTTATTGTGCCAATTTTGATGTGATTCATCAACTAATTTCCTAACAATAATTACCAAGTTCTTGTTGGTTGATTCGAATTTCCCATTTCCCTATGGGTAGTAATTTGAAGAATTAGAAAGGGAAATTCCATAACCATAACATAAATATATAAGTTCATAGGAGGAAAATTGGGAGCATTATTTGTTACAATCTTATTGGGAACTACTAATTGAACAAAAATAGTATCCTTAATAAAATTATAGACCACTTGAGAAGTAGTTTTCTTGACCGGGATGACCTCTACCCACTTTGTGAAATAGTCTACTGCTGTTATAACATGGGTGTGCCTCGCACTAGAGTTTTGGTTGAGGGTTCTGATGAAGTCCAATCCCCATTGTTGGAAAGGATCTTTAATTATAATGGGATTCAATGGAAGTGTTTCCAACTTGGGTTTTCCAATAAAATTTTGACAAGCTTCACATTTTGAAACCCATTTAGTTGCATCCTTGAACAATTTGATCCTAAAATAACCTCCTCAAAGAATCTTGTGAGATGTTATAGAGGATAAGTTCAACTTGATATTGATAAGATATCAACAATATTTTATGTTGTTCTTTATCCACACATCTTAATAAATGACCATTAATGCATTTCTTGAAAAGGGAGCTGTCCCAAATAAACTACTTGACAACTTAGATTTTAATGGATCTTTTCTATGTATCACTAAGATGTGTGGGACATTCCCCATATGTGAGAAAATGGGAATGTTAGAATACCACTCATCTATAGAGCTTAAGAAAAGAACATTTGGAATTTCAGAAGTTTCATTATTACTTGAATCTCATTTTGAACTCTCTGTAATTAGTTGACACAAACCCCATCCTCAGACCAAGTTAGTTGGCTTGATATCTAGTTCATACTCTTGAACTTTTGTAACCCAATTACATCTCTTGGATCCAAACTCTGGTTGAGTTAGGATGGATTTTAAAGCTGTATCAGGGACAAAAACAATCGAATGGGAATTGAAAATAAAAAATTTGAACTATTTCACAACCCTAACTACAACAAAAGCATGCTTCTCAAGCTGACAATAATTTAGTTAACAAGAATTCAAGACATAAATCATAAAATCAATTGGCACTTCACATTCTTGAAAATTAGTTTGAATTAAGATGGCAGAAAAGGTGTGTTCATAAGCATAATAATAGATGATAAAGTCCTTTTCAAAATTAGGGCAAACCAAAATGGGTGTTCTCGCAATAGCCTTATTTATCTCCTCAAAAGACATTTTTCCTTCTGAACTCCAGTGAAAAAATTTCTTATCTTTCATTATTTCTACTATGCTTTGAGTCAACTCAACAAAATCTGGAACAAAACTTATGAGGAAATTGATTTTTCTGAAGAAAGAATGAACACCTTTCTTACTTGTAGGAAGAGAAATTTTCTGAATAGCTTGTACTTGTTCCAGATCTATCTTGATTCCATCTCTTGAGGAAATATGCCCAAGGAAATTTTGTATAGTTACTCTAAAAACAAATTTCTTGGGATTAAGTGAAATGTCATGATTTCTACATCATTTGATAACCATCTTAAGGTGTTGAAAGTGGTCTTCCCTATTTTTAGAGTAAATAGTAAGATCATCCAAATAAACAACAATGCACTTATTTTTTGAATCCCAAAAGGATAAATCCATAGCTGTTTAGAAATTTATGCATGCATTTATCAAACTAAAAGGAATTATTTGCTAAAGTAAATGTGCCCCATGAAGTTGTGAAGACAGTCTTGTGCTAATATTGAACATCAACTTCAATTTGGTTATAGCTTGAAAATCCATTAAGTATTGATAACATTTCTGAACCAGTCACAACCTATAGGATTTGATCTATCATGGGAAGAGGATAATTTTCCTTTAAGGAAACCTGATTTAGATTGCGAAAGTTTACAAATATTCTTATTTCTCCATTATTTTTCTGTATTGACAAAATATTAGAAATCATGGATAAATTATGAATGATAAAAATCATCTTTACATTTAACAATTTCTGAATTTCTTGATAGATTGTTCCTGTAATTTTAGGATTATATTTCCTCTACTTTTTCCTGAAAGGTTGAATGCTTGGTTTCAGAGGGATATATTGCTACATTTTTCATGGTTTAAATGTATTAATATCTTTATATGAATAAGAAATCACATCAATGTATTTTCTACACAATTCAGTCAGTTTCTTCCTTTATTTAGCAGAACAACACTTTCCTATACCAACAAACTTAGGCTCCTCATCATTTCCTAGGTTTACTTTTTCATACTCAAATGACTAATTTGTGCTTTGTGACATTTTTCCTTTCATATAATGATTATGATGTCAAACAGATCTTCTAGACTTATAAGACCCTTGGGTATTTTATTACCTTTAAACATGATACACCCATGTTGGTCTGATTCATATTTGATTGCTTCCTCAGCTGTGGAGGAAGTTGACTACCGATAACCAAAGTCACTATCTTCAAAGTAAAATTGACTAAAATTGTCACTTAATTTAAGAAATGAAATGATATGTTGGTCATAATTGAACACTTGCCAACTATCCACATTGTCTAGAACATTGTGTCTCAAAATCATCTCAATCGTGAACTTATCCCGTGGAAGTCTAGATGGGGAATAAGAAGATAACTCGAAACTGCTAAGGCATCATCTCTAGAATTATGATCTATTTTCATTGCATCAATTGAGAAGGGATAAAATAAATTGATTGAGTCCCATACCTTATTTTAGTATACTTAAACCTTTCATTCTCAACTTAAAATGAGTCTCAAACATGTTTGATTATGAGCTCTGCATCTACTTATGCATGAAATTTCTTAATTCCCATATCTTATTTTTATTTTAGGTCAAGAAGGATGGCCTCATACTCAACAATATTTTTGGTATTGACAAATTCCAATTTATATGAGAATGGGTGAATTTCTTCAGTGGCTGACACAAGAATTAGTCATGCTCTGGGACCTACTGTAGAAAAACTTCCATCACACTTAAGGGTGTAAATATCATTTGAATAATCTTGAATAACCTTAGGGACATTCAGTTATTACCTAGACATTACCAAGTAGTTACCATGTCTAATGTATTTGTACAAAATCCATGCTTAAGGATAATTAGTTTTCTAAACCATGTTCTTGGCTTGTCTCTCAGGAAATAATTTCTTCATCTCTACTTTCACATGGATTAATGTATGTGACCAGTCCATTTGGATCTTCCCTCCTACATCCCTACAAAAATTTTGCTTAAAATCATTCCATATAATAGAGGTATGTCAACAACCATGATAGTAGCCTTGGCTCATTTTTTTAGAAAAAGTGGCAAAAGCTACTTGAGCATATTTTATTATTCCTACCAAAGGTACTTATTTGATCTCTATGGAATAACACGAACCAAATGTTTAAGTTAGGATAAGGCCTAATGCATGTGATACCTATGTAGACATTACATTACTTGATGCCCCATAATCAATGACACAATTTCTTAATTTATCCATGGCTATCAACAAGGTCACGTAAAAAGGTTCAATATTTTAAGATGTAGGGGAGTGGAAGCCATCAGATTTTGTGGAAAGAGAGATTTAGGAGTGGGAAAGATTCCTTTGGAATAAGAGGTAGTCTGAGATGACTTGGCATTTACAAACTTGACAACCTGGGAAAAATCCTCTAGGTGAGTTTGATAATATCTAACTTCAGAGATATGAATGTTCATTTTATTTATATGATATATTATATCAAAAGATCCTACATATGAAGGGGTTTCTTGGCTAGGAAAAATGGGGGTTTTAGACTTATCAAATTTAGGAGTTACATTTGGTTTAGACACAGAATTTGAGGATGACGGGGAATTTGAAGCTGCAATAGTACTTACTTTCTTAGCCATGGAAGGAACATGCGGACCTCTCTTTACAACGAATGGCATTATAGCAGGATCTTCCTTAACTTTCTCCTTCTTGTTAGGATAAACAATATATTTCTTCTTACTCAAATTTTCCATGGTCATAATTACATACGATTCACTGTTCATTTCTGCCACTGTTTCTTCATTGTCATTTTCTTCAGATTCATACACAACATAGTTGTTTTGGGAATCTTCAGCCTCTTAATTGAATTCCTCAGACTCTTATTAAGATTCTTCCATTTCTTCTATAGTAATATCATTCTCCACTTCTTGAACCTCACAGGCTACATTTACTATAAATTTCATAGGAGGAGCTTTAATGAAAAAATTGGGTTGAGCTGTGGGAAAATGATTCCTTGGATGAAAATTACTCATGGGAATATCCTTATATGGGACATTTTAAGAGATATGATTTTTAATAGCAATCATATCATTATCAAATTTTTGAAATAATTGATTAGAATTTTGTGGTCCTAAAGTGGAAGCCTTGGATTCAAGAGGTTCTTTATTCAATTGTCCTAAAAGAATTAAGTCATATTCAAAACTTATGGCTAATTATTGATCTTGTTCCAAGTTTGGTAACAATTCCCTTCTCAATGTGAAACTCACCTTAGGTAGTTGAACATTGATGAAGAAATATTTCATATTTTTAGTGGTAAGTCGGGAAACAACTAGGATTTTGTGAACCAATCTCTTAAATTTTGCTATGAACTCCCTCATTGGTTCATAATGCCCCTTCTTAATATGATATATTTGTAGAAAAATTGCATGTGCATCCTCTATTGATTTTAACCTAGCCTCAAATATGAGTTTCATTGTATCCTAACTAAAGATGTTACTATCTAGAAGATGATAAAACCATTCAGCTTTATTATTTTACAAACTTTCAACATACAACCTAATTGAAACATCTTCAGGTGTCACTCTAAGGACTCCATAAGAAACATATAAAGCTACTATATTATCATCTAAGTGAACCTTTCCATCTCCTTTGAATTTGGTAAGTTATTTCAACTTCCATTGGGAAGATTTTAGAGAGGTTGAGGGAGAGAAAAGAGTCTAATATTTTGTCCCCAAAGTACACATGCAACCATATTCTAAAAAATATTTTGTAAAGGAAGAGTAATGCATGATAGAATCAACTCTCGAGGTGTACTTACTTATGAATATGAACTAGGCCTTTTCTTTATTGGGGGTGTGGTGGTAGATATTTATTTTATACCCTTTCTTTCTAGAGATAGTTGAAGAGAACGTTTTCATTGCAACTGAAAAGTAGGATCTTTAATACCTTGAACACTTAGATTTCGAGTGTATCTTCACTCATCAAGAGTGAAAAAATCTCTGGATTGATTGTGGTGAAAAATATTCTATGGATGTCATAATACATGCCCCATGATGGGTTCCAAAAAACTTTTGGTTGGAAAACTATTTTTGTAGAAGAAATCAATAGTTTAGGGGAAGAAAATCCCTCCTCTTTAATGGGGAGGTTCCCTTATTGAGCCAAAAACTTGATTCTCTAAAATATTTACAAATGTGCATTATAACTAATTTAATATGAGGATATTGGTGAACATGAATGAACTCATGATTCTCAATACAGAAAGTAGAGAAGGAACTAGAAACTGAAGAATTACAATAGAAATATTATGGTAAGACAAGTTGATTAGAGAAACAAAGTTACAAATAACCAACCAATCAAGGATATGAAAATAATCTTTGGTTTTACAAGATTACCACTTGAATGTATGAGCAAAGGAGGGAGGAAATAACACTTTTAGATATTATCATACTTCTGCATGTGACTGAAATTCAAGAATGTACATGCTTGCTTAAATGAAAATTCCACAACATGTAATATGCATATTGAATCAAAGTTCATAAGATCTTACTTCATGAAAAGAATACAAAGATTTAAATTTCAAATAAACAAACCATGTACTAACTGAATCAAGACAAGAAGGTTGAAAGAATAATAAAGGAGAGAAGTAAGGTTCTTCTTCTATATTTCCAAAAAGATTGTATCTTTTTACATTCAAATGCACCAATGTCCAACCCCTTTTACAATGAAAATGAAGCCTTATATAGGATAAGGGGAGTAAGTAACTACCTCAAAAAAACTAATTGTTCTTAATTAAGTGTTAAAACACTTAATTTATTGATTTACATAAATTTGATTTATATTACCATTTTAATTTTTATACAATAAAGAAAATTACAATATATAACAACTAGTGAGACTTGGAACCAAAATAAGAAGGAATGGAAGGAACAATTGACACATGAAATTTGATCTTGAGAATGTGCATTCAGAATTTGGTGAGTGTAGTGGAAATATCTGTATCCTTGGGGATGATAGTGTTCAAAATATTTGTTAACCAACAACCCAGGCTAGACTCTATTTCCTTTTCTATCCCCCCATACCGTGCAAGTACCTTAATTGTTTCAATGATAAAATTGTTGAGATTTGATAACTCATCCATCCTTTCTTTGTTGACCAATTTTTCCTTCATGAATGAATTAAAGTTCCCCTTAATTTGATCAATTGGATTTCTATTCAATGAGTTGTCTTTGAATAGTAGACAACAGAGAGCTTACAAATATGAAAATATTTCAACTTTTAGTGATTCCCCCTTCTGAACTACACTCTTCAACTAATTGGCAGCTTATTTAAGTACTCTAATTCTCCATTCCATGATGAAATTCCAAGTTATAGATAAAATACTTTTAGAATCATCAAAAATATTGTCCGAAAGGAGGATTTTTTCATTTGTGAGCAACATGATTTGAAGATCCTGAATAAAATCAGCCCAAAACTTAACCTTCTTATCAATGCCATCAATTCCTGAATTGATTTTTTTTTGGTATGAGAAGATGTTATCATAAATATTGCATGCCTCATCAATTAATTGTATCCCTAAAATAAGAATTCCTTTGACCTAGGATTATGAAGATTTTCCAAAAGTGGCATGCTCGTGAATCTCAAGAATTTCCTTAAAGTCAATTCCGACGGTGGAAACAATGGGTGGACGAGTGGATAGAGGAGAAGAATTAATAGGATTCTTCTCTGATGAGAGGAAAAAATTGATGAAACTAGTACGTACTTGTACTTTTTCTTCTAGTTCTTCCTGAGTTTATTTTCCCTTTATAAATCTTTCAATGACCTCAGAAAAAATTTCTCTAAGGTTGTGAACATCACCCTTAGGATTTGATTCACCCAATGAGATCCTAGTGAGTCTGAGATCTAATACTGATACATATTTTTCACTCTTGTCCTCCTTTTCTCTAGAAATTTCTAGGAATTTTTGCCTTGTTGAGTCACAAACTAGATGATAAGTTGTCTTGGATTTATTCGGAGGATGAGGAGAAGTACTAAGGAGGGAATCCAAAACATAAATTCAAGGAATTCTTCTTGAGATTGATCCTTCCTCTTATTACTATAAACCATGGGTTGAAATTAGGAAAAAATAATATCTAGAAGATGTTGTCAGAGGAGGTAGTACAAGAGAAATTTTGGAACATGGAGGTTGAGAGGAAAGAACCTCAATGGTGGAATTCACAATGGAAGAGAAAGAAGGCATCTTTACCTCCAACTTTGGTCTTGAAACATTAGTATTTCCTGAATCTGGTGCAATTATTTCAACCACATCCTCGTCTTCATCATTTTCTTCAGATTCTTCTTCTTCTTTTGGTGCATCTTGATACTTCTCAACTACTTATTCCTTAGTAGGATTTGGTGTTTTCTCAGGAGATTCCTCATTTGCCAATTCTTATGTTCTATGTTGCGCAATATCTTTCTTAGATGTTTCTAATATCTTATCAACCTCTTTGACCTTGTATTTATTCATGTAAACATTGGTTCTTGAATCCAAAGGAGAGGAGGGAGGATTTTGTTGAGTCGTAACATCCTTTTGTGAAGAAGATGATTCATGAGAAGAGGACATAATTCTTAGATTCCTTAAATTTTCTATTGATCCTGGACTCAAAGATGGTTATTTTAATGTTATGAGAATCCAGGGATGATCATAATGTATAATTACCCAAAGTGATGGGAAATTAGATTCCTGAGATATTTTTATCTCTCCAATTTTTGTGAAGAACATCTAGCTTCCTACAAAGCTCATCCAAAACTATCTTGTCATTACAAAAGATTGGAAGTTTATATGGTTCTCCTTAAAACCCTAATTTTTGAATATAGGAGAACTTCTAGAATTTTATAAACAAGTTGTGATAGGTGGAAATTAGTTGTTTATCCTATTGAGATACCCTAGTAGTCACATTTACTTAAAAAATATAACTAAGAACATGGTGAAGGCATCATTAACTCTCCTATGATGAATTTTTCTATTCTCATAAGTGAGTTGAGTATAAAAATCATATATGGCTAAACTTTTCCTATTGTCCCACCCTATTAGACTAATCGATATTCTATACCTTGTTATAGTATAAATCAGATGTGAGGTCATATAGAATTATTTGTTGTGGTGAACTTGGGTGAGTTGCTGAGTCAGCTTTTCAAAAATCATCTTTGACTAGTTCAGGTGATGTGTGCCTTCACAAATTATGTTTATATACATGCTCATCCTATTTTGAAACTCATCAGTACCTTTCTTTTAACTCTTAACCATGTCTTGTATCTATTTGGATTGAGGTCAAACAATCTTTGAGCTTATAGCTTGTTTAATAAATTAGAGTATTCAAAAGTGGGAATACCCAATGACACATTAATATGGTGCACATTAAGTTGAGAAATGACTTGTCCCTGAAAATCCTTTAATTCTTTTTTTGTGGATAAAAATTGGAAGCACATGCTTGAACCATGTTAGTGCATTGAAATGAGGTAGGGAGACCAACAACATGACCCAAACCACTATCTATAACACATTGAGCCAATGGGGTTGGGTTATCGTCTCTTATACTAGCCCAAAAATCCTCCACATTCATATGTTTCACATAACTATCACCAATCTAAGGCACAAAGGTTTCTAGAGAGGAAATATTCTTGTATCCAACATATTGGAACTTCATGATGACAATTTGGGTAGGAATTAGGGAAAATATGAGTTTTCAAAGAGTTTTGAAGATATTATGAAGGGAAGTGCTTCAAAACTCAAATAACTACTAAAATGGACAAAATAGGGACAAAATGACTCACCTCTTCAATGAAAATGATGGCGACTTCACAACAGTCATAGCACACCTGGAATATTTGAATTTGGATGAGAAATGGATATGTTATGGGAAAAATACCATCTTAACATATGGGAGGAGGGATGAAAATATTTTAAGAAGTGAATACAAAAGTGAAAAATAAGTTGTGAGAAGATGGTTTATATAATTATGGAGGTTTGACATTCCAATTAACATGTAAAACAACAAATCAGGTATGTAGAGGCTCGTGGGAACACCTTTTAATATAGTTTCACTCCTCTTTTTTTATTTAATCAGACATGATGGACTTGGAGAGAATAGATGGGAAAAAACACATATAATTCCATTTTAATACAATGCAGGTATATTAGATATACAGGGAAATCAAGGCACAAAGGAAATTATTCCAAGTGTTCCCATGATTTGACTAATGAGAGAGAGGGATACAAATGGAACATGCATGCAGTGAACTAAGGGCCCAAAGTAAATCTTTCCAACTTTTCCAATGGTTCCCTCATCCTTCAATCTATCCAATGAAAGAAATGTAACATGAAAATTTGGGTCATACGAGGAATAGGGGAACATGAAGAACTAAAGAAATATTCCATAAGTTCTAATAACATCTAATTTTCTTGATAAAACCAAGGGTATGGCTCAAGCGGAAATGTAGGGAACTAAAGGAATGAAGGTACTATTCCTTGTGTTATAAAGAAGTCCAATCTAAGCCTAAATTGACTAAAAATGACTAATCGTTGAATTTTTCTTCATTATTTGGCATCAATAAGATAATTAAAACCAAGAGAAGTAAGTGACTTAGACAAAAGCTCATTTTTTTTTTGAAAATTTCACATATTTAGGTATGTGATAACACTACCAAATGCAACAATGTATCTATGCAAGGGTCTACCCTATGCCTTGAGATACTTGTTAAAGTATCATAGTTACCAGATGTAGTTGATACTACCTCACATCCTATGTAAAAATAAGTTCTTATCCCAATCCTAATTCAAGAAAAATAAGTGCAATTTGTCTCCGAGATTGTGGGATAAGAAGTGCAATACACATCTCATAAACAAGTCTTCACTAACCTGTTGCATGGCTTGAATCAAGATGTTGGAACTGAACTTCAATTTTTCTTCCCAAGATCCATATGCTCAAGTTGCATCAATAGAAGGGAAGGTAGGAGGCTCAACATCTCAAGAACAATCCACCACAACAGAGACCACAATGATAGAGACAATGGAACCAAATATTGAATAAGTTCTATTAGAAGATAGTCAACAACCAAAATCCATGGAACCTATTCAATTAAATTTGGAAATGTTGGATAAATAATTACAACTCATGAAGTTGTAGAGGAATTTTTAGAAACAAAGGCTCGAGATCAAGCATAAGTGAAACTTGAGTCATTTAGAGAACCTTATCCATCTAGGAAGGAAATGGTTGAGACTGAAGTTACTAGGCTTGTAGATGTAAGTGATCAACACATTTCAATTAAGATGGAAGAAGAAACAATTGAAAAAATGTAGAGAAGGATGAAACATAAGTAAAATCAGTTAAAAAGGTAGAAACACCACAACTACAAAGTGATGATTCTAGCTTTACACTCTTTGAGTCACAGGAAATTGTATTTATACTAAGTGCCTCCTAAAAGAAAACATAAGGGGAAGGCAACACTTTGAGTGAAGGATGGTTGGGAGTAGAACTCATAAGGAAGAGAAAAATAAGATTGAATATGGAGGAATAATACCTTGATATCATCATCTCCTTGAAGCCATCCAAACAACCAAATAAAATGAGGATTTTTTCAAGAACAATGGTGGGACCCCAAGGAGAAGGTTTGTGGAAGTTGCCTCCCCACAAACTAATGTGTTAAGGGATGAAGCCTCCCTTTCAAATTACCATATCACCAATATCCCATTGGGGAAACCAACAACAAAGGGTCTCAAACGTGAAGTTACTATGGAAATAAGATGTCTCTTTTGAAATATGGATAAATATAAAGAGAGAAAAAAATAACTTAAATAAAAATTTGACATCTTGTCAACTTATGTGAAAAGGTGGTTACATCCTCCCTTGGAGAGTTAAGAAGTTTCTAAAGATATAAACCCATAATAATTTAAGAATATTGATGATTTGAAATTTAGGCCAGAAACCACAAGGAGTGGGAAAAGATGCTTATAATTGAAGGCAACAAATTCATGAATGAAATAATTGAATGCTATAATCAGGTGAGAGAAAAAAATGAAGCAAGTAAAGAACTAACTGTTAAGTTTAAAATGGAAGTTGAACATTGGGATGGAATGTTTCCTAATCTTGAATCCATCACAAGTATGAGTGATGAAGTAGTGGATAAAGAAGGAATAATTCCCTCAGATTTCCAAGGAAAACAATATGAGTATGAAGGGGTTATGAGATCGAGAATGGACACCATGGGGGAAAACATAAGAAATCTCTAGAACATGAGGGAAAAATTAGGGGAATACGTGGATGATATAGATTCCAAAATTGAGAGGATTATTCCCTCAAGGATACTTACACTCAACAATATGTAAATATAGAAAAGGTTATTAAAATTATTCAACAACTTATTGTAATGGAGTTGGAGTTTCCAAAGGATTTTAATTATTATTTCATCCATAAATTCATTTATTTGGAAAGGTACATTAGTAAATTGGCTAAGAGAGTCAATAAAAAGAAATCTATTTCCATAGAATCGAACAATGTTTTATCTAAACAAGAATAAGTCTTTCTCTACCATATGGGGCCAGATGAAGACTCCATTTTGGGATGTTTAAATGCTTTGACCTATATAGGGGTAGACTGAAAGAGTAGGGAAAAGGTGAAAAATTTATCTCAACACCCCTTAGTCATATTATTTATTCTTTATTCCCCTCCCTATTATTTATTCCTTTCCATTTATTATTCTTTTAAAGAAGAATCAAATCATATAATTGCAATGATTAACAAACTCTTCCTGGGAGTAACACATTGTGGTGACATAATAGAAAAGGACCAAAAGGAATTTGTTTGTAAAAGAAATATCATCCACTCCTCCAAAGATTTCAATCATGGTTCAAAACCGTTCTAGTTGGAAGTATCAAAATGGGATATTTTCAATTAGAACATCTCATCCATATACTTGATGAATCAAGGATCAAAATACCCATGGTTTTCTTTCTTTCAATTCTCATGGGGGTATTTAGGCATATTCCCTGAGGGGAAAATTATGTATACGAATGAAGACCTTCCTTTATTCTAAGGGTTCTAATGTTTGGGTTTTTGCTAAGGTGATTACATTGTATAGTCATTGGTAGACATTGAAAGAGTTTTCATGTCTCCCTTGTCCAATTAAAGTATATAGAACCATTTTCCATGCTTCAATCAGATATTTTGGATTGTAAATATGAACATAGTTAAGGAGTGCACTCTTTAAGGTAATATTTTATCTATTGAATCAATGAAATGCAAAGAATTTCTTTCTGTTATTATGTGAGATTGGTTATTGAATGAACATTATGCTTTAGTGTTACTTTATAATGTTTGTTTTGTTATAAAATCTGTTCTACAATATTACTTTGGAGGTGACTAATTACATCCCTTCAGTTTATTTTGGGTGTCATGGAGTTGATGCAGTAGATACTTTATTGAATTTTTATACAAAAGTGTTTGTGGTAAAAATTCAAAGGTTATGTGGTAGTGTCTACATGAATTTGGAATCAATTAATGTAAATACCCCTTTGAAGGTTATGCTATTTTGATCTTTGTATTTTTTCACTTTGGAAGAAATAAGATAGAAAGGTGATCAATGATACTTCTCCCCATCAGATCCAACTCCACATCCTTTTTGACCAAGTACATTCCTATCCTACCCCCTAAAAATCACATCAAATTTATTTATTTCATATGTGTTTTCCAGAAAATCACAAATTATTGCATATTTTAAAGTGTATTTTCGATGATCTGTGAATTTTATCATCTCAACATTATCATACACCATGTTGTTAATAAGTTATGCAGAGATGATGTTTGTGATCACATTTTATATATCTTCAGAGGCTTGTTTCTTATGTGTCAAGTGTTTGCAATGCTTGTGTGATAATTATTTTGAATGAGCATCACATTATGTGGTTGCATTTGATCTCAGATTGAGGTTCCAACACATGTGATGGTTTGAAATATAATATTCCCCCTCTCTTTCAAGTCACACCTCAATTTCTCTGACCTTGATTTATCTAAAGCCAAGAGTATAAGGTGGAAAACCACACCCTCAATAAACTGCCTCTTTTTCATCTTCACAAGGCCTGATCATGTGGAAGAGATAGACCCATTCTCGGTTGAAAATGACAAAATAATAGGTCTATCATTGTCCCTTATTCTCTCCTCATGAAAATATGCATTCCAATTCTATTTTGGGGGTGTTAGATTGGGAAAAAACACATCTTCCCTCAGTGTTCCATATTCAAATGTTATCTTATCAACTTCAGCAAGTTCCCAAAGTAATGAAAGTTTATTGATTTTAATATTCCTCTTTTAGTGAGGATTTTTTATATACTCTAAAAATATATTCTTCCAACTCCTCCATAATTTTGTGTTGAATAATGTGAATTTGGTGGTTGAATATAATTATTACATTTCCCCTCATGTTCCTTGATATTTTCCCTATTGCAATTGTGTCAGGGTATGAAATTAATGGAATCCTCTTATCCTCTACTTCTTACATCCTTCATCCCTCCACGTATAATTCTATTTTCTCCCATCTCTCCTACTCTTTTTAAGTATCTTATTTATCTCTATCTCTTGAACATTAGTTATTCTTTATTTTCCACCATGTATGGGTCCTTATTAATAATAAATGCACTTTTTGAGCTATTATACTTGCATACAAGGTCCCCCATTCTCAAAAAATACAAAATACCTCTAACACTTTTCTGATTATAAAAATGCAACCCGAGTCTCACCTACATTGAATTTATTAATCAATATTCAGTTCTTTGGTGGTCTTTTCTACTTTAGGTTCTCTACTTATAACTCATTTTTATCTCAAGTTCTCTATTATCTTTATTTTGATTTATTTAAAATAACTATTAAAGTTCTCAAAATATTTCTAGTTCACTTTCCTTGGGCAATAAATTATTTTATGACTCATATCAACCTCTTGCAAATGTCTCATTTTTCTTTTCCCATTCTTTACTTGATATTACCACTCATGTTAAATGGCTATAAACACAAAATGTATGCACTTGGGTACATTTCTTGGTCCTAAAGCATACTAATATATACATGATTGCTAAACAAGTAAAATAGTGGTTGAAAAATCCTTTTGGCCTTTTGGTTTCTTTATCTCTTGCACTTAATTGTTTTTGAGCTTGAATGAACACCATTTTGGCTCTACACATCTTATAGTTCTATCAACAATTTACTACTTTACCTTTTGATGGCCTCATATACTAACACCTAGTTAGGATAGAAGTGTATAGGTTCTCATGTGCCTTATGTGTGCTCATATTCCCTTATTTCTTCTTCTTAATCTTTGGGTCCCTTTTTCTTCTTTGTCACCTTTTGATACTTTGGGTCGGCCTTTTAGTTGTCAATTATGAAATTCAAATAAGGGAATCGTATATATACTTAGTTATTTATTTTAAATAAATTACCACACATCATAAACATTACTTATCACCACCTAAGATTACACAAAGGCACAAGAGTGCTAAAAAATCCATATCTAGCACATCCATAAAAGGGTCAAGGGATGCATTGGTTTGCATACACTACATAGGAGGGGAGTTCATTCTATACCATCATACACATTCTGCATATTTGGGATAATCTAGATCTCACCCACTATCATCGTGTAATTTGAAGAAGGGTGATCTAGGGTGCAAAACATAGATACACACACATGGAGTCTGAGATGTAGTGTAATGCTCGGTCATAATATCACTGTTTAGGTTACCACTGGGGTCGGTACAATTCCCCATTATTCATAGTTTATATTATATTTGATGTGGTTTATGGGCATGTGGAGGTATTCGTTTGTTTTATAGGTTACAAGTGCGATCAACGATCTAACAGTGAAACCAAAGTGACAAATATGGAATAATACTAAAGTTCTTGCAACGTAGAAAATATCAGAAAGTAAGCATTTTAGTAGGCACATGTGTCTAGATCATGTATTAACACTTGGGGCACTTCTGCCCTCCTATGGGTGATTCCTTCCTATACATTCCTAAGTTTTTAAACCCTTAGAAATCCATTCCAACATTTTTTAAGCCTGGTCTAGCAGATACATAGTCACGATCACTCCCAGGTTGCATAGAATCATCTAAGTCATATCTCCCTTCATTTTCTTAGGGTTTTGAATTTTTGAATGCTTATTGCTTGCATGTTAGCATACTTAATCACTTGAATATCATTTTTTATAGTAATTTACTTTGAAATAAGGTTCAATTTAAATTAGATTAAATCATTTTGTGAAACCCACTTCTCCTTGAACATTCTTCTGATCTTCTTCCATGGCTGAGACTTATGACCCCTTTACCAACAAATATCTTCATGATCTCCATGCTCATCTTGTTGAAAACCCTCAAGACATATATTTATTATTATTTTCTACTTGTGGTGAGGCCAAGTGAGTAGCTGAGATGAACTCTCTGATCTCCAATGCTACTTTTGTTCCTATTGTGAAACTTCCACCTCCTTCCTCCACCACTCTTCCACCTACATCTACTATCCCCATTTCTATGCCTACCCTACAACTCACTTTACCCTCCCCATTACTTCTCACACACAACATGGATCCTCTTCAGGAAATAATGACATAGCCTCACTATACCATGATTTACAAACCCAAATTTTCTAATTACAGGAAGCCTCTTCATCCTCCTTTCCATCTCTAGATTCCTCACTCCTCTTTCAAATCCTTTTGCACCCACGATTTCCTCTTATCCACTTCCTCCTAAATTTTTCATACCTAAGTTTCCTATCTTCAATGACCATGGTGACCCTCAGGAACACCTTCACTCCTTTTAAGTTGCATGTCTTGGCTATGTTGATGACCTTACACTATTGGAAAAATTGTTTCCTCGAAGCTTACATGACTATGTTATGCGATGGTTATATGATCTACATATCCATTCGGTAACATATTTTACATTGTTAGATGATGCATTCCTTTCTCATTTTTCTATGAATATCAGTACTAATATATCTTATGCAAAACTAGCTCAAATCAAAGAGGAATGTAATGAACATCTTGTGGACTATGTCTTTTGGTATAAGAAAAACCTTACTAAAATGGCCAATGTTCTAACTGATTTAGAATTGCAAGACCTATTCATTAAAATTATTTTTCCTCCACTCTAAGAGCGTATCATTTTTAAGACTTCTCCTTCTTTTGATCAATTGTGGCATATGATCAAATTGCGTGAAAGAAAATTGCTATCTATGGGAAAATTGAAGTATTATGATACTTCTTCCAATTCATATTCCAACAAGTTTCAAGCCAAATCTGCATTGAAACCATCCATTAAGGCTACCGACTATAAAGCTATTGTCAATGCTATTTTCATACTATCCAAACTTCAATTGTAATCCTTGAGGTGCACTTTTACTAAGCTACCTTACACACCTTAACTCCTATAACCACAACTCATTGAAATCAATCTAATTACTATCCCTCAACCACTCAATCTAGATCCTTTTCAACCAAGTGGATGTAATTATGATGAAAATTCACATTGTGATTATCAAAAATGCAATAGACATTCTATTGATCACTTTTTAAAGCTCAAACATGTCATTCAAGATCTTATTGACAATAATGTATTCGAGCTTCCAATTCCATTTACTTCTAAATTGGTCAATGATAATCAAAAGATTAAAATATTCAATGACCTATTACCTAATCATGAAAATATGGCTAATGATTCCTCTGTAAATAATGCATATCATGTTGTGCCTGCTTCCTCATCAGTGCTGCTTGATTTTATCATCGCTACATCTGACATTTCCCCACTAGATATTACATTTTTGGATCATGACTACCATGCTAAATTTTCCTCTAATTTGCTACATATTGATGCTTCTATTGGTGCTCATATATTCAAAAATATTATGGTCCATCCCTCATGCCTTTCCAATGCACGGTCCCTCACACTCTTACTAGATATCAACTTTACAATATCTCAAATAAAATTTCTAGTCACCAATTCTTACGGACGTGTCTTCCTTCCCATTACTATTGGATCCCTTACCATACCAACACCATATTACATTTGAAATTAAACATTGTGACAAAGGTCTCCCTTATCTTTGGGATACACAAACTATACATTCCATGATCCACTTATGCCTTAAGTTCATTCATAACAAATAATTTGTCACCATTAAAGGTATTCCACTATACATGCCATTAACTTGACCTATTCTCCCCAATAATTCACCCCTAGTCATGAAATCTAATCCTCCGCCACCTCTCAGTCTAAATCTATCCCCGCACCTTACTTTTCCATTTGTACATGGCCTACATCACAACATTATCATTCTCTCTAGCCCATTAGTCCACCCCTTCGGCCTTAGTCCCCTACCCGAGAAACCCATTACTATAGGTTTGTTCCACCTCCTTTACCAAATTAGTCTCCCTCACCTACACATATTAACTCTCCTACAACACTGGTTGGTAAATATTTCCTAGAATCTAATCTCAATCACATAAAATACATTTTCCACTTGATGACACACTCTTGTTCTATGGTTCATACTTGACTATTGAGGGTGTAATTCCTAAAATGAACCTCACGTCACACACATCCATTGGGGGGAAACAAGGCTACCATTCATCTGCATATATTACATATCATAACACCCCATAACTTTCACACAACATCTACACATCTTTCTTATCTTTACTCTTATTAGATTATAGTATTTACACGTTGCACTTTGTTTCGTATGATAGTTGGATACTTAATATGTTATTATATTTTTCTATACACACATGGTCATTCACATGGTATCGTGAGGTGAATACAGGACCTTTACATATTATTTCATGATGCATGATGCTTGAAACCATTCTTTATCAGTCACACTGAGGATCCTAGGGTCATATGTCTTTGCTACCATCCTACCACACATCACAGGTCTTATTGTTAGAGTATTTACTACTTCTTGTCACTATCACTTAATTTTTGCTACTCTATACATCCTTTGACATACTATATATCTTTCTAATAGGATAACAGGTGATTCATGTGTAGAATTTTCCTAGAAAGATACTATTAAACTATGGTTATTTTTTTCTTCTTATTTTCTATTGTTTTCCATTATTTTTGGGCTATGTCCTATGTGTTTCCTTATCATTGTTTGTTTATGGTCGCTTTGGCCCTGAGTGTTTTATGACATTTTAGTGATTTCCCATGTATACAAACCTATTTTCATGGTCCCTCTTGTATTCATAGTTGTCTGATAGATTGTATTATATTTCCTGATATCTCTTTTACACCAACACTTGTTTTTAGCCTATATTGTTTGCACATGCCTTGGTTTATACCATGTACATACCCTACCCATGCAGGTATCCAATCTATAATATACATATGACTCGTTGGCCCTCTCATTTGGGCCACATCCTCCTAAATCCATGACACATACCCTAAATGAGGGGGGGGAACTATTGGGTGAAAAATCACCCTTCCAATAGCATAGAGCTCCAGAACAGAACAACACAGTATAAAATTGGCAAAGGCACACAATTACAGTGTGGTCCAGAATTAGACTTGAATCACAAATGTAGATCATACACTAGCACTCATTATTAGACAGGAAATATGGGTGCTTGTGTCATGGGGGAAAGACAGAAATTTTATTAGTTCAACATAGTTTTCAGCAAGCTACAATACAAATCTACAATATCAAACACTTGTCTTCAATTACAAAATTCAATCAACTTGGTTACAATTTGGTTAAAATTTTGGTTACAAACTAGGATGTGCCAATATATAGTGGAAATTATCATTTGAGAAGTGTCATGGAAGGAGAGAAAAATAGACCTCTCTCTCCAACACTCTTCTCTTGGGGTGAGATTGCTCAAAAAAATCATCATTGGTGTGAGATCACCAAAAAACCTCACTCTTGGCTTGAGATCACCCAAAAATATCATCCTTGGTGAAAGGATGCTCAAATTTGTGGCTTGATGATTTATTGGTTGGTAATTTATCACTCCTAACCCCATCTGACAACATCTCCAGGAAAAAAAGTAAAATTTTCTATCCTATAACTCATACATTAGGTGCACTCTTTCCTTAGCTATTACTTTCTAAAAATGTTTTACTTATTTATACAATTCTTTGATCTTTCGTATATGAGAATTTGAATACTCTTTCTCTTCTTTTGTAGGTCCATCCTTACAAGAAAAAATACGTAACTTGAATCAATAGGAACAAGTTCTAACACCACACTAGTACACATACAATTCATCTCTAGGGTCTACCTCCCTTTCTTAGTTGCCACACTTCAAATAACACATTGGGATCACTTCACGCTTTACATGGCTACTTTTCCATTTGGCACACTATTGGATATAACTCCTCTCTAGATTATAAGCTACACATATTCTATCTACTTTATGCTATCAATTATTCACTTAACAACATAAAGTGGGGGAAAATTTAGACACAAAATAAATGTATTTGGGTAAATTTCTAGGTCTTAAAGCGTACTAATGTATACATGATTCCTAAAAAATAAAATTGGTAGTTGAAAACTCCTTTTTTCCTTTTTGGTTGCTTTATCTCTTGCACTTTACTATTTTTGAGCTTTACTGAGTATCCTTTCGGCTTTACACATCTTACATTTTTTTTTGGAAATTGAATGATTCACCTTTGTATGGCCTCATACACTAGTGCCCACTTAGGACAGAAGACCCTAGGTGCTCCTATCAATCTTGGTAAATCTTGTCGCTCTCTTTCTTATTCTTAGTGTTTTTGGTCTCTTTCGATTCTTGGTCACCTTTTAATTCTTTGGGTTGACCTTTCAGTTGTTAATTAAAAAATTCAAACAAGGGAAACATATATATACTTAAGTACTTGTTTTAAATAAAGGACCAAACATCATAAACATTAATTATTACCACCTAAGCTTGCACAAAGTCGCAAGAGAGATAAAAATTACATATCTAACACATCCATACAATGTTCAAGGGTTGTATTGTTATGCATACACTACATATGAAGTGAGTTCATTCCATTCCATTGCATACATTCTGTATATTTGGGATAATCTAGATATAGTCTGCTATCATCCTGTATCTTGCACAAGGGATACCTAGGGCATGAGACAAAAATACACAGACATAGAGAAATATATGGAGTCTAATATATAGTACAACACTTACTTGTAAGTTCACTCTTTGGATGACATCCCGGGTCATTTCGAATCTCTGTTTTACATCTTTATTATTAGGTTTGATGTGGTTTGTGGGTATGTGCAGCTAGTCATTTGTTTTAAAGGTTATAGGTGTGATAAAAAATCTAATAGTTAAACCAAAGTGATAAAGAGTGACTAACAATGAAGGTCTTACAACCCAAAAATATCATAAATTGAGCATTTTAGCATACACAAGCATCCATATCAGTCATTAGCATTTGGAGCACTCCTACCCTCGTATGGGTCCTTCTACCCTATACATTCCTAAGTTTTGAAACCCTCGAAAAGCCATTACGATGTTGTTTCTAGCCTATTCTAGTAGATAGATAGTCACAATCACTCTCAAGTGGCAAAAAATCATCTTCATCTTTCTCCCTTCATTTGCTTAGGGTTTTAAATCTTTGAATGCTTATTACTTGCATGTTACTATACTTAATCATATGAATATTATTTGTTAAATTAAGTTACTCTAAAATAAGGTTTAATTCAAATTATATTAAATCAATGACATGAATTCCTCTCATGCCACTACAAAACTATCAATATGAAAAACTAAAAATCCTTCTTCATCTTCACATCTTGTGTTATGTCCTTATATGGAAAGATTCAACTGGACTAAACCCCATTTTCCCACAAAAATCAAAGTAAAATATAACAAGCACATATTTCTTCTAAAGTTAATTCCTAATTTTATCCTTAAATAAGAAATAATTAGGGTTCTATATTTTACACCTATCAACCCAACATAGTCATAACTAATTAGAGCTTATATCACTTATTCACTATTATCAAATTTACTAGTTTCCAATATTATTCTAGGTCTCCTAAAAAGTGTATTATTTATACTGTATATTTACTAAGTATAGCATACATGTGGTAGTGAGGGGACCCAAACTATGTGGTACCCATATCTATATTAGCATTATGAAAGTGTGTTCCTTACATGATGCAAAATCAAGCCCATCAATAATATATTTCCATTGATTTATCTATGATGTTGATGTTGATGTTGTATGTATAGTACCTTCTAAAGATATCTTCTTGTAGACACCAAATTTTGGTACCTTCTCCCCATCCCGCATTCACTCCCCTTTATCTTCATTTTCCACATTCATATTTCCCTTCCTATTTTTAATTCCTACCTCTCTCTAAAACCCCATTTCCCTATCCTAATCCAATCTTAATACTATCATTATTTATCTTCTCTAAGCCACCTCTAATAATATTTAATTACCTTTACAACCTATCCAATTTCCTAATATTCCACCCATAAATACCCCCATTTATTGTCCCTAAGATTCCCCTTAGACCCATTTAATATCCTCTTATCCTCCCACTACCATTTATTCCCTCCATTAACCAATATCCCATAAAAATAGCTAACCCCCAAATGTTATCCCTATTTAGCCCCTCTCCATTGAGTAAAAAATCATATCCACTGCCTAGGTGGATGGTCTGTCATAGTCATCAGTGACCCATGCGGGTCACCATCGACCCTAATAATATATCTCTACCCCTCCTCTCAAAAGGCTGAAGAATCTTGGGTCTTTCATCTATCTTATTATCTTGCTATGGTTTTTCTCTTCTCATGAGCTATAACTATTAAATTTGAGTTTTATTAGAATCTTTGTATACTATCCATGGAGGTTTGAAGATTTGAAGTTCACTTGGAGTCCTTTTTCTTTGTCACCTATTTCGTATAGGTCTATAGGTTTTCTTGGAGCTCTATTATTCATAAACCTTTCTATGATCCTCTCTATATCTCTTTTCCCATCTAGTCAACTCACCAATATTCCAAATCCTACCCCGGTCTCCATCATACCAGTCGGGTTTTTGTCAACACAATCAATATTTTCATCATATTTTCCTTATTTTACATCCTCTCTGTTCCCCCAACACCCCAATATTAGATCCAATATTTCAACATCAAATCTAGATCCACTTTCCTGCATATATTTAATCATTCCTACAGTGGTCTCCATCGAACGTACCAATCATCCCCAGGTCACTGTCGGCCCAAGAAGGTTTGATTTTGTTCATCAACATTTACATTATCACATATTTATTTCATCATCTCTAGTATATCTTAGATATCGGTTATCCACATCCTCTTATCTATTATCATTTATCTATGTTTATATCAAAGTGGGTTGACATCAATCCCTAGGAAGTTATCACTTCTCAAGATTGAGCTTGTCAAGAAACTGAAGACACTAAATCATGCACTTTGGGTATATTTCTAGGTACTTATCACATACCACTATTCATATGATTCCTAAGCAATAAAATTAATAATTGACCACTGTCTTTGACCCTCTTTTTTGATTTTTGATTTTCTTCTTGGTATTACACACCTTATTTCCTAGGCTGAATTTCGATACTTTAGTTTTGTCGAGTCTAGACACCAACACCCAACCAGGATGTCAACACCTAGGCGCCGCTTCCCCTCTAGGTGCCACCAACCTGTTTGTATCTTCCTCACATCTTTTGGGTCCTTTATAGCAATTTTGTATCTTATTTTCTTGGTGGTCGGTCATTTAGTGGTTAATTATGAAATTTAAACAATGGAATAATATAAATACAATGCTATGTGACCATAATAAAGGACCAAGTACTAAGCATATACTACTATTACCTAAATTTACATCCAAAATCATTACAAGAGCATCAAAGCATCCATCTAACATCCACAAAAGGGAAAAGGGACTCCATTTTTTTGCATTCAATTCATAGGAGGGGAAGTTCATTTTTCTATGCACAAATCTATCTACATTTACTACATCTAGATATTACTTGCTATCAAATGCAAATTTCACAAGATCCACCTAGGGCACGATTCTACACACATGTGCACATAACTACATGGAGTCTGAAATATAGTGCAGCACCTGGATCGTAAGTTCACATAGTTGGGTGATCACCAGAGTCAGTCTGAATCCCCATTTTCATATTTTTCTTTGTAGGATTTGATGTGTTTCAGGGTTTTGTAGGTGCTCTTTCTCATTGTAGGTTTCAGGAAAATGTGGTGTTTAAAAAGTGAAGTAAATGTGACTAAAGGAGAAACCCATCGAACATCCCACAACCTTGCGAAACTGAGTTTCCAAGGTTCTGAGTAGTCACAGGTGCCAAGAGGAGGTCAATAGTTCCTTAAGCACTTTTGACCCTATCCAGGTGCCCTAGTCTCGGTGTTTTCAAAATTTGTACAATTTTCTAGGTTTGGTTGAAACAATCTACTTTCCTACTTCATCAGTTTTCCAACTTGACATACCTTTATATTTTTTACAAATTAGCTAAGTACCTTATAATATCTCTTGTAACTAAGGTTTCATATTTTTCTAGCTTACTTGATTTTGGGCCTCAAAATAGTAACTAAGTACTAAAGGGCGCGTACATGTGCAGGACTAGTTAAGAAGAAGGGCACGCAAGAAAAGCACACAGGACAGGGGTTTTAGAAGGGTTTAGCAGAAACCAAGATACGTGAGAAAGGAAAAACAAAGGACCTCAAGATTTAGCCATATTCAGCTCTCTAAGAAGCACTTGAGGAAAAACATGAACCAACTAGGCATGCTGGGTGGATAAGGTGCCAGCCTGGCAACTTGGTAGTCAAGTAAAGAATATCTCTCGCATAAGACATTCCTGAAAGACATCATTACAGAAAGTGAAGAGATCATATTAGAAGAAGCATGCTTCATTGGAGGACCACATGGACACTTGGCAAGAAATATAATCCTAGAGGAAGGCATGGCGGTGGGTGCTAAACATATTTAGAGAGATGCTCTAGAGTAAGGTTGATGAGGGGAAACTTTAGGATCATCAAAAAAGGATGAAAGGTGAAGTCCTGCAGAAAAGAGTAGGAGGTTCTAAGGGTTGGAGTTACTTTTAGAGGGTTGTAGGAATGATATGATATCTAGAGGGATGAGTCTGTGAAAATTTATGTAATATGGGAAGCATAGCTAGGGTCTATGATACATGAGTCATGTTTGTCTTGATACATTTGGTTTGTTATAAACCTTTTGAATGTAATGTGGTTATTGGAAACATGATTGATATAAATATGTATTTGTTATGAATATATTGTTCATGGGTGAAAAACCTAGTATCTTTTCTTTATGTCATGACTCAAATCCACTCTATGTAGGATGTTTCTTTTATCTGAATGGGTACATTGATATAACAACTCATCATATGCCTTCATAATACATGCATGATCATTTACTTTTCTAAATTTAATCTATTATTAATGGCATCCTCTTCTCACAATGCTCACATAAAGGAGGGGCTAGGCACCCATGCGTGCCTCAGGTGAGCACCCAGTCCCCGCTGGGTGATAGGATAGTGTGCATGGGATTAAAGTGTTGTTATAGGGGAATATAAAAATGAATACCATTGGGTTCCATTGTCAGGACCACTTTTCAAAGCTATTGTGAGAATGATGTGTGATGATAGAGTGCTTGACCTTGGAGAGTGTTGAAGCATGGTTTAAAAGTATAGAGGATGATTTTGCTCAAATATTCAGTACTGGACCTAAGTTTGATCCACGTAAATGGGTAGAAGAACACCTATATCATGAGTTGTATGAGACCTTATTTTTTTGTTTTCAAGTAGAATTGTATGAATGGATCTCAACATATGTACCCAGATCAAGTTGGTACTATAGATCACACGTGTGGATCCAAGATGATTACCAGAGGCTGCAGGATGCGGATATGAATTGGACACATGTTGTTGATCATTGGTGGAGAAGAGTGCTGACCAGTTATACCCTGGAATATGTCATTTTAAAATATTATTGTCTAGATTTTTCTAAGTTTGAGTTCTTAAGGGAACCTAGAGGATCATTTTTATGAGCTATCCCACTGGCTATGAAGATCTTTATCATTACGTTAAGTTTGGAGGTATTCCCTATGGATGGATAAGCTTCTCTGGATTTCCCTTAATGCATTTATTTTCCTTGTGTTTCCCTTTCTTGTCGCTTGTTCCTTTCTATTGTGTTATTTTTTTGCATCTTGTACGTCGGTAACCAAATTACTTTCAAGGGTTGTGTATGCGTAGAGGGTTGCACATCAGTTTTAGTGTGGGGTGGAGTAGAGTGAAGTGATATAAAGGTTGAAAGTGAAAGTTTTGTTTTAATGGCCTGGGTTAAAAGATCAAAAGTGCATAAGGTAGGAAAGTGTGCGTGGAAAAAGGTGGATGAGAAATTGTGGTTTCAGGATAAATCTTTACAAGGACCACGTATAAAGGATGAGAAGTGGTGGAAAAACATGAGGTAGGTGAGTGTAAAAATCAGGTCAAAGACAGAAGAAGTTCCTTTGGTGGTACGGAAACTCGTGTAAGAATATTCAGTCAGTAAGGATTTTTTTACACCAAAAGGTTACAGATATTTTTGCACATGATTGGGCGCATGGGATAGAGCCCTTAAGATAATATTTAGTGTAAAAAGATGCATTTAATGCTAAATACACTGATAGGTGGTATAACATTTATTGCAGGAAAAAAAGAAAAGCTATAAGTAGAGGATCATGCACACTATTATTCACCTTGCTATCATGATATTAAATAAGCCCTTGCGAACAAGGGCATCCTCGAAGAAAGATTTTTGAGAAGGAAGAATCGTAATAATCCAAGTACATGACTAGGGTGACCTGAAAACTAGAGTGGAAGGAGTACACAGGAATAGGGAGGCTTTAGTAGAGTACACCATCTGGTGGAAGAGTTTTCTAGGTTAGGGTTCTACAGCTAGGGCATAGGAATCGAAGGATTTTGCATGTAGTTAAGCCATAGAAGCGCTAATGAGATACTCAAGGAGATAGAAGAAGAGAGTGTAGGAAAGGAGTATGGAAGCATGGGTGGAGATCCCAACTTAATAGTGAGCATTCCAAAGATAGCGCGCATAGGATGAAAGAGCATGGTAATAGTGCAGGGGGAGTGAATGGGTTATATCAATGATCTAAACAAGGTACTGCACACACCTTTCCAAAGCAATGTGCCTATAGAACAACTCCTTACAATGTCTTCATTTGAAGAAGAAGGTGTGTACCCACAAACTAGGAAAATGGTATCTTAGGCATTTGAGTGCCATGTTTATGAGCCTAAGTTTGAAGTTAACTAGAGGGTGCTGATGAAGGTTCCGAAGACCAAAGGAATAAACCTACTGGTAAATGCTTAGCAGTTGTCCAATGAGCAGGTCTGTAATGCACTCAACAAGGTGTCGGTTGAGGTGGAGGCAAGAATTTTTGGGAGGAATGAAAGGGTAAGATTCCTGGAAGGAGAATCGGAGAAGAAAAAGTAGGAGCTCATTGAGAAAAGTAAGGATCTAAAGAAGGAATTTCTGATCAGCACACAATTAAGGTATGAGATGAGGGAGGAAAATTTAAAGGTGTGTGAGGTATATAAGAAAATTGAAATGATTACAAATGCTATTTTCTTGAAACATCCAGATTTGAACCTGCCTGAAAAAAATATGAGTCGACCTTGTAATACCTGGAAGATTTGACTCGCATCCTTACTATGGAAAGGTGACCACTCTCCTTGGAGTCAACATAAGAGGCATTGGCGCACTAGGAGAAAGAGGAAAAACAAAAGTTTGTAGAGATAGTCACTCGATACACTAATCTCCTTGCTACTGTAAAGGCCGCCACGTAAATAGCTAAAGCTGCTTATGACAATTGCACTTATAGTGATAGAGTAATAAGCATTCTAGTTGCTACACATGAGGTAGATCTCAAGGAATTTCATGAGAAAAATAAGGAAAATAGGGCATAGTAGGATAAAATCCTGGCCAAGGTAGAGAAGAAGTCAGAAGCCATTGAGACCTTATGGGGCTTGATCAAAAACCATCTTAAGGAATTCTATCTCCAAATCACCTGCAGGATGGATGCGTTGGATGACCTCAGAAAATAGTTGGAAGAAATTGTGATTATGTTGAATGCCAAGGATGATGAAATAAGTTTTGATGAGGCAAGCACTCTAGTAGGTGACCTCTATCAGTAGGCACAATTTGAAGTGGATGCTTGGGAAAATATTGAGGGAGACATAAGGAAGGATTTCCCACTCATTCTTTAGAAATAAACAGATTCTTCTTCATTCCTCCATTATTTATCTCTTCCATTTCTCATTCTTCATTCCTTCATTCTTTATTCCAACCATTTAAAGTCATGCCATTATTTATTCTTTGGAGAGAGGATGTTTCTGAGGATGGAGAACACTTTCTTGTGTCAAATATGTATTTTATTACATATCTATCTACTACATTGTTTCTTAATTAGAATTCAAAATTTATATTTCAATATTTGTTAAATCATCTGGTGAATCCATCTCATTCAAACACTCTTGGATCCTTATTTTATCAGTTCTTGCATTTTTTTCTTAGGCTCCTCTCATCATGGATATTTATATTCATGATTTTTTACTAGTCAATCCTAAGTGTTGTGCTAAAATCATTATTATTTTGGCTACTACTATTCCTTCCTCTACTCATCCAGATGTTGTTTATCAGACATTTTTGGATGCATTTTCTCAATAGATCACTTTCCCATCTACTATATATAATAATATTTCTATGTACAAAAATGATCCTCCTCCATATATACGATTATACACAAATAACTTGTGAGTCAAACATGCTTTAGTTGATACTGTATCTGAGCTCAGTTTGTTCCTTTATCATTCATTCAAGCTATATGCCTTCCTCCATCTATTCTTAACCCAACATATATCTATGTTCAAGCATACGATTCCACTACACGTCCATGCTTAGGCACTGTCACCTTACCACTCACAGTTGAGCCAAAGACTATTCCAGTTCTTTTTTTTTCATTGATATCCCAATTTCATATAATTTCTTACTTGGTAGGCCTTGGCTTCATAGAATGCAATTAGTGTCTTCTATAGTTCACTGATGTGTTATATTCTTACATGAAGGATTTGAATATGAAGTTCCCACTAATATTACACCATTCCAATACTGCAACCTAGACCCAAAAATTGCATTACCTATTATGACTTCTACTACCATACATGCATGTGTTGATCCGTGACCCATGCATTATCCAGACAAATTACCTCCACTTGAGGGAACCTTTTTCGCACTAGACATTGTTCCATCCACTTTAGAACCCCCCTTATACTAATGATATGGTACTTTATTGGGGGTATGTCCATACATTGGATGTAATACCACTTCATTGTCTCCTCATGAGAAACCTATGTTTGTGACACCTCCGTTTACATGTACTCTTTCCATGAACAATTTTTTTTTGGTAGCATATCCCATTCGATCCCACTTGATCTAACACTATTTCCATCCTTGATGGCTTGAATCGGCTTGGTTTTACACTCGATTATATATTAACTCTTCCTCATTTAACACATCTATATCATGGATATTTTTACATTACTGGTACTTATAGCTTCCGAGTATTTCATCTATCGGTATGTGTTACATGCACTCTGTTCCTTTCACAATTAACTATTAGGTAATTTTAGAGTGAATATATTATTGGTACTTTAGATATTGATCATATCAAAATTTCATTCCCCATGCCTTTAGGCTATCTTTATTTATAATGACTCATTTCTCATCTATTCACAAAACCTCACTTGTTAGTATGCACATGGATGTACATTACCACCTTTCACTGACAAGGAATATATAATGGGCATGTATGATCTACGTCGTAATGGATCTCTATGGGATCAACCACATAATATAGCCTACCAAGTCTCGGATGCATCTCCACACAGTTTTGACCATAACAATGATGATCTCTTAGGTGATGATTAATTGATCATACTTATCATCATACATTTGGGAGGAATCATGCTTATTCTCCACCCTCTAGCACTGTCAAGTGTCTCAAATTTCTACTTCTTCACTCTACACCTTGCATCTAGTATTTCACATGCATCTTAAACACATTATTATTGTCATTACTTGATGGCACACTCTTGTCCTACAGTTTACACTTGATTGTTGAGGGCTCACTACATTCTGTTGGAAGCACAAGGGACTGAGAAGGGGGTGAATCAATCCTACAAATATTTTACTTTCATTTACGAAACCATACATTCATAAATTTGATTTTTCATACAACATTCATCACCATGTGTACTTATTAATATTTATAACATCAACGACAAGAGAAAGAAACAAAGTACTCTACACAAGAACACCATATGTAAGTGGGAAAAACTCATGGGGAAGAAAACCCATTCAAACTATGATTATATTACAAAAATCCAAGAATTTTAGTGAAACAAAAAATTCACAAGGAGAACCAACCCCACAAGGATCACCAACCCCTAGTTTAGTAGAGCACCAACTTACCTCAGAAGGTCAACATTTGCTATAAAGTCACACTGTAACTTACGCAGTTTTACTAAAACTTACATAACTTTAAATTCCTTCTTCAGAATGACCTAATTTTTTTCATTAAGTACCATGACAACCTGATCTAACTATCCATGCTCACCATCTAGCTCATATAATCCTTAAACTCCCAGCCACTATGACTTACCTATGCAAACCTACCTATTTCCCACTACTTACTTCCCAAAGACCTCAAATATGCATATAACCTATGAATTATGACATAAAAATAATCACACACTATAGGTACACTATCAACATTCTACAACCATGATCCAACATGACTATTTAGGTCTAAGTCTCACTTCTCCACTTCATTCTGCATGTACCAAGGCTAGAAACAAGCCTAGAATGACCTGGCTCAACCATAAATTGACCATGGAGACTCAATGTAGACCTATGTACACTCATAAAACATCATACCATCTATGTTTGACCTTATAATATCAACTAATCACCTAAATAAGACTTTTACTATGACTAGGCATACTCAAACATGCTCTAGGACACCATGACAACTCACCAAACTTGGCACAAACACTCAATATTCATTCTTGACACATGAATGAAACCATAGGGATACTACATAACACCGTGAAAATATTTTCCATCAATGGGGGTTGAAATTAATGACAATACAAACCTAAAATGACATACAATCTCCCCCTTTATCATTGATGACAACCATCATTCAGAAACATTAATGGCAACCAACAAGACCAACACACTACAAGACACTTTTCCATGTTTATGATGTCTCTCTCCCCCTTTTCCTTCTATGAAAAAGGTTATACTGACTCCAAGACATGAAAAACAATAATACAAGATAAGAACAATAACAATAATGCTCAAAATTAAATTACTTTCCCAACAAGCTCCCCTTGGGAATGAAATATCTCCTCCTTTGAATCTAATAGCACTAAAAAGATTCCCTTAGACATGATGAGAACCACAAAAATTCTCCCCTTGAGCTAATACACCTATTTCGGGCCTTCATTCACATATTTCATCCCTTTCTAAGCCTAATCCATGTTTAAGAACACAAATTTTCCTCTAACCTCATCATGACTAATTTAGGACCACTTGTCCTTGAATGAAAACCTTAATGCAAAAACAAAAAACTTCACAAGGCTATAAAAAAATAAAAAACATGCAAAAATTTCCTAAAATTCCCCCCCTTAGCTCAAACATTTTATAGTTGACAAAGGAAACAAGAGATGGAGCACATACCTTAATTTCATGACTTATGGAATGAAAATCACTTAGGCCCCTATCTTGAAAGAACATCTAAGTGCTTACTACCTTATTAACATGTCCAGTACTTGTTTTGAGTTAACAATTCATTTTCCCTTGTTGCTATGTCTACAGTAATGACTAATACTTCCTTACAACCATCCTAAGCACCTATCTCATTTGATAGAGGAGCAAACCAAAATTCCCCTGCTAGAAGCCAAAATCAAACCCAATGATCATCATTATAGTGTGTAAACATACCCGAGACAAGTATTCACAACCTTCTAGATAAATTCTCATTCTTCATCAATCTTGATAGTTTCTTAAAACTCTCTGAACCATTAGTACTAACCAATTTACCTCCAAGAACACTCAATTGAGAAGAGAATACAAATCTCTTTGTCTTAAGAATCATCATACTAATATATAACACCCTGATTATCATTATGAAACCCACTTTGAATAAAAATCACAATATCAAAACTCTATTCCTTTAGGTCTTTATGGAGCTATAGGTACACATTTAAGTCATTAATTATTTAGACACTGTATAACCACTAATTCAGAGAAAAAATTATTTCATTTACTTATGATATTTTTGGTTATGAGCACACAGACGCATGTAGCATGTATTTATAATACCTTAACTACTTCCTTCCATCTTATCAATATTCAAGGAGAGTATTCAGACCTTCCATTTACCTGAAGACACCTATAGCATTATATTTTAATTCTCTGAACCAAGCTTGACATCAAAGACACTTGTAGAATTCATTTGATTTCTTTTTTCACAATCTTGGCTTAGTCAATTAGGATTTAGCCTTTACTTGAAAATTTCCTTAGCATGATTTCTAACAATATTCTTTAATTTTGTGTTAAATCTTGCATGGATTATTTCAAAATAGTGCTTTGCATTTTACCAATTTTCGTTACTATCTAAGTCTTCTAAGACTGAGACAGTCCATCAAGATGCATCTGATATGTTTTATCATCCATTCAAGGATTTCTTGTGACATAAATCCTTTTGAATCACCCTTAACATAGTCTTTAGATAGTATATAAATTTTTTTAAGCCTTAGTATTCTTTGAAAAATGCCTCAAGTTCATGATACAAACTAAACCCTAAGGATGGTTTTTGAATAACGTTGGAGGTATGATTCTTCCATGAGGTGATAGAACTTTTACTTCTCAAGACCACAAACTTCTGTTGAAGAATTATCCCTTACTACAACATGTGATGCCTTACCTAAGGGTCTCAACCATGTACTAATCCATGTTAAAAACTTTGAATCTATCCTTGCATACACCTGTAAAGCTTTTATATTGACATGTAGCGTGCACTTTCCATATTTTGATATCATTTACACAATTCTAGGCCTTTTATCATACTTTGCAACTTTGGTTTCACTAGATCCTGCACCTCAATCATTCAGGACATCTTGAACTCATGCTTAGAAGACTTATAAAGAAAAATACAACTAAGAATAACATTCTTTATTCAACAAACCTTCATTTTTACTTTCCTCAGAATTCCTTAGAGATTGCATAAGGAATTTAATAACTCAAGAAGCTCACAAATCTATCCAATACACACGTAACATGCATTTTTTGGACTTCTAGGAACTGATACATCACTTTCTTAGTTATGAATAGAATGTATAGACTCAAACCATCTTCCTTGAAGAACTACACACCTTTGAGACTTAGTAATTAATGCCTTTGATAGATATGACATATCCTCTTGGGAAACAATAGATGGTGAAGTAATATTGACATCAAAACCTTGGATAATGCTTACTTGAGAGTCCTTGAGCCAGTATGTGACCATATAAAAATGAATTTTACCTTCAAGCATTGTTAAGATCTCAGAGAGACATACTTACCTATTGACCAAACCATCTAGGCATTCAAGAAACCTTTTGAGACAAGTTTTTGATAACTTATAAAATTGATAACATATTAAGGAGCATAAACATGAACCAACCTTTGAGTAGAGCCATTGAATGTTCATTCACACATGACCTTCATGATGAAAATCCACCTTGTTATGAGACAGAGCACATGGACTAACCACCATGTTACCATCTTTCTCATTTAAAGCTATACGTCCTTGAAATACACAACCTATAACACTTATGACACTTGTCCACTCATTATCATGTGATCTTCATACTTGTAACACCTCCTTTTGGCTTACCTTGACATCACATTACACTATACCTCTGATATACTTGAGAGTATGCATTTCTCAGTATTTTGGATCCAATCATCTTCATCTTTCTTGAAACTTGATCATAGTTACCTTGGATTGAATTGACACTTACCCATTATGAGTTTATTAATACCCAACTCTTAGTAAGTATCCTAAACTTTGACATCACTGATAACTCTAATTATTGAACACAAAGACCTGTAGAACATATTATATAACCTTAGGATCTTCTAACCACACAAACCCACAAAATATATAGATTTGGAGTGAACTTATGCATTACCACACAAAATTGATCATTAGCATGCTTCAGAAAACCTACACTTCTTACATAGTCAAGGACATGTTTATAGGGAACATTCAATATCTCTGACCTTTTAAATTGATTCAATGCATTGTGAGAAACCATATAGAGTACAAGACATGTGACATGCTTTATTTTGGAAATTTAGTACTTAACATACCATGAAGACACAATCAACATGATGACTCAAACTCATACACACTTTGAAAGTAAATTTAATGCATAAACACATGACATACATGTTTTCAGACATGATACACACACAAATTTATAGACATGAATATTATCTTCTATAAACATCAAATTCAATCCTTGTTTTCTTAATACAAGATCACTGTATGGTATACTGGGAAATCAGAGACCAACTTGAAGACTTGGATGATGTTTTCACACACTACTTCATGATCTTGACATGGACCAACTACAATCAATTGAGACTTCTTCACCGAGCGATACATCAACAGAGACATCATCATGATTTAAGACTCATGAAATCAAACCATCAACCTTGATAAACATTGAAGTAAAAATAGAGCACCTCATAAGATAAATTTAGGGGAGAAAAAAATGATCAGACACAAAATACCTTATTGATGAAGAAAAACCTAATCCTTTGACAATACATGTTCTTTTAATTTATCCACAGTTCTATAAAAACATTTCTTGTATAAGAAATGATGCTCACAGAGTTTTATCAAATACCTTAGATGGAAACAACCCCTTTTCTTTATTGGATAATTAGAGAAGAAGTCCTTAATTAGCTCTTTCAGCTGAATGAATACTTCTTCATGCATATAGTCTCTGATACTTGGATTTTCTTTAGACATGTAATCCTTATATTCCATCTTGTAATCATTTAAGACACATACAATATCATCTCCATATTTCCATTTCTCTGTCATACTGAAATGTTACTCATAACAAGATATCCTTGCTTCAGGATCTTTCTTAAATTCTTCAGAACATTCGTCCATGATTATGGTTTCAGGATCTACTTCCTCTACCTTCACATATGCATTTAGAACATCTAGGTCAACAACATCATCTTCAAGATCTGCATCTTAATCATCTTTAACTATTTCATCCTCATATTTAAGGAAACCTATTTCAAATTGAATGAAAGAACCATGTCTCCTTTATGATACTTCTTATTAGAAAAATTAGAAATGGAAGTGCAAACACCAAAAAAATTCTACCAAATTTCAAACCCAAAGGGTTTCAAACAATATCCCAATCACATCAATGGATTCATTTCAAGTTGAACTAGACTATCTTCCATACCTATTACTCAAGAGGATCTCCTTCAAGTTGTAAAAAATATTTATCAAGGACATGATTTGATACCAATAAAGATTTTAATTTAATTTACAAAACCATACATTCATCACCATGTGTGATTATTAAGATTTATAACATCAACCACAAGATCAAGAAACAAATTACTCAACATAAGAACACCATATGTAAGTGGGAAATCCTCATGGGGAAGAAACCCACTAAAACTATGCTTATATTACAAAAAGAAAAGAATTTTAGTGAAGCAACAACTTAACAAGGAGCACCAAACCTTGATTTAGTGAGGCACCAATCCCACAAGGAGCACCAACCCTACAAGGAGCACCAACCCCTAATTTAGTGAAGCACAAAATCCAAAAGGAGGCTACAATCCCTTAGGATGAACAAGAACCAACTCATCCATGTGTATATGATTGATCTCTGATATTGTTGCTGCCACTACTGATGGAGATCAGTTATTCAGCTCACAAACCCTAGGTCTTCAATCTTTCTCTATCTTCTTTATTGTCACCTTGTATTTCTTCTAATATATTGCACACATGCTATCAAAATCTCCTAAATATGAAACACCCTCAACGCATGAACTCATACCTACAAACAAAGCTCCTCTAGGTCTAACTACTCCCCTATGCAAGAGTAGCTCCAAAAAGTACCCAAAAAAATATTTTATAAGATCCTCTTCATTTAAAATTAAAACACAAATATTTTCCCTCATTGGATCGACCCATACATCATAAAAAGATCCCAAATTTTAATTACAACATTAAAAAGTTACCCAAGTAGGTCATCCTAGCTAAAAACCTCATTACATGTGCCAAAAATGGCTTAAAATCCCATGGGCACAAAGATAAAAATGCCCTTACATAAAAACCATACTTAGTCATGAACCATAAACCATTAAAAATTATTAAAATAACATTTAACATTCAAACTATTATCACCAAATCACATCACCCTATGATTTCTTAGTATGTGAGTGTGTTAAGGCAAGTAGTGTGACTGGGTAACATGGGTACTATCTCTCAAGTTGTGGGACTTGCTACTTGGGATAGACCTCCAGAGAAGGATGGTTCTTATTCCTAATATAAGGGACCAGGGAGAGAGAAAATAACATGCAAATGAAACAAAACTACTCTAATAGAGGTGCTGCACCAAGAAAAGGGGATGGTAAAAAATCTCCAATGTGTGAAAATGAGAAGAGATGCTAATTAGAGAGGGTGAGAATAGTTATCCATGGTATAAAAATAGCATTTATAATATCATTTCCATGAAAAATAATAATAATAGACCCTACAAGTAAATAAGGAAGACAAAATACACCTGTAATTGTAATAAAGAGGAAAGAAGAATGAAATAAACACAAACTAGGGAAGAAAACATCAACAAATTCTTATCTACTGCTTCATTGATATACATGTTTCATTTACAAAGCAAGAGAAAGGATTGGATCAACATGAAATTAGTTCGATATGAAGGCCTGTAGTACAGTGGTGTTCCAAAAAAAAAAATGGCAGAGTTTTTTTTCAAGAGCAATCCCCCCTCTCAAACAAGAGAGAATTTAAAATTATAGAAAAATGGGGAGAGAGAGAAGTTGTTTGCAAACTTGAATTTTTCCTTCCACTTTCCTGTAAAGTACCAAAAGTGGGTGAAAATGATGACATGTGACCTAAAAAATCCATCCCATACTGCCCCATAACTTGAAGCAGAAGGAAAATGGTTGTCCATGCTCATTAATTGCCATTTCAACCACCTGGAAGCTTTTCTTCTGAACTCGGATCATTTCTACAAATTTTACCCCTAAAAATCCATCAATCCTTGAATTTTTTAATTTTTTCTCATAGATATTGGAGTGATGATTTTAATAAGTATAAGATTGCACGATGTGGCTAAGAAACACAAATTTTATGGCCTCCTGAGTGATTGTAACTACTTTGGTCTTCCAGGTTTAACTTCCTTGTTACGAGACTGAGCATTAAAATTTGGTTGCTAGAAATAATAATTTTATTTTTTTCCCCTTCTCCTTATGTTTCTACATAATTTTAATACTCGGGTGCATTAAAAATATTTAGAGGGGCCCACCGTCAGTATCATTATATATATATATATATATATATATATATATATATGTTTTTTTAGAGGAGGGAAGGTGTTCACGTTTACTGTTTGAGCATTTAATTAAAGAGCCAAATCAGCCAACTCAGACGAGATGACACCATGTACCCCTGATTGAGCCATCCATTTACATCGGGATCCTCATTAAAACCATCCCCCCCATACACAGTGTTTTTAATTGTTGACCATCATTCAAATATCCACCTCAACATTTATATTTCCAACTTAGCACTTGATCACCACATTTTCTTCCCCTAGGCCAAGTCATTGTTCCATCTCAGTACTCTTGTTAACATGTGCCAGGATACTACATTCCATGAGGCCACTTCTTGGCCCACTGACCCTTGTCGAGTGTCATGACTCATCTAACTAGTTTGAGCCCATGTGCTACCTAGTGCATTAGACTGTATATCACGTGTCTCGATGATCACTTTTCTTTTGATCAGATCAATGAGGTCCTATCCACTACTCCAGAAACATGTTTCATCACCGAATCTCTACCACCTTGGGTGTTGTGCTTGGAGTAATGTAGAGATTTTTGTTGTGTGGAGAACTTTACCTTTCCCATCCCATTTCACATTTCTCTCTCGGCCCGCATCTTATTGGTTGGCCACACTCCATTTCTGGGTCCCCACGTTCCCCCAAAGAACATCAGCTCCACAATGTTCTCCTAGCCCCCCTCAGACCCTACATTGGGTTCATGACACCCCTCCTAGATGTGCAAGATCCCTGACCCGTGCACTACACTGGCTTACTACAATGTCAAGCCCACAAGTAACTGATGACTTGAGTTCCTTCGGGCCCATTGTGCTTCATAGTGGTGATGCAGACGAAACAACCCATCTAAGAACTTTCCATTTTTTCTAAGTGTTTCCATGCTAACCGCTTTCTTTATTCCACTTTCCCAAGTCATAACTCATTTGGTGAGATTACTGTAGCTTTACAACTAGCAACTAGTCATTTTCAACATTGAAGTGGTTCTACGACTCATTGTACTCCATGAGCTCAAACAATTGCTTGGATCTTCCACCTACAAAAATTGCCATGAGCTATGCATTAGAGTTAATCCCATTTTGTACTACCTTACACAAACTCCTCATCCATGGAAATCCATTTGCTGAGCCACTCGCTTTGACCAAACCGAGTTGGGCTCACTTGTGTCTATTTTCCATGCACTCCATTGCATCAAATCTCTCACTACCCCAACTTACCCAAGTATCTTGGCTCGTTGCATTTTTCTAAGACTCAATTAATCTGGCTACACTATATTTACACCATTATACTCATGATTTTGTCTTGATTACTTTTGAACTCAGTGATCTATTCACACATTAGCTTCTCAAGGAAATTTAAAATGTCTAGGGAGCTCAGATATCATGGCATAGCCCACTTCCATCCTTCACACTAGATCACGTACTCCATATTTGAGCTCAGGTCACTTCTCTATAATGTAGAGATCAATGCACAACCCGACTTGTCACATTGGGAGCCATCTCACTCACCAATCTTGACGAGATGGGTAACACCTAATGTCATTTTACAAACCCCTCACTCTTCCATTAGATAGTTTAACCTTTTGGAATTCCTAGTGCTTCAGGGCCTATAAGAATATGTTTTAGAGTGCTTTTGGGATATTTTTATGTTTTTTTCACTTTTGTTGAAAATTTCTTACACACTTCATGTGAGCTCCCTTTGCAATTGATTCAAAGCAAGGCATCCCCATTGTCCATATTCACTAGGAGGTGGAAATCAATTTTGGTGACTTGCAGGGCCATCTACCTACTAGATGGGGTTGACCAGTGACCTACATACTTATCCATTAGGTAAGGAGTCCTTCCTGATCATCCTAATATTATTTAAATTGATAACATATGCCCATGAATTACTTGGAACACTGCTACTTGAACCTAGAGTTGCCTCAAAATTGATTTTTTGATTTTATGGAGGGCATGAGAAACTCAACTGCTGAACCAAAGAAGCAAGGAAAGAAAATATTGAAATCTAACCCTTCATCTAATTTTAGTTTCTCTACATTTGAATCCTCTTGAGAGTGGCAAATTTTTCTTGCAATCTTGATTTTCTTTGCTACAATTTCTCTTTTCAGAAGCATAATGAATAGTTCAGGGATACCACTAAAAGCAATAAAATATGTGCACCAACACTTAGGGAAATTGAAACCCATTATAACAATGGGATAATGTGCATTGGCACTTAGAGGAATGAAAATCATAAACTAATATGTATAAGGGCGAGAAAGTTTCCTTTTAGTAACAATGCTTGAGATAGATTCCATTAACTAGAATCTGGAGTACTTCACCATATAACTTGGAAAGTTAGAAAGCATTGCTACTCTTTTACTTTGTGATCATGTAGGGACCACTCCATATAGCATCAAACTTAGAAATCTTTCTTGGTTTTTCCCGATATGCATCTCACTTAAGCACCAAATATCCCTCTTGGAATGTTTCGGCTTTGGCCTTCTTATCAAAGCTTCTCTTGAGCAATGCTTGATCATTCTCCATGGTTTACATTGTATGCTCTCTCTTTTCTTCCAACTCCATGAGTTTTGCATACCTCACTTCCATGGGCTCAAACTTAGCTAGTTCCATCTGATTGAGGATTTCTAATGAAGGAAATTTGAGTGATATGGGCAGCTGTACGATTAAAAAGTGACAGGTGAGCATGAGAATCATCAAGCATCCTTTCTCTCTACCCGACCTCTCGAGGTCGTTCCGAGATAGCCGATGGAAATGAAATATATGCAAATATGGAAAAATTAGTTGGGTAATCCTATATCCTCAATACACAATAATGGGATCTGTGAATCTAAATCAAAGAAGGCTCTCCTAACTTGAATTGGTGTTATGGATCGATTGAACACTATAGTTGTTCGAAGGCTCCAATCAATGTCGAGCTCTGCCGAGATTTTATCTATTGGTTGTTGGATTCATGGAAAGTGACTTGTAGGTGCTTCATATATATTTCCAGATAGGGTCATGAAAGTGGTAGTGAGAGTTGTAGTAAAATTACAGGAAACTACGGGTGGTTTTCTGGTCTGACCCAGAAAATATTAGCTTGATCAGTTTCTCTATTTAACAAAGAAAACTATGTAATGATATTCGATGGGAGCGGTGAGGATCTAAATACCAGTGTATGTAAACTGGTGTCAATGCTTAACTGATTAGTAGGCCCATTGGGTTGTGGAACATAAGGATCGCAACCATGATTTAATGGTTGCTGAGGACCTTTTATAGTCATGTGAAGAATCAATCTCTTCTTCTGACTATCCAATAGTCATAAGATTTTTCAGCCTCTATGTTTAATATCAGGAGTTGTGTGATCTTCTTGGAATACCTCACGGGTGTCCTAGTAACTTGTATGCGTAAGCCTATGTCTATGTCAACGAGGAGGTCTCCTGTGTCTGGCTGAGGAACTAATGGATCACAACCGAATGTTTGGTATCTTTTGGGTTCTTGTAAGGTCATATAGACATCCTATCAAGGCAATCTAGAATTGGGTTTATTTGACTAGAATTTGTATGCTTTGTCATCTTCGATGTTTAACTTTCTCAATTGTTCACTAATTACTTATGGGTTTATTATTGTTTGGAAGACGTGGATCCTAAGACCTTGATCTATATCCTCTAATGCCATGCAGAGATTCGGCTGGGGTATCACTGGTTCGAATATGTAATCTCTGGGCTCTCTTGGTCCCATAATAGTCATGCAAGAAATAACCAAACTTAAATAAATGAAGTAAACTAATTATGAAAATGAATCTACGCTATGCTTGATCTATTTGTATTTTCAAAGATATAAACATGAATGATTTTAAAGAGCAATTAATCTAATAAATTTAGATAACAAGTAACTAATCAAGGAATAAAGATAAAACAAGCAAGGTAGCAAGATGTAGCTATTTTCCTATGCACTTGTGAGTTGATACAAATATAAATATCTAACTAATTTTATTGAAAGACCTCCAATCTTACCTCAGAAGTGAGAAACAAATCATAGCTTCTCAGAAGCTATTATTCCTCACAGCTTCCCCATCAATATTGAAAGCAAGCTTTAGCCGAAATGAAATGATTCGCTACTCTATTTGATATATTGTAACTACAACTTTGACAATTCAAACTTGGAGTCTGAAAAATAGAGGCAAATCTAGTTGTATCGTAGCTTGTCCCCTCAGTGCGATCTCTTCATGCCTTCATGTTCTCGTGAATCCAGAAAGGTGAGAATGTGACAACGGAAGCAGGAGAAGATATTTAAACAGTGGTAGCTTGGAGGTAAACTGAATGGAATGCAAGTAGGAGAGAGATAGTGCAAGAGAATAGAGCTTGGCTATACGATTCCTAGCAGGAATATTGCAGGGATATGACAAGACACACCTAAAATTCTAGGATCTATTATTCCTATGACGAAACAAAACCTAACTCTAAGTAGAACCAAGTTTCAAATTAACTTAATCTAGAACTGATGTTGTATTATGTTAAGCCAGTTGTTTGGAGAACAACAATGGAACAAAATGAAACAAGAGAGAGCAAGTAATCTCTAAACCAAAAAAATGAGGAGCCTTGAACTGAGAGGCTGAGAACTTATGCATAAAATCTAGAACCCTGTTGAGACTTATTGAGGAACTTCCAAATACACTCAATAATAAAAACATAGAAAGAGAGGGGCCATTTTCTTGTAAACAAGCTCAGTATTTATAGCATTATTACTCACCAGAAGGCATGTCCAAATTGCCATGCTTTATCATTAAAAATGGAGGACTACTATTTCAAACTGGCTGGAAACTCTAAACAAAGTAGAAGCGGCTGAGAGCTGCAAGTGAAAATTGATTTTTCACGTTGTTGAGTGCAATGGAAGGTTCTGAAAAGTGCGGGCAGGATCGCCGCCCTGTGCAAGGCAGCGATTACAGGACTGTCGCCCTTTCCTGGGTAGAGGTCCTGTAACTAAAGACCAAAATGCAAGGAAAAAGGGGGCAGGGGTTAGAATAAAGCATGCAAAGGTTGGATAAGGCATTTTAGGATGTAAATGTATACTCGGTGAGATTTCTTGATTCTGAACACCTTACAAAGACATTTGAATCATCATTGGGGTTTCCGTAACCTCGTTCCGATAGTACAATACATACAATTTTGGGTACGTACATATTGCCCCCCCTCTGGAGAAGCATTTTGGCCATGAAGAGGAATAAAACGGTGGGTCTGAGTATGGTGGTCCCAAAATGGGGAGTTAGAAGCTATACCTGACACGCCCGTGTGTCGCAATGTCACCATACAAAATTCCTGCTATCTGCAAAATGAAAGAGGGGACTCAAGTGTAGATAGATAAAAGAGATCAAAAGATAAATATTAAATTAAAGTGAAATGAGGACTCACCATTTGCATGGTGATAAGAAATTACCTCCGTCAGTGCTCCTTCTCTGCGTAAGACCATTTAAAACAAGATTAGAATACTATATATATAAAATGAGCTCATTTTACTATTCATTTATGCGTATCGATTTGGTAATTTTTTAGCTCTGGGACCCACGGTAACCGTTTTTGATGAGAGTACAGTAAAAAAGTTCATTGTGAGATTGTGATCATGCCTCCAAGAGCAGGAGATCGACCCGCAAAGTCTCAGGTTAGTTTTTCTCAATTTATCATTTTTAAACCTAAAATATAGAAATGTTGAAATCTTTGTCTTGGGGGGATCATTTTTGAAAAAAATAGTGTTAAATGAGTCTCTAGGGGGGGATCCCATAGGGTAGGTTTTTATTTTGTTAAAAATGATGTATTTTTGTTGTTTTAAGTGTATTTAGGGCTTTATGGGCGTACGCCAATTCAGCACAGGACTGCTGCCCTACACAGAGCGGCAGTCATGGGACCACCACACTATGATGGTGGTGGTCATAGGACCACCACCTCATAAGGTGGTGGTCATAGGACCGCCACCTTAGAAGGCGGCAGTCACAGAACCACTGCTCTGCATAGGGCGGCGGTTCTAAACAGAAAGTAAAAAAAGATGTATAAATTAATTGCTTTTGCATTTTTGACATTTTTTTATGTTTTTGATGATCTTTCCTATTGGAGTATGTTACTAACATGCTATTTTTCTCTATTTTGGGTGGATGCAGAAGGAGGAGTATATATAGTGGAGCAGAGAGAGGGAGTGTGATTGGCTCCTAGTAGTGTTAGACTCACTAACTTAGGCAGAGCGAGGCACTCTATAGATGGCTGGTATTTTGAGGATTTCACATGTTCCTCATGTTGCTCCTACCAGTCACATATTGTGTGACTTATTCTCGTATTGGGATGTAGACCAGAATACCTTACGGGACTATCACCCTAGAGGACGTTTATCACATACTGGGGGTTCCAATTCTTTGGAGGCAGTTGTCTCTTAAGACAACAACATCTACGTCCCAGATGGTTAAGTGGGCTACTTATATGGGAGATGTTGTTGTCTCGTTTGGTTTGAAGAAGGGGGTGAAGGTCCATTTTATTGCTTTTGATCCTATCCCCACCATCTGTAAGGCGATTATGGGTATCCTGGCTTCACGGTTGATTGGGGATAAGGGAGGAGATACTCTATTATACTGTTGGTCTCCCATGATTGTATAGATTGAGGATCATGGCCGTATTTATGCTTGGGGAGAAGACATTCTTGGGACCATGTATCATGACTTATATAGGGTGGTCAGGTTACAGGGGTAGTCTCTGAGTCACCCTACTCTAGTTATGAGTTGGGTGTATGAGCGTATCATTCCCTATGGGAGGGGTGTACTAGCAGAGGATCCAGGGGATGTTAGGGCAACAAGGTGGATAGGGATGACAGTACTTAGGATGCCACATCAAACAGTGGCTTCACTGACTACTACAGACATGGAGGCCACTCCTTATTAGACCATATGGCAGGACTATGGGGAGAGGAGACACATACATTGACTTCCTGCTCTACTACAGGTTAGCTGGTAGACAGGATAGGGAGGTTGGAGACCCACCCATTTGATCGAGTCCCTCAGCAGTTTGGCATCCCCTATGTTGATATGCTTCCTCTAGTGGGGCTATTGTAGAGTCTATTTGTGAGGCCCGGGGAGGTCCTAGAGGAGGCTGAGGTTGGACCACGGTTACTCCTGGAGTTCCTATTGCAGTTAGGTGGGTGGTTCATGCTCGAGGGGTAGCCGGTGCTCCTCGAGCACCCTTACTTCAGATCGGGGCTGCTCCTACTCATAGTGGAGAGGGAGATGAGCCTATTGATGTGGACTCAGACTCTGAGGAGTTCACCAGAGAGGAGACTAAGGAGGAGACGATGGGAGAGGGGATTGGAGGTGAGGCCTGTGGGATGGATGAGGAGGATGATAATGATTTTGAGTGGCATGACACTCAGGATATCTTGAGGGTGGAGAGGGCGGAGGTGAGTGCAGAGTAGGAGACCTTGGTCTCAGAGAGATTGCCTCACCAGGGAACTGAGGGAGATGATGAGTCTATGGTGGGATGTCATTTCATTCTAGCTTTTGGTGAGGCTCCATAGTCACCAGCATCATCAGTGGCAGGCATAGATCCTAGAGACCCCACCCGGATGCCAAGAGATACGAGTGAGTTAGTACTCTTCTCTCGACTCTGTTAGTTAGAGATTTTAGTTGATATTTCTTTTTTTTTGTTTTGCTTATTTTTTACTTATTTTTGGTGATTTTCTAACTTGTTATTTCTCTTTTTTATTTACAGCAACTGCTCAGGGATGGCGGGATTTGATTCACCGAGTGTGTGCAGGTACCCTATTTCTCCCTTCAGGGAAGACCCGAGCTCATCTTACTAAGGACATCGGGGAGCCTTTAGCAGCTAGCAGACACACTAATGTGTTTGCCCCTGTCTGGAAGGTGGCAGAGTTAGTGTCCTCCATTCGTACTAAGCTAGCTGGATACAAGACTGTTGAGCACCTGATGAGGTAGAGCCATTCTCATAGTGAGACCATAACTAGTGGCCATGATCCTGAGCACTCAATTCATTCAGATCGTCATCGTAGAAGGATCCCTAGATGCAATCGTGCACCCCCTGAGGGATCCCACAGGGATTGAGGGGCCATTTGGTCTTTTTGTAGTTATTTTGATAGATGTTTATATGAGTTGTTTTTGTATTTTTCAGGCTCATTGAGCATTTTGACCATGCCTAGTGCATGATGGCATTGTATATAAAACATGATATATATATATATATATATATATATATATATATCTTTTTGGATTTAGATCTTCTTTGTATCTAGATTTTTTGTGGTTTGTTTCTCATGTGTATACTAGATGCTTTAGAATCTCTATTTTTATATGTTTTTTAAAATGTATGCAATGGATGACTAAGTGATAACAAGTGTTGAACAAAATGTTTCTCTTTTTGTTAGTTTTTGTAATATTTATATGAGATGATACAAACATACTATAGTACTGAAATTTTGGCTTCTTTGGGCAATATTTGTTGCTTCTTCTTGTTTTGGAAAAATGTGATGAATATGTAGTGATAATGAGATGAACTTGCCCCATTCCTAACTCCATGCAACTAGTAAGATGTGAGGGCTCAACACCAAGAGCTGGGAAGGGCGCAAATTGTATGAGTTTGACTGAATGGAAATGATGAGAGAAAGACAAAGTATTGACAGAAACCAAATTTAGACCTACACACTTACCTTACTCAAACCTTGCTACATAGCTCAGAATGCAACTTACTTTCCAGTTTATCTAGACTTAGATCCATAAATGGCAACTTGGTTGACAAAATATGGTTTTGAGGATTTGATCTCTTTGGAACTTGGATGCTTAATTTCACTTTTCACAATACACTTTGTTTTGAATTTTAAAACACTAAGATTCATTAATTTGTGTGAATGGACCCCCTATGCCCTGCCCCATGCTACTAGTAAGAAGTATGGGCTTATCACCGAAGGAAGGACATAGGCGAGTAAGGGCACTTCTTTCCTTTCCCAACCTCACACCACTAGTAAGAGATGCAGGCTCATCACCGAAGATTGGTAGGGCAAAGAAGTGTGTAAAATAAAATATTCTGTTTGTTTAGTATTTTGGATTCAATTTGACTTTGACATTTGTGATCTTGTAATTTTGGAGTATCCTTGTTTTAAAGAGATGTAAGAGCGATAGATGTGACACCAAGAAGCTTCTAGAATAGACTGTAGGTAAGAACAACTTAACCTTGTAGAAGAAAATGAGTATGACTAAATATGGAGGCCTTGGTATGGTTTTTGTCAAGATTTTGTCTATCGAATTGATGAGATGATTTCAAAATCATTTGATGATATCATGAAAATTGAAGAGATATGATTTGAATACTTTTGCCAATATTTTCAGAAGCTTGTAATAAATTGCTTAAGAATAAGTTCCTTGACCACAACATTTACGAAATGAATTAACTAAATGACTAATTCAATGTAGGTTAACATAGTATACAAATGGTGATGCTGATCAATTATGTGTAAAACCATTTAAGATGTAAGGAATTGACAATTTCATTAAATTCCTCACCTTCTAGTGTACACAAGAGATATGCACCATTTCCGTAGTCCTTCATGACTCAGTATGGGCCTAGCCACTTAGGCCAGAATTTCCTTCCTTCGCCAGTTTTCTTATCAATCCAGCTATCTAGTCTTAGAACGAGATCACCCTCGTATATTTCTCATTCATAGACTTTCTTGTTATATTACCGGCACATTTGGTCAGTGTAGGCTCTGTGCCTTTGCTCAACATTTAACCTAGCCTCATCAAGGCTTTCTAATTGAGAGATTTGTGCCTCTCTATAGGCTTCTTCTCCTAAGATCCCTTGTAATGAGATGCGGAGGCTAGGTATTTCAACTTCTATTGGTAGAACTGCTTCGGCTCTGAATACCAACGAGAAAGGGGTTTCCCCTGTTGGTGTTCTTATTGATGTTCGATAGGCCCACAAGGCTGGGTATAGCTTTAAATTCCAATCCCATTTGTTCTCCTTAACTGTTTTGAGGAGAAATGGTTTTTAATGTTTTATTTGTGGCTTCAGCCTGTCCATTGGCTTGGGGGTAATAAAGAGAAGTCATGTGATGGTTTATCTTGAATTTACTACATAGTTCACGGACTTCATTGTTCTTGAAGGATGTTCCATTATCTGAGATAATGACTTGTGGGACACCATACCTACAAATGATTTGATTTAGAATAAACTTAGCAATTATAGAACCTGGTACGGTGGTGAGAGGCATGGCCTCTACCCATTTTGTAAAGTATATTGTGGCCATGATTACAAATTTATGGCCATCTGTTGATGAGGGAGAGAATTTCCCTATCAAATCCAGGCCCCATGTGGAAAAGGGCCAAGGGGTTGCGATTGGTTGCAGAGCCTGTGCCGGCATGTGAATCTCGTGGGAGAATTCTTGGCATTTGTGGCATTTGCGCACAAACTCTAATGCGTCATGTTCTAGGGCGGGCCAGAAATAGCCCATCTGATGTATCTTGTGAGTAGTGGCATGTCCACCAAAGTGGCCTCCACATACCCCGCTATGGGATTTAGAAAGAATCCTTATGGATTCTTCCATGTCAACACATCTTAACAACATTCCGTCAAAGGCTTTGTGATAGAGCACCTGTTCTAAGATGACATATTTAGCAATGATAATGCGTAACCACCTTCTTTGTTGGGATGTGGCCCCTTCTAGGTATGTGTGGTCCATGATGAAATTGATTATGTTGGTGTACCAAGGACATGCAGAGATAAGGGGTCTGGTCTGAACAAAATATACACACTCATCGAGAAAGTCTAAATCTACTAGATCACCTCCATTTAATGGATTGTCAGCCAACCAGTCTGTAATGATTTTCCCCTTAACGGATTTTTGGTTTACAAATGTTAGTTCAAATTCACCCATTAAGGTTATGAAACGTCTAACCTTTTTAGACAAAGACCCTTGTGTGAGGAATGTCCGTAAGTGATCTGTCTTGACAATCACCCTTGTTTCTTGATTTAGCATGTAATGTCTTAAGCATTTTGTTGCAAAGACTATGGCAAGGCATTCTCTTTCTTCCTATGTGTAACGTGTCTCATAGTCGAGCAACGTCTGACTAATGAAGTAAACTACATGTTCTTGTTTATCATCATCTTCTTGAGCCAACATGCAGGCTAGTGAGACATCAGTAGCCCATGAATACAAGATCAAAGGATGATCTGGTCTAGGAGGCATTAGCATGGGAGGAGACAAAAAGAAGTGTTTAACTACTTTGAAGGCCTCGTTGCATTCATTGGTCCAATCAATGCTATAATATTTCTTTAATAAATTGTTGATTGGATGAACAACAAAACTTAAGTTCGGGATGAACCTTCGAATTGCACCAAGTTTCCCAAGAAATGATTTAATACCAGACTCATCTGATGGTGGAATAATTTCAAGAACATCTCAAATTTTGGTCGGGTCGACATCAATCCCTCATGACAATATAATGTAACCTAGAAGCTTACCTCCTGTTACACCAAATACACATTTCTATGGATTCAATGTGATGCCATATTCGATCAATCGTGAGAGAATGATACAGAGCACTTCTGGGTGATCACAACACTTTTTGGCCTTGGCCAGCAAGTCATCTACGTAGGATTCCACAATCTTATGAATAAGGTCATGGAATATGTATGTCATTTCCCGTTGGTATGTAGCGCTAACATTCTTAAGACCGAACAACATGACAACATAATAGTAGGTTCCCCAGGAGTTATAAACATGGTCTTGGCTTGATCTTCCTCAGATATTTTAATTTGATTATATCCTGAGAACCCATCCATGAGGGACAACATCTCAAATCTAGTTGTTGCATCAACAATAACGTCGATGGATGGTAAAGGGAAGTCATCTTTGGGACAGGCTTTGTTAATGTCCTGAAAGTCTATGCAAATGCGTATCTTCCCATTCTTTTTGAGAATGGGGATGATATTGGATACCCATTGAGAATAGTCAACTGGTTTGATGAACCCCACTTGGAGGAGTTTCATCACTTCTTCTTTCACCATGAGAGCCACTTTTGGCTTCATTGGTCTTGACTTTTGCTTGATTGGCTTTGCATCTGGTTTGGTGACAAGATTGTGTACCGTGATATGTGGTGTAATTCCCCGTCATTTCTTTGTAACTAAATGTAAAAGCCTTTTGATATTCTTTGAGGATCTGAGTATGTATTTCTATCTCCTCTAGAGTTAAAGAGGATCCCAACTTCAAAATATTTGGTTCTTCCTCTGTTCTGATATTTATGTCTATGGTTCCTTCGATTAAGGAGGCATTTCCTTCCTCAAACTTGGGAGGGGCTGGGGGTAATTCCAAACTCCCTTCATTCTCCACCTCATAGATTTCGATATTCTCTTGCGGGGGAGATTCTATCATGGGATTTCCAAAATAGGAAGAGGAGCATGGGATTAGAGAGAAATCAACTATGGAATGAGTGAGATGTAGCTCTGCAAAGGCATTTAGATATTCAAGGGTCACCTTATCACTATCAGAGTGATCTAAAGTGGTAGACTTATTCTCAACTTCCACATGTGTTGATATCGGGATTATTGGTACTTTATGAACCAAAGGTTCAGTACGTATTGATACCATGAAATCAGTATTTTCCAATTCATTGCTTGGAGTGAATCAGGAAGCTGAGGTTGCTACAAAATCAGCGAGAAGGTTTTGTTCTCGTGGGATTGCTTCAATTGATATGAATTCAAATCCCTTCATTAGTTTTAGTACTGCCATTTTATAGAGTTGCAAATGTTCAGCTCTAGTCTCATATACCTCAGATAGTTGGTTTGCAACTAATTGCGAGTCTTCGAGTACTCTGATATTACTAATGTCCATCCTTTTGGAAATGATAAGGCCAAGAAGGAGGGCTTCATATTCAGCCCCGTTGTTTGTGCACTCGAAGTTTAATTTGAAAGTGAAAGGTAGAACCTTTCCCTTGGGCGAAGTAAGGATCACACCTGCCCCAACACCAAAATGACATTTTTCTCCATCAAAGTGGAGAGTCCAATAATAATTTGGAAAAATGGAAGTTGGGACACCCTTAGTCTCTACTTCCCTTGTCTCAGTTACTTCCACCATACAAACTTTGTCCGTAGGTATGAAACCAATTCCTAGGGTATGTCTTATACCCATAGAATCAAATGGTAGGAGAATAGGTAGATCTTTCTCCAGTAATTCAATAATTTTTGCAGTGGTTCCTAGCGAAACTGTTTCTATAGTGATGGACTCATCTTTGATTGCTGGGACGCCTTTGATTAAGTTTGTGACTTCTAGTTCTGTCGTAGGCACCAGCTTCGCTTCTGGGTTTGTATTGATTGGTTTATTGAGCTGATTTTTCAGGAGCTCAAATTTAGAATAGACACCAGGTCTTTTCTTCAAATTTTCTAGGTGTATGTCGAAAGGTTTTGGGTCACCTTGTGCTACAAAGACCTTTCCTAGGTGTAGAAATATTACTTCTTGGAATAACGTGGAAGGGATTGCCTTCATGCAATGTATCCAAGGGCGACCGAGAATCATATTATAGTTGGTTTCCCGATCTATAATATAAAATTTAGTGAGGATTGTTTTGGGTCCTAAAGTGACTGGTAGCACTATAGTCCTGATTGAAGTTGCCTTGAGGCTATCATAGCCCCTTAGCGTGTTTCGTGTCGAGGAACAGTTCGTTTCTCCATATCCTAGATTTTGAAGAAAAGTGAAGGGGACTATGTTAACTGCTACCCCATCATCGATCATTACATGCTTAACATAGTTGTTATAAACCCAAACCTGCAAATGCAAGGGTGGATCACCTCTACATGAAATTTCAGCATTTGTTGGCATTTTACTTATGTCGAATATAAACTTGGTATCCCTATCTGGCTGCCCTGGAGGGTAGACATCAAATTATACATGGTTTACTTGCAGTTTCAGGGGGAGCGGTGATGTTAACGAGATGACCGAGACCTGATGCTTCTAAGAGAGCAGCTCTATGAGCAGGAGAGTTCTTCAACAAATCCAAAAAGGAAATGTGAGAGAAGGTCTTTGTTAAGTCATTAATCAAATCATAGGTGCCTACTGGTTTTACTGGTGTTTGTTGAGTGTTGTCTGGTATTAGTGAATAGGTTGGAACTGGATGAGAAGAGTAGTCTCATGTTCTTGTTATAGTTTCTACTTGCAACTCAGTGTCTAATTCTACCAGTCCAACTATCTTGGCTTGTGGTCGAGTTCCTAATTGGGGTGCGACCATTGGATTTGATGAAGTTGAAGCTTCATGGTTGTTGTTCCCTATTATGACACCTTTGTTTGTTCCACTTGGATCTAACCCGTTGTTGCTAGAACGATTCAGGAGAGGATCATTGAAAATCTTGAGAGGTGCATTTTGAGGAGAAACTGATCCCTGGTAGGTATTTGGTGTGGTTGGTATAGAATTTTCCAGAAACATATCTACAAAGAGTTGTCTTTGATCTTCTGGTAAATGCTCCAAGAATTTATTGTAATCGTGGCAAGTCCTAGTATCATGACCTCAGATTTTGTGGAAGCCGTAGTATAAATTGGGATTATAGTTCCGTGGTCATTGGTTTAAATCTTGTTGTGGCCCAAAGTTTCGATTGGGTTGCTGATTGTTATAATTGTAATTTTGAGGCTGTTGCCTTTGGTTTTGGTTTTGATATCCATCTGGGCCTCAGGCAAGGCCTTGTGACTAGATTTGTTGTACTGTTTTTGTTGTTGTTGTGGTAGATTGGAATTAAAATCCACCGTATTGATCACTGAAGTAAAGTTATTATTGTGTTGATTATTATTAGGTGCCGGGATGTTCACAACATTTGGTCTTTTGGTTTGATCAGTGACTCCATCTGTTGTAACCCCATGGTTTTTGTTAAGGATCTTGGGTCCTTGATTGGTATTTCCCATATTGGGATAAGTCGTAGTGTTTTGATTGGGAGTGATTAATCTCCCGTTTGTTCCATAAGTCTTACGACCACTTTCTATCACCGCTTGATCTATTCAGAGAGCACTCTCAAGTACTTCATCATAAGTCCTTAGCGGGAACTTATGGAATTCTTCCTTTATCTCTCTACTGAGAGAATGAAGGAATAAATCACATAGTTCCATCTGATCCATGTTTGGAGAACTTGCTAAAGAGTAGAGGACTGTACACCATCTTTGAATGAAATGGGCAACAGATTCATTGTGCTCTTGTTTAATGTGTAAGAATTCCCTGATCCCCATTCTTAACAGTTTGTTCATGTCAAAAGCTTTGATGAATTCTGACACAAGTTGTTTGAATGAATGTATCGAGGCTTCAGGTATTCTATAATACCAATCAAGGGAAATACCTTCTAAGGTTTTAGGGAAGATTTTAGCAACAACCGCATCCCAAGGGAGCAGTTCTCGAATGGCCGTGGCATAGGCCTTGATATGAGAATTTGGATCTCCCTCCCCCTTGAATTTAGGAAAATTAGGAAGAGGTCTTGGAAGCATGATGCTTCATACGGTGAAATCTAAAGGCTCTTTTAAATATTCTGAGTAAGTCCCTACCATCATAGGTTTCAACCATAGATGGTGCCTATTGAGGGAGTGGAGGTGGAACGGGTTGTTGATATGGCATAGCATATGTATTTGCAAGGGCGTAAGGAAACCCCTGTGGTTGAGTGAACATCCTAGGAGAAGAGAACATATCTCCCTGTGGTGATTTTGAATAAATATTTAAGTAGGGAGGAGCATTGCTCTGATATGGATTGTTTGGTACTAAACCAGGAGGTATCATATTTTCAACTAGAGCAACATTTGAAAATGTGGTTCTAGTTGGTGTTTGTTGTGGATAGCTATACGAATGTTGAGGAGGCATGCCTAACGTGCCTATTCCTGTAAGGAGGTCAACCTAGCTAGGATGATGTGGAGGGTTAGGAGTTCCTGATTTGCCCCGAGTGTGAAGCTTGATTTGCTTGAGCAAGTTCTAGTCCCTCTAACCCTTTCAACTAGAGCCGAGATGACTTCGATTGGTGATGATATAGTGTTCTTGTCATGGTGGTTGTTGTGGCACCCCTTGAGGTTGTTGAGGGGTATGGTACCCTGCTATGAATTGATCGTTACTCTGCCAAACTTCACCAAGAGTATTTTCCATAGGTGGAGGAATGGGGGTGTTTTCTTGGAGCAGGGTGTTGGGTTGTGTTTGCAAACTTCCTATAGGTGGGTACATGTTTTGGAAGCATTGTTCACTTCTAGCGTAGCGTGCTAAGTACTCCTCATCCAAAAATGGGAGTGGATCTAACTACCTACTAATTTTTGGTCTAGATAAAAATCAAGGAGATGAAATGGATTCTCCAGTAAATGTCATATTGTTAGAGCCTGAGGGCTCCGGTTGTTGTGTTTGTGTGAGTTGGTCCAGCTCCTCAATTTGGAATGAAGAACTAGAGCTAGTTCTTTGAGGAGTTTGTGATGACAAGTAGTTGCTTGAGTAGTTGTTAGCCCATGCAGAAAGCGATGATGATTGTTGTCTACTCATGTTGACCATAATATGCTTCGAGACCTGAGATAGGTCTGCTGTATGCGTCGTATCCTGACATATTCGGGGGGTATATAAATACCCATATAATGGGAAGGAGTGAAGGTGGATGAAAGAAATGGAAATGAAAAAGGAGTAGTTGTTAGTTTCATAATGGGAAGGAGTGAAGGTGGATGAAAGAATTTTGGAAATGAAAAAGGAGCATGGAATTCAGATTCATGTATTTTTCACGTCGGGTTCACCAATTTTGTACGATAGAAAAGTGACAGGTGAGCATGAGAATCATCAAGTAGCCTTTCTCCGTACCTGACCTCCCGAGGTCATGCCGAGACAGCCAGTGGAAATGAAATATATGTAGATGTGGAAAAATTAGTTGGGCAATCCTATATCCTCGATACGCAATAATGGGATCTGTGAATCCAAAGCAAAGAAGGCTCTTCTAACTTGAACTGGTGTTATGGATCGGTTTAACACTATAACTGTTTAGAGGCTCTAATCGATGTTGAGCTCTGTCGAGATCCTATCTGTTGGTTTTTGGATTCATGGAAAGTGACCTGTGGGTGCTTCGTATATATATTTCCAAACAGGGTCATGAAAGTGATAGTGAGAGGTGTAGTGAAATTACAGGAAACTACGGGTGGTTTTCTGGTCTGACCCAAAAAATATTAGCTTGATCAATTTCTCTATTCAACACAGAAAACTATGTAATGATATCCAGTGGGAGTGGTGAGGATCTAAATACTAGTGTACGTAAACTGGTGTCAATGCTTAACTGATTAGCAGGCCCGTTGGGTTGTGGGACCTGAGGATCACAACCATGAGTTCGTGGTTACTGAGGACCTTTTATGGTCATGTGAAGAATCAATCTCTTCTTCCGAATATCTAGTAGTCATAAGATTTTTCAGCCTCTATGTTTAATATCAAGAGTTGTGCGATCTTCTCAAAATACCTCATGGGTGTCCTAGCAACTTATATGCGTAAGCCTGTGTCTATGTCAACGAGAAGGTCTCCTGCGTCTAGCTATGGAACTAATGGATCACAAGTTAATGTTTTCTCTCTTTTAGGTTCTTGTATGGTCATATGGACATCCTATCAACAAAATCTATAGTTGGGTTGATTTGACCAGAATTCATATGCTTTTTCATCTTTGATGTTTAACTTTCTCAACTGTTCACTAATTGCTTGTGGGTTTGTTGTTGTTTGGAAGACGTGGATCCTAAGACCTTGATCTATATCGTACTAATGCCATGCAGAGATTCGGCTGGGGTATCACTGGTTCGAATATGTAATCCCTGGGCTCTCTTGGTCCTGTAATAGTCATGCAAGAAATAACCAAACTTAACTAAATGAAGTAAACTAATTATGAAAATGAATCTACACTATGCTTGTTCTTTTTGTATTTTCAGAGATATAAACTTGAATGATTTTAAAGATAAACTAATCTAATAAATTCAGATAACAAGTAACTAATCTAAGAATAAAGCTTAAAACAAGCAAGGTACCCAGATGTAGCTATTTTCCTATGCACTTGTGAGTTGATACAAATATAAATATCTAACTAATTTGATTGAAAGACCTCCAATATTACCTCAGAAGTGAGAAACAAATCATAGCTTCTCAGAATCTATCATTCCCCACAGCTTCCCCGATAATATTGAAAGTGAGATTTAACTAAAATGAAATGATTCGCTACTCTATTTGATATATTGTAACTACAACTTTGACAATTCAAACCTGGAGTCTGCAGAACAGAGGCAAATCCAGTTGTATCATAGCTTGTCCCCTCAGTGTGATCTCTTTGTTCCTTCGTGTTCTCATGAATCCAGAAAGGTGAGAATGTGACAACGGTAGTAGGAGAAGATATTTAAATAGTGGTAGCTTGGAGGTAAACCGAATGGAATGCAAGTAGGAGAGAGATAGCGCAAGAGAACAGAGCTTGGCTATGTGATTCCTAGCAGGATTGTTGCAGGGATACAACAAGACACACCTAAAATTCTAGGACCTATTCTTCCTATGATGAAACAAAACCTATAGCTCTAATAAGAACCAAGTTTCAAATGAACTTAATGTAGAATTGATGTTGTATTATGCTAAGCCAGTTGTTTGGAGAACAAAAATGGAACAAAATGAAACTAGAGAAATCAAGTGATCTTTAAACCAAAAAATGAGGAGCCTTGAACTGAGAGGCTGAGAACTTATGCTAAGTCTAAACCTATTGAGACTTATTAAGGAACTTCCAAATACACTAAATAATAAAACATAGAGAGAGAGGGGCCATTTGCTTATAAACAAGCTCAGTATTTATAGCATTCTTACTCACCAGAAGGCAAGTCCAAATTGCCATGCTTTATCATTAAAAATGGAGGACTACTATTACAAAGTGGCTGGAAACTCTAAACAAAGTAGAAGCGGCTGAGAGTTGCAAGTGCAACTTGATTTTTCACGTTGTTGAGTGCACCGGAAGGTTCTAGAAAGTGTGGGCAGGACCGCCGCCCTATGCAGGGTGGCAGTTATAGGACCACTACCCTGTCCTGGGTGGTAGTCACGGGACTTCCGCCAGGTAGGGTGGCGGTCCTGTAACTAAAGACCAAAATGCAAGGAAAAAGGGGGCAGGGGTTAGAATAAAGCATGTAAAGGTTGGATAAGGCATTTTAGGATGCAAATGTATACTTGGTGAGCTTTCTGGATTCCGAACACCTTGTGAAGAGATCTGAATCATCATTGGGGTTTCTGTAACCTCTTTCTGATAGTACAATACATATAATTTTGGGTACGTACAACAGGCTTTCCTCTCTTTAGTAGACTATACTATATGGAGAATTTCCTATAGGCCTCTTTGATGTTATCCTGTCAGCCTATAAGGTTGGTGTTAGCTTGGTATGCCATTTTTTTTGGTTCTCATCTAGGGTCCTTCTTATGATTCTAAAAAATTTCTTGTTTGTGGACTCTGCTTACCCATTACCCTGGGGGTAATAGTTAGATGGATTGTTGAGATATATCCTATTCTTGACAACCTATTTAGTGATCTTCATGCCAATAAATGCCAAAGAATTATCTGATATGATAGTGGTAGGTACACCAAACCTTGTTACTATCCCTTTATAGAAATCCAAGATGTTAAACTCATTTGCCTCTTTGAGTGTCACTGCTTCGGTCCATTTAGTGAAATAATCTGTCACTATGAGTATCCACTTATGGCCTTGGCCCAAGTTCAGATTCATGGCTCCAATGAATTATAATCCCCACTGTATGAATGCTTGATCTACTAAGATGGGATGTAATGGAAGTGCTGTTAACTTTTCCTTTCCTGTGAAGAGTGCACACTTTTTGCACTTTTTAATCCAACTATAACAATCATTGAACAATGCGGGCCAATAGTAACCAACTTTCATCATCTTGAGAGCTGTTACTCATGGAGAAAAATGACCTCCCTCTTCTCCATCATGGAACTCATGCAGAAATTTCTCAATCTGATTTGTTAGGATATACCTTAGGAGAACTACATTTAAGTCTTTCTTCACTAATATGCCGTCAATGAGAACATACAAAATGGATTTTAGTCTGAAGTACCTTATTTTTATTTCACTCAACTCTAGAGGGCATAAACATGTATGAAGATAATGCATGATTTCTTAAGTTCAACATGGAGTAGGCACATCATCAGCTGGTTGTTCTTGACTTTCTTACAACACTAGGACACCTTCCTCTTCATTTTTTTCTCGTTATGTTGACTTGAAGCTAGCTGCTCACACAATCCTTTACTGAGGACCATCTTTGTAAATTTTATTTCAATTTCATATTCCATTACATGGGTGATCCAACCTACCATTTTCTCATTCAAATCCTTATTCAGGAGGAAATATTTGACCCTAGCATGAGATACCAATAATTGAATCTTCTTGTTTGATACCAAATGTCTAAACTTCCTCAAGCTTCTAATCACAGTGAGAACATGCTTTTCAAGAAAAGAGTACCTCACCCCATAGTCCTATAAAATTTGAATACAAAAATTTATGGGTTGCTCTGAACCTTCTTTATTCAACTACAACAAAGTGGCTGAAATTGTATCTGAACCACTAAAAGCATAAAACATAAAGTCCTTTGAGAAATATGGGTTTATGAGAGTTGGGGCTTGAGATATATCTTACTTGATGGCCTCAAAAATATATTTACCTTATGTTGTCCACTTGAATTCCATACTCTTCTTCAAAATCATAGTCAATGGTTTATCAAGAGTGGGAAAAGCTACTAATTGCAATATTTTCTCTATGGAAGGGATTGGGTAGTGGTCCTTGAGTAAATTTGTATTTAGATCCAAAAATTCTACACATAATCTAATTTCTCTGTTTCTTTTTCACAATGAAACAAAATTTTCAACCCAACTAGAGTGCTTGATTTGAAAAATGATGTTTGCCTCTATGAGTTTATTCAATTCCTTCCTCATGAGAGGTTTAGTATGAGGATTCACTGGTCTTTTCTTTTTCCTGATTGGTTTGGATTCTAGATGTAATTCAATAGTATGTTGTGAATTTTTTTGATTGAAGCCTCTCAAATCCTTATAATTCTAGGAAAAGACATCCATAAATTCTTGAAAAAGTTGGATGAAATCATATTTTTTTTGTTGAGTACTCACTTTGCCAATTTGAAGCATCTTACCTTTTCCAACTGAAATAGGTTTCGAGTCTTCACCCTTGACTTGAATGTTTGATTTTTCTATCCAGATTGATCATTTGGGTTAAATATTAATTCAAAAATCATAAGACCCTTTGGAAATTTGTTCATTTTTAGTTGCACCCCTTGGTCACCAAACTATTGTTCTAGTCTTTCCTGATTTCTAGTAGATAATTCAACTTCCTCTTGCAATAAATTGATGATGTGTTGGTCATTCTTGAATACCTACCAAATTGTGTTGTTGTCCAAAATAGTTGACCTAACAATTTTTAGGTTGTGGAGCCTATTTTCATGTGAGAAAGTGTTGAAGATTATACAGTAAGAGTATTATACACTTTCCATAGCTGTCTCACCGAGGTTTGGGGCTAGGTCGAGTTTGATAGCTTCATGATGGAGCAAATTTATATTAGATTTCATTAAGACCATTTCATGTTAACAAAGAAATTTGAGGATGGCAGTTATATTATCCTTTATCTGTATGTGGATGACATGTTGGTTGCAGGTAAAAACATGCAGGGAATAAAAGTACTCAAGAAGCAACTAAGTGAATCCTTTGCTATGAAGGATTTGGGGGAAGCCAAATAAATCCTTGGTATGATGATATTTCGGGATAGGAAGGAATGGAAGATGACTTTATCTCAAGAATATTACATTAAGAAATTCTAGGGGAGGTTTAATATGCAGGATGCTAAATCGGTTGGGACTCCTTTGGCAAGCCATTTCAAGTTATCAAAGGAGCAGTGTCCCAAGACAGAGAAGGAGAGAAACCAGATGTCCAAGGTAGGTTACTCATCAGTGGTTGGAAGTTTGATGTATGCCTTGGTGTGCACTAGGCCTAATATTTCTCATGTAGTGGGAGCGGTGAGTAGATTTATGAGTGATCTAGGTAGAGATCACCGGTACGTAGTAAAGTGGATCCTTCGGTATTTGAGAGGGACCATGGGAATAGTTTTGTGCTACCATGGATCAGACATCATTTTATGTGGTTATGTAGATTCAGATATGGATGGAGATGTAGACAACAGGAGGAGCATGACAGGTTATGTTTACACTGTAGGTGGGACAACCGATAAGTTGGATTTCATGACTACAGAAGCTGGTGGCTTTGTTAACCATGGGGGCTGAGTATGTTGCTACCACAGAGGCAAGCAAAGAAATGATTTGGTTATAGCAACTACTTGAGGAGTTAGGGCATAAGCAGGAGGAAGGAAAGCCGCATATTGATAGTCAGAATGCTACACATCTAGCGAAGAACTTTGCTTTCCACTCTAGGACAAAGCATATACATTTAAGGCACCATTTCATCAGGACAACTTTGGAGGAAGAGAATTTGAAGCTAGAGAAGATTCATACCAGTCAAAATCCTACAGACATGATGACCAAGGTGGTCACAAGGGAAAAAATGAAGCTGTGTTCAGCTTTGGTTGGTCTTCATGGAAACTAGTGAAGGGTTGAGAAGCTTGCTCAGAGGAAAACTAGTCTCCAAGTGGGAGATTGTTAGGTTGTGGATCTTGCTTTCATGTGAGAAAGTGTTGAATATTGTACACTAAGATTACTATACACTTTCCATTGTTGTGTCTCTGGGATTCAGGGGTGCAGCCCCTGAGAATTTTTTTTGGCCTTAAAACGTGCCTGATATACCGGGAAACATTTTCTTCTCATATGGGTGGGATTTTTGACCCATATGTTTATGGGACAGTTTTGTCCCATGGTTTTGACACCCATAGTTTTGTAAAACTACTTAAGTAGTTGTCTACTTAATATGGTTTTATGCATATGGTAGATATGATGTAACATTGTAGATGTGTTTTGAATCCGAGTGTGAATTATTTAGAGTTTGTTGAGCATAGCTCCAAACAGATCTAGGTATTGTATTGAGAGAGCGGTGGCTTGTAATAAAATCTGAGAAATTCATTCTTGGTGGATGTAGCCCAAATTGGGTGAACCATGTTAAATATTGTCTCTTTGTGTTGTGTTATTTTATTCTGTAATTTTATTTGAGATTTGTAATATTTTATGCATATTAGTTTCTACTATTGCGATTCTATGAGGGATTATTCTACATATTTTATCCCTTATTTCCTAAAAATAATCACTTTAATATGAGGCTGAGTTTGATCTCTCTTAATATTGTAATTAACATCAAACACTACCCCAATTGCTGCAAGCTTTTCCGTATCATCATTCTTCTTTCTTGGGATGGAATTGATGTTAAAAGATTGAAAATATTTAATAAGATCACATATTTGATTCTTGTATCTTTTTAAGAGATCATTCTTGGCAGCGTTAAGTCTTCTAACTTAGTTTACAACCATCACACTATCCCCAAAAACTTGCAAAGTTTTTAATACCCTTCTTTCTTGCTTAATGTAATCCATAGATCAAAGCTTCATACTCAGTTGTGTTGTTCAAAAAAGAAAACTAAAATTGAAAGGATGAGTAGTATTATATACCTTGAGGTGATACAAGCATTTCTCCTCCTCTAACACCTTTCCTACTCCTTGAGCCATGAAAGAATAGCCGTCATACTTCATTTTCATCCTTATCATCTAGTTTGGTGATGCTAGGGAGAGGTATATCTTCTTCATGGAAACAATAGATTTCCAACTTAGATTCCTCCATTTCCTTGTAAGGATAAAATTCATGCCTTTTGTTTTCCCATTTGTTAAGAGTTAGGTCTGGAATGTTTCTGACCTTGGTATCCACTTTATGAGTTCTTGTAAAATCTTCTTGATCAAAATCTAAGCAATTTGCATTGATTAGACTTGGTACATGAGGCTCAATATGGAAGTTTGCAATAGTTTCAGACTGGATTGTAGCCTTAACTCCATACCTCATTCTGAATAACATATGTGACCAATCAACAGATAAGTAGTCTCCAATTTTAGTGTTGAAGTCTCTTGATAGACACAGTGTAAAGACTGGTGGTAAGTCAATGACTGATACGTTTTGCAATAATATGACATTGAGACATGCATGCAGTGTAAGGCTCAATCCTTTGATTACTCCAACTATTCCCATTTTTGTCCCGTATAATTGCACTACCTCTTTTGACATTGTTTCATATTTAATTCCCAATTGATCAGCTATTTGCTTGAGCATCAAGGAACTACTTGCTCCCGAATCAATCATGCAATTGTGTACAAGATTGCCTCCAATAATTAGAGATATATAGAATGGAGGAGGCTTCATGTTTTTACCTTGTTGACCTCTTTGATTTCCTTCTTATAGAGCTGCATTAGTGAGCACCTTCTCTTGATCCTTGGATAACTCATTTGATGTGGATCAATTTTCCATGGCTGCTTGTAATAGGTCTCTTTGTCATGGTATAACTAATGACTCCCATAATGAGATGTTGACATTAGTTTTCTTCATTTTCTCTATCATATTGAATGGATATGATCTATGTTTCTGTTGTTATTTTCTTTGCAAAAATTTCTCTTACATGTGAGCTACTACAACGGGTACCTGGGATGATTTAGAAGGTTGTTTGGGCTGACTCTGCACATTTGGAGCTGCACTTTGATTGCTAACACCTTGTAGAGTGATAGATGACTGAGAAGCACTTGGATTAGATGACTTCCCATCCTCTAAATTATTATTTTTTGATCTTTTTTTACCTACCAAACCTTGAGAAGGAGACCTATTTATGCCATAGAAATCCTCATCTTGCCAATTCACAAGCATAGTCTCACTTAGAGGTGTTTCTTGAGTAGATGCTTGCTGCTGATTTTCTTCTTTATTGTTTATTGAGGCACACCAACTGTTGTCACCATCAATCCTTGATTTAGAGCACCATTAAAACAAGTTTCCTGATTATGAGGTTGATTACATGGAAATCACCATTCATACTCGTGTGCCATATTGTTTTGAGCTGGAACCAAGGCTCTAGATGTAGAAGTACCATTAGTATTGTAAGAATGAAATGACCTAGAAGTTGTGAGTTATCCTTGGTTCTAATTAACAACTTGAGTGGGTGGTCTATTTTGCTGAGATTGAGGTATATTGGGTTGGTTTTAAGGATGATATGATTTAAAATTCTAAGCTTGTTGCCTCTTAATTGTCACCAATTCATTACCTAAGTTTTGCAACTGCTTCATGACTTCTTGGATCTTATTTGAGGTACTAGAATAAGTAGAAGCTTCATTAGATTTCTAATTTTTTGGATCAAGAATGGGGGATAATGTAGGTGCTTGGCTAGAACTTGGATTCCCTAATTTTAGATAAAGAGGCATAGGTGGCCTAGGTGCAAGTTTACCGGCTTGAATCAGAAAAGTTTTCTCTCTAATAGAAATGTTATAAGCTGCGGGAAAAGTTGTACCTCCCATATATTGTATCATCATAGCTATATGAGAATTCAAGGCTTTTAGGAAGAAGAGAAATACACCTTCAAATTCTGGTCTCATGGAAATTAGAATCCTATCCCATGCCATTTGAAATCTGAAGTTGAAATTATCCATTTTCTTATTTGGTGCCATTTGATTGTAGTCAAATTCTCAAACAGAGATAAATTATATTTTTTTCCCCAAACTGGTCACAAAGAGTTATGCACAATTGATCCCAATTATTAATCAATCCCAGTCCTAGGCTTCTAAACCATCGTAGATATTTTCCTTTGAAAGAAGAAGCTAATAATTTGATAGCTACATCTATCTCATTGGCCTCCAGAGCGACTGCAGCTACTGTTATGGCCTCCAGAGTGACTACAGATACTTTGGCCTTCCAGACTTGACTTCTCCATTACGGGACTAAGCATTAAAATATAGTTTCCAAAAAAATAATTTTAATCTTTTCCCCCTTATCCTTATGTTTCTACATCATTTTAATACTCAAGTGTATTAAAAATATTTGTAGGGGCCCACCGTCATTGTCACTATATATATATACTTTTTAGGAGGAGGGTAGGTGTTCACGTTTATTGTTTGAACCTTTAATTGAAGAGCTAGCTCAACTGACTTGGCACCCCCGACTGAGCCATCTGTTTACATTGGGCTCCTCATTTAAACTATTCCCTCACACATAGTGTTTTACATTTCTAACCATCATTCAAACGTCCACCTCGTCATTTATATTTTTAGCTTGGCACTTGATCACCAAATTTTCTTCCCCTAGGCCAAGTCATTGTTCCAGATCGGCACTCTTGGTAACTTGTGTCATGCTTCTACATTCCATGAGGCCATCGCTTGGCCCACCGACCCTCCTCGTGCATCATAACTCATATAACCAGTTCAAGCCCATGTGTTACTCGGTGCATTGGAATGTATATCACGTGTCTCAATGATTACTTTGATTTTACCAACTTGACGAGGTCCTATCCACTACTTCGGTGCCGAGTTTCATCGCCAACTCATTACCACCTTGGGTACCATGCTTGAAGTAATGTGGAGATTTGTGTTGTGCAGAGAAATTTACCTTTCCTGTCCCATTCCATGTTTCTCTCTTGGGCCTACATCTTATTGGTTGGCTACACTCCATTTCTAGGTCCCCACATTCCCTCCGAGCACCTCAACTCCATAACAGTCTCCTAACCCCATGTGGACCTGCATTGGGTTGCCAACACCCCTCTTGGATTTACAAAACCCTCGACCCCCACACTACACTGGCTTGATACAATGTCGGGCCTGTGAGGAACTCACGACATGAGTTACTCTGGGCCCATTTTGCTCCGCAGAGGTGATGCATCTAAAGCAACCCAACCAGGAACTTGTTGCTTTTGCTAAGTGTTGCTTTGCCAACCTGTTTCTTCATTCCACTCACCCAAGTCCCAACTTGTTTGGCAATCTTATCGTAGATTTTTAACCTACAACTCATCATTTTAAACATTAAAGTGGCTCTGTGAATTGTTACACTACCTAAGATTAAACAAAGGATCATCTCTTCCACCTACAAACATTGCCATGAGCTTTACAACAAACTTTATCCCATTCTTTCCTACCTTACATTAAATCCTCATCCATGCCAATCCATCCGCTGAGCCACTCACTCCAACCAAAAATAAATGGGCTCACTTGGGTCTATTTTCATGCACTCTATTACATTGCATCTCTCGATACCCTAATTCACCCAAGTCTCTCAGTACGCTTCATTTTGCTAAGAATTGATTAATTCATCTGCACTATATTTACACCATTGCACTTGTGAGTTTGGATTGATTACTTATGAACTTGGTGATCTGTGCACACATTGACTTGCCAAGAAAATGAAAAATTGTTAGGGAGTTGAGATATCATGGCTTAGCTTGCTCCCATCCTTCGCACTAGTTCTCATCCTAGAGATTTGAGCTCAGGTCCCTTCTCTACAATGTAGACCTCAGTGCACAACCCAACTTGCCGAGCTAAGAGCCAGGTCACCCACCATGCTTGGTGATCTTCCTAGTACCTAATTTCATTTTTCAAACCCCTCATTCTGTCTTGAGGTAGTTCAACCTTTCCAAATTCCTAATGCTCCAGAGCCTGTAAGAAGATGTTTTGGAGTTATTTTGGGTAAATTGTTACTTTTTGGTCACTTTTTATTGAAAATTGCTTGTACACCCCATGAGAGCTTGCTTTGCAACTGATTCAAATCAAGGCATCCTTGTCCATTTTTACTAGGAGGTGGAAATGGATAACACATACATGGTCAAAAATAAAGCTCAACCAATCAAATTATTTCATTTAATGGCCCCAGTGTTCTTTGTACTTGTCAAAATAGTTGTTTTGTACACCCTTCAGGACCCTATAAACTTCATTATACCACCAAATCATTTCAAGTCAACTAAACCATGCCATGTGACAAATTTATAGAAATGGAAGAACACATAGAACACTTATAAGCAAGTTAAACTCCTTGAAACACTCACTTGGTCAAATGAGAGCCACTTTTATCTTCACCAAATCAACCTGCCAAAAAATCTATTTTCAAATATAAGCTCATAAAAACATTTCTAGGAATATTCAAGATCTATAAATACATTTATTATATGTAAAATTCATATCGATTCACATTCTAGGTGATATAAAGCACCATATAATCCACTGCATGTTGAAAACAACTTAAAACTTACAACAGATCATGTCTTGCCCTATAATGGAAAACATATTATTTTCCAAATATTGACCTAGAAACTTCATCAAATCTAATAATCATGAGGAAAAAATCATCTCACATGAAATATATCTAAATCCTAGTTTTAACACATTTTTATTCATCTCAAAATTCTACCTATAGCTCCAGATATGATCGTTTTACTGAACATTACTTTTTAAGGCCTCAAAACTGCCCTTTGACTAGTCAACCTGAATGGAGCTCATTTGATCATGTAACTACAATAAAATTTCCTAAAACCTATGTGGACATCAACATCAGCTCACATAAATTCCATAACATCAATTTAACATGTAACTCTTTTGAACAACCTTATCCAAAACTGAACTTATTTAGAAATTTGCATTTTTAGGTGGGGCCCACATATGGCCACCCGGTCAAACATAAATTTCTAGAAATGGAGAGTCCTCTACATCATCCAATCATCACTTTTAATGAATAAATCAAAACAAGGATGATACAAGCCTTTTTCTTCAAACTGCTCCTAGCTAGGGTTTTGCTAGGGTTTCAAACCACTTTACCATCCTAACAATTGTTCATAAAACTGTGAGTATAAAACCACATCATTATTTTTGTAAAATATTCATAAATTACCTAAGAAGCTACCCCATAGAAATCAGGTCCCCATGCAAAGCATACAATCTAAAACGAGCATTAGAAGGTCAACATTTTCTATAAAGACACACTGCAACTTACTCGGTTTTGCTAAAACTTTCATAACTTTAAATTCCTTCTTCATAATGACTTGAATTTTTTCATGAATCACCATGAAAACCTTCTATAAATTTCCATGCTCGCCATCTATCTTAGATATTCGTCAAAATATTCATCCACTATAACGTACCTATGAAAACCTACTTGTTTCCCACTGCTTGCTTCCCAAAGACCTCAAATATGCATCTAACCTCTGAATTCTGACATAAAAATCATTAGACACCTTAGGTAAACTATTAAAATGATGCAACCATGCTACAATAGGACTATTTAGGTCCAAATATCACTTCTCCACTTCATTTTGCATGCACCAGTGCTAGAAACAAATCTTGTATGACCTGTCTTAACCATGAACTAACCATGCTGACTAAATGCAGCCCCATGTACACTCATGAAACATCATACCATCCATTTTTGACCTCATAACATAAAATAATCACATCAAAAATAATCATACCATGACTAGGAATACTCAAACATGCTCCAGAACACCATGATAATGTACTAATCTTGGCACAACCACTTAATATTCATGCTTGACACTTGAATGACACCATAGGGAGACTCGCATAACACCATGAAACCATTTTCCATCAATGGGGGTTAACATCAATGATAACACAAACCAAAAATGGCCAACACATTCATGAACCCAACATTATACATACTACACATTTTACACTTGCCGCATTCGTGACACATCTTTCCATTACACATTCATCAAATCAAACATCTATATGACACACTCTAGTTCCATAGTTCATAATCGATTGCTAAGGGTTTAAATCTGAAATGAACCTCAGCACACTCAATCATTCCATACACTCTATGTTTTATCGATCATATCCATCTAGCACATAATTCAAACCATTTCCTTATGACGCACTCTTGTTCTTTGGTTCATTATTGACTACTAAGGGGTCTTTTGTCAATGAACCTCATTTCCTGCACACTCACTTAGGGGTAACGCTGCCCCTATCACAATCAAACTACATTCCATTTTGTTTCACACTCACAACATACTACATATCTCGGTTCCACATCATTCTTCCTTATACTCGCATGTTACACTTTGCTTAATATGTTAGGAAGAAATCTTGTATGTCATTATCTTTATCATATAAACATGCACATTAACTTGTCTTCTATTTGTGATAAAAAAAAATTTACATAGATTATTACACACAACATAGATGTTTGGTATTGTACCTTTAACCAGTCTTGCAGTAATATCTTGGGGGCATCTACATTCATACACATCACATGTGTTATTGTTTCGATTTATTCTACTTCTTATTATTACTAGCACACTACTATATTGGATCATACATTTTTTGACATACTTTATATCTTCCTCACATTATAAGGTGTTATGTATGTGCAGGGTTTGTATTGCAGGAACTTCATATTACCATGGTTGTCTAATATCTTGCTTGTAATTGTTTTTCATTGCATACTATTATCTGAAATTGTTTTCAGGATTTTCCCTTTGTCTTGTGTGAAAACTGTATTCTTTTGGCCACTTTGGCCTCGATTGTATTTTGACATTGTGATTCATGTCCCATGTTTGCTACCTAATTTTTTTGGTCTACATTGTATTCTTGCATATTATCTTCTTGCTTGCTAGCTTACATCTTGTCTTAGATATGCATGATTATTATTTTTACACTAACACTTTTTTTCTAGCCACTTTGTTTGCGTGTGCCTTGGTTTCTATCAAGTACATTCCCTCCCCTGTAGGGCATAAATTTTACCACAACATCTAGTCCTGATTTAGGCTGCATAATCCTTGTGACGTCGGATACACAAAAAATGAGGGTGCATCTATTGGGTGAATCAATCACCCCATAAAATAGTTTATAGTTATAGTTTAGCACAATTCAGTATTGGTACAATACATTCTTAAGTATAAAAAACAACTCATAATCTTATTTGGGTCCTTAGCATAGTATAAACACCAGTGCTCAGACATATATATTAATTCCTGGGCTCCCTTGACCCTTCCTAGGTGCCCATGACCAGAGGTAGTTACAAATTTTTTCTCAATTTGGCATAGTTCATAGTAGGTTAGACAATGAATTTTATAGGATATGCATAATACTTGAACACTCAACATGCATGTATTCTAACTTTTTCTATTTTAACATTGGATCAAACTGGATTGAAATGGATCAGATTTGAACACACCATCTGTAGTGGTGTTTACACTTCAGGAAGTAGTTAAAGGTTGGAGAATAACACTAAACCTTTTTCCCTACACTTCTTCCATAGTTGGCATGAGATCGAAAAAAAAAATCGCACTTAGTGTAACTAGCATGAGATCACCCAAAAAAATCATTCTTCTACAACATATTCAGGATAATTTATATCTCTTTCAGTCATCACAGACTAGGTGTAGATGCTCCTTTTCACATTTTTACATACTTTCTTACACATTTTTATGCCTTTTGATCGAATTTTTCATATATGCATATTTGATTACTCGTTTTCTCTTCTCTTTTGCATTTCCATCCTTATGGGAAGTAGGAGGTACATCATCAAGCATCAAGCAACATTGACAACAGGTACAACATGACATATTCAAATATGCTTTCACCCCTAGGGTAATTTTTACTTCCTCTTCTCTAGCTGCCATGCTTCTTTTTTATCACTTCACGTTCTTTGTTGTCTCCTCAGCACGATTTTTGCCATCACTCTACATGGTTATCAGGTAAGCATCTCTTATCTACTTTATGTTATCAAGCATTCTCTCAACAACATAAAGTGGGGGAAAATGTAGACACTAAATCACACACTTTGGGTATATTTCTAGGTCCTGATCACATACCACTATTCGTATGATTCCTAAATGATAAAAGTACTAATTAACAATTGTATTTAGCTTCTTTGCTTGATTTTTGGTTTTCTTCTTGGTCTTATACACCTTCTTTCCTAGTTCAAATTTCGACACTTAAATTTTTCTGAGTCTAGAAACCAGATCCCAACCAAGATGTAAGAACCCAGGTTACCCTGTCCCCTTTAGGTGCCCCTAAACTCTTTGTATCTTGATCACATATTTTTGGTCCTTTATAACTCTTGGGCATCTTATTTTCTTAGTGGTTGGAATTTTAGTGGCTAATTACAAAATTCAAATAATGGAATCATATAAATAAAAAGCTACGTGACCATTATAAAGGACCAAACACTAAACATATACTACTATCACCTAAGGTTGCATCCAAAGGCATTATAAGAGCATCAAAACATCTATCTAGCATCCACACAAGGGATAAGGGAATACATTCTTCTACATACAATTCATATGAGGGAAAGTTCATTTTTCCATGTACACATCTATCTATATTTTCTACATATAGTTATTTCTCACTATTAAGTGCAATTTGCACAAGAGCTGCCTAGGGCACGATTCTACACACACATGCGCAAAAATACATGGAGTATGAAATGTAGTTCAACACCTAGATTGTAAGTTCAATCAGTCAAGTGACCATTGGGGTCATTCCAACTCCCCACTTACATCTTTTTATTTTTAGGATTCAATGTGTTTTGGGGTTTTGCAGGTGTTCTTTCTCTTTGTAGGTTTTAGGAGAACTTAATGATCAAGAAGAAAAGTACAGGTGACTAAAGGTGACACCCAAAAAACAACCCGTGACCCTACGAAACTGTGTTTTTGAGGTTCTAAGAAAACACAAGATCCTAGAGGAGTTGTGTAATTCCCCACAACTCCTTGACATTATTTAGGAATCCTAGTCCTAGTGTTTCTAACATTCACATAATTTGCTGGGCTTGGTTGCGATACTCTACTTTCTTGCTTCATCAATTTTGTAATTTGAACAAACTTTAGATTTATTGTGAATCAGCTAAATACCTTACCCTCTCTCTTGTAACTAGGGTGTCATATTTTTCTAGCTTACTTGCTTGTGTCAAATCTATATTTTATTGCAGATATATTTATTGCATTGTTTCTTAATTAGAATTTAACATTTATATTTCAATATTTTTTAAATCAGCAACCCACCATCTTATGTACTAATCATTTTCTTGTTTAGTTTCTCTTCTTTTTGCAAGTTATCGAGCTCTTAATTCTCCTTGCTCTTAATTCTCTTCCCTCACTAAATCAACTTGGTATAACCAATAAATCTCCTGTGTACCAAAAAAATGTTGGGGATATCATTTCCTTCAGTTTGAAAACAATGAAAAAAAAAAGTAATGAAAGATAAAAAATACAGTGTAAACCTTCATGTAGCCTTCCAATGCAAACCTCAATGTAAGATTGTGTTAAACTTAGCATGTGAAATCTTGCAAGTTAATTTGGGTGCTATTGAATGACCTATAGAATGGGGATATACCAATGCTACAAAATTTTTGAAAGCTTCCAATATTTAGATATTGGAAGGAAAATTAGTATAGTTTTAATGTTGTAAATCCAAGAGGATTTCTAAGAGGGTAAACATGTGTTTTATAGAGGCTAAGTTGAGTGGAAGTTGGTTTAAATTGGTTGAATGAATATTCTAAAAATAAAATTTGAGGGGACCAAAAAATTATAGGAATAATAAATGCCATATAGGGGTAGTAAAGGAATTTAATTATAGAAGTTACATCTGGAAATATGGTTGAACATACAATTGAATTTCCCCCGCCTTGCTAGGATTATAGAAGCTGATTTGAATGGACTGGTGAAGTGGATTCCATGTGCAGTTGACTGGGATGAGTTAGTGGAGTCCAAGTGGTTGTTTTAATGTGCACCATGATTTAGTAATCATTTATTTAATAAATGGTAATCAACTTAGCTAATAAGGGTACTAAGGACTAATTTAATTAATCCAAAGGGGTAAAATTCACATGATTAATAAATTTAATTAATCAATCATAAAGGGGTGGATAAAAATATGCACTAGGATAACACTGGGAACATGTATGAGTGATTTTTGGGTGTCTACATTTTCCCTTCTTTAAATTGTTATTGTGAAGTAATAATATTTTAAATATATTAGAAAACGTATGTAAATTAGTGAGTGGAAAGTGGTGAAGCATTTAGATGCCCCAAATAATATGATAGTAGAGGAATTCCCCCTCTAGTGGGTGGGATATGTATCAAAGTGGTAGACAATCACTTGATAGGAATAAGACAAGGATGGGAAGAACCGTCATTTGGAGAATAATTTTAGAGCAACCTTATTTTCATGATTATAAAAAAATCAAGATGGGTAACCTAGATGTGCATAAAAAAAACACACACAAATAAGAAAATATAAAAAAGGAGAATGGAACCAATATATAGAGTAGGTTCAAGCATCAGGGATATAAAAGAACTAAGATGTAATCACACTACTTGCAAGTGGTCCAAAAAGTAAACATCAACAGTGCAAAAAAAAAAAAAAAAAAAAGACAATCAGCTATGCCCCTAATGCATGCCACAATGATGATTAAGTAGATGAAAACTCTCCCAAGGTGGGAATATGATAATACTAAAGAGTGTAGAAAAATGACTCCTTATGAAAATCTTGTTGGATGCGTTGTGTAAATTATTAGATTTTAAATTTCCCCAAACGAAGTTATATCATGAAGCAAAAAAATTGTGTCTTTCCCCAAACAGAGTTAGCCTGTCATAAAAAGGGAAGAAAGTTATAGTTGTAAGATTAGAACAATCACTAGGGTAGTAGATAAAGGTATGAATTTATCAAGATTGTGTTGAAATTTTGAAAGATTCTCTTAAAGGGTTTTCTAGTTGTAGGATTTCTATGATTATTGAATGTTTGTTCAAAATTTGAAATAAAAATGCAAAGAAATGTAAACAAAGTTGAATATATAGTAAAAAGGAAAACATTTCATGGCTTATTTAATAAACCAGGAGAAAATTCACAACACATGCAAGCGACAAAAAGACACAAAAAAGCATTGCAAAAAAAACCAATATGAATAGGAATGTACCACACCAAAGTTATATTTGAACTAAGATGCGTATAAATTTTATTGAAATTGGTCTACAACAAAGGTAAATAAAGTACAAAAAAATAACAAACTGAAAGAAGAAAAAACATCGTCACAATGTTGACAAACTGAAATAGTAGAACATAATTTACAATAACGACATTTAATGACACTCTAAATGTGTTCCACATTGAAGAATTAAACATATATGAATGCCCTCAAGTGATAGATTAGAACACGAGATGATTAGATCAAGCCAATGAGTGGAATGATAATTAGATACTCCAAAAGATACTCTTGTCAAATCCCATAAAATTTTGATCTATATTGGATTAAAATTTGAAATCCAAATGTTCCCCCCAAAAAGTTATGTTGTAAAAGGATAAATGATTTCTTTCCTCGAGCATAGATATATACCACAGGAAATAAATATGATTATTTTAAAATAATCTGGAATGATCATGAGGAGCACCGTCAAAAGGAAAAGTTATTGAATTATACTATCCAGTTGTTAAAAGTTGGTCAAAAGTTATCTAAAATGTTTTGATTTTGATAGTTTTACACTATTTTTTGGATTTTGGAACAATTTTGTATTGTTTTTATATTTTATGAAATAGTTTTGAATGTGTTTGGTATTTTAAAAATCTGTAAAGGGGTGCACTACTTGAAAGTAGGCATTCCATTCGATTGGCAGAAATGTATATGGTAAAATGATAGGGTGTTTCACTATACTCTTAATTCCATGCAACTAGGAAGATGCGAGGGATCATCACCGAGAGATAAGAAAGACATGAAAATGAGCTAAATAATGATATCAAAGTGAAGGTTGATGGGATGGGAGTGGTGTTGTCAATTCACATGGTTGTGTGTTTTCCCACTCATGTTCAAATCCCCCCAAGGCACGATCCTCCTCGAAGGTGGTTCACCACTAGATGTGGCATCTCTGCTCATGCTGAAGTTGGTAGTTACTCCTCTCACTAGTGATGATGGTGGGTGCTCCTCTCACTATTGTCACTGGTGCTTTCTCCTCTCATTGATGTCACTGGTGGTTTCTCCTCTCACTGCTGACGCTGGTGGCTGCTCTTCTCGCTACTGACACTGGTTGCTTCTCCTCTCATTGTTAATGTAGTGTCTTATCCTCTCGCTACTGATGTTGGTTGCTACTCCTCTTTTTATTATCACTGGTAGTTTCTCCTCTTGCTGCCATCACTATTAGTTGATCCACTCACTGCGATCACTGTCGCTGGTCGCTACATCTTCATTATGGATTCATGGTCACTTCAATTGGGTTCCTAATGGTGGTCCCCTTAATTGTAACCTAGGTTATGGATCGTCTCAAAAAATCCTTGATTGTAAAAGGATGTGGGTCCTATTAACACCCTCATTTACCCTAATTCCAAAACTTGATATGAAAGTGAAGATAATGGATGCGAATACACAAGGTGTAATAATGATCCATATGAGAAAAATGTAACTCATCTCCAGAAAATATTATTTGACTGATTCCAAGATGATTCCACTTGATAGGTTTTGACTCAATTTAGATCTGTAGATGGCCTATTGATTTATGAGATCTGGTTAAAGAAAATGTCTTCTCTCTTTAACATGATTAGCTTCTTGGTATATTTTTGATTAAGAACTTTTGGTTAAAATTTCCATAGGATTTATTGGTTAATTGTTTTTTTATTGTTTTTTAAAAGGAACCCCCTACATGTTTCCCCATGTCATTAGAAAGAGACAAGGGCTCAACATCGAAGACAAAATTTAGGTAAGGGCTTCCTTTGTTCCCAGTATCATACTACTAGTGAGAAGTATGGGATTATATCCAAATTATGTGAAGGATGGAAGGTGCATTGATTTAATAGTTTTCTTTGTATTTTATATTGATTTAATTTGCCCTTTATGTTAATAATCTACTTATTGGGAAGAAACATTATTATCCCAAGTCTTAGCCTCATGCGACTAGTAAGATGCAAGGGTTCAATATCGTAGATTGAGATGGACGGTTAAAAAGAATCAAGTAAATAAGTTTGAGATTTTTGTTAAAGAGATATCTTATTTGAAAGGAATATTTTCCATCAGTAAGCTCCGAGACAAAACCGTAGGTGAAAATATCTACAATGGTAGGTACTGTGAAAATTATGAGACACACAATGCCCAATAGGAACAAGGTTAACCTGTGTCATAATAGGTAAAGAATGCATATATATGTTAATGGTATGATTAATATATCTTCCAATAGATGGGATGCTTAGTATTATTTGTACTCACTTTTAAGTTTCTAATTTACAAACAATGCTTTAAGGAATTGTTTAATACGAAGTTTTATTCCCTTTTAATGCTTTTTAAGTTTTATGAACGTTAAAGGATGAGGATTTGAAATGGAATCATCAAGAAAGAGATCCATGTTAATTAAATTTGAATGGTCCTGAAATACAAGACTTGTGTAGATGAAATTCAAGTCAAGAGGGGGAATATGAAGATTCGATAATTCTAAAAATATGATACTTGGGTAGAAAAAATTCAAATGAGAAAATCCAAAGATTTGATAAGTCTTGCAATAAAATACTTGTGCCAAAAAAATCCAATTGAAAGGAGAGAATCAAAATATTCGAGATGTCCTAGAGTATGAGACTTGGGAGAACATGATCCAATTCAAAGGAGGGATGATTAAATAATTCTTTGATGACATCGAAAGACCTATACACTATTTAAGGAGGATTTTTGATGTGGAGAATATGTTGAGATTCATATTCATTCATGAGTGAAAAAGTACAAAGGGAGAAGGATTGATCTCTAGATGTACACCTAAGGTTTGTTGTAAGCCATAGAGAGGAGATATTTAACATTGCTCCTTCTATGTTGTGAATTAGTTGATTTGAAAAATGATTTACAATTAAAACATGAAAATGTTGTTTAAGGATATTTCTAGGTATACGTACCTTGTAGAGTGCACACATGTAGATGTCTTGATAGCTAGGAGCCATCATTGATGAGATGCCTGAAATATTGATCATGTGAGGGATAATGGACACAGAAGGCTTCGTTATTGCAAGTTTTCAAGCTTGTTGTGGTTGTGTTTCATCAAAAAGACTAGAGATGTTAGGTGTAGGATCCAGAATGGAAATAATATAATCAATCTCAATGGTGCTTGATGATGGACCCTCTTCTATAGTGTCTACAATTATTTCAAGGGTTGGAAAGGAATCTTGAAGAAATTTCAAGCTATCATTTTATGTTATAAAGTTGTTATCTAAAACAAGTTCAATGTCTATTTAGACTAAAGGAAGAAAATATGGAGAAGAAATGGAATGGTTTGGATGGAGAGATAATTGAAATTTATCATGATCTCATTGAATTTCAGTATGGATGGAAGTGGGGAAAATAATAAAATCTTCATTTGAAGTTTTGAAAGTTGACGCGTCGTCGATTACAAGAGCTTCATTGTTAAGATATATAGAGATGGTTCTATTATCAATTAACTCTTGAACATAATGACAAATAGGTGTATAATGATGAGTAGAATGGCCATCCATGTGATGATATTCACAATATTTGAATGCACTATACAACATAAGATTGGGTTCCCTATTAGAAAAGAGTCTCGCAAGTGGATATCCGATCTTGTTAGCCTCTACTAATTATTAAAGACACTAGATAGAATCTCTTCAAGAGGTGTAAGTTAACATTCAAACTTGTGCAGAATAGTGTCTATGATATATTATATGATGGATTTATAATTGAAATTGTTCTAGGATTCACCATGTTCGTGAGATTTACCATTTGTATCCTGGTTATAAAATGGATTAGTAAACACCTTTAGATTATTGTTAGATGTTTTGGTAGATGGTAAGTCTTCATCCACTATCTCTCCATTGTCAATAAGGTCTTGGATGTAGTTGTGAATTTGTTTGCATTTATTCATTTGATGATCATTAATGCGATGAAAATCACAATATCCATTAGGTCTATACCAACCTGACTTAGTTTCACCTTCAGGGAAGGGTTTAATGATAGGGTAAGTGACCATATTGGAACTTTCTAGTTATTATAAGATGATTGAGAGAGATTATCTAAAGACATATATTTTCTTTGGTTTTAATCATGAGGAGGAAACATTTCCCTTTTTGGAATGGTGATGGATGGTGTAGAATTAATATGTTTCAATTGGTTATTCTATAAGTTGTGCATGTTGTGATTATCTCTTACACTGTCATTGAAAAAATTACAGTTGTAGTTGATGTACCTAGGTTTATCGTGAGAATTTTTATGGTTGTTATTATTGTGATTATTATTCCCATTGTCTTCATAATGAGGCTTGATCAATCCTTTAAAAATGAGGTCTTTTTAGATTTGAGTTCCCTTTTCAATAAATTCCTTGAAACTATTGAGGCAGTGCATCTACATGTGAAAGGATAACTTCTCATTAAGGTTTGGGATAAAGATGTTAACCATTTGTTTCTTAGGGAGTCAACATGGGATTCAACTTGTGATTAATTTCCAACATTATAATAACTATGCAAAGATCTCATTTTGTTTATTGTTTAGCATTGTACAAATCCATCATCGTGAACTCAAAGTCAAGGTTGAAAGATAAATGTTTGAAAAAATTCTCTGAGAGGTCCGCGAAGGTAGAAATAGATCCCTTTGGAAGGTGTAGAAGCTAGTCCAAAGCTTTTCCTCCTAGACTCTTCAGAAAGAGGTGTAAAAGAAAGATATCATTATAAGCCACCTCTTGGAATGCCATGAAAAATTCTTTGACATACTCTCTAGGATCGGTTTTCCTCTTGTATTTGTAAAATTTGGGCATCTCGAAAGAGAGTGGGAAGGATATGCGCAATATTTCCATGTCAAAAGGGTAAGGAAATAATTCATCAACATTGAATTGTTTGCATTTTTTTTGCATGCCTAAATGGTTTCCTTCATCATTTTCCACTCTTGAGAAAATGGTGAATTGGTTTTTGGGATGAAAATAGTATCATTCTTATGTTTTTTGTTCTCTTTATTAGTCTCAGAATGAGTTTTGAAGTTGTTATTTCTTTTCTTAATGCGTTCAATACCTTTGGTATCATCATTAGTGACTATAGGGGATAGAAGAGCCAATTGCTTCACCATTGGATTGATTTTATCAAGAAAGGATTGGTTAGCAATATAAGATGAAACATTAGATTTACCTTTATTATCATCATTTGTTTTACTTGGTCCTTTTTTGTCATGTTTTTTTGACTCAAGTGGTGGACCCTTAAGGGATTTAGGTCATGATTTTAAGGATTTCAATTCATCCTCATCAAAGTATTTGGGAAATATTTCTCCCATTATAAGGAGACAAAGTCTAAATTGGTGTTTGTTTTTTCATAAAGTGACATCTATGGAAATACTTTTAGGTTGGTATTCATACTCTTCATCAAAGATGATATGTAAAGGATTTATTTCCTTCCATTAAAAATGGCTATAATCATAATGTCATGTTCCCACCATTTTTTAAAGAGGGGAGGAACAAGAAGATGTGCAATAGAAAGATCAACCCTTAGAAAAGTGAATGATAAGATTGAAAAGGGGAGAAGATGAGAGAGCTCAACCTTAGTAAAATGAGTGCTAAGAGGGAGGAGGTAAAAAAGGGTTAATTGATTTCCTGATTCTTAACAAAATGAGAGTTAAGAGAAAAGGTACTGAAAGGTGTTATATGTGCTCTACTACGTAACAAAAATGGATGTTAAGGGAGAATAAAATTGACAAGATGAGCACAATCGAATCTTAACAACGTGAGTGATAAGAGTGATGAAAAGATGTGAAAAGCTAACTCTTAACAAGATGGGTGTTAAGAGAATTGAACAAGGGGGAGAAAATCTAAACGTGTTCAACACTTAACAAAATGAATGTTAAAGGAGACAAGACTTAACAAGGTGAATGTGATCAAATCTTAACAAAATGAGTGATAAGAGTGACGAAAATAGGGTGTGGAAAGTTAACTCTTAACCATATGAGTGCTAAGAGGAATGAAAAGGAGGAATTTGCAACATTTTAAAAAATGAGTGATGTTAAGGTGGAAGAGGGATTGAGATTTTAGTGTAGAGTAATATTAGAAAAATGAGTGCTAATAAAAATGAATAAGTTTTCTCAACTTGTGACAATGGGAAGAGGGAATCTTACAAAGTGGATGTAAAGAGGGAAGAGGTGAAAGAAATTTATTTTTCTCAACTTGTGACAAAATGAGTATGATAAGAGGAGACTTAGAGACACGATGAAAGGTGCTCAAAGATTAGCAAAAATATGTTAAGGGAAGAGACTTATGAGATGATGAGTTTTCTCGACTTTAAACAAGATGGATGTTTAAAAGAGAAAACTTGGGAAGAAAATGAAGGACACCAACTCTTAACAAAATCATGTTAAAAGAGGAGACACAAAAAGGAAATAAGAGCACTTAAAAAACTGAAAATTGAATATTGTAACAAGAAGTGAAGAGATGCCGATAAAAAGGTTTGAATATCACAAAATTAGAGATAAGAGACAAAGGTAATGTGATTGATTAAATGATCTTGAATTAAAGAAAATTGAATGCTTTAGAGAGATAACTTATAATTGAAGAAATGATGAGGATTTCGAAAATGCAACAAAGTTATTGTAAAATGTGACGACGTAAGATTATGGGAGAGAGAGATAGAAGATGTCATCTTTTCAACAAATTGAATGCGAAGTGCGACAACATAAGATGATGGGAAAGAGATATAGAAGATGTCATCAATTCAATAAATTGAATGTGAAATATGATGACATAATAGGATGGAATGCTCAATGTTCAACAAGATAATGTTAAACTTAATACTTATGAAAATGAAAGATCAAGGTGATGAAGAGGGCATTTGACTATGATAAAGTGAGTATCATGATGCAAAAACTTAGATGAAGAGGATGAAAGTGCTCAATTTCAGATATTGATGTCCACAACCCAAGAATTAGACATGTTTACAAAGCGACAAGGTGGATGAGAGAGAAAACGTGAATGACAAGAGTGAAACACAATTTTGTAATATGTGAGAAAAATAAAAAATGTAGTGATAGTTAGCCTCTACCTTAGATTTTCTTGGACAAGGCATGAACTCCTAGGTGGTTCTCTCAACTAGGTGTAAACAGTATACCTGAGAAAGTGTGGTGCTATTGTTAGTTATTGTCTTTACTTTACCCCCTTTGAAACAATGAGTAAAGATCGTTCTTAAATTAACCGCACTGGGGTCTCCACTAAGGACATCCATAACTCTAATCTCACAAGGTGCACTAGTCAGTTAGGATGAGGGTACCAGTTTTTTCAGTGAGTTTCCTCAATGTGCTGACTACTTTCAGGTTCCTATGGTACTCCTCAAGTGATTTTTATGGCTTAAGCTAAAGCACTTACCACAGTTATAGCAGTTGGGAAATAGCCTTATCAAACGCATCTATAAATTTAGTGTGTAGTGTTAATTTTATCTTGATTATAAATATTCCTTGTACATAATGAATTAGTAGTTTTCTTATCTCACGATCGAGGTAACCTATAGTTAGTAGTTTTAATGTAGTCTTCACAATACGGTCCTGAAAACAAGTGTTAGTAGTTTTCCTAAGGTAGAAAAAAGAGAAAAAAAGAAAAAAATCACAATTACGTTTTTGATTCTCAAGATCACTTATAAAAAGTGTGAGAGAAGAGCATACATGTGAAGTGTTGCGATTAACTTCATAAAAAAATTTAAAAAATGACAATAAAATGTTTACAAAATCCACTAAATCGTTAGTTGATGTCGTAAAGCGATTAAATAATGACAATTTTTTCTAAAAAGTGATAAAAGGTGGACCAAAACGTCCAATAACCCTATATTTACAAGTTTTGCAGTTAGTCTATTTAGCTAAAAAGACAAAAAACATTAATTAGAAAGGGTCCTAATTTGAGTGAAAAGACCAAAGTGAAGCAATGAAAATAATTAATTAAAAAAAGTGAATTAATAGTAAAAAGGATAAAAAATTTAAACAAACAAATTAATTAACTAAAAAATAAATTAGCAAAGTAAAAAAAGAAATAATTAGATTAATTAACTAAAAAAATCTAATTAAATTAAATTTAAAAGATAATAATAATTAAAAAACATTAAAAAATTATCTAAGGCTTAAACCTAAGTTAGAAGAAAAATAAGTAAATAAAAATATTAAACCTAAGCGAAACTATAGGTTAAACCTAATATAAACTAAAATATATAAACTAAAATAAAACCCTAAAAAATCTATATTCGATTATAGGGTTCAACGCGTATTGTATCTGATATGGGAGGATTTTTGGTTTGGTTTTTTTTACGTTTTTTCTAGGTTTAGCAGTTCGAGTGGTGGCGGTGCTAGTGTGTTGTAGGTCAGCGAAGCTCGTAGGTTGAGCAAAGGCAGGTGAAACTGGAGGGCTCATTTCATGAGGGATGGGGCAAGCATATTTAGTGGATAGAGAAGGCAACGTAGGGAGGGATGCATGTCATGGTGGGGAGTTAGATCCAGGGGTTGGGTTTAGCTAAGGCAATCGGGATCAGTGAGGGGTTGATTTTCAGGTAGGTCTTAGGGGGTCTCAGGTGAGGTGGGAGCTGGGGGATCTGCAGGTGGATTGGGGGAGTCCATAGGGGTTTTTGAGTTGGATAGATGAGCCAACTTGTCAGGTCGGGTAGAGGGGTATATGGGGTGGGGGATGACCGAGGTGCAAGGGGAAAGGGGACAAGCTATGAGGAGGTAGGGTTTTAGGAATCTCGAGGTAGAATAGGTAGCTTGGTAGGTGAGGAATAGGGAGAATGGATAACCAGCTTGACCAATTTGGGTGCCAAGATGGCGTAAGGGGTAGGTATGGATAGATAGAGGTTAGGCTAGTGTTCTTAATTAAAAAATTCCTTATTTTTTGCTAATTTTTTAAAGTATTTTTTTGCTAATTTTTTAGACAAAATCTAATATTTTTGTGGTTTTTGTGTAGGATTTTTAATCAGGTACAACATTTAGGATTTTTTTAGCTATAACTAAAACTATAGCGAACTTGGAGGAAAATCACCTACAAACAGACATGGGATCATATTTTAAAACTATTTTTTGCACTTAGAAATTTCAAAAAAACCTAAAATCAAAATTGTAAAACAACAAGAAGGATATGTTATATTGTTTTGTTGATTTTGTAAAGTATTGTTGCTTCCAAATGCTCCCATGAACCTACAGAATAACACAAAAACACATGGAACAACACATAAAAACCAAAAACACAAACAAAAAAATTAATAAAAAATGAAACAAAAATAGAAGAAGATGGGTGCGAGTCTGAGTGGGCATGCCAAAATGAAAAAAGTGAAAAATAACAGTAATGAAAGATAAACAAGATAGTGCAAACCTTCATGTATCCTCCCAATGTAAACCTTGATGTAAGATTGTGTTAATCTTAGCTTGTGGAATCTTACAAATGAATGTGGGTGCTCTAGAATGACCTCCAGAATGGGGATAGACCAATGCTAAAAACACATTTTGAAAGCTTCTAATATGCATATATTTAATGGAAAATTAGTAGATTTTTTGTGCTAGAAATCCAAGAGGATTTTTAAGAGGGTAATCCTGTGTTTTATAGAGGCTAAGTTGGTTGTAAGTTTCTTGGAAGTGGTTAAATTAATATGATAAAAATATCATTTTAGGAGACCAAACAGTTGTGGGAAGAATAAATTCCATTTAGGGGCAGTAAAGGAATTTAATTACCTAAGTTGCATCTAAAAAGGTGGTTGTATGTGCAATTGAATTTCCCCCACCTTTTTAGGATTCTAGAAACTGAGTTGACAGGAATGGTGAAGTCGAATCCATGTGGAGTTGAATGGATTGAGAAATTGGAGATCAAGTGGCTATTATAATGTGAACACTAATTAATTAATAATTTATTTAATAAATGATAATTAACTTAGCTGATAGGGGTAGTAAGGACTAATTTAATTAATCTGAAGGGGTACAATGCACATAATTAATCAATCATAAAAGGGTGAATAATAAGATGTACTAGGATAATACTGGGAACATGTATGAGTTATTTTGGGGTGTCTCCATGGTCCACCTCATCTAAAAACAAATATTTTCTATGGCGGAATCGATCTCCTTTCTTCTCACATAAATGATCAACCTCACACCAAGCCATACACCAATAGCTTGTACTTCCTCTATAAAACATCCTTCATGTATACCACCACTATAAGTGGAAGGGATTTTTTCTTGGACGTTATGAGCAAGGCATACATGATCTTGTCTTTGATAAATCCCACAAAGAGCACAAAAATTTTGGGTTAGGATTCAAAGAACACCCCATAACTTATCCTTTTCATGCTTGTTACAAATCCCCCACATACATCAAACCATCATCCCCTTCTACATAAACCATACCATGAAAATAGATGACACTATGTCTCTTCCCCCTAATTTTATCAATCTCTACCATTTCCCTTGGACTGGTCACCTATCAGAATGAAGGTGTAACTCGGTCCTTTCCTATTAAACACCCTGATATGATAGAAGAGGATTCCCCTACCATCAATGTACTTCAATACAATGATGATGAATCTATTTTTTGCTACATAGGGGTAGACGATTCTCATCTTCATCAGTCCTTTCCTCCTAACACATCTACCCTTCTTAATGAATCTACAATCGACATCAATGTAGGGACTTCACAAGAACCAAACATCCTTAAAGTTGGAAAATATCTCAATCCACAAGAGATCAAATCTTTCACCTTTATCTTATCCAAGCACAACCAATTATTTGCATTACCTTATGTTGACATGTCAGGCCTCGATCCCATCATCGTCATCCATAACATCCTCACCATTCCCGACACCAAATCAGTCAAAAAAACATTTTTCGCATGCATCCCCATGTTTTTCTCCTTGTCAAAGAAGAATTGTAACATCTTCTTTCCACCATGTTGTCATGCAAATATGCAACATGAAAATTTTAAACTTTCAAGCATGACAACTCGACCAAAATTGAAAAAAAATTCCCCTAGTATTCCCGAAACCCTCATTAACACTTCTCTAGGTTATTTTTCCTTTTTTTTAGGTTTATCCCAATACCAACATTACTCATATGTCATGTGCTAACCTTTTCCAAGTGTTTGAAAGATGAAAACAAGTTCATGAACTTCTTCTGATGTAGTATTTCTCAAGGTAGTCTTCTCAGTGAATGTAGAAAGGCTACTTTTAGCCTTTCCAAGATAGGTGTGCATTCTCCTAGAAATATTTGAAGGCCCAAATTCATCAGGAAGTGGTTTTAAGAAGATAAGAACATTTTGAAAGTTATTTCAGAATATTTAGGTAATATTTAAAGGTTTAGGAATAATTTCAGTGAAAGAGGGTTTTTGAAGGGGAAAGATCTTATAGTTCAAAAAAGAAACTAAGCTTTGGAAGATGATTCTGGTAGCTCCAAAATTAGTTATAGGCCAAAAAATATACCAGTGGAAATATAATTAAATTCCCTACATGGTGGTATTTCCATATTTTTCACAAGATAAAGGAACATCTTTCTAAAACTCATTTTTGGCAGGCACACCCTCCAAACAAAAGAAAGAAGGATATTTTCACGTGGTTTTAGGAAAAATTATACCTTTAGAACTATCCCATTGTCTTTAGAAGGATTTTTGGAGTCAAAATGATATAAATAAGTTCCAAAACAGACCTAATAGAGATTTGAAAAACTTCATCTTCAAGCTCTCTCTCAAGGTACGTTATCACAGTTAGAATGTCTTTGCAGTCCCACATGTTAGCATGGCACTGAGATGCAATTTTTTGTCCCTTCCATACCTTTTCCAAGGGTAAAATTGGGAAAAATAAAATTTCCCCTCCCCAAGAGAATGAAAAACCAAAAAAATGGCTAACTCCCTAACTCTCATGTGCTTCCTTCTTCCATCCCTCACTCTGTCACTGCATTCACTCATGCTCAACATCACTCACCACTCAAAAACACAAATTAAAAATATAAAGTAACCTAATTTTAAGATATTAAAATAATTTTTAAATTTGGTTCAAAGAATTCAAACACAAAACTCCTTAGGTGCCTTATATGTCAAAATCTTGGCTTGTTCATAACTCATGCTTCTAAACTCCAATTGCCACGAGAATTGAAATGATGTATAACTTGTGTGAACAAATTCAATCATAGGATTTTAAAAAACTCATTATTTACCTCATTTATGTTTTATATCCACATGAATTTTCCCTCTAAAAATAACCTTTTATCAGATTTACAACAATATGGCAAGTATAATCTCTCAAAAATTTGAGTATAGCCTTGAAATGAATTATTTGAACTTCTGCAAGTGGTTTCATTCTAATCAAACACTAGGAAGATGAATTTATATTTTTAGTAATTATTTGTGTGAGAACCTACTAAAAATAGTAATTCTTAGAAAAAATTTCATTCATACTCATTGTTTCATTCCCTCATGACTGAGACACTCAAAATTGGCAAGGTTGACAAAAAATGGCTAAATGAGACCATAATGGTGGATATTATAAAGATATTAAATGGGTGAAATGAGTACAAAGTGGTGATATTTCATTCATTCACACATTATAAAATGATCTTATAGCTCACGGTAGCTTCTCTTTCTTTTTTTATGTCAATTACCACATTCCCTAATGCGGTGATCAAAGAGTGTCAAAATGAAAAAATTGTCAATTTTGTATCAAAGACCATTTAAGTTTATTTCACATAAGGGTGCATGGTAAAAATATGGATGAAATGGTTTTTGGTTTCATTATTCTTCCCTTTCTCCATAATATGAAGGATTTTGTCTCATTCTTCACTCAGCACCAGTGATCCCACAGTGGCGGAACACAATCATGATTGTGTGAACAAAGTGCATCCATTTTATCTCATGTGAATGGTTGATTATAAATATGTGATAGTGTCTTGAGGATTAAAATGATTTTATTAATATGGGGAGTCATATTCCAATATTATCAATGGTCTACTTTTCATATTCTCATAAATATTCCCTCATTGTGTTTAAGTAGTGTGGTGAAGGTTCATCATTTCAAGAGTTTTAGAAAGGGGGGAAAAAGTGGTATTCATAAGATATTTCCATTAGTGCATCAATGTGGAGGATCATCAATGGTTATATTATCATATTCAACTTCCCCAAAACTGATCTTCATTGAAATCCATGCTGTAGAGCATCCCTTCTCTCCTCTCCTCATTCTCCTCTTCTTTACCTCTCTTATAACTATTCATTGAGAATAATCATTATAGTTTTTCCTATTCACTTAAGTGACATATTTGTAAATTGTAAAAATATTTTGTTAAAATTATAAGAATAATACTTAATTTGTCTCTTCTATGGGAAATTGAAAGGTCTTGAGTGGAATAATAATGTGAAGAGTCATTTGGGGGAGATGAGAGGTCAATTCACATTACTATAAATTTGGATGGCCTCTTCATTCCAAGGGATCCTAAAAATTCTACATTTTGATAGCATCTATGTTGTATAAATATTTAATTTTGATTTATGTGTTGAAATTTGTATCACCAACACGTGAAATCAATTTACATTTCTTCCACTCCCCTTTTCACTTACATTCCTCTATTTTCTCTCTTATATGCACTTTGTAAGAATAGTGATTAAAAATAGCTTTGTATCTTCGATGAATGGACCTCTGAGAACTGTGTGTATGTGTGGGTTTTGTTTGTCTAACTAATGGTTTCACTATTACTTTCCCCTATATTGAATGATGAACTAATCCAGTTATTAGGTGTGAAATCTGCAATTGGCCTACACACAACAATAATCTTCCTTTACCAATTTCTCTCCTTCACCCCTCATCATTGTAATTTACTCCCTTTTACTCCGTACAATAACTTTTCGACAGGTTTAGTGAATTATTCATGTGTGATTCATGACCTATTTGGATAAACCACAACATTTAGATAGGAATAGATTAGTTTACATTTAATAATAGGAGTTGCACCATTTAATGCAGAGGGGCGTAGCCCCATGAATGTTGGTGGAAACACCTAATTTTCCATATCAATAAATTTTGTCACCAAAATTTTTTGATGACTCTATTGGAGAGAGATATTCCTTAGTGCACCTGAATAAATCTCTGAAAAACAAAACAAAATCAAAAAGTCAAAAAATCAAAAAATCAAAAAATCAAAAAATTAAATAATTAAAAAAAGGTACTTGAATGATCAAAAAGTATATTTGTAAACTCTTTGAGAAAACCTAGTTGAAAGAATATATACCAGAGTGAATAGCTTGAGAGGTATCATTGATCCTTATTTGTAAGCTTCGTAAAATCATCTAGAGTGAGTAAGATATAACCCATATTACTTATCTCATGATTCATCTCCTTCTGATTCATTGAGTGGTACCCCTGGTAACCCTATTCCAACTCCTAGTGACATTCCTACAAATTATCTTATCTTTCACCCGCCTTTAAATTTTTTAGTCCCAAGAGAAGAAGAAGAAATTGAAGAAAGAGGGGAGAAAGAAATGGCAACACAACCATCTGTACCATGGGGAGATAACACTAGTCTATTGGCTTTGATTCCACCACTTCACGAGATTCCACAAGGATGAAGAAATAATTTTCAAAATTTCTATGGAGATGGAAAACAACATCTTGAAAATCACATCGTAGCCTTTATCACAATTGTGACATCCTTGAAGTGCAACATGAAGATGTTGTTGTGTGGTTATTTGTGGAAACATTATAATTTTTGGTGGCAGATTGGTTATACTACTTGCCATCATGCTGAATATCCAATTGGGGTGATATTAAGAAAAGGTTCAAGATTTCCAAATATTCTCATTCCCACATTACTAAAATCAATCAGATGAAAAAATATCTAAAATATTCCCTGAGAGACTTCATGGCCAAATTCACCAATTTTGTCAATAAAATTCCCACCGCTTCTCTTCCCACTGCGGGTAACTGTACGATGGAAAAAGTAACATGTGAGCATGGGAATCTACAAGTACCTTTTCCTCGTACCCAAATTCTCGAGGTCATGTCGAGACAACCGGTGAATGTTGTATGTGAATGGATATATATGAGCTAATCTCGTAATCTTAAATCCTCAATACGCAATAAAGGAATCTACGAATCTAAGGCAAAGAAGGCCCTCCTAACCTAGATTGGTGTGATGGCTCATTCAGATATAATGGCTGCTCGGAGTCTCTAATCGATGTCGAGCTCTGCCGAGATCCTATTTCTTGGTTATTGGATATGTGGGAAGTGACCTGTAGGATCTTCGTATATATCTCCAGACAAGGTCATGAAAGTAGTGGTAGGTCATTTTAGTGGATTTTGTGGTTAGCTATGGGTGGTTTTCTAGTTTAGCCCATTAATTAAAATTTTCAAATCTCATAACATGAAAAGATTGGATTGATTGGCTTCTATGTTTAATATGGAAAATTGTGCTATAATAACTGGCGGGAGTGGTGAATATATAAACACCAACGTTCGTAAGCCGGTGTCAATACTTGATTGATTTGTAGGCCCGTTGGGTTGTGGGACTTGGGGATCACAACCATGAGTACGTGGTGGTTAAGGACCTGTTATGGTCATGTGAAGAATCAATCCCTTCTTTTGACTATCCAGTAATCATATTCCTTTTTAGCTTCTACGTTTTGAACTAGAAGTTGTATGATTTTCTCGGTGTACCTAACAGGTGTTCTGGCAACTTGGATATGTAAGCTAGTGTCTATATCAACGAGGAGGTCTCTTGTATTAGGCTGTGGAACCAAAGCATCGCAACCAAATGTTTGTTCTCATTCGAACCCTTGCATAGTCATTCAGGTGTCTTATCAGGGCAATCTATAATTCAGATGGTTTGACCATAATGTGTAAGCTTTGTCGTCTAAACACCAGCGTTCGTAAGCCTTCAATATTCAATCCTCTTAGTTGCTCACTAATTGCTTGTAAGTTTATTGTGGCTCAAAAGACCTGTATCCTAAGGTCCTGATCTATATCAGCTAAAGTCGTGGGTAAATTTGGTTGAGGTACTATAGGTTCAAATATATATTCTCTAGGCTCTCTAGGTCTTGTGATTGTCATACAAAGATGATTCAACCTCTAACTAACATTAAATAAATTGATTACAAAAGAGGTATTTAAACTATGCAAGCATCATGTTATTTTTGTACTTTTCAATGACGTATTTCAATGAAATTGAAGAGCAGCTACTCTAGTATATTTATAGAATGGACAAATAATCTAGAAACAAAATGAAAACAAATAAAGTAACCTAGTATGCCCATTTGCCTGTGCAATTGTGATATTATACTAAATATCTAACTAAATATATTAAATTGCAAGACTCTTGATTCTACCTCAGAAGTGAGGAATGAATCACAGTTTCTTAGAAACTATCAATCCCCACAGCTTCCCTGGTGATATCGAGAACAAGATTTTGATTGAAATAAAATAATTCATTACTCTATTTGATATGTTGTAACTAGAAATTTGATAGCTCAAACCTGGTGTTTACAGAACAGTTGTAAATCTAGTTGTGTGTGATTTCATCCCCTTAGTGTGATCTCCTCATTCCTTCATGTCCTCGTGAATCTAGAAAGTGTGTATATTATAGTATAAATAGAAGATATCAATTGAACAATGGCAGCTTTGGGTATAGACCGAATATAATGCGAGTAGAGAGGGATAGCACAAGTGAACAAAGCTTGACTATGCAATTCCTAGCGGGATTTATTGCAGGAATACAACATAAGTGTACCAAGAGTTTCAAAAATTATCCTTGTGATAAAACAAAACCTACAACTTTAATGGATTCTAGTCTAGAAATGAAGCTATTCTATGTTTTAAACTGACGGTATGCAACAGTAATGAAACAAGAAGATGATATGACCTCCAAAGTGCCGAAAATGGAAGCAAAACTTGAAACTAACAAAATTCTAAGTGAGAAATTGAAAAACTGAACAAGATAATTGAGAGGATGAGGGGCCATTTTCTTGAAAACAAGCTGGCTATTTATAACTAATGCATTTACTAGAGGGTAACTCCCATTAGAACTCTTTTACTATAAACAAAGGAAAAACACTATTCCCAGGGAGCAGAAAACATTAATGCAAGCCAAAGTGGTTGAAGAAAGCATGTGAAATCCAAGATTTATGTTTGACGTGATCGTTGAAAGGATCTAGAAAATGTGTACAGGACCGCCGCCCTGTGCAGGGTGGTGGTTATAGGACCACCCCTCTATCCTGGGCGGTGGTCACGGGACCGTCGCCCTGACAGGGTAGCGGTTTTACCACTAAAGAAAAAATGTAAGAAGAAGGAGAAAGGGGGAAAAAAGCATGTAGAGGCTAAGCGGGGCATGCAGGATACAAGTGTATACTTGGAGAGCCTTTTTGGATTCCGAACACCTTGCAAGGAGACCCGTATCATCATTGGGGCATGTGTATCATCGTTCCGGTGGTGCAGTACCTTATAATTTCAGGTACGTACATATTGCCCCCTCGGAGAAGTGTTTTAGCCATGAAGAGGTGTAAAACAGTGGATCCAAGTATGGTCATCCTGAAATGCGGAGTTAGGAGCTATACGTGACACGTCCGTGTGCTGGAAAGTCACCATCCAAGATTATGCTACCTGCAAAACTGACAAAGGGGACTCAAGTGTAGATAGATAAAATAAATTGAGAAATGAGGCTAAATTGATAAGAAAAGAGGACTTACCATCCATGTGAGGTTTAGAACTTATCTCCATCAGCACTCTAACCCTGTGAAAGACATTCAAAATAAAATTAAGAGGGCTATTTATATACAATGAAGTCATTTTACTATTCATTTGTGCGGATCGATTTGATAGATTTTGAGCTCTGGGACCCATGGTGATGATTTTCGACGAGAGTATAGTCAAAACGTTCATGGTGAGATAGTGATCATGCCTCCGAGAGTGGAACATAAACCCGTAAAGTCTTAGGTTAGTTTTTCTTGATTTATCATTTTTAAACCTAAAATGTAGAAATGATAAAATCTTTCCCTTGGGGGGATCATGTTTGAAAATGTTAGTTTTAAATGTATCTCTAGGGGGGGGCATAGGGTAGGCTTTTATTTCAGTTGAAATGGTGCATTTGCTTGTTTTTAGGCATTTTTTAGGGCTTACGACCCATTTGTATTTGCGGGACAGGACCACCACCCTATGCAGGGTGGCGGTTACGGGACCGCCACCTTAGAAGGTGGTGGTTATGGAACTACCACTCTGCACAGGGCGGTGGTCCCTGAAAGAGGACCATAATAATACAAAATTTAGCTTGTTTTCACATGCATAAAATTTTTACGTGTTTTTACTTATTTTTCCAACTTGATTTTAGTACTAACTTACTCCTCTTTTGTGTTTTTGGGTGTATGCAGAAGGAGGAATACATCAGATGGAGCCGGGAGAGGGAGTGTGATTGGCTCTCAGCCGTGTTGGAGGCACTCTCCCAGGTAGAGCGGGATACTCTCTAGAGGGCTGGTATATGGAGGATTACATAGGTTCCTCATGTTTCACTTGTCAGTCACATATTGTGTGACTTTTCTCTTATTGGGATGTGGATCGGAACACCTTCCGATTACCAGGAGTTAGGGGTGAGTGGTCCATCACCCTGGAGGATGTTTACCATATACTGGGGGTTCTGATCCTTGGGCGGTGGCTATCTCTTAAGACAACATTATCTAGATCACAGGTGGTTCAGTGGGCCACCTATATGGGAGATGCGGTCGTATCGATGGGGTCGAAGAAGGGCATGAGGATCTACTCTATTATTGAGTTAGACATTCCCTTGCTTCGCAAGGCCATTATGGGCATCCTTGCATCCAGACTGATTGGGGACAAGGGAAGGGAAACCCTCTTGTATTGCTAGGCTCCTATTATTGCATAGATTGAGGGCCATGGACGTTTCTATGCTTGGGGAGTAGACATCCTCAGGACTACCTACCATGACTTATACAGGGTAGTTCGTTTACAGGGGTAGTCACTGAGCCACCTGACTCTTATCATGAGTTGGGTGTATGAGCACATTATCCCATATGGAAGAGGTATAGAGGTGGAGGATCCCGAGGCCGTTAGGGCAATGAGGTGGATGGGGATGGCAGTTCTCATAGCACCCCACCAGCCAGTGGCTTCCTTGACTACTGCAGATATGGAGGCCACTCCTTATCAAGCCATGGCAGGGGTATGGGGAGATGAGACCGTTACTTTGATTGCATGTCAGACTGCTAGCTAATTGATAGATAGGGTGGAAAAGTTGGAGATACACCCCTTTGACAGAGTTCCACAGCAGTTTGGCCTCCCCTATAGTGACATGCTTCCTCCGGTGGTGCCAGTGTATAGATCTATCCACGAGGCTTGGGGAGTTCCTAGAGGCCGGGGGTGGACCATTGTTACACCTGGTACTCCTATTATGGCTAGGAGGGTTGTACATGCATGAGGGAGAGTTGGTGCTCCTCAGGCACCCTTACTTTCGATTGTTACCAGTCCCGCTCATAGCAGTGATGAGCCCATCGACGTGGACTCTGAGTCTGAGGAGTTCACTGGGGGAGAGACCGAGGAGGAGACATAGGACATGGAGATCAGTGAGATGGGCAGTGGGGGGGATGATAGCGATCCTGAGTTGCATGATACCCAGGAGATCCTGCAGGCTGAGAGGGCAGAGCGAAGCGCAGAGAGGGTGACTCTGGTTTCAAAGGAGTTACTCTCTCGGGACCCAGGTGGAGATGGCGAGTCTGTTGTAGGCCGTCACATTTCCCCAGATATGGGAGAGGGGCACCAGTTGATGGCGGCGTCAGTGGCAAGAGCGGATCCTAGATATCCTTCTTAGAGGCCTGGTGATCCTAGTGAGTTGTCACTCTTTTCCTGACATTTATTTTAGTTAGACTCGTCTTAGTTTGTTATTAATTTTTTTGTTTTGTTTACTCTTGATTCTATCATTGATTATTTTCTAACTTATTTTATCCTTTGTTTGCAGTGACTACTGATGAGTGGTGAGACTTGATTCACCGAGTGTGTACCGATACCTGCTTCTCCCCTCGGAGAAGACTCGTTCTGAGCTTTCCGTGGACATAGGGGAGACCTCAGCAGCCGGTAGGCAAACTGATGTTTTTGCCTCTATCTGGTATATGGCAAAGATTATAACTTCTCTCCATACGGAGGTGGTTGGATATAGGATAGCCAAGCACATGATGAGGAGGATCCATTCTCATAGCGAGACGGAAGCTACCAGGCATGACCGCTAGCCCTCATTATATTCAGAGTGCCGGCATAGCCGGAGTCCTAAGCATGGTCATGTACCCTCTAAGGGATCCCATAGGGATTGAGAGACTATTTTTGTAGTATTTTTTCAGATATTTATACGAGTGTTTTTGTACTTTCCAGGCTCATTGAGCATTTTGACCATGCCTAGTGCATGATGGCATTGTATACAAAACTTGATTTATATATATATATATATATATATATATATATCTCTTTGGATCTAGATTCTAGATTCTTGCCTATCTTGAATTTTGTGACTCATTTCTATATGTGTATTTAGATGCTTTTAGAATACTATTTTTCATGTTTTCAGAATGTATGCAATGGATAGCCAATGATAGTAGATAGTATGTTTTACTCTGTATGTTTTTGTAGTGCTGATATGAGATGATAATAACATATGGTAGTACTAAAATTTTGAAATCTTTGGGCAATGTGTGTAATTTCCTCTGATGTTGGCAAGACGTGATGAATGTATAGTGATAAAGAGATGAACTTTCCCCAATCCCAAATCCACACAACTAGTAAGATGCGAGGGCTCAACACCAAGAGTTAGGAAGGGCACAAGCTGTATGTTTGACTGAATGGAATGATGAGAGACAGATAAACCAGTAACAGAAGCCAAATTTGGACCTACACACCCACCCTACCTAGAACTACCACCAATCTTAGAAGGTCACTTACTTTTAAGTTTATCTAGACTTAGATTCATAAATGGAAACCTGGCTGAAAAAATCTAGTTTTGAGGATTTGATCTCTTTGGAATTTGGATATTTGCTTCCTCTTAATAGAATTTGACTCGTGTTTTTAGCATACCAAGATTTGTTCAATTGTGTGACTAGACCCCCCACACCCTGCCTGACGCCACTAGTAAGAAGCATGGGTTTGTCACCAAAGGCAAGATATAGGTGAGTAAGGGCACTTCTTTCCTTTCCCAACCTCACATCACTAGTAAGAGATGTGGGCTTATCACCGAAGGTTGATGGGGCAAAGAAGTGTGTAAAATAAAATATTTTGTTTGCTTGGTGCTTTTGATTTCATTTGATTTTGACATTTCTGATCTATGACTTTGGGATATCCTTTTGTTCCAAGAGATTTAAGAGGGATAGATGTGACACCAAGCAGCTTCTAGAATAGACAGTGGGCAAGGAAAACTTCACCTAGTAGAAAGAAAGAGCAAAGCCAAGTATGCAGGTCTTGGTATGGTTTCTGTCAATGTTTGTCTATCGAATTTGATAAGAAGATTTGAAAATAGTTGATGATGTTTGGAGAGATGTGACATGAATGCTTTTGCCAATATCTTCATAAATTTGCAACAGATTTGTTTTAAGAGTAAGCTACTAGACTACCATTTTTACGAAATGGACAGAATGAAGTAGCTAAGAGACTAATGCAATGTAAGTAGCTATAATGTACTAGTAATGACTTTGGTGTTTTATGCGTAACACCACTTAAGAAGCAAGCAATTGATAGTTTCACCAAATTCCTCACCTTCTAGTGTGCACAAGAGATACACACCGTTTCCGTAGTCTTTCATGACTCGGTATGGGCCCAACCATTTGGGCCGAAACTTCCTTCCTTCGCCAATTTTCTTATCGAACCGGCTATCCAGTTTTAGAACTAAATCTCCTTCATATATTTCTTGCTCATAGATTTTTTTGTTTGTACTGACCGGCACATTTGGTTAGCATAGGCTTTGTACCATTGTTTGGAATTTAACCTGGTCTCGTCAAGGCTTTCTAGTTGAGAGAGGTGTGCCTCCCTATAAGATTCTTTATCCAGAATCCCTAGTAATGACATATAAAGACTGGGTATTTCAACCTCAAGCGGGAGAACTACTTCTGCCCCGAATACCAGTGAGAAAGGAGTTGCTCCTATTGGTGTTCTTATTGAGGTTCGATGGGCCCACAAGGCCAGATATAGTTTTAAATTTGCCAATCTCACTTGTTCTCCTTGACTATTTTTAGGAGAATATCTTTTAACGTTTTGTTTGTCGCTTCAGTTTGCCCATTGGCTTGAGCGTAGTAAAGAGAGGTCGTGTGATGGTTTATCTTGAACTTGCTACATGACTCATGGAATTCGTTCATTTTTAAAGGACATGCCTTTATCTGAGATAATGAATTGTGGGACACCATACCTGCAGATAATTTGGTTCAGAATGAATTTGGTAATTACCGAACCTGGTACGGGGGTGAGAGGCATGGCCCCCACCCATTTGGTAAAATATTTCATGGTTGTGATTATAAAATTATGGCCATCGGTTGATGAGGGAGAGAACTTCCCTATCAAGTCTAGATCCCACGTGGAGAAGGGCCATAGAGTCACTATTGGTTGTAGGGATTGTGCTGGCATGTGAATATCGTGAGAGAAATTCTTGGCATTTTTTGGAACTTACATACAAATTCCAATGCGTCATGCTTGAGAGTGGGCCAAAAATAGCCCATCCGATGTATTTTGTGAGTGGTGGCGTGACCACCAAAGTGGCCCCCACATATCCCACTGTGGGATTCATGAAGAATCCTCTTGGATTCTTCTATGTTGATGCATCTTAGAAGCACATTTTTGAAGGCTCTGCGATAGAGCACTTTGTCTAACACAACATATTTAGCGGTAATAATGTGTAACTACCTTCTTTGTTTGTGACATGGCGCCTTCCGGGTATGTATGGTCCATGATAAAATTGATGATATCAGTATACCAGGGAAATGTAGAAATGGGGGGGCCTAGTTTCAACAAAGTATATGCACTCATCGGGAAATTCTAGATCTACTAGCTCACCTCCATCTAGTGGATTGTCAACTAACTAGTCTGCAATGATTTGTCCTTTAACAGATTTCTGGTTTACAAATGTTAACTCAAATTCTCCCATTAAGGTAATGAAACGGGTAACCTTTTTAGATAAAGATCCTTGTGTGAGAAATGTTCGTAAATGGTTTGTCTTTACAATGACCCCTGTTTCCTGGTTTAACATGTAATGTCTCAAACATTTTGTTGCAAAAATTATGGCAAGGACATTCTCTCTCTGCCTGTGTGTAACGTGTTTCATAATCAGAGCAACGTTTAGCTAATGAAATAGATCGACGCATTCTCATTTTTCATCGTCTTCTTGAGCCAGTATGTAAGCCAGTGAGACATGAGTGGCTCGTGAGTATAGGATCAAAGGGCGGTCTGGCTTGGGAGACATTAGCATGGGTGGTGACAACAAGAAGTCGTTTAACTGCTTTTAAGGCCTTATTGCATTCTTCTAGTCCAATCGAAGCTATAATATTTCTTGAGTAGATTGTTTATTGGATGAATGGAAAAGCTTAAATATGGGATGAACCTTTGGATTGCACCGAGTTTCCCAAGAAATGACCTGATTCTAGACTCATCCGATGGTAGGATCATTTCGAGAATAACTCGTATTTTGGCTGGATCAACATTAATCCCTTGTGAAGATATAATCTATTCTAGAATTTTACCTGCTGTCACACCAAACACACACTTCTCTTGATTTAATGTGATGCCATATTCGATTAATCGTGAGAGGATGATACGAAACACTTCTGGATGATCACAACATGTTTCTTAGCTTTGGCCAACAAGTCATCCACATAGGATTCCACAATTTTATGGATAAGATCATGGAATATATAAGTCATTGCCCGCTGATACGTAACACCGGCATTATTAAGACCAAATGGCATGACAGCGTAGTAATAAGTTCCCCAGGGAGTTATGAATGTAGTTTTGGCTTGATCCTACTCTGATATTTTAATCTGATTGTACCCTGAGAATCCATCCATGAGGGACAATAGTTCAAATCCTAGTTGTTGCATCAACGATAACGTCAACGGATGGTAATGGGAAATCATCCTTGGGACAAGATTTGTTAATATCTCGGAAAATCTATACAAATGAATATTTTCCCATTCTTTTTTAGGATGAGAACGATATTAGATACCCATTGTGAATAGTCAACGGGCTTGATGAATCCTACTTGGAGAATTTTTACTACTTCCTCTTTTACCATGAGAGCCACTTTTGGCTTCATTGGTCTTGACTTCTATTTAATTGGCTTCACATCTGGTTTAGTGACAAGATTATGCACCGCGACTCTTGGTGCAATGCCCATCATTTCTTTATAGTTAAATGCAAAATCATTTTGATGTTCTTTAAGGATTCAGGTGTGTATTTCTATCTCCTCTGGAGTTAACGAGGATACCAACTTCAAAATTATTGGTTCCTCCTCCGTTCCAATGTTTATATCAATGGTTTCTTCTATCAAAGAAGCGTTACCTTCTTTAAATTCAGGTGGGGATGGAGGTAATTCCAAGATTTCTCCATTTTCTATCTCATAGATATCAAGATATTTCTATGGAGGAGACTCTACCATGGGATTTCCAAAGTAGGAAGAGGAATGAGGTATTAGGGAAAGATCAACTATACGGTGAGCAAGGTGTAGCTCCGCATAGGTGTTCAAATATTCGAGAGTGACTCTATCATCGTCAAAGTGACCTATTATAGAAAAATCATCCTCAACTTCTCCATGAGCTAGGAATGAGTTTGTTGGTATTTTACGCACTAATGGTTCAGTACAAAGTGATACCGTGAAATTTGTGTCGTCCAACTTGCTTTTTGGGGTGAAACAGGAAGATGAGGTTGCTATTGAGTCTGCAAGAAGGTTCTACTCTCGTGGGATTGCTTCAATTGATATGAAGTTAAATCCCTTTCTTAAATCTAAGACGATTTTTTTGTATAGTTGTAAATGTTTAGCCCTAGATTCATATACCTTAGAGACTTGGTTTGTAACTAGTTGCGAGTCTCCTAGCACTCTAATGTTATTGACACCCATTATTTTAGCTAGGATGAGGCCAAGGAGGAGAGCTTTGTACTCAGCTCCATTGTTTGTACATTAAAAGTTTAATTTAAAGGTGAAAGGTAGGATATTTCCCTCAGGTGAAGTAAAGATCACCCCTGCCCCAGCTCAAAAGTGACATCTAGCTCCATCAAACTGGAGAGTCCAATATTTGTTTGGAAAAATTGATGTTGGGATTATTTTCATATATATTTATTTTTCTTCGGTTACTTCTACCATAAAAACTTTGTCTGATGGAAGAGAAGCGATTCCTAGGGTGTGTCCAATACCCATGGAATCAAATGGTAGGAGAATAGGTAAGTATTTCTCCAGCAACTCAACAATTTTTGCGGTAGTCCCTAGTGATACTATTTTTATAACATTGGTCTCATTTTTTAGTACTGGAACGTCCTTGGCTGGATTTGTAATTTCCAACTCAATGGTGGGTATCAGCTTTTCTTTCAGTTATGAATTAGTTGGTTTGACAAGCTGATTTTTTGGGAGTTCAAACTCGGAGTGAACACCTGGTCTTTTCTTCAAATCAGCTAGGTGTATATCGAAGGGTTTTGGGTTACCTTGTGCCACAAATATTTTCCCTAAGTGTAGAAATCTTATTTCTTGGAATAATGTGGAAGGGATTTCCTTCATGCAGTGTATCCATGGCCGACCAAGGATCATATCATAATTGGTTTCCTGATCTATAATATAAAACTTGGTGAGGACCGTCTCGGGTCCTAAAGTGACTGGTAAAACTATGGTTCCAATTGAAGTGGATTTGAGGTTATCATAACCTCTTAGCATATTTCACGTCATGGAATAGTTTGTCTCTCCATATCCTAAATTTTGAAGGAAAGAAAAGGGGACTATGTTGACTACTACCCCATCATTAACCATTGCATGTTTAACATAATTATTGTAGACCCAAACTTGTAAATGTAAATTTGGGTCGCCTCTTCGTGTAATTTCAGCATCTGTTGGCATTTTTCTTATATCGAATATAAATTTGGTATCCCTATCTAGCTGCCCCAGAGGATAAACGTCAAAATCCATATGGTTTACTTGCGTTTCCGAAGGAGGAGTGATGTTGATTAAATGGACAAGGCCTAATGCTTATAAGAGGGTAGCCCTATGGGAAGGAGAGTTTTTTAACAAATCCAAGAAGGAGATGTGTGAGAAGGTTTTAGTTAAATCATTAACTAGATCGTAGGTGCCTATAGGTTTTATCAATGTTTATTTAGTGTTGTCTAGCTCTAATGAATAACTTGGAGTTGGTTAAGAAGAATAATCTCGTTTTCTTGTTATGGTTTCTACGGGTAGCTCGGTGTCTAACTCCACTAAACCAACTATCTTAGTTTGAGGTCGAGTTCCTAATTGGGGTGTGACTAGTGGATTTAATGAAGTTGAAGCTTCATGATCATTGTTTCCTGTCATGACACCATTATTTGTTCTATTAGGATCTAACCTGTTGTTGTTAGAATGGTTTGGGAGTGGGTCATTGAAGATCTTGAGGGGAAAATGCCCCTGCATAAGCATTTGGCATGGGTACTACAGAATTTGCTAAAAACATATCTATAAAGAGTTGTTTTTGATCTTCTGGCAAACACTGCATGAATTTATTGTATTCACGAAAATTCCTAGTATCATGGCCTTGAATCTTGTGGAAGCCACAATATAGATTGGGATTGTAATTTCGAGGCTGTTGATTTAAAACCTGTTGTGGCCTGAAATTCTGATAAGGTTGCTGGTTTTTAGAGTTAAAATTTTGAGGCTATTGCCTTTGGTTTTGACTCTGATATCCGGTTGGGTTTTGATTTGGACTTTACATCTGGACTTGTCACTATTGTTGTTGTTTTCGTGGTGGACAATTAAAATCCACCATGTTGATTGTTGGGGTAAAATTATTATTTCATTGATTATTAACAGGTGGCAAAACATTTACAACATTTTCCCTTTTAGCTTGGTCAGTTACTCCATCTGTTGTAACCCCACGGTTCTTGTTAAGGATCTTAGGTCCTTGATTAGCATTCCTAGCATTAGGATAGGCCGCGGTGTTTTGATTGGGAGTGGTTAATTTCCCATTTGTCCCATATGTCTTACCACCACTATCAATCGCTGCTTGGTTGATTCGGAGAGCAATTTCGAGTACTTCATCGTAAGTTATTATCGGGAACTTCTAGACTTCTTCCTTTATCTCTCTATTGAGTGAATTAAGGAATAAATCGCATAGTTCCATTTGATCCATATTTGGAGCACTTGCTGATGAGTAGAGAACCATATGCCATCTTTGGATAAAATGAGTGGCGGATTCATTATGTTCTTGTTTGATATGTAAGAACTCCCTAATTCCCATTCTTAATAATTTGTTCATGTTGAAAGCTTTGATGAATTATGACATGAGTTGTTTAAATGAGTGTATCGAAGCTTCAGGTATTTTGTAATACTAGTCAAGGAAAATACCTTCTAGGGTCTTAGGGAATATTTTAGCAACAACCCCGTCCCAATGGAGGAACTCCCATATGGCTGTGACATAAGCCTTAATGTGCGTATTTGGGTCCCCTTCCCCTTTGTATTTGGGAAAATCGGGAAGAGGTCTTGGAAGCATAACGCTTCGTATGCTGAAGTCTAGGGGTTCTTTTAAATATTCTTAATAAGTCCCTATTGTTTAGGTCTTAACCATCGACAGGGTTTGTTGAGGGGGTTGAGGTGGAATGGGTTGTTGATATGGCATAGCATATGATTTTGTAGGGATATAAGGGAATCCCTGTGGTTGAACGAACATCCCGGGAGAAGAGAACATGTCTCCTTGTGGTGATTTTGAATAGATGTTTAAATAAGGAGGAGCATTGTTCTGGTACGGGTTGTTTGGTGCCAAGCTGGGAGGTGTCATGTTTTTAACTGGAGTGGCATTTGAAAATGCTGTCCTAGTTGGTGTTTGCTATAGATAATTATAAGGATTTTGAGGAGGCATGCCTAACGTTCCTGTTCCTGTAAGGAGGTCAACTTGAATAGGGTGATGTAGAGGGTTGGGGATTCCCGCTTGCCTAAAATTTGAATTTTGGTTTGCTTGAGCAAGTTCTAGCCCTCTAACCTTCTCAGCTAAGGCTGAAATGATCTCCATCGGTGAAGACACAATGCTTTTCCTTAAGGGTGTTTGTTGTATGGCTTGAGATTGTAAGGGGGTATGATACCCTGCCAAGATTCACAGAGGGTATTTCCCATAGGTGGAGGAATGGGGGTGTCCTCCTGGAATATGGTATCAGACTGTATTTGTAAACTTCCTAAAGGTGGATACATATTTTGGAAGTGTTGTTTTCTTTTAGGGAAGCATGCCAAGTACTCCTCATCTAAAAAGGGGAGTGGGTCTGATTGTCTACTGATTTTTGGTCTGAACAAGACCCGAGGAGATGAAGCAAATTCTCCAGTAAATGTCCTATTATTAGAGCCAGATGACTCTATCTGTTGTGTTTGTGTAAACTCATCAAACTCCTCAATTCAGAATGAAGAACTAGAACTAGTTCTATGAGGGGGAGTTTGAGATGACAAGTAATTACTTGAATAGTTATCATCCCATGCAAAAAGTGAGGGTGATGGTTGTCTATTTGTTTGACTATAGTTTACTTTGAGACCTGAGAGAGGTCTACTATATGCATCATATCCTGACATATTTAGGGGGTATATGAATACCCACAAAATAATGGGAAAGAGTAAAGGTGGATGGAAGAAATGAAAACTGAAAGAGGAATATTATTTTGTTTCACGTCGGGTTCACCAATTTTTTACGATGGAAAAAGTAACATGCGAGCATGGGAATCTACAAGTACCTCCTTCTCGTGCCCGACCTCTCAAGTTCGTGTTGAGACAACCAGTGAATGTTGAATGCGAATGGATATATATGAGCTAATCAGGTAATCTTAAATCCTCAATACACAATAACGAAATCTGCAAATCTAAGGCGAAGAAGGCCCTCCTAACCTAGATTGGTGTGATGGCTCATTCGGATATAATGGCTGCTCGGAGGCTCCAATCTATGTCAAGCTCTGCCGAGATCCTATTTCTTGGTTGTTGGATACGTGGGAAGTGACCTGTAGGAGCTTCATATATATCTCAAGACAAGGTCATGAAAGTAGTGGTAGGTCGTTTTAGTGGATTTTTTGGTTAGATGTGGATGGTTTTCTAGTCTAGCCTAGAAAATATTGGATTGATTGGCTTCTATGTTTAATATTGGAAAACTGTGCTATAATATCTGGTGGGAGTGGTGAATATCTAAACACCGGCATTCACAAGCCGGTGTCAATACTTGACTGATTTGTAGGACCGTTGGGTTGTGGGACTTAGGGATCACAACTATGAGTACATGGGGGTTAAGGACCTGTTATGGTCATATGAAGAATTGATCCCTTCTTCTGACTATCCAGTAATTATATGCCTTTTCAGCTTCTATGTTTAGAACTAGAAGTTGTATGATTTTCTCAGAGTACCTAACAAGTGTTCTGGAAACTTGGATATGCAAGCTAGTGTCTATATCAACGAGGAGGTCTCTTGCATTAGGCTGTGGAACCAAAGCATCACAACCAAATGTTTGTTCTCGTTTGAACCCTTGCATGGTCATTTAGGTGTTTTATCAAGGCAATCTATAATTTGGATGGTTTGACCAGAATGTGTAAGCTTTGTCGTCTTCAATATTCAATCCTCTTAGTTGCTCACTAATTGCTTGTAAGTTTGATGTGGCTCGAAAGACCTGTATCCTAAGGTCCTGATCTATATCAGCTAAAGTCGTGGGTAAATTTGGTTGAGGTACTATAGGTTCAAATATATATTCTCTAGGCTCTCTAGGTCCTGTGATTGTCATACAAAGATGATTCAACCTCTAACTAACATTAAATAAACTGATTACAAAAGAGGTATTTACACTATGCAAGAATCCTGTTATTTTTGTATTTTTCAATGACGTATTTCGATGAAATTGAAGATCAGCTACTCTAGTATATTTATAGAATGGACAACTAATCTAGAAACAAAATGAAAACAAACAAAGTAGCCTGGTATGGTTATTTTCCTATGTAATTGTGATATTATACTAAATATCTAACTAAATATATTAAATTGAAAGACTCTCGATTCTACCTCAGAAGTGAGGAATGAATCACAGTTTCTCAGAAACTATCAATCCCCACAGCTTCCCTGGCGATATCAAGAACAAGCTTTTGACTGAAATAAAATAATTCACTATTCTATTTGATATGTTGTAACTAGAACTTTGATAGCTCAAACCTAGCATTTACAAAACAGTGGTAAATCTAGTTGTGTGTGATTTACTCCCCTCAGTGTGATCTCCTTATTCCTTCATGTCCTTATGAATCTAGAAAGTGTGTATATGATAGTATCAACAGAAGATAGCAATCGAACAATGGCAGCTTTGGATATAGATTGAATATAATATGAGTAGGAGAGGGATAGCGCAAGTGAACAAAGCTTGACTATGCAATTCCTAGTGGGTTTTATTGCAGGAATACAAAACAAGTGTATCGAGAGTTTCATAAATTATCCTTGTGACAAAACAAAACCTACAACTTTAATGGATTCTAGGCTAGAAATGAAGCTATTCTATGTTTTAAACTGACTGTATGTAGCAACAATGAAACAAGACTTGAAACAAGAAGATGATATGACCTCCAAAGTGCCAACAATGGAAGCAAAACCTGAAACTAACAAAATTATAAGCAAGAAATTGAAAAAATGAACAAGATAATTGAGAGGATGAGGGGCCATTTGCTTGAAAACAAGCTAGCTATTTATAACCAATGCTTTTACCAGAGGATAACTCCCATTAGAACTATTTTACTATAAATAAAGGAAAAAGACTATTCCCATGGAGTAGAAAACATTAATGCAAGCCAAAGTGGCTGAAGAAAGCATGTGAAATCCAATATTTTTGTTTGACACGATCGTCGGAAAGATTTGGAAAATGTGTGCAGGACCACCGCCCTATGCAGGGCAGTAGTTACGGGACCACTGCCCTGTCTTGGGCGGTGATCACGAGACTACTGCCTTGACAGGGCGGCGGTTTCATCACTAAAGACAAAATGAAAGAAGAAAGGGGAAAAAGGGGAAAACAAAGCATGCGTAGGCTAAGCGGGGCATGTAGGATACAAGTGTATACTTGGCGAGCCTTTCTAGATTCCGAACACCTTGCAAGGAGACCCATATCATCATTGGGGCATGTGTATCATCGTTCTGGTGGTGCAGTACCTTACAATTTCAGGTACATACAGTAAACTAAAGATGTTTTTTTATGAATGATCAATTTCTTGAAGTGATTTTCTTTTTGTGGAGAGTTCAATTATGATATTTAGGTAACACTCAAGAAATTTTTGTCAAGGTGGAAGATGACCTCATCTTTTCAAATAAGATCAAGAATCATGTGATGAAAGATAAAACCCAAAGTTCCAAAGATGAGAGAACTAATTTGATGTTACAGAAGTTTGAAAATGAGATGATAATGTTAAAAAGGGAGGTTGGTTAATGACAACCTCATCCAAACCAAAATAGAAATTAGGTTATAAGATCACCTCGAAGGATTTCCTTGGATGCTCCATCAATCAATGCAATGGGAAAAATAAATTAAGATGATGAAGAAGAATATTTTTACTCAAAAGTTAAAGATGAAAGAGAAAGCAAATTTTCCCAAATCGGGTTTTTTGAATGCACACTTGAAGATGAATAATACATAGATAGTTACTCATGTGCAGTGTTCAGTTGATCACAAAAATGGAAAGAAGGCTCTTCTTCTATTACCCAATATAAGAAATTGAATCCTCAAATGATGACTCTAAGATAAAAAAAAATGAAAGGAGGATCATCGAAGTCCACTTCAACAGGGTCAGAATAGAAGAAGCATGAGATCAATCCAACAGAGAATCATTCTACCTCTTCAAGTAAGTTTCTATCAACTTCCCTTGAAAAATAAATTTCTACTAATTTTAAGAACATCAATGTAAAATATGCCATGACTCTTGATGTTCCTACCACTTATTAATCCTTTCATATAATTGACCATTTCAAAAGATCCAAATTCAATATTTCTGAATTTGAGTACTTGACAAATCATCCTAATAAACTTGAGAAACTTGTTTAACATGTCAAAGGAAGTAGCCCTATATCATGTCCTAAATATTCCACCAACAAAGAACCACCTAGTGCATCTCAATCCATTCCATCTCTTAATTGTCTTGCCTACACACGCTCCACCTCAAGGAAGTTAGAACCTTTCTACATAGCCTTCTTAGTAAATGCGTGTAATCTAAACAATTGCATCATTGACTCTGGTGCCTCAGACAATGTCATACCTGTAAAATTTTCAAAATCCCCCAACCTCTCCCTTTCCCCTACCTCTGGCCATTATCTCTCCATGTAAATGAAATAGGTTCTTCTCATTAGAAAAATAAAAAATGTTGAGGTAGGATTGGAATATTTTTGTGAAAGGAAAATTCAAATGAGAATCCTTCTAGCAGGCATGTCTACCTTGTATGGTATTGTTTTGGGCCGAATCTTCTGTCGAGATGTCAAAGGAGATATATAGCTTGATTGGTCACATGCTATCATTTTGGTCAATGGTAAAGTAAATAAACTTATTCGTATTAGGAAGATGAAGTATAATAGTCAAATACCAAATGACTCAACAATAGAGATCTTGTGTCAAAATTCTAGATTTGGTAAATTTTTCATGACATTTGAGGATGACCTTGAGATTCCCATGTTGGTAGAAGAATTCCCAAACACCATGGAGTCAGTCAAAGAGAATAATGATGAGGTCATGAAATCAGAGTTTGAGAGTGTGTAATTTTCATGGGACAAGAGCATAAATGAAGTTACTCCATCGGTTGATAATGGCGGTGATGAGGACCTTGATTTAAAACAAAGAAATCTTGAAGTGATGAGAAACATGGATTAAGGAGTAATGCTCGATAAATTTTTAACAAGCAAGCTCAATGTTTTTGATAATGTCCTTGAGGCTCAATATGAGTTTCTATGGGATGACTATGTTGGTGAACTTGAAATATTCTCTTTCTCAATGGAGGAAGATGAAAATAAATGCAAGAAAGGAAACATTTTTTTTCCTCCTGAACTTGAACATACTCAAGGAGATGATTATTTCATCATGGAAATGGATTCCTTGGTTCTTGGTGACCGAGAATGGGGAAATGATAATGAAAACATTTATACACCAATATTGTTCTTGTTTTATTTTCATGAGGATGAAAAAATTATCAACGAAAAATGGAGAAAGGAAATGTCACTTCATCCTATGGTTGGTTTTGTTCAAAGAGAAAAAATTCTCAACAGAATTCAACCTTTTAGAGCTCACTCTTCCCGAGAGATGGATGCTCTCATCATGAAAATGGAGGACAAATCCCAAAATGGACAAGGTGAAAAAGATGGAAATTTCCATGTTGCATACCCAACCTTGAGTTAATTTTCTTTCCAAGAGGATGATGTAGTGCATCTGGCACACTTTGTAAGGAAGTATTATGTGAAAGATCTAGAGCATGAGAAAGATGACTTTGTGGAACAAATAAAAAATATAGAACATCAAGGAGTGGGTTATAATGTATTATTTTTTGAGACATTTTCCAAGAATCAACCCATGAAATAAATGGTCATGAAGTATATGTATGATAAATAACATAGACCTTGGTATGAAAATGATAAGTCAAGTATGATAAAAATTCATCTTCATAGCAATGGAGAAAAATAAACAAGTGGAACAAAATTGAGAATCAAGGAGAGGCTAGAAAGTTTTTATCTAATAAAAATCTAATGGGATGATTGGGTTGATCATCAATTGCACTAGAACTCATGATATATTTCTCAAGAAGCTAAGGAGGGGTTCATACTTTAGTGAACCTATCAATAGATTTTTGGAAGAAGGACATTAGGTGATACCCATTTACAAGTAATCCCTCAGTTCAAGTTTGTGCTTCAACAAAATCGGGTTATCCCCCACATGTACATAGACTATTTAGGTTCTTTTTCCTTTTGGTGTTGTGTATTTAATTTCTCATCCTATGTGTTTTTTTCTTGTCGTGTGTGTGTTCAATAAAGGAATTTTTGTCATGTATCTTTGTGGTGACTTCATATCCCAATGGATAAGGAATTGATCCACATGGTGTGTTAAGATTCTAGGGTTCCTACTAACTCTTTTTTCTCTACACTTGATCCAAAACAAGTCCCCAAGCTAGATCCTTTTGTTTTCATGTAAATGTGCAACATGATTTTTTTTAAATTTCAAGCATGGAAACTTAGCCAAAATTGAAATTTTTTCTCTCCAATGTTCCTAAAAACCTCCTAAGAAATTCTCCATATAATTTTCCCTTTGTTTCAAGTCTTCCCTAATCCTGCAAGTATTCATATGTGTTTTTATAAACTTACCCAAGTGTTTGAAAGAGGAAACAAGTTCATGAAGTTCTTCTGATGCAGTATTTCTCAAGGTATTTTTCTTAGTGAACCAACAAACGTTATTTTTATCCTTTCGAGGAAAGGTGTACATTCTTTAGGAAAGAATTGAAGAACCAAATTCATTAGGAAGTGGTATTAATAAGATAAGAAATTTTTTCAAGTGATTTAGGAAGATTTAGGGAATATTTTAAGGTTTAGGAATAATTTCAGTGAAAGTGGGTTTTTGAAGGTGAAGGAGCTTACAGTTCAAAAAAGAACCTAAGCTTCAGAAGATGATTCCAAGATCTACAAAATGAGTTGGAGGCCAGAAAATATTCCATTGGAAATCTAATTTGATTCTCTACATGGTGGTATTTCTATATTTTTCACAAGACCAAGGTGTTTCTTTTTAAAACTCATTTTTGGCAGGCACACCCTGTGATCCTAAGAAAGAAGGCTATTTTTAAGGGGGTCGTATTCATAATTCTGTTTGGATTCAAAATCATATAAATAAGTTATTAAAAAGACCTCTCGGAGCTCCAAAAACTTCATCTTCAAGCTCTCTCTCAAGGTATGATTTCGAAGTTAAAATGTTTTTACAGTGCCACATGTCAACATGGCACTGAGGCACACATTTTTATGCATTTTGTCCCATTCCAAAGGGAAAATAGGGAAAAAAAAATGTTTCTCACCCCCAGTTGATCTCTTGGACCCATCACATGACCATGGTAGGCCTTAGTAATCTCCTTTTTCCAATTTTCTAGTCCCCACTCCATGAAATGCATGCCTACCACTTGTCACCATGAGGCTAAGGTGCATTTTTATGTCCCTTTTCTAATGGTAAAATGGGGAAAAAAATATTTCCTCACCCCTTGATTCCAAATGCTCCTTCACATGGCCCAAATTTGGCTCCTAGGTGCTAAAAACAAGCCCTTCTACCTCATCTCCCAACAAATACATGTGTGACACTATCCACACAAGTATGAAAAATTTTAATGGTGAATTTTTGTAAACTTGTGAATATTAAGGGTTTTGAAAATTGGAAATGGAATTTTTTCAACAATTGGCTACCTCCTAATTTTCCTAAAATATCGGCCAATAGGTTATTTTTATGGGTCATTTCACCTACTATTTACACTTTAAAACAAACTTATGCATGTATTTAAACAATGTTTTCAATCAAAATGTGCTCATATTCACCGAGGTATAATAAATATGGTCTGAGGGGTTGTAAGGGGGGCACCCCCCTTGCAGGGTTTGGGGGTTGTGAGCTTTGGCAAGGGTTTGGGGGTAGCACCCCCTAAAGCCAATTTTTTTATGTATTGATTCATTGTATTTGTTCATTTTTTGGTATATAGATGACTATCCAAGCCTACCGTCCTACACCTATGATATCCATGAAAGAGACGTGTGTCTATACATGGAAGAGACAAATGTATAAGGTGATTGTCCACCCCAACACTGTCTAATATTGATAGACGATTGTTAAGTGTCAAAGAGATGATCATGGTGGTAGACGTGTATCTATATCTATGGAATATACGTAGAGAACAAAGGGTCATCCAACATTGTAACACTAGTACAGAAGAGACGACCGTCCAACACAGTCTATCAAATACAGAAGATATGTCCATCTATCCTATTCTAAGTATAGATATACAAACTTCTAATACTTTAAATTTAATAGGTAAGAGACTGTCGTCCAACCTATTCTAAGATAGATGACCATCCAACCCCATCCATCTAATAGGAGAGAGACGATCGTCCAACCCTATCTATCTGGTAGGGGAGAGATGTTTGTCCAACATAGTTCATATGACCTTAAAAGGATAGATGTTTGACTCACTAATTTGACTATAAATAGAAGTTTTTATAACACCCATCTAACTATGCAAAATATTGGAAACCTAGGACCTGTCAGATCACCTTTTCAATGAAACATATTTTTTATATTCGTCATTGTTTCGGAAGTCCATTTCAAAGATTCACCACCCATTCTATAATAATTTTTTGGAGGGGGGTCTTAAAATGAACCCTTATCATAAGACTAAGGTGCAATTTTATATACCTTTCATTACTTTTCCAAGGGTAAAAGTGGGGAAAAATTTGTACCCCCTCCCTAAGAAGATGAAAAACCAAAAAAATGGGTAAGTCCCTAACTCTCATGTGCTTCCTCCTTCCATCCCTCAATCTGTTAATGCATTCACTCATGCTCACAATCACTTGCCACTAAAAAGAAACAATTAAAAATATAAATTAACGTCCTTGGTAGTTAAATCAATTTTTAAAGTTGGTTCATAGCATTCAAACACAAAACTCCTCCTATGCCCTAGATGTCAAAATCTTTCCTTGCTCATAAAACTCTGATTTCCATGAGATTTGAAATGATGGATTCCTTGTGTGAACACCTTCAAAAATATGATTTTCAAGACCTAATTCATGAACTCGTGTATTTTTTATAGCCACATGAATTTTCCCATAAAAATCACCTTTTTTAGATCTACAACAATCTGATGAGAAAAATCTCTTGAAAATTTGAGAAAATCCTCGAAACAAATTATGTGAACTTCTGCAAGTGGTTTCATTCTAATATGACACTAGGAAGGCCACTTTATATTTTTAGTAAGTCTGAATGGGAGTACCTACTAAAAATAGTAAGTCTAAGAAAAGTGTGCATTCATACTCCTTGTTTCATTCCCTCATGACTAAGACACTCAGAATTGGCAAGATTGACAAAAACGACAAAAAATGGCTAAATGGGACCATAATGGTGGATATTATAGAAATAGTAAATGGGTGAAATGAGAAAAAAATTATACTATTTTAGTCCTTCACACATTATAAAATTATCTTGGCACTCATGGGAACTCCTCTCTCTATTTGCATGTCAATTCCCACATTCCCCGATGCGGTGAGAGAATAGTGTCAAAATGAGAAAATTGTCAATTTTGTATCAAATACCATTCAAGTTTATTTCATGTAAGGGTGCATGATCAAAAGATGGACGACATGGGTTTTGTTTTTATTCTCCCCTTTCACCATAATTAGAATGATTTTGTCTCATGCTTCACTCACCACCAGTAATCCCACAGTGGCGGAACAAGATCATGATTTTGTGAACAAAGTGAATCCAATTTATCTCATGTGAATGATTGATCATTAATATGTGATAGTGTATCAAGGATGAAAATTATTTTATTAGTAAGGGGAGTCATATTCCCTTATTCTTAGTGGTCTACTTCTAAGATTCTCATCACTCCTCTACTCAGTGTGTTCAAGAAGTGTGGCAAAGGTTCATAATTTCAAGGGTTTTCAAAAGGGGGGAAAGGTGTTCAAAGTGGTCTTCATCGAATCTTTCCATCAGTGCATCAGTGTGGAGGGTCATTATTAGTAATATTTTCATATTAAAATTCCTTGGAGATGATCTTCATTTAAATCCATGCTTTGAAGCATCCCTTCTCTTCTCTCCTCATTCTCCTCTTCTTTACCTCCCTTATAATTCTTCATTGAGTGTAATCATTATATTTTGTCCTATTCACTTAAGTGACATATTTATAAATTGTAAAAGTATTTTTTCAAAATTATAAGAGAAATACCTAATTTGTCTCTTCTAGGGGAAATTCAAAGGTCACAAGTGGAATACGAATGTGAAGAGTCATGTCATTGGATATGAGAGGTAAATTCACATTACTATAAATTGGTATGGTGTGTCCATTCCAAGGGATCATGAAAATACAAGATTTTTATATCAACAATGTTGTAGCAATAGTGGATTGTGATTTCAGTGCTGAAATTTGTATCACCAATACATGAAATAAAGATACATTTCTTCCATTCCCCTTTTCCCTTGCATTCCTCTATTTTCTCTCTTATATGCACTTTATAAGTATAGTGATTAAAAAAAGCTTTTTATCTTCAATGAATGGACCTCAGAGAACTGTGTGTCTATGTGGGTTTTGTTTTTATCACGAATGGCTTCAATTTTTCTTTCTTCTATATTAAATTATGAACTACTTTGATTATTAGGTGTGAACTTTGCAATTGGCCTACTCACAACAATAGCCTTCCTTTTTTAATTTCTCTCCTTCACCCCTCAATGCTGTAATTTCCTCCCCGGTACCCCATACAAGCAATTTTTTGTAGGTTCAATGGAGTGTTCTTGTGTGATCCCCCACCTATTTGGACAATTCATAATATTTAGATAGGAATATATAATATTACATTCAATAATGGGAGTTTCACCATTTAATGCAGAGGAGCGTAGCCCCATGAACGTTTGGGGGAAACATATAATTTTCCATATCAAAAAAAATTCTTACCAACACACCAATTTCATCCATCCCATCAACTATCCGCAATGGGCTTCTGAAATTGTAGCCATTTCCAAATACTATGGAAAGCTCCACATCTATACAAAATTTTGAGATTTAAATCCCGCTTTCCTTAAGGATGATTTTCCCCTTTCTAACATCGATCGACTTGTTGACTTAACAACTGACCATGAAATGCTCTCTCTTATGGATGGGTTCTCTAGTTACAATAAAATTCTCATGGTACCTGAAGACCAAAATAATCCATCCTTCATCACCCATTAGGGAACCTTATTCTACCCCATTATACCCTTCATTTTGAAAAACATGGGGGACACTTATTAATGCTTTATAACCTACATATTTCATGATCTTATCCAAAACAATTTACAAGATTATGCAAATGACCTCTTGGTTAAATCTATGCGTCAGAAGGACCATCTTACCATCCTTGAAATCCTCTTCATATAGTTTATCCATTTATTCTTTTGTCTTAATGCCACCAAGTGTATGTTTAGAGTGATAAATGGTAAAATCCTTGGCTTCATCATTTCTATTAGGGGTATTAAAGTTGACCCCATAAAAATCAAATCCATCCTTGAGATTCCCCCTCCTTCTAATATAAAGCAACATCATAGTCTCCAAGGCTGAATTTAATTAGTCCACTGCTTCATCTCGCAAATTCCCAATTTTATCGAACATTTCATCATCTCCTTCAAAAACACACCCATTTTAAGTGGGATTCCAATTTCCAGAAGGCCTTCGATGATCTCAAGTAGTATCATCTTTCTCCACCTATGCTCACACCTCCATGCGAGTGGGAGCCCTTCTATCTCTACATATCTTCCTTTGATCATGCTCTAGGTGTCATGTTGGCACCACAATGAGTAGGGAAGGGAGAAATTCATCTATTATATTATCCACACTCTTCATGATTATTAAACCCGCTATAGCGATGCTAAAAGTTGTGATGCACTATTTTCTTTGCCACTTCAAAAATTCATCATTATCTTCTTAATCACAAATCCTATGTTGTCACTAGCTTCAATCTACTCAAACCCATGCAATATAAGCCTTATCATAATCATCACATCACTCTATGGCTCATGCTCATGACTGAGTTTAACCTAGAGTACATATCTAAAAAATCAATCAAGGGCTAGGTTATCACTGATCAACTTGTCGAAGCCTGTCTTCCTGACAATAGACTTCCTCATGAAAAATTTCTTGATGAATCCATCCACACAATCAATCATGAGTATTATCCCCTCAAAATGACACTTTTATTTGATGGATCCAAGTTTTGAAATGAGGGAGGCAATGGCATCATCATCATTCTTCCTTGGGAAACTCCTATCCCTATTGCCTACAAACTAAAATTTGAGTGTACTGACAATATGGATGAGTATGAAGCCCTCATCAATTTCATGCTCAACGTCCAAATTATTGATATCTATGGGGACTCTTAGCTTATCATTAATCAAATCAAGGGAGTCTTTTAGTGTAAAAACAAAGTCCTTCATAAATATAAGGATGTCGTCAAATTTCTCCTCGAGGCCTTAGATCAATACACCCTCCAAATTATTCCCCATTCATCTAATCATTTTACAAATGCGATGAAATATCTCATATATCTCATGCACTGGAAAAAATAATAATATAAAATATTAGTTTTTGTTCATCGTATATATCAATCATCTCATACTGGAAATATTCCTCATGTTAATCTTATTGATGCTAATTAATTTGATATTTGGTACACTTAGTTATTCAACTACCTTTTAAAATACAAAATCCCCTCTCACCTATCTAAAAATGGTAGGTTTTCCTTCCTTTAACATGCCAAATGACATGTTATCCTTGGAGAAATTTTTTGCAAACATAGATTTGATGATATTCTGCTTCGATGTCTAAAATCCCATGAATCTATCCGCATTATCCAAGAAGTCCATTGAAAAAAATTTAGTGGGAACTTTAGTGGCTTGGTTATTGCCAAGTGTGTTCTTTGGATGAGATACTACTGGCCCACCCTCAACCAAGACTAGTATGAATATGTTAAAAAGTGCATCAAATACCAACAACATTCTAATCTCGTCTGTATCCATAGCTAGGCTTTATAACTGGCTTAGGGTCTATGGCCTTTCTAACAATGGGGACTCGACCTCATTGGCCTCATCAACCCAAAATCCTCCCAACATCATCATTCCATCATCACCACTACTTAATAATTCACTAAGTGGGTAGAATCCATTCCACTCACATCCACCAAAGGTAACAAAATTGTCGATTTCGTTTACCAACATTTCATCTGTCACTTCGGTGTTCCTCATAAAATCATCACAGATAATGGAAATTCCTTCAAAAAAAATGATCATAAGAAGCTTTGCGACTCCTTAAATATCAAACTTAACGTCTCTTCATCTTATTATCCTCAAGCTAACGGCCAAACCAATGCCACTAACAAGACTCTTCACAATATCCTTGTCAAAACTATTAATAAGGCGTTTCATAATTGGAACCATTATATCCCTTTCACTCTTTGGAATTATCGGACTAGCATCCGCACCCCTACGGGTGTTACTCCCTTTTGTCTTGTCCATAGACCTAAATCTATTCTTCCTCTCAAATTTTAAATCCCATCCTTATGCATTTCTCTCCGCGACTTCATCTCTAAAGAGGACTATCACTATCCCACCCTGCAAATTTAGTGTGAGTTTATGAAAGGATAAGCCATTAACTTATGATTTTGGTGCTTGAATTTATATGAGTAGCTATTGTACCTATTATGGCTACTTTGATTTCCTTACTCACTATATTCAATGGTTGTAAGTTATGTCATAATAGTAAGGTATATCTTGACTGTGTTGGTATTATTTCGTTAATTAATGGTAACTTCTTGATGATTAAATAGCTATCTTCTAGACTTGGTCAGTCAAGGGAAATATGGCACATCAAGTTGAGGTAATGAGATTGAAAATGGTCTAAGACCATGGTTAAGGAATAATAATGTCTGAAACTTGTAATCAAAATTCATTTATTATTTACCCTTGTTGATTTGAGATGACATGGTTCTAACCTATTACGATCAACATATTGGTCATCTAAATGTATGTATATATAATTATGGCTACAAAAAGAAATGCTATACTATGTCTTTGACCATACTTTATAACCATTGTCTAAAATTTCGCATGGGTGATTATCTAGTCAAATTAACCTCGCTTGATTCAGTGATAAATTGAATCAATACACTCTCTTTTCACATTATTATGATAAGTATGGGAAGGTGACGACTTAAGTTTAATTAAAGACTTTGGTATTATCATTTGGTAGGATAAAGGTAAACTCTATGAATAGGGCTATTTATCTTTTTTGGGAAATGAATTTATATTTTAATCAATTATAAGGTCAAGGACCTTGATTGAGGCATTATTTTATTGTTTAATAATTTGGGCATGTTCGATCCCACACACTCCATTCTCCAAAATCAGTTTATTGTTTGATTAATAGTCGTTTGATTACCCCATGATAATGATAATTGTTCAAAAGGATTATTTACAATGATCAATTTGTAATAACATGCAAGCCCCTAGATTGGTCAATGTTATCATTAATATTATTATATCTAAGGTATAATGGACATACAAAATCAAGGTGCTTTACGATTGTTTTTGAGATTCCTTAAACCCTAGAAAAGTTTGGTTGGAGGAGAAAATTGAAGGCGGTGGTGAAGAGTTTGAGGCCACTACATGGAAAAAAGAAATTTATTGGCATTTAATTCAGGAATGGAGTCTTGGGAAGCCATAAGCTTCTCTAAGAATTTACCGAGTTAAATCAAGTTACATTTAATTTATACTTCGCTTCTTTGTGATCTCAAGTTCTTCCTCCAGGTTAGCAGGGATATGCATATAATAGAGGGTCTATTCTACTCAAAATAAAAACAGAGCTTTTCATTTATTTAATGGGTGTTAGCTTGAAGAGGATGGGTTAATCTATTTTTGACTTGCTTGAATTTAGTGAAAATTTGGGGGTTTTCCATTGCGGTTAGAGTTTTAAATTGCTAGATTTTTTTTTATAAACCTAGGGTAAATACTTCTGGGGTTCTTGGTTTTTCAGAAAGGTAATATTTCGGGCCCATTCTAGGCATGAATCATTCTATCTCCCCCTTGACAGCTTATTCTATTTACTATTTGCATAATCAGAAATATCTGCAATAGTTTTCTTTGTTTCTAGATCTTGTGTGAACTGGGTTTTAATTGTGTGAATGGTGTTGGGTTTTTTTTGAATTATTCAAAGTTAAATCTAGGAATGAATATGTTTTAGGGGGTTTCTATTATTATTAATATTGTGAATATCTTGTTAAAATATGGGGTTTTCAGGATTATTAATATGAGGATAAACTTACCAAATCTGGGATTATACCCGATTATTAGAGGAATACTTTGAATGTAACTTCTCCATTCAAAAAATTGTGTTGGAACCTTATAGATAATACAAGTATTCCAATGTATTTTTTTAGAATGACCTACTTAAGGTTGAATCTTTGTTCATGGATTTGATGTCATTAATCCAAAAACCCATTTGGGTTTTAAGTTCCTTGATCGTTTCAATGACTACCTCCACTCAGTCGATAGTAAGGCTTGTAAATGCTAGATGTATACCTCTGGGATATCTCTTTCACATTCATCGAATTGTTCCAAGTTTGAACCCTTGGGGGTATCATAGGAAAACTATTACTTATTTGTTTATAAAATTATTGCTTATCTATAGACTGTAATGTGTTGTTGTGTGTCTTGTTGGCTTGCAAACAAGGATAGATTCTGTGTGAATGAGAAATGAATAGGTTACTATTATGAAAAGAATTATCAAGTTTAATTTATTAGTTAATGAAATGATATTTTGGTCATTCATTGGTAACCCACCTTATGATATCAAATTGATATCATTGTTCACATTTTATTGAATTGATTTAATAGGGTGGCTAGAGGTAGTAGATGACCTTTGAATTGTTAAGGAAAATAAAATTTACCTTAAATATTGTCAAATTGTCATGAGTTTTGTTTTGTAAAGGATGATTTGACCTTGGTAATGATGAAACTTTACCATTATATGTATGGTAGTGTATGGTATTATGTGTTAGTATCATAACAAAAAGATCACTGGGATTTGTTGCATGACTGATTTGTGTATCTTTCCCCTAGTGGTTAAATGTTGATGAACGATGTTGGTAGTTGTGTTTTAATTTTACTATAGTATATTGATGGATGAATTTGGGGTCTTCGAATAGTGTAAGGTAAATGAAAATTACCTTAAAATTGTCAAACATATACAATACTCATTACTTATATAGTTATATGATTTGGTCAATGGGTCATCAAATAATCTATGTTGTTAGATAAAGTATTAACAAGGCTAAAAAGCACTCGAATTCATTGAATATTAGTTTTTTTGTACTTTGACCACGACTTATAATGATTTTGGGAGGAAATAATGTATACTTGTTGGATGGCTATCGTTTAATTTTAGGGAAAGCAGGGATTCCCTTAATAGAGATAACAACTAGATTTAGGGAAAAGTATCAGTATATCTAAATAAAAATATACATGGTATAAAAGGTATGTAGTGAATAATTTATGTTAGAATTACTATCGACATATTCTAATTAAGAATGTCTTGTTTGAAAGTAAAGATGATATCATTTTATTCTATTATTAATTTTGTCTACTTTGAAATTTCCATTAAGGCATTATAATATAATACAATGAATATTTATTATGGATGTAAGGTAAATTATCTTGAGTAGATATTAATTTGGTCTTGTGTGCTATTATGTTGTTTGTATATTTTTGCAGTATTTCATTTATTCTAATATTAAATGGCATAAACTGTTAAGCTAGAAAGAGGACTTTTCATGTCATTTCAATCGAACTGACCTCATCTGACATTTTACAGATTGTAGAATTTAAGTCTTCTTGGTGGATGTGTTGAAGGATATTGTTTGTTTTGATTTGTTTGATTAAATGTTGTAATGTATTTATTATTGTGATTGTAAGCAAGCAAAATATCATCATTCTGTTGATCGATAAACATGGGCTAAATTAGCCTATTCTGATTTTTTAACTATGTTGAAAAGGAAATAAATCAGTTGTATTTATTATTTAATTATGTAATGTTATGAATCAAATTTTGTGGGAAAAAGGTTCTCTATTGATTAATGTACTATTATGAATCTATATTGATTAATATGTTATAAAGTTGAGTGATTAAATATGATATATTGAATGGTTGATATATGAATATGCTATAATTAAATACAAATGGGTTCAGAATAATGTGGATTGTTATTTATTAAATTTGAAATTTAGATCTATTGAGTGACATCCTTGGATTGGTTCTGTACTAGTGTAAATAAATAAAATTAGGACTACGTATTTTATGCAGTAAGCTAATTGAAATTTTATAACCGGGATGTAAAAATAATGCAGGATTATAACTTTAATTAGAATTTGCAACTTACATGAATATAACAACATGTTAAACTATACCTTAAATTTATATGAATAATTATTAATCGCATGTGTAATGATTATTTCGTAAAGAAAGGAAACCTATTATCACATCAATGTGAAAGGGGTCATCATGATGAATGATATCTCACTACAATAAATTGTTCATTAATGATGACACGTAATAAGTTAAGAACAATTAAGGAAACAACTATTAATGACGTACTTAGTGTTGATAGATAACATAAGATGTATCTGTCGATCTAGATCTCTAGGATTCCATAAATAGTTATATGATATGAACATGATGTTGTCTTTAATAGAAATGACATGAAATCACATGGATTAAGTATCATTCGTCATTTGCAGAAAGCATGATGGTATGGAATGATGTACGTAGGTAATTTTGGATCACTAGGATAGGGTGCAGATGTATTTATTTGTCTTAATAAACAAATCAACCTAGTAAATAGGAATGGACAATAATGAATGCTTAATTTTTTAACTATGAACTCATAATTTAAGAAAGGGAAAATAATCCATTTAATTGAATTAGGTGAATAAAAGTTCCTACTAAAAAATGTGCCGTCACAAAACTGAGCATGGCATACATGTCTCTAAAAATTTGATCAAAGTAGTGTAATCTATTGATTACATTGTCACGATTCACCAAGGATCTAAGGTGTAGGATACTAAATGGGATTCAAATGATTGATTTCTAGGTATAAACTTAGAAAACATAACTTGATTATCAATGCCTATAAAAGAAAACCAATAGTATACCTTGTATACACACTTGTAAAGAGTAATTTATGAGGGATCGGTTACTAACCAACTCATATAGTTGCACATGGTTTTTGAATATTATCGAATGGATTGAATTTTAGATTTATGTTAGATTTAAATGATGGGTATTCAAATCAGTGAAGCATGAAGTTAATAAATAAATAAATAATTTCCTAGTTGAGAAGCGTAATAAAGTTTGTGCTAAGATATTCTGGCACAACTTGAGTTATTAGATGAACGCCACTTAACCAACCTTCAACAAATGTTCCTATAACAAACATCTTAAGAAACAAGACTTTAACATCGGTGACCTAGTCTTAAAATACAATCGTAATGTCACTACTCTAGAAATAAGTCAATGTGGAAAGTTTTCTCCCAAATGTATTGGACTAGATATTATCATGCATAAATATGGGTCTGGGTCCTATTGTTTAGCCTTTCTTGATGGTAAAATGAAAAAAACAACTCTCAACACCCTATAGTTGTGACCATTCTACTGTTAACACATCTACCAACATGATGTTAGTCATAGTTTATGGTCTCTCATATCCATCATTAGCCTTTCCATTTCTCATTTGAATGATTTGGAATCATATGGTCTCTCATAACTATCCTATCTATGACCTTGAATATGGGCACCACGACTCTACTCATAGAATATGGACAAGTTCCTCCTCTTTGGTGAGGAATACACAATAATTACATCCATATCCTTCTTATCTACCCACTGGAACCATGATAAGGGTGCACATATATAGATTATACATATTTATCTCCCCTCCCAAAGTGGTCCACTTGGCTATCCTCATCTCTCTTGTAAAATTCAAAAAATCAGAAATCATGGATTCTTATATCAAAGTTATCTTATCCCAAAACATAGACTACTCTTTCAAAGGAAAATTTTTCATATAAAGTTATCAAAGTATAGAATGATCCCTTGAAGGACATATATCATATATCCTGGCATCTAAATCCAAAAATCAAATATCCAAAGTAAAAAATCAAAGTTGTAGACCACTCCCTCAAATGATGGATATTATATTATATCATGGTAGTAAAAGGCTTCCCACATTGATCAACCTTTAAAAATATTAAAAGCAAGCATCCTAAGAAATATTCTACCATCAATCAACTTTCCCATCAAAATAAAACTTACCACATTGACTAGTTTGCACAATATTTTCCAGAGTTGGGTCATATACCTAGTAAAACCTCCTAAGGAGAACCTATTTCCCCCATACAAGCTATATTCAAACCCCTTGTCATGTCTACAGTATGTGTATAAGAAAAAAAAATCATCTTTCCCCTACGATCTTAAGTGTGACTAACTATCTTTAGTTATGTGTTAACACCTTCCTTTGGCTACAAGTACATTACCGTATTTTTGTTCCCTTTCACGTCTTACCTCTAATCCATCCTATGTGCATCTCTTCCACATGTGCTCTTTACTATGGTTTAGTGAACTTCATATATTCAGTGTCACCTTCTTGAGGTTGGATTTTTTCTATCTCATCTAATCCTCTCCTCTTATTTTCATTATCATATCATTTATATCTAAGTATCTCTACAATCTAAGTACATTACATCATTTACAAATCAGAAATCTATGTTTATCTAGCCATATCTATCATCTAATATATCACATCATCTATATCTAATCATGTCTAATCCATCATTTCATCACATCTAATCTAAATCTACATCATATTATATCATATTTATCACATCATAATTTATTTCATCTAAATCAACATCTATAATCTAATTAACATAATCTCATATCCATAAATCTAATCAAACATCAACATCCATCACACCATAATTGTAAACCATCATATCTATCTAATATCCTCATCAAAACACATGTAAATCATGAAAAAATCATCATCATTATATATATATATATATATATATATATATATATATATATAATAAAAGTGTTTATACATCAAATCATCAATATATATATATATATATATATATATATATAATTAATGTTCACCAACTAATCGGTGAATGCTAAATCAGAAATCCTAAGTCCTCCTGGTGTGGGCATATACCCATTACCTTCTCCTCCATCACACCTCAGCTACATTACGCTCGCCATGCTCCCCCTGATGTTGCCTTCCAATTCAATATCCTCCCAACCACATATGCCACATAACGCGGTGCATATGGTAGTCTTGAGGTATTAATGTGATCATAGTCAAGTTCCTCCTTACCTAGAGCCTAGTACTATTCCAGTGTCATAGTACTAGGTGGCACTATCTATCCCACTTCTTATGAGGATCCCTGACCCTAGCCCCTCATTTCCTTAGATACAATACCCATGCCTACATATTTGGCCCATAAGGCCTCTCTTTACTTGCGGTATTGGTCCCACTGCAACATAACTAGGTCCCTCTCCAAACACATCCTATTTACCTCATGGATATTTTCATCTAAATCTTCCTACTAACAAGCTATCTCATCAACTTATCCTCTATCTATACCCTTTCCTCCTATTAGCACAATTATCTCTACTCCTACATGTGCCCTCTTCTTAGTTACCTGGGTTACCCACGCCTCCACCATCCACTCTAAAAACCCCTCTCCAATTCTCATGTCATCATACCTAGTATCCCATGGCTCCACCTCCTCTAAAAATGGGTCCACCATCATAGGTGTGAGCAAGTCCCTCTCTGTATCCTCTCATTTGTATCTCATTGGTGCTCTAAGAAAAATCTAAACTAACCCAAATTGTCTCATTACACATGTAATTTGCATTGCTTACCTCCACCCCTGTAGCCATCTCACCCTCCTCACCCTCACTAGCTTTATATTCGTGCATGTTCATACAAGGAAACCTCTATACAACCTCCATATAACCTCATCCACATCTACCCTTCCCAGCCTGTCCATGTATCAATCCTCTCCTTGATCCTCTCTATCTTTGTGAGCCTCATCGGTTCTCCACCACAGAAACCCCACAAATAGATATATGTGATCATGTGTCACCCATGGAAGCCTTGGAGGCCTCACCAAAACTATGTTCTTATAGGCCCAGTAATGAAGTAAAAATCCTACATACAATTTAGACCATGTCTATGTAACATACATTCATAGCTCATGATATACTTGAGCTAACAAAGATGTCCCAAAATAAAACACCTTCCTTTGCTCCACAATATTAGCCATTATACCTACTAACGCCCATGGGAATATAGCCTCACCTAAATCTAGTAAATAATAATATGAAATATCCATCGTAATAAAACATATTAGCCGGATCCCTGACATCATTGACTGATATCATGCCTTGATTTGAAAATCCCCTAAAACAAAAGCAATCTACGAGGCCTCCACTTAAAACAACCATGTCAATGCACCCATCCTATCATCTGTTGTAATTGGAATGATCCGTACCCCCTGAATCATTTATCTAAAGATGTGATACACATCCTCCAGCATGATCGTCATCTCTCCAGTACGGAATCAGAAGGTACTGGTCCTTAGATCCCATCTATCAATCAATGATATCATAATCCCTATATCCATTGGAACTTTATGATAGTGGTAGAATCCACCCAATCCTAGTGCCTCTAGATGATCCCACTTTTCATCTACAACATCCCCTCTAATGATCTCAAACATGGTCGAGACTCTATCTCTCATATATAAATTTTCTTTGGCCTACAAAACAAGTTAAACAAACACCCATGAGCATCCAATCATCAAAAATCATCACTTTCGATCTACCCTAATTAATCAAAACCACTACCTATCCAATCGATACCAATCCATTCTATGTTGATGCATACTTTGCCTCAGTCGATGCTGATTTTACCTAGTCAATGAAGACTGTGTTCAGTTGCCGCCGACCGCCCCTTGGCTCCAATTTTAACATTCAAAAATCCAAAAATAATAATAAATAACATCAACTAAAATTTAAAAAAATAAGATAATTTTATGATTCTTACCTCTCTCTGAGTCCATTGGTGCTTCCTCCCTCCACCATTGGCTTCCATATCTCTCAAATATCACACTTCTCTCTCTCTCTCTCTCTCTCTCTCTCTCTCTCTCTCTCTCTCTTAAAGTTCTCTATTTCATAATCATGTCGTTAAAATGAGCCTTGTTGGTTGTCTTCGTAACTTATATGGATGTCAGCCATAGGTGCCAACGAACCTGACCTATTTTGTTTGTTTTATCCCGTCTAATCCAATGTCATCATCAAATTATACTTTCTTCCCCTTCAGGCTTATGTGTCACCATAACACATTGTAGTGCCCACACTTTTATAGCTTAGTTACTTGTTCATTTACTCTTAGACATGTCTTGGCAGGGATGTGATATATGTTGGACATTACATTAGGAGATTTGATCTTATTAGACATGTATGGAGATTTAGGTGTATAGCACCAATTTATCTTTATTATTACGTTGTCACATTATCTTATGATGTCATGGATACTAATTGATATGATGTTGTTTTGGACCATAATTATATTGATGGATACTCAATTAGTTGCATGTTGGGATTCTAAGGATATGTGTCACTTCATCATTATACCTAACTTATTTTGAATTGTGTATAATTGTGCACATTGTTGCATTTCTAATTCCAGAGAGATGATATGCTAGTTTAGAACTCATTGATATCTTATTGAGTATTTGATTCATATTTTATCGGATAGGTGCGTTTAATGTGTAATGAGTGTGCAGGTGACATGTCACATGAGAACATGGGATTTAGGCTAGCTACACAATTTTGCACAAGCAGCCCATGGGGCTAAGTCCTAGCCATGCTTATTGCATGATGCTTTAGCATTAGAATTATTGTTTTGGGCACCACAGGTGACCCTAATTTGTAATGTAATATGTCTTGTATTATTAATCTTGCTTAGGGTATTTTAGTTTGTGTTGTAAAATTGTGTTGGGGAATTAATGGTCCCACTTACATTAAGTTTTGAATTTGTTTAATGATGTACTTAATCAAAAGGGATTATGGTCACATGTGAACCCTTGGGTGGGCCCCACACCCTCTACCCTTGTGCTAAATTTTCCAAACCCGAAACTGGGTTATTTTAGGCATTTTTAGGGACCCTTTTTTAGTTTGGGAGTTCCCTTAAAATGAAAATGAGCCCTTGGACCCTACCTAATAGGTAGGGGGGATTAATTCCAAGGAATAGAGGGAGTTTACATCCCTTTTTTCCTCCCCTTCGGTCACATCCATGTAAGGGGTAAGGAAAAGTGTGCTTTGTTAAAACTTGCACAAGATTGTTTTATTACGATTTTGAATAATTTGGGAGAAGAGGGCTAAAAACCTTTCTATCCTTACTCTCTTTTATCTTAGGCATCTTTGACCTTGAAAGAAGAGAGGGGTGACACATTTCACCCCCTCATTTGTGAGGATTTTTGCTTACTCCTCTTTGAATTCCCCCTCATGGGAAAAGAAGAGAACTTTTTTTTGGAGCTTTTTCTTAGAGGCTTGTGGATTTGGAGCTAGAGTTTGCTTGGGTCAAGAAGTGGAAGAGATTGATTTTGGAGAGATTTTCTTTGAGGTAGGATTCTTGAGCTTTATTGTGTTTGTTATAACATGCTAAACATTAATTGTTTACTTGGAAATGTTTGATGTTGCATGAAGATTTTGTTTGTTGTTTATTTGATTTTGCTCCCTCCATCATATGGCATGATGGATTTTTGGAGTTTGTGGGGGAAGAGAGAGGGATTTTCCCCTCTCAATCCTCATAGGCTTGATGGACAAGCCTTGTATGATTTAGTTACTCCCCTCAAATGGTTTGAGGTGGGGAAGGTGGGTCATTTGGCTTGAACCTCCTTCCCCATTCTTGGTGAGGAAACCCCTTTGGGGTTTGAAAATCCTTCCAAGAAGGATTGGTGAAAGGGTGGAGAAATAAGGAGGGCTTGAATGAATTTGGAGAAATAAGGAGGGTATGAAGATATTGTTTTTGTGTAATTAATGATGGTTACAACCTTTAAGAATCTTTCTTCTCTTCCCCATTTTAGAGGTATAACTTGGGTTCTCCTCCTTTTCATCTTGGCAAATTTGGAGTCTTGTTTTTTATCTTTGCCTTGTTTTTGTGTGTATGTAATGTTGTTTGTTCACCCTCACTCTTGTGTATAGTTTTGGATAGTAGTCCTATTTCCCATGGGATTGAGGGAGGCTAGCATGCATCCTAACCTTGGGAAGACATGTAATGATGCGTATGGTTGGGTGGTAAAACAAGCTTCTTCTCCTTATATGGATTTCTTGAAGGCATTTGAAGTTGGATCTCAAGGTTGGAAGTTGGTGATGGTTGGAGTTTCATTGTCCTCTCAAACCTTGTGAAACATTACTTGCATTGTAACCTCTAGAGTATGGCTATGTGGGAAGATTCTTTGGCATGAAAAAAACCTCATCTTGTAAATTGAAAATCACTTGTAAGATTGGTATTCCATTTGTATTTGAAAAAACTTTCCTTCAATCTTGGGAAGGGGTTTGTTAGATTGTTCTTATGTATTTTAACATGTTTGAAATATGATGAATTGAGGAATGTTACAAATAAAGTCTTGTAAAATATTTATACTTCTTTAAAATGCATTGAATAGAAAATAGTTATATTCCTTTAATATGCATTGATTTGAATATATTTTTTAAGTGGAAGATTGTGGAAAGAAAGTATGTTTTTCTATAATAAATCTTGTATTAGATACTTTTATTTTATACGAACTAATTGTAGCCTCACTTGGAGAGAAAATATAACATTGGATGTAGTGTTACTTTGGATATAAAATTCTTTCTTGCAAAATATTGTAACATGTTTGAATGCAAAATGAAATATCATTTTTTGGAGTGCAATCTCTTCTATCATGGGAAATATTTTTCTACATATTTCTCTCTCCACACAAGCAAGGGAATCTTTTTGTTTGTTCTCATATAGATCATGTAGTTTTCATATTTGTGTAGTCCATATGGATTTCATAACTAGACCTTATTATTCACAACTTATGGAGAAATTGTTTAATAATTTACATAGTTGCAAATTTATTTCAGGCATTAATCTAGTTAAACTTTTTCATCCTATGATTCCTTAATGGTTCTATTTTAAATCTAGATTATGTTGTAAATTTCTCTTTAAAAAAAATGTATATAGATGTATTATATATTATAAAACTGATATATTATACTATATTAGTATTTTTACAGTATGGTAATATATATTTAATTATACCAGGTTATATGTATGTGTGTGTGTGTGTGTGTATAACTTAATATAAAAAAAACTAAACAAAGATTTAATATTCTAAAAAAAATCTAAATTTGATAAACAAAAAAAAAATGTAACAAAATTGTTTGCAGGAGGCTGAACCCTTCCCCCCCATCCACCATTTCTGCCCCTGCACAGCAACCTCTACAGCACCCTCCATCGACATTGTTATCACTGCCCCCACTCCCTTCGCTGCCCCATCCCCCACTCTGACGCAGCTTCCTCCTACATTGTACCCCCCACCCGTATGCGGCTGCCCCCAACCTACCACGACCTCCCTTCCAGATGCCATTGTTCTTGCCGTTGTCGCCTGCCCCTGCCACCCCCTCTCCACATGCCACCCCTTTCCCAACACACCAAACCACTGTCACCTCTGTTGTCACCTCTCCCTGCCACATCTCCACCCGACCCCGCCCCCATGCGCGACCTTCCCCACTGCCCCACACACACACAGTGCACCCCCCTCTCTTCAGATCCACCGCCCCTATTCACAACAAAAAAAAATAGTATGTGGATAAAGAAAGAAACATTTTGTTGTCTTTGTATGAAATTCTCAACAAAATACAACAAGGGTTAAAAAAAAAAGGAAACTCCATAGCTCCTCCAAACCACCTACAAATAAGAGAGCAAGATAAAATAAAAATAAAAGAGAATAAGGTAAAGAAAAGAAAGGGAAATCACATAGAGAAAATTAGGGAAAAAAGGAGATCAAGGGCCAAGATTGGTTCAATCCTAGGGTCCATAAGTGACCCTACACGCTTTCTTTTAGTCATGGGATTTGTTGTCTCATTTTTGAGTTTACACCAAAAATGGGATAACCCTAAGAAATTTTTTGAGCTGATTTTCTAAGGATCACCTTTCAGAGAGATAATCAGGTTTTCGGGTTTCACATGCAAGGCAACATGTGTTTTGGATGCTTCATGTCGTGTGTTCCCCGAAACCTGAAACCCACATCAAGTAAGGCGAGTCAGGTTTGTGGACCTTCCAAGCATCGGAACATGCCTTCGTCAAAACATGCTTCATGTCACATGTCTTCTGATCCCCGAAGCTTGATTTACTCCTTTGTTTTAGGTTTTTTGGGGTCATCAAGCATGATGCTTCATGTCACTTGTTTCCCGCAACCCAAAACCCGAATTGCTCTAAAACCCTTTGTGTCAGGTTTCTGGATATCCCAAGCATGCTGACATGGCATTAATGTCGAGTTCTCGGGTAGTTGGCACGTGTCAACTGAAGTGTATTAAATGTGAATTTTCTTATATATATTCGGATTTCCATGTCATTTTTACCAGACGTACTTTTTACCTTGTGGATTTTCGCGCAAGCATCTTCGACCTAGAAACCCGAATTGCCTCTGTACCTGATTATATTACTCATTTTTTATCCTTTCTTGTTTTGGTTGAAGGTATTTTTCTTGATTCTTTGTTTGTGGTTTTTTTGGAATAATTTTGTAAAGAATTCTTCCAAGTTTCTTATCAGGGTTGTTGGGGTTTTATCTTTTCCATTTTGGGGGTTGTTTTCTAAATCAGGTTTGTGTTTTAGGGTTACCCCTTTGGAATTATCACTTTGTTTTATTCCTTAAAGATGTCATTGTAATTAAAAATATATTGGGGATATCAACAGTGAGGAAAAAATTTCATGTTTTAACTCAACAATTACCCCATTCCCTCTTCTCGAGTTTTGCAGGGTGCTTTGCAGTGTTCAAAACCCGCAGTATATCAGAAAGTTTAAAGTATCAGGTTTTCTGAACTCTCTGGCATCCTCCCAGTGTGTCGGGTTTTCCAAAATCTTCAGCATCCCCCCAGTGAGTCAGGTTTTCTGAACTCTTCGGCATCCTCCCAGTGTGTCGGTTATTTCAACTCTCCGGCATCTCCAGTGTGTCAGGTTTTCTGAAGTGTTCAACACCTTTTGAGCTCCGACACTCTCCTCCTTTGAAATTCCTCATGTCGGACCCAGGTCCATCACAAGATAAGATTGAAAAATCAGAGAGGATGAAGTATAAGTTCAGGAAGGTGGTGTCTCCCTCCTACATTGATTGTAATTACGACATCCGGGATACAGACCTCAGAAACATAGATATGGAGGATTTTTGGAATAGGGTCAAGAGCTCTTCTCAGACTCCATGGATGAAATCAATAGTTGACAATGGTCTACCTCTTGCAGCAGATTTCCCTATATCTGCTCAGTGCCCCGAGTTCATTTTAGCCTGTGCTTCAAATTATGACTTTGCTTCTCGTTCTGTGAAAAACCAGGCGGGAGAAGTTATAATCAAGTTGGACGGAGGTTACTTCGATGACCTTCTCAAGCTGCCTAATTTGAGGAATATGGAGATGTGGATCTCAAGTCAGCCCAAAAAGCTTGGGACAATGATCAGGAGGATTACATCGAGTACGTGAAAAAGAAGTTCCTAATCAAAGCCAAACCGGTTGTTTCCAGGTTCCAAAGACTTGTTCCCAGAAGTGATTTCATTCAGGAAATCAATGATATCATTACTCTGTTGAGTCAGGTTTTTGGTTTCCCCGAATCAAATGTTTTCCAAGGATGGATGTACCAGTTTATGATCATTATTAAGAAGAATCAATAGGGAATTGATTGGGGTACTCTTATCAGTAATGAGATAGATTCTCAAATGACAACAGTCCTGTCTATGGGAAAGTTTTATATGTCCTCGTATGTCACCTATGCAGCGACCGGCATGAAAAACTATCCCAGGTTGGACACCAAGGGGAACAAGATAGTGGAGCATGTTTATCATTATTTTCCTCAGCTGACAAGAAAAGGATCTGAAGACCAATTCAGAAGGGTTACCAACACCTTATTTTACGAGAACATTTGCAGGTTAAACCCTGAACTAAGAAAAACAAGAGTCTCTGATGAGGCATGGGCTGAAGTTTCAAAATGGGGTTATGTCTTCTTGAAATTTAAGAAGTTCACTTATCTTCAAGTAGTCATGTACCCAGGGGATCCTTTTCGTTTGCCCAGATATCCAGGGGACAAACTAATCTTGATGGAATTGGTGAGGCAATTGTTGGATTTTCATAAGTTCCAACAGAGTAAACACAAGACCGTTGTATCTTTCCCAATTTCTATTGGAAGGTGTACTTGTTCAACAGTGGTAAAAGCCAAGAACATTATCCATGAGCTTCAAGATAAGTTGAAGAAGCACATGAATCCCCAAGACGGGTTTGATTTTTGAGGAGTCCTTAAGGCATATGGAATTCTGCACCTGTAAATGCCAAGCATAGAAGACATTTGAATTGATTTACGTGATGAGGTTGCTATCTGAAGAAAAGATCATAGCATGTTGACACTTGCTGAGATTCAAACACTTGAACTCACTAACATACTAGAAGGTACTAGTGATAATGAAAGTGTTCTGGATCCTTCCTATGATGAATTGAATGAAGATCAATATGTTTTCCCACCTATTGATTGGTCTATCAGTGAAAAAGCCTCCGTTACAGATAGATTATCCCTAATTCTTGCATGCACCAAAGCATGGCTCGCATCTTGGGGAATGAGTTTTAAAGATGATAATTTTTCAAAGTTGGTTGCTACAGAGGCGGGACCCTCCAAAAAGGGAAAAGAAAAAAGATCTTCTAAGGGACCTATAAAGGTCAAGTTTGTCAAGAAGAGAAGAGAACGAGAAATCTCTTCAATTGTTTCTCCAACTGAAACGGTGAATGTGCCAGAATCATCAACACCACCAGAAATAGGAGAAATTTCTTTGGAAGGAGAAGTAAGCCAACCTCTAGTTTCACCATTTGTTGACTGCCCAACTGAAGTGACCTTATCTCTTGCATCCCAGGCCTTGGAGTCAGGTTTACGCTTCCTCCTTCACAACCACTTCTACCTCCTCATTCCCCATCTACTTCTTCGGTCATGGCCAAAATTTTCTCTAGACTCTCACGCCTCTCTACTGGTACCAAATTAATCACCAACACGCCCCCTCCTATGCCTCTTTTTATTAAATCTGTTACCACATTGGTAACTTTCCCCACTCCGCCAGTGGATCCCTCTCCCCCTGAAAGTATGATACCAACTTATACAATAGTGGCAACTCCCTCTGACAGGCCTCAATGGCTACTCGAGAAAAATATAAGGAAGAGGTAGGTGATTGTACCCATACCAGCCTTTGATTTTAGTTCACTCAAGGCTTCTATTGCTAAATCAGCCAAGAAACCCAAAATAGTTTCAAGGGTTTTCTTGGATGCTTCGTGGCATAAGTTTGCAGAGATCGCCACTCCTGTGACTGAAAAAACCAAAGAGGACATAACATCCTCTGACTATCAGATAACCAGGGTGGCTCTAGGAGAAGTGACAACCGAAGGAGCACAACAGGATGCATGGGATGCTACAAACGTGTTGTGCCAGAAATTGAAGGAAACAAAAGACAGTAGAGATGAGCTTAAAGGAAAGGTGGAGCAGTTGACTGAGGTATTGCTTAAGCTCTCAAAACCCCTTGAATCCATACCATCTTCCTCTGTCCCTGTCGGATTCGATTTCTCATCAGTGCCTATAATTGAGAAGATTAATAACAAAGGAAGGGTGGTTGATGAATGGATCCAAAGGCTGCTCCAACAGGGGAAAGAAGTGATTCAAGACACCATGGAAGTCTATCAATATTTGGGGAATATTCAGAGTGATGGAGAAAAGATGGACGATGATTTCTCCCAAGAAATTGGACATCTTGATTTGAATTTCGAAGCTCTCCAAGTATTAAAGAAAATACCATCACACCTCTTGGTAGAAGAAGGCATCATCCCACATGTGGATAAGCATTTCCAGCTGACCAAAGCCATCAGGTTTAGGGAAAAGATTCTCAACGAAGCCTGTGGTAAATTGAGAGAATCAAGAGATCAATTGATTGATGGAAAAAGCAACGTGGAGGAAGAATTGCTGAAAATTTGTGCAAAAGTGTAAGTTGGAAATTTGGGCATCCTATCAGCTAATGATCTTTTCAAACAAGTCCAAGAATCTGTTCAGCATGAACCAACTCACAAATTTGGTATTGAAATCATTGACAAGTTTGTAAAGATTGAACATTCTTTGGAGGTCTTGAGAAGACTCAGCAAAATATTGAGGAAACTTCCAAGTAGTGCCAGTGAAACTCATGAAACCTGTGAAGTTTTGAGTGATCATTCCACTACGCCTGATGAAAATGAGATGCAAGGTATAATCCGGAAGTTCCAAGAATTTTGGAACAAACAGGCTCAGTTGGAGGGAGAGAAAGATGAAGAAGAAAAAGATGACGATTCAGACTAAGTCTTGATGCGATGTGTCATTTCAATCTTGAAATTGACATGTATTTTTCATTTATGTTTCGTCACATTTTTGAATCATATTGTGACTTGGTCTCCTGTGTGAGAGCCAAGCAAAATAGGACTCTTTTTAAAAGACTGTTTTATAGGGTTTGTCCTATTTTCTCTCTACTATTTTTATTATAAATAAGGGATGTTTATGCATTCCAAAGGGTTGAGATTTTTGGAAAACATTGGGAGCTACTGTGAAGAAGAAAAACTTTGTGTTTTCTTTTAATCATTTGAGGAATAGAAGCTGATACTATTTTCGCAAAATTTTTGTTGTGAGATGTGTGTTTCTTAAGATATTGTTCTTATGTTCATGATCTTAAGCTATTCTTTGTTTAGCATCTTGACGATCCTAATAATTTCAAACATTATATTTGTGATCTAAATCTCGTATGATTATTTCGTGCTTTGTGTTTACTCAAAAGAAAATACGTTCCTCTCATTTCCTTTCCATTGTGCTTCTTCCGTTGTAATAATTTTTGACCCAATCCATTTATAAAAACAACATCTTCACATAGTGTGGATATGGATTTCGGGATTCTATCCCAACCTCAATGGTTAGATTAGTGTGAATACTATATATATTATTTGTGCTGTGTTTTAGATTAGTAATAAATAGGTAGCCTCACCTATCTTTGAGGAGGGATTTAATCCCATGTACTGTGGTTGAACCTCATATTTTCGATTGAAAAAATATCCAACCAACAATTTTTGGAAACTCCACTGGGGAATACGGATTAATAGTATAAAGCTTATCCTCTTGGTGTCTGAAAACTCCATATTTGCCTTATTTTCAAAAAGATCTCTTTCCTGGTTCAAGCTAGCCGGAAAGATCTTCACTCGGTCCCACCGAGCCCGGGGTGAAATTGATCCACTCTTTGAATTGCTACAAAGGCATAATTTCAGTCTTTCCCCCAACAGCGTTATTTCTAACTGAACCAAAAGTTCTTCGCCTGTTCAGAGAAACTGGATCCCTAAATAATGAGATGTGTCTGCAACTTGTCATGTGTTATTCTTGTCTAACACTCGAATCCCCATACGCACTCTTTGTCAGAAGGATGGCAGCACAACCTGTGCCCTGGGGTGCAACTATTGGTCCTCTTTCTTTAACTCCGCCATTGCACGAGTTACCACATGGATCACAGAAAAACATTCCCAAGCTCAATGGGGATGGGAAGCAGCATCCTGATGAACACATTGCATCTTTCTTCGTAGCATGCGGTGTCCTCAGAGTAGCTCACGAAGATGTCTTTTTTTGACTCATCATTGAAACGTTGCATAGTGCAGCAGCCGAATGGTTTTATCACCTTCCGAATGCATGCATCACAAACTGGGCTACCATGTGGACCAGATTCGAAGCACGTTTCAAACCAGCCGAATATTTTCATGCTTTGTCAGCACAACTTACCCATATGAAGAAGGAATCACATGAACCCATGCGGGACTTCGTGGCAAAGTTTAACAAGCTGATCTGAAAGATTCCAGAAATAGTTGTACCAACTCCAAAAAATCAGAAATGCTTCTTCATTAATGCTCAGCCTCCCGATGTGAGCTTTCTATTAAGAAGGTTGGCTATCCCAGATTTGGCTATCACTCAGTCAACAGCTATTGAAATAGAGGATGATCTAATTTTGGCTGGAAGAATCAGGAAAGATGTACCCAAACATAAAAATAAAGGTTCTTCTCAAGGTAATACTGACCCTGTGATCCAAAAAATGGCTAATTATTTGATTTCTTTAAAAAATCAAATGTCCCAGCAGGTGAGTAATGTTCCGTATCGGGATATCCCTAGACGGAATTTCTATAACACCAATGGTGAACCTGCAAGAGATAGGCTGCGGTTAACCCCTGCTCAACTGAGGCTGGCAATTGAAGCTCCTCCCGTCAATGCAGCAGTAGAAATAGTCAAAGAAGAGAAAGAACCCAAAGAACAAGATTCCCCCGAGGCTTTTGAAGCTTCAGGATACACTGATGAGTCTTATGATGATTCGGTTGGTGAATCCAGCATTGGGTATTTGAAATATGAAGAGGATGAATGTGCGCTGGATGGTCAGTCATTTGCTGTCTTCACTCAATCCCAATCTCAGAATCCAAGAAAACCTCTTGAAAGCCCCAAGGAGAAGAACAAGGAACCTCCCATAGCCATAGTTAAGAGAGGTGCTCCTATTTCAGCACAAACTGAAAGGGAAGTCACCAAAAAGGTAACAACTTCTCCTCATTCTCTTTCTCCTAAGGTCAGTGCCCCAGCTCAAGCTCAAGTGATTAGAACTGAGCCTACCATCACCCCTTCTTATACTGCTTTTGACATTATCGATCATGTAAAAAGAACCAAGATCCAAATGTCAGAAGCGGAATACCTTCAGTCAAATCCTGAGCAGTTCGAAAAGCTTGCCAAATTCATTAGAAGTAAAGCCACCATTCTCTCACCTCCAAAAGGTCCCTTTCCAAACCCTACTCAATCCCTGCCTCAGAACAATTTGACCTCTACTTCTTCTTCAGGAAAGATTGAACCATTTTATTTTGTCTTTGCTAATAAATGGGTTTAAGCTCAGTAATTACATCATCGACTTAGGAGCCTCCGATAATGTTATGCCTGCAAAAGTAGCCCATGCCCTTGGGCTTACTTTGACTAATTCATATGGACGATGTTACTCCATGGAAACCAAGCAAGTTCCCTTGATTGGTCAAAACAAATATGCGCAGTTTGCATTCGTTGCCTTCCCAGAGAAGAGAGTCAAAATGACTATTCTAGTTGCCGACATTCCTGCAGCCTATGGTATCCTCTTGGGTAGAGGTTTTTGTAAAGACATCAGAGGAGATATTAATATGGATTGGACCAAGGAAAGGATTTCAGTTAATGGGGTTTTTCATGTTCTCCATCCCAAACCTCAGGCGAGGTATTTGGTAACTAAATCAGATGACCCTAAAGGCTCAAGTTCTTTTCGAAGATGCTAGCTTCGGAAATTATTTCATGACATCAGAGATACCGGCGGTAGATGTTAAGAAAGAAAATTCTAATGCTATTTGGACCCTCAAATTCGATGGTAGCTGTTCAACCACCGGATCAGGCACTGGTATAGTTCTTATATCTCCTAATTCTGAGATATTCCCATCTACTTTCAAATTGCAGTTTGATAATACTAATAACACGGCTGAATATGAAGCTCTGTTACTAGGATTAGAAATGGCCAGACAAAAGGGAATTCGAAATCTCAAAGTTCAAGGGGATGTACAGCTTATTGTCAATCAGGTCAAGGGAATCTATCAAGTAAAAAATGATCGCTTGAGACATTACAGGAACAAAGTTTGGGATAATATAGAATGCTTTGATGCATTCTCCATTAAGGCAGTTTTGAGAGATTATAATGACAAGGGCTGATTCTTTGGTCATGTCCGCATCCCTCCTTCTCCCTCATCCCCAGTTCAAACAAGATACATACACCATTGAGATCGTGTATCATCCCAGCATCCCAGATAACGCGGCTCATTGGCAAGTGTTCAATGATGATCAACAAGTGTTGAATTTTCTAGAAAAGGCTGACAATTTTAGTGAGTTGTACTTTGAAGGTTCTGAATCAACTTTCTGTGAATCTATTTCAGATCCATATCAAGAGGTTGACGGTGAGTTTATTCAGCTTAAAGGCAACAAGATACCCAAAGGTCTGGTTTCTCTAGAGGGTTTGTTTGACAAGCATGACCGTTTTATTCAAAACAAAAGACAAGTTGAATGAGCTTCTTCCTCAGAAGTAGATCAAGTCAATCTAGGTTCGTCTGATCAACCTCGGATGGTGAATATTGGGAAATTTTGTTCCCCTAAGGAGAAAGCAAAGTTCACTTCACTCCTAAAAAGATACATGGATGTCTTAGCCTGGTCCTATGCAGATTTAAAATCCTTCAAGCCCAAAGACGTACAGCACAGTATCCCTTTGAAGCCTGATGTAAAACCATATAGGACAGAAGAAAAGACATTACAATCCCCAAGATCTCAGGGACTATCCTTGCGGAAATTCAGAAAATGTTAGATGCCAGAATTATTTTTCCAATTCATCACTCCACTTAGATTGCTAACATTGTCCCTGTCAGGAAGAAGAATGGCAAAATCTGTATTTGTGTTGATTTCCAGAACCTAAATCAGTCTTCGTTAAAAGACAATTATCCCTTACCTATTATGGATCAGGTGTTACTGACCATTACTGCATCAGAAATGTTATCCATGCTCGACAGATTTTCAGGATATAATCAAGTTGAGGTAGCTACGGAGGATCAACACAAGACGGCCTTCACAACCCCATGGGGGACCTTTGCTTACAGGAGGATGCCTTTCGGCTTGATCAACGCTGGAGCCGCCTTTCAAAGAGCTATGGACTTGGCATTCAGAGACCTGATGGGCAAAGTCATAGTAGTATATTTGGATGACTTGACCATTTCCTCTAAAAAATGGAGTGATCATTATGATCATTTAGAGCAATTACTTTTGAGATGCAGGCGTCACGGGATTTCATTAAATCCCAAGAAGTCCATGTTTGGAGTGATTGAAGGAAAGTTGTTGGGTCATATCGTGACTAGAGAAGGAACCAAAATCAACCCAGAGAGGGTAAAGGCCATTCAGAGCCTTACCCTACCCACAAGTAAAACTGGAGTTCATTCCTTCTTCGGAAAGGTCAATTTCCTAAGAAGTTTTATACCTGATTTTGCTGATAAAACCAAGGATATCCTTGGGATGATGAAAGGAAAAATTCCATTTCGATGGAGTACTGTAGGGAAGCTTGCATTCGATGAAATCAAAAGGGCAGTTGCTTGCACTCCTATCCTAGTATGTCTTGACTTCAAAAAAGATTTCATCATGTACAGCTACACCTCTGCTCACACAGTGTCTGCCATCCTGATGCAGGAGAACGGGGAGGGCATTGAAGCTCCCATCGCTTTTATGAGCTATCCATTGAAGGAACATGAGCTAAAAATGTCACAAAATGAAAAGCATGCTTATGCAGTGGTACGAGTGGTGAAACACTTCAGGTACTATGTGTTGAACTCCCATACCCTCGTTCTCATTCCCGACACTGCCGTTAAATCCATTTTTACTCAACAAGAGCTGGGTAGTCAACGAGGTAACTGGATAGCTAAAGTTTAGGAGTATGACTTGGACATTAGACCTACCAAGTTGGTACAAGGAAGGGGCTTGTGCCAATTGATCGCGGAAAACCATGTGGAAGCAGAATGGGAAAAGACCAAAGATACCTCTTCAAAGTTTCCCATGGTACTTTTCGTGAGTACAACTGATGAATGGTACACGGATATTTCTTTCTTTCTAACGTATGGTGAATGCCCCCCACATTTAAGCCAAAAGGAGAAGAGGACGGTCAAGTTAAGATATGCAAGATACCTCCTGTGGGATAATGGAATATATAAGAATGGTATTGTTGGTGTATTCATGCGCTGTGTTGATAAATCACAATAGTTAAAGTTGTTAGAATCCTTCCATAGCCTAGCATGCGGAGGACATTTCTCATCCTCTGTAATAGCTTATAAGATCCTGCGGGCTAGGTATTATTGGCCTACTCTCTTTCGGGATTCAGCAGAGTGGATGTCCAAGTGTGAAGCTTGTCAACATTTTGTTGGTCATCCTAAGCTAGCAACTCTTCCCCTGAAGCCCGTAGTGATTAAAGAACCTTTCCGCAAATGGGGGATTGACTTCATTGGAACATTGAATCCTGCCTCCAGTGCCAGACACAATTACGTGCTGACTTCTATAGATTATTTTACCAAGTGGGTGGAAGCGGTGCCAATTAAGCAAGCAACCTCAGAAGCTGTGTGTAAGTTCCTTAAAGAAAATATAATTGTCAGATTCGGTGTGCCTCACAAGATTGTGGCTGACAATGCCTCTAATTTCTCATTGCATGAGTTGACAGAATTTTGCTATGGATTCGGCATCACCCTGGCTCACTCATCTAATTATTATCCCCAAGGCAATGGGCAAGCTGAGTCCAGCAACAAGAACCCGGTTACCATAATTAGAAAGCTAGTAGATGAAAACCAGAGGACATGGCATAAAGCATTATATGATGCGTTGTGGGATGATCGGATTACCACAAAGCGAGCTATAGGAATGTCTCCTTTCCAAGTGCTGTATGGGATTGGTGTTGAGATACATATCTCATTAGAGTTGCTAGCCTTACAGTTTGCCAAAGCAGTCGAAGATATGACTTTTCAAAATTCTATTGAGAAAACGGTTATGCACCTAGCTAGGCTAGAAGAGGAACGAAGCAAGGTTGATCACATTACAGATCATCAAAGCAAAGTAAAGAAAATTTTTGACAAGAAATCAAGGCAACGTAATTTTTAGATTAGAGACCTGGTGTTGCTTTGGGATAAGAGGAGGGAGCAGAAAGGAATGCATGGGAAGTTTGATTCTTTATGGAAAGGACCTTTTAAGATCCATCAGCTGAGTGGTGAAAATAGTTTCCATCTATCATATCTTGATGGAGAGTTACTCCCTTTGCCTTTCAGCGGTCAACATCTAAAGTTGTTCCATCATTAATGCAAGATGCTCTCTTGCATTGTACATACTTTACTTTATGTCGTGTGTTTACTTTTAGTCTTCTTTCTTTCCTCGTTTTGTTTTTTAGTTTTCTTCTTTTCTGACTCCGTAGCCCAATGGATAAAGCCAGAGATTCTGAGTTCTCTTCCTTTGATATCACAAAGAAAGTCCCCAACTAGAGCCAGTTATTATATCATTTTTGAGTTTACGCCAAAAATGAGATAACCCTAAGAAATTTTTGACCTGATTTTCTAAGGATCACCTTTCAGAGAGATAATCAGGTTTTCGGGTTTCACAAGCAAGATAACATGTGTTTTGGGTGCTTCATGTCGTGTGTTCCCCGAAACCTGAAACTCGCATCAAGTAAGGTGAGTCAAGTTTGCGGACCTTCCAAGCATCAGAACATGCCTTCATCAAAACATGCTTCATGTCGCATGTCTTCTGATCCCCGAAGCCCGATTTACTCCTTTGTTTCAGGTTTCCGAGGTCATCGAGCATGATGCTTCATGTCACTTGTTTCCCGCAACCCGAAACCCGAATTGCTCTAAAACCCTTTGTGTCGGGTTTCCAGATATCCTAAGCATGCTGACATGGCATTTATGCCGAGTTTTCGGGGTAGTTGGCACGTGTCAACTGAAGTGTATTAAATGTGAATTTTCTTATATATATTCGGATTTCCACGTCATTTTTACCAGACGTACTTTTTACCTCGTGGATTTTCACACATGCATCTTCGACCCTGAAACCCGACTCGCCTCTGTGCCTGATTGCATTGCTCATTTTTTATCATTTCTTGTTCTGGTTGAAGGTATTTTTCTTCATTCTTTGTTTGTGGTTTTTGTGGAATAATTGTGTAAAGAATTCTTCCAAGTTTCTTATCAGGGTTGTTGGGGTTTTATCTTTTCCATTTTGGGGCTTCTTTTCTAAATCAGGTTTATGTTTTAGGGTTACCCCTTTGGAATTATCACTTTGTTTATTCCTTAAAGATATCATTGTAATTAAAAATATAGTGGGGATATCGACAGTGAGGAAAAACTTGCATGTTTCAACTCAACAATTACCCCATTCCCTCTTCTCAGATTTCGCAGGGTGCTTTGCAGTGTAAAAAAAACCCACAGTATATCGAAAAGTTTAAAGTATCGGGTTTTCCGAAGTCTCTGGCATCCTCCCAGTGTGTCAGGTTTTCTGAAGTTTTCAACACCTTCTGATCTCCGACACTCTCCTCCTTTGAAATTCCTCATGTCGGACCCTAGTCCTTCACAAGATAAGACTAAAAAATTAGGGAGGATGAAGTACAAGTTCAGGAAGGTGGAGTCTCCCTCCTACATTGACTGTAATTACGATATCCGGGATACAGAGCTCGGAAACATAAATATGGAGGATTTTTGGAATAGGGTCAAGAGCTCTTCTCAGACTCCATGGATGAAATCAATAGTTGACAGTGGTCTACCTCTTGCAACAGGTTTCCCTATGTCCGCTCAGTGCCCTAAGTTCATCTTAGCCTATTCTTCGAATTATGATTCTGCTTCTCGTTCTGTGAAAAACCAGGTGGGAGAAGTTGTAATCAAGTTGGACAGAGGTTACTTCGATGACCTTCTCAAGCTGTCTAATTTTGAGGAATATAGAGATGTGGATCTCAAGTCAGCCCAAAAAGCTTGGGACAATGATCAGGAGGATTGCATCAACACCTTCTAATCTCCAGTGTGTTGGGTTATCCAAAGTATTCAACACCTTCTGATCTCCGACACTCTCCTCCTTTGAAATTCCTCATGTCAGACCCTAGTCCATCACAACATAAGACTGAAAAATTAGGGAGGATGAAGTACAAGTTTAGGAAGGTGGAGTCTCCCTCCTACATTGACTGTAATTACGACATCCGGGACACAGAGCTCGGAAACATAAATATGGAGGATTTTTGGAATAGGGTCAAGAGCTCTTCTCAGACTCCATGGATGAAATCAATAGTTGACAGTGGTCTACCTCTTGCAGCAGGTTTCCCTATGTCCACTCAGTGCCCCGAGTTCATCTTAGCCTATGCTTCAAATTATGATTTTGCTTCTCGTTCTGTGAAAAACAAGGCGGGAGAAGTTGTAATCAAGTTGGATGGAGGTTACTTCGATGACCTTCTCAAGCTGCCTAATTTTGAGGAATATAGAGATGTGGATCTCAAGTCAGCCCAAAAATCTTGGGACAATGATCAGGAGGATTGCATCAAGCATGTGAAAAATAAGTTCCTAATCAAATCCAAACCGGTTGTTTCCAAGTTCCCAAGACTTGTTCCCAGAAGTGATTTCATTTAGGAAATCAATGATATCATTACTCTGTTGAGTCAGGTTTTTGGTTTTCCCGAATCAAATGTTTTCCAAGGATGGATGTACCATTTCATGATCATTATTAAGAAGAATTGACAGGGAATTGATTGGGGTACTCTTATCAGTAATGAGATAGATTCTCAAATGACAATAGCCCTGTCTACGAGAAATTTTTATATGTCCTCGTATGTCACCTATGCAGTGGCCGGCATGAGAAACTATCCCGGGTTGGACACCAAGGGGAACAAGACAGTGGACCATGTTTATCATTATTTTCCTCGCTGACAAGAAAAGGGTATGAAGACCAATTTAGAAGGGTAAATGATGCCTTCTTTTATGAGAACATTTGCAGGTTAAACCTTGAACTAAGGAAAATGAGAGTCTCTGATGAGGCATGGGCTGAAGTTTCAAAATGGGGTTGTGTCTTCTTACAATTTAAGAAGTTCACATATCTTCGAGTAGTCATGTACCTAGGGGATCCTTTCCGTTTTCCCAGATATCTAGGGTACAAACTAATCTTGATGGAGTTGGTTAGGCAAGTGTTGGATTTTCACAAGTTCCAACAAAGTAAACACAAGGCCGCTGTATCTTTCCCAATTTCTATTGGAAGGTATACTTGTTCAACAGTGGTGAAAGCCAAGAACGTTGTCCATGAGCTTCAATATAAGTTAAAGAAGCACATGAAGCCCTGAGATAGGTTTGATTTTTGAGAAGTCCTTAAGGCATATGGAACTTTGTACCTGCACATACCAAGCATAGAAGACATCTGGATTGATTTACGTGATGAGGTTGCTATCCGAAGAAAATATCATAGAAGATTGACACTTGCTGAGATTCAAACACTTGAGCTCGCTAACATACCAGAAGGTGCTAGCGATAATGAAAGTGTTTTGGATCCTTCCTATGATGGATTGGATGAAGATCAATATGTTTTCCCACCTATTGATTGGTCTGTCAGTGAAAAAGCCTCTGTTACAGATAGATCAGCCCTGATTCTTGCATGCACCAAAGCATGGCTCGCCTCTTGGGGAATGAGTTTTAAAGATGATAATTTTTCAAATTTGGTTACTGCAGAGGCGGGGCCCTCCAAAAAGTGAAAAGACAAAAGATCTTCTAAGGTACCTATAAAGGTCAAGTTTGTCAAGAAGAGAAGAGAACAAGAAATCTCTTCAATTGTTTCTCCAGTTGAAACGGTGAATGTGCCAGAATCACCAACACCACCAGAAATAAGAGAAATTTCTTTGGAAGGAGAAGTAAGCTAGCTGCTAGTTTCACCATTTGTTGACTGCTCAACTGAAGTGACCTTATCTCTTGCATCCCAGGCTTTGGAGTCAGGATCTACGCTTCCTCCTTCACAACCACTTCTGCCTCCTCTTTCCCCATCTACTTCTTTCGTCATGGCTAGTATTTTCTCTATACTCTCACCCCTCTCTGCTGGGACCAAAGTAATCACCAAAACACCCCCTCCTATGCCTCTTTTTATTGAATCTGCTACCACATTGGTAAATGTCCCCCCTCCGCTAATGGATCCCTCTCCCCCTAAAAGTTTGATACCAACTTCTACAATAGTGGCAACTCCCTCTGACACGCCTCAATGGCTACTCGAGCAAACTCTGAGGAAGAGGACATTGATTGTACCCATACCAGCCTTTGATTTTAGTTCACTCAAGGCTTCTACTACTAAATTAGCCAAGAAACCCAAAACAGTTTCAAGGGTTTTGGTGGAAACTTCAGGGCATAAGTTTGCAGAGATCACCACTCCTGTGACTGACAAAACCAAAGAGGACATAACAGCCTCTTACTATCAGATAACCAGGGTGGCTCTAGGAGAAGTGACAACAGAAGGAGCACAACAGGATGCACGGGATGCTAAAAACGTGCTATGTCGGAAGTTGAAGGAAACAAAAGACAGCAGAGATGAGCTTAAAGGAAAGGTGGAGCAGTTGACTGAGGTATTTCTTAAGCTCTCAAAACCCCTTGAATCCATACCATCTTCCTCTGTCCCTGTCGGATTGGATTTCTCATCAGTGCCTATAATTGAGAAGATTAATAAAAAAGGAAGGGTGGTCGATGAATGGATCCAAAGGCTGCTCCAACTGGGGAAAGAAGTGATTCAAGACATCGTGGAAGTCTATCAATCTTTGGGGAATATTCAGAGTGATGGAGAAAATATGGACGATGATTTCTCCCAAGAAATTGGACACCTTGATTTGAATTTCGAAGCTCTCCAGGTATTAAAGCAGATTCCATCACACCTCTTGGTAGAAGAAGGCATCATCCCACATGCGGCTAAGCATTTCTAGCTAACCAAAGCCATCAGGTTCAAGGTAAAGATTCTCAACGAAGCCTGTGGTAAATTGAGAGAATCAAGAGATCAATTGATTGATGGCAAAAGGGATCTGGAAGAAGAATTGCTGAAAATTTGTGCAAAAGTGTCAAGTGGAAACTCGGGCATCCTATCAGCTGATGATCTTTTCAAACAAGTCCAGGAATCTGTTCAGTATGAACCAACTCACAGATTTGGTATTGAAATCATTGACAAGTTTGTAAAGATTGAACATTCTTTGGAGGCCTTGAGAAGACTCAGCAAAAGATTGAGGAAACTTCCTGGTAGTGCCAGTGACACTCATGAAACCTGTGAAGTTTTGAGTGATCATTCCACTGCACCTGACGAAAATGAGATGCAAGGGTATAATCCGGAAGTTCCAAGAATTTTGGAACAAACAGGCTCAACTGGAGGAAGAGAAAGATGAAGAAGAAAAAGATGATGATTCAGACTAAGTCTTGATGCAACGTGTAATTTCAATGTTGAAATTGACATGTCTTTTTCATTTCTGTTTCATCATATTTTGAATCATATTGTGACTTGGTCTCCTGCGTGAGAGCCAAGCAAAATAAGACTCTTTTTAAAAGACTGTTTTATAGGGTTTGTCCTATTTTCTCTCTACTCTTTTTATTATAAATAAGGGATGTTTATCCATTCCAAAGGGTTGAGATTTTTGAAACATTGGGGGCTATTGTGAAGAAGGAAAACTTTGTGTTTTCTTTTAATCGTTTAAGGAATAGAAGCTGATACTATTTTCGTAAACTTTGTGTTGTGAGATGTGTTTTTCTTAAGATATTGTTCTTATGTTCATGATCTTAAGCTATTCTTTGTTTAGCATCTTGATGATCCTAATAATTTCAAACATTATATTTTTGATCTAAATCTCGTATGATTATTTCGTGCTCTGTGTTTACTCAAAATAAAATACGTTCCTCTCATTTCCTTTCCATTGTGCTTCTTTCATTGTAATAATTTCCGACCCAGTCCATTTATAAAAACAACATCTTCACATAGTGTGGATATCGATATCGGGATTCTATCCCAACCCCAATGGTTAGATTAGTTTGAATACTGTATATATTATTTATGTTGTGTTTTAGATTAGTAATAAATAGGAAGCCTCACCTGTCTTTGTGGAGGGATTTAATCCCATGTACTGTGGTTGAACCTCATATTTTGGATTGACAAAATATCTAACCAACAGGATTTAAAGTGGGAATGGGAAAATAACTTTTTTGATGTGTGGTAAAATTAATAAAAAGGGGGGGGATTAATTATAGTAGAAGGATGTAAACTTAAGTTTGTGACCCTATAAAATACATAGGAAAATAAATAACTAATTTGTTATTGGGTTAGTGTCTTTTAATTTTGGGTAAGTTAATAATTAATATAAACTAATCATTAATGGGAAAGGGTTTAAACAAAGCATTAATACTTATTGTCTACTTTTTAAAAAAAAATTATCCCAAATTTTTAGTAATATCTAGTTTTGATTTTCGATGTCTCTAAGGTAGGGCATGTGACATTTGGTATTAGAGCAGAGGTTCGCACATGCGGACCGCTCTGGGTAGTTAATTAAACTAGTTAACGGTAATCTTAATAACATTAAAGTAAAATAAATAAATAAAACGAGTTGGTTAAAAAAAAATTCCCACAACCATTTAATTATAATTTAATAACCTCTTCACTCACCTCATGCACATTGGATGAAACCCATGAGACGATGCTTGGTTAGGGGTTTAGGACATAGTTCACCTACGCCCGATCCACCAGCACCTAAGCTAGGGCCTTAGATCTTAGAGGCTCTTCAGCAGTTGATTGGCATTGTACAACAGTGTCTTCCACCACCACATGAAGTGAGAGAGGAGAACATTCAGTTGCGATACGAGGAGCTGATAGGCGAGGACGTGCATTCAGAGCCGCCAGAGCACGATACACCGAGGCCATAGATGTCACATAGCCCTTCCGTACATCATGAGAGGGTAGCCTCGTACCATCGTAGCCACTCACACGGCCTCGAGGGACCATTTGGGGATATGCAACCCCTTTCACCTGTTGGACTACATCGCCAGGATCGAGATACAAGTAGTGTGATTAGGGATCTTCTTTGCTTGCAGTCACCTATCTACATTGGCTCTACATATGGCTTTAGGGCTAAGTCATGGCTCCTTAGCTTGGATAGTTGCTTTGGGTTGCACTCTTACGAGAGTAATGTCAAGGCAAGGTTCGCCATACACCTCCTTCGAGATGTAACAGGAGTTTAGTGGAGGAATGAGGAGCGGAAGCTCCATCTTGACTCAAGAGACCATGACCTAGGAGATGTTCGAGGAGTGATTCAGGGCTCGCTATATGTCAGAGCATTTCTTGCAGAAGAGGATCGATGAGTTTCATGACTTACGACAGGGATCTGGCACAGTAGCACAGTATGAGAGTCAGGTTCCTAGATCTTCTGCAGTAAGTGGATTACCTGCAAGATGAGAAATTGCAAGTTAACAGGTTTATTAGAGGCCTTAATGCAGATATAGCAGGAGCAGTCAGGATGTTATCTCCTCCCACACTTGAGAAGGCCATTGAGAAGGCCTACTTAGTTGAGGAGAATAGGACCAAGGCAAAGGAGCACCGAGATAGAAATAAGAGCAAGTTTCAGGATAGGATACAGGCCTTTCAGAGTCAGAGGTCACGGGGTACAACACCACCCCCTAGAGGAGGATTTTGGCCTCTGCCAGTAGCCATGAGGGCTCCACTGCACCCGTAGCAGCAGATGCAGCATCATGGCCACCAACAACAAAGGGCTAGACAGACTCAGAGCTTTCAGAGAGGTGGTACTAGAGGAGGTTTTGGTGGAGCCAGGGATAGGAGGTAGGGTACTCAGTAGGTACAACCAGCTCACACGTGCAGCAGTCTGCTAGGGTTGGACCAGCAGGATCAGTACACCAGAGTACAGGAGGGACCCCATCTCAGAGGGGTACATGAGGATGTTTTATTTGTGGATCTCCTGATCACTATGTGTGTATGTGACCATACAAACCCAATACCATGGATACACAGAGGGCCTCTAGATTATAGCAGATGGTGGGTGACGTGGGATGCACTCATCATGTTTATGTAGCGGTTGACAACCGCCAGGCCGAGCATCAGGGCACAGTCATTGAGATGACAAGTACTATTAGGGGTATTTATGTCTCAGTACTTTTTTATTCAGGTGCTTCAGATTCTTTTATATCACCTTCTATAGTGTACTAGTGTGGGCTAGTGGTGGCTAGGCAACCAGATAGTTGGTAGGTTGAGTTGGCCTTTGGGGCTAAACTCGTCGTGGACTTGTATGTGGAGAGTTGTGTACTTGATTTAGGAGCCTTCTCCACTACACTTGACCTCCGAGTTATTCCTCTAGGATCTTATCAGGTAGTTTTGGGTATGGATTGGCTCGAGGCTCATTGAGCTAAGGTGGATTGCAGAAATAAGGTCATTGAGTGTTAGGATGATCTTGGGAGTGTAGTTGTGATATCAGGGATGTAGAGACCTATCTCCTTGTGTATGATCTCGGCTAAGCAACTCAAGTGGAGCATACACAAGGGATGTCTATTGTTTGCTATCACCATCTATGATTGATCAGAGAGCACTCCAGAGCATTCACCCTTAGATGATCATGCAGTTTTGAGGGAGTATGCCGATGTGTTTCCAAGTGAGCTTCCAGGGCTACCACCCCGCAGAGAGGTGGATTTCACCATTGATTTAGTACCTGGATCTACACCAGTTTCTAGGGCACCCTATCAGATGATGACTCTAGAGCTTCATGAGCTCAAGATTCAGTTAGAGGAGTTGTTAGATAAGGGTTTCATTTACCCTAGTGTATCTCCTTGGGGAGCGCCAGTCATATTTGTGAAGAAGAAGGATGGTTCTCTCAGGCTTTGTGTTGACTTCAGACAACTCAACAAAGTCACAATAAAGAACTGTTATCCACTCCCTAGGATTGATGACTTGTTTGATCAGATGTGGGGAGGGAGATTGTTCTCTAAAATTGATCTCAAGTTAGGGTACCATCAGCTGCGCATTTCAGATGCAGACATTCATAAGACATTGTTTCGCACACGTTATGGGCATTATGATTTCATCGTTGTTCTATTTGGATTGACTAATGCCCCAGTTGTCTTCATGAGCCTCATGAATGGAGTATTTGGGACCTTTATGGATCACTTTTTCTTAGTGTTCCTTGATGATATATTTATATACTATCATTCTGAGGAGGAACACGAGGAGCATTTGAGGCAAGTACTTCAGGTGTTGAGAGAGCAGAAGTTATATGGGAACTTGGAAAAATGTAGCTTCTTTCATACAGAGATTCAGTACTTGGGTCATATCATATCAGGAAAGGGTATCTCAGTAGATCCCTCTAAGATACAGGTGATTATGGACTGGCCAGCACCCACATCAGTTACTGAGGTGAGGAGTTTTATGGGTTTAGCAAGTTATTACCGTAGGTTTGTACAGGACTTCTCCAGGATTGCTCACCCTATTACTTCTCTTAAGAGAAAAGGGAAGAAGTTTGATTGGTCAGAAAAGTGTGAGCAGGCCTTTTAGTTGCTTAAGGAAAGGTTAACCATGGCATGCCCATCTTAGCAGTTCCAGACCCTATAGAGGATTTTGTTGTTTGTATTGATGCATCACTAGAGGGTTTGGGAGTAGTTCTTATGTAGGAGCGTCAGGTTATTACCTTTGAGTCTCGTAAGCTCAAGGACTATGAGCTTAATTACCCTACTCATGACTTGGAGCTTGTAGCAGTTGTTCATGCACTTGCGCGTTGGTGACATTTCCTTTTGGGTAGACCTTTCATTTTGAGGATAGATCATTGTAGCTTACAGCATATCTTCTCATAGCTGAACCTCAATGCTCGTCAATGGCGTTGGATGGAGTTCCTATGTGAGTATGACATGGAGGTATAGTATATCAAAGGAAAGGAAAATGTTGTTGCAGATGCACTTAGTATACGATGACATGTGCTTGCTTCTTTGACACTGTAGTCTAATTTGAGAGGTAGGATTCTTGAGCATCTTTCAGAGGACAGGTTTTATGAGGGAGCCTATTAGATGTTGGAGTCATGAGGTTCATTAGAGGGTAGATATTCAGGGTGTATTTTAGAGACAAATGGTTTACTTCGGTTCCATAGGCACATCTACGTGCCTAAGTCAGGTGATTTGCGTAGCTTCATCCTCATAGAAGCTCATCGAGCCCCATATGCATCTCGCCTAAGAGTGAAGAAAATGCACGTTGATCTGAGGGAGTTATATTATTGGCTAGATCTTCGACGGGACATAGCAGTTTTTTTTACACATTGCCTTGAGTGTTAGAGGGTCAAGGCAGAGAATTCTCATCCCAGGACTCTTACATCCTCATGATATTCCTGAGTGGAAATGGGATGTGATCTCCATGGATTTCATAGTCAGACTCCCTATGTCTTCTTATCATCATGATGCCATTATGGTCACCATGGATAAGTTGACCAAGGTTGTGCACTTCTCGCCAACTAAGGTCACCTATAATGCACAGGCCATCGCCAAAGTATTTATGGAGGACATTGTTAGGTTGCATGGGATTCCGAAGACCATCATCAATGACAGGGATACCATCTACACTTTAGTTTTCTAGACTTCCTTTCAGACCGCTCTGGGTACTCAGATTAATTTCAGCTCAGCCTATCATCCAGAGACAGATGGACAGACAGAGAGGGTTAATCAGGTGTTGAGGACATGTTGAGGATGTATGTGATGGATCAACAGAAGAAGTGGGAAGATTATTTACATTTAGTTGAGTTTGCCTACAACAATAGCTATCATAGTTCCATTGGTATGGCTCCTTACCAGGCTTTATATGGTCGACCTTGCAGGACACCTTTGAGTTGGGACAGACTAGATGACAGAATTATTTTGGGGCCAGCTTATCTTCAGGATTTAGAGTAGCAGGTTGTTCTGATTAGACAATGACTTGAGTAGGCTAGAGCACGCTAGAAGGCATACGCAGATACCAAGAGTATTGATTGTCACTTCTCAATGGGTGACAAAGTCTTCTTGAGAGTTCGTCCACATAAGAGTACAATTCGCTATGGAAAGGGTTCTAAGCTATCGCCTCGTTTTGTGGAGCCTTTTGATATTTTAGAGGTCATTGGTCCAGTTGCCTACCGCTTAGCTTTGCCACCACGCCTTACACGGGCCCATGATGTATTTCATGTTTTTGTACTACGTAGATATGTACCTGGATGTTTCTCATGTTTTGGATTGGTCGGCATTATAGGTAGAGGATGGAGGAAAGTGGAGACTGGAGACCTGTAGCATACTGGAGCACCAGAGGTTGGCCCTTTAGGGTCGAGACTTGGACCAGGTTAGAGTGTAGTGGGACCAATATGATGAGACAACAGCTACCTGGGAGGATGTGACACCTTTGAGGGCTAGATATCCCTATCTCTTTTAGTGAATTCCAGGAGGAAGTCTAATTTTAGTAGAGGGGGATGTAGTGCCCACACTTTTATAGCTCAGTTACTTGTTGTTCATTTACTCTTAGACATGTTTTGGCAGGGATTTGATATATTTTGGACATTACATTAGGAGATTTGATCTTATTAGACATGTATGGAGATTTAGGCGTATAGCACCAATTTAGCTTGATTACTATGTTGTCGCATTATCTTATGATGTCATGGATACTAATTGATATGATGTTGTTTTGGACCATAATTATATTGATGGATACTCAATTAGTTGCATGTTGGGATTTTATGGATACATGTCACTTCTATCATTATGTCTAACTTATGGTGAATTGTGTATAATTGTGCACGTTGTCGCATTTTTTATTCCAGAGAGATGATATGCTAGTTTAGAACTCATTGATATCTTACTGAGTAGTTGATTCATATTTTATCGGACATGTGCATTTAATGTGTGCAATGAGTGTGCAGGTGACAGGTCACAGGAGAACGTGGGATTCAGGCCAACTACACAATTTTGCACAAGTAGCCCACAGGGCTAAGTCCTAGCCGTGTTTATTACATGAGGCCTTAGCATTAGAATTATTGTTTTGGGCACCATGGGTGACCCTCATTTGTAATGTAATATGTCTTGTATTATTAATCTTGCTTAGGGTCTTTAGTTTGTGTTGTAAACTTGTTTTGGGGAATTAATGAGCCCCACTTACATTAAGTTTTGAATTTGTTTAATGATTTACTTAATCAAAAGGGATTAGGGTCACATGTGAACCCTTGGGTGGGCCCCACACCCTCTACCCTTGTGCCAAATTTGCCAAACCTGAAATTGGGTTATTTTAGGCATTTTTAGGGACCCCTTTTTAGTTTGGGAGTTCCCTTAACATGAAAATGGGCCCTTGGACCCTACCTAATAGGTAGAGGGGCTTAATTCCAAGGCATAGATGGAGTTTCCCTCCCTTTTTGCCTCCCCTTTGGTCACATCCATGTAAGGGGTGTGGATAAGTGTGCTTTGTTAAAAGTTGCACAAGATTGTTTTGTTATCATTTTGAGTAATTTGGGAGAAGAGGGCTAAAAGTCATTTTATCGTTTCTCTCTTTTATCTTTGGCATCTTTGACCTTGAAGGAGGAGAGGGGTGACACATGTCATCCCCTCATTTGTGAGGATTTTTTCTTGCTCCTCTTAAAATTCCGCCTCATTGGAAAAGAAGAGAAACTTTTTTTGGAGCTTTTGCTTGGAGTCTTGTGCATTTGGAGCTAGAGTTTTCTTGGGTCAAGAAGCGGAAGAGATTGAATTTGGAGAGATTTTTTGGAGGTAGGATTCTTGAGCTTATTTGTGGTTTTATGTCATACTAGATGTTAGTTTTGTTTACTTGGAAATGTTTTTGTTGCATGTGGATTTTGTTTATTGTTTACTTGATTTTGCTCCCTCTATCATATGGCATGATGGAGTTTTGGAGTTTGTGGGGGAAGAGAGAGGGATTTTCCCCTCTCAATCCTCATAGGCTTGATGGGAAAGCCTTGTAGGATTTAGTTACTCCCCTCAAATGGTTTGAGGTGGGGAAGGTGGGTCATTTGGCTTGAACCTCCTTCCCCATTCTTGGTGAGGAAACCCCTTTGGGGTTTGAAAATCCTTCCAAGAAGGATTTGGTGAAAGGGTGGAGAAATAAGGAGGGCTTGAATGAATTTGGAGAAATAAGGAGTGTATGAAGATATTGTTTTTGTGCAACTAATGATGGTTACAACTTTTGGAAAACTTTCTTCTCTTCCCCATTTTAGAGGTAGAACTTGGGTTCTCCTCCTTTTCATCTTTGAAAATTTGGAGTCTTGTTTAATCTTTGCCTTGTTTTTGTGTGGATGTAATGTTGTTTGTTCACCCTCACTCTTGTGCATAGTTGTGGATAGTAGTCCTCTTTCCCATGGGCTTGGGGGAGGCTAGCATGCATCCCAACCTTGGGAAGGCATGTAATGATGCCTATGGTTGGGTGGTAAACTAAGATTCTTCTCCTTATATGGATTTCTTGAAGGCATTTGAAGTTGGATCTCAAGGTTGGAGGATGCTTGGTGATAGTTGGATTTTTCTTTATTGTCATCTTCTCCTATTTTACCTTGTGAACATTACTCTCATTGTAATATCTTTTGAATATGGCTATGTGGAAACTTGCTTACTGGCATTGTAAAAGTATCCTCATCTTGTAATTTGTAAATCACTTGTAAATTAGTGTCACATTTGTATTTGAAAAATCTTTCCTTAAATCTTGGAGAGAGGATTTGTATGTGTTAGCTTTTCTTACGTATTTTATGCAATGTTGTGAAAATATGTACATTGAGGATTGTCCTACAAAAAAAGTTTGTAAATGAAATTGTGGTACTTCTTTTTTGAAAATGAAAAGTTGTTTATTGGAAAGATAGTTATATTCCGAAATAATATTACATTGTTTAGAATCATCCATTTTGAAGCCTTCATCAAGGTTAGTGTAAGGAGACTTGTAATAAGGTTTATTGTATAAGAAATCACATTATTCTTTGTGTATACTGTCTCATTCTTGTATGAACGGTTGTAGCTTAACCATTGGAAAGAATAGAACTTTGGACTGTAGTTATTACTTTGGAGTTTTCTTTGATTGAAAAACTTGTAGATATTTTAGATGTAAAATTGAAATATCAATATTGATTGTGTATTCTTCCTCACTATGCATTAAGTTTTTCTAAATGTTATAACTCTCTTTTCATGTAGGAATAAGGGAATATGCCATTCTTTTCACATATAGATTCAAATAATATTTTTTGTAGTCCTATATTGGTGAATTCAAAACTACAATTACTTATTATCTCTCTCCTTATAGTGCCAATTGTTGAAATAATATACATAGTTGCAAGATTCTATTAGGCATTAAAGGAATGTTAAATTCGTGTCATTTCCTATGATTCCTACACTGTATCAATATTCAAGCATTTAAATCAAATGTACATGTTGTACATTATATTTTAGAAAAAAATAGGTATATCTTATGTAGTGTATATATGTTAAATTGACTATATTATACAGTATCATTAGTATTGGTACTATATGGTAATATAGTTATTTAATTGTACACTGGATATATGTATACTATAGATGTATATATACACACACACGCGTGTGTATATATATACAACTTAATACAAAAAAAACTTAACATAAACACATGTATTAATTAATACTAAAAAATTCTAAATTTATAAACTATAAAAATGCATATTTAAATTGAAATTATATGTTTCGAGAGGAGCCTAAACCCTCTCTCCCATCCATCGTCCTGCCCCCCTATAGCCGTCTGCACATACACACCACCGACATTGCTGTGCCTCAACTCGCCTTCACGTACCCCATAACAAAGTCCGCTATTGTTTCCTCCTAAGTTGGGGAGGGATAAAACCCTCCCCATACCCCCTACCTGCTGACTTCCCACCGCCACTCACTCGCTGCCGCCACCCAGCTGCCCCTCTCCACGCTGCCACCACCGTTGTCCCATGCCACACCAAACCACTATCGACCTTTTCTCCCTTTCTCCTACCTGCCTCATCTCCACCTGACCACCACCCCCATGCTATGGCCTACCCTTGTCGACAGACTGCACAGCGCACCCCCCTCTCTTCAGATCCGCCACCCCTATTCACAAAAAAAAAATATATAAAGTGGATCAAATAAAAAAAAAGAAAAGCATTTCTTGTCTTTGGTATGAATTGCTCATCAAAATACAATATGGGTTTAAATAAAAAAAAAAAAAACTCCATAGTCTCCTCCAAACAACCTGCAAATAAGAGAGCAAGAAAAAATGAAAGATCAAGTAGAAAATAAAAGGATAAAGATAAAGTTAGGGAAATCACTTAGGGTCAACTTTAGAGCAAAAAGGAGATCAAGGGCCAAGATTGATTCAATCCTAGGGTCCATAAGTGACCCTACACACTTTCTTTTAGTCATGGGATTTAAAGTGGGAATGGGAAAATAACTTTTGTGGTGTGTGGTAAAAAAATAATAAAAGGGGAGGGGGATTTAAATTTAAAAGAATGGTAGTCTTTTCCTAGGCTGTCTCTAATTATAGTAGCTAAGGATGTAAACTTAAGTTTGTGACCCTTCAGAAATTACGGGTAAGACCAACTTAGATTAATAACTAATTGAGTTGTTGGGATAGAGTTAAATTTTAACTTCGGGTAGGTTAACTAAATTAATATAATTTAATTAGTTTACAGGAAAGCGGTTAAGCGAGAGCATTGGTACTTAATTGTCTACTCATTCCAAAAAAAAAATATCCCAAAATTTTAGTAATATCTGGTTTTGATTTCATTGTCCTGAGGCGGGGCACGACACATACCTTGGCTTATCATATGTATCTCATTTTTCCATTATTTTGGCCTATCTATCTATCTTTCATATATTTCATCACATCGCACAGCCTGTTATGTGGCCATCATTGTGCCCTTCTCGGGGCACCATTGCTCATCATAAATCCCACTATTATGGCCATCTTTTCCATCTCCACCCCCCAGGATGCATATTTTCTTGCTTCCTCACATTTGAAGGAAACAATATACCCTTTTTCCCTGTTTTGTTTCCTGACCATCCATGAGACCATTACCTTGACCATCCTCACATTTATTTGTGCATATTTTTATGTCTTCCTTTGACCCATTGGTCCCATGGCTTGCAAATCCATACTAATTGAATCCCATTAGATCCCCTCCATCTCAAAATGATATTTGTTGACTTGTAGGGTCTTTAGGCCATTAAATTCACCTCCATTGTAGGAAGTGATATGTCCTTACTAATGTGTTTCCATGATCACATCCATACTTTTGTTTTACTTTTACTTTTATTTTTATCCTATCAATAGCCATCCCCAGTCATGTGGGGCATATTTCTATCTCTTTTCCCATAATTTCCATCCTCTTTTTTTGTTTCCACATTTTTTTTCTTTCAAACTCGTAATTGATTCCCCTTCATGTCACCAATCCCTAGTTTGAGGGTGAGCACCTTATTCATTATACTTCATCACTTATAGTTTTTCTTGTGGTTATCTTAACACAAACCACTTTATAAAAAGGGAAAATATAGATGCCAAATTTTGGTACCCTTATCCACCATCCCTCGTTCACTCCCCTTTATCATCATTTTTCACATTCATATTTCCCTTCCTATTTTAAATTTCTACTTCCCTATAAATCTTCATTTTCCCTATGTTAATCCCATCTTAATACTATCATTATTTATATTCCCTAAGCCATATCTAATTATATTTAATTACCCTTAAAACTTGTCCATTTTTCCTAGGATTTCACCCATAAATACCCCTATTTTATTGTCCCTAATATTCTCTGTAGACACCCATAATTACGCCCGAGTAATTTAAATACTTAAATTGCACTAATTATCTCCTTTCCTACAAATTGGTGACATATTGTCAAAAGAGCTCATCTTCTTTCCTATCATCATTAATTAATTACACTACGCTAATTAATTAAGTCTTCTATCCAAAAAATACCCTAATTAATGACCTTCTGTTAATAAATCCTCCCTTCTATCTAGACTAATTAATTATTATTAATTAATTAGCTTCCCCTTTCATTTAACCAATAAATCAATATTTAATTGATTTAATCCCCTTCTATAGTCTAAATCATGCTAATATTCCTCTAAAATCTTCTATAAGCTTGCACATCTATTAATTAAATCATCTTGATTAATTAATAAGCCCCCTTTATCCACATGAGTCACTAAAGGACAAGCTCCTAAAGTTATCTCAACCCCTAAACCCCCCTTATCCACAACTAACTCAACATCTCTATTATCCCACATGCAAAGGGATGTAGTGATTCCTTTATCCATTGGGCTATATAAAGAGCCCTCCTCCTACCTTTACACTTACACCTAAATTCCTTAAGAAGACAAAAGCAAATCACATAACAAATAGACTATAAGCTTTTCTTTGTTATTCTTGAGAAATTCACCATTTGAAGAGCTAAGCCTCCTTTCTTGCATTTTCTAGCCAAGTGCTTGGGTCATATGGGGATAGTCAAAGGGGTCTTGTAGCCAAGCTTTGATGAGCTCCCATTCCTAGGTTCTTGAAGATCAAAACAATCAATTTGATTTGCCATGGAGTCTACATAGGTCCATTTGATTTTGTTGGTAATCTAGAGAAGTAGAGGTTTGAATACTTTAGCATGTTAATTTGATCTTGGTTCAAAGTTAATGCATTATGCTTAGTGTTGATCTTGTTTAGCTCTCATCTTGATGGTGCCTAGATTTTGACTTAGCTTTGTTATAGAACTATTTAGGTGGTAGTTCTTATTCATCTAACTTAGTTTAAGAAAAAATACACACACACATATGGCACGCCCAGTGGGACGGATCCTTAGTCCCTTAGCATTTTTTTAGCTTGAATTCTATTGTTTTTGGCTAACCTTTGATATGCACATATAGTAAATAATGTTCAAATTCTTGGGATTTTTGCTAGTATTATATGTGTAGGTTCTCATTTATAGCTATCATTTTAATGGGTTGTTGCCAATTTCAAACTAATTTGTTAAAATTTGAATTGTGAGCTTTGTTGTGTTTTTTTTCGTACTTTGGTTGCAAGAGTGGCGCATGCACACTAACAAGGGTGCATACACACTTATTCTTAGCGCAGGAACCTCTCGGGTGTCACAGGCACACTGTCGGAACTTGAATCTCTATTTACCAACCCTGACACACATGCACTAACCCCAACACACATACCCTAACCAGGGCATAGGTGCACTAACCCAGGCACAGACGTTATTTCGTACTGTACCTTCACTGCAACAGGAAAACCTGTCAGACAAGCACATACAAACTAACCCAGGTACATGTGTCTCTCTGGTGGTGCAGGCACTTTTCTGGTGGCGCAGGTGCTCTATCAGAATCTAACACTTTTTTTATCAATTATGGTGCACACACCCTAACCATGGCACAGACACCTCTCTGGTGGCACAGGCACTCTATGTCGGATCCTAATACTACTTTTTACCTCCTTGGCACACACGTCCTGATCCTAGCACACATGCCTTTCTGGTGGCGCAGGTGCACTGTAAGCTATAAAACATAGAGGGGCACATCCATCCTAACCTGCGTGCACATGCCTAAACCGGGGCACTAGTGTCTTTCAGTTTTCTTGAGATTAAGGTATTAAGGTGATAACTTATTTAGAGGTTTTATCTAACTAATTCCTATCTCTGTAGGCTATGTTTACATGATTTTGCTATCTTATATAGACTTTTCATGCTTGCTTATAAGAATAAGGTCACGTATGCTCTTCCCTTGCATCCCTTGGGGTTGATCTTGGGAATCATAAATGATTCTTAGGTCTTTTTGATGCTTTGAAATTTTTAGGAATATTTGAATTGGAATGAGTTAACTTGGTGTGTTTGAATTAAGTGTTTTTCCATTTGGCATCTTCTTGGATTTTGGAAATGTCACGTATGCTCTTCTCTTGCATCCTTGGATGATCTTGAGAATCAGAAATGATGTTTACTCTTTTTATGGAAAATTACTAAACTCGTTGTGCAGGACCAAAACACATGCTTGTCAAAGAAAGGTGGAATCGAAACAAAGTCAAAACTACTAATACAGTTGTCATATAGGTTGCCAAAAGGTGTTCAAGCAAACCACATCAAAATTAAACAAGATAAAAAGAACAACATATTCAAAACACTGTATTGCAGGTTTCAGAAAAGGGTACATCCCTATCCACTCAACTGGAACATAACCCCTTTGGCATAACGCCTTAAGCTACAACAATGGGGGTGGTACCAGGAACCCCAAAGTAGTCCACGCAAGAGGGAACCTTGTGGATGAAATAGGGAAGTGCTCCACACTACCTACTTGACTCTTATTACATTGTGAGATAGCGTGACCAGTTGTCCATATGGCGACCACAGTGATATTACACGTGGACACACTAGTTGCCCTTTGTGCTTAAAGGGGGTAAAGTAAAGTTGAGATACTCCCAAGATAGTTGGGACTATTTGGGTAAATCAGGCTTGCTTAAGACAACTTTGTAACACCTAGGAAGAGAGAACCACCTAGGAAGATATTCTTTAGCTAGGAACCCACTTCGACAATTTTAAAATAGTGTTGAGTTGTGAGCCATCATTCATCATGAAACATGGAAAGCGTTACTTTTGTTTAGTTTTTCACCATCCTTAAAGCAAGGTGAAACTCTTTCTAAGTAAATCCAACATTTTCATCCCCATTTTGATCTACTTCCTTCAAATTTATTTTAACACTTTGTTGATCAAAAGAAGGGTGACTACCTTTGCGTTACCAATTGATTGTTTTTGCCACTTTTTTGTTTGTTTACGCCCATCCATGTTTGCGGATGGGTAAGTTAAATGTCTAAAGTGTGCGGAGGTGTATTCATATCATTGGTGGCCTTTTTGATCTTGATACCCATGTCAGGATCGTCATCGTAGTTAGGCATGGTTCATCATCTTGAACTTCCTTAGAAAGGTTACCTTGTTTATATCATATCACTACAATTTTGGTATTTACGTCTTGTTTCTTGTAAACTTGACCTAAATATCTATATTGTAAGGTTACGCTATACACATTTTAACAATTCTTAGTTATACTTTAAGCTTTTTGTTTGATTCTATTACTACCTTGATTTTGAAGAGTGCTACGTGTTACCACTTGTGTGTGTTATATCAATATCATCTTGATATCAATACCTTACTTTCTCACAAAGTTTGGTTAACATATCTTGGTGACATTGTTATGTCACTCACAAATTGTAACTGGCACTTTTTGGGATATAGGTATTAATTGAATTTGAGCTTGCTTCTAGTATACCTTGTTAGGAGGTCACATTAACTTCTTGTATTTACTTACGTCTTGTTCATTCCCTTGAACTTGGCATAAGTAAGGACATCTTGTTAATTATCTTGCACTGCCAACTACTTTTTGAAGAAAAATCTAGGAATTACTTCATTCATTTGATAGGATTAGGTACCAAACATTGTGTCACTATTGATTTATCACTCTATCACATTGGTATTCTAACATTTATACTCATTCATATTCTTGACATTCATTTTGCATTTCACTTAGGTGTGGTCAAATTTTTTTTAACACATTTACAACTTACCTTAGTGAAACTATTGCACATCATGGCTCCTAAAACATGATTAGGTTTCAAGAAGAAAACATATGAGGCACAACAAGCACAAGCTTGGGAAGCCTCAAACAAACAAGGGTCAAACCCTTTTATTGGTCATGATCTAGGGCCTCTATTTTCCACAGAAAAAGAGATAGAAGACATGGTAGATCATAGTGGTGATGAATTAGAATCCCCACATGTGGAGTTTGACTTTGAACCCACCTTATTAGATGATTTCCTGTTTAGAAACAAGGATAGGGTGCTAGCACGGGTAGTAGAATTAGGGGCCAAAATTCCCACTGAAAATGAAACAATCCCACCTACAAATAAAGCCAATGAGGAGGAGTGACCTCTTATCAACATGGACAATATTTTAACACACGACATGCTTCTACCTCCAACGTGGGAAATGATAATGTAGTGGGACATAGAATACCCTTTATCAAAGTGCCACGTAAAATTAGGTCTGGACATGAGAATGTTGAAGAACCTCCACAATATGAAGAAGAAGAGGAACCTTTGGAAGAAGAGGTCACCATTCAACAACAAATTAGTAACCTTAGCCAACAATTAGCCTTGCTAACCTCTCATGTACAAAAGGAAGCAAGCAAGAATGTCCAAAATCCAAGGCCTAAGGTCAAAATCAGTGAACTTCATAGGGAAAATCAAGGAGAAGACAATACGGAGTATCATCGTGTATATATCCCTACTTCTCCTACTAAAGAACAATTTCTCACACAAGAAGTACAATCTATGAAAGCAACACTCGTAAGTATTCAAGAGAGAAATGTGGGGAGCATTAGAAAGTATCAATATGAAGAACTATGCCCCATCCTTTTGACAAAGCTATGACACTTCAACCTTTCCCTAAAAAATTCGACATGCCAAAATTTTACAAATATAGAGGAAAGGGAGACCCACGAGATCATGTCAAGGATTTCTATATGGCATGTCAAGAGGTGTCCTATAGTGATAATTATCTCATACAACTCTTTCCCAAGAGTCTAGGAGGTCAAGCCTTGGAGTGGTTTACTCGTTTACCTCGAGGGTCTATTTTTACCTAGGCCAGAATTGGCAGAGAGGTTTGTGCATCACTTCTCATAAAATATAGAGAGTGATATCACCATGGCATATTTATTTGGCACTAAACAATTCCCTAATGAGTACTTTTTCCAAGCTTCCTATAATGGTGGCGAGGGATAGCTAGTCCGCTTCCCTTGCGCTTTCCCTTAAAAACAATCTAGTAAGTATCTTTGTGCCCAACCTAAATCCATACATCGCTTTCCACCTTCAAATGCATTGTGTTCACACTTTTGAGGAGGTCGTTGAAAAAGGGGTTCAAATAGAGAAATCTCTTATTGCCAAAGGAACTCTTAAGTCAGAATCTAAAGATAATAAAAGTGTTAAACCTATGGAGAAGCCGAAGATATTTAACAAAAATAAAAATGTGGTGGGAGACGGGATCACAGATTCCAAACGTGTACAAAGGGTTCAAACTAGTCAACCTTTTAAACTGACCAAAGGACCTATTCAACCACCACCTAAGTGAAGAATGTTCACTCCTCTCAATGAGCCTTTGTTGCTTATATTAAAACAATTGGATGCGGCTCACATGGTGACTTATCCCATGAAATAACCCATTGATAACAGTGCTCCAAAACCATCATGGTACAAGGAGCATGACTATTGCAAATTACATCGTGTCAAGGGACATAAAATAGACAAATGTCTGTGAATTCGTCACTATATCCAAGACCTCATCAATAATGGGGAGATAGAGGTGGACAACCCAGAGAAAACTCAGACACCCAAAAAAAAGATGGGTATATATAACGAACCATTCCCCAAACATGGTAAATCAGAAGATTCAAAGCCGGATCAAGGAGAGTCATCCCAGAGTTATAAATAAGTGAACTATTTATATACTAAGAGAGACAACAATCATTATGATTCACTTATTGGATGTATTCGCTCTCCTAGTGACCATGTCAACACCATCTGAATCAAGGGAAAGGATTACGTTATGGTAATAAGGCATGCCCGCCTCATGATTCCTGAACCCTCTCCATCAACCCCACAAAATGGTAAGTACAACCTCTTAGAACAACTTGAGAAAACATCTGCCAAGATTTCGATCTTGGATCTTCTTAAGATATCAAATGTACATAAAGACATTTTGTACCAAACTCTTCAGGGGTCAGGAGTGCCACTAGAGGTAGATCCTACACATCTTCAGGCCATGGTAGCAAACATTGTACCAACTGAACACATTGCCTTTGATCATAGGGAAATCCCCACTGAAAATCCAACACATAATCTCCCTTTGTATATTGAGGTATTTGTTACCCGTAAGAAGATCAAATGGGTGCTTGTGGACAATGGATCAGGGTTGAATATATGCACGCTGAAGTTGGTTAAGCAGTTGGGACATACTGAAGTAGACCTTGAGTCAAACATTATCACCATAACTCGCTTACGAAAACATGGAAATGGAGTCAGCAAGCACAATCACGTTTCCCATGGAAGTTGATCCTACTTATCATCACACAATTTTTCATGTCCTGGACTTATAACTTCCATACAATATGCTTCTAGGCTGACCATGGATTCATGCCGTGCAAGTCATGCCATCAATGTTCCATCACTGCATTAAAATAAAGCACGAGGGACCCACTATCACAATACAAGGAGATTCAGATCCCTTCACTCACTGCAGAGCTCTCAATAGTTTTACACGTAAGGGTACCTATGCATGTCCCTCCACTGATATAGTTTTTCCTCTCTAATCTGAAGCCATGGAGTCCTGGGTAGATTTAGATTCTCTCAGTTATTGCACCCATGGTGCTTCTACATCAACTTCTCCTTTTGTTTCATGGGAGATGAAGGTTCTAGAATACGGCTATGGAGAATATAATGTGCAACAATCCCTCTTGGTTTTAGACCTCTCATTGTCACCTAAGACTAGAGGTCAACCCAACTATCATTTCAGACGACCTAGGAATGAGAAAACTATTGGGTCATTTTTACCTGGAGGCTTGCTAGCTGAAGAAAAATTGTTGGATCCACCTATGACTTGGGTCCTAGAGGATACTCATCCAACCTTCTATCAAACCCCTAAATACAAGAAATATAGTAGAATTATGTACTCCATGGGCTACAAGGGCCTAGGATGCGGAAGAAATGAGCAAGGACAACGAGAACTAGTGCCTCTCCCACATTTTAAAATAGAAAGATATGGCATTGAAATTCACCCTTATGGGGCACATCCCAATGATCAAGATGCTACCTGCTCTGAACGTGAGGATAGCTTTGACTATCTAGACAGTGATACAGATTCCCATTGTAGCCAATATGAGGATCTTACCTCCACGAACCTATTCATGAATACCGTTGTCCTCACCATAACCCCTACAGAACCTACACTTGACCTCGTTTACCCTTCCCTTGTTGAATGGGACCAACAACATCATATGTCACTAGATCTATTTGAGAATGATAAAGCTATCACAAGAGTTCATGGGCATTCGGGATACAATTCCCATTGGAGACCACAAAAAGGGCTTCTATATTGACTTGGATACCTGCACCTACTTCAGAGAGGAGGATGAACTTCGTGGTCAGCAAAACTTAAGAAAAAGTGAGGGCAAAAGTTCCAAATCAAAGCCTCGGAAAAAATCAAAGTCCAAGTCACACAGTGAAAACCTCTTTGAGGCACTGGCAGAAAAACAGGTGCAAAAATCAAAGGACAATAAAAGTGACCACACCAAGGATGAAAATCTCATGGAGACATCCTTGGATGAAGATCTCAACCTTCCTCCCAATCCTACGCATATGGAGGACTTGTCAAAGTTACTAGTAGAGGAAACTATCGATGTAAACATTGGCACAGAAGAGGACCCAAAAATAGTCAAATTGGGAGCTTCACTCTCGGCACAGGAACAAAAAACATTCACCATGCTGCTATGGGAGTTTATAGATGTATTCACATGGTCCTATAAGGATATGCTAGGCTTAGATCCAACTTTGGTTGTGCACAACTTAGTTGTACATGCAGATGCTAAGCCTATTAAGCAAGAGCTCAGAAAGATGTACCCAAGGGTGGCTCTCCTGGTTAAAGAGGAATTAGAAATATTTCTTATGGCTGATTCATTCAACCCATTGATTACTCTGAATGGATATCCAACATCATCCTTGTCTAGAAAAATCCTGTCGGTATCAAAATCTACACGGATTTTAGAGACATTAATAAGGCCTGCCCTAAGGATGATTTTCCACTGCTAAATATTGATATGATTGTGGATTCAATAACAGGATATGAGATGCTATCTCTTATGGATGGATTTTCAGGTTACAACCAAATGAAGATAGCTGATGAAGATCAACACAAGATGGACTTTTACAACTCCTTGGGGTACCTTCTGTTATCAGGTAATGTCCATTTGGTCTTAAAAACATAGGAGCTACTTATCAAAGGGAAATGAATTAGGTAATTTTCCATGATATGATCCATGATATCATGGAAGACTATGTGGATGACATCCTCAGAAAATCTAAGACAAGGGAGGATCACCCTATTATTTTACGGCATATATTTGAGTGCCTACGAGAGTACAAGGTCCAGCTGAACCCAAAGAAATGTGTGTTTGGCATGCTATCCAGAAAATTGTTGGGATTCATTGTATCAAGAAGGGGAATTGAGGTAGACCCTGCTAAAGTGTCTTCTATTACTGAGATGCCTCCTCCTAAGAACATTAAGAAACTTTGAAACATGTAGGGAAAAATATAGGCTATTCGCCACTTCATCTCCCAAATTTTTGATAAATTTCATTCGTTCACCCACGTGCTTAAAAAGGATGTCGCCTTCATCTGGGGACTAGAGCAATAACAGGCCTTCACCTTGCTTAAGAAATACTTGGCCAATCCACTGTCCTCATGCCTCCAACTCCTAGTGAGCCGCTCCTACTTTATATCTTCAATTTGTTATTGGTGCGCTGCTCACCCAATACGACCTTGGTCACAAAGAAAAAGTGGTGTACTACCTCAGTCGCACTCTCATCACTTATGAGCTCAACTATCCCCAAATTGAAAAAGCTTGTTTGGCTGTAGTTTTTACCTTTCAAAAACTTTGTCATTATTTGTTGAACACCAAAACCAAGCTTATATCCAAAGTTGACCCGCTCAAATACTTGTTGTCTAAACCCACCCTCACTGGTAGAATGGCTAATTGGATCATTCTACTAAGTGAATTTGGCATCGAGTTTTTGCATCAAAATTTGGTTAAAGGACAGGTACTCATTGATCAATTAGCAGAAGCACCTTTGCAAGGCAATGAACCTTTGAATCTGGATCTGCCAGATGCCTCATTGCTATACATTGAAGAATTTTTTGTGTGGCAGATACACTTTGACGGGTCTTTTACTTTTCATGGTTCAGGCACAGGTGTGGTCCTCATTACTCCTTCTGGTGACCCCATACCTTAGGTTTTTTCATCTTGGTTTTCCTTACATGAACAATATCACAGAGTATGAGGCACTTATTGCAGGGATGAAGCTTGCCATCAAATGGGACATTCATCATGTTAATATTGTGGGTGATTCTCAGTTAATTATCAAGCAAGTTAATGATGAATAAAAGGTTAAGGATGATAAAATCATACCTTATAAGAAGTTGGTAGAAACTCTGAAAGAGTATTTTATGCATATCACATTTGAACAAATTCCAAGACAACAAAACAGATCTGCAAATGCTATAGAAACAGTGGAATCTATGCTCTACATTCTGCCGGAAAAGAATGACATGCCATTCTTTGTGGAAAATCTATGCCAGCCTACGTACGACATGCCAAAATCATGTCTGGCTTGTGATGTTGTTGGTCCTAATTCCCCATGGTATGAGCCCATCTTTACCTATCTCAAAGACAACATGTTCCCTCCCAACATCTCCCATTTGGAGAAACTAATCCTCATTCACCAAATAGCCCGTTATACCCTTTTAGGAGGTACGCTTTATCATCATGGCTACGATAGGAATCTGTTACGTTGTCTCGATATGATAGAGTCAGTCCAAGAAATCAAATAGGTGTATGAAGGGGTGTGTGGAGCACATACTAATGGAATGGTTTTGGCCAAGAAATTATTTGAGAGTAGGCTACTATTGGCCTACCATGGAAACCGACTATTGCAACTATGTAAGGAAGTGTGTACTTTGTTAGAAGTATGGAAATTTCATCCATGCTCCATCACAGCCATTGCAACCCATCACCACCCCATGGCCATTTTCTAAATGGGGACTTGATTTAATAGGGAATCTTACCCCTACTTCATCTGATGGCCATACCCACATCATCACGGCTACTGAATACTTTACCAAGTGGGTGGAAGTTGTCCCTTTAACCTATGTAATAGGAGCTCAAATTTCCAAATTCATCATGAATCATATCATTTTCCGGTATGGCATTCCTGCAACCATTGTTACTGATAATGGAAAGTCATTCAAGAATAAAACAGTAAAGGATCTCTGTCATTGGTTCCAAATCAGGTTAAAATGGTCTACACCATATTATCCCCAAGGTAATGGACAGGCCAAGGCCACTAATAAGACTTTGGTGTGAATAATGGAGAAGATGGTAAGTAAGACAGGTCGTAATTGGCATTTGCAAATCCACCCAGCTCTTTGGGCTTACAGGACCTCTATTCACACTCCTATGGGTGCGACGCCATATTCCCTAGTATTTGGAATGGAATCTATCATCCCATTAGAAATTGAGCTTCCTTCCCTAAGAATCTCTCTTAGGGATTATCTGGATAAAGATGAAGATTATCGAGTGGCTAGACTGGAAGAGTTAGAGCTCCTAGACGAGAAGCACATCCATGCCCTTAATCACCTCAAAGTGTATCAGAACAGAGTCTATAGAAATTACAACAAAAGAATCATACCTCATCAGTTTGAGGTTGGTGATTTGGTCATGAAGGAGAATCAATTCAACACAAGGGCAGAATGAGAAAAGAAAGGAAAGTTTGAACCGCATTGGTTAGGACCTTATGTTATCATGGCCAAGTATGACACAGGAGCATACAAACTTGTCTCACCCCAATGGTGATGAGCTCCATGAGCCCATGAATTCTATGCACCTTACGTAGTTCTATGCTTAAACATGGCGTAAAAATCAGAAAAAGAAAAATCAAAACATGGTAAAATAATCAAAATACAAAAAAAATTCAAAAAAGAGAAAACAGGTCATCCATAAGTGAAAACCACGCAATTGTGGCACTTTGGATAAGTCCTTGGGTGAAAACCAGTTTCCAGTGCCTTGGGAGGATTCATTGTTCACAAGCATCTTGCATCTTGGAGGGTACTTTTACTTAGCCTAGGGCTAGTTCTGCCTCCGAGATTCCCTGTGAGCCCAATCTTGTCAAGCCTTGATCCAGCTTTATCTCCTTTTGTCCATCTGTGAGGGGCATAATCTTTGTCTATTCCCCATCTTATGTTGGGGGCACTTCTGTGACTTCACCTTCCTATTTATAAGTGTGTGGCATTTTCCCTTGTATATTCCCCATCTAACGTTGGGGGCATCCATGATTTCTTGGTTACCTGTGCATAGCTCTGGAAAACTGTTAGAAAAACACAAAAATAATATAACATTGTTTCACAAAACACAAAAACAATAGAAAATTGTTTTGCAAAAACATTAAAAAATGTTAGAAAAATGCAAAAACATTCAAAAATGTTGGAAAAACACAAAAACGTTTGAAAATTGTTTCAAAAACGCAAAAACAATAGAAAATTGTTTCAAAAACTCTAAACAATAGAAAATTGTTTCACAAAAACAAATCTTGCAAAAAAATTTGCTTTAGTTTACTTGCATTGTCTTGTTTCTTACTTTTCTTGATTTCTTGTATAGTTGCTTCATGTTTGTACATTTGTATTATTTGTTGCTTAGGCATACTTTGTTAGGATTCATATTTTCTTGATTAGATTAGATTTATTCTTACTTGTGCATATTGAAGTGTGTTTTTTGCATGCTAGTGAATCATGGTACATTGTTGTATTGGTTCATTATGTTCTTTGTTAGCATTTGATTGTGTTTTCTTGTTACATGTGCATCGTTTTGTTATCACATCATCATATTTCCATCAATATCATCACATCTAACATCATCTATACATCATATATCAAGAAAAAGCTAAGTATACATCATACATGAATGCTAAGCTAATCATCACATATCGTATCATCAAATGGGGGCAAGAGGGATCACAAATATCAAAATCTATCCCCCCCACACCCATATCATCATATCATCCTGTCCACTAAGTCTGGCACATCACATGAGCAAATACATTTGATATACTCTACAAGATCTATCATTTAGAAATCAAAACACATGCGATACATCAACAAATCAAGATACATATACATGTGAAATCAAATCATCTAACATCATAAACACATCTATCTATCCATGTACTCAATCAAGAAATAACAAACAATGTCCATCTCATAAACATGTGTCATGTCAAAAATGTCCATATATATACATGTGTGTGGTATATCTATATCAAAAATGGATATGCATCGCTGATATACATCAAAAATGCCTTCATTTGAGGTGTACAAAAGGGATCATATACATCTATCAACGAATACAACTGCCTTCATCAGAGGCATGTGTCAAAACTATTGTACATCAAAAAGGCCTTCATTAGAGGCATGTATGTGTCAATACAAATGTTTTACATCAAGGCTAACTGCTCATAGCCTTCATCAAGAGGAATATGTATCAATACAATCATCAAGTGTCTCAGATGGGGTTTAGTCTCTCGTAGTGGTGGCATAGCGCGAGCATCACTTGGCCTCCTTGACTGTCTGTATGGTTACTCCACTGAGGCCTGGGACCTCTTTGACTTGGTCCCTCTGCTCGATTGCTAGCTATAGGAAGGTTCCCACAGCTCAGCTTAAACTACCTCAAAGTATAACGATCTATAGTAGGATGCTCTGCCCTCTACTATAGCCAGATCTCTGTGCATCTGGGCTGTCACCACTATGCCATCTATGCGTCAGAAAGACGCTATCTCAACTGAGGCTCAGGTGAGCTCAGCCAGGCCCACTACATGCTCTGCTCTTAGCTTGTCTCACTCCAGTATCATAGGCTGCAACTGGGCTTGTGTCTACTAATATAGGCTTGTCACCTAAGCCATCTGTGTGGCCATCTATTATATCTACTGAAAGTTAATAACACTATCATCTCCCTGGACAACCTGAGCTCGAGCTTGATCTAGCTATGCTAGCCACTGTCAAAGTTTGAGCATAGATGGGACTGTCAAACTCTCTTTTGTGGCCTGGTCTCTCTTTGTTAAGGCCTACTGTAACTACTGTAAGGTGGCTATTGTGCCATCTAGCTACACCACTGTGGCCTATCCCTATTCCCGCTATATGGATGATCCTTGTGCTAGGAGTGTCCCTACTCTCATAATCTAAGCCTGGGAAACTATGCAAGTGCCTTATACTGGTCCCTACGTGCCTCTAGTCCTGTACCTGTGATACACCCTGATCATCATGTGGTAGCCCATCAAATGGATCAGTTGGGTCATGGGCTACTGCATCCTCCCTCTCGTCACCGCCATGATGAATCTCTCTTGGTTGTTGAGTGCCTACTTCCCAAGCCTCATCTGGGATAGTCAAGTTCTAGGGTAAAATAGTAGCATACCAAGCCATGTATTCCACATTGGTTCTCAGATCTCTGACTTGTCGAGTGGGATCCCATACCTGTGGAACCACCTATAAAATATTTTCCCTAGCTCGAGTCACCTGTATGCGCTGCCCCATAGTTGACCTCTCAGAATCTCGATGGGCATACCACAAGTCTGGTTGTGGAACCCCCTGCACCATGCCTAGCTGTCGTTGACATCTGTCTACCCTATATAACTCAATGATATAGCTATGACTACCAAGAAGGAAGTGCTCCACTATACAAATGCTGAGCTCTACTGCATCCTCTGGCCACTGTATCTACCTATAGGGTCTCCATATGATATCCCTATCTAGTAACTCATCGAACTCTCGTCGATATCTATAAAAACTACCTAGGTGACCTCGTATGTCATCACCTACTAAAGCCCATGCCATATATGATGGCTCCTATGGGGCTCAAACATGTAATGTTCGTATGGGGAACCCAATAGCTATGTGGTCCCATGACCAAATCTGCAGTAGAGAGGCAAGCCCCACTATCTTCTGATGGTGGTAGGTAATAAGATGAAGATCCTAGTATAAATGTGTCAGTATGCACTGGCCCTAGTAATAACGCCCACCACGAAAGATCCTATGCACTTATGTCATTAGACCTCTAGAGAAGGATGTCCTGGTCTTATCAATGAGCAAAAACCCACTAATAAGTGACATCACGTATAAAGGCCCCTGGTGTAGTGTCGGATCTGCGATGCACTCATGAAATGTAACTATCATACCATCATGCGGTATATCATCTCTATCAAATAGGTCACTCACAGCCACCCTGATCCACCCAAGGTCACTAGTATACTCGATCAATGAGCCTAAGATAGGCACGTGGAGAATCTGCCACACATCCTCTAGAGTCACGGTCATCTCTCTAGTAGGGAGCATAAAGCACTAGCTCTCACTATGCCACCACTCAGCCAATGCAGTAAGTATCCCATGATCCAAAGTAATGGATGGCATCCGGGATATAGGGCCTAGGCCCACCACCTCTAGGAGTATTGCCACTGCACATCTGGTCTCATCGGTGCATGCTCCCCTCTAGCTCTACAATGTGTGAATGATACTCACGTGTCTAAAGCATGGGCAAGTGTCTCTGCAAAATCATTCCATTCATCAATCACTAACATTTCTTCTAAATTCTACCTATTATTTTAGGGTTAACCCAAAAAACCTAAATTTTCTTCTAAGTGCCATCATTTTTGGTATTTTTTGTTTGTCCTCCATCTGCTTAGTGCACCTATGCACCCTTTGGGGCATGTGTGTGCCCTATGGAATGTTTGCCATTATTTTGGTGCATGCACGTGCGTTCAACCACTTATGGGTGCTTGTGCCATCATTCAGGTACCTACGCATTCGTGGACCCTTTGTGTGTGCGCTATTGTGTAGTGTGTGTGCATGTGTGCACATGTGTGGCATATGTGTGTGTGTGTAGCTGTGTTTTCTGTGTGATTTAATGTGCATGCACATACACCAGGACACCTGCACCACCATTTGGATGCCTGTGTCACCTTTAGTGTGCCTATGCCCATGCGCATGCATGCTGACGTGACCCCTAATCTAGTTTCCTACTTCTATGGGAATTAATTACAAAATTGATAGAGAGAGTTCAGATACTCAGAAAGATTCCATCATTTGTATGTCACTCCTACCCTTGGACTATTTATGCCCATCTCAATAGGTCTCATGCTCTCACCATCATCCTCGTCGCTGTCAGAGCCTCGCAGTAAAAATTCAGTAGTGGTTGGTAACAAATGAATTAGTCAACGTGTGATTTACCCCCCCAAGGTGTGGTATATCAAGATGTTTTTCACTGGCCATGGTGCCTAGAGGCTCATTTGGACCACCATTTTCTCCTCTATTCACCGTCGAATAATTATTTTAATTAAATAATTATTTTTCTTTTATTTTTCACTGTGCTGGGGAACTTTTTGCCGTCTAGTACCCCTTTCTTCTCACTAGGAAAATTTTTCATTACTCCTAGGTGATTTTTCTTCTTATCCACACTCTCTTGAATAATTATCTATTATTCCTTTTTTAAATAATTATTTTATTAATTTTTCCACTATAGATGGACATTATTTGTCACATGTTTCTTCTTTCTTCCCCCTGGGGCATTTTCTTTTGCATCTAGGCACTTCATTTTGTTTCTTCTATTTTCTTCTACTGTCCACCGCATTTCAGAAAACACAAAACAAACAAACATATATATATATATATCACTTCAAAAATCAAAAAACAAGGTAAAATTCTCCACAAAATCCTAAAAAGTAAAAAACCTACAAAAATAGGTAACCTGATTATTACGGGTGAAACTTGTGTCTTGCGCATGGTTTTCTTTCAATATCCTATTGATTTGTCTCTCATCTTCCCCGATCAACACAACTTGCAGATCTCCGGATTCATAACCATTCACAAAGCTAGCTACTTGCTTCATCTGTACTCTGGGGCATATCTTGTTGCCTGGTGTTGTTTCATTACACACAAATTTTTCTACTTGGACCCAGTGTCCATTATCATTTCCCCCTTGCATGTATCCTTTCTCAGGGCATCATTTTTAACCCTTGTAGTCAATCACGAACATGTGGACCTCTTCAGCTTGATAACAAAACATTTGTACAACTGTCTTGACCATTGTTGGGTTGGATATGTGCATTCGTACTTATTTTCCCTGTTAAATGAGCTTGTTTCCTTCTCATATTACATTGCATTTTGTATGTTGCATGGATTTGGTATTTTCAGAAATGGACAATTGTTCATGGTATGGCTTTTCATGTCATTCTACTTTTTTCATACGCTAATATTTTTCATAAGGATTGATGACGTAGATCTTTTGGCAATATGATGATACTAAATTTGTTCCAATACAAAGGCTAGAGGCTAAGTTCTTCTCTCCACTTCTCCATATATCTTTTGCATCGCTTTCCTCTCGCCCCTAATCTTCCATTTCACTGGGGCATTCTACCCCCGCCCATTCTTCTATCTATTTCTCACCTTTTTTTATCATTGATCATCTTCCTTCATCACCCCTTCAACACTCAAGGGGGCATCTCTCACTTCTACTAATTTTTCTTCTATCCCTTCAAAATTTCATCCATCTACTATCTTTGAAGTGGTTTCATTTATGCCACCTAACGAGGGGTAAATGTAGACACCCATAATGATGCCTGAGTAATTGAAATACTTTAATTGCGCTAATCATCTCCATTCCTGCAAATTGGAGACATATCATCAAAAGTGCTCATCTTCTCTCCTATCATTGTTAATTAATTACACTATGTTAATTAATTAAGTCACATTATCCAGTAAATACACTAATTAACGACCTTCCGTTAATTAATCCTTCTTTCTATCTAAACTGATTAATTATTATTAATTAATTAGCTTCCCCTTTCATTAAACTAATAAATCAATATTTAATCAATTTAATCCCCCTTCTATAGTCTAAATCAATGCTAATATTCCTCTAAAAATCTTTTATAAGATTTCACATCTATTAATTGATCATCTTGATCAATTAATAAACCCCCTTTATCCACATGAGTCACTAAAGGACAAGCTAAACTCTCCTAAAGTTAACTCAACCCTATCTTAACCCCCCTTATCCATAAATAACTCAACATCCCTATTATCCCACATGCAAATGGATGTAGTTGTTCCTTTATCCATTGGGCTATATAAAGATCCCTCCTCCTACCTTTACACTTACACCTAAATTCCTTGAGAAGACAAAAGCAAAGCACATAGCAACTAGACTATAAGATTTTCTTTGCTATTATTGAGAAATTCACTATTTGAAGAGCTAAGCCTCCTTTCTTGCATTTTATATCCAAATTCTTAGGTCATATGGGAATAATCAAAGGGGTCTTGTAGCCAAGCTTTGATGAGCTCCCATTCCTAGGTTATTGAAGATCAAAAAGATCAATTTGATTGCCATGGAGTCTACATAGGTCCATTTGTTTTTTTGGTAATCTAGATAAGTAGAGGTTTTGAATACTTTAGCATGTTAATTTGATCTTGGTTCAAAGTTAATGCATTATGCTTAGTGTTGATCTTGTTTAGCTCTCATCTTGATGATGCCTAGATTTTGACTTAGCTTGGTTATATAACTATTTAGGTGGTAGTTCTTATTCATCTAACTTAGATTAAGCAAAAATACACACACACATTCCCCTTACAACCATTTAATATCCTCTTATCCTCCCACTACCATTTATTCCCCCCACACACCACTATCCTTGCACAATAGATAACCCCTGAATCTTAGCCATTTTAGCCCCTCTCGATCGAGTAAAACATCATCTCCACCTCCCAAGTTTATGGTCTGCCACAGTCACCAATGACCCATATGGGTTGCCATTAACCCAATTAATATATCTCTACCCCTCCTCTCAAAATTCTTATGAATATTGGGTCTTTCATCTATCTTGTGACCTTTTTGTGTTCTTTCTCTTCTTAGGAGCTATAACCATACAATTTGAGTTTTCTTATAATATTTTCATGATCTCCATGGAGGTTTGAATATTTTAAGTTCATTTGGAGTCCTGTTTCTTCGTTGCCTCTTTCTTGCATGTCTGTAGGTTCTCTTAGAGCTCTGTCACTTATCAACCTTTATCTGATCCTCTCCATACCTCTTTTCCCATCCATTCAGCTCACAAAAATCCTAAATCCTTCCTCAATCACCGTATACCTAGTCCATCCGTTGTTGACCCAATCAGTATCTTCATTAGATATGCCTTCTTGTACATCATCTATGTTCCCCCACCACCCCAAAATCAGATCCAGTATTTCAACATCAAATCCGGATATGCTTTTCTACATATCTTTAATCGGTTTTACAATGGTCACTATCAATTGTACTAGTCAGCCTCATGTCACCGTCGGCCTGAGCAGGTTTAATTTTTTTTATCATAATTTATATTATCACATATTTATTTTAGTGTCTCTAACATATATTAGATCTTTGATATCTGCATCCTCTTATCTATTATCCTTTATCTAGATATTTTTATCAAAGTGGGTTAACATTCATCCCTAGGAAGTTATCACTTGTCATGAAACCCACCATCTTATCTACTAATCATTTTATTTTTTGGTTTCTCTTTGTTTTATAGGTTATCGATCTCTCCGCGGAGAGGATATTTTGCACCCATATCTTTATCATCATCATCATCCCCATCAGGAGGTATCCTTAAACCCTCCTACAGTTTTTGAGTTTCTTGGTTTCTTGTATCCATTTCATTAACTTGGAATAGGAGATTGAAATATTGTCAAACACTTCCTCCATAGACATTTTCAGGTGGCATCCTTATGTCTAGTATTCCTATGATCCACATATGGGTCTTATCCCTCCACAAACCTTACCCCCCCCCACCTTTTTCATCTAATTTTAGAAACCATTATCCCACATGCTTAATCTTTTTAGACATATCTCATAGATATAATTTATTCTACTTGTTCAATTTTTTACTCCCCTCATTCTTCTCCTTTTGTAGATTGGTTAGGTAACTAACTACAAATTCAAGGTGGAAAATAATGTGTTCCAACAAGTTGTGTCAATTTTTTCACCTAAAGAAAAAATGTCTTATAGGGAATGTTGGATACAATAGATTGGTGGGTAAGTGTTGTCTACTTTTACAGACCATTCCTCATCCTAATCAACCCAAAAAATAGAAACACTACCTCTACAATAGGACTTAAATTGTAACATCAATGAAATCATGTCTACATTTATCCAACAATATCATAAGACTTAAAGATTACAAGATTCTTCCCTTTTCATGTGCCAATCAATTTCCTCTTCCTGTGATGTAATTTTACAAAGAGCTACCTCATCTTCATTTTCTATGAATTTATCAGTATATGTAGATCCTAAGTTGGCATCTAGTAGGATGAAAACCCTTAATTATTTGTCCTCAAATCTCATGAATTTCTCTTTAAAATTCATTTTCACTCAAATATAGTAGAACCATGGTCATTCGAGGATAGTAGGATATCTATATTTTATAGCCATATAGATCACCTCAAAGTCACCATAAAATGGAATTCCCATGATGTCGATTTACACATCCCACAAAAAACCAATGGGTCATTTGGTGGTCTTGTTCACCATAAAAAAATTCTCCACATTGAGTACTATGTGAGTTTACCCATATTTAATTACATATTATTAAATTTAGAATTTCAACTTCCAACCTCATATTAATCAAAAACTTGTGGAATTGGAACCCATTAAACTTCAAATCAACTAAGATATTTTGGTTAAAGGGTTTAATTAAATCAACCATATGTCTAATGTTCACAAGTAATATCTTTGGTGCCATAAATCTATGACTAAATTATCGGAGATTCCCCATACTATGCCTAAATCATGTCTTCAAAACTTCAACAACACCCTGATTCTTCACGCTAATGAGGATTTCATTCAAATATTTTATTTACATGGACACTATGTTTATAATTCCTCTTAGATCCTAAGGTTCTTGTGATTCTCTAACACCTTGTATCTCCTACTAAATTTCTTATAATACTTTCATTTCTCCCATTAAAATATTTTTTTACATTGAATAATCTAGATAAATGGCATCCCTATCCATATACACCAGCTAAAATTTTACTTTCCTCTATTTTTCATAACTTGGCCCTGTATATTCATTTCTTAGACCTTTCTCATAGATCCTTCTTATTACCATGTATCTTGCATCCTTGACCTTGATGTCTCCCTTGTCCTTGTGGTCTATGAAACTATTCTTGGTCATCATTTACCATCTCAAGCATTTTCTATAAGGGAAAAATTTACAAGATCTATTTTATTAATTCTATACAATCCTCTAACTAATGTTTTTCTTTATAGCTTACACAAGTGGGAATTACCCATAATAGTGATATGTGTCCCCACACTTGTAGCACATCCAAATCTTTTCGTCCATCTCTAAGGTTTGTCCTACCTATTTAGTATAATCTCTTGTATTCATACCATTGTCCCCTATTCTAAAATGAATAAGGTATCTTGAGTCTTTTAGCCCATAGTGTTTTCATCTCCCCTATCAACCATCAATCCATGGTGTCATGCATATTGGTATCATAAAACTTGAACAAACAGAAGACTTAAACATGTTTCCCCATTTGTAACCTTCGATAATTATTATTCTCGTGATCTTATAAATTGATTTCACACTTGACGTCCATAGAATGTACTCACACCCTCAAATTATTATTCTTGGTATGACCATAATTCTCACACTATATATATTGGATTCCTTGTTGCATTCCTTATGAAAATTTGGCAATAATTAAATTTAGTGTTGTGATACCATTATAGATAGCTAAAATTTTATAAATATAATAATTATTGTATTAAATTTTCTTGCAAGTTCTACCATTATGGGGACATCTAACACCTCTCACTAATATTTTAATTTTTCATTGTGATTTTCTAAAAAAAATAGGTAAATGAACCTCCCATAAACCATTGTGCATGTTTTAATGGATAGATGTTGTAAGATAATTTTTATATAAACATCTTAAACTATCCATCATATACCTGTATGGTCTTGTTTGACTCTTGTTTAATCTCCTTCATAATAAAAATACTATCCTATTCAAACTTTGGAATATGAAACTCCTTCAAAATGGTAGCTTTTAATTCATTACATTCCACCATATGCTAGTCCAAGTCATAATTTATATACCATATGTGTGCTCACCCATGTAGAGTTATAACAAAAAAGAATTTTTTTTATCCCAAATGTCATTACACACTTACCCCATGTTTGTGAGAAAATTTGTCATGTGGACAAATCAGGTGTCTCTACCAACATTCATGAGGTTATGCCCCTTTGCATTTAATGGTACAACTCCCATTATTGAAAGTAAAATAATACTAATCTTATCTAAATGTTGTGGGTGGCCAAACAGGATGGGGATCACACAGGGAAACTCCATTGAACCTATGACAAGGTGCTTATACGGGGGTACAAAGGAGGAAATTACAGTGATGAGCGGAAAGGAGAGAAATTATGAAAGGGATATTACTGCCATGAGTAGGAACCTAGATTCTCACACTCAGTAACCAAAGTAGTTCATCATTCAATATAGAGGAAACACAGTGAAGCTATCTAGTGAGATGGGAAAATTGAGACACCAAGTTCTCAGATTCATCTATAAAAGATATAAATCTCTTATGTCATTGTGCTTACATATTTTATAAAAGAGGGAAATAGAATAACCATTCAATATTCTTGTAACAACCATGTTTATCGTGTCAATGATGAGAGGAAACCATGCATACAAAGCTTCACATAATCATACATCTTGGAAATAAGAAACTCTATTCCTTGATTGACATTTACACAAGTTGTACAAAGCAAGGGAAAAGAAGAAAGTGGAAGAAAATTGTAGCTTTATTTCATGTATATTTGTGACACAAAGTGCAACAAACACCATCCAATATTGCCACAAAGCAGAAGTCTTCCAAAATATGGAATCTCTTGGAATGGAGAGGTCATCCCAATTTATACAATTTGAATTGTCCTTTCACCTCCATCATATGACTCCTCATTTCCATATACCACTCGTGGCCTTTTGTTTTCCATGAATTAAGTATTTCTCTTATAATTTTGAGAAAATAATTTTACAATTTTAAAATAGGTTACTTAAGTGAATAAAAAAAAATATGATGATTACACACAATGAAGGATTATAAAGAAATAGGGAAGAGAGGAAGACAGGAGAGAATGAATGAGAAGAAGAAAGAAGGAATATCGATGAAGATGATGCCCTGTTGCCCTCACCTCATTTCTTGGATGATCTGATGAAACATCTCAATGTGGAGAAATCTGATTCTCTGAATATTTTTCACCATAAGAAACCTCCTTCAAATAATGCACGAACACCTTGAACTAAGTGTTAATAGATGATGTCAAACGATCTCCTTAGTGACTACATGTGTTTCTCACTAAGGTACACTCCGTAGAATCTTGAGGATTGAAATGGATCTCTTATGACTTCTACTGCATAACCACACTTTTCTACCCATCAGGAAGCTTTGAATAAAGGCATTTTTAACACTTTGTCCAATCAATGATGATCACAATTCCTCCCAGGTACATGATGAGTAGACATCTCGGTCATATAAAGAGTGTTGAGAAACATTGTTTTTAGACTTCCCAATGTGAGCTTGGAAGGGACATATGAAATAATCATGACAATCCTCTTTAATACTTGATTGATGAACCATAACTCATTTTGAATCACCTGGCTACCTAAGTTTAAAAAATGGATTCACCTGCTGCATACTGCGATGCCCCGCCTTGCTGCAGGACATGATTGGAATCAAGATGAGTTTTACAGGGTCTTTGTGGAGTTATCATTTCTCTGTTTGAACCATGAAACCATCATACAACATCATAAATGGAACAAAAAGTAGTGATATGAGTGAAAATGAAGTCATCTGCAACTTTCTACACTTGGAACTAAAAACTACTATTTTTAGAAACCATGTTCCAAGAGTTGTTATTTGAAGCAAGTTATTTTGTTGGCCATGTCGTTGAACTAAGGTGTTTCTTTCACATTACAATATTTTTGCAGGTACATGGGGGTCAATTCATAGCACTTTCCATTTTTTAAAGTTGATTTTTTATTTTTACTTTTTTGTTTTGTTTTTTGTGTTTTGACCCACGAGCCCTAGCTTTCAGTTTCTATAGTTTTCACTGTTCTTTTCTTCTGAGAGATATTTGCTTTTTTGTAAAATTACTCAAAATAGCAAGTAGGAACCAAATTTTTTTTCTATTTTTAGAATCTGAAAATAACAGTGCAAGATTGACGAGAAAATTGCAAATTCTTTTTGGGTTTTTTCTCTAGGTGTTTTGTTTGAATTTTTGGCTCAATTTGCTTCATAGTTTGACAGCAACTGAAGAAAAATCACTCTGGGGTAGGATTTTTTGAATTTATTCTTTAAAAAATTGGACCATATTAGATATTTTGTTTTTTCTTCCCTAAGGAATTTGAATAAGGGATATTTTCTCAAAATTTCACATGGATCGGATGCACGATTTGGAAGATATGAGCAATTTGTAGTTTTCTTGCCTTGAGGTTTCGAACAGCTCTTGATCATGGAATTTTCTTGAAAAATTTAGTTCTTCACGTTATAAAAGTGTGGAATGTTTGAAACATAATGTTGGAGATGATGGAATTTTTTTGTAAGCAACATAAATGGAGGAGAGGAAGAAATCTTGACAATTAGAGAAAATTCGTGCATGCGTGCAAGAATGGAAGTAGCTAGTGGCAACCCGACAGTTAATAATTTTGTAATATTTTGATGCATTATGGAGAAGAACAATTTTGTGCACCATTTTCACCAATGGTTTGGTGAGCTTGGTTCAAAATAGTGTGCCCCATCCCCATTGGTCCACTTGGTAGCATGTGATTTGTCGTTGGGGTGAGAGAGGGGGCTGAAATTACACCTTAAGTAGTTGTCAGGGGCACATGGGTGACCAAGAGATTAAATGGGAGGGCTGGGGAGGTTTTTTTTCCCAACTATCCCAAATATTTTGTACACATGGGACATAAAAAATTCACCCTCACCCTGGCTTGAAAAGTGGCGGGGCATCATTGCACATAGCGAGGGCTAGGAAATGAATCCTTGGGGGTTAACTAGCTAGAAGGTGTTGAACTACTGTCATGTGGAGGCTCCAAGGGCCCAAATAGGGTAGGGGAAAAATTTATTGCACCTGTTGCAAAAAAAATTGATGCACTTGGTGCGAAAAATTACACCACTCTCCCATTGGTTGGATTTCCAACCCAAAAAATGACTAATTGTTGAAGCTTGTGCCTTGGAGTGCGACTTCTCAGGACCATAACTTGAGTTCCTAGAGGATTTTGTTGATGAAATTTGATATAATTCCTCATTGAAATGAACTTTTGAATCTAATGGTGGTGGTATCATCCTTTGATTCTTCATGAACCCCTATGAAAAATAGGATTTTTGTTTTGGATTGAAGGTTATGTCTGGCTAAAACTAGTTGTAGATAGGATGCCCCTATGTGTTGTGAAAAATATGATTCAAAAATATTTTAGGGATATGAATTACCTTTCCTAATATATATTTTTTAACTCCTAAATCCTTTTGAAGCTCCCAAAATCACTTCCTGGAGCTCAGGGGTTGTTTTTGTATGGTGCGTTGCCTAGGCCTCCAAGACCCACCTTTGTTGGAGCTACTCTAAAACTTGTGAAACATTTCAAAACATTAAAAAAAAATCACAATGTTCTTGGATATCTTATGCATGTCCATGATGTATTTTGCCATTTTTTTTTCCACTCCAGGGGGTGCGCACGAACCTTAGAAAAGCCATAAATTGACATTTCCCAAGCTTACCAAAAAGATTGTCGTGATGAATTTTGCTTGGGAAGAACTTGAAATGAGTGGGTAACCATGACTAACCTATGGACCCACTGATATGACACCTTGAAATTCTTATAGAGGGCGAAATAGGATTGACTCAGGGTTTAGGGTGACCTGGGAAAGTGTTTGGAAAGACCTATAACCAAAAGTTTTGACACTAGGGTCCATTTTCATGCTTGAAAATTAAGAATTTTCCTTTTTCACATTTGCATGAAAACACCCCACAATGTAACTTCATATTTATGTAAATGCTCTATGTTATCCTCAACCTATATATATTTAGTAAATTTTAAGTTCAGCAGATGGATAACCAAAAATTGTGATAAAATCTAGAATTTTTCGTTTGGACTCTTTGATATTAGATGGCTTCCTCTAGTAATTAATTGAGTAGTCATAATTCTACCTGTAAACTATAATGTGTGTTCTAGTGGTGTCCACACACCTTTTGTCACTCATGTAGAAATTAAATGAAGTATTTTACTAGTTACATGTAGAATACTTGATAACCCAAGTCCAAAATTTCCACTCAACATTAGAAATCCCCTCCTTGTCCACTCAAGAATCCTAATCAACACATAAGTCTCCCTACTCCACTTCAACATATAATTATCCCTTCTTGATCTAATTCCTATAATACGATCTATAATAAATTTCTCACTTCTCTCCAAATACTTTCTTCTCCCAAACACTCGAAATTTCTCCATATATTGTAATTTTCTCCTCCTATAGGTAATGTGGTGTGTGTTAGTGTCAACCAATCTATGGATCCATTGATGGTATTCTTATGATTTCATATATTATTCTTTATAATCCTACAATCCTTTTTCTTGGGACCCAAAAAAGTCTTGGTACTATAATACATTGTTCTCCTTAGGGAAATATCTAACACCAAATTTCACCCCATTCCCTCCTTTTCCTCTTCAATTTCTTTTGGTATGTTCTTGAGAATATTTTCCCACATTTCTAGGGTACCTTATCTCAACCTCTGTCTATCAGATTTTTATGTGGCTTCTCAACCTTGGTTCTCTATTGATCAAATCCTTCCTCATAAAAGTATAGACCAAACCTTGAATCTATCCTTAAACCATTTCAACTTAGAAAATCATAATTTAATACAACACCAACCTCCTACTTTCCTTAATCAATTGTAAAGCTCTCGCCCTTGCAGTACCATACATCCATATAACTACCTTCAAATATTCCTACAAGTATGCAAGATATTTGTAGTATGTTATATGTCTTCACATGTCTCATTGATGTGGTGTTTTATTAGTGATTTCAAAAAGTCCCTTATTAAAAAATAACCTCCTTAAATTCATTTAACAAAATTTTCTCTTCACATAGAAGTGTTTCTTACTCCTTTCCTATTTTTTTACTCATAACTTATGCATGCTTAACAATTATTTCAAGCCATACCTATCTTATCCACTTCTCGTACAAATTATTTCTCTCAAAATCATCAAGATGTATGGAGTGTTATCCACCTCCTCATTATTCTTATTCAAATTACTTAGAATTTATTTCCCCCATCCTTTATAAATTTTTACATTTTTAACAACCATCATGATATGCATTCATATAATAACTCCAAAATCTACTAACCAGATAATGATAAACATCCATATAAATTACATTTCACATCACTTAATCCTTATATTTGTCAATCTCAAAATTCACCTTACATTTCTCATTCACCAACATTTGACACCTCTTTATAAATTAGGATATCTTATAGGGATTTTTATGTCTTATTCCCTTTAGATCCAAATTTTCCACCATTTATTGAGAAACTAAGCTATCACTACTTTGACTATTAAAATTACCTTGAAAATTTTTCCTCTAAACTTATCTGAGATTATATTCTTCCTTTTCAGTATCAATGATACTCTCTTCATAATAAGATATTATCATTTTTTTATATCATTAATTTTATGAATTAATGCAACACTCATCATTTTATTTTGTGACATGTACATTTTCATGATTTATCTTATCGCAATAGTTATTTACATGTGGTAACTCAACATTTATATGTACATGAAACATATGCCAATGAATTCACGACTATGACCATGATCATTGGATCCTAGATACCTTAACTTTTATTTCATATGCATCTTCACATCGTCAACATGTTTCTAGATTTTCCCTCTTGCATAGAGTGTCATGTGCCACCACAGTGTCTATGTCCATATGTAATCCTTTTGTTTCATTACACATATCCTTATTTTGTAGGTGATAACTTATCTTCAACTTGTAGTGTACATTGATAGGAATATTTGAAGGAATGCACCAAAATCATACCAAATTCATCATGGATAGATATGTGCAATGAATTCATATAATGTGAAATATTATCTATGGCATCGTCAACATGGCCCATTTTAATAGTGAATCTATAATATTCCTTAGTGTAGTATTTTACACCAAACTACTCTTCTCACAAATTTCTAAATAGAACTAAATGGTAATATAGATGCATAAACTTAAGTCTTAAAATTTTTCAACATTTTATCCCAATTATTTTTCTTTTCTTTACCTCTATGCACTCTCTCAATTTAAACATGTTCACACCATAGAAATTTATGACCTTTTAACTTAGTGCAAGAAAAATTGAAATTCTTGTGATCTTACACACTTTCTGACTCAAGTAATTTTATAACTTGGTGATCCAATCAATGAGATATTTAGGTTTTTAACTTAAAGATTAACTTGGAAAAATCATATTCCATCCTCTTCCGATTATACCAATCATATGTACAATCATCTATCTTCTTATTCACAAATATCTTCCTCTGTAGATTGATCTTCAAGTGCTTCTATAATGACTTGATAATTTATAGTGTATTCATTCACCACAAAATCTCACCATTAGGATGTTTTCATAGTCTCCAATTACATTATTCACATAAACTCTACCAATTTGGTGACTCTCAAGGATATGAATTCTCTTACTGTTCTTGCACTATGAAAGCTCCTATTTATATTTTTTTTGTATTCACAATCAATATTTTATGATATTCATAAATTCTACATTTTATCCAAAATTATTCAATGTAATATGTCACAATTATATAATAATTTATGAGTGTGTAAATTAGAACATCCTTTCCTACATGAAAAGAAGAACCTTTCTATAATACCAAATGATGTACAACAATGGTTAGGGATTCCAGATAAAAAATTCCTTAGACCATGTCACATTATGAAACAACACATCTTTTGGTTGACATGTACCCTTTGCACATATAAGAACTTATAGTGAACCACAGTTCATTGATTTCTTTGAGGAAATAACATCGTACATAGGCATGAGACTTATAATAAATATATAAAACATTGACACAATCTATAAGGAGATAAAACAACAAAACTATAAAATCTCAATAGATTGAACTACAAAAAAAGATAATCTAAAACTAAATCCTACAAAAACCTAGCCAAACTAGCTCCACCTCCTAAGTTAGAAATATTTTTTTCTCAGTATCAATTTTTACAAAACCAAGAAACCACCTACTTACAATATTATCTCACAAATAAAAACTACCAATATGACATGTATTGAATCATAATAAAGTAAACATGTCATAATTTATTATGTAATATAATGCCCAAATGTTCCTTAACTCATTCACAATTCTAACACAACTCAAATAATTATAGTCATCTCAACAAATAGATATATCAGTTAGGAGAATGTTCAACTCCTATGCAAAAAAACAATTTGAATTTGAATACTTGTACTCTTGAAGATTACAAACATGGTATGTCCTACACATAACGTTTATGCATAAGTATTCTAACGATATCCCCACGTGTTTTCTAACATGAACTCTAATGGCCTCTTGGTTTAAATAGAGGATTTTTACCATCAAGATGAACCTTTTGTGGTAATGTGAACCTTTGAAAGTGAAGTATGTGGTATCATACACTAATTGAGTAATATTCTACAATAATATATGGGTGAGATAAATGTGTATGTCTAAAATCTCTCAATCTTGTGCCAATGGATAAAAAATCTTTTTCCAAGAATCTAATGTCATTTCTCATTCATGTGAATATATATGCATCTTTTGGAGGTGTCACGATGTAATTTGACATACCAATTCCCATGCAAAACCTTTGATGTTGATAATAGAAACAATTATTGCACCATTGAATTATTAGCTTATTCTAATTTTTGAGTCTAGAAGATACCATGAACCTTTTGAACTCTTCTAGATATGCCACAAAACACAATAAATATGGAAATATGTAAACCTCTACTCTAAATTATTTAATTTGACATGGTTTGCTTATGATTCTCAATGCTTGTACATCAGATTTTTGAGTTATCTTATCATCAAGTAGGAGAAACATTTGTGTTAGCACAAGCAGAAGGAATTCTATCTTCTTTTATAGTAATCACATCATTCCTAATTTACAAAAGATAAGGTCTAACACAAGAAAATATGTAAATAAGATATCATCTCCTTATTTTAGACCTATAGTGGAAAATTCTCATGCCATAAATGTATTCAGCCCCAAAACATTCAAAGGAAGAAATATTTAAGCTAAAGATGAATTCTCACATAGAGTCCATTTTCCAGCATTTTCATATCTCCATATTTTCTAAGTACCTTGATGACTAAATTTCTAGCTTATGTACAATATAAGCGCATAATATATTGCATATAGAGTCTTCTATCAAGATCGTTTATTCCATTTCTAGTCTGTAATAACTATTTCATTATTCTATAATTATTGAGTTGTTATGAATTACAAATTTAGCATATTTTATATCTAACTATAATGAGCAATTATTAGTTTTTAGTTTATTTATTTCCCTTTTAATTGTATTATTTTTTGGTATAATCTAACTAAAATAGACTCGTTGATAGTGTGTGTATTAAGATCAATATCTTGGAGATAATATGTATATGTGAAATTTTATCATGGGATAACCAATATAATTGTTTGAAATGGGATAGACAATAAAAAATCAAGGCCCAGTTATCCAAGGAACTAGAAGAATGACTAAATGTGAAAATAAACATGTGAATAGAATAATGGAGGAATCAATCATTGAACTTAAGAGAGGTTGATCGAGCAAAAGTAAATAATAAACAATAAAACAAGAGGCTATATACAGTAGATTGTATAGTTGAGTTGGCATATGAAGGTAAGATAGAAATGTTAACCTATAATATCGTCAAAAGAATGATATAATGGTCCAGGATTTGATATCTCTTCAATTTATCATTCAATGCATCTGTGTTATTTTAAAAAAAATCTTCATGAGAAGATATTGGAGAAATTGTGGTAGATTATTTTTCCAAAATGAGATATTTATTTAGTGCATCACTCAATTCATCTTTAATATCAAATTTTAATTCTTCATGAGAAGATCTCAAAGCAAGGTTGGTGGATTATTTCTCTTTAGGAGTGATATGCTTTATAATAAATCATTGTTATAGGGACCCATTTACCTTGAACTCAACCATTGACATTGTTTTCAAAATTATTTTATTGGGTTGCATAGAAGCAATGGAGATTAGTTGATCATTATTGGATTTTCAATTATGTTTAAAAATATATACACTTTGAAATGTAATTATATCCTCTTAATTAGTTTGTTTAGTACTAAAAGGAGGAAATTAATCTATTGTAATGAGATCACTATTAATAAAGACTCAACATTTTTGTGTACTGCAAAAAAATGATCTAAATCATGTATGATAATTATACACAAGTTTAAAAATGGTACACTCTTCCATCTTGATAGATGAGATGTGGGTGGATGTATAACAGAAGATAGGGTAGTAAAATTCTTGTCAAGTAACATCCTTATAAACACATCACCTGGTTTTTCTTTTATTCTTCAGATCTTAGAAGGTACATTAATAGAATGAGTAGTTTTTTTAGTATGTAAGATTATATTCATTATGCCTTTCTAGAATCACTCTTAGTTGAGTAATTTTTCTTGTGAGCAAATGCTCTAGGACTAGGTGATACACTATTCGTGTGAGAAAGTTAAAACGGATGTAAACATTCATCCTTTAAAAGAAAAGTTGGTCAAAAGATGAATAATAATGATAAAGTGCCTTCTCTTTGAGAAAATGTAGAATATGATTTTTAATTTAACATTTCTTGAGATTCATAGGTTGATATATACATTTATTAATAGTTTTCTTCAATATAAGAATGCAGTCATAGATGGGTTCATCTTCATTTTTCTTAAGAATTAAATAATGTTAAAATATAAGGCAAGCACTATTGTTGCTACTAAACAAAAATATTTACGCTTTATATAAGACTATATTGACCAACTAGGTAAATAATGAAACCAATCTAAGCCAAAAACTCCTAAGATTCTACAAGAAATTTTTAGTAATACTTTCTTATCACCCATTGATTTACAAGAGAAGAAGTAATGTGTGTAAGGTGCAAGTAGGGATCTCCATACCTATTAAATGGATGAAAACTAGGTATTGCAAAATAATGTGGATCAAGATAATTAAGGACATTACGAGTAATAGGTTGGTCCTAAAATATATTATGTTATAAATGAGATTTTAAGACAGTAGAACTAAAGATAATGCATTAAATATGTTTCGAAGTTCACTTATTACGTGCATTGGGGATACTATCTAGCTAATAGGTATAGTAAATGGTATGAAGAGGATCAGTCAAATGTCTCATTTTACCATTTATTTTAACCATAGGTACAAAATAATCACTAAAAATTGAAATATGAAATTTGCTATAAGACATAAATAATTATTATAATGCATAGAAATCACATGAAAATGACCATATACATCATTCACCCAATCCATAATTTTATTAACACTAGATCTATTATGTTCACCTATTTTTCTAATGTTATTAATAAGTGTATACATATATGAGCTAAGGAGATCTATATTGAGTCGTTCATACGGGCCAACACTTGTTAAAGATATTACAAAGGGGTATAATTGTGTGCAAACATATAGTAAAATCTTGCATTTCTCATGCCAATCCTTTACCACAATGGTTTTTGGAGCTCTAAAGTTAATAAGCAAGTGAAAGTATCCACCCAAAAAAATCTCGAATCATGGTAGATAGTGATTGGAAACAAACCATATCCGCAATTACTCCTGAATGAATATGGTCTTTCGTTATTTGGTGCCTTCAATCAAAATATATCGCCAAAAATGCAAAGCTTTACAATGTTAATCTATAGTTGCCTTTCCCTTGTTCCCATTGGTCCACGTTATAAGCTTTGAATTACTAGTCATAAGTTAATGTGGGCTTTTAACTTATTCCTGAACGTGATTTCTTCGACATAAAATTGAGTGGACATTTGGGTTGCTTATTCACATGGAAACTCCGGCATAGTCTACCACAAATTTTCATGATTTCAGGATCCAAAAAGTTAAAAACACTCCATGAGATTGAGCACATAGCAAAGTTAAGTGTGAATGAAGTTCAATTCTTTAGAAGTCTTTGAAAACTGACAATCACCCAAAGGACTGGGAAAGCACTTGGAAATGTGAAAAAATAGGGGAAGTGTAGTTTATTTGTTCAAAATGAAGTATGGTGCCAAAGAGTGTAAAAAATAAGGTTTTCCTTAAACAAGAATTCCAAAGAGACAACAATGCTCTAGAGGTGTCACATTGGTAAGGTAGTATATAACATGAGTAATCATTAGTTATTATTAAAAAATACAAGGGTAGATTTTCTTATCAAAATCTACATTGGTTTATTGGTAAAAATAAGGGCAATAGTCTAAAAGAGGGCAACAAGAATGAGAGTACATAGAGAGTGGTAAATCCAAATATAAGGGGTAATATTTAAAATCGCGTGTTATGAACATTTTCTAAGTTATATCCTGGGGGATACTATCTAGGGGCAAAAAATAGGATTATGAGAAATGGAGAATATCTATGTAAGTTTTTAGCGTGTTCTTGTATAAAATAAGATGATCTTGAGTAAGTATAGTTGGAAGATAGGGGTGGTCAGGTCGATGTATAGGGGATTAGAAAGGATGAAAGTATGATAAAGAATCAATGTCAATAGTCCAGGTGTGTCAAAGAGTATCAAAATCAATGTTTCCAAGTGTCCTAGATTAGAGATGGATCTCTACACAAACACAAGGAAAATGTGTCAATAAGGTTCTAATTTGTACCAATAATCGATAACAAATAAATATACTATCACCAAAAATAACTAGTCTTATGCCAAAATTAGATGTTTACAACATCCATACCACATGATGTTCAATACAAGAATTATTGCAATCGAAAAATCAATTAATATATCACCAATACTTCTAAATCTCATTTATGATTTAATTTTTTTATGCAAACTGTCTAAATATCTTATTAAATTTAAACACGAATTCAAAGCACAAAATTGGGTCCCTAATAACTATAGCACCCAATGGATATCAATAACCATATATTCAATAACCCAAAAAAAGAGTTCACAAAAATTTAAATTTATAATCTTAATTAATTAATTATTTTATTTTTCGCCCTTTTCCTTTGACCCTAAAGAAATTTATACAAAATGTTTTTTCCTAGGGTGGTAAAAAGCCATGAGAAGGAAGTTTAGAAGTGGGAACGAGGGTTTGATCAGTTTTTAAAAAAGACAAATTTTGATTATATTGATTTGAGTATTTTCTTAAAAGACAAATTTTAATTATATTTATACAGAGGTATTATTTCCAATTAGACTAGGACAAGTTAAAGAATGAATATACGAGACTTGTCTTCCACAAGGATGTTGTCCTCCCATGTGGGTGTGAAACATGTTTCAATAATAAAATATATGCGAGTGATACCTAATTTTAAATCATTTGGAGTATAGTTACATATCAATTTGTCCTAATAATAGTATAATGTTTCTAGAAGTTGAGAGTCTCCAATTATATATAAGGTGACTGGCCTCAATTTTGGCAGGCAATACAGCAGAGCCCTTCATTTTAATATAAATTGATTGATGGAACCCTTGAGACAACCATTATTGTATGCATTAGATGACTTTGACTTATGACAAGTAAGTGTTTGTGTAGGAAAGAAATAAAACCATACGAATTGTAGCCAACCGTGATGTCATGAAGCCAGGTACAATCCCCAAAGCAATTATAACGTTTTCCAAATCAATTATAATGTTTGTCTTCTTCCCCATCTATTATTTATTTATGAAGTTTAGTATAATGATTGTCTTCTTATAATGTTTGTCTTCTTCCCCAACTTTGGAGATGCATTTTAATGATTGATTGATATTCGTCCTCCCACCCTAGACTACCACGGCCATATACGGGGAAGCAAAAAATACTTGGTGATATTTAGGTCATTACATGCACTTTCTATGTATATAACATTGTACCTACGCCCCATGTCATATAATCATAACTTTCCACCATTAAGAGTCGAGTTGGTGTTCCACATTGGTGTTTGTCTCGTTATGTTGTTAGAAGTACCCATGCCATTTCTCTTCTTCATTGTTGAGGTCCTCTTATCCCCATAAATGCTGTTTTTAAAGATTTTATTACACTCCTATTTTGAATGATTTATTTGCTTGATACATAGTCATTGCATAAATTCAGGAAATTTGTTCACATCTAGGTGAGAACTTACAATTAGACAATGAGGAGTGTTGGAAAGATGATGACATGGGAAGCCAAGGAGGGATGTGACAACAAATATATCTCATCCATTCGCCTCCAATCCCCACGACAGGCAACATTGCTACTTCGCATGTATTAAACACACATTGTATGACTTAAAATCAATGTTGAGTTATTTTTTTCCTCATGAATGATTGGAATACTAATATTAGAGAAACCCCTACTTTTACTATAGTTGAGACTCTTCCGCTTAGTTTTTCAATAGATAGGATAAATGTTGTATAGATTTTTAAGTTAAAGATAAGTTAATACGTATGCATATAGTTTGGATGCACTGATATGTGCATACGAAGTACATTCGATATTCAGTGGATAATATATTCTATAGGGAAACTGGTGGCAAACCATGTTCTCAAGTGCATGGTAATATATATTTGAATTATTTTCATACCCTTCTTAGATTACAAACTCTATGGGCCCTATCTCTAATATCGCTTAAACTAGTCACCACATGTTCTAATATTCTTTTTCACATATGTAATATAAAGCTATTTTATTTTCACACATACAATTGTTAAGTGTTCTATGATATGAATGGAATTATATGTTCTAATGTTTCTGCTTGAAATATTTTCATATCCTTTTAAGATTACAAACTTTATGAACCCTATCTCTAGGGATTTATGGGAAAACTAAATTATTTATGATCTTATAATAGTAAGTATTGTCTAATACAAATTTAATAGCTGGAATTGTAAGGAGTTATGGGGTTGCTTTTTGATCCACATGTACTGTATCATTAAAATTTATGGTTGTGAAACTATAAAATTAGACTTATTATTGAGAGTAGGGTGAAATCCTTAGTTTTCTCAAACCATGTTACAGTATGTCTTCTATTGAATTGGTAAACACATTTAATTTTAGGAAGTAAACTATAATGTGTGCTTGAATTCACACATTAGTATCAATGACCAAGCTATAAGGAATAAATTGAGACCTCTAGGAAACATAACCTATAACAGGACATGAGGAGGGGGTATTTTTGCATGATACATGGAAATCCAACAAAAGCATTAAACCCTAATGTGTATCAGGATTAACATTGAAATACATTCAAAACATATAATTGTTGTATAACGCATTATATGAATGCTTACGTGTATCACATTTTATATTTATAACCTTATATTTGTTGGTGGTTGTGGGAAGTCTATATTTCTTCTAATATGGCTAGGCATTATAAGGATTAATAAAGGAATGAAGTTATGAACAAAATGGTGTCTCATTATTATCTTGTATGGAGTATTAATATTGGAACCTAGCCTTGGATTATAATAGAAAATGGTAAGCTTGGCATGTTTGGCCCTAACTAAATAGTCTTTGGGTACATGTAAAAAGTTGGGGGTCAATTTTGTGGTCATCTTGTTTTTCATATTAGATTTTTTGGATCTCTGATGAAAAAAAAATGCGCATGTAATTGCAGAAATCAAAATAACTAACAATAAGATGCAATATGATCAAGAACTTACAAGGCAAGAATAACTCCAAATCAACTCAATGCTCCTTAGGATCTATACCGATGCAAGTGATGTACATATAGGAGGTGAATGTGTAAGCTCCTCTTAGATCAATGGTGAATAACTCTCACTAACATATATTAGAAGTAGATTTGACTCCACATAACTTGTAAGCTAACTTAACACAAACGATAAGCTAACTCAACACAAATGACATCTAAGTAAGCATATCCCATGAGTGTAGGAAATATCCTAGTAAATTAAAAAATACAAGGAAAATGAATATCCTACACTAACACCCCCATAAGAATAACTTAGCTAGGCAGTGAAAAAGGAAAGTGGGTCCTCGAAACAGCTTGATGAGGTACCCACATATAATGCAAATATCTCATAAAGTAGACAAAAGAAGAAAAAATAGTGGGAAAAAACTCCCCCCAAAAGAGAGACAAGAAACTCACTCAATAAAATTGGAGAAGAAGAAGAAATAGGTCCTGATAACTCAGCCTGATGAGGTACACACGTACAATGATCATCTCCTAGAGTAAAGAGAGAAGGAAGTGAGGAAAATAAGGTCCCCTAAGAAGAGAGTTGATGATGTGGTCCTCTACGTAAAGACTAAAGAAAATCCGCTTACACCGAACAATATTCCTTCCCTTGAGAAGGACAAAAAGGGAGCACTAAAATTCGACCACTCCACAAAGGAAAGAAGAAGCCTACAGTACTCTTATCTCTGCATCTAGTTTACAACTGAAATGTGGCATATGTTTGGCAAAAGTGTACACAAAAGACAATAGTAATGCCATTGCAGTATACATGTCAAAGACAGAAGATTGCAGGGGACCAATAACCCTCACAAAGGGATCCACACGAAGAGGTGGATCATGAAATGTCTCTAAAATAGTGGAAGTGAAAAATTTCCCAAGGCAGAAACTCCCAACGAGAGAGATGAATGGGTCCTCTAGAGTGCGTGATGGCTCAATAAAAGCATATTCTTGTAATGAAACACAAATGGAATTTGGAAATAAATAACTTATGTTAGATAGATACTCATCCCATTAGGTTTGATCAATGACAAAATTATCTAAGAGGAATGTATTAGCATCACAACATGAAGTAGGAGGAGAAGACTGTTGTGAAGAGTTGTTGGATGTCCAAGATGAAGCAATATTGTACTCAAATGTAGCAACAAGTGTGTGTGGAGTTTCATCAACTAAGAAATCAAGAAGCAATGGAGCATGAGAGGAAATGATCACATTTTTCTCAGAGGAAGGTTCTCTAATAGAATACTACTGTAGAGAGTGAATGGAAGAATGAACATGGGTGAAATTGAGCTATGTGGAGGAAACAATAGAGAGAGAGTGATCAATAGCAAGATCCTATGGTGAATGGCCAACATGGGACTCATGAGTAGCAACATGTACAAAAGAACACTCAAAAAAGAAAGGGATGTGAGAAGGGGAAGAATCTATGGTGGCATTATAGTGGTCTAGGGAAGCGTCGCTCGCTGAAGGTGAAACAAGTTCACCATACAACTATCAGATAATGGTACATGTTGTGAAAGGGAACTTAGAGTGCTAAAAAAATGCAATATTTCATGAGAAATAGTAAGATTGAGAAGGCCATATACCTCATCGATTTGGTTAAACCACTCATCCTTCTGTAGAGGCTCATCAAGCTCATGAATAAAACCATGGAGGTAGGGCAACAAACTGTTCATAGTGCATTGATTTATAATGCCTTCCTTCTAAGATAGAAATTTCCCAAAGTCGATCATAACAACATAATGGTGAAACTCCATAATGTAGATAAACCCCCAAAATTATCACATATGGCACTTTATAACTTAGTACGAGAAGTACAAGTCCCCATAGAGTTTTGGAAGAACCCCCCAGAATGCGGCACTTTATAAAGTCATGTTTTTATAAAAATAAATTAATCCATCATGTAGAGCATGAGAAAAAATTCACTTTTGACTGAAACAGTGCTCAAATCTGAGCCACCGATCAAAAATTATAACAAATACAATTTCTAGTAAATAATAGCTTATTTAATTAAAATTTTGCAAACTTATTTTAAAATGCCAAAAATGAGAGGAAATGGTGTCACAAGTATACTCGTTTGAACCGAGGCAGAATTTAGAACATAATGGTTTAATTTTTGAGGTGAAATTGACCTACTACCAATCCGGGCTTCAAACTTTGTCTCTGAAAAGTGAAGATACAAGCTTAATTAAACACTTAAAATTCCTTTTTAAAGCAATAAAACCAAATCTACTTTCATCCCAAAGTGATAAAGACTTAACTTTTGGAATAATAAAATTTCAAATTGAATAATACGACCACTTTTCCATTAGGACGTGGGGTCCACTAAGGAAGGAGAATGCGTTGGGCTGAAATTAGGTTTAAGAAAACCTAAAAACATTATGGTTTGTAGTTGTTTGCTATTGCGGAGCACCACCATCCACAAAAATAATACACCAAAGGAGGTCATTCTAGGATTCAATAGAGTAGCACAGGCCCAAAAGGCTAAATGCAGGCCTAAACAAGTCCCAAGGAGGTTGAAAAGACAACTTAAGGTGTGTAAAAAATCTGATTCAAGGAGTCAAATTGTATATGTTAGAGTAGGTATTTACCTTAGCTCATGTTCACCTAGGTACTTTATTTACCTTTATTGTATTTATCCTCACCCACTTATGTGTGTGGATATTTCTTTTTATTTATTTAGATATTAGGGAGATATTATCTAGTTGTTGTATAGTTCTTTCCTTGACTAGATCCTTGATGTCTAGTTCTCTCATAAATCTATGGTCTTGAATAGTTCTTTCCTTGATTTATGGCTTGATCTATGACCTTGACTGGTTCTTACTATTTTTATTCCTTGCCTATATAAGCAAGGCCCATTCTCATTGTATTTCCTTGAGTTCCATAATAATATATGATATTGTTACTCATTGGTTTATAAAGGTTTATGTAAAGTTATTATGGACAATTACTTTCATCTTATTGATCATGGTGTTTGATTAGCATCTGTGTTCTTATCTTGGTACGATTTGGTTATCATTCCTTTTATGATATCAGAGCAGGGGATTATTATTGACATTTGTCAGTAAGTTTCATTTTGCAAACATTTTCGACCATTTGAAATCCTTAGCCCCTGGTCATATTGTATGGTCATATGAGGGCTTAAATTTTGTGACTAGTAGGTGCTTAACTCCAGCCCCCTTTCATTTTTGTGTGTGGTGAAGGCAAGAGCATTTTATTCTGTTTTAGTGGCAACTAAAATAAATAGTAGAAGATAATATTGAAAAACTTGTATCTTTTGATCGATAATCTGGTTTTGAGTGTCATTTTTTTGCAAAATTGTTTGTTTTTTTGTTCTCTTTTCATTGAAAATATTTATTTTGAGAATTACATTATAATTACAAAGTGTCATATTGTAACATGCATTCATTATAAAGTGCCAAAATATGGGGGGGGGGAGGGGCGGGAGGGGCGGTCTTTTTGCATTGTTTGGGGGTCTTATTGCATTGCTTGGTTCTTGCATTTCTTTTGGTGTTTTTTTTAGGATGACATCTTTATCTACTTCTACATTAGATCATGTTGAGCAATTAACAAAACATAATTACCATACATGGAAACCAATAATGGAAACAATAATTAAGCGGAAAGGATTACGGGATTTAACTTCTTCAGAATAACCAGTGTTCACTAGAGAATATGAGAAATTTCAGTACTAGTGCAAATTTGATGAGTGTATGGGTTTGATAGGAACTTATGTAAGTGACAGTCTTTTGTTTCATTTGAAAAAGTGTGACTCTCCTTTCAAAATATGCGAGAAATTGGAGGATTTATTTAGTAAGGTGGATCATATGAGAGCCATGCAACTTGAAATTGAGATCACCTATCTTAATATTGAAGATTTTCCAACAATTATAGACTATCTTACCAAGTTAAAGCATTTGTTGACATATTTGAAGAGGAGTGGAAGAGATAAGAAATATGAAGAGTTTGTTTACTTGATTCTATCCAAGTTAAGAGGACCATTTCAAATATTTTCTTCAACCTTCTTCTCTAGCATGAATGTCTTAGGTGGCACATTCAAAATTCTTGACTTAGAAACATTTTGTGAAAGATTTATTAGGGAAGAATCCAAATTGTCTCACCTTGAGTCTTCCACCTCTCAAAAGGAATTAGTTTCATCTAATCCTAAGGGAAAAGTAAAACCAAAAAGTAAAACCAAATCCACCCCTTCTCCATCTCAAAGTGCTCCTAAACCCAAAGAAAACAACTTTAAACCCAATGAGTCTTCTGAATCCAAGAATAAGTATAGCCTTTCATGCTCTTTTTGTGGGGGTAGTGGTCATGAAGAACATAGGTGTTATAATTGAATGCAAGCCTTAGAGGATGCAGTCAAGAAACACAAAATTTCTATCTCCACTCCACCTCCTTCTAATCAACATGGCAAAACACTTAATGTTGTTAGGAGATCTCAATCACCACTTGCAGATAGTTGGTTTATAGATTCTGGTGCTTCTCATCACATGACTTCTTCCAAGGAATCTTTTGTTTCTCCAGGTTTGAGTTCTACTTCCAAAATTGATGTTGGATATTTTTACTTTCTTTTTGTTGAGGGAAAAGGTGATATACAACTTGATGGTAGCAGTATCCAAGATGCACTATATGTTCCTAACATCACTAAAAAATTTCTTTCTATATATCAAATTTGTCATTCTAGTCAAGTGAAAATAGTGACTTTTACACCACATGGGGAAAAAGTAAGAAATTTGTTTGAGCCTTATTCACTTGTTGCTCAGGGTATTGTTGATCATAGTTATAGACTATATCACTTTGAGGGTTTTGATGACACTTCTTCTATAAGGAAAACTAAGTATTCTTCTTTGATGAAGAATCATACTTGGGATTTGGTCTCTCTTCCTAAAGGAAGAAAGATGGTTAGGTGTAAGTGGGTATACTAAACCAAATACGCAACTGATGGGTCCATTGACAAGTATAAGGCTCGTCTTCTTGAAAAGAGTTTTTCACAAGTTGAAGGTATTTATTACTCTGAGACTTTTTCACCTGTTGCCAAGATGGATTCTATATGCCTCGTACTTGTTATTTCTGCATCACAGGAGTGGCCCGTTTACCAGATGGACGTGAAGAGTTCCTTCTTACATGGAGATTTACAAGAGAAAATATACATGGAGCAATCTGCTGGATTTGTTCAGGATTCTTCTCTTGTTTGTAGGCTCCGAAGGTCTCTCTAAAGTATCAAACGAGCCCCTCGAGCTTGGTATGAGAAGATGGATTATTTTATTCTATCTACTAGTTTTTATCACTTCCACTCCAATCATATAGTGTATCTCCACCATGTTGGTGAGGATATTGTGATACTTGTCTTGTATGTTGATGATCTGTTACTTATTGGAAGCTCTTCTTCTGACATTCAAACTATTCAGAGGGCTCTTTCTACACAATCTGACATGAAAGATCTTGGGTTATTGCATTATTTCTTTTGTTTATAGATTTGTTAGATAGATTCATGGATTCATTTGAGTCAACAAAAGTTGATAAGAACTTTGCATATCATAAATCAATAAATTGCAGAAGATAATACAACACAAGATATATGGGGGGACAAGATGCCCTAATATGCAATATATTCAGAATAATACCCTTAAGGTAGGGCAACACCATACAATGCTCCTTAAGGAAGGAGTAACTCCACAATCTCCCAAGATGGGAATCCACTTCAAGGGGGACACCTCCAATATACCTCTACCAAGTAGAAGACTCAACTCATACATACATGACCTCCCCATAATGATACTCACATCCTTTAAATAGGATGGGTAACACCTAATCCCAATGTAGGCCGACCCATTACCCAATATAATTAATTCCTATGTGAGCCCATATAACTAACTAAGGGGATGTGTGCCACATGTCGGCATCTCCATCAACCCATATACATTATATTATTATATCCCATGTGAACCCATACATATAACTAAGGGATGTGTGCCACATGTCAACATCTCCATCAACCCATATATATTATATTATCATATCCCAAGGTACATAGCATTGCCTACCTCTTTGACCTGTTTTGTCCCCAAAACATAAGAAGAAGCCATATAATGAGTGCGCTTTAAATTATTACACACTTGTCACCATGCTCGATCATCCAAGCACCCATATGAAATCCTAGTGGGTGATGCTGCTCCAAACCTGATTCCATACTGGTCCATATGTGTTCCTTCTCGGCATCCATGCATATCCATAATTATTATTCATGTGATTACATGTCATATAATTATTGTTCCATTGATTCCATGTATAGCCAAAAGTATTCCTGTGATTCCTTGTATATCCATATGGATTTCTATCCTCATGTGTCCTAACATGTCTCTATGAATTTTTCCTCTCATGATGGTGTGGGTGTCGATATGGTGCCACCTTCGAATACTCAACCTTATCAACCTTTTCCTCAACTTTCTTTTCCTCTTCCACCTTGTTTGTTGCTTATTTTTTCTCTTGAGTAGAGAAATTATTTGTGACTTTATGTTCTTTATCCTCTCCTTCTGATTCATCCTTATTCCCTTCTTCACCATCTTCAAATTCATCTTCATGATCCAATTTTACGTTACTTTTTTCTTTGTTAAGTGTGATATCTTGCAATGTAATTTTATTTCTCTTGTACCATAATTTCATGAATTTATTTTACACATTAAGATTAATTGTTCCCAAGCTCTCTAACCAAGTATATCCAAGAACAATATCCATACCATCCATATCTAAAGCATAAAAATCTAAATGTAAAACATATTTATCCATAGAGAGCTTTAAATCTTCAAAAAATTGATATGCTTACCATCCACTTGAGCTTCCTTAATATGTTTTGCTTGTACATGTAAATTTTAAGCTACATCCATATTGATGAAGTTATATTTTCTACTGGGGTTTATGGAAACAATTACCTTTTTCCTTTGAATACACCCTTCAAACTAAAATATTGAAGCTTCCTTCTTTGGAGATGCATTATCATGTGTAACATCTTCATCATCAACATTTTATTCTTCTTCTTCTACTACTATTTCATCTTCCTCACTATTATCATTAAATTCTTCTTTTATTTCCCATTTGTCCATGAAAACTTGTTCTAGTTCCTCTAAGGACCAATTAGACTTTTCCTTTTCTAACTCAGAAAACCAAATCTGTGCAGGGCCACTAATTCACAATTTGAAGAACCAAATATCTAATGGTTCAGAGAATTTATGCCTAAATTTGTTCCACCATTCTCTAACATCAATCCTGCCATCTGCAAAAAAATTTACCATCCCCATGATCCACAAAACTAGGGTTTTAGGAATAGAAACTTTTGATCAAAACTTGTTCTAACCCTTTCGGTTAAAATTCGGCCAAAAATCAGAAATCACAGAATACAAACCTGAATTTAATTTTTAAGAGGTTTCTGAAAATGTAAGAAATTCAGGAAAATTCTTCAAATTACGGCCTGAGGAGCAAAATATTGAAAAAACATAAAAATATGATAACTTTGACAAAATAGATCCAAAAATTCTGAAATTTTTACCATACTTTCGGAAGGGAATTCGCAATGCTGGTAAAAATTTAGAAAATTATTTCCAAAAACTGTAGTGTGTAAAGCAAAGTTAGGTGAAACCCTAAAAATGCAATAACTTCCACAAAACACCTCAAAAAATTCTAAAACTTGGACTATATATTTATGAAACCATTTCACAATTGTGGTAAGAAATTTGAGAAAATATTCACATCCATTTCCAAAATATATCTGAATCAATAAAATTAGGGTTTAGACCCAATTTATTTTACCGAAATCGATGCTCTGATACCACTTGATAAGAACTTTGCATATAATAAATCAATAAATTGCAGAAGATAATACAACACAAGATATATGGGGGGACAAGATGCCTTAATATGTAATATATTTAGAATAATACCCTTAAGGTAGGGCAACACCATACAATGCTCCTTAAGGAGGGAGTAACTTCATAATCTCCCAAGATGGGAATCCACTTCGAGGGGGACACCTCCAATATACTTCTACGAAGTAGAAGACTCAAATCATACATACATGACTTCCTCATAATGATGCTCACATCCTTTAAATAGGATGGGTAACACCTAATCCCAATGTAGGCTGACCCATTACCCAATATAATTAATTCCTATGTGAGCCCATATAACTAACTAAGGGGATGTGTGCCACATGTCGGCATCTCCATCAACCCATATACATTATAATATTATATCCCATGTGAACCCATACATATAACTAAGGGGATGTGTGCAACATGTTTGCATCTCTATTAACCCATATATATTATATTATCATATCCGAAGGTACATAGGAAAAATACACCCATGATCTTCTTCAACACTTTGATATGGGTGATTGCAAGCCAAGTCCATCTCCTTTTCAATCAGGGGTTACTCTTACTTCCACATGTACCACTCCACTTTGTGATTCTACTTTGTATAGGTAGTTGGTTGGAAGTCTCATGTAATTGACCCATACTCACCTTGATATTTCATTTGCATTAGGAATTGTATCTCGGTTTGCACATTCTCCTCATAGTAGTCACTGACAGGATGATAAAAGGATTTTTCACTATTTGTATGATACTTCTCACGTTGGCCTACACTACACTAGGGGTTCTACTTAATTGGTTGGATATACAGATTCAGATTGGGAAGGTTATATTGTTGACAGGCGTTCCACTTTTAGCTATCTTTTTTTGTCTTGGTTCTTCTCTAATTGCTTGGGCGTGCGAAAGAAACAGACTATTGCACTTTCATCTTCAGAGGTAGAGTACAGGGCAGCAGTTACAACGAGTCAGCATATTTAATGGATTTGATGGTTATTGACAGAGTTTGGATTCCCACAAGATTCACTGACTGTACTTTGGTGTGACAACCAAAGTGTAATTCATATTTCTCACAACCTAGTTGAGTACCAATGGACCAAGCATATTGAGATAGACATCCACTTCATTCGTTAGCACATTTAGGTGTAGACACCAATTTTTTTTGTATAGTTTCTCTCCGTCATCTCACGTTCATGTAATTTCCCCTCTCGCCTTTATTTTTCTTAAATTTCAATAAACCTAATCCATCTATTTAACCAAATTTAATTAATTATTAAATGGGCTCCATATGAACCCATTTAATAATCCAAATTTTGTCATCTCTCAAAAAAAATGCAAAACATGGGAAATGATGCACCCATTTGACACCCCCACTCTTAAAATTCAAAAAGAGAATACATTATCTCACCTACCATGTTAATCATGCTCCCCACTCCATCTAATAAGTCAAACCGTGGGCCCCACGTGATCACATAATGTCTCTTAACTCATGTTACTCTACCCAAACCCAGTTACTCATTAACCCCAATCTAACCTCACCTCCAAACTATAAATATGGGGTTTCACCCATATTTCAGAGGACTTGCAAAAAAAGAAAAAAGGACCTAGACCAGAGGACCTAGACGCCGGAAAACCTAGAAGGAGAGACCTAAGACCTTGACCTAGACCCAGAGAGAAGAAAGAGATTAATTAAGTTTCTGTAAGTTTGAGGGAGAAATCTTTGCCATGGTTTGTTATCTTACCATCTTGATGGCCCATTTCATCTCCATAATAGAGCAAAAGCTAAGTCCCCTCGTCATTTTAGTTACTTTTCATTTTATATTCCATTATTTCTGCATGATAACTACTGTTCATCATTTATTGCTATCTTTTCTAGACACAGAGGGTTGACATCCTCCAAGGGATTTAATATCCTCTTAGAACCAGGACTATTTGGGAAACCCCCACATATTGTTATCTAATCCCATCTATTTCAGTTTTGCAGATCTATCTTCTTTGTATCACACATCTATCTTCTCTACGCCCATAGATCCACATCTACATATCTGAGGTCCTAAGCCCTCCATCATTCGAAGTTGCTGGTGGCTTCCAGTATCGGGCTTTCACCCACGCGAGAATAAAGTTTCTTGTACAACATTTGGCATGCCCGGTGGGACTAGACCCTCAGATTTGGTCATTTTTTTGTTATTTTACTCATCTTTGTCTAACTTACTTGTTTACATGGTTTAATTGTTGATACGAGTTTAGCACAATCATTCTTAAGTCACTAGGAGGTACGTGTGATTCTCATTTTTTTTTGAAATCAACATATATGAATCTGGGAATCATTCTCCTAGTTGAAGTCACGTGATGATATTTCACATATTTTGTTTTTATGACTCACTTGTTCACATGGTTCAGTTTATCTCCCTCCATGTGGTATCCTATCTTACATTTAATAGGTCTTGGTCATCACTTGGAGGTAAGTGGTTGTGTGGTTTTGAAACTTGTTATTTAGTTATCTAATTTATAGTTATTCTTGTAATTTTTATTATTGTTCTTCCTATTCATTGTTAATAATTTACGTAATTAAAAAAAGAAAAATAAGAATCAAAAGCTTAATACAACACAATAAAAATATTATTATTATCCTACAATCCATTCCCAACTCCCAGCACTTGTCCCTTATCTCATCCATCTCATCCTTCACTCCTATCGGTGTGTTCATTCAACTCTTCTTGGAATGATCACCCATCTCACCTTATACCAAGCTCTCTATCCTCACCTTCTCCTCTAATAATATTGACTTCACTCAGCACTTCGTAACCGCCATCCTCCACCTAAACTTATCCTCAATTCACCCATTCTCCAAGCTAACCGATTCCTCTCATTTACAAGTCCTCACCTCTCTCACGATCTCAATAATTCCACTCGACCGGTGAGCGTCTAACCCACACACACCAAACCGATGCTCCACACCTGGAATGAGCCCTCACTGAGCTGCCAGATTCAATCCCTTGGCCAAGTTTCTAGTCATTTTAGATATTTCCCTTCCACCTTACCTCCATCCCATCACTGAGCTACTACCTTCACACTCAGCTCGCCATAGTCACTCACTGCAAGCTTAATATTTGACTTCTGGTGAAATACCTAAGCTCTGACCCATTTCTTAACTTGAGCTCCCATCTATTTGAGCTAAAGCAATGCTTTTTGCTGAACAGTCCCTTCCCTGGAATTAAGATATTTTGGTTCCATCTTACAACATGAATCACAGAACTCCCTTTCCTCCTCTTGAACCTAATACATCCCTCACTGCGCAATTCCCTCCATAATACAATTTACCAATCTGAGTCCTCCTATGACTCCCAATTGTAACTCACTGTGCAACTAACTAGGAATTAAGACTTTACCTTACCACCAACCAGCTCTCTACCTCAATCTACCACTCCCAGCAGACCATATCCCCTCACTCGAATCTACTTACCTCTCTATCTCCAAGTCCTCACCTAGTCCCATCTCTCCCCGATTTCCACTCGACTCACTTAGCTCCCAAATCCTCATCTGCCACATTCCTTGCTCCTCAGCCGATGCCATGTTCGGTAACCCTGTCTCCGACTCCAGACCCTTCAGCCACTGATCTTACATGTCCTCTACCTTAGCTCGAGTCTTACACATGTAGTCTCAAATTTCAACTCCCATACTCACCCCATGTCCCGACGTACAAAAGAAAAATATCCACATAGATCTAACAGGAATGGTTTTGTGATATCTACAATGATCCACAAGATCTCTATGCATGGTGTGTCCAATGGTTTCCAGTGTAGTCTCACGAGCTCCACGCAAAGCTTGGTGGCATGGAATCCACTCGAGCTTTCTTTTGCATGTAGAATCACCAGATTTTCTCCCAACGGATCCCTTCCCTTTTTGAGCCCATGGTTGTCCATTACCAACATCTTTTACCACATATCTATAAGTTGACCAGCCCACTTAATATAATCAAGTTTGCTCCACCCCACTTATCATGCTCTCCTTTCCCTGTGTCTGTTCTACAATTCACCCATCATGAGCTCCCTAGTAGTAAACTCTAATAGTGCTTTGTAGACCCAAATTTATCCTTATTTAGCTATACATCCTATCTAACTCATCAGCCATCTAATTTTCTGATACTCGCATGCCATTTCACCCCTCCACGTATCTCTCCCCCAAACTCCACAAGCTCCATTTACCTTCTGAATCTTCAGGAGATTCTCTTGGATCTATTCATGTGAGTATCACGCTAGACACGTAGATCTCTTCCTTGTTAGTTCGGTAGGAGGTTTTATTAGTCTTCCCCCATCTTGTCATGGGTGGTGGTAGTTGAGATCCAGTTTTTCAAAAGGCGTAACCGACCCATCTGACCTTGTGGCTTGGGATACTTATTTATAATTTGTCAAGAAGTGTCACCTATGTTGTGTTGTCTCATTCATCACTGGCTTATGAGGTGGAAACCATCCAATCTTGTGGTTTCTCAGTCATTGTCACGTAGAGATAAGTTGTCAATCAAACTCCAATAAGGAAAATCCTTTCCTCTTAATAGATTATGTTAAATGCTGGGTTCCGTCTTAATGTTTTCCATTTCCATTATTAAAGGCAAATAACCCATTTGAAGGGACTATACCCTGTATACAAAAGGGCTCGAAAGCCAGATAGTAAAGGTGAGAGAAACAACTGAGAGAAGGGAAAAACTGCCAACCAAAGAGGGCTCAACAGCCAAATCATGACAATACCAGTGAAAAAAGGATCCTCAACGTACAATGATCCAAAAAGAAGCTCTCCTCACCAAGCCCTCAAAAAACAACCCTCTTCAGAACTCATCATATAGAACTCTAACCAAAAAGAAGCACTAAAACTTCTCCAGATAACAGCAACTTCGGTTCATCCCAATAAACAGCATCCACAGCAACCCGTTACTTGACACAGACATCCTGTCAATCTTGGTCTTGCATAGCCTGTAGCCCAGACCTTCCTAGAAGGTAACCTGGCAGTGGCTTAAGATTGAGTCTTTCATATCCGCTTGAGCCTATTGCAATATCCGTTTTCTATTTAGATTGTATCCAAATGTCCTCATTAACCAACTACCTCTAAACTGCAGACATCTCAATGAACATGTTGTTTAATTCCCTTATAACATGCTCCCTTTGACGGGCAGACAATTGTCATGTAGTCATTGACGACTTTTAGCATTCCCCATTTAGGTTGCCATCCAAGCAAAAACAACTTCTATGAAGACTTCATTGTTTCAACCCCCCACTTCCATACATCACTTTGATCAGTAATTCCTTAGTTCCCTTAGCTCTATATAAGATATTTGTGTTATAGTCCCTAATTGAGCTCATTACGGTCTCCTTCATCTAACATGTCCACTCTGTCCATCAATTGTTCCTCCTTGGGCTCCTCCACTAGTTTACTAATATGCAGGATTTGTTAATCGAGAAGTTCCTAGAGTCTTTGTGGCTCCTTAGGACCCGTTAAATAAGCAGGGATTTTAGCTTTGATAGCTAATTGCTTTTCTTTACTGGTTAGCAACAACTTACAATCTTTCTTAATTCAGCAGGGGGGAGATGGAAGCGGTGCGATTAGGATGGATCATTTTATTTCCTAGCTTCATCAGTTACATGTTGTTACTTTAGAATCTCCTAGGATAGCTTGGTGTCCTTATATTACGGGTAATCATATCCCATGTTATCAAGTTGGTAATTAGATTTTGTAAGCTTACATTAGATGATTCTAATTTGATAATGTGCTGCCACCAAAATTTGCTCATTAAACTTATTAGGCCTGGTATTGTTGGATTACGCGATCATTATTTTGTTATTACTTTATGTTTATCTGTGGTTAGTTTATTTTGAATAATCCATCACTTATTATTTCCTTCAGTAGATATTTTTTTTTGACATCTAAATGACATGATTTAGAAATTGTCTTCTTCTTCTTTTGTCATACAACGTCCACAACATTGCATTCTACAACATCTATAGTTAGGTACAAAGATAATGTTATTAACAGACAACAAAAAAACTAAATCAACAACAAAAATGCCTAAAAGTTCTTTCATCAAGATCCCTCTTCCAGTCATGATTGTGTATGGTGCACTATTAAGGGTACATTGAATGTTCCTGGACACCAATGATTGCTCTCAAAATCCACCATGTATCACTCGCAATCTAATCATGAAGGAAAATGATAAGTGATTCTCCATGGTACCTAGACATTCCTGGCCTTTGACGATTGCTTTCAAAATCCACCATTATAACTTGGAATCTAATCACGAAGGAAAATGATAAACAATTCTCCAGACATTCCTCATTATTCTCTATTTTCTCTTTTCTGCATTGAATTTTCCCTTTTCTGAGTGATTTTCTACATCGAATATCACATTTTAGTTTGGATTAAAAAGAAACTTTCTTTTTCTGCATCATACCTAATCACATAGCTTAAATAGCTTAAATATGGATTTAACTCTCTACATCACACAATTTACCACACACTACCTAAAACTTCATGAACAAAATCAATACATCAAAATACATTCCTTTTACCTGGTTCACTGATTATGACTTGAACACCCAATAGGCAACTGTTTCAGACATCTCCCAATCCAAAACTATCTGAAACCAGCCTTCGAATTCTTTAGGCACCTTCACTATCCATCTTACTTTTATTTTACAACTTGAAATTAATCACGATGATACAAAAATATGTTGTTTGATTTGTTTGTCAACAAAATACATAAAAAAATGTTTCTCTATTTCAAATCTATTGTCACTCTCTCTCAAATCGAAACAAAAATACAATGTCCTCCACCCTATGACAGTTATTTCCTACTAATGATCATCTCCCAATAAGATTCTATACTCAAAACCACACCTTCAGTTACCCAACCTCCAATAGTCTCCATGGTCTCACCTCATGAGAACCATGTCATCCAAAATTGTCCCCACCTTCACACCAATCCACATATCTCTTATCTAGACTAGTATTCCTAAACCAACTGCATCACCCTCTCCCGCTCCTTTAGAGACACTCATGGGCCTCCTCCTAACCCTGTATATGATTTCTTACATTTTGAAAATACCCCAGAATATCTCAATCCTCTCTATCTCTAAAATTGGTGGATCACATTGCACCCACACCCCATTTTGAAAATTCTATTTCATCCACTATTAATAGGCCTATGCCCAGCCATCTCAATCTCTTCATACTTACATTCCTTCCCATTGTATGCTCCCACCGTATCAATATGCTTAATACCCATATCCCTGCTTATCATTTACCACAACAACCTATCCTAGTTCAATAAACACATAATGTCCCTATTATTCAAAGTTAGCATATACAATCATTCCCAACCCATGACACATGTTAGTCCTTACTAAGCATCTCCCCAAACACTGACACAGACACAAGTTCATACACCATTGTCTTATCAAACCCTTCCGCAAACATCCTATCCACAAACTTATCAACCACCTTATCAAATACCCATACCTCCACAAACGCATCATTCACCTTATCAAACTAATTTTCAAACCACACAACTAATAAAATCTCAATCTAACAACACCTCAAGTGATCCAATTCATTGCTTAATGAATTGGTTAGCTAATTTAGAAACCGTTACCTTGGCACCTAAGAACACCTTATCCTATGAACACATATGTAATGAACCCATTCATCCGTCAGGTTCCAATAAAAACCCTACCCTCCTCATTGGAAACTTACCGTACATTTACTAAGTTCAACAATAAGGAAAATCCTCCAACAATCATTTCCTCACATTTAAACACGCACGTTGTCTTATTGCACATGATCATGATCTAATTCTTTGCACTTTCTCCATGTCTTTGTCCAGTCCCATGTTGGAATGGTACAACAAGTATCCTATGACATTCCATATTCTCCTTCACTCAACTTGTAAAATTATTCTTAAATCATTTTTATATCAATATCACAAACAAAACAACTATCACTTGATCTCTATACACCATCCAACAGTTTAAAGATGAGTCCATCACCAACTTTGTCACATGATGGCATGATGTTATACACTAACTATCCTTCTCTCTTCCAAAAACTGAACTCATCAAATTATTCTCACCTTCTTGTGAAAAAATTATATCATCTACTTTTCAAATCCAACCATTCCAAACCTTTGAGGAAGATTTCACAATGGCTTGCAAACTTGAAACCCATGCCATTGAGCAAGGTGGTCTCAAACTCAGATCAGCCAAACCTAAAATTGAAGCTACTAAACCATTAACACATAACGACACAGTTGAAAAGTGCAGCCAATGTTATTGTTATTCAATCACTCGTCAACCATCTATGTCAAGCTCATGGTCTCAACAATCAGCCCCTTAATTAACAATCCAATTACACTCCTTTAGGATAATCATATAGCTCTATGTATTTGATAAATTTATGATTGTAAACTCCATCCAGCTTCCTCCCATATGACCCATGGACAACTCGCAAGCCAAGCCTATTTAGTATGACAAATCCCACTATTGTAAATATCATCAAGTCAAAGGTCACGATATTGAGAGATGTCATTCCTTCAAATATCGTGTGTCTAACAACTCTTATATATCAAGGGGATATCCAAATCGATAGTTCTACTACTCAACCTTTACGTAATCCACCACCAAAAAATAAAACCATGCCATTTACATCTCAATTGTCAAATGCTTATGTGATTGATACCCTCAATCAAGATCTCATCTTATCACCGACTCGACATGTTCCTATCTTAAAAATTATCCCCATTCCTTAATCGGAGCCTATCACACCTATGTCAACTTTTACTCCTTGTCCTGAACCTATACCTTCTCCTATCCTTATCACATCCACATCAACATCAAATTTGACTATACCATCCACTTCTCCACTTCAAAACACACCCCAATCTACCACATTAGATTCATCCTTAAACACCTATTTCAGCCCCACTCATATCCACACATATCCCTACATCTCTCTCACATCTATTCCTTCACCCACATCTTCCTCAAACACACCTATTACTAAACCTACATTACTCATAACCATCCCAACTACACTCAGTTCTACTACATGCACCCTTATAACCCCACCTTCGACATCAACCCCTTTATCAAACATATCATTCTTACCACCCCCTCAAACATTTATGAAAAACCAGTCCCATCTACTTCTACACTAAAAATATCCTGCATTTTGCATTACCCATAAGGTCTACTCCATTGGTTATCACATCACCACATCTCCAAATATCCCAAATATGCCTACATCCCTATCTATCCCACTACCCCCTATATATCATACCAAAAAATCCACCTATCCCTACCTTGACATATGTACCTATATCTTGCCCCATGGCCCCATCACCTGTCTATCCCCAATACTTTACCTAATCCTTTTCTATCACACCAACCAAATCCTCTCGATCTAAACCCCTATCAAAGATACCCTTTGAAAACATATACTGAACCAACACATCCACCTAAATCAAATAAATATGGTTTACCATTCTCCCTCTACAAAATCATCTTTCCATGCCAAAACCAAAAACAATCCACATCTCACATAGATATCATTAATCACATCATACAAACCCTATCTCTCCATTAACATCCTCATCTTGTTTTAGGACATTTTCTCCCTTAATAACCACACCACCACTACCAGATCCTTTGTTTGAGATTATTATTATCCCTGCTAGAGGTAAATATTCTCAATTGAAGTCTAAGGCTCGTGGTAAACATCCCCGATAGTCCCCTGTGCATCATAGAAAACATTCATATTTTCCCTCTTCTCAACAATCCAATGCCACAAAAATTATTTGAGGATCAGTTGCTCTCTACAAATCTCAAACGATCAATCCACATCCAAAAATACAATCCTTCCAACCAATTTGATTTTTCCTCCAAAACACATAATCCACTCATCCAATATACATCCACTTTTTCTCCTAACTCCAAGATGAGATATATCCTATCAATACCCACAAGAGTTACTTCTGCATGACACTTCAAAGGGGTCTTACATAGATATCCTTAGATATTTTACTCGAATATCTTCCATCACACTTCCTACCATTAAAGCCTTTAATCCCTATGGTCCAAATCCATTATGGTTCAATCCTAATTGTAGTTGCACTTATCATCATACCCCAAACCATGACATCAAACATTGTAAGGCATTTTCAGGACAATTGTCCAAAACCTTATTGAGAAAGATGATTTCCTCATTCAGGGGAAAGATCCTTCTTCATCTACATTAAATCCAATTCATATCCCATCTTTCGGGTTTCCCACAATTCCTTCATCCACATCATCCCTTAACATGTCTCCTACACATGACATTCCTCCTAAGGAAGGTCCTCCATTGTTCATCAATACCGCTTATCTTGCTAAACACACTTTTGGTCTCCAACCATTTATCCCATCCAAATCTAAAACAATCTCATCTAAACTATTTTGAAATCCTTTAACTCCTTCACATTAAGGGAAAAACCTTCCCTTTCCCTTGAGCACATCATCCATATGAATCCCTTGTCAATATGAGACTTCACTCCTTCACATTGTTTCATCTACCTCCTTCACATTCATCCAATCTAAACTATTATGTCCAAATACTCATCTTATTCAAAGTTCTCTTTTGAGGCCATCTTTGTCCTTTTGTTAAGGATTCTTTTTACCAAAGTCCACCATTTTGGCTATATTTATGCCTCTTTTGGGGAACCATATATTTCATCAAGTCCACTATTGTGACCATTTATGTCTCTCTTGGGGCATCATTTATTTTCATCCAAATCCATCGTTGTGGTCATATGTTCATTTCCTTCAAGACATAGTTTTATTTCCTACTTGTCTATCATCTCATCTTATTGCAACTTCATTGTCTTCCCTCTCTTGTTGGTAAATAAGAGACATAATCTCTTAATGCATTGCACTTGCGACTAGTCTACTATTAGCATATCTACCAATGAGCACCTAGTTATATCCTTAGATTATTCCTCCATCCTTAACCCCTTCCATTTGTCATTGTAATGATCTGAATTATGTGGTCCTCCTTCACTACTTTGATATGACCCCATAACCATTACATCCATCACCTTCTCATTCTCCTATTACAACCATGCAAAGGGTCCCAGAGTGTATCTTGTATATTCATTATCCCTTCCAAAGTGGTCTACTTCACTATTCCCATATCTCTCCCCCAGATTTCTAGGTTGATCACTCTAGCATCCAGTGTGATTGCACAACACCTAAACTACCTGCCACAAGCTATTCCAGTGCAGGAAAGCTAATCTAATCCTAATCTAACCATGCCAAGGAGACAGAGAGAGAGAGAGAAAAGGGAAAAAAAATAAAAAACAAAAGCCTACACTAAAACGGTGATACACCAGAGAAGGAGAATGTTGAACATCTATCAAAACTGCCATGGAACAAGGAGAGGTGAGCAATGGGAAGGATGGACAGATGCATCACAGGCCCAAGGATAGATTTCACACAGAAAATGTCCCAAAACTCCATGAACACAGCTCCAGACCTGCAATGAACATTCAAACTTGCACAAATACCTGCAATGAAGAGAGGCAAGAAGAAAAAAAAGCAAGTGAAAAAAATGAGCAAGGATGGACAGATGCATCACAAAACACATTTTTTGTTGCTCAGAAGTTTGCACAGAACATCATTTCAATAGTAAAAGGAAAAAAAAAAAACCATTACAGAGCAAGGGAGGAGGTTCGAACTCCATTTTCAACCCTGGAGAAGAAAAGAAGGGAGGGCAGAGCTGAAAAGATGAACAACTTGTAATCATTCCTTTTTTCCAAAAAATGAGCCAAATCTGGCTTTTACAATGCATGGGTCGAGCCCAGAGAGAGAGAAAAATACAAAAAAAACGTGGGAGCCCATTCCTCATTGACTGCAAATGCATTAAAAACATCATGGAGGACCTTACAAACCCATACCCATACCCATGTTTTAAACATTTTGAAAACCAAATGGAGGAGAGAGCGACCCACCCATTCATTGCAATTAAAACTGGTTGTTGAAACGTCACTTCTGGCCATGAACACGTGCAGAGACGTTTTTTGAATTTTCTCTCTCCAAAAATGAACCAAAATGCAAGATTGACCCTGGAATCCTATGTAGAGAATTTCATAAGCTTTCCAATTGATAATAAAGAACGTGCAAATCCGAGCTCTGGATCAAAAGATATGGGGATCTGAAGATTTAGGGCAAAAAAAACAGGCCAAAAAAACGGATTTTTTTGAAAATTTTTTTTTTTGCGCTCTCTGCCACCTGGATGACACGTGTCAGGGCACTGATTGGATGAGAGCAATTCTCTCTCCTCCACCTTTCCCGGGGGTTTTCCTTTGAAATTTTGACTTTTTATAACTTTGGAAAATTTTCATTTTTTCCCCCGCCCCCCCACTTGGGACACGTGGCATGCTTTGGCATGGGTTGACACAGGGGCGCGGGGGGGCATCCTTTACCTTTTAGTTTTTTGGCCAAAACTTTTGCTAAATTTTCTAAGTCCTCCCCAAGCTCCGCACTTCCCTTCCCTTAGGACACGTGTCCTCTTTTTATTGGCTCGGGCAACCCTTCAAACCTCGCCCTTTGAACTTTTGGGCACAAAAATACTTAGTCGAAATTTTTATTGCGCCTCCCCTTGTGACACGCGTCACATTCTGATTCGTTGGCGGCTTTTCCGGTCTTCACGTCCCTCGCGTATTTTTGGCCCGGATGTCCCAAACCGTCTGGGACAAATTTCTCCAAACCGCCTGATTCGGGCTTCCCTGTCCCTCTTTGCATTGAAGACACGTGGCAAGATTTGATTGGCTCTCGGCTCCTTCAGCTTTTCGCGTCCCACGCGTCCTTTTGGCCCAAATTTCCCGGACAAAAGTCCTTTGTTTCGGCTGAACCGGCGGGTTCGCGTCCTTCGCGTACTCTTGTCCCACTTGTCCCGGACTGTCTGGGACAAATTCTTCTGATTCACCCGATTCGGCCGGTTCGCGTCCTCCGCGTACTCTTGTGCCGGACAAAACTTGGCGATTCTTTCCACTTTCGGCTGGTTCGCCTTTTCGCGTCCCGCGTGTCCGGACGTCCCAATTGCTCCCACAGCTGTGTGGATCACCTGGAGGCTTTTCGGTCGATTCGTGCCCCAATGTCCCAACTGTCCCAGGATTGCCTGGACTAGGACTTAGCCAATTTTCATGATTTTTTTTGCTCCAAGCTTGTTTTTTGCAACTTTTTCACCCTTTCTAACCTATTGGATTTTCTTCTTGGATAGGGGAGTTAGAAAGAAGTGGAGGGGGGCCCAGAAACATGATTTTGGGCCTTGAATCAATCTATTTGCCTGGGACTTGAATATTCTGATGCATGTTATCAAAATTTACCCTGGGGGTGAATTTTGGATAACATTTTTGGCGACTTAGCGGGGTCATTTACCTGCTAGATGAATGATCAGTAGCCTAAAGCAATCCATTGGGCATGGAGTCATCAGTTGTAACCTACAAACCGATCTGAACTTTGAAAACCTCCCCTCTGAGCCAGTTAGGAAACCCACTGATATGGAGTCGTTCTCACCAAGATGCCACTGAAATGGACTGTGCAAGAGCAAAACCAGCACCACAAAAACTATGTACAGAACTGAAAATCATACATGCTCCAAATGGAACATGCAGAGTGTGCGCAAGCACTTCTTTTGCTGAAAGCAAACCTACCTACTTTACTCTAACTGGAAGTAAAGGCAAGCTAAACAAACCCTGCAATTGGTTGTGAGAAATAGCTTCCTTTTCTCAAAAGTGGCAGCCATGCAATTGATTTGGAGCTGATCATGGCTGTTAGGATGAGTGGAAAATCAACAAGAAGCTGGTCTTCCACCCAGATCATCAAGGTATCAGCTGAAGGCAAATTCAATACCTCTTTTAGTTGCTTTGCATTTGGATTGAAGAGGTATGACAGTTGATCCTTGGTACTTTGTAGCTCACCCTCATGCTCAGAAAGCAAGCATAACTGGTTGTGGCTTCTCCTTTGGCTCCAATGAAGCCAAATACCTGATTGGGCAAGGTCTGATCCATTTGATATGCCCATAGCTTTGATTTTCAACTCCAAAAATGGAGTCTTCTTGTAGACCCTCCTAAATGGATGGTGTGGAAGAAATGGTGAAATTCCTCTGTCCTTTCTATTCCTCCAATGAAGAACATGAAAGATTAAAATCTTCCAATCTTGGTTCCAAAGAGCTGCTATAAGATGCAGGCTGCTGCAAATGAATGTTCTCCTTCATGACAGCAGACTCAAGAGTTTGGAATGTGGATGATGAAAGAGAGAATGGTGGAAACTCAACCGGCTCTTCTCCATCAAAACAGTCCTCCAAATCTAACAGATAAACTGCCTCATGGCTGTCCTGCTGCAAATGTTCAATCTCTCCCATGGTGTTCTCTTGATCTACAACTTGACCACCATGGTTTCTTTCACCCTCCAACATTGAGTTTGAGAGATCAAACTCCTCTTCAGTACTAGAACTTGAGAGAGGTGAAGTAGAAGGAAGAACTGAAGGTTCTCATGTAGCTTGCTTTGTGCTCAAAGCCCTTGGATCTACAATTTTCTCCTCCACAACTAGAATGTGTTCCTCTTCTTTTGGATTTGGAGCAGCTTCTCCTTTCTCTACTACTTGAAGACAAGTTCTTGCTCTTGATTGAACTCTTCCTCCAGCATGAAGTTTGTCAAGTCAAACTCTTCAATCTGCTGCTCTAGAGGACAAGTTGGGACTGCAAGATCTTCTTCTTCTACTGCAACAAAATCAGTCCTGACCACCATTTGTTTTCCAACTCCCATCTCTTCTGAAGGCTTAACCATCAAGGGGATCTTTGTCATCCCAAATTTGGCAGCCCAAACCCTCAAGTTGTCTGTCATTTCTTTTCTTCTTGGCTCTTCCTCTTGCTGTCCTTGATGACTGATTTTTGCAATTTCTTCTTCCCCACATGGAATTGGGAATGCAAGAGGAGGGATGGGTTGTAACACAATTGATTTGGAAATTTTTTTTGTGGTGGTGGAGGTAGAAACTCTTGTTTCTTTGGAGGAGGGGGTATTTCTGTTAGCTCTTGTGGAGGGGATGATTGTTTGGAAGGAAAAAGAAAAGAAGAATTGAGGTGTGGTGGAAGACTGAGAGGTGGAGACATGGAATCAACATTTGGGACAGCAGAAAATTGCAACTCCAAATGAGATGGTGCTGCTTGAGTAATGGGAAGAGAAAAGCCAGATGATGGTGTAGAACTTACCCATTGACAAGGTTGTTCAACAACAAGTGTATAGGCCTCTATCTCTGCTATCCATTGTGCAAGTTAGGGCAACATCTTCAGCGTGAAGTCCAGCTTCTCCTGAGGGCTGAAGTGTCTTGGAAAAGGGCCTCCCCATGGACAAGGAGTCTTGCAACCAATTCTGAAAGCTCTCATTTGAGCTTTTTCTCTGGACTGCACCATCTTTACCTCCATCTTTTGGATTTTCTCCAACAGACCAGAATCTTACATCTGATTGTCTTCATTATATGCATACTCTTGCTCTTGGAAAGCTCCATAGCCAAACTGATTTTGGCATTGCTGCTCATAGGGGTATGCATGTTGATCCTGAACTTGACCAAAATGCTGATTTGGAGGATTTGTAAAACATGTTGGAGATGTGATATACTGTTGCTGTTGTTGAAAATGTGAGTTCCATGATGGAAATGAAGTCATGATTGCACAACTTCATGGAATGGAAAAGAATGAAAGAGATGGAAAGAAGGATGGATGAGAATGGATGAAAAATAGGTCTGTAACTTCAAAAATGGGTTGCTGATCAGATGGAGTTGCCAGATGTGTTTGCAAGTGCCTCCAAAGGCTGAAATCTTCACAGGAAAACACCAACCTGCAAAAGATGAAGTGGAAGACCTCTAAGGTCCCAACGGGCGTGCCAAAACTATTGGTGCAGGCGCACGGTGGCTTAAGCTTTGCTGTTGATAATGAGACACCTCTGAAAGATGAAATAATCTAACCTCAGTGTCCCACTGGGCGTGCCAAAACTGTTGATGCAAAATCACAGCACCCCTGGATGTTGATCAGATTTCTAGTTTGATCACTCTAGCATCCAGTGTGATTGCACAACATTGAAACCTTTCTCCAAGTGTGGGACTTGCAAGAATGAGAAAGGAATCTCCAGAGAAGGCTGGTTCCTGCTCCTAAACTACCTGCCACAAGCTATTCCAGTGCAGGCAAGCTAATCTAATCCTAATCTAACCATGCCAAGGAGACAGAGAGAGAGAGAGAGAGAGAGAAAAAAAAAAAAAAAAGCCTACACTAAAACGGTGATACACCAGAGAAGGAGAAATGTTGAACATCTATCAAAACTGCCATGGAACAAGGAGAGGTGAGCAATGGGAAGGATGGACAGATGCATCACAGGCCCAAGGATAGATTTCACACAGAAAAAATGTCCCAAAACTCCATGAACACAGCTCCAGACCTGCAATGAACATTCAAACTGCACAAATACCTGCAATGAAGAGAGGCAAGAAGAAAACAAGCAAAAAAAAAGCAAGGATGGACAGATGCATCACAAAACACGTTTTTTGTTGCTTCAGAGTTTCACCAGAACATCATTTCAATAGTAAAAGGCAAAAATGCCATTACAGAGCAAGGGAGGAGGTTCGAATAACATTTTTAACCCTGGAGAAGAAAAGAAGGGAGGACAGAGCTGAAAAGATGAACAACTTGTAATCATTCCTCCAAAATGAGCCAAACCTGGCTTTTACATTGCTGGGTCGAGCCCATGAGAGAGAAAACATACAAAAACGTGGGAGCCCATTCCTCATTGACTGCAAATGCATTAAATTAGCATGGAGGACCTTACAAAACCATACCCTATCATTTTTGGTCGTGCTGGAGAAGAATGCAACCCATTTTGCATTGAAACTGGCTATTGAAACATCACTTCTGGCCATGACCACGTGCTAGAGACGTCTTTCAATTTTTCTCTTTCCAAACTGAACCAAAATTAGAGATTGACCATGGAATCCTATAGAGAATTTCATAAGCTTTCCAATGATATAAAGAACATGCAAATCTGAGCTTTGGACCAAAAGATATGGGGGTCTGAAGATTTAGGGCACAAAACAGGCCAAAACGGATTTTGAAATTTCTCCCGTGCTTTGCCACTTGGATGACACGTGTCAGGCGCTGATTGGATGAGCAATTCTCTCTCCTCCACCTTTCCATGGGCTTTCCTTTGAAATTATGACCTTTTTAACTCTTTGGAAAAATTTCCATTTTTCCCCCGTGCCCTGCCACTTGGGACACGTGGCATGCTTTGGTTGGTTGACAGGGGTGTAGGGGCATCTTTTACCTTTTAGTTTTTTGGCCAAAACTTTTACCAAATTCTCCAAGTCCTCCCTAAGCTCCGCACTCCCCTTCTCCTTAGGACACGTGTCCTCCTTTTATTGGCTCGGGCCAACGCTTCAAACCTCGCCCTTTGAACTTTTGGGTCCAAAAACACTTAGTCGAAATTCTTATTGCACCTCCCCTTGTGACACGCGTCACATTCTGATTCGTTGGTGGCTTTTCCGGGTCTTCGCATCCCTCGTGTATTTTTGGCCTTGATGTCCCAAACCATTTGGGACAAATTTCTCCAATCTGCCCGATTCGGGCTTCCCTGTCCCTCTTTGAGGCGAAGACACGTGGCAAGATTTGATTGGCTCTCAGCTCTTTTGGCTTTTCGCGTCCCACGCGTACCTTTGTCCCAACTGTCCTGAGCTAAAGTCCTCTGTTTCATCCGAACCAGCTGGTTCACGTCCTCCACGTACTCTTGTCCCAACTGTCCCAACTGTGCGAAACATACTTAGGCAATTTTTTCCCTTTTTCGGCCGAATCAGCTTTTCGCGTCCCGCGCATACCTACGGCCCAGATGTCCCAATTGCTGCGTGGACCACCTAGAGGCTTTTCGGCCGGTTCGCACCCCGACGTCCCAACTGTCCCAAGGACCGCCTGGACTAGGACTTAGCCGATTTTTATGATTTTTTCTACCCCAAGCTTGGTTTTTGCAACTTTTTCACCCTTTTTTAGAACTTGCTCTTTTCTTCTTGGACAGGAGAGTTAAAAAAAACCTGAGGGGACCCTAGAAACATGATTTTGGGCCTTGAATCAATCTATTTTCCTGGGACTTGAATAATTTGATGCATGTTATCAAATTTACCCTGGGGGGTGAATTTTGGATAACAGTTACATCTCCAATTCCTTTGTCATGTCAACATTAGGATTATGAGCATCTTTTATCTATATTTCCCTCACAATATTTTGGTATAACTAACTATCATTGGTTATGTATTAACACATGTTATTTGCTACAAGTGCAATGCCTTGAGTGGTAACCTTTCTTGTTTATCTCCAATCCAGCTCAAAACATAGTTTCCTATATGATCTTGCTATAACTATGTTCCATTCATCTCATCAAGGTCATATTTTATCAAAATCACATCAGATTTCACACTATGAATTCTATATCTATCCATAATCTCCATGAATGCACTTGCGAATACAATTTTTCAGTTTGCAAATTCTACTTGATCACGATTGCAGTTTGCGACTCCTACTTGAGGATACTTCTCAAGGAAAGTTCGTTATCATGCTGCTTCTTTTCCCCCAACATATTTAACAATGCCTTTGATCCATTTCTCTTCACTCCCCATTTCCAATCATCACCATTTGTCTCCACATCATCCTTCTCACCTTTCTTTCCCCTTGCACCATGCTAGATATCCTACTTGTCTTTCCTCTCGAGTTTCCCTTTCACTCTTCCTCTTTCAGTTTGACAATCTTACTTAACCATCCATACAGCTAGAAAATATTAGTTAAGATATATTTTCTTCCTTGGATCCTCCAGTTGTAGAAGATTCTCCACCATTTCCCCTTTCAATGGAAGAAAATCACCACCATAAATTTTTTTCTACTCCTTCTTTTCCGCATGACACTCTTGCATCATCACTCCCACCACATGGGCATCCCAATTAAGGATTTCCCTTACACTCTCCATCTACATTGCATATTTTCCTCCATCCACTCCTGTCACACTCCTTTGTTTCCTTGTTCTTCTTAGTCTTTTCATCATTCTTATTCTTCTTCGGCACGGCAATCCTACTTAACCATCCTCATCGCAGGGAAATCTTACTTAAGAGTTCCTCTTAAGAATGGTTTTCCATCTGACCCTTCCACCTCCCATCATATCTTCCTTATCTTGTGTCTCCCACCTCTCATCATACTTGTCCAATCCAACCAACCATTCCACACCTATATCTAATAAAAAAATTTCTTTCTCCTTCCATATTGTCATTGCTGGTTTGGTGATCTTACTTAACTCCTCCTACGGCAGGGTGATCTTACTTAAGATTCCCTCTTAAACATGATTTTTCATCCTGCACTTGCCCACTACCCCACATTCTCTCCATCTACATTTTCTCATCATTCCCCATCATCACATCCTCTCACCTCCTCTTCCATTCTCACAAACATCACTACCTACTTGTTCGTTTTTCATCTCCATCATCCATCGCTGGGTAATCTTACTTAACCTTTGCTTCTCCATTCATTTTGTGTCTTGTTTCTTCATTTTTATCTCATTCATTCTCATCCATTTCATCCTCTCCTCGCCTTCATCTTCCTACACATCATTATCCCTCCTTTATTTACTCTTTCCTCTCCATCTTCTAGAGTTATCCCACACATCTACCCCCATACTTACCCATCATTTTCATTGATAATCCCCTAACATTATTTCATCATCATCTTCTATTTTTGCACTAGTAATTATCGGTGGAATTCTCCTAAAAATCACTCATCCCCATTCTGCGAGCCTGGATCCTTTTCTTTGACCCCCTCCACTCTATCTTCATTCCTTCCTTCCTATGTGGCCTCTGATAATTATCAGGGGACTTCTCCTAACTTCCCTTCATTGGGGTTCCCCCTTCCATTATTTGTTTACTTTTAGCCTCATCTCATCTTATGTCCCATCCTTTCCTACTAATCATTATAGGTGGATTTCTCCTAACATCCATTCATTGGCATTGCCTCTCCTATCCCTTCCTCTCTTTTTCCTCGCCACCTCTCCATCTTTCATTCTTACTTGCCAATTTATTCACTATCTTCATCATGCACCCTCTCTCTATTTTCTCATCATCAACTTATCCTCATCTCGTGCATCTCTGCTTCTTTTCCAATCTATGTCATACCTCCCCTCAAGCTTATATTTACATTCCTTATTCTTCTCTCTTTATCAAATATCTCCATTCTTGGTTCCCTTCCTTCTGCATAATTTTCTCTGTTGTCTTATCCTCCTTTCCTATCCTCATCTTATTTCACTTCCTCTACATTTTCCTTCTCCTCGCTTTACCTTGTACTTCCTTCTTACTTCCTCATCGATAACTTGACTCTTCAATGTTGTCCCATCTTGTTTTTCATCTCACCATCCACATGCATTTGCATGTGGTCAGTTCCATATTATTTACCTTGGATTTCCTCACTATGATCTGATTCCTTCAATTTTCTTTATTTTATCATCTTTTTCATTTTCCATTATTTCTCTACCTTCCTCTGCTTTATCCTCCTTCACATCTTTTGTCTTAAATAAATCTCTCTTTTTCATAATTTCACCCTCTTCTTTGTTCTTTTCTTGTCTTTCTTCATTTCCACCTTTCTCTATAATCCTTCTTTGTTATCTTCTTCCTCCCCTTTCATTCCATATTTTCTCCTCCATCTCTTTCCCTCTATTCCATACCCCAGTCACCTTCACATTCAGTCTTTCTTACTCTTCTCATAATAAAATAGTCCTCCTTTCTATTCCCTTTTCTCTTTCTCAACATCCCTCACACCTGGCATTCACGGTCAATGCCAATGTTTCTCCGTTTATGTACCACTATTGATCCATTTCTTTACTAGTCTCATTCTTCTCTCTGCAACATTGAACTCTTCTCTTTTTGAGAACCCTATCACATCTTTTATCTTCATCAGTCCTCTCATAGGGGCATCATCATATCCATTTCTAAGAATCTCTTCCCATCTTCCTTTGACATTTTTGTCTTAGAGGATACCATAATGGCCATCACCTATGTGATCTTGTTCTCTTCCATGAATATTTTCTCTGCTTTTGTTTTGTCACAAAATTATCTTGACTTCTTATCCTACTTATCAAAAAAATGGGATGGATTTTTCTTTTTCACCTTCTAATTTGCTAACACTTATACATAGTTCTTATGAAACATGATTACCATCATATTTATCACCCTTGTACGACATTTTATCTCAACCTTCTATCCTATCTGATTTATTTACAGATCCATCTTCCATTATGTCATCTTCATATCCCATGTTGGGGCACCTTTTCATCCTTCTACTTTTTGATGCATATAACTCACTTTTTATGCTTTTCATGGCCCATGTTGGGGCATCATTATCTTCATCCTCATCCCTTTTGTGGAAGCATGATTTTTTCACACGATTCCTTACACACAAAGTATTGCGCATACTTTTCACATTCAGTTGCACATATTTTGATGTTTTCCTATGACCCATTAGTCATCTTGGTTTACATTCATACTGGAGTGGTCTTCACCCACACACTGGTCTATAGAACGTTGTCTTCTGTCTCCATTGAGACTATAATTTTCCTCTACTAATGTGATATTGGAGTCATTGCCATTTTTGTTTTTCATTTTTATTGTAATCCTTTTTTCCTGGGGCATCTTTCATTTGATCATGTCTTCATCCATCCTCAGACACATATTTTATCTAACCCTTTTTGTTTTTGTCTCATGGATTGCTATCGCAAATCACTAAAAAAAAAGGGGCAAATCTAGACACAATTTGTTGGTATAACACCCCTTCGTCATCTCATATTCATGTAATTTCCCCTCTCACCTTTATTTTTCTTAAATTTTAATAAACCTCATCCATCTATTTAACCAAATATAATTAATTATTAAATGGGCTCCATATGAACCCATTTAATTATTGAATTTTGGAATCTCTCACATTTTATTTAATTTATGGGTATTAATATACCCATTCGACACCCCTTTCTTAATTTCAAATGGAATCTATTATCTCACCTACCATTTCAATCATGCTCCCCACTCCATCTAATAAGTCAAACCATAGGTCCCATGTGATCACATCGTGTCTCTTAACTCAGGTTACTCTACCCAACCTCAATTAATCATTAACCCTAATCTAACGTCACCTCCAAGCTATAAATATGGGTTTTCACCCATATTTTAGAGGACCTATAAAAAAATAAAAAAGGACCTAGACCCAGAAAACCTAGAAGGAGAGACCTAGGCCTAGAGAGGAGAAGAAAGAGCTTAATTAAGTTTTACAAGTTTGATGGAGAAATATTTTCCATGGTTCATTATCTTACCATCTTGATGCCCAGTTCATCTCCATAGCAGAGCACAAGCTAAGTCCCCTCGTCATTTTAGTTACTTGTCATTTTATATTCCATTATTTTTGCATGATAACTACTGTTCATGATCTATTATTATCTTGTCTGACACAAGGGTTGACATCCTCCAAGGAAGTTAATATCCTCTTGAAATTGAGACTCTCTAGGAAACCCCCACATATTGCTATCTAATCCCATCTATTTTAGTTTTTTAGATCTATCTTCCTTGTATCACACATCTATCTTCTCTGCACCCGTAGCTCCACATTTTGCATCTGAAATCCTAAGCCCTCCATCATTCAAAGTTGCTGGTGGCTTCCTATATCATCCTTCACCCACATGAGAACGAAGTTTCTTGTACACCATTAGGATGGAGTTCTTTTCTTGGAGTACATTCTGACTCAGCAGTAGGTTGCGTACATATTTACGAAGCCTTTTTCATCACCTCGCTACCGTGAGTTACGTGGCATGCTTGGGGTTTCAAAATTTGTTCTTAGGGGGTGTTCATGAGCTCATCTTCCTTCTTCTTCTTTCTCTTTCCTTCTTTTGGTTTGATATTTCTTCATGGATATATTGTACATGAGTAGCTCATTACGTCTAGTTACCGGGACTCTATTTTTGCCCCTAGCTTCACTTTAGGGGGGGTGTTAGAGTAGGTATTTACCTTAGGTCATCTTCACCTAGGTACTTTATTTAACTTTATTTTATTTATCCTCACCCACTTATGTGTGTGGATATTTCTTTTTATTTATTTATATATTAGGAGGATATTATCTAGTTATTAGGTATAGTTCTTTCCTTGATCTCTAGTTCTCTCATAAATTTATGGTCTTGACTAATTCTTTGATGACTAGTTATTTCCTTGATTTATGGCTTGATCTATGACCTTGACTAGTTCTTAGATTGTTATTCCTTGCCTATATAAGCAAGGACCATTCTCATTATATTTCATTGAGTTCCATAATAACATATGATATTGCTACTCATTTTTTTGTAAAGGTTTATGTAAGTTATTCTGGTGAATTACTTTCATCTTATTGATAGTGGTGTTTGATTAGCATTTATGTTCTTGTCTTGCTTCGATATGGTTATCATTCCTTTTAGTATAATATGTTTGAAATACTAGATTTATGCAGTCTAGATAAAAGAAAAAACAAATGTAGGTGGTTTTACTTTTGATTGGTGAGGCATTTTTGGCATCCAATATTGGAGAATATTTCTCAACTATAAATACCCAATTCTGGACACATGATACACAATTTTGTCATGTATTAGGGCATAAATGACTATTTTAAATCTTGAGTGTCAATATTAAGAGCGTTTGAACCTCCTAAGGGCCTTCACTCCCATTATGGGTTGACTAAATGTCACTTATAAATAAACAAATGTTGCACAGGGTTTGAAACCAAAATGGGATCCATATCCAAGTTGGATGTGGAGCCAAGGCTGAGTTGGGTCTTTGAAGAGGATTATGTGAGCCTACAAGTTGAGTCATTGATTTAACAAAAACATATATTCTTGTAAAACCCTAATTACAAAGTCCTGTGTGATACATAAACACTAAAGTACAACTGTTACACAAGAAATAAGATAATAAAATATGAAACCCTAAGTGAAAGAGAGAGAGGAGGACTTACCTGATTTGTGCTTGATCCTGGAACTAATTTGGACTAGAAAAGTAATGAATAGGAAGGGAATATTGTCACAACTATGCACTGTAAAATCTAGAACGTTCAGATGAATTGAGACTAGGGTGTTTGGATTGGGTCAGGAGTGTCTGAGCACCTGTGTTTGCTACTAGGTGCCTGTGACTGCAAAAATGGTCAAAACCTCAATTTTTTGGTGTTGCACAAGTGTTGATGATAATCACTGTTGGTCGCCTATATGTCACACCTTCCTCATAAAATGTACTTGTAACATGCAAAGAGATATTCACCTATAAAATCCTCAAACTACATCAAATTACAAAAAAAGAAGATGCAGGGTGGGGATTCAGATTGAACCCAATGGTCACCCGACTGAGTGAACTTACGACTGAGCATTACACTACATCTCAGACTCCATATAGTCCTTGTGTGTGTATGAAAGGATCATGCCCTAGGAAGCCATTGTGCAAGTGCAATTGATAGCGGGTGATAGCTAGATGTACCAATGTAAATAGATGTGTGGATGACAAAATGAATTTCCCTTCCTATGAAGTTTATGGAGAAAATGTAGTCCCTTATCCCTTGTACGAATACTAGATGAATTCCTTTGATGCTCTTAGATGCCTTTGGAAGCAAGATTAGGTGATGATAATAGATTCTTAGAGTTTGGTCCTTTAGTTTGGTCATATAGCTTTCTATTTATATGATTTCCTTGTTAAAATTTTGTAATTAACAAATGGAAGGCCGAACCATAAGAAAATAGGATGCCAAAAATATAAAAGAGGCCCAAAAAGAGCGAGTAAGATAAAAAGAGGCCAGGGGCTCTCAGGCATTGGCGTCCTGGCTGGGCACTGGTGTCTAAAGTCATAAAATATAAAAAAATAAAACTTTAACTGGGTTGTAGGGTGTAAAAGAATAGAAGGAAGAAAAGAAACAAAGAAAAGAAACCAAAGACAACAGTCAATTACTAGTTTTCTCTCTTAGGAATCATATGAATGTAAGTATGTGTTTAGGACCTAGAAATGTACCGAAGTGTGTGATTTTGTGTCTAAATTTTCCCCCACTTTATGTTGTTGAGTGAATAATTGATAATGTAAAGTAGATAAGGGATGTGTACCTAATAACCATGTAGAATGTGATGGCGATAGCATGCCAAAGAGACAAGTGAAAGTGTGAAGTGATTAAAATGAAGCATGGAAGCTAAGGAAGAGGAAGTAACCCTAGGGGTGAAGCGTTATTGTGTTGTACCATGTTATACCTTTTTTTTTGCTTTATGTAGGGATGTTTCTAGTTGTGTATTAAGGACAGATCTGTAAAAGAAGAGTGAAAGAGTAGTCGAATTCATGTATTATGAAAATTTTGTAAAGGCATGTAAAGTAAGTAAATGTGAAAAAGTAGTAAAATGAAAGTGTGCACCTAGTGAACATGAATGTAAAAGGGATATAAATATGTCCTGAAAATTATGTAGAAGAGTGATTTTTTTGGGCGATCTCAAGTCACATTAGAAGAGTGTTGGGGATAGAGGTCTATTGTTACTCTCCTTTCATGACTACTTCCCAGTTATACACCACTGAAGATGGTGTGATCCTACTTTGTTCTAAGTTGTACCATATTATTTCCATATAGAAATGGAGATAGAATGCATATTGATTACTGGAGGATTACGCATGTACTATGAAAACTAATCTGTAAATTGTTGTGAGCTGTGATGATATGAGAAAGTAGTCATATCTTTCCCTAGGACATAGGTGTCTAGGAGAAGTCAGGAGCACCCAAGTGCTAGTGTTTATATTTGGGCACTAGATTTTGTTTTGAACTGAGGACCCAAGTCAAATTTTGGGTCATTTCTATAAATGTAGCCTATTCTACTCATGTGTTGAACTGTACTATGTTTTAGTTATAAGCTTCTATATGGGGTCAATGATTCAACCAATGTATTCATCATCGTTTGGGGTGCAGGCAACGTAACTAGGAGAATGTGTCCCAAAGGAGAGGACCTGATGTTGAACTAAACTATATCCTTGTTGGGGGAGGGGATGTGCATGGTAGAAACTAAGGCATATGAAAACAAAGTGGATAGATGCATGTGTTAGTAGAAAAGTATAAAACATGCAATAGAAAAATAGTGTACCAAGCAAGTGTGCATATAAGAGAGAGACCGCGAAAAGGGGGTTTCAAAGATGGGGCATCTCTCACAATGTCACAAGAAAATCAGGGTCAAAGTGGCCAAATCATACAAGAAATGATAAGAAAAGACATAGAACATAGCCCGCAAACAATGGCATATAATAACAAACAATGTCATACAAGATGTAATAGAAAACCATGGTGGAAAATAGTTCCTACAAGGTAAAAACTTCACATAAAGCACTCGTTAGCATGTTAGAAAGATAAAAAGTATGTCAAATCATGTATAGATCAATGGAAAGTAGTGTGCTAGAAAGTAAAGGTAGTGAATAATGAAACAATAACACATGTGATGTGTAAGAGTAGAAATGTAGATCCCCCTAGGCGCCTCAATGGAACTAGTAAGAGGTATAGTGCCAAACATCCTTGTTGTGTATAAAGATTTATAGAAAGGCTACATTCACAACAAAATACCAAGTGAATGCACATGTGTGTATAGAAAATACATCTACATACCAAGTATCTATCTAACATGCAAAACAAAGTGTACATGTAAGCATAAGAAATAAATAATAAGTGTAACAAATATATGCAATGTGTAGTGTATGAGTGTAGTGGAATGGTACGCAATATGAATGTGATAGGAGCAGTGTGCCCCCAAGTAGATGTGTGTGTATGAGATGAGGTTCATTTATAAAATACCCCTTGATAGTAAGGAATGAACCATAGAACAAGACTGCGTCATTAGAAAATGGTTTGATAATGTGTGCTAGAAATATATATCATTAAGCATAGAGTGTGAAGAGTGAATATGGGTTAATTTCATTTCAGATTTAGACCCTCAATAGTCGATTATGAAACATGGAACTAGAGTACGCCATAGGGTAGTATGATATGTGAGAATGGAATGTTAGAAATATGTATCTTGAAGCATGGATAGTGAGATGTGTAGTGTGCGAGGTTTATGAATGTAGTATACCCTAAACAGTGAAGTATGAACCTTAGCATAAGAGTGCATCATAAGGTAATGATGATACAAAGTGTATCATGATGTGTAGGATCAAGTAGAAATAGAAAGTGTGAACCAAAAAGTGTTACTAGTAGGAGTGATAGACACCTGATGATGTTGGTGGGAAGAGTAAGCATGATGCCCCCCAAGTGCATGATACACATAAGAATAATGTAACATCATCTAGAAAATCATCATTTTCAGGATCATAGTCAATTGGACCTAGATCAAAGACTTGATAAGTAATAGTGCGAGGTTGAACATTTAAAGATCCATTGCGATGTAGATTTTACATGTACACCACATATTATTCATCAGTGCATGGTGGTTGTGGAAAACCATGTGTATACTAGTAGGTTAGAATTGGATTATAGCCAAGAAATAAATCATCAAAAATAGAGATGCAAAAAATATGAGAGTAGTGTGAGTAGGATCTAAAGTGCCCCCAATGTAGCTAAGACAAGACAACCCAAGTGTAAGTGGAGAAGTGCAAGAAGTGTGTGCAAGAAAGACTAGTAAATGAAGGATAAATATGCCATAAGAGGCTATAAAAAAGACACATCCATGATAAAGGTGAGGAGGATGAGGCGATGGGTGGAGATGATCCAATGTGAATCGAAGTCAAGATAAGACATCATGCATGTAAATAGTGTTAGAGCATGTAAGATCGAGCATAATATGAGGCCAAGAAGAGTCATGTATAAAAAGAGTGCATGTAAATGGAGGTGTCGACATAAAGTGAGATTGTATTGGTGAGATGACATTCAATGCATGAATCGTTCCTTGGAGAGGAGTCATTTTAGCGGTGGAGGCAGGATGTTCCATGAGTTTATCATCATCAGTGGGCTATGTAGAAGTGGTAAGATTTGGAGTAGGAAGTGCAATGATCAGATCCAATAGAAAGTATTTGAATGGGTCACAGTCAACAAAAATAGTATGCTCAAAGCCATCATAGAGGAATTTAACTCATCAATGAAATGTAGAATGCACTACCTGCATAACGTGAAGCTACGACCTACCAAGTAAGTAATTGTACTGAACGACAACATCGATAATAAAGGATACAGTAGGAATGGTTTTTGGACCAACCGTGAGAGGTAAAATGATAGTTCCAATGCATGGACATGTAGAATAATCATACACATAGAGATAAATGGACGATGGTATAACATTAGCTAAGGAAACGCCGAGGTTATGATTTTTTTAAAGTAAAAATATTGAGCTCAGATCCATTATCGACTAATGTTTTCTTGATGCCCATGCGATAGACATGAGCTGAAATATAAAGGGGAGGATCATTTTCATAATCAAATAGAGAGGTAGCTACATGAGATGGAAAATTAAGTTGTTCTGAAAATATAGCTATGAATAACTTATATACAAGGTCCAGATGAGTATTTTAAGGAATACGGGTATTAGCCAAGAGAGAGTTGATTTTAGCGTTGCAATCATGATTGGATAACAAAAAATCATGGATTGAGATATCCATGATGAGAGGATCCTAGGATAATGAAAGTTAGAGTAATGATCCAAGAGCATTCGAATGTGGGTTCATCAAAATGATTTAACAAAGAAAATATTCTTGTAAAACGCTAATTTCATAGTCATGTATGATAAATAAACACTAAATTATATATTTAACACAAGTAGTCAGCAAATAAAATATGAAACTCTAAATGCAAGAGAGAGAGAAGAGAACTTAGCTGATTTTTTCTTGATCCTACAACTAATTTGAACTTGAAAACTGATGAATAAGAAGGGAAGACTATTGCAACTATGCACTATAAAATATGGAACTGTTAGAAGAGACCGGACTAGGGCATCTGGATTGGGTTAGAAGCACCTTGGAATCTTCATTTGCTACTAGGCGCTTGTGACTACAAAAACAGCTAGAACTTGATTTTTCTATTATCGCACAAGTTTTGCTGATAGTCACTATTGGTCTTCTGTATGTCACATATTGCTTGCATAATGTACTTGTAACCTGTAAACAAATGTTCACCTATAAAATTATCAAACTACATGACATCCCAATAAATATATATGCAATATGGGGAGTCAGATTGACCCCGGAGGTCACTCGAATGAGTGAATTTAGGACTGAGCGCTACATTACATCTTAGACTCCATCAAGTTCTTATGCTTGTGTGAAAGAATTGTGCCCTAGGAAGACCTTGTGCAAGTGCACTTGATAGTAGGTGGTAGCTAGATGTACCAATGTAAATGTTGGTTGCTCAAACGTGCAGCCATGTCTCAGATCTTGGAAGGGATGAAGGTGTTTGAGACCATAATGGAACTCTCCCCGAGTTGTGGGACCTTGCGAGATTGGGACGGATCGCCAGAGAAGGTTGTTTCCTCTATCTATTTCTATTGCTACTGTTGGAAGGGAAAACTAATCTAATGATGCTGATGGACCGGGGATAGAAGGATAACATGAAAGGAAACTACACTAAACAACAATAGCACCAGAAAAGAGGGATGAACACTACCTATTCTAAGCAAGAATGAAGGGAATTGCATGAAAAGAGGCTAGGCATGAATAACACATTGAAACACATATTCACCAGATCATTCTCATGGGAAAAAACTAAATATGGAACTGTAAGGGACCTGAAATAGCACAACCAGCACACAACGTAAGAGAAAAGGCAAGAAGACAGAATGCAAACACATTAGGACAAAGAATAATAAAAAAACATTTCTTCTATTACTTCCAGAAATGCACAGAGTTGTGACAATGATGAAGAAGGCCGATATCCACATGCAAGAGCCAAAAATAGAGGTCTATAACTCAAAATACATAAAATATGAAGTCCTTAGAAAAATGCGTAAAGATCCTGAATGTACAACATAAAAAATGAGCCTTGCTCTTACATTTATAGATGAAACCATGGAGGAAGAAGGGAAGGAGGGAAAACCTGAATTTGAAATACAACCACCAATAAGAAGCATTCAATGTTTGCAAACCAACTTGGAGATCTATGAAATATACTTCCCCATGTGTTTGAATAAAAGGGAGGGCAGATCATCAAAAATTGGGTGGTTGGAGTAATCAAATCTGCTCATCAATGTTAAGAAATACGTTTTCCCATTTCTCACCTACAAGATCTGCCAAAATTTGAATTTGAATTTCTAGCACTGTGGCTGATGTTAGCATCTCTCTGACAAGTCTAGGCGCATGCTAATTTGAGCTCTGTAGTAGATATGGCTATCAGAAGATGTCAGAGTCATTGGTGGATGTAAAAAATGTGGCACATGTGGATTGGCTAAAATGATGGCCAACTATGAAAATATTTTTCATTTCTACCATGTGTCACTCACTGATTTGTCGTAAGGATTTGGCACCCTGTTGGTGTGCTTTGACTGGTTGCACATGACACACTTAAGCATGTCAAAAGATGACCTAGCAAAGAAGGGTGCATGGAGAAAACAGAGGAAGTTGTAGAGGGGGTGCACACGATGCACATAGGGAAAATGAGGAAAACTGGTGAGTAGAGAATGCATGGTTAAGGTGTAACTATTACAAAGTAATGGGTGCGGCATGCGAGGGGCCAAGGACTTCACTGATAGAAGCAAGTGCGGGGCGTGCAGGAAGGGAAGAGACTAATTAGGAAGAAGGTGAATGCATGAAAGGTGGGCGCAAGTGAGAAGTGGAATGAGAGAACGAAAAAGGGTGTGCAGGGAAACTGCAAACAAGGGAGTGTGCCAAGTGATTTTTAGTGCGTGTAATATTGTAATAAATAACTTAGAGCCAAAATGTGTATGCAAGTTACCCAAATCACTAGGAGAGATATTTAGATAACAGTTTTGGTGACTTTCGGGGCCATCTTCCTGCTAGATGAAGAATATTAGTAGCCTAAAGCATCCATTGGGCATGGAGTCTACTTATGCAATTATGAAGCTGCCCCTGCAGTCACCTGAGAATCATTTCTTCACTCTGTTCAAAATCTTGCAACTGCTGAGAGAAGCTCTGAACTTCTAGAAGTAACAAGAAAGTGCGCGTAGGAAGCATGTGAGAGGAAAGAACTATGTACAAATAAACAATTTGCATGGAGCACACTTAGATGAATTGAAACTACTCTAATATATATAGTCATGATGCAACAACCTTAATGGAATGGTTTGAGATAGATCCTATTTACTGGGATTTGCAGTTTTCCTCCATCAAGATGAGTTAACTCAAAGGAGTTAGCTTCTTTGCAGGAACTGATGACGTATGGGCCACTCCAAAGTGCATCAAACTTTGAATGACACCCTGGTTTAGCTCTGTCAACATCCCATTTTAGAACCAAGTCCCCAATTTTGAAAGCTTGAGGCCTAGCCTTTCTGTCAAACCATTTATTTGTTGCTTACTGATGTTGTTCTAGTTTGATCATGACAGAGTTCTTGAGTTCTTCAAGATTAAATAGCTTTTCCATTCTGATTTCTCTCTGGTCCGCGCCTTGAAATTATAGCTACTGAGAAAGTGCCAATGAATTTAGTTCTAGTGTCAAAGGAAGGGTAGCTTCCTTTCTATAGACAAGCTTGTAAGGAGAAATTCCTATTTCCTTTTTGACTTTGATTCTATCTGTCTAGAGCGCACGTGAGACATTTGTATGCCATTGTCTTTGGCTGATGTTCATTATGTGCACTTCATGATTCTGACCAGGTTTTTATTTGTTGATTCTGCTAGATCATTACCATGAGGTTAATAGTTGGAAGAGGTTTTCAGGTAAATGCCCAGACTTAGAGCCCAATCAATGATTTTAGTACCAAGGAAGGCCTTTGCATTATCAGAGATAGTGTTTTGAGGAATGCCAAAATTTGTTACTATACCTCTCGAGAAATTCAAGGATGACTGCCTCGGTTGATTCCTTGAGTGCGACAACTTCTATTCATCTGGTGAAGTAATCTGTAGTTGTCAACACCCATTCATGTCCAATGCTTGAGGGTGGATTGATCATGCCTATGAAGTCGAGGACCCCATTGCATAAAAGGTTGATCCACTTGGATTGGTCGGAGGGGAAGCACTACCAATATTTTATTTCCTACAAAGAAAGCACATTCCTTGAATTTTGTGACCCACCTGTGTGCATTTGTAAACAGGGTAGGCTAAAAGATACCTACCATAATGATCTTCATTGTTGTAGTTTTGGCAGAGAAGTGTCTACCAGAGAATCTATCATGAAATTCTGCTAACACTATTTCAGTCTACACGCACATTGACACATCTTAACAACATGCCATCCAAATTTATTTTGAAGATAATGCCATCAATTAACACATAAGGGAAAGATTATAACCTTAGATGTCTTCTCTTTTCTTTATTTAAACCAGGAGGGTATGCACCCTTGGAAAGGAATGTAATCATGTCCTTCATCTAGTCACGTGCACTAGGATTTGTATTCTGTTCAAGTTCTACATGTGGAAGGTCTTCATCCAAAAATAATGAAGCTTTAGGCTCAATCCGCGCATCCTCAATAATCTGCTTATAGAGTGCACTACCTCTTACCAGTTTTGTGGCCCTTGATGGTCACATCATATTCCATGATTTTGGTCACCCATCGTGTTCTTTTCTCACTGATTTCTACTCCCATGATGAAGTCTCTAACAAACGAGTGGGAGACTAATACCCTGATATGATTGGTGATGAGCATACTCTTGAATTTCTTGAGTGCAAGCATGATGGAGAAGACATGCTTCTCTGTGTGACTTGTACTTTAGTTCATAATCCTTCAACGTAGTGGCTGAAGAAGGCATACTGGTTGTTCTAGCCCTTGTCTATTTCTTTATGTTAGGACAACGACAACACTCGCATCAGCACCATAGGCATAAAGGATGAAATCCTTTGAATAATCCGGATTGATGAGTGTTGGCACACAAGCAATATCTTGCTTGATCTTGTTGAATCTTTCTCTTCCTTCTATTATCCATATGAAGGCTATGTCCTTCTTGAGCATCAAGGTGATGGGCCAAACCAATCCTGCAAATTCAGGGATAAAACGCCTAACAAAAATGATCTTGCCGAGGAAGGACTGTAGAGCCTTTTTGTGTGTTGGCAGGGAAAGAGCCAAGATAGCTTAAATGCACTTAGGATCAATTATGATGCCATCCTTTGAAACCACATGGCCCAAGAGCTTTCCCTGCGCCACTGCAAAATTTCACTTCTTGGGGTTAAGAGACACCCCAAAATTTCTACATCTCTCAAAGACTTTTTCTAGGTGCGCCACATGATCCACAATTTTCTTTGAGAAAATAGTTATGTCATCAAGATAAACTAGGATGAACTCATTAATATATCCTTTAAAGGCAATATCCATAGCACACTGAAACATGGCACCTGCATTTAACAAACCAAAGGGCATTTTCTGATATGCATAGGTTCCCCACTTGGTTGTAAATGCTATTTTGAATTGATCCTCTTCCTTGACTAAGATCTGGTTAAAACCTGAGTACCCATCTAGCATGGAGAATCTCTGTGCACTCCAGCTATGGTCTGCATAATCTACTCCATTAAAGGAAAACAATAATGATCCTTTAGAGATACCTTATTCAAATCTATGAAATCAACATAGAGTTGATTTCACCATTCTTCTTTTGTACTGGAACCAAATTGGCAACCCCGGTAGAGTATTTGATAAGAAAAATGATTTTTTCCTAAATGAGTTTGGATAATTCCTTCCTCATGAGGGGTTCTATCTTTGGATTTACTGGCCATTGCTTTTGTCTGATGGGCTTGATACCAGGATCAAGGTCAATAGAGTGTTGAGTGACACTTGGATCAAAACCTCTGAGGTATTCATACTCCCATGAGAAGATATCACTATATTTTTGACAGAGAGATATGAAGACTTGATTTTCTTCATGCACACAAGTCTTGTTGAGCAGCAGCTCTTTCCCATGTGTAATAGTGATGGAGGAGCAGTATTCTTACATGGTGTGCATGTACCTTTCTTCACCCTTGAACTCATCATCAGGGCTGAAAAATTTTCTCTAAGCTGACTAGATCTTTAGGCAACTTATTTGTCTTTAATTATATCACTTGGTCACCATAGTTGTTATGTAAGTTGTCTTGCATACTTGATGAAAATTCAGCTTCGTTCTAGATAAACTAGACAATTTGCAAGTCATTGTCAAACACTTGCCAGCTGGTGTTATTTTATTGGATGGATGGTCTGATCACCATCTTAATGTGCGAAGTGTTTCCTTTGATAAAGTCCTCAGCAGGAGAAAACTGTGAACCGAGTGTGACCATCTAGTCAGCTTCCTTGTTCATTATGTGCGGAACCACCTGTAGATTAAGATCATCAAAGTTCTCAAGGAGGTCCCAAAATCTATATTTATAAGATTTGAGAAGCTTATTATTTGTCTGGTATTTATTGGTGACTTGGTGGATAACCAATTCTATGTCCTAAAAGATTTACAATGCCTTAATTTTCTTCTTCTCAGCAATGAGCAATCCATGCACCAATGCTTCATTCTCTGCCACATTGTTAGAGCATACAAACTACAACCTGTGTATGAAGAATAATTTCTCATCCTTAGGGGAAATGAGAACCACTCCTGCTCCCACTCTATTTCTACTTCTGGATCCATCAAAGTACAACCTCCATAGACTAGGTTGACCTTTGTCTTTCTTGAGAGTGCACGGAAGCATAACATCTTCTTCTAGAATGCAATAAGTACCAAGCCCAGTTTCATAAGCTTATAGTTCTTTAGCATAGGGATCAAATTCATGGTGTCTTTCTACCCATTCATCAAGTACTAGGTCAGGAATAGGGGGTGGAAGAGGATGCTCTTCAGGAACTGAAACTTTTTCTTGGATCAAACAGTTGGCTTGGAGAGGGGATGGGACATATGACTCTACATGATAGGAAAATATAGGCTCAACTTGTATAGTAAACTGGGTAACCATACCTTGTTTTGAGTAGCATATGATACCAATCAGAAGACAAGTAACCACCCACTTTAGCAGTAAATTCTCTTGATAAACATAGGGCGAAAAAAAGGAGGCAGGTCAATGACTGACACATCTTGAGTAATTTTTAGGCTTGGACATGCATGAAGGGTTAACTCAAGATCTTTGATGAATCCTAAGGTGGTGACAATTGAGCCATCAATTTGGAAGACTCCTTTAGATAGAGGGCTATATTTCAAACCCAAGACATCAGCTATTTTCTTAGGCATAATAGAAGTACTAGCGCCTGAGTCAATCATGAAATTATGCACTAGGTGTTTTCCTATGATCAAGGACATATAGAAGGGTGGGGTTTTAAAAAATTTACTTACTTGTTTCTCCTCTTCTTGGAAGATGTTCATAGAAGTGTGTGGCTTCTGCATAACTGGATCAACATGAGAGTTGTGCCAGAGCTTCATGCAACAGATCCTGCTGAGATGGAATGGTCAGGGCATCCCACATTGTGACATTTATGTTTGTTCTCTTCATCTAGTCGACAATGCTAAATGGAAGGACCCCCATCTTGTGCATTTGGGGAACAAAATCCCTTCTTGATTATTCAGGCACAGAAGCTTGAATTTTAGCTAGAGCAGAGTCATGACCTACCAAAGGAGGGGCGTGTGCTGCTTCAGGAGGAGATTTACACAGGGCCTCCTGCATGGTGATTTGAATGCCTTTACTGTAAGAGGTCTTGTTTTTTTATTTCCTCTGAGACTCTACTTACATTGATGGGATTGTGACCTACATACCTGATTCAAACATTCTCTTCTTGTATCTTGTGTTGTCTACAACTTAGGCGTGCGGTCTCTTTGTATCTTCTATAGCTTGATTGATTGCACAGAAGTCCTCCGCGCCAAAGAACATCAAATTTTTCTCTAGAGGAGCTTCTTGTCCTTTTTGGTTATTTTCTTCAGGGGTGCTTGTTAGAGGCTCATAGGCTGTAGCATTCTGGATCATGAAGGCTTGGGCATGCACAACATTAGCACAATGATACTGACCATGAGGCATGTTGCAAGGGAAGCACCATTCTGACTCTTGTGACAAATTATTCTAGACTGGAACAAGCATCTGACTCGTACTGGGTGCTGGAAGAGAAGATGAAGGAGGAACAATTTATAAGGGCAGATGTGCATTGGGCTGCCATCTATCATTCTGCTGGTTGGGCGCGTATCTTTGATTTCCATATTGATTCAACCAAGGATGATTACTTTGGTTGTGCGCCTAATTAGAACTGTCTCTATAGGCTTGCACCTGTTTCTTTTCTAATGATATGACCTTGTTTGATAAATTTATAATCAATGCCTTCAAATCTTCATCTTTCTTATGCTACACTGGAGAGTAGGATGTTGAGGAAACTAGTTGCATGCTTTGCTCAGGAACAACAATAGGGGCCACATAAGCATGGGTTTCTTGTGGCATTTCTAGGAACAAGGGAATAGGTGGTCTAGGAGCCAAATTTCCCACCTGAATAAGACTATTTTTTCCCTTACTGCAATACTATAAGTAGCTGGTAGAGTCCTACCTCCCATAGATTGGATCATAACTAAAATGTCATTATTGAGCACCTTCAGATAATACAGGAAAACATGTTGGGCTGTATATATTAACACAAGAGGGATTCTATCCTAAGTCTTCTGAAACCTGATGTTGAAATTAGTCATCTACTCATTGGGCACCCTCCTTGTTGTTGTCAGTTGCTCCACCAGAGATAGGTGATATGACTTAGCTTCAAAGTAATTGTAAAGAGTTGTTCCCAGTTCATCCTAGGTGGTGATATATCTAAGTATTAAGCCTTGGTACCATTGAAGAGATTTCCCTTTGAAAGAGGCTACAAGTAGCCTGACTACTACATCATCTTGTGTGATCAGATAGAGTGAACACACATTTTCTATATCCTGGATATGCTCCAGAGGGGTGATTTGATTCTCACCAGTAAAGTAAGGAATACTCTTGAGTGCACCATTTAACATATCATGTTGTACAGATAGGAGCAAGGGAATCCCTCCAATAAATTTTGCAAAGCTTCTTAATGGAGGAGTTTGCTGATGTGCCATTTCAGGGTGCGCAGGTTATCTGGTTTGAGGAGGAGTTAAATGGGTGTGGCATGCTGGAGATAGAGATACGCATGTGGGATTTCTAGAACGAACTCTTCTTGGGGATAGCTGAAGGTACTCAAAATAATTTTCAGCTACTGCACTTCTTCTTGTGTGTACTCTTCTCATGAAAGTGCTCAGGACTGCTGAAAAGAGATCTTAAAATATTGGGAGTCGCCAGATGTGTTGAAATGAGCCTCCAAAGGCTAAAATACTAAGTCCACACACTAGAACTTAGAGATATGAAATTTGAGCTTTCAATGCTAGTCCCACCGGGTGTGCCAAAAACTGTTGGTTTCTCAAACGTGTACCTGTGTCTTGGATCTCAGAAGGGGCCGAAGGTGTTTTAGACCATAATGGAACCATCCCCAAGTTGTGGGACCTTGTGAACCTAGGACAGATATCCAGAGAAGGCCGGTTCCTCTATCTATTTCTACTACTACTGTTGGAAGGGAAAACTAATCTAATGATGCCAAGGGACCAGGGATAGAAGGATAACATGAAATGAAACTACACTAAACGGTGATAGCACTAGAAAAGAGGGATGAACACTACGTGTTCTAAGTGAGAATGAAGGGAACTATGTGAAAGGAGGCTAGGCACGAATAGCACATTGAAACACGTATTCACCAGATTGTTCTCATGGGACACAACTAAATATGGAACTGTAAGGGACCTGAAATAGCACAGCCATCACACAATGCAATAGAAAATACAAGAAGAAGGAATGTAAACATGTTAGGACAAAGAATAGCCACAAAACATTTCTTCTATTACTTCCATAAATGCACAGAGCTATTACAATGATGAAGGAGGCTGATATCCACATACAAGAGCCAAACATAGAGGTATGTAACTCAAAATACAGAAAATATAAAGTCCTTAGCCAAATGCATAAGGATCCAGAATGTCCAACATAACAAATGAGCCTTACTCTTACATTTATAGATGAAACCATGGAGGAAGAAGGGAATAAGGAGGGAAAACTTGAATTTGAAATACAACCACAACCAAGAAGCATTCAATGCCTGCAAACGCACTTAGAGATTTGTGAAATATGCTTCCCCATGCCTGTTTGACGTGTTTAAAGAAAAGAGAGGGAGGATCATACCAAATTGGGTGGTTGGAGCAACCAGATCTACGCATCAATGTTCAGAAAGACATTTTACCATTTCACACCTACTAGATATGCCAAAATTTGAATTTGAATTTCTACACTATAGCTTATGTCAGCAGATCTTTGACAAGTCCAGGAACATGTTGATCCGAGTTGTGTAGCATACGATACAACTATCAGAAGATATCAGAGTCGTCACTACACATGTAAAACACGTGGCGCGCATAGGATTGGCTGAAATGATGGCTAACTGTGCAAATATTTTTTATTTCTGCCACATGTCACTCACTGATTTGTTGCAAGGATTCAACTCCCTTTTGGCACACTTTAAATGGTTGTGCGTGACACATTTAAGTATGTCAAAAGATGACCTGGAATAGAAGGGCACGAGGGAAGGGCACAGAGAAAATAGAGGAGGGCACAAAGGGGGCATGCATGATGTGTGTGGGGAAAATGAGGTAAATTGGTGAGCAGAGAATGCATAGTCAAGGTACAACTATTATAAAGTAATGGGCGCAACGTGCGAGGGGCCAAGGACCTAGAAGATAGAAACAAGTGCGGGGCACGCAGGAAGGGAAGAGACTGATTAGGAAGAAGTTGAATGCATAAAAGGTGGGCACAAGGGAGAAGTGTAAGGAGAGAACAAAAAAAGGCATGCATGGAAACTTCGACCAAGGGAATGTGCCAAGTGATTTTAAGCACGCACAATATTGCAATAAATAAATTAGAGCTAGAATGTGTATGCAAGTTACCTAAATTGCTAGGAGAGATATTTGGATAACAATAAATAGATGTGTAGATGGAAAAATGAACTTTCCCTTCTTATGAAGTGTATGCAGAAAATGTAGTACCTGGTATGGATGTTAGATGGATGCCTTTAATGCTCCTAGATTCCTTTAGATACAAGCTTAGGTTATGATAATATATGTTTAGACCTTGGTTTGTTATTTCAGTCACACAACTTTGTATTTATATGATTCCCTTGGTTGAATTTTTTAATTAACAACTGGAAGGATGACCCATAAGAAAATAAGATGCCCAAAAGACAAAAGAGGCCCAAAAAGAATGAGTAAGATATAAATAGGTCAGGGGTGCCTAGAGGGGATGAGGGTGCCTAGGCACTAGTGTCTGGGGTCATAAAAGATAAACAAGTAAAAATTTGACTGGATTTTACGGTATAAAATACCAGAAGGAAGATAAGAAACAAAGAAAAGAGGCCAAAGACAATAGTCAATTACTAGTTTTCTAGCTTAGGAATCATATGAATACAAGTATGTGTTTTAGGACCTAGAAATGTACCCAAGTACATGATTTCGTGTCTACACTCATCAAGGACCAATACTGAGCTCAAATACCCATGTCACCAAAAATAGTGCAATGAGCTGGGTAGTGAAAAAATATGCAAGGCACTCAATCTGAAGCATACACCCACATAGTCCACTAAATATAGCAGTTCCACCAGAGTTAGTAATATATATCAAATTTAGCTATAAAACACCTAGAAACCCCCCCACATATTTTTTTGATCATTTTGGGTGACTGAGGGATTTAAAAATATCATAAATTTCATGATTTTGGAACCCCATAATTTGTAAACCCTCAACTTATCAATCTACAAACACCAAAACTCACAATCGAATTAAACCAAGATGGAGTCAAATGTATTTCCACATGAACTACTAATTTCAAAAATGAAGAATTCAAAAACTAAAAATAAATTAGTAATGGAAAACATAAAATATGATCTGATACCATATTAGAATTTATTGATCTCTAATGAAAAACAAATGCACAAGTAATTTAAAAATCAAAATAACTAACAATAAGATGTAATATGATCAAAAATCAAAAGGAAAGAATCACTCCAAACGAACTCAATGCTCCAGAGGATAGATTGATGCAAGTGATGTACATATAGGAGGTGCATGTGTAACCTCATCCTAAATTAGTGGTGAATAACTATCACTAACTAATACTATAAGTAGATTTGACTCCACACAAATAGTAAGCTAAATTAACACAAATGATAATGTAACTAAACACAACTGACACCTAAGCAAACATATCTGATGAGTGTAGGAAAGCTCCAAGTAAATAAACAAATACAAGTAAAATGAATATCCTACACTAACATTTCACAAAGGGCTTATGCCCTTTGCAAATTCCTTCCCAAACCTATTTTGAATAGGTTCAAGAAAATTTATAATAAATAAAAATCTAAAATTTAAAAACTAATTAAACAAATAATAATTTTTAAAATTATTCAAATAGAGTATACATCCTTTTGTAATGCAAAGGGTGTACACCCTTTCCACTAAAAAGGATGTACACCATTGAAAAAGTGGCACACCCTTTGAAATACAAAGGACATACACCCTTTGTAGTCTTATAATTTAATAATAAATATCTTTTCAAATGATATACACCCTTTATTTATCTTCCAATTTTTTTCTGGTGTTCTTTTCTCCTAAAGATTCTTGGATTTTAGCCAAGAATAAGACTCTCATCTTTGGACCTACATTAGATCACCCAAAATGGATTTTGGAGGATTATGAACATTTATTCTCCTTACTAGGCACAAAATATTCATCAACTTTATGTATTTTTATATAAATTACATGGGTTTGTAGAGGCGAGGGTTTAGTTTTCAAAAAATAATAGTTAAATATTAAATTAATATTTTCATTTATATATAATTTCTAGTTAACATAACTCACTATGATTAATTCATTAGTGTTACTAATAAATTGATAACTTTTTGAAAGTTCACTGATGCATTACAAAATTTATATCTCAAAAATCTACTTATTGTTGATTACTACTTTTAAAACAAATTCAAATATATGAAGTGAAGCTTAAGAGGTTGTGTCCATATACCAACATTTTTATTTTTCCTGTTTTCTTGACTTGTAAAATTATTTAATACTATTATATTAACTGAAAAAATATTCTCAATAATATTCAACATTTTATGAATCCTTGTATCAAATTTCATTTAAAATTCCACCCATTTGCTCTAAAAAATGTATGTGTACACATGCACTTTTGTTATTTTTCCACAAAATGTATTATGTCACTATTAGAAATGTGTAAATTTTGCATACTTATCTCATCCGGGTATTGTGAAAAATTCCTTATTTAGAAACTAGAATTAAATTTTAATAATTTATCTTCTTACTTTGTGACAAAAGTATTAGACTAGGTACCTCTAAAAGTCTGTCCAAGTTCACACATTACTATTTTTCAAGGATAAAAATTGGTCTCTTATCCCCCCTTTTGACACTCATTATCATGTATCTACCCCTTTTCACACCTTTATGATATTAAATACAACATTGAATACCCAAAATGGCATATCATTTTACTATATGATGTGATAATAATACTAATGAGCTCTTTGAATCCAATAATAATGATTAACAACATTAACGAGGTCCTCAAATTAGATCTAAGTTGTGCATTATCAATGAATGGTACATAAGATATATTATATTTAGATAGGTTTGTCTCATATTAGAAAGGAATTTTGTACTATGTCAAAAATAAGATAACATGGGTTGATAACATGACGGTCATACTAACTATAATAAATGGTATGAGAACTCCTTAAAGCATATGAACTCATTTATTGACTGCGTTTATTATTGGTTTATTTTGTAGAAACTAGAATTAGGTCACCCTAATTCTCATATGTGCATACAAACTCTAGGAAACCCCTTCGTAACATCACATGATAATTTTCATCTTTCTATTCACTTACATTTACTGTTTCACCACATGTAACCACCTACAACCATAAATAATACTTAAATTAATAAAAAAAATTAAAACAAATCAGGCTGCCTAGTAACCAACCTCGGCCACCCTGTAACTGACCATGGTCACCCTTCCAACATCGCTTGCCACTTAACTGACGTTGGTCACTGTAACTTCCAGCAACCTTACTCTTCTAGCTCCCACTTGTGACTCAATGTCTTCCTATGATTTTCACATCAAGAAAAACAAACCCTACTCTCATACACCTGTAAGCAAACCACTAACAAAACCATTAAGCAAACCCTTGCTCTAAAAAACTAAAATCCATCACTCTGATACCAGTTGTTGGGGATGGGACTATGCAGAAACATTTTAAAATATAGAATATCAAATCCAAAACATGTAAATACAGATCTAACAATCCTCATAAAATCCACAGTAGTGGAAGTATAAACAAGAATAATCCAAATCACACAAAAGTACACACACATAACACATCATGTATTGTGGTTCACCCAATGTGGGCTACATCCACCAATATATAGAGATATCATATATATATATATATATATATATATATAATATAACAAGAGATTACAAACCAAATCTTCTGCATAAGATTACACGTGTCTCTACAAGCGTATCTCTTCTTCCCAGATCTCCAACCATATATGCCTGAGTACACTAAACCGTACCTCCATACCACCACTTGTGTCTCCTCTAGATCTCTAACCAGATCTACTTGAGTGCACTACAACCATACCTTTGAAACACCACCAGATCTCACATACCTGAAGTTACCTTAAATCTACCAATGTGCAACCAAGATCTAACTGTACTATGAATATGCAAACAAGACCTCTAGAAGGATCTACAAATGTGCAACCATAAATGTACACCAAGAAATAAGTCGTTCCATCATCATTGCATCAACCTGTGCAAACATGAAGACAACTTCCTCTACAAAAATAGATTCCTATGAATCAATAATACATCACAATCTCACGGATCTGTCATACAAGATCTCATAACTTGTGGATCTACAAGAATGAGCAATAACAATGTCTCACAAAAACCTATGGATCTAATGAGAAGAAATGCCAAGTTCTTTGCATATTATACAATCCATTACATGAGACTAAATAATATAAAGGAAATATAGTAGAAGATAATACCATCTTCTCACCAATAGTGTACTTGTACTTTCCTTTTGTTCATATTATCTCTATGAATGCTCATGTCTTCATGTAATCTTATTTTTATTTTTCTTCTTCTTCATCATCCTTTCAACTAAGGATTATTCTCTTCTTCACTTCTAACACCTCTAACCGTAGTTTTCTAACTTATAGAATCCTATAAAAACTTAGGGAACAATATCCATGCAATTATATCCAATAGAATTGCTTTAAAACAAAAGATATATTGAATCTCGTGACTTATAAATAAAAGACTCCCGCACAGGTAACTAATTCCGGTTACTTCCTGACCAATGTTTTTCACTTCCTAACTGATGTTGGTCACTTCCTGACCCATGCTGGTTGATAACTAACTGATTTTGGTCATTTTCTAACTGATGCCAATCACTTCTTGACTGATGCCAGTCACTCTGAAACCCAATCAATTTGTAATGCATGCTCCAGTAAAGTTATGTAGTTCCACAACCTAATAATCTCCCACTTGGAGATAAATTACTGAGCCTATGTACTTGTACTTGTAGATCAATGTGAAGACCATCTATTATTTCCTTCAACAATTCTCTCAAAAAATAATTTAAAAAGTAGGAAGATCAAACCATCTTCTAAAACTAAGAAGATAAACCATGACTCACCAAACTTGCACAAAGATACAACTGATCTGTGACACCAAGCCTAAAGCTCCCACTAAATCATAACACCATAACAATTGTTGGTATCAGGAAATCAAGCCAATCAATATCCTTATGCAATAAGTCATCATGACTAACACATCTATAAGAGCTCCCACTCAAACTGAAGTACTGAGCCTCCATCTCATCCATATCCATACCTGTAAAACAAACCATGTTATCTATCCATCTATCCATGTCTCTATGCAACCACCAATGCAACTGACTAAGACAAGTCAAACTGGAAAATGAGAAAGCAAAACAACATCCTGGGTAGAGACGACCCGAATGAGTTCTACCTACAACAATGGGTGATCAATACACAAACCTACATAACTCAAAGAATCCAAACACTACAATCTAAAAATCCAACCATACATAAAAACTAGCATGTCCAAGAAAATCATCTGTAGAGAACATCTCCCATGGAGTAAAATAGTAATCAAGAGGAAATAAAAACATCCCCTACTCACCATAAAGGCAACCATGTGCAAATCAAACATCTGCATCATCATAGACTCACAAAACTGAATCTATCCACATGTAAAAACTCATCATGTACATCCATCCATATCACCAGGATCTCTAGAAACTGCAAGTTTTCCACCGACTAACTCCAAAGTAGAATATGAATCTTGTGCTCATCAATGTCAGTAACAACCATCCATGCTAAATCATGCCACTATTACCAAGTGTAAATACCTGTAAACATGTCATCAACATACTCTACACAATCAACCAAGATGAAATCAAAACAAGGGCACTATCCAAAAATGATATATAAACACTATTGTCAAACCTATAACTTAATTAACCATAGTTGCTCAACCGAACACATCCAACTCCTGAATGACCACGGTTTTCAGATGACTGACCATAGCTACCCCTAACTAACACCAATCTCTATAATAGTCATATTTTATTTTCTACACCCTTAAAACTCTGAAAAGTTTCTCTATCATCTAAAACCCAACTGAATAAACCATCAACTGTAATCTTGTAGGAATATCCAGGAACTAAAAAATAAACCAAAAGTGACATCACAAAGTAATAAACTCAAAATACCTACAATGTTGTGATTGGCCTCCAAAACCAACTTGCACCTCCTACCAATTTGAATAGTAGTATTCTCCTCTCACTTTGCATGTGCATCGTGTATCCAATCCTGAAATTCCAACAACCATGACATGCTCCCACTGAACATGAAATCCCCTGCACTTCCTATAACACCAAGATCAAAAGCTAATATGTTAGTGAGAAATAAAACTAGATGAAAGAACTATAAAATTGATTACCTTTATTCTTTGAGAATTCTTGTGAAGTAGGTGAATCACCTTATTTCCATTTGTGCGTACTCAACATCTCTCATTACTTACAACTGTGTCTAATCATGAATTTTCATTGAGGATATCATCCTTAGACTAGATACCCTTGTCCTCAAGATTCAACTCAACCGGGAAATAAAATTCAAACAACACCAAAAACTATGCTGTAAATCTGTGTACACTATCCAAACATAATATCAGTTTCTCTAAATGAAATAAATACAAAAAAAACCATATAGAGATACTTGACTCAAAGTCTCAATGGAATAACTAAACCAAATATTTCCTCTTTCTGATCTAAACCATGAAGTTATCTCCATTATTTCTACCATGGACACTATGTGTAAGAAACTCAATCCTCCAAACTAGGAAAAAATAAAATCATCTACCCTCACCTACTACAAAAAACCTTATACAGATAAGTTGCCACAGAGAGTGACCATGACCATCCTTTAACCGACCATGGTTAGCTGACCGACACTGGTTCCTTTGTGACCAACCTCGGTTTCGAAACTTATGTCGATGCTACTGGAATGAACCCAATGCCACACGATTTGGTATAGAACACCACACTAGGTGCCTACTTTGACCGAAGCTGATAGTTGAGTTGATCTATTCATTTCAAGAAGCATCCAAATTGTAAAAAAATAGTACAATAATAAACCATGCAATAAATTGCATCAAGGTCAAATACCTCACCTTACTAGTACCAAGATACTAACCCACAACTTCAACTAAAGAAATTACCTCTCTGACTGAAGCCTTGTCTTCATTATGTGCTACTACCTCTCTATCGAAGCCCCATGCATATATCTATACCAAGGATGCATACTTAATCCTTCTCACCATTTAGATTTGCAATCCAAAACCATGCATGTGTAATTAAACCATATGTTACAAAACCGAGATAGAACCATACCTCAATAACTGGATCTACAATCTAACTACCATGCTTGTGCCTCTAAGGAACCAGGGACACCTCAGCAAACAAGATACATTCCATGGATCTCTCCATTTCTTTAGATCTATGATTTTCTGTTTAAAACCAGGCTACCCAATAACCGACCACGGTCACCCTATAATTGACCATGGTCACCCTGCTGACACCGGTTGCCACTTATCCGATGCTGGTCACTATAATTTCTAGCAACCTTACTCTTCTAGTTCCCACTTGAGATTCAATCTCTTACTATGATTTTCACATCAAGAGAAATAACCCTTCTCTCATACACCTGTCAGTAAACCACTAACAAAACCATTAAGAAAACCTTTGCTCTGAAACACTATAAGCCATCACTCTGATACCAATTGTTGGGGATGGGACTATGCGGAAACATTTGCAACTATAAAATATCAAATCTATTACATGAAAATATGGATCTAATAATCCCCATAAAATCTACAGCAATGGAGGTATAAACAAGAATAATCCAAATCACACAAAATTACACACACATAACACATCATGTACTGTGGTTCACCCACCAAAGATAGAGATCTCATATATATAATATAAGAAGATATTACAAACCAACTCTTCTGCACAAGATCACATGTATCTCTACAAGAGTATCTCTTCCTCCCAGATCACCAACTAGATCTACTCGAGTACACTAAACTATGACTCCATACCACCACTCGTGTCTCCTCCAGATCTCTAATATGATCTATCTGAGTGCACTAAACCATACTTCCATTCCACCACTTGTGTCTCCTCTAGATCTCTAACTGGATCTACTTTAATTCTCTACAACCATGCCTCTAAAACACCACCAGATCTCACATACGTAAAGCTACCTTACATCTGCCACTATGTAACCAAGATCTCATTGTACTATGAATTTGCAAACAAGAACTCTAGAAGGGTCTACCAATGTGCAACCATAACTGTACACTAAGAAATAAGTCTCTCCATCATCACCGCATCAACTTGTGCAAACATGAAGAAAAATTCCTCTACAATACTAGATTCCTATGGATCAACAATATATTAAGATCTCATGGATCTATAATACAAGATCTCACAATATGTGGATCTACAAGAATGAGAAATAACAAGATCTCACAACAACCTGTGGATCTAACAACAAGAAACACTAAGTGCTTTGCATACTATGCAAGCCATTACATGAGACTAAATAATGCAAAGGAAATACAGTAGGAGATAATACCATCTTCTCACCAGTAGTGTACTTGCACTTTCCTTCTATTCAACTTCTCTCTATGAAAGCTATTGTCTTCATGCAATCTGTTTTTTCTTTTTCTTCTTCTTCTTCATCCTTTCAACCAAGGACTATTCTCTTCTTCACTTCTAATACCCCTAACCTTAGTTTTATAACTTTTATAAGCCTAGACAAACTTAGGACATAATAGCCATGTAATTATATGTAATAGATTTATTTTAAAACAAAGGCTATATTAAATCTTGTGACTTATAAATAAAACACTCCCGCACAGGTAACCAATATATGTTACTACTTGACCAATGTTGGTCACATCTTGACCCATGCTGGTTACTAACTAACCAATGCCAGTCACTTCCTAACCAATGTCAGTCACTATCAAACTAATGTCAGTCACTTCCTGACTGATGCCAGTCACTATGTAACCTTGTCACTTTGTAATGAATGCTCTAGTGAAGCTATTCAGCTCCACAACCTAACACATAAATCATACTTAAATTAATAAAAACAAATAAAATAAAACAAATGAAACAACCTAACAACCTAACAAACCTTCCCATGAACTCAAAACAACTGGTAAGCCATTAGAAAACCAAAAAAATTCTTGAAAAATGAAATGGTTGAAAAAAAATCCAACTTATCCCGCAATAGGTTCTGATCAATGTAGATCAACGATGATATGTTGAAATGACACCGATTCTATATAAAAAATCCCATACCCTTGCCAAAGGATTCTGAATTCATTTCCTGACATTCTATCTCTAAACTATCTTGTGACAGGTCCAAAAATTTCCATGTTTGTGCCTAGATCAAATGTGAAGTGGCACATGCATCCTGTCATATCAAAATCCCTTTGCAACAATCTATGTGCACATCCAATTAGACAACCTAGTTTCCTCGTCATCAAGGTAAGATTTCTTTATTTAAAATGATCAAATTATGTTCTTGAATTTATCCATATCAATATAGGTGTGTATATATAAAATATATTTATCATTACACCGACAATCATAATCATTATAAATCATTTTGCAATCAGCACAGTTTAATAGGAAACGATAATGATCACCCTGATCGATACCGATCTACTGGATTAATGTCAATCCCTGTTAAACTTCCACATTTCACACCATTAAAATTTTAATTTATTTTCCTAAATCTAATAATCATGGCTAATCTGTCAATTTTTGTAAGCTTTAGTTTTTGTTAGATGAACCTCCCAGGATAAAGTTATGAACCAAACACTATCATTGATCTAATGATCATGTGACAACCATTTGTGTGGTAATAGTATGCCATTTCCTATGAGTTAATTATTTGCATCATTTCCTTCACACCTGACTTAGATGATATCAATGAGTTGTTTGATATTATTCTTAAGAAGAGTAACGATGCTAATATCTAATGGGAAAGCATGTTCTACCATCCTCAGCCTATCATTGAGGATGTTTATCGAGCCCCAACATCCAGGCATTGCGTATATATCATTTTTCATCCAAAGCATTTAATATTATCTGTATTGTTATCATTATTTCCAAGCTTAATTGTCTAAAAATGAGTTGAAACCTATCAAAGGAAGGCCTTTGGTTCCTTGGATTAGCCTTTGCCAAAAAAATTGTCATGTTATTATCTACTACATTTCCTATCAAAGTTGTCTATTTATGTGCAGGTTTGTGGCTCTTTGAAAAGAAATATTTTTGTGCACTTTTGGATCAGCCTTCTTTTGTCACCATCCACATAGGTATAATTAAATCATATCATTTATAAGTTTTGGTGATCTATTTCATAAAATAAAAATGAATCCAAAATATACTAAAACATTCTGGTACACCGAGAGGGACTAGTCCCCTTTTTTACTAAATTATGCATTTTTATAGTAGAATTTATTCTTCTTGTTTGTTTCTCGTAATATCATCTATATTAGTAGCCTGGAGTTTCCAAGTGAATTTCCAAAAATGTGTAAAATAAAAAGTAAATTTTTTGCGAATAAAGGTATTTATTTCTTTTGTTCTTCCAGTCTCTTTTCAACATTGCATTCAATGTGTTTTCCTAATCGAATATAACCTTTTTGTTGGGTCTTAAAATGAACTTGAATTTTTCATCCTTACTTGATCATCTAGTTTAAGTAGGGGTTAAATCATGCATTCACTACTTCTCTTAAAACACTACCAAATCACGTACAATAAAATTTTCATTATAAAAAACTCCCTTTCAAGCTAACCTAATTGGATTTCATCACCAAAGTGGAAGTTGAGTCAGTGTTCTAGTTGAGTATAAATAATTAGTGGGTAGTATATCAAATAAGTACCTCACACCCTTATCATTATAAGATCATGATGCAAGGGGGTTGGCCCCAATATCACACCTAGTATAGAAACTAATATAGATTCGAGCCTCTAGTACCTTTGGGCATATCAAGAAATTTATCCTTAACACACATGAAACCAACCTTAGAAAACTTGATTCTTAGTACCTTGTACAAGCCATATTTTTCATATTACATATGTCTAATTAATCAAGATAATCAAAAACCTCGTGCTAATTGTGTGAATTTCATTTCTGAATAAATTTCTTATATTTATTATTTGCTTATTGTTTCATGGTTTTAACTAGACAACAATCCCATATATATAACATCATAGACATGTCAGAACCATTACAACAACCTATAAAAACAACCCAAGAACCCCACGATCTCCCGACATTCAAATAGACACATAAGAAATTCCCAATCCACCCATTCCACAATTTTTTGATAATAACTAACCAATATTTGAATAACTCCTAGACACCAGCCATGTTTCTTTTAGTAGCTACCTCATATCACGAGTAGTCTGCATTCCCTATTATAGTACTTAACCCAAACCATTTACTACTACTACTACTACATATGATCAATCTCGGCCCATTAACCCCTCCTATCAACTAGTTATAAAAAAAATCAATCCTTATGTTGCCCCTGACCATACAAAAACATTCACACCTATCTCATCCACTTTCGTATCCATGTTTGAACTAAAAACTATGTCTTCAAAAAACACGATTAGTCAACAAGGACCCTCACACTCTACATCCTCAAATAGTCCTTAGGGTACCCAAACTCATACTACTACCTCATCACCTACATTTAGTCACACCCCTTCTACTTCTTCTCTTCCTTCGACAAACTATTTCTATATGTCTCATTGTATAAGTCCTTTGGTGACATCTCAACCCATTATCTCACACCAATCTACATCCTCGATCCAAAACTTAGCTTTATCTATTCCTGCGTCTTCACCACCTATCAATACAAGTGTTATCTCTAGTATTCATCCCCTCTCACATCCAACCTATACAATACAAGTGTTACCACTAGTATTCTAAAAATCCCAAACCTGACTCTTCTAAAAATCATCCAAACCTGACTCTATCTACAAGATTGTAAAGCTAAACTATGATCTAAAAATCCCAAACCTGACTCTTCTAAAAAATTTTTTCCAACAACCTGAAAAATCTTCTAAAGGTTCGGCGAATGCAGTAAACTATGATCTAAAAGCTCCATCAAACCTGACTCAAACTTTAAGAATGATTTTGACCTCCTGGAACTCCGAAAAATACACACCATTGGTTCAGGAATCATTTTAAAAGCTGCATCTTAGAGTTGCTCAGACTTTGAATGATGTTGACCTCCTAAAAAATACACACCATTGGGGATTCTAATAAATCAATTTTTGACAAACTCATGGATACTCACATGATAAAACTCCCTCCTATTCGACTTGTTAATGAATATGGACCTAAGCCATCCTGGTATAGTGAAGAAGATTATTACAAATATCACCAGGTTTGAGGACATGGTATTAATAAATGTATCTCTTTTAGAAATGTACTTTAGGATCTCATTTAATGAGGTGATCTACAACTATAAAATCCTAATGAACCTCCTGATCAAGCCATAGACACATTTAAATAACCTTTTCCAAACCATCCCCCAAATAATAACATAGCTTAGAATAATTCTGTAGGGTCCCAAAATCCTACCGCTCACATAATCAATACCTTAAATCATATTTCACCTTCTGGGAATCCTACATCCACCCCACCATGCACTTCTGTGACCAAAACACGAGTTAAAAATGTATACCTTCTTAATCTCCTTACTGGTAAACCCCCAAGTCCAACTATATCACAATATCTGACCCTCATTGTATCTACCCCCATACGTATCCCTAATATTATCTCTTGGGGATTACAAGATGAAAAAACCATTGTGAAAATCATAAGCATCCCTCTCGAAGATGAGATCCCTTGATGACAAATCAAATGCCTTGGTAATCATGTACAAAAATTAAAAAGTCTCCCACATAATAAAATAGAACCCTCACAATATAATCACAAGACAAACACACCTAAGAATACATTGTCCCTAACTTCCATCCTGGGGCCACATTATTCATCAAAACTTCCAATCACCATTTTAGAATCCAAATCCAAAACTATGCCTAAATGCGTGGCATAAGGTATGCCCCCTTTTTTTCTCATATTCCTAAACCATCCAATGGCACTTCAAGTATTACAACCTTGTAATCATTTCAACAAGCTCCATCTGGATACTGTACCAAAATTATTGATAAGATTTTTCAATCATCAACCATATCACTACTACCCATCAAGACCTCTAATCCATGGGGATGGAAATCTACCTTGTAAAATATGATGTAATTTGTACTTATCATAGGAAACTAGGGCACCAAAATGAGAACTATAAATCCCTCCAATATGTAATACAAATTATTTCTAAGAAGGGTATCTTTCCAATGAAAAAATACCATCCTATTCCACATATTAATCCTAAATTATCAAAATAAAAACACAATGTCAAGCCTACCCTTAAAGCCCTTAAGATTGAAGATCTTGAAATATCACCTAGTGATAGTATCTAAAAAAAGTGAAACCTCTTCTAGTGAATCCCCCATCTTCAAAATCGATATAGTCCACATAATCACTATAGACTGGGCCAAGGATTTGAAATCCCATAACCAAAGTAAGCATAAAATTTCTATCTCTACAATTCCCCTTGAATCACCCAATCCATCATCCCCTAAATCCAAGATCTCCATCCTTATAGCCCCTTAGGTTCAATCTATGACATCTATAAAAAATATCATTCAAATAGCTACATCAAACACTTTTCAAGATGTCCCATTATGAACTCATTTAAAACACCCCTCAACATCGACACGCTATGATAGAATCCCTTCAAGCCATCTCGGTACCATTAGATGAGCCCCAATAAATTTCTAACCTCATCAATGCCCTAAAAATGTCTACACCTACCATGTTTGATAATTATAAGATCCCATCATTAAAACCTAAGGACCACGACCTCCCTCTATTCATCATCGCTTAAATCAATGATACTCTCATTAAAAGAGTTTAAGAGTTATGATTGACAATGATGTCAACACCAACATAATATCAACCCATGATTTTAAACAAATACAAAGACCTAACTCTATTGTGGCTCAATCACCCGCCAACCTACATGACTTTAACAATATTATTGTGTATGTGTTATAGTTCATACATTTTTTAACACACACTCATTCCTTTAATTATGCACACAAACCAAGATTTTTTAGGCTTGGAATTTCTTTGGTTTCCCAAACTTGAGCCTTGGACCTATTACAATATATAAACCTGTGTGTTTGGAAAAAAAAGTAAAAAATCACCTTTTACCGTGATAAATCCTACAAAAATGATTGCAATATTTCTAAAAAAAATTCCTACAATGTTAAAAAAACTATCCTCTTTCTATTTATACATACTTTTATATTTTTTTGACTATGGTAAGGTTTCCATTTATATTTATTTCGATTTGTCTTTTATACCTCTATTTTTTGTGTTTGTAAATGCTTATATTTTATCATGTATCTTTTGTTTCACTTCTTCAAATTTTAAAAAAATTATACAATCCCAAACTAGGACAAATTCTATACATATTTTTAAAAAATTATAATTTTCGATATTTTTGACGTAGTTTGAGGGGGCCATGCTCAGCTTCAAAATATTTGTTCTTGAAAAATCATTAAAAATAAATACTCACTAATTTTTAAAAAAAATAAATATCCCAAACTAAATGCTCCTATTAATCTTTCTACTAAAGGGTTTTCAAATATACTAAATAGTGCTAAAAAGTGGGGGGGGGGGGGCTCGACCAACTTTCTACTATAAATTTTTACAAAAATAGGAGCACCTATTGACATTTTATATGTTTAACCCACTTACACTTAGCCATTTAAAAAAAAAAAACTTAGTAGTTTAGAATTTAAATGCTACAATTCATGTTCTTATAACATCTTCAAAATTTTGAGTGTAACTATCTCAAATAACTTGTACACGTTGAAGTTTATTATTTTCTATAAAAAAGTGTCCACTTAAGACCCCCTTTTGGCCCCCATTTCCATGTGTTGGCCATTGTATCTATGGTGTTGTCATTGATGGAAAGGGAGTCTAGGTGTTATATGTGTATCCATGAGGTGTTAATCAAGGTCAAACATGAAGGATGATTAGCAGTGTATAGTTTTGGTGTTGCTTTGGTGTTTTAGAACATGGTCTAGTATGCATAGTCATAGTACGAGTAATCCTAAAGTTGGTTGAAGGTATTCATGAGCTAAAACATGTTCCATGAGATGTGTGAGAGGTGTCTAAGTGTCTTTAAGTGGTCATCATGGTCAGTTCATGAGAAGTCATGATTGAGTCAAGTAATTCTAGGCCTGTTCCTAGACATGATTCATGGTGCATGGAATGGAATTATGGAGTATGGATAATATAATAATTATATGAGTTTGTAAAATGTGTTTTTACATGGCATAGTACATGTGAAAGGAATTTCAGGTCAATATTCAGAGGTAAAATATTGTTTCAAGGTCCTTTGAAGAAAGTTTCTTGAGAATAAGGCATATATATACAAGTAAGTCAGGGGGTTAGACAGTTGTAGATGCATTTGAGAATGAATGAGACTTGAGATAGTTAGAGGAGGTGTCTATGGTGCTTCAGGTGTAGGTTGTGAAGGAATTGTAAGAAAATTGATTTTTCGCAAAACCAAGTTCCTAAGAAGGTAAAACCATCTCGATAGGTCATCTTTCTTTTCTTACCCACATGCATAGGTTTTTCATGGGATCTTGAGGATTTGGGGAATATTTTTTCATTGATTCTATAGTGTTTTTAAAAAATAATGGGTTTCCCACTTACATATGGTGTTCATGTGTTCTCTTCTTTATTTCTTGTACTTTTTTAATGTTAATACACATTTAATAAGCTCACCTTGTTTATGGATGTTGAATGAATGTTTTTTATGATGGATAAATGACATGGTAAATGAAGTAATTTTTTTTGTATGATTGATTCATCCAACCCTTAGTCAATGTGGTTCTGACAATTGGTATCAAAGCTAGGTCCTTGTGATACAAATTTAACAACTTGGAGGAGATCCTAGAAGCGCAATGGAAAAATTATCTAATGTTGAGACTTCATTGGTGACCTTAAAGAATAAATATGAGATTTTTGAGTCCCTAATCCATGGATTGCAAGAGAAAATTAGTTGCACATATGTTGAACATGGTCAAGCCATCAAAGAGATGGAATCTGAAGTTGATAGTGTGACAAAATCCCTAAAGGAAAAAGAATAATCTTTCCTCAGATATGTAGATGAGTTGATTTATCTAAAATATGAGTTAGAAGAAGAATGAAATAGTTTGAAGATGTGTGAAAGGTTTTAGAATATCTCAGAAGCTCTAAATGGTATTTTGGAGAGTGAAAGAGCAGTTAGTGACAAGATCTTGCCCTATGATTCAAAGGAGAGTACATGGAGAATGTTGAAGATAACAAGGTTGGACCGAGTACCCAAGAAAACATGAAGGTGAACAATAATGATGATTCAAAGAAGTATAACCCTATTATAAAACCCAATGCAATGATGTATGGTTCTTCTTTCAATGGTTATTGTTATCCTTGCCATGGTTTTAGTCATAGAGATAGAGATTGCAAGAATAAGTCCTCAAAGAATGAGTTCTCATGGAGTTATGAAGGTGATTTCCATGGTAAATGTTATTCATGTTGTGAATTTGGTCACAAGGTAGTTGATTGTGGTTGGAACCTATGTGCATATCAGCCTAGAGATAAAAATGGTTTTGTGTGCTACAATTGCCACAAATAGGGTCACATTGCTAGATATTGCTCTCAAAGAGAATTTTCAAGGTTCATAAGCAGGTTTCAATCTCCCAAGAGGTGATATAATAAGGTTTTAAAAAGAAAAATTAGTCCTAAGAATGAATATGAAAAAATCATGTTTGTTTCTATGGTTAAGAAGGATGTTGATCATGAAAAGGAGATGAAGAAGGTTGGATCTAAGATTAGTATAAAATCCGATGAGTCAAATTATAATATGAAGGAACTATGTGCAAATGGTATAAAGGAGAAAGGATTAGAGGAATTTAAATGAGATTCCAATTTAGATAAGATGACAAAAGGTTTTGATAAGATAAAGAAAGAGGAAATCAAGATTGTCAAGTCCAATACAAGTCATAAAGGATTACTAGACCTAATTACAAATGAAGACAACCATGTGTGTTTATCAGGAATCCTATCAGACGATGAAGGGATAGAAGATGAGATTATCATACCTGAAAATTCTTCCAAGAAGAATGAGAGGCTCTCAAAGGGTATTAGCAAAAAAGATAAAGAGATGATAGAGTCATTGGGCTCATTTGATGACTACATTGTGTTCTAGTGCCATAAGTAGTTTGGAGTGTCTTCTATATTATTATAAAATACATTTATCATCTAAAGGAAGCATGAGTGTATTTTAAAGGTGCATTATCATCTGTAGCTACTGATCAATGTTAAAAGAGTTGTATTTTGTGGTTTGTGTTGCTGTGTGAAGATCCAAAACAATACCAAATCTGGTATGCTCTTGTCTAGTTATGTTTGAGTATTGTTTATCCAAACAATGATATTAATTAGTCTATCATAACTTGTGAAGGAATCAAAAGTCTATGCTGAGTATCATTCATCAAAAGGGTCTATGTCATCATGATGTGTGAATGTTAGCAATTGAGTCTCAAGAATTCATGTTATCTAAGTTGGTTTTTTAAGGTTAAAGGGAAACATTGGAATCATGTGAGTCAGTATGAATTAGTGTGTGTATGACTGTCATGATTATACCATTTTCAGTTGATGTTAAAAAACTATCAGTAAAATATACATATTCCAAAAGTAATTATCATGTGTCTTGAGTCCAAAGATGCTAAGAATATAGGTTTGTATAAGATTGATCCATTAGACCATATGTATGATCTGATAATGGTGTTTGAGGTTACTATTCCATCAAGAGGTTTCTGTAGAGATCAAGAATGTCAAGTGAGTTTTATCCCATGGAGAGCAGGTACAAAGATATGAACAAGGTGAAAAATGATCCAAAGTTGATAAAAATCTATAGCAGGTTTACAAAGCTTGAATAAAGGACATCATGGTGATATTTTGTTGTTGCTCAGTTGGTTTGATATGATTTCATCTTACATCATTTAATATGGGTCTTTATTTGATCCTTCTCATATGCAAGACAATGTATCAAGAAAATTGTTAAGGATAGATTACTGTGAATTGATTACGATAACTCTTCAAGATCTGTTGTTGTGTCATAAGAAGACCTTTATTGTAGACAATTGATAAGATTTTGTTCTTAAAGGCTATGATTTAGGACCTTATTAGGAATATTATCATGAAAAATCCTAAAGGAGAAGCCCAGGTATGTTTTGGTAAGAACACAATTCCTTGATGATGTCAAAGGATGGTTATTAGTAGTCACAGGTAAGAGAGGGGTCTATAATTATATTGAAATTTTGAAACAGTGTCATCTTGATCTGGTATGTTGATGTATATTTCCAAATATTGGAGTATCATTTGTGAAGACAATAAGAAAATTCATGGTTACATAGTCTTAGATTGGTCTATGAAGAAAGATAATTGTGTGTTTGGTATTGATATATACATATTATCTTATATTCATGTTATAAAGTCTTGGTTAAAATGAATATTATCAAAGTTACTAAACAATATTATCTATACGGCATATTGAATCATTTGATTTAGGTCTAGGAGATGTTTGTGAGTTAATTAACTCATGAAGAGTAGAAGTTGAGCTATGAGAAGGGTTGAAGAAGGTATTGATCCTAGTGGGATAAGCTACATGTTTTAGTAGAATGAAGAGAAATCCCAAGGGAACAATCATCAAGGAGGTCCTATATCAAGGAATGTGTTTGTGTAAAATTTTATACAAGAAGGTATATAGGTATGAGCTCTATGTAAGCTACAACCATTAATCTCAAATCATATAACATGTTCTGATGAACCTAAGGGTGTGAATGATTCTAATGAGCCTCTACATGTTCATGGATTTTGAGATTCTTAGGCATCAAGGGAGTTTCTATCATGTGTAAGTTCAGAAGGTACACTTGAAGCTATGTTGTGATTTAGTTTAAGGTTAAAGCAATATTCATTGGTGTTACTGTCTTATATAAATATGAGTTTTCTTGAAAGAAGGCTTTATTATTGTTTGAAGAGTCCTATAAGGGAAAGGAAGTATGATATCCAACTCTTGCTTATGGTCTGTTAAGTTCCTGTTAAAATTGTTTCGTTATAGTCAAGTTATATACATGAAAGGAGGTTCATGAAACATGATTGAGAATATTGACGATACATTATCCTTAAATGTTCATGAAGAAGTAATCCTATCATTGGAGTAGGGCTATGAGATGAAGATATTTTTAGTTAAGAACTAGGTATGATGTGTTGGAATAATTTCTTATTACTATCACGATGATATAACATGTTGCTTATAAAGAAGACGTGTAGTAAGTACTTGTTGAATATGGTTTTAGTATGTGATCAGTGTTTTAAAGACCACATTTAGGGATTTGGTCCTAGAAAGGTAGTGTTGGAGGAATAACTTGTATATTTATCATGATTTTTTAGTGGCACAGGTTTAGAAGATGATGCATAATAGGAATGAAGAAATTTTTTTGAGAATATAATCTCAGGGGGAGCTATGTGCATTTTTATATCAGGTCCATGGATCTCATTTGTTGCTGTTGAAGACAAGAAATAAAAGTACAATCCAAGGGGGATCTTGTGAGAAAATAATTCAGTATTGAAATTTTTGTAATTATGTGTTTTCATTGTATTATCATGCTATGTTGTAATGATGACGAGCCTTTGTCATAGATTTCAAAGGGGGGGAGTAGGATCAAAAAATGAAAGAGAGATTCTTGTAGGAGTTTAGTCTTGTGGTTGCCCTCAATGTTTTTGAAGGTGGTTGTCATTAATGAAAAAGGGGGAGATTATATTCCACCGTGTCTATGGTGTTTTCATTGATGTCAAAATTAATTGATGGAAGAGGGAGTCTAGGTGTCATATTTTTCTCCATGAGGTGTTAATCAAGGTCAAACATGAAGGATGATTGGTAGTGTCTGGTTTTGGTGTTGCTATGATGTCTTGGAGCATGGTATAGTATGCATGGTCATAACATGAGTAATATTAAAGTTGTTTGAAGGTATTCATGAGATAAAATATGTTCCATGAGATGTGTGAGAGGTTTCTAAGTATCTGCAAGTGGCCATCATGGTCAGTTCATGAGAAGCTATGGTTAAGTCAGGTCATTCTAGGCCTATTCCCATACCTAGTGCATTGTTCATAAAATGGAAGTATAGAGTATGGAGAAAGTAAGTATGATATGATTTTTTAAAAGGTTTTGTGACATAATATAGTACATGTGGAAGGCATTTTAGGTCACTATTCAAAATTTGATGTTGTTTCAAGGTCTTTTAAAACAAGTTTCTTAAGAACAAGGCATGTAGATACATGTAAGTAATGATTGCGAGAGAGTTATAGATGAATTTGAGAATGAATGAGACTTGGGATAGTTATGGTAGGTTTCTATGGTGCTTTAGGTAAAATTTCAATTCAAGGTTGTGAAGGAGTTGCAAGAAAATTGATTTTTCACAAAATGAAGTCCATAAGAAGGCAAAACAAGCTCAGTAGGTCATCTTCTTTTGCTCACACAAAAATGTGGGTTATGCATGAGAGATTGATGCTTTGGGGGATGATTTTTCATGGAGTTTTGAGGGTTTTTCAAAAATAAAGGGTTTCCAACTTACATCTAGTGTTCATGTGTTCTCTTCTTTGTTTCATGCACTTGTGAATGTTGATACACACTTAATAAGCTCAAATTGTTTATGTATGTTGAATGAATGGTTTGTATGATGAATGAATGACATGGTAAATGAAGTAAATTTTTTTATGAATGATTCACCCCCCTCCTAGCCAATATGATTCTAACACCATGCACTTACCCGCCTATCCAAAAAAAGTGAAACCTCCTCTAGTGAACCCCCGTTCTTCCAAATTTATATAGCCCACATAATCCTAAGATCCCATGCCCAAGATTTGAAATCCCATAACCAAATTATGCATAAAATTTCTATCTCTACCAATCCCCCTGAATCACCCCATCCATTATCCCCTAAATCCAAGATCTCCATCCTTACAACCCCTCAGGTTCAATCTATAACATATTTACAAAATATCATTCTCAAATAGTTACATCAAGCACCTGCCAAGATGTCCCTTTATAAACTCATTCAAAAATCCCCTCAACATCAAAAATCTATGATAGAATCCCTTCAAGCCATCTTGATACCATCAAATGAGGTCCAAAATTTTCCCTACCTTATTGGTGCCCTAAAAATGTCTATACCCATCATGTTTAACGATTATGAGAACCCATCATTACAACATGAGGATGATGACCTCATCCTATTTTTCACCTCCAAAATAAATGATACTCTCATTAAAAGACTCATGTTTGAAAATCATGCCAACATAAACATAATATCACCCCATGATTTTAAACAACTAAAACTACCTAATTCTATTATGGTTCAATAGTCCACCGCACTATGTGAGTTTAACGATATTGTCACTCCCACCTTGGGCACAATAATCTTGCATATAAAAATAGCTGTGAAATTCCTTCATTAACTATTCTACATTGTAGAATGAGAAGTTACAATACAGAATAATACTAGGATGTCTTTGGATCTGCGCTATGCATTGTGTCCCTTCCACCTTACATTGGTGCTTAAAATACGAACATGAAGGTAAAACCTTTATGGTTCCCAATGATCCCAATACATTTAAATCCTGTTATATGACCTATAGGCTAAACAACATGTTACTTACCCTATAGAACACCACCTCTTCAAATCAAGAATACACAAGTTCTTTTATCCCCACATTTAGACTACTATATGATTAATCATTAAAAAACATAATGCAACACCTCTTGCTGGGGGAGTATAGATTCTTAGCTCTTAATACACTCCCTACACCAAAAACGTATGGGAGACCTGATAAAAAACCCCTCTATAAACCTAATTTTGGAAATATCATTTTCTTTGGCACCCCTTTTCTTCGAGCATAACTCATAAATGGAGGCATTGATTGCTCCTCTTCTCATCTTAACAATCAACCGTAGGGTAAACCATTTACTTCAAAATTTTAACTCTTAGATAAACCTAAGTTTTACAAAACTTACCTTCATAACTTCGTATGGAAAGGATTTAGTATGGGTAGATATTAACAAGGCTCGCATGAGTTACCCTTCAAGGATTTTATAAAACCCCTTGAAAAACATGGAATTCTCTTAAAAGTACCCTCTTCAAATACACCACTACCAATACCAAAATATGAACCATCCTATTCATCATCCTTAGACATACCCTCTGATACCGATGAAACCATATTTATTCCTCCCAAAAAAATTTTAATCAATTCCACCACTCTAGAACCATTGACTTAACAAGCTAATGACAAGACAAAGTTCCTCCCATTAAATGGAGGCATTGACTGCGCCTCTTCTCATCTTAACAATCAACCGCAAAACATCAGCAAAAAAACAGTAACCCGACAGCCAAGAAACAGTAAGAATAACAAAAGAGTGCAGTAGAAGCATGCAGGACTACTTCTTGGCTGCTTGATCAACACTGATCTTGACTTTTTTCCAAGCATGAAACATACCCAAAGCGGTCATGTGGGCAACATCCGTCTTATCGAGCTCCTCGATGGTTCTTTTGCTCTCTTTTTCATTGCCCCAAAGTGCAGCCGGGACACTGCTGAGGTTGGAAACACTTTTGGCATGCCCCACGATGAATTCCTCAATGGCCCTAAAGGCGGAAATGTTGTAATCATGCCTAGTCTTAGCCTTCCCAAGGCGGGAGTCCAAGGAGGTCAGCTTTTTGTATATGTCTTCAATCTGACTATTGTCAATGCTCCCTTCCCCCTCCATGCTTTTCTTACCTTTTTGCTTAGCTAGGTTTTTGACCTCATCCTTCAGCATTTTTATCTCAGCCTCTAAGGCTTCCAGTCTCTTGGAATGGTTATCCATCTGTGCTTCCCGGGGACTGGCACTACTTATGTTTAGCAGGTCACGTGCAATGTCAAGATCAAGAGGCTCTTTCCCTGCTGCAAGAGTCTCAAGGTTGAGTCTCCTAGAAGCCCTGGTGAGTGGACGTTTAGAGGTAGAGGTGAGGTGGGTGGCAGGAGGAGAAATAGGAGGAATAGAAGGAGAGACATGTGCAGCCAGCATGGGGGTAGCAGCACCGGTGGCAGGGGCAGCAGCAAGGGCAGCAAAGGCAGCAGGAGAAGCAGGACTGGCAGCAGCGGAGCCCATCGGAGCCGGGCTAGGAGAGGAAGGAAGACCGGGGTACTTGAGAAGGCAGTATTTGTGAATTAGCAAAATAAGCCCTTGATGCAAGGGAACCGCCCGGGTATGCTTCTGGAACTCCAAAATGGAGTGCTCAAGAGAGTTTAAAAGATAATGAGGGAAGCAAACCAATCTATTCCTACGGAAGTGGTTTAAAAAGATGAGATGCTTAGCTGGGACAGTAACAAACCTACCTTCCAAGGAGATGAAACGAATCATCATGCAAGTGACTTCATCAAACGGTGATGGAATTGAGCTTACAAGCAGACCCGCTGTGCTAAAAATAAGCTTCTCATATTCCTCCACAAATCTTCTTTCTTCAGTTTCTTTGATAACCCTTTTGTTGAAGAAGCGGTACCCATCCAGGCTGAGACCGGTCGCTTCAGGAATGAGCTCTTCATTGACAAGAATTTTCTGTCCCCCATAGTCGACAGTCCTCTCTTTCCACTCCTTAGCAAAGCGTACTGAAATACTTTGATCATGTCCTTGCACCCTTTCAACAAAGCTGGTGAAGCTACCTATGCTGAGAATGTTCCAAAGCTCGGTGTTTTCCTTCCAATCAGGGTCCATGCACGGCTCAATTTGACAGGGAGGTCCTCCCATCTTCTCAGTGGTGTGCAGGTTACAACAAATTCTAGAATGCCGCTGAGCGTTCAAAGAATAGTTCGTTTCTTACTGTTGAAGATCGCATAAGACTGGGAACTGTAGCCGTTGGTCTTCTCACGAACGGCTGCATAATTGCTGAACTGAGCCTGCGGGAAGTCACGTGTGAAAACTGTTTCCCTGTCAACAATCACTTTGTAATTATTATCAGTTTTCGTGGAGTTTGGCATCTGGATATCAACAGCCATTGTACCTCCCGCGTACGTGATTTTCAAATCTAGATGACTCCACTTGAAGTTTCTTAAATAGATCTTGCTATTATTTGAAAAAGATATTATTTGCCTCGCCATATAGAATAAAGCAGCACGTGTGAAAGAATTGATGATTTTGATTTTCCTCCAAAGATTAAGGCTTATCTCTAGAGATTGCTTGCTTATGAAGATCCGCATGGATGCTGTTGTGAAGCTGATTAGGGATACTATCAATATCCCAGACAGTAAAATTTATATTAATGCCATAATTGGCCAGTGCATCCGCCAGATTGTTGCCTTCCCTGTAAGTATGTATGATTCTGATACTATTGAAGGTGTGGAAAATGCTTATGGATTCAGAGATAAAGTCTTTAATACTCCAACTGGGAGATGAGGACTGATTAAGAAGGTTAATGATATTAAGGGAGTCCCCTTCAACAATAAGGTTCTGAATATTTTGAGCCCGAGCAACTCTCAAGCCCCAGAGAGCAGATAGTGCTTCGGAAAAATGATTGGTTTGAATTCCCATTTTTCCAGCATAAGCAGTAATCAAATTACCTTTATGGTCTCGTATTGCTCCTCCTCCAGCTGTTGTCCCAGGGTTTCCCTTAGAGGCGCCATCAAAGTTCAGCTTGTACCAATTAGAGTCAGGAGGATGCCATTTAATCAAAGATCTATCTACACTATTCCCAGGGTTGCTCCAATTTCCAATGTGCCAATTAGATAAAATGTGCTCTTCATTCTTAGGATAACACTTGTTCTTGGGGGGTTTAAATCTGGCCATGTCCTCTTTGATACCTTGAGAAATTTTGCCAATACTGATTTTATAATTCTGCATCTTATTTCTAAAAATCATATTATTTCTGTCCTTCCAAATCCTCCAGATTAAGTGTGGGATTGCTAATTTCCAGATTCTTTTCATAGCACAATGTCTGAATGGTGGGTTCCATTGATTCCATAGCTGATTAAGGTTCTTCGGCAACACCCAAAGAGCATCAAATTTAGAAAGAACAAAGCTCCAAATTCTATTGGCATAAGCACAATGTATGAACAGATGACTAATGTCTTCATAGTCATTCCTACAAAGGTGGCACCAATTAGGAATTATAAATCCTCTTCTCATCAAATTGTCAGTGGTGAGAATTCTACCTCTGATGGCCAGCCAAAGAAAAAAATTTATTTTGGGGGTTAACTCAGGCATCCAGATCATGTTCCAGTTAAAGTCAGATTGGTTACTGTGAGAAAGATTGGTATAACCAGATTTGACTTAAAGGGAAGAGGTCTACAAGATCCTGAAGGGAGGAAGTAATTAGTTTCAGCTCAATTCATTCCATAGAAAGTCTTTTCCAAGTCTTGTTGGTGCCATTTCCTTCAATATAGTCCTTGACTTTAGTTCCATACTTGCTTATAAGGCTGTCCTTAGCTGTCCCAAATCTCTCCAAGAGGTTGTCACTGAACCAGTTATCCTCCCAGAAGTTTATCTCACTGCCATCCCCCACTTTCCATTTTCTGCCCTGCTTGATGAAGTTTCTACTCTTGACCAGATTATTCCAAAAAATGGAACCATTGGGTAGTTGTTCTTCATGCAGATAGGAGTAGACAGCTTGTTGATTCAAGTATTTTGCTTTAATAACATCAATCCAGGGCTGTTTCTCAGAAAGCAATCTCCAGCCCATCTTAGTGATGAGTGCCTCATTCATTTTCTCAATATTTTTTATGCCCAGCCCTCCCATGGATTTTGGGGTGCAGACCTTATCCCAGGCCACTAGGTGAAATTTGAACTTCTCTTCCATGCCTTGCCATAAATTTTTTTTCTGAATCCTTTCAATTTTCTCTTTGAAGGAAGAAGTCAATTTAATGACAGGGAATGAGATGTTGTATCTTATGGATGTTTTCTCTAGTTATAATCAAATCCTCATTGTGCCATAAGATCAACATAAAACATTTTTCATCACCCAATGAGGAAACTTATTTTATTTATAATATCATTACCATCCCTGATGCTAACCCAATGAAAAAAATATTGATAAAATTCATCCCCGTGTAGCGTTACTAGTCAAAAAATAACTTCAACATATTCTCTCATCAAATTTCGTCTTACCTACTGATTATCCATAATGGGTTTCTAATATCATAGCTGTAACCAAAACCTTTAGGAAGTTTTGTATTTGTAAAAAATTTAGAGATCTTAACCTCACTTATTCGAAAGATGATTTCCTCTACCTAATATTGATCAACTTGTCAATTTAATGATAGGGAATGAGATGTTGTATCTTATGGATGTTTTCTCTAGTTATAATCAAATCCTCATTGTTCCATAAGATCAACATAAAACATTTTTCATCACCCAATGAGGAAAATTCTTCTATAGAGTAATTCCCTTTGGTTTGAAAAACGTAGGAATGACTTATAAATGCACCATGACATGCATCTTTCATGAAATTATCCATAAAATTTTAGACGACTATGTAGATGATATCTTAGGTAAATCTAAACACCAAAAAGACTGTCTTTTTTTCCTTGATGTAATATTTTCTTGTCTTATACATTTTTTCCTTCAACTCAACCATGCTAAGTATGTATTAGGAGTTTTAATGGAAAAAATCCTAGGATTTATAATATCCATTAGGGGAATTGAATTTTACCCCACCAAATTCAAATCCATAATAGAAATTCCTCCTTCATATAGTCTAAAAAAAATCCATATCCTCTAAGGGAAGATTCAGTCTATCTGTCACTTTATCTGTCAGATAACGGAATAATGTACACTCTTCCACCTCCTTCTTAGAAAGGATACCCACTTTAAGTGGGATGATGATTGTTAATGGGATTTCTATGTCTTCAAATAATATCTCTTATCGCCACCAATTATTATACCTTCAGGCAAAGTGTTGGAGCTCAACATTTCACCCATCCTAAATCATGAGAATCTAGAGCTTTGAGGAAATATGGGACTATCTCCAAATTGTGGGATGCCAAGTGAGATAGACCTTTGGAGAAGGCCATCTTCCTCTACTTCTAATGCTAAAATACTCCTTATAATTTAAATGCAATTGTCTAGCTCTACTCTAACATTCCAAGGGAACATGGTGATAAGGAGATGTATAAAAGAAAAATCCTAAACTAGAGAGATGATAACACCATAATAAGGGGAATAATACTTCAACAAGAGATAAAATGACAGAAAATGATGATGAAGAGGGTTGAAACAATAGCCATTGTACAAGAAATCATCTAAGTTCCCATTTTCATGATGCACAATAGATATAGATTATGAAATAAGACACATAACATACCTACGACTGAATAAAAAGGTAAGGAGATTTAATAAAATACTAGCTAAGGCAGGAACAAGCCACAAAACAGATGATTTTATTTCTTAAGGATTATGCACAGATCATCATAATGAAAGAATAAGATGTAAAACATTCACAAAATTGTGATACAAGGCATACAATTATTAGAACACTCTTGCAACATAAAAATGATGCCCTCGCATTCCCACAATATCCAACATTACAACTGAGCATTATTTTACAATATATAGAAAAATGGAAGAAGAAGAAGAAGAAGAAAATAGAGGGATTCCTCCCTCCACTCACCAACCATTTTCATTAAATTATGTGAAAATATTTTAGAACCATTGAAAATTCACTTCTTCGTGCCTTTTTCCTTTCTAGAGAAGAAATGGGCACCCATACTGCATTCAATTCTGGTGGTTATAATGCCTGGAGCATTCCTTTATGTGTTCGAGATGTTTTCCTCCATTCCACCCAACTACCTCCATTTGCATTGAGAAATAAAAATTTTATTACATAGAGGAGGTTGAGATTTCTCCAATACTACATGATTTGCAAAGGTTAAATCATTGGATCAAAAGTTATATCAACTTTTATATCCCCACAGAAAACTTTTGTTTTCCTTTGATACACGGATTTCTCTTTTAGTTTTGCATAGATTTTGACTTTTGTAGTTTTCACTTATGTATCATGGATTACTCTTTGAATTGCAGGTTATCTTCTTCCACCCGCATATTTTCTATCTCCCCCGCTTCATCCGAAGGATTAATTTTATGTGTGGATTTGAATTTACATGAATTACAACACGCCTAACCTCCATGATATTCTCAAACCCTTCCGTAGTTAACTCCATACTTTGTCAACATTTTCTCCCTTGGTCGCGGCTCATTCAAATCTCTCCGTAACTTGTATTTTCTTTTCGTGGCTCTCAAAGTTGTTCATATTTTTCAAGGGTGCAAAAATGGAAAAAAAATTCAGATCACAAGGAACATCTTCCTGCTAGATGAACTAATCAGTGGCCTTAAAGCATTCATTGGGCATGGAGTTAGTATGATAATTTTGAAGTTTGATCTAAACCTAAGCTTAAATTCCCAAATATATTTAGTTTAGTTTCTCTGCATTTGATTTTTAGATATGATTTCAACTGATCCCTGATTCCTTGTACCTTTTCCCACAATGACTTGGAAAAATGATGAAACTATGCACAAGAATACCCTCAAGAAAAAAAACTATGAAAATCACTTAGCTAAAGATAACTACACTACCAACAATGAAATGTGTTGAAAGCACTTAGAGGAATTGAAATTCTAAAATATTATGTACAAGATGTAATGAAATATCTTAGTGAGTGGCTTTGATATGAATCTCATTGACTAGGATTTGAAATGCATTCCCATCAAGATCATATAACTCAAATGAGTTATCTTCCTTGCAAGCAGTGATAATGTATGTTTTACTCCACATTACATCAAATTTGGAGTGTCTCCATGGTTTAGCTCAATCCGTGTCCCATTTTATGACTAGATATCCAAATTTGAATGTTTGATCTCTAACCTTCCTATCAAACCACTATTTGGTTGACTTCTGATGTTGTTCTAGCCTAATCATGGCAGCATTCCTAAACTCCTCAAGCTCCAATAATTCCACCATTCAGATCTCCCTTTGATCCAAACCTTCAAATTCCATCTGTTGAACTCATTTGAGTGAGGGTAATTCTAGTGACAATGGTAATCTTGATTCTTTTCCATATACCAGTTTATAAGGGGAAGTGCTAATAGCCTTTTTGACTATTATCATATCCACCTAGAGAGAATTTCTCACCTTTGTGTGCCACTATCTTTGATTGATGTTCATTGTCCTCTTCATGATCTTGATCAGATTCTTGTTAGTAGACAAAGCCAATCCATTGATTTGGGGTTAGTAATTGGAAGAAGTCTTAAGATAAATCCCAAGTCCAAGAGCCCAATTAGAAATTTTTGATCCCAAAAAGGCTTTTGCATTATAAAAAATAATAGTCTGCGGGACTCCAAACCTTACAAAAATTTCTTCAAGAAAGTCCAGGATGAATGATTCAGTGGCCTCCTTCAATAGCACGAATTCCATCCACTTGGTGAAATAATCTATTGCAGTTAAAACCTATTTATGAATAACACTAGATGGAGGAATAATTATGCTAATAAAATGCAAACCCCATTGAGCAAATGGTTGATCCTCTTAGATCAAATGAATTGGAAGAGTAACCAAAATTTTATTTATAGTGTAGAGCACACATTCCTTGCACTTCCTCATCCATCTGTGAGCATCCAGAAACAACATAGGCCAAAAGTATTCTACTTTTATGATATTCATGGCTTTGGCTCTAGCAGAATAATTTACACCTGAGAAACCATCATGGAACTTGATAAGAACTTTGCCACATTTTTTACCTTCAATGGACCTGAGAAACACTCCATCAATATATCTCTTGAACAAAATGCCATTAATTAATGAGTAAGGAATAGACCACAACCTCATATGTCTTATTTTTGTTTTGTTAAATCCAAATTGGTATATGCTGGTGGAAAAAAAGTTAGCCATATCAACAATCCAACTATGATCATTGAATACATTTCTTTCATCCCATTATCATTCAACATTATTTGAAGGATCTTCAGTCATGAATTATCTTGGTGATCCTGAGCATCCAAAGCCAACTGCTCATAAATTTCCCTTCCTCTTATCAATTTTATGGCTCCTTTACCCACATCATATTCCATAATTTTAGTCACCCATCCACTTTTTTTCTCGTTGATCTCTACTCCCATAATGAATTCTCTGACGCTAGAATGTGATACTAAAACTTTAATGTAGTTAGCAACAATAATAATCTTGAACTTATTTCAAGCTCTCATAATGGAAAACATCTATTTTTCAATATGGTTGTACATGAGCTTGTCACTATTCATTTTTTGAATGAATAAGGCTACTGGCTACTCCATTCGCTGATCATTATTTTGAGTTAAAACTGTGGCTATACTAGATTCATCCCCCTAGGTGTATATAATGAAATAATTGGTATACTCTAGGTTGATCAATGTAGGAGCTTGAGAAATCTCTTTTTTTATCTTATCAAATTTTTCTTTCCCCTTTGTTGTCCACTTAAAAATTGAATATTTCTTGAGCATAAGAGTAATAGGCCTCACCAAACTTGTGAAGTTAGGAATGAAATGCCTAACAAAATTTAATTTTTCCAAGGAATGATTAGAAGGAATTATTGTGAGCTAGAAAGGAAAGATCCAAAATGGCTAAGATTCTTTTTGGATCAATGGTAATACCTTCCTTTAAAAAAATGTTCCCTAAAATCTTACCCCTGGGGACTACAAATTTACATTTCTTGGGATTAAGAGACACACCTAAAATTCCCTACATCTCTTAAATACTTTATCCAGGTGCTTTATATGATCTGTTCTTTTCTTTGAGGAGAAAGTAACATCATCTAGGTAAACCAAGATGAATTCATTAATATACCTCTTGAAAGAAATTTCCATCGCTCTTTGGAAGGTGGAACCTGTATTTGATAAGCCACGGGGAATTTTTTGGTATGCATACACTCCCCATTTGGAGGTGAACATGGTTTTGTACTGATCTTCTTCCTTAAATTTGATTTCATTAAAAGTTAATTATCCATCTAGTATGGAAAAACTTTCATCTCATAATACTGCATGTAGAATTTTCTCCATGGAAGTTAAAGGATAATGAACCTTTAGTGAGCCTTTATTCAAGTCTTTGAAATCAACACAAAGTCTAATTTTCCCATTTTTGTTTCTTAATGGAACTAGATTTTCCACCTAGGTAGAATAATTAATAGGAAAAATAATATTTTCTTGAATGAGTTTGGATAACTCCTTTCTCATAAGGGGATCTATCCTGGGATTAATTGGCCTCTGCTTTTGTCTAGTTGGCTTGACATTGGGATCAAGATCAATAAAGTGCTGGAATATATCTAGATTGAATTATTTTGAATCTTCATAGTCCTAAGCAAAAACATCACTGAATCTTCGACACAATGATATAAAAGCATGTTTCTCATCCTTATCACATACCTTTCCAAGAAGAAGTTCCTTTCATTGTGCAATTGTGATCGGTTCATAGTCTTCTTGATTTTCTATTATATTCTTCTCATCACCTTTGAATTCATCATCTGTGCTGAAAATTTGTTCCAAGGTGACTGATCCTTTTGGTAATTTTTTTGTTCTCAAATGGATGATTTGATTGCGATATATATCTTGCAAATCTGATTGCATTCTTGAAGAGAACTCAACTTTATTCTGGATAAACTGTATAATTTGGTCATTTTTGTCAAACACTTGCCAACTAGTTTGATCATCTAGAATTGAAGGCGTAACTACCATCTTGATATGTTGTACATTTCCCTTGACATGATCTTCCACCGCTGAAAATTGAGAACCCAGAGTTGCCATCTGATCAACATCCTTGTTTAATTTCCTAGGCACAACTTGTAGGTTAAGAGCTTCAAATATCTCTAATAGATCTCAGACTCTATGTTTATAAGAATTTAAGATTTTTTTCTTTATGGTACACTTTCCCTTGACTTGGTGAATAATAATTTCAATGTCTCCAAATATCTATAATTCTTTGATTTTCCTCTTTTTACCAATTAAAAGACCATGTACCAAAGCTTCGTACTTATCTACATTGTTTGAACATGTAAACTACAATCTGCGAGCAAAGAAGAACCTCCCATTTTCCAAAGGGATCAAAAAAACACCCTCCCTAGCTTCATTTCTACTTCTAGAAACATTAGAGAACATCTGTCATAGTCTAGAAGCATTGTATCCCTCTTACTTGAATGACGCGGGTATAATGGATTCTTCTTGGATAATGCAATAAGTACCAAGAATAGTGTTAAATGTCTTGAGCTCTTAAGTATAAGGATCAAATTTGTGATCTCTCTCAATCCATTAATCAAGAAATAAATCAAGCATGGAAAGAGGAATAGGTTGCTCATTTGAAACTGAACATTGTTTATGCTCCTCTTGGATTAAAAAATTGATTGGATAGGGGTAGGGTCATATGACTCAATATGGTAAGAAAAGATAGGTTGATCTTGTATTGTAAATATTGTACCATATCTAGTTCTCAAAATCACATGAGTCTAGTCTGAAGACAAATAACCATCTACCTTAGTAGTGAAATCTCTAGAAAAACAAATGGAAGACATGGGAGGCATGTCAATGAATAAAATATCATGGGTTATGGTGAGATTTGGGCAGGCATGGTGGGTTAACTAAAGATTTTTTATTACTCCCAATACACCCATGGTTGACCCATCAAGTTGTAAAACTCCCTTAGACACAGGATTGCATTTGAGACCCGGTATATAAATAATTTTCTTAGGCATTACAAAGGTACTAGCCCCCAAATTGATTATACAGTTATGAACAAGTGTTTTCTCACAATTAATGACATGTAAAAAGGTGGGCTCTTGAGAATTTTACTTACTTGGTCTTCCTTTTCTTGACAGACATGAACAGTAGCATTAGTTTTTTGCACCATTGAATCTACTTGAGGTAGTTTCTTGAGGGCTTCACATAGTAGATATCTTTGTGATGGAATAGCCAACGTATCCCACATTATCACATTGACATTGGTCTTATTCATTTTATCAACAATATTAAATGGAATACCCACGGAATTCCTCATTTGTAGCATGTTATTATCCTTCTTTTGTTGTTACGACATTTGAAAAGGCGGCTTTTTTTTAATAGTAATTTCCTTGTTTGAAATAAAATTACTAGGCATTCCAGATTGCGTGTTCTTGTCCATATTAATCTCTTTCTCCTTAACTGTATCATTGGCTTGACCCACGTAAGATAAAGGATGTGATTCCAACATTCTTTTCTTATATCTTGTATTATCAACAACACTGATTTGAGGATTGTTAGAGCTACCTGCCACTTGATTGATTACACAAATATCATCAGCTCTAAAGAACAAGATATTGACTTCAGGATTGGCCTCTTAGGATGCTTCTAGATTTGAACTGGGTTCTTCTAGAAGTGGCTCTTGCTGATTGGAAGAAACTTTAACCATGTAATCTTGAAAAAGAATTTCCCTTTCACAACCAAATTAATTATGTGATAGATTACATGGAAAACGTCACTCAGTTTCTTGAACCATATTATTTTTTACATGAACCAATGCTTGGCTCGAGCTAGGAGTAGGAAGTGATTGTGGAGGAAGAATTATCGCCAATGGGGGAGGAGCATTTTCGCCCTGCCATCTATTATTTTGTTGATTTTGTGCATACCTTTTATTAGATTTCTGATTTATATATGGTTGATATCCTTGATTTAAGGATTGCCCCTAGTTTTGATAATTTCTATAGGATTGGAATTGTTGTTTTTCTATGGATATAAATTTTTTGGTTAAGTTTCTGATTAAAGATCTCATAGCTTCATCTTCCTTTTTTTGTGCATGATTCTAAGACGTAGAGGAAGTAGGCAGAGTATTTTGTTCAAGGATAGGAGAAATATAAGGTTTGGCAACTTGAGGTAATTCATGATACAAAGGCATAGGTGGCCTAGGGGATAATTTGACAACTTGTATTTAACTATTCTCAACTCTAATTGCTAGTGCATAAGCAGTCAGTAAGGTTATTGTTAGTGAAGAATCATAACACCCCCAAATGAGCTCTAAAAGATCTACTTTTCTAAGGAAAACTCATTTGGTGTGATTACATAACATTGAAATTTCCCCAAGGTGTGGGATCTTGCAAAATGGGAAAGCTCTCCAGATTGAAGGTTGGTTCCTTATTCCTCTGTTTAGGTGCATACGTAGAAAACTTTGCAGAGGGTCTGTTCTTAATCCTAATATAAACTTTACCAAGGAGAAAAGGATAGAAGGAATACATAAATTAAAACAAAGCTAAACTATGAAGTGATGCACCAAAGGAATGATGAACACTTATTTTGGTAATAGACAAAAACCAACAAAATGCATACAATAAACAAGCACAGATAGCCATATATATAATGGGAGACTAGATGAAATAAAAAGAGACAAGAGAGGATCTAAAATCGATCACAGACGTGTTTTATTGCTCTGTAGATTGATACAGTCCATTACAAAGTAGCCAAGAGGTAGAAATGTAATGTAATTTTTTATGGAAGGCCTAAACCCCATAAATCCATTTTCTAAGAGGAGAAGGGGGCCTATAAAACAAAGAATTTCCAACCCTTTAAAATGAATCCTACCCCCGTATTTATAGATTCAACCTGAAAGAAGAAGAGAGAGAGAGAAGTGGGAAAAGTAGGTTAAAGCTCAACCACTGCTGTTAATGCCTTTGATGAAATCTCTCCCCAAATCTATCTTTACTGCATCAATCCTTGGCTCAACACCTTGAAGGAAGAGGAAATGGTGAAACAGATCAAATCTGATCTGATTGTTGAGGTAAGAAGATCTTGCATTGAAAGCCCGAAGACATTTCCTCTATTTTTCTTCACCTAGCCTCCTCAAAATTAAATTTTCAGATCTCCATGGCATGGGTGAGGCCGAGGTCTTTCCAACGACATCAGATTTGCAATATTTTGAGCCTTGAGTTGAAAGATATGCCCCTTCAAAGTTTGTATCAAGTTTGTACAGGAGGGCAGGAAAAAACTGGAAAAATGGGTCCCCTTTTGATATGGGACACTTGATAGCTAGATTGGAACAAAAATCGGGCCTACGGGTTTGTAATTTATCTTTTTCCCTTTCCTCCAATTCGCTGCTTGGCTTTAACTTGGGCCCGAATGCTGACTTTTTCCTTGGGCGGAGTTGCGGGCCATTTTGCAACTTTTACCCCTTGAATTAGTGCCATACTGACACTTGGTATTCTCTTCTTATACCCTTATACATATCCAATTTTGAAGCCTTTTCTATCTATCTTTTGACTCTATTTCCTCTTATGTGAGATCGTGGTCGATCCAATATTTGGCACTGGGGTGAAATATGGATAACAATTTGGTGACTCATAGGGGTATTTGTTTGCTAAATGAAAAGACCAATTGCTTTGTTGTATCTATTGGGCATGGAGTTGAGAAAGACAGTCTGGTATTGATTCTTCCTCTAATTCATGATCCTGATTGCTTGCACTCTCAATTTTCATAAGAAATCTCGAAATGAAGGTTTGTGAGAGTAGAAAATTGTTTTAACCTAGGGTTTCATCTATCTTTCTGAATGGAATACATAAGAGCCATACAATCGCACCACACTATATACAAAATTTGAAATCATACATGCTCCAAATGGAACATACAAATCATGTAAAGCACTTAGGAAAAAATAAATCTACACTACAACAAGACAATGGGTGTAAGCACTTAGAGGAAAGAGAAAACTAAACTAATATGTACAGGGTGAGAACTCCCCTTTTAGTAGCAGTGCTTAAGATAGATCCCATTTATTGGAATCTGCAACTCTTCACCCTCCAATGTAGACAATTAGAAATCATTGTTACTTTTACATCTTGTGATCATATAGGGGCCACTCCAGATGGCGTCAAATTTGGAATACCTTCCTGTTTTTGCTCGATTTGCATGTCATTTCAAAACCAGGTCTCCTTCCTAGAAGATCCTTGATTTTGCCTTCTTGTCAAAGAATTTCTTGACTGAATCCCAATTCTTCTCTATTTATTGGAGAGAATGCTCTCTAGATTCTTATAATTCTATTAGCTCTATATACCTAGCCTTCATTAGTCCAAATTTAAACATCTCTAGTTGTTTCATGAGATCCAATGCTGGAAACTCAAGTAATATAAGCAACACTACCTCTTTCCCATAGACAAGCCTGAATGGAGATCTTCTTGTAGATCTCTTGGGCATTATTCTATTAGCCCATAAGGCCATTTTGAGCTTTGTGTGCCAAGTCCTTTGATTCTCATCAAGAGTCCTTCTGATGATATTTAGCATTTTTTTGTTTGTGGACTCAGCCTGGCCATTACCTTGAGGGTAATATTTTGATGAAGTGCTCAAATAAGTCTCATTCTTGACATCCCATCCTATGATCTTAGAACCTATGAATGCTAATGCATTGTCTGATATGATGGTGGCTGGCACTCCAAATCTGGTCCCTTCATAGAAGTCCAGGATATTAGACTCATTTGCTTCCTTAAGTGCCACAGCCTCGGTCCATTTGGTAAAATAATTTATCGCTGTCAAGATCCATTTGTGACCTTGGATTGAGTTTGGATTAATGACTCCAATGAAGACCAATCCCCATTGCATGAAAGGTTGGTCGACTGATATTGGGTGCAATGGAAGTGCTACTAACCTTTCCTTGCCTTTGAAGAATGTACAATTCTTGTACCTTTTGATCCATGTGTAGTAGTCACTAAACACTCTGGGCCAATAATATCCTACTTTCATGATTTTGAGTGCTATCACTCTTGGAGAAAAATGGCCTCTGGCTGCTTCAACATGGAATTCTTGTAGCACACTCTCAACCTGATCTGTCTCAATGCATCTCAACAAAATGACATTGATGTCTCTTTTGAACAAGACACCATCGTAAGAACATATGGGATGGCTTGTAACCTGAAATGTCTCCTTTTTGCTTTATCCATCCCATGAGGACACATGCCTATTCAAAGGAAGTGCACCATGTCTTGGGTCCAACAAGGAGAAGGTACATCATCTCTCTCTTCTTCTTGATCATCTTATAGAACAAGAACAACCTCCTTTTCACTATCTATTTCATCTTGTTGACCTGAGGCTAGTTGTTCACATAACCCCTTCCCACGGACCAGCTTGGTGACATTGATCTCAATGTCATAATCCATGACACGGGTGATCCATCTTGTGTGCTTTTCATTTAGGTCCTTGCTGAGAAGGAATTCTTTAACTCCTGCATGGGAGACCAATAGTTGGATTTTGTTGTTTGAAACCAAATGCTTAAAATTCTTCAATCCTCTGATTACTGCTAGGACCTACTTCTTAGTGAAGGAGTACCTTACCTCATAATCTTCTAGACTCTAGCTGAAGAAACTAATTGGTTGTTCTATAATTTCTTTATTCTGTTGCACCAAGATTACAGATTTCCAAGATTGCAGAAATTGTGTCGCTGCCACCAAAGGCATATAGTATGAAGTCTTTGGAAAAATATGGGTTCACAAGAGTTGGGGATCATGATATGATTTCTTTCATAGATGTAAAACTTTATTTTCCTATAGCTGTCCACCTGAATACTAAGCCCTTCTTTAGCATCAACGTTATTGGCTTAACAAGGGCAGCAAAGTTTAGAACAAACCTGCAGACAAAATTGATTTTTCCCAAGAAGCTTTGAATAGCCTTCTTGTGACCTGGCAATGGTAGTGCTTTTATTGCTTCAACTCTCTCTAGTTCGATTACCGTACCCTCCTTAGACACAACATGGCCTAAAAGCCTACCCTCATGGGCCAAGAATATGCATTTTTTAGGGTTCAAAGATACTCCAAATCTCCTGCATCTTCAAAACACTTGCCTTAGGTGAAAAAGGTGGTCTGCTGCATTTTTGGAGAACACAGTGATGTCATCTAGATAGATCAGCACTATTTTGTTGATTATCCATTTGAATGCCATATCCATGGATCTTTGGAAAGTAGCCCCAACATTAGACAGTCCAAATAGCATTTTTTATATGCATAGGTTCCCCATTTGGTGGTGAAAGTTGTTTTGAATTGATGATCTTCCTTCACCATGATTTGGTTATACCTTGAGTAGCCATCTAGGAGGGAGAAACTTTCTGACCCAGACACTACTTGCAAGATCTACTCCATTGAAGGGAGTGGGTAGTGGTCTTTGAGGCAGGGTCTGTTCAAATCCCTGAAGTCAACACACGACCTGATTTCTCCATTTTTCTTCCTGACCATGACTAGATTTGCAACCTAGCTTGAGTGTTTGATTGGAAATATGATGCTTGCCTCTACCATCTTGTTCATCTCCTTCTTCATCATAGGCTCAATATGTGGGTTGACTGGTCTTTGCTTTTGCCTGATGGGCTAAGCAACTGGATCTAGTTCTATTGTGTGTTGTGCTAGCTTTAGATGGAACCCTCTTAGGTCTTCATAACTCCAAGCAAACACATCTATAAATTCTTAGGAAAGTTGTATGAATTCATACCTTTCTTGCTTAGTGGCCACTTTTCCAATTTGAAGTGTTTTTTCTTCTCCAATTGGGATTGAATCTGAATCTTATCCTTTGATCTACATGTTAGCCTTATCCTTTATGAACTGATCATCAACATTGAAAATATATTCCAGTGTCATTAAGCCTTTGGGAAGCTTGTTTGTATGGAACTATACTATCTAATTCCCATACTTCTACTCTAGTCTGCTCTGGTTTATGGTGAAGAATTCAGCTTCTTCATATAGAAAGTTAATGATCTATTGATTATTCTCAAACACCTACCAACATGTATTATTATCTAGCACTGCTCACCTCACAACTACATGGATATGTGGCTATTCTTTGTCTCTTTTGATGTTGTCAACCACATCAAACATTTCCTTGATTGTTGCAAGTCTGTCAACATCTTCATTCTCCTTCCTAGGTATGGACACAATACTGAAGGCCTCGAAATCCTCCATGAGATCCCATACCCTACTCTTGTAGTTCTTGAGAAGGTCATTTTTGACAGCATTTAGTCCTCTGACTTGATTGGAAACCAGTTCACTGTCACCGAATACTTGTAAGTTCTTGATTCCTAGCTTCCTTGTCCAATGAAGACCTTGGACTAAACCCTCATATTCAACAGTGTTATTTGAGAAATAAAAATAGAATCTGAAGGATGAATAATATCTCATACCTCTCAGGGACACAATCATGGCTCCTCCTCTAGCTCCTTATCTACTCCTTGAGCCATCAAAGAACAATTACCATACCTCATTGTCATCCTTGTATTTTTGTTTGATTAGGTCAGGAAGAGGCTGATTCTCTTCATGTAAATAGTAGACACCCAGTTCAGATTCTTTCATCTCCTTATAGGGGTCAAAAGCATGTTTTTTGTTGGCCCACTCATCTAGGGTTAAGTCTGGGATACATCCCACCTTGGTATCTGTTTCATTAGTGTTTAGGAGGTCTTCTTGATCGAAAGTTGAGTAGTTGGCATTAATTCGACTAAACACGTAGGATTCAGTATGATAATCAACAATAGGTTCATATATGATTGTGGATTTTGCTCCATACCTTGTCCTAAAGAGCATATGTGATCAATTAGTAGATAGGTAGCCTCCAATTTTGGCTGTGAAGTCCCTGGACAGATACAAGGCAAAATGTGGTGGCAAGTCTATGATTGACACGTTTTACAAAACAATAACATTATGGCAAGTGTGTAGAGTGAGACTCAAATCCTTGATGATTCCCACAGTAGTCACTATTTTCCCATCTAATTGGACTACTCCTCTAGAGATGACCTCATATTAGAGACCCAATTGATCAGCTACTTGTTTAGGCATCACAAAACTACTAGCCCCAGAATCGATCATACAATTGTGCACCAATTTATCTCCAATAATCAATGAGGCATAAAATGTAGGAGGTCTCAAGTTCTTACCTTGTTTTTCTCCATGGTTTCTCCCTAGTTGAACCGCATTAGCAAACACTCTCTCTTTCTAGTTAGGGGGGTGATTTGATCTTGACCAATTCTACATGGTAATCTACAATAGATCCCTCTGCCCTGGAATGGCCAGTGAATTCCATAGTGAAATTTTCACACTTTTCCTTTTCATCTTCTCAATGATATTGAATGAGATATATTTTTACTACCCCTTCCTAGACACATTTCTTTCTTACACTTGGGTTATTACAACCGGTACCTAACTGGGTTTGGAAGGTGGTCCAGATTGGTTCAGCATGTTGGGAGTTGCACCTAGAACACCAGGACCTTTTAGAGTGATGGAAGGTTGAGGGTCACCTGAGTTTAGTGGTTGGTCCTCTCCAATACTTCTCTTTTTGGAATGTGTATTGGTAGCCACACTTCAAGAAGGGAATTGATTCATCCCACATATGTCTTCAGCCTGCCAATTTACTAGAATAGTTTCTCCTAAATGTCCACCTTATTCTACTCTTCATTGCTTATCTCCCTCTTGGATAGGTTCCTGTGGCACCATATTGGTTTGCACCATCAAGGCCTGATTTAGAGCACCATTAAAGCACGTTGATTGGTTATGTGGCTGATCACATGGAAAACACCAATCATATTCCTGTGCCATATTGTTCTACGCTAGGACAAATGATCTCGATGTTGAAGTTGTGTTAGGATCATATGGCTTGGAAGGTCTAGTAGCTTAGGGCTGTCCTTGGTTCTGGCTCTAATTCACAGTTTGAGGTGGTCACCTATTGTGTTGATACTGGGGTCTAGCTTAATATTGAGCCTAGGGCTGGTATGGCCTAGAATTCTAAGCTTGTTGTCTTTTGATGGTCACTAGCTTATTCCAAATGTTTAGAAGTTGCTTCATCACTTCCTGAAGCTCTTTAGAGGTATTAGATGATGAAGTGGAAGCTTCAGCTGAGCTTTGACTCCTAGGAGTGGGTATAGGAGCTAATGTAGGCACTTGACTAGTATCTGGGCTTCCTAACTCAGGGTATAGAGGCATGGATGGCCTAGGAGTGATTTTTCTAGCTTGAATCAAATGGTTCTCATCTCCTATGGAGAGGCTATAGGCTGCAGGTAATGTAGTGCCCCCATTGACTGAATCATAAGAGAAATATCAGAAATTAAAGCCCTAAGAAAGTATAAGAAGGCACCTTCATTAGTGGGCCTTACTACTATTGGAATCCCATCCCAAGGCTGCTAGAATCTAAGGTTGAAGTCTGTCAGCTGCTCATTCGGGGCTCTCTTGATTGTTGTTAGTTGCTCTAATAAAGACAAGTTATCTCCCTTTTCTCTGAACTGATTGTGAAGATCTGTGCACAGCTAGTTCTAGTTCTAGATAGATCCTGCTTCAAGACTCTTGAACCATTGTGAAGCTTTCCGATTGAATGAAGAGGTAAGCAACTTGATTACAATGTCCATCTCATGGATCTCGTGGATTATACAGAAATTTTCAATATCTTGGACATGGTCACTAGGAGAAGTTTTATTTTCCCCAGTGAAATATGGGATGCTCTTTAATGCTGCAATTAGAACTGGGTTTTGTGCATTCAAGATGAGTGGACTACTACCGGTGAAGTTGACATATGAATTTGGTTGTGCCATTTTGATTGGCCTAAGAATCCTTATAGACTGAAAGATAGGCCTTGCAGGTGGAAGTGTTGACAAGGTTCTGCTTGGTAGAGATGGAGACCTCTGGACTCTTCTTCCTCTCCTTTCTCTATTTGGGGATAGACACAAGTATTCAAATATACCTTCTTTCCATGCTCTAGAATGGGTTTTTCTCATGAATCTCCCAAGCTTGGGCTACTGAAACTAGTATATTTGTTTCTTTTGAAGTCGCCAGATGTATAATTTTAAGGCTTCTTAAAATCCAGAATCATGGCAAGTATACATCAATCCTTATTATAATAAGATGGAGACTTCTTAGTCCTACCGGGCATGCCAAAACTGGTAGTGCAGAATCACAACACCCCCAAATGAGCTCTAAAACATTTTCTTTTCTAAGGCAGACTCATTTGGTGTGATTGCATAACATTGAACTTTCCCCAAGGTATGGGACCTTAGAAAATGGGAAATCTCTCTAGATTAAAGGACAGTTCCTTATTCCTCTATTTAGGTGCATACGTAAAAACTTGTAGAGGGTTTGTTCTTAATCCTAATCTAAAATTTACCATGGAGACAGGGATAGAAGGAATACAAAAATTAAAACAAAGCTAAACTATGAGGTGATGCACCAAAGGAATGATGAACACTTATTTTGCTAATAGAAAAAAACCAACAAAATTCATACAATAAACAAACAAGGATAGCCAAATATATAATGGGAGACCAGATGAAAGAAAAAGAGACAAGGGAGGATCTAAAATTGATCAAAGACATGTTTTATTGCTTTGTAGATTGATATAGTCCATTACAAAGTAGCCAAGAGGTAGAAACATAATGAAATTTTTGATAGAAGGCCTGAACCCCACAAATCTCTTTGCTAAGAGGAGAAGGGAGCCTACAAAACAAAGAATGTCTAACCCTTTACAATGAATCCTACCCTCATATTTATAGATTTAACCTGAACGAAGAAGAGAGATAGAAGCGGGAAAAGTAGGTTGAAGCACAACCACCATTGTTAATGCCTTTGATGAAATATCTCCCCAAATCCATCTTTATTGCATCAATCCTTGGTTCGAAACCTTGAAGGAAGAGGAAACAATGAGACAAATCAAATCTGATCTAGTTGTTAAGGTAAGAAGATCATGTATTGAAATCTTGAAGACATTTCCTCTATTTTTCTTCACCTAACCTCCTCAAAATTAAAGTTTTAGACCTTTATGGCATGGGTGAGGCTGAGATCTTTCCAACAGCATCACATTTGCAATATTTCGAGCCCTAAGTTGAAATATATGCCCCTTCAAAGTTTGTATCGTGTCTGTATAAGAGGGTGGGAAAAAAACTTGAAAAATGGGTCCCCTTTTGATATGGGACATGTGGCATCCAGATTGGAGCAAAAATTGGGCCTACGGGTCCAAAATTTATCTTTTTCCCTTTCCTCTAATTCCCCACTTGGCTTTGACTCAGGCCTGAATGCTGAATTTTTCTTTGGGTGTAGGCACGGGCCATTTTATAACTTTTACCGCTTGAATCAGTGCCATACTGACACTTAGAATTCTCCATTTATACGTTTATACTTAGCCAATTTTGAAGCCTTTTTTGTCCACCTTTTGACTCTATTTCCTCTTATGCGGGATCATGGTTGATCCAATATTTGGCACTGGGGTGAAATATGGATAATGGTTATCGCTCCCATAGATTGGATCATAACAACTAAACTAAAATTTAAAGTTTTAAAGAAGTAGAGTCATGCACCTTTAGCATATCATCTCATAGAAATTTGAATCATTTCCCATGTTATTTGAAACATGAAATTGTAATCCGCCATTTATTCATTTGGTGCTCTTTTGATTATAGTCAAATGATCTAAAAGGGATAAATTATCTTCCCTTTCTCCAAACTGATTACACAGGGTTGTGCATAGTGCATTCCAATTTTGAATTAAGTACGGTATCAAACTTTTGCACCGCTACAAACATTTTAACTTGAAAGAAGAAGATAAAATTTTGATAGCTACATCCATCTCAATAATTTCATGAATTGCACATACATTTGTAATATCTTGGATGTGATCAGCTGGAGTAGTATGATTTTCTCTCATGAATAATTTGATATTTTTTAATGCTTGTATGAGGATGGGATACTGAGAATTCATGGAAAGTAGACTTCTGCGCATGAAATTTAGAAATGGATTTGGTGGATGTTGAGACATTAAGAAAGGTCTGAGAACTCTTTTTGTCTGTAAGAAGGGATTACTAGGTGGAGGTGTTGAAAGGGTTCTATTGGGTGGAAATGGAGATCTATGAACTTGTCTTCCTCTTCTTCCTCTTCCTAGAGATATCTGCAAATATTAAAATGTTCCTTCTTCTCTTGTCCTAGACCATGTTTGGATCCTTCTCATGAACATGAACCACCAGTACTACTGAAACCAATTTATTTTCTGAATAGATTCACCATATGTGTTACTGCAGAGCCTCTCAAAGGCTATATTTTCACCAAGATACACACCCAAACTTAATAAAATGGGAAATATTAATTTCTAAGGTCCCACCGGGTGTGTAAAAAACTATTGGAGCTCAAGATTTCCCCCATCCTAAATCATGAGAACCTAGGGATTTGAGGCAACATGGGACTGTCTCCAAGTTATGGGACTCAAATTGAGACAAAACTCCAAAGAAGGGCAATTTTCTCTATTTACTGCTAATGCTAAAATACTCCTAGGAATTGAAATGTAACTATCTAGAACTACTTTAACATTCCAAGGGATTAGGGTGAGAAGGAGATGCATAAAACTAAAATCCTAAACTAGAGAGGCTATAACACCAAAATAAGGGGAATGATACTTTAGTAAGATGGAAAATGGTGATGAAGAGGGCCAAAATAATAGCCACAGTCCAAGATAACATCTAATTTCCCATTTTATTGATGCAAAATAGATATATATTCTGAAATAAGACACACAACATACCCACAAATGAATAAAAATTAAAGGAGATTTAATAAAATACTAGCAAAGTACGAAACAAGCCACAAAACAAATGATTTTATTGCTTAAGGATTTTGCACATATCATTACTAGGAAGGAAGAAGATTCAAAACATTCAAAAAATCATGATCCAAGTCATGTAACTCTTAGAAAACTTGTGTATCACAAAAGTAATTTCCTTGTATTCCCAAAGTATCCAACATTACAACTAAGCATCATTTTACAATATATAGAAAAATGGAAGAAGAAGAAGAAGAAAATAGAGGGAAATTCAAATTCCTCCTTCCACCCACCAATTTTTTTCATTAAATTCTCTAAAAAGATCTGAGCACCTATGAAAATCCATTTCTTCATGACTCTTTCCTTGCTGGAGAATAAATAGGTTCCCATACTGCATTATATTCTAGTGGTTGCGCTACATGGAGCAATCCTTTGCATATTGGAGATGTTTTCATCTATTCTTCCCAACTACCTACATTTGTATTGAGAACTATAGATTTTATTACATAGAGGAGGTTGAGATTTCTCCAATACTACATGATTAGAAAAGTTCAAATAATTGGATCAAAAGTTATATCCAATTTTACCTCCCCATAGAAAACTATCATTTTGATTTGATACATGACTTTTTCTTTTAGTTTTGCATAGATTTTTACTTCTGTGGATGTCACTAATATGTCACTGCTTTCTCTTTGAATTGCGGGTTGTATTTTTCATCTCACATCTTTTCTATCTCCCCCACTTCATCATGCAGCTTCTTGTTATGCGTGGCATTGAATTTACATGCATCACAACTCACTCAACCTATGAGTTATACTCAAACCCTTCCACAATTAACTCCATACTTCAACAACATTTTCTTCCTTGTCCGCATCTCATTCAAATCTCTCTGTGGCTTGTATTTTCCATCTACGGCTCTCAATGTTCAATTTTTGTAAGGGTTAAAAAATGGACAATTCGAAGGAGTTCCTTTCTATATATATATCTCAAATACTGATAATGATTTAGAAGCCATGCTAAAACATCCAAACGAACAACGTAGGGAGTAGGATATTTATTTAATAAGTCGTACCCTTCATGATTATGAAACCTAATATTTTGAAGAAGAAAATTTATGTTCTATCTTATACTTTGCAACTTTCACTTCATCATTACCTCCTTAATCATTAAACCTATGTTGTCACAAATATCAATCCACTAAAATCCATGTAATCTAAGCCATACCATAACGATTGTATAACTATATGGATCATCCTCATGACAAATGTTTATCTTGAATTCATCTCTCAAAATTCCATCAAGGGACATGTCATTGTTGATCAACTCACACAAGCTCCTCTTCCCACTAATTAACTACCTTATGAATAGTTTCTTGATGAATTTGTCAACACCCTAGATCATAATAACACTCCTCTCAAAATGAACTTGTTTTTTGATGGATATAAATGTAAAAAGGGGGGTGATGGAATTTTCATGTTACCTCCTTGGGGAACTCATATTCTGCTATCCTTCAAATTAAATTTTGAATGCACAAATAACATGGAAGAATGTGAATCCCTCGTTATGGTTCTTCAAACCACTAAATTTATTGGCATATAAATCCTTGATATCTATGGAGATTCATAGATTGTCATAAATCAAATCAAAGGAACATATCAATGTAAAATTGAAATCCTAAAAAAATTTAAATCCATCATCGATGATCTCTTGAAGATTTTAGATGATTACAAAATTCAAAAAACTCCATGATCATCTAATAAATTCACAGATACTATGGAATATCTGAAATATCTTATTCCTTTATCACCAGAAGATTCCAAAATCTTCATTATTTTACAAAAACTTGATCAACCATCTTATAACAACATTGATCTTCCTACCATCAATCATATACAAGCTAACCAATCTAAAATTTGATACACTCAAATATGTGACTATCTTTCCACAAACAAAATACCCTCATATATAACCTTAAAAAGTAAGAGGTACTTCCAACAATTTTCATCTCGCTATGTTATATTAGGGGGTATCCTTTATAAAAGAGGGTTTGAAATACTTCTCCTTTGCTATCTTAAAAATACTAAGGATCACCAAACTATCCAAGAAGTCCATGATCGAATATGCGGTGGAAAATTTAACGACTTAGCCATTGCTACAAAAATCTTAAGGATGGGTTATTATTTCCCTATACTTAATCAATATTGTTATGGCTATGTAAAGAAGTGCATCAAATTTTAACAACACACTAATCTTACACACATCCCCAGTCACTCCCTTCCACCAACTCAAGACTTATCACCTTTTTCATAGTGGGGACTTGACCTCATCGACCTTATTAACCATCAATCATCCCAAAGACATAATTCCATCACTAGAGAAACTGAATGCTTCACAAAATGGTTGCAAGATATATATTTTTTCTCCACTAAATAAGATAAGATTGTCAATTTCAGCCATCATCACATCATCTGTTATTTCAGCATCCCTCATAAAGTTATAACAGATAACATTAAATCATTTAAAAATAAGAAAGTTCTAAAAATATTTGACACTTAAAATATCAAACTTAGTTTCTCCACACCATATTATCCACAAGCTAACAACCAAGCCAAAGCATCTAATAAAACCCTCAATAAAATACTTACCAAAAATATCGATCAAGACGGTATATATTGGGACCTACAAATTCCTTTTGTACTATGGGATTATTGGACTAGAATTCAAAGTCCTATAGGTGCTACTCTTTTTTCCATAATTTATGAAACTAAATTTATTCTCCCCCTCAAAGTCTAGATCCCATCCGTACATGTTTCTCTTAAATATTTCATTCCTAAAGAATAATATAATCAGAAACTCCTATCAAAATTGAATTTTTAGATGAGCATCGACTAACTGCCCTTAAACATATCAATATCTATAAAGAATGAATCAAACATGCATATAATAAACATCTCAAAGAATGTGAATTTAATGTTGGTGATCTTGTCCTCAAATAAAATCAACATGTCACAAATATGGAAAAGAGAAAATGTGGAAATTTTTCTCCAAATTGGCTTGGACTCTACATCATCACTCACAAATATGGATCCAGGGCCTATCGTCTAGTCTCTCTTGATGGTAAAATTCAAAAGGATCCTCTTAATTACCTACACTTGCATCCCTTCTACTATTAACTTATCTACATACAAGAAATTATTTTGGCTATGATACCTCACTCTCAAATAACTATTAAAAAATATTACCTAAAAATGATTTGAAATTATGTGGTCTTCTATCAGTATACCTAATATGACCTTAAATATGGGCACCATGGCCTTGATCATAGCATATTTCACATGGATAATTCAATTTTTTAGTAAGGGACACCGTAATCATTACCTCCCACTTCATGTTATCCATCAAATGACATGCTAAGCATACACATGCTATCTTTCATATTGAACCCACCCTCCTTAGACTGTCTCTTAGGTCCACCCTAAGCTAAAATAATACAAAATTACTATGGGATGGATATCATATTATAAACTATTCCCTCAAAGGACAAGTATAAAAATATATACTAGCTATCACCACCAAAATAAAAACATGATCATAAAACACTCCCTTTAAGGATAGCTACCCAAATATAAAAAATAAATATATACAACAATAAATGGAAATCTTCCTGCATTGATAAGCTTTGTAAACATGTTTAAAATATTTTATCATCCCAAGAAAGCTTCCACATTGATCAGATATCCCTCAAAATATGCAAGCTTCCCACATTGATCAGCTCACAAACTATCAAAATAAAATTTGAGGTGCAACCTAGAACCACTAAGGAGAACACAATTTCTTTTACAAGATACATGTCTAGAAGTTAGAGAACACATCACATCTCATAAAATCAATCACACAACCTTAAAATGGACTAGCTCTTGTTACTCATATGTTTCCAATAGTTAAGGTTGCAAGTGCACTTATATCAAAATCAACATAAAAAATATACAAATATTTAATCAAGTAAAGAATCAAACACATTTCAGCCTCTATTTTATATACCAATAAACAAATATCAACATCCACATATAAAATCCATTATAATGAACAAATGAATTCTCATCATCATTGTACCATAATCATCATCATATCTAAAATGTATCCATAAAATCTTGACAAACATCACATCAAAATCATTAATTTTTTTTTTACATATCCATATGTCCAATATATATATATATATATATATATATATATATATATAATCGGTGTACATCAATGATTAGGATCCATGGCCAATATATAAATCACATCGTAAACTATATATCTAATATCCTCAAACCCCATGTCCCACCCTTAGGCTCCCTCTGAAGACTGCCAATACTCCTCGTGCTCGTCTCATGACCCCGCTATGGAAGCTTCTCCCCAACCATCCCCTCATATTATGTCATCTCCTCACGCAACACCTAGTTTTGTGACATGCTCACCATCCCAGGTGGCCCCATATGATCTCCATTCACCATTACACCCACTCCCCCAGCTACTCTTGCTCTTATGAGTACCCACACTTGAGATCCAACAGGCCCCAAAACTACTAGTGTACTCCCACTCACACTAAACCACTCCCTCAATAAATCACACTGTCTATGGTATAATTCTCTATCCTGCCGAGCCTATCCCCAACTTTACCTCCAAGGAATATAACTTGTCTCTCTCTCCTAACACCCCTATCAGCCTCACCACCTCTCTCTAAGGAAATCAATCTAGCATAATGATCACTTAGTAACTCTGTCAATATCCCCAACTCCGCCTCTACATCTCCTCTATCATGTCCCTCACCCGCATCCTCCATCACCAAATCCTCCTCTCCTTGCTTGGCATGTGCCCTCATCATCCTTTCCCCTTAAGTAACCATTTTTTCCTGTATCTATGCTGCATATTTAGGTGTCACCCCGACATCATATATCACTATAGGAACCACCTCCTCTTCATCCATCTCTTGAAAATCCTACACCTACTCTGGGAAACTCTATATATCCCTCCACCCTCTTGTAAATAATAGGGTTTCCTGGTATATCAAGTACTAGGAAAAAATTACACCACACCCATCCAAATTGTACTACATCCACCATCTCTACCCTATAACCCCACATCCATATCTCTTACTACATCATTCATAGCTCATCTCCCTCGCCAAACCATACAATAAAACCCACATATGGTTTCCATATAATGTCATATGGACTCAACTAATCCAAAAAACTTACACAATAATCCCAACTTCGCGATACTGTATTGCGGGTAAAATCACTTCACCTCAAAAATCCAACATGCAAATAACTGTCATACAACATGGCTTAAGGAAGCCCACACAGATGGATCACCCTGATGTGTTTATATAGTCAATAATAAAAGGTGCATGTCACATCTAATCTAAATCTCCTCCTCATCGACCACTCCCACAACTCCTTATACAATTGTGACTGTAGAGCTTGCCCCAAGTACAAAATTTCTAATACTTGATCATATCAGCTACAACTATTTTCCGTGCCCACAAAAAATTACCACCACTAGAATTTGGTAATGCATAACAAATGATGCCCACCATAATCATCACAATTAGGGTACTCCCTAGTACCTCATCATCTCAAAACTTCTCAAATGAAAAACCTATTACACCATATTTCATATCTAAGGAAGCATCCCCATATAACCTCATTAACATTTCCCATTTCCCTATCTCATCAGTAGGTACAATTGGCTCACCTTAAATACGCAGCCATAAGATCCTATATATATCCTCCAAGGTGATCCTCATCTCCCCTATTTGCAACCAAAATTTCCCCATGGTCGGGTCCCACTACTCTAGTAAGACTACCATCATCTCTAAATATTGGTGAACATGCTTGTAGCGATGTAATCCACCTAATTTCAACGCATCCAAAATATCATAGTCATATCGAAAATCTTATCCAACATAAATCTAACCATCTCACTGGTTTTTGTCTAGTGGCATGTCCATCACAAACCACTTCACAAAAGGGGAAAATGTAGACACCAAAACTAGGTCACCCTAATTCCCATAGGTGCGTATGCACTCTAAGACACCACTTTATAACCCCACATGATCATTTTCATCTTTTTACTGACTTACATTTACATTTTCACCACCTGTAACCACTTGCAGCCATAAAGCAAACTTAAATTAATATAAAAAATAAAAAAAATCAAATTAAACAACCTATAAAACCCTCCCACAAACTCAAAATAACCCCTAAGCCATTACAAAAACTAAAAATATTAAAATAAAGGAAATGGTTGAAAAAAATTCCAACTCATCCTACAATTAGCACCTGTCAACATGGATTGACGAAAATATGTTAAAATGACATCGACTCTATATAAACCATCTCAGGACCTTACACAAATATTTTGAATTCATTTCCGAAAATTCCATCTACAAACCTGATCGTGACATGTCCAAAACTATCTAGGTTCATACGTGGATCAAATGTGAAGTGACCTAGGCCTCCTAACATATCAAACTCCCTTTGGAGCAACCTATTTACACATTCAGCCAAAAAAATATGGTTTCCTCCTCATCAAGGTAAACTTTCTTTATTTAAAACAATCAACTTATGTTATTAAATTTGGGTAAGTGCACCAAGTTGGGGGGCCAAAAGGGGGTCTTAAGTGGACACATTTTTCTGAAAAATAAAAAACTTCAACTTTTACGAGTTTTTCGAAATAGTTACACTCAAAATTGGAAGATATTGTAGAAATATGAATCATAACATTTTGAGTCTAGTTTCTAAGATACTAAATTTTATTGAAAATGGATAATATTAAGTGGGTCAAACAACTAAAATACCAACAAGTGCTCCTATTTTTGTTAAAAAAACATAATAGAGTGACTTTCGTGCCCCCCACCATTTTTTGAGCACCATTGAGTATTTTTGAAAACCCTTTGGTAGAAAGATAGCTAGGAACATCTAGTTTGTGTTAGAATTTTTTTTAGGTTTTTTTATCGAGTATTTTTTTGTTTATGATTTTTATAGTACATAAATCTTATGTTTTGAAAAATAACGGAGCTCTGACCGTGCCCCCCCTAACTACCTCAAAAAATATCGAAAATTAGATTTTTTTTAATATGTATAGAATTATGCCTAGTTTGTGCTAGTATAATGTTTTTTGAATTTCAATGACCCCAAAAAAAGATACAGGATGAAAGATAGAAATATTTAAACTTAAAAAAAATCTATAAAAAGGCATAGTTAGAAAATAAATAATATGGAAACCTTATATTAGTCAGAAAATTTGAAAAATTATATTTCTAGAAAGAAGAAACTCTTCTCTACATAATGGTATAATTTTAAAAAAATGGATTGATTGTTTTATTTTGATTTATCATAGAGGAAGTGACATTTTTACATTTTCCTACAAAAACAAGTTGTTTACTGTGTTTGTACAGGTCCATGCCTCAAGGTTAGGGATCCAAACCGGATCCCAAGCCTTGAGGCATGTGCTGGAAAAGGTAAAAATCATAACTCTTACGTGTTAGAATGTGCATGCATTATTCTTTGTTTATATATTGTGGCCCCCAACATCCCTTTCATCTCTTTCACAGGAATTCTGCATATATTCAGTTTGGTCTGCAATTTTCTCTACATTCTTGCATGATTTTCTAGTAGTTCATTTTGTACCTACCCCACTAGTTGATTTTTTCTAATCATGGGTAATAAAAGTCGAGCTAAGGAAAAGAGGAAAGTCAATAATAAGACACTAGAGAAATTGGAAGAGACAAAATTAAAGAAATTGAAGAGAATGAAAAAACTTTGTGCAGGGCAAGGTACATCTGCTATATCAAATGTAGCTAATGTATTAGAAAATGGGGATGAAATACATAATGAAAATGTAGAGAATAATGATTCTACAATGAATAATTATTTTGTAATGAATAATGATATTTAATTGGATGATAATGTTGGTATAGATGAAGAAATTGATATGAATCCAATTGTTGAACCCTTACCTGAGAATCCAAATGTTAACCCCAAAATTTGTATGAAAACACTGAATGAAGAAAATAACCTTATAAATAAATCTTCACCTCTAAGAACGCCTCCTTCCATTTTGCAAAGAAAACCAAGGCCTAACAAAATGTTTGAAAGAAATGCAAGAAGAAAAGCTAGTGGAATTTGGGATAATCACTTTGAGAATTTAAATGACACACAAATATGTCAATTATTTGTTACATTGATGAAATTAATTAAGATGAGACCTATAATGAAGACCTCGAGGTTAAGAAAATCTAATGTGTTGATCAAAATGCATAAATTGTTGAAAACATACATAAAGCATACCAAACTGTAGGTGGCAAAAGATGCACCAAAGATAGTAATGATACATGGCGTGCACTTACTAATTGTATAGTAAGTGATAAAACAGTTAATAAACGCTTGATTAGAAAAACAAACAGTACTTTGAAGCTAAACAGAAAAACACTAATGAAAGCAATAGAGAGACGTAAACATCTTGAGTTAGTCAATAACACTGACTATTGGGATTTCTCTAGTAGAATTCCATGAAAAGACAAGAATACATCTAATATTCTAAAAGAATTAATCGTAAATTTTGGAATGAGAACACAAGGGTGTCACCGAATAGAAGAGATATAGTAAAAAGAAGAATAGGTTCTCGTAATCATGAATTATGTGCAAAAAATTTCTTAGATATGACTCAAACACAATTGTTCTCTAATTTTAAGAAAGAAAATCCACAAATTAACATTATCCAAACAATATTTGAAATGAGTAAACCCTTTTATGTGAAAATCAATCACTCACGTACCACTTGTTGTTGCAGGCATGATGTTGAATTTTTAGTACATTATGATGTTTTTTGTTAAATACGTCGTGTTTTGCATACTGACATCATGTTGCAGGAGTGTGGATTAAATTTCCCACCAAAATATTCAAGGGAATTTATTCTGATAATATTTTGTGAAAAATCAACTAGACAATTTTTTTATAACAAAGCATGTTTGGATGGAACGTGCAATGTATGTGGTGGCTTGCCAAATCTAAAAATTTGTATCTATTAGGAGAGTACAGATTCAATAGGAAAAGAATTGGTTGATTTCACCAAATATAAATCAGTGGAATATTAATTAAAATATGGAAAAGAATCTAAGAGGTGTGAGCTTGTTACAAAACAATTGCCTATATCAGAATATATGGTCAAATTTAGAGAGAAATTTTTTTATGAGTATGCAAGACACACACATAGAGATCAATGGTTGGATGAACAATTAAAATTAAGTAAGGAAACATTCCCACTTGGTACTATTGTTTCAGTAGTTGAATTTACAGAGAATTACACATTCTAGCCACAAATGGAGGTTCAGTCTCAATATTATAACTCAGTGTAAGTTACTATTTTCGTGCATATAGCATTCATGCACTCTCTAGAAATCACTGAGTAAGATCAAAAAATATTAAGAGAGTATCATTTCTACATCAGTGATGATCGTAAATATTCTATAGAATATGTACAAGGGTGTTTCTAGGTGTTTTATGTGAACTTGAATAGGAGGAACATTAGTTTCGATCAACATTACATTTGGTTGGACAATTACACATCACAATTCAAGAATGCACAGATGTTTTATTGGCTAAGCAGGATGCACAAAGAAACAAATGTACAACATATCTAGATTTTTACTAAGGTAGGGCATGGAAAAGGAGAGCATGGTGGTGCGAGAGCATGTGTGAAAGGAGCACTTGCAAGAGAAGAGTTAAAGTTCAAGGATGGTGCTAAATTTACATATGCAAAAAACATTGTCGATTGGTGTGTCAAGAATATGGGTCATGAATCTCAAGAGAGATCAATGTTTCGTAGATAGTTTTGGTTGATAGAGGAACAACATCTGGAAAACTTTGAAGATTGTATGACAATTATAGGATCAAGTGATATGCACTCATTCCATAGTTCAGATGCAAATGCTTGGACTATTTATACTAGGTGCATGGCATGTTTTTGTATATCATGCATTGATTTTGTGTGGAATGAATGTGAGTCACAACAGTGGGTGGATGAATGGAATTCTAGACCTCTAATTCCAGTCGACACACATCAAGTTCCATGAGCATTACAACCTGAAGGGTATTCAAATCAAATGAAAACATCACCTGACTTTGACCAAGTCTCTGATTTAGTGCAACAAGGTGTATACATATATGTACATGCCATGTTTTAGATTTATAAATTATTAAATGGTCAACTCTTAATGTATTTTAAATTTGATTTATAGTTTTAATTTGTGATGTAGGGCACATTTTTGTAGTTATTACGGTAGAATTTAATGAAGAGGGAACATACTACTTCTTGTCTCATTGTGTAAAGGGGAAAAAAATTGAATTCCATAATCATTGATGGTGAAGACATTGAGTATCCCATTCGGTCAGTGGTAGTCACTGGAACTTGGCTTCAACGATATCCTTTCAAATAATCAAACATGTGGTTGTTTGAAGACTATGAAGTACATCGAAATATACTTCACTATTCACATTTGGTCCTTGCAACGAATATTAAATTGATCAAATATTGAGGTCGGTCATTAAACAAGATTCTGTGGAAGGTTAATGAATCATATCATGAAGCAATTCTTACTACTGTCAAGAGTAGAGTTGATCCTTGAGATTGATTGGATTGAATTTGCAAAGGTATGTTCTTCATGAATGTAATTTGAATATTTACTTAAATGATTTTGTTTAAATTATGTATTATTTAAAATTCTATTTAATTTCTTAATAACATGTTTATGTAGGTTAGTGGTGCCAAAAATCTTCCACATTCAAGTGGTTGGCACTTCCAGTAGAGAATTTATCATTCATGAAGCCAAGTGAAGCTAAGAGAGATTAAATATTAGAAAGGAACAAAAAACATAAATTCTCATTCCACCACCTATATTGTAAAATATCATATTAAAATTCTCATTTCACCACCTATATTATATGAACCACCTATATTATTCAGGTGATTGGCAATGGAAAACCTTACACTGACTCAGGATACACTATTTAGGTGGGGTGGGAGAAAAAGGAGAGCCTGAAAACTTTGTCGTTTCTTTTTTCATCTTCTACAATCTTGTTATCCTCAATGATTTTGCCACAGGATGAAACTATGTAGACTATGAACTTAGTTTTGTTGGGGATACCACCAATGTTCAAACTATAAATTTTTAAAGAATGAATATCTTCAATCAAACAAAGAATGAAGATCCTAATTTTTTTTGGATATTACAAAAGGTTGTTTGTGCCCAAAAAGAAGCTGAAGGCCATATAAATTTTTAGTCTTCAACTTTAGATGATAATGAACATCGTGAAGAAAAATAATTAGGTAAATATGTCACTATGATTCAAGAAGAAATGCCTCTTGAAAGTCATAAAGATTCAATTCTGATTACCCAAAAACATCTGGAAGAAATTAAAGAGAAGATAATAGTAGAAAAGGAAAAATGGGAAGTGTGGAAGGATCACAAATTAACTGGAATGGAAAATCTATGTGATGTTGCTGATATAATCATGGATAATATTAAGGACAACATGGCAAGTTGATTATTTTTATTAATCCTTGTTGCTTCAACTTCACAAATCAAACGAGGTAGTTCTAAAATTAGAAAACTGGAAAGAAAAACTACAATGACGCATTGATAATTGAGCCTGAAACTCATTTAGAATTGTCCTTTATTTTTATGATTGAGCATTCACCCATAGTTTATTTTTTGACGGAAGAAATTCATTTGATATGTGAGAAATAGAATGTTGATTTAGTCTATTACATCTAACCAGAAGTAAATACATTATTCACTGCCATTGTGATATCCAATGAGTAGTCTCCTAAAAAGATGATGTTAGTTCCACTTGTTTTATATGTAGTGGCTAAGGAATTGTAAGGAAGTAAACATGCCATCTCCACATAGGTGCTTTTGGTTAAATCCATTTTACAGTTAAATATATATTGGTTTTTTGAAGAGAGGGCTAGTGTTTTTTAACACAATGTAGACGACGACATAAAAATGTCATTAGCTAAAAGTTTTTGTAGAGAAGCCTAATATTTTTGCATACCATGTATATGGCCAAGTCAAAAATCCTGCCAAGTTTTGCTTTGGATCTTTATTAGATGAATGAGTTACTTTTGGTACAAGCAGGGAAAATGGCATCAACTGCTAGTGGTAACTTTTACATGCAGTGTTTGTATCACAGATATGCATATTAAACTCCACAAGATTCATGCTGCCATAAGGCCAACACATGTTAATAAATCTACTATGACTATTTAGATTATATTTATGTAGTTGTTCAATGAAAGTTGTTGCAAATATGAACAAGATGAGTAGTTAAGACTGTATAAATTATAGATTTATATTGATAGTATGGCGTAGATATGGGAGATGAAAGGAAATAATCCTTTATCTTTAAAACAAATGCATAAACACACATCTAGGAACAAAAAATATATGATGGTATCTTGAAGTAGTAACCTAGACGAATGCAAAAAATATGATGTGTGTGATTCAGCTATGATCCTCACCAACTCAATTTTAAAAAAAATGGCTTGGATACATGTTGTTTGGAATCATACTTGTGACTATGGTATGTATGTACTACTAGGTATATTTATGTATTTGATAGTTGTAGAAGTAGAAATTTAGAGGGAGGATGAATTATTGGCTATTGTAGTCATGACAGGAAATTTATGGCTTGATGTAGATTAATATTAACTTGGTAACTTTGATTCCTTGCAATGTGACTGAGAATTGTGGTGTGATATGGAGGATTGAAACTTTAATTATTCAGATTTTCTCATATAATGAATCATGAGATGATTACATACACAAGAAATGATCTCAAACATCCAATAAGATGCAATAATTATGTGTCCTTGAAAGAAGAGATGAGAATGTTGTAATGCAGGGATCAAAAGTGTGAATCTCTTCAGTAATAACATGGAAAAACTGTATTGATTGGCTATAGGTAGTGTAGGTGGAATTGGATTGCATTCCGATTGAAGAAGAGACGGCCAAGCATTCTCCTGCTATTAATATTAGCATAGCATACTGCTTCAAAGCAATTTAGAGATTAATGCTCACATTTTATGCACCTTATATAGACTTATATTCATGAGTTATTAGTGATTTATTCTGCATATCTATTTAAAATTCTAAAGCCTTGAGCATTGTAGTCTAGGTCATTGACATATTAGAAACAATAATGTAACTATAAATAAAGGAAATAGACACAACATGAAATAAAGATTTCATGCTCAAAACATTACACAAAAATGAAGGAGTCTACAGATAAATTTAGAAAGAACAAGAAGCTAGGGCTTATCATTGATTTTATGGTTGATAAATATGATTGGAAGTCCATATTTTTTGATTACTATGATCTAATCCTAAACTGATTGCATCTATCCCCCTCATTGTCTTACGATTAACATGATAAAACCTCTTATCTTTGGATGATGCATTACAATGCAAATCCACACCGAGTAGCTGCAACATACTACATGATGACAAGGTATTTACATAAAGAGATGACCAAGAATTGAACACTAGTGGAGGCTTTGTTTTGGTTCCCTACGCTCCCCGTGCTTTTGGGATACCTCAGCTGGGCATAGTCCCTTAAGAGCCCTGAGACCAAAAAATGCTATATCTTCGATGGGTGATTTCTCAGACTCCATGGCACCTAGAGACATATTGTTAGATCCAAAATGTCCATGTCGATGCCCTCTACAATATCCTCTCACAATTTTATCCATCTCCATTCAGCTCTTTTATTGTTCTATTGTTTGCAAACAAGTGAAATACTACAGTCTGAGTCAATGTAAGGCTGCTAGATGCTATATTTTGCAAATGGTAGCTCATGGGACCAAACCGTTTGGAAAAAAACGTCCAGATGGCCAGGTGAGTCCTAGTGGAGGATTTTTTTTGGTTCCCTACACTCCCCGTGCTTTCGGACTACCTAGTTCGGGCGTAGTCTCTTAAGAGCCTTGAGAACAAAACATGTTATATCTTCGACGGGTGATTTATATAACTCTGTGACACCTAGAGATGTCTCATATGATCCTAAACCTCCTTTTCAAATCCCTATACGAAATAATATCATGGTTTTTTCCATCTCCATTTGGTTCTCTAGCTATCCTATTGTTTATAAACGCGCAAAATAGTGTAGTCTGAGTTAGTGTAAGGTTGTTAGATGCAATACTTTACAAACATAAGCTCTTGGCACTGAACCAACTACGCCAACACATTGGGGTGGCCAGGTAAATGATAGTGAAGGATTTTTTTTGTTTCCGTACATTCCCCATGCTTTCGGGCTACCTCGTCTGGGCATAGTCCCTTAAGAGCCTTGAAACCAAAACATGTTATGTCTTCAACGGGTGATTTCTTGGACTCCGTGGTACCTAGAGACATCTTGTCAGATAAAAACCCTCCATGTTGGGGCCCTCTATGAAATCCTATTGTGGCTTTATCCATATCCATTTGGTTCTGTCTCTGTCCTATTGTTTACAAACATGTGAAATAGTGTAATCTGAGTCAGTGTAAGGCTGTCAGACGCTATATTTTACAAACAGTGGCCCATGGGACCAAACCGTCTGGGCCAACACATCCATATTTCTTGATGAACACTAGTGGAGGCTTTGTTTTGGATCCCTACGCTTCCCGTCCTTTTGGGATACCTCGTCCAGGTGTAGTCCCTTAAGAGCCCTGAGACCAAAACACACTATATATTCGATGGGTGATTTCTCAAACTCTGTGGCACCTAAAGATGTATTGTCAAATCCAAAACCTCCATGTGAAAGGCCTCTACTAATTTCTCTTGATGTTTTTTCCATCTCCATTCGGTTCTCTCGTTGTTCTATTGTTTGCAAATGTGCGAAATAGTGTAGTCTGAGACAATGTAAGACTTCCAGATGCAATACTTTACAAACGGAAGCTCTTGACACCGAACCATGTATGCCAATAGATCAGGGTGACTAGGTAAATGCTAGGGGAGGATTTTTTTTTTCCCTACACTCCCCATGCTTTCAGGATACCTCATTTGGGCATAGTCCCTTAAGAGCCCTGAGACCAAAATAAGCTTTATCTTCGACGAGTGATTTCTTGGACTCTGTGGCACCTAGAGACATCTTGTCAGATCCGAAACCTCCATGTTGGGGCCCTCTACAAAATCATATCGTAGTTTTATCCATATCCATTTGGTTCTCTTGCTATCTTATTGTTTGTAAATGTGTGAAATAGTGTAGTTTGAGTTAGTGTAAGGCTGTCAGGTGCTATATTTTACAAATAGTAGCTCATGGGACCGAACCATATGTGCCAACACATCTAAATTCCCAGTGAACACTAATGGAGGATTTTTTTTTTCCCTACACTTCCCGTGCTTTCGGGATACCTTGTTAAGGCATAGTCTCTTAAGAGCCCTGAGACCAAAACATGTTATATCTTCGACGGGTGATTTCTCGAACTCCGTGGCAACTATAGACATCTCGTTAGATCTGAAACCTCCATGTCAAATCCCTCTACGAAATTATCTCATGGTTTTTTCCATCTCCATTTGGTTCTCTCGTTGTTCTATTGTTTGTAAATGCACAAAATAGTGTAGTCTGAGTCAATGTAAGACTTCCAGATGTAATACTTTAAAAACAGAAGCTCTTGACATTGAACCATCTATGCCAACAAATCAAGGTGACTAGGTAAATGCTAGGGGAGGATTTTTTTTTTCCCTACACTCCCCATCCTTTCAGGCTACCTTCTCCGGGTGTAGTCCCTTAAGAGCCCTGACACCAAAACATGCTATATCTTTGATGGGTGATTCTTAGACTCCATGGCACCTAGAGACATCTCGTCATATCAAAAACCTTAACGTTGGGGCCCTATACAGAAGCCTATTACGGGTTTATCCATATATATTTGGTTCTCTCGTTGTCTTATTGTTTGCAAACATGTAAAATAGTGTAGTTTGAGTCAGTGTAAGGCTGTCAGACGCTATATTTTGCAAACAGTAGCTCATGGGACTGAATAATCTAGGCCAACACATCTAGATTTTCTGATGAATTCTAGTGGAGGCTTTGTTTTTATTACCTACATTCCCCATGCTTTTGGGCTACCTCATTTGAGTGTAGTCTCTTAAGAGCCCCGAGACCAAAACATGTTATATCTTTGACAGCTGATTTCTCGGACTCCATGGTACCTACAGACATTTCGGTAGATCTGAAACCTCCATGTCCAATCCCTCAAAGAAATAATCTCATGGTTTTTTCCATCTCCATTTGGTTTTCTCGTTGTCCTATTGTTTGCAAACGCATGAAATCGTGTAGTCTGAGTCAGTGAAAGGCTATCAGACACAATACTTTACAAAAGGAAGCTCTTGGCACCAAAAAACTATACCAACACGTCAGGGTGGTTAGGTAAATGCTAGGGGAGAATTTTTTTTTCTGTAATCTCCCCATGCTTTTAGGCTACTTGGTTTGAGCATAGTCCCTTAAGAGCCCTAAGACCAAAACACGCTATATCTTCGACGAGTGATTTATTAGACTTCGTGGCACCTAGAGATGTCTCATTAGATCCAAAACGTCCATGTCAGGTCCCTCTACGAAAGCCTATCACGGTTTTACCCATACCCATTCAATTCTTTCATTGTCTTATTGTTTGTAAACGTGGAAAATAGTGTAGTCTAAGTCAGCTTAAGGCTGCCATACACTATATTTTGCAAACGATAGCTCATGGGACAAAACCATCTGAGCCAACACATCTATATTTCCTGGTTAACACTATTATAGGATTTTTTTTAATTCCCTACACTCCCTGTGCTTTCGGGCTACCTCGTTCAGGTGTAGTCTCTTAAGATCCCTAAGACCAAAACCCATTATATCTTCGACAGGTGATTTCTCGAACTCGGTGGCACCTAGAGATGTGTCTTCAAATCCAAAACCTCTATGTCAAAGCCCTCTACAAAATTTTGTCATGGTTTTTTCCATCTCCATTCAGTTCTCTCGCTATCCTATTGTTTGCAAACGCGTGAAATAGTGTAGTCTGAGTTAGTGTAAGGCTATCAAATGCAATACTTTACAAACGGAAGCTCTTGGTGCTGAACCAACTATGCCAACACATCTGGGTGGCTAGGTAAATAATAGGGGAGGATTTTTTCTTGTTCACTACACTCCCCATGCTTTCGAGTTAACTTGTCCGGGCGTAGTCCCTTAAGAGACCTGAGACCAAAATAGGCTATATCTTCGACGGGTGATTTCTTGAACTTCATGGAATCTAGAGACATCTTGTTAGATCCAAAACCTTCATGTTGAGACCCTCTATGAAAGTATATTGTGGTTTTATCCATATCCATTCGGTTCTCTTATTGTCTTATTGTTTACAAATGTGGGAAATAGTGTAGTCTGAGTTAGTGTAAGGTTGTCAGACGCTATATTTTACAAAATATAGCTCATGGGACAAAACCACCTAAGCTAACATATCTAGATTTCCTCGTGAATGCTAGTGGAGGATTTTTTTTGGTTCCCTATAGTCCTCATGCTTTCGAGCTACCTTTTTTAGGTGTAGTCTCTTAAGAGCCTTGAGACCAAAACACATTATATCTTTGACGAGTGATTTCACAAACTCCGTAGCACCTAGAGATGTCTCGTCAGATCCAAAACTTACATGTCAAAGCCCTCTATGAAATCCTATTGTGGTTTTTTCCATATTCATTCGGTTCTCTCGCTGTCTTATTGTTTGCAAACATGCAAAATAGTGTAGTTTGAGTAAGTGTAAGGTTGTCAGACCCAATACTTTGAAAACGAAATATCTTGGTGCCAAGCAAACTACGCCATGCTTTAGGGCTACCTCATCTGGGCGTAGTCCCTTAAGAGCCCTGAATCACTAGATTGGCTTAAGAATGAATTTGATAGGGGAATGTATAAGAATATATGGGAGTTATCATTCACCTAGTAAATCTTTCTTGTTTAGTTCTGAATGGGAGTCAGCTAGCCTACAACTTAGTGACCTTCCATTCATTGATAATTTATATTATGATAAACCCATGGATGCTTTCAAAAGTGCCTTCAAAAGGATAAGGGTAGTCATCAAGCCTAGTGAAGGGTGTGATGTGATTTCCAAATAACTTGGAATACCTACATATTTAAAGGTAATAACATGAATTGGATAGGATTATAAAATCAAGAATCATTGAGTGTCTGAATCAAAATGTCATTGCATCTAGAGATATTCTCAAGCATTGGAGTAATGTATAAAAGACTCTCAGGTGTTTTAATAGGGGAGAATACTAAGAAGCATAAAAGAATGTAATAAGTACATGATAAGATAGGAACCAGTACAAAGAGATCATGAGAAAGAAGAAGCTCAAGTAAGGTAATTGCACATATACACATTGATAAACTGAATGAATAATTACTCATATTAGGTAACTCTTTATATAGATACATTATATAAATATAGATTTCAAAATTTTGGTGCATATTATACATTGAAAATGCTAGTACATGTACATCACCAATAAATGAAAAAATAATCCATAATGTCTTAAATATTGTCAAGTGCACATCATATTAGTTTCATGCAAAAATAATCTCAAAAATGTAAGGTCTCACACAAAAATATCAAGTTTCAAATAGTATTTTAATGTGCAGAATAAATATAAAAATGCCCAAATAGGTCATATACCATCAAGTTCAAATGCCATATAGGCGTACATACAATACTATGCACATAGGCATATAAAAAAAATGTTATGTAAGACATATATATTTCCTAATCATCAAAATGTATCCCTCTTTTGGCCTTGCTTGAAGAATGCCCTGCCTTAGACGAAGATGGAGATCTATGAGATGACTTTGGATCGTTCGAGCCCATGCTACGAGTCCTCTTCCACTGAATACTCGCTTGTAAATTGAAACAATTTTTTTTGTCAAAACTTAATTTATATATGTTTTCAACATGTATTTAAGACAATGTTAGAATGAAAGTATTTCATAAATACACAAACTTATCACAAGTTTTTTATCACACCGAATTTACATCTCATGCTCAGATGAGTCATCGGGAGCTCTTGAAGTACAAATGGGGGTACAAAGATGACAAGATGGAGGAGTTTGTGCCCTCAAATTCAAAATGGAGGGGGTTGAAGTTCCCTACATACACATAAGATCAAAAAATCTAACATCAGAATTAGCGAAAATAGAACTAAGTACATGTATGTTCATAATGACAATACTCGCTAATTCTGATGTTAGATTTTTGAGCCCATGCTACGAGTCCTCTTCTGTTGAATACTTTCTTGTAGATGAGCCTGTAAATGCAAACAATGTTTTTTGTCAAAAATTAATTTATATATGTTTTTAACATATATTTAAGACAATGATAGAATGAAAGTATTTACGTAATTACACAAACTTACCACAAGTTGTTGATCACTGAATTTGCATCTCATGCTCAGATGAGTCATCAGAAGCTCTTGAAGTACGAATGGGGGTACGAAGACGACGAGATGGAGGATTATGTGCCCTTGAAGTCAAAATGGAGGAGGTTGAAGTTCCCTACATACACATAAGATTATATAATATAACATCAAAATTAGCGAAAATAGAACTAAGTACATGTACATAATGACAATATTTTAACTAATTTTATTAATATAGAACTATCGTTTTTACCCCGCCACGCCTGTGAATCAAATGAATATAGCTACTACCTATGGCAGGTAACTCTTGTATATACATAGAGAAGGACATTATTAACATAATTTAATAATTCTATAATGAAAGACATCACTAACATGTAATTTAACATAATATGAATTACACGAGAAATTTAACAAAATTTACATGTTGTTTGAATACCTCAGTGAGTTGCTACGCAGAAGAAATTGCAGTGGCAACACCTTTCTCTACTTGTTGCAGAGATGGTGGGGTGTCTAGTGAATTCATCATCTTTATAAAAGATGTATCATGTGAGTTAGATAGACATACAAGCACATACATATATTTGACTTCAAAAATAATACATACATACATACATACATACATACATACATATATATATATATATATATGTATGTATGTATGTATGTATGTATGTATGTATGTATGTATGTATGTATGTATGTATGTATGTATGTATTTACGTGAAAATTTTACATAATTAACATTCTAAATTACCTCTATGAATGTATGTGTACACATGCTGCTTTCCACCTATGGTTGGGATGAAGATGCACCTCCCACGCATTGTAATATCAATGTATGTATGTGTACAAATACAATTATTTCAAAAATTTAACATATATAAGTAAATAAATTACTCCAAACTTTTTGTAACACACATAATAAAGCATAACAAATACATGCAAGATGACTGTAATCCAAATGTCTCACGTCAAAGGACATCTGACATAGTGATATTATTGTGTGCACCTCTAACACCAACTCCACCAAAATCACTACGAATGAAAGTATCGTCCTCCTCAGGGCCTAAATATATTCTACCACATGATGAGCAAAGATGTCGCCTCATGCTAGTATTCCCTGAGGAAATACTCTGTGTACCTCCGTGAGTATCTGGATCATAAATCTCCCTTGTATGCCAAACAAGGGTCATAGATAGCCCCTAAAGTGTGTGGATTGTATCAATCTCTATTGTCTTCGTCACTGCTTGAGGGACAATCTCAGGGTGAGGGGGATTGTGTGTGGGGAATCTACCCTACTGAATAGGTACATGTTGTGTACCTGGTTGATCCTGTGTAAATCCTTTTCCTTGGCCTTGGAAATCTCAGAAATAAAAATAATTTGGGATCTCATTGAGGATAAAATCACAATAGAGTTTCCTCAGAAATTATAGTGCCACCTCATTGTTATTACAAGGTGGAAAATCAAACACCATTCACCATTGGTCCCAAAAAATATTTTTAATCAAATTATTATTGCACCAATGGATGGAAAACAGTGTACATGACAACCAAACTTGAAAATTAGTGTAAGGGTCTGTTAATAAGGCGCATATGAGGTCTTTTGTAATTTATTTTTTCTTTACATCCACATATGACAATTTTTTGGAATAATAAACCCTACAACCCTCTCTGTAAGTTTTCCAATGATCAATTTACCCTGTTTCTGCATCAAATTGAGTAAGTAATGCCTCCAATGTGTTTGTAAGAGAGGTGCGGTGGGGGTTTGTAGATTGTGAATCCCTCATTATTTTTATTAAATCCTCAATTTCAATTTTGTTTTCAAATATGTGGACTGCAAAATCTTCTTGACTACCCAAGGGATGTTGAGAAATTCTGGGATTGTTGGGAGGGATGATAGGAATAACAGTGTTTGGTTGTTGTTGATTCCCTTGACCTCCAACTGTAACAATAAAAAAATGCATTCAATTCAAATTTTTAATCTATAATTATCATATTTGAATGCAATTTTGAGAAAATAATTATGACTACCTCTTCTCCGTGGTGCCATCATTGATTCAGATCTTCCTAGAGATACAAAAACGATCCTTTGAGCTTGAGATCCAGCTGAATGAAAAAATGTGAGCGCATAGTTAAGCTCTGAAACTCACATTTGAGGGAGATAAAATGATAGAGGCTCAGGCCTCATTTTTTATAGTAGATATAACACGTACACGTTATAATGCATACACATTATGCTTTGGTAAATCCCAAACCTAAGAATTTAAATCGTGATTGCGTTATAATAGAACATGTATGCGTTTTGTTTTTTTTTGGGTTTTGTCCACTTTTTTGCCCCCCAACTTTGTGCACTTACCCATTTATCCATATCAATCTAGGTGCTTATATCAAAAATATTTTTAGCATTATACTAAAAATCACAAAAATTATAAATAATTTTGCTATCAACATAGTTTAATAGGAATTGGTATCAATCTCCCCGATCGATACCAATCTAATAGATTGACGTTGATACCTGTTAAAATTCCCCTATTTCACAACTTTAACACATTTTTATTTAATTTCCTAAGTCCAATAATCATGGTTAATATGTGTTGTTTGTAAGCTTTGGTTTTTGTTAGATGACCCTCCCATGAGTAGCTTATAAACCAAATACTAAATTTTATGTCTCATATGATCCTAGTAGCTTATACACCTAGAGATGTCTCATATGATCCTAAACCTCCTTGTCAAAGCCCTATACGAAATACTCTCATGGTTTTTTCCATCTCCATTCGGTTCTCTAGCTATCCTATTGTTTATAAACGCGTGAAATAGTGTAGTCTGAGTTAGTGTAAGGTTGTTAGATGCAATACTTTACAAACATAAGCTCTTGGCACTGAACCAACTACGCCAACACATTGGGGTGGCCAGGTAAATGATAGTCAAGGATTTTTTTGTTTTCCT